>CM020026.1:32130034-34530034 GCA_009769605.1 Bucorvus abyssinicus
TAATTCCTATAGCTAGTAATCTTAGCAGTGCAAGCAATAGAGCTATATTAACGGGAATGGACGCTTGAAAGAAGGAATGCTCTTCCAATTTTCCTACACATACAATCAGTATGCACTTTGACCCTACTACTTTTTGAAAGGATTCCCATTTATCATGGGAAAGAAATAGCTTGAAACTCTTGACAAAGGAGAAATATAAAGCACATTTAAGAAAAAAAAAAAAAATTGAAGATCAAACCCTTTATCAAATTCTGTGTTGGAGGAGAAAAATTAGTTTTGGTCCAGTTCTTCAGCTATAAATATAGAAAGTTATCAGCTTTTTATAACACCTCAATCATAATATTTAATAACATTTTATAATAATAATAAAATCATAATCATAAATTTACCACTAGGACAAAATGAATGCACATGCAGCTAGAAGAACAAATAGGCTTCATTTGACTCAACTCTTCCAGTGTTAATGGGAAAACAAAAATCTGTGATGATTTTTAAACCTCTGTCCTCTATTATTAATGACCTCTGCTCTTAGTCTAGAAATCCTACTGCAATTCTTTGGGTGTAAAAAGAAAAGAAGATATAAGGAGACCTACATATGTACAAGGAGCTAGAGATGATCATCTAGTTTTCTCCTAATTTCAGGATCTCTCTAATTATGATTTCAGGAGACAAGGTATTCTAGTCTTCTATCAGAGTGGTGGACTGTTTGCAATGCACTTGAGGAGCAGAGGAAGTGAGTATTTGAACAGTTTACATCTGTATACACACAAATGTGGAACAGAGCCTATCTATAAAAGAATAAGATGAACCAATATTTTCCTTTTCTATACATTATGCTATTTGTAGTAAGATCTACTGTTAAGATCTATGGTCACATCATGACACACCCTGTTTCTCTTGGATCGCTCTTGGGGGAGGGCATCTTTTCTTAACACACGAAACATGGTTACATTCAGGAGAAGAGCTGGATTTTTGTTCTAATCTATTTAGTAATTCCAGTACTTTCTCTGTCATTCTTTCCACCGCTGAAATAATAGGAGAATGATGAGAAAGACTGTCCTTATACTGGTGAACCCTGTTTTGGCACACAGGCAAATGCCATTCTCCATACTAGTAAGAGGAGAATCAGTTAACTTCACATGATATAAAGTTGAAGAGAAATCAGAGAGGAAAAACTTGTGTCTTTAAGACACTGGCTTACATTTTATGTGTTACCTCTTCCAACACTTGGTTTTAGCTTTCCATCAGTTGCTTCTAGCCCAACAGAGCTGATCATCTCAAATTGGACATTTCAGATCCATTGCTGATAGTATTTTCTAGACTGTCTTACTTAAGTCCGTTATGCAACTACTACTTTTGTTTGCAGTGGTGTGCTCTCATTTTTCCAGGATTTCCACTATATATTTCATATTTATAATTTTATTCCTTCCTACTCTGTTTTTGAATTGAGCAGAGGTCCTTCCAGAGTAGTGTCCAGCCAGGTACCTATCAGCTCACAACTGTCTTTGATGAAACTTGAAACCCACGATGACCAAAGCAGTGGCAGACAAGCCTTTATTTCAGGAATTTCGTGAACAGTATACACATTGGGAACACTCGTTGTCTCTGGACTCTACCACCAATTCTTGCTAAAACCATTAATAAGAGGTGGTAGATGACTGCCAAGAGTAGACAGGAGTGGCTCCCCCACAAAGGTGATGAGCTGGGGACAGTGGTTGAGGACGAGACACAGGCAATGCCCCCAGCAGGACCTGGCCCCTGGTATCCAGTCAGGATGAGCGGAGCAGGGCTATTGACAGGGACTGGGTTCAGCCATGATTATCACTGGGCACTAGACCAGGTCATGGAGCCAGAAAAGACGGGATGAGGTCCTGCAGGGCTGAAACCAGGCACCAGCGAAGGACCTGAGCCTACTGAGAACTCCCAAGCCCAGATGTGGAGACCCCAGACAGGGTTCCTTACACCTGTTCCTCACTATCTCTTTCACATAGCTAAGGTGATTATAGTAAATCTGGCAATGGTAGGCACAGGGAATATATATCCTGTATGAAAGAAAAAAGCTAATAATGTAAAAAAGAAAAAAAATTGCCCTTTTTAAAACAGCTTTCTTTTCAAACAGAAATCCTGTTCCATTGCCAAGAGCAGCACCTAGATTCTGCTTAAAGAAAGGTGATAGAAATGTATCCACAGTATTACTGTGAAACCATCAGCTTTCCACGTAACTGATAAAGTAGATAAAAACTGCACTATATGCAGTAGCTTGTTATTTATTTTTTATTTTGTCATGCATTGGCATTACTATTCAACTTTATCATAAAGCACACAATTCTTCCAATATTAAGATTCATCCCTATGTCAGCTGCAGTGGAAATGTCTCCATTCAAAATAACTTTGGACGTGTCTGACAAGCCGCTAGAAAGCTGAAATGCTTATTCACTGATGCATACTTTTTGAGGTTTAAGTGTTGCAGTCTAACTTAATCCTTAATCTGTTGTGCTAATCAAGGAATTTTTGTTTTTTTCTGGGACTAATTTTATGAGACTAAAAGCAACTCCCATATAATTTTATTGGTATGGAGAAGATAGATATTTTACTTACTTCAGCATGAAGGTGAGATACAGTGGTCTAAAGTAAAGGTAGGTCTACAGGAAGGCTACAGAAAGGTGGATCTGAGTATGGTTCATGCTCTTGGGCTGGGTCAGAACTTTAACAAGTATTTCTCTCTCATGTCTCCATGAACCCAAAACAGTTTTCTGTACTGGCACTAAGTTGGACTTGGGAGGACGTGGGAAAGAATAGAAGCAGCCAAGTAACCCAGAAAGAGATTTATTCAAAGCTCTTAACTCCTGCCACTCATCCCACAGGCCACTGACAGACAGTGTTTTATCTCAGAAGTTTGAAGAGCATCCATGGGGAGCTGAGTCACTCTTATCATGGATCTGGGGAGATATTTTCCCTCTATGAACTCACCTCCTCCTAACTGGTGGCTAAGCAAGGTCGGGTTACACATGCTTGCCGAAGGTGAAATCAGTCATCCTCTAAAGGAATGCTGAGCAGACAACATTCAAATATCATTTCTGCTGGCTCTTCAAATGCTGCCATTTCGGAAAGATATTATGAGAGACAGGTGGGTTTTATTTCATTCAAAATAAATCAGCAACGTGCTAATTGGTGTGCTGGAATGAGAATCCCTGCCCAGTGCAATGTAATGGATGATGCCAGAACCAGAAACATGCTGATACTAGCAAGGCTGCTAGTTATGCAAGGGTGACTTTTTTAAAAGAAGCATGCAACTCTGAGACTCTTTAATGGAACTGCCACAGCTGTTTGAAAGAGAGAGAAAGCATCTCTTTTTCCTGAAAAATACCTCACTGAAACCATTCTAGTATCGTTATGGTTTCAGTTTCTGTCCCTCTACTTCCTAAGGCAGAAAGGCTCAGCTTCTGCAAAATGTAACCCATGTAACACAGCTTATCAAATAAAGGATTTTAGTAGCTCAAATATCTTATTGATCCTGACTCGGTGATATTATGCAGTGGATGTTAGTGAAACTTTATTTCCTTCTGGTATTTAAAACTAAATTGGTCCAGGAGATAAAAGCTTATTGTGCATGATGGAATGGAGTAATATCTTGTATCCTAGCTGTGTGCTTTTCTAATGCCACTGTAAATATTGGAACAGACTTATTCTGAATTTGAAAATATTAAAGAAATTACATGAAAAATAACAAAGACTTTTTTCATAATGGCTTTGAACAAATTACACAGGCAAGAAAAAAAAGACCTCTTTCCTCTCAGTTCTGGGATCAGAAACCTGAAAATGTCTATGACTTATAGCTGGAAGTTTTGGTTCTTTTTTTTTTTTTTTAAAATCAAAATTGAGTCTGCATATAACAGAATGATCTGTATGCAGACTATGCCGTTAACTACTGCTATTCACCATCAATAACATAGATGGATCTGCCAATTTAAGTTATGAAACATATGGCTTTAGTGAGGAAGAAATGACAGCTGAGCTAAGTATCTTTGACAGAGTAACTCTAGAAAAAGAATAAAAAGTTAGTTGCTTTGAAAATTGCCTTGCTTTCTTCAAAGCCCTCACTCTTCACTTCACCCTCTGTCATCTTAATATCCATGAGTTCTGTTTCATGTAAGAAGTTTTTCATGTCTTTGTACCTTTCAAAATTATATGAGATACATGGCCAGGAGCAACTGCCAGGATTAGCATTACAGAGCACAGAACATATTATTTCTTTCAAGTCAGAGAAACCAATTGCTTTTACTACATTAAAAACTGACCATGGATTATATTTCTTCTTCCATTACATTTAGCCTTTCTTTTAAAACTATTAGTAGTGTATAATTTCATTAAGGTCCAACTTGTTTCCTTAATAGAAAGATTTCAACTGCTTCTGATTTAAAAAATTTTAAAAAGGCCTACCAGGACCAATTATACTCAGTTTCAGCAGTCACTGAAGCTATAGTTCTGGAGAAATATTTCTGATGCTTGAATATAGAACTATTAAAATTCCTAGTTTATTTTGATAGTACTCTCAGACGGAAAATTAAAAAGAGGTGCCACATAACACTAGTTTTATTCTTTTCAGGCAATAAAGACATCAGAAATTTTATGCAGATTATTTTCATTTAAATTAATTGATACAAAGCAGATACTGTAGTTTTTCCTGTTTCCACAGAGACTGGCATATGTTCTGTTTCAGTGCTACACTTGGTTAGGTAGCCATGGTTCACATTGTTGTTTACACAATAGTAGCTATTAAGGTTGTAAATGTAAAAATAGGAAAGAGCTGTGCTATTTGGTATCAGCTGTATATGAGGCTTTAAAACTGATTGATGATTCTGGAACATGAAAATACTAAGACATCTTTTGTAGCAGAATGTTCTCTAATGGGAGAAAAAGTATAAGGACTTCTGAGAAAGTTCAGTGGTTAAAATAACATAAAAATCTGGTTCTGTTTTCAAACTCTCTTTTGTACAAGTCCTTTACACAAATCCTGCATTTCTAACAAGTTTTATATGTGCTCCAGATATATAATGATATCTGTTGTAATGTGAGGGATAAAAAGGTCTTGTTACTCTAAGCAATATTACAAAACTCAAGAACTCAGTCAAATTAATTTTGTGTAGTCCAGTAT
Source organism: Bucorvus abyssinicus (assembly GCA_009769605.1). NCBI lineage: Eukaryota > Metazoa > Chordata > Aves > Bucerotiformes > Bucorvidae > Bucorvus > Bucorvus abyssinicus. The sequence continues at coordinate 32,135,190 of CM020026.1, forward strand.
TTTAAACATAGCTGTCATCTACAGGTCTATGACTAAATATAATAGCTATTAGAAATAATATTATAACCTGATCACAAATGAAAGACAACAAGCTGTTTATTTTTTATTGGATCAGTCTTTTACACTATTTTGGATAGGATGTAGACATGTATCTTAGCAACCTCTTCTAAAGCAGAGACATTTATTTTTAAGGTTCACAAAAAGCTTGTACTCAAGCCATAGAAGTTTGAGTCTCAGCCAGCAATTAATTTGATGGAACTATTCTTCTAGAAAGTCATTATAGTTTTGCCCTGGTTTCCCTAGATAAAGGGTTGTTCGTGGTATTCACAGTGAATTATGGGGATCCCAGAGGTATTTCAGCTCTAAATAAAGTCTTTCAATACAAGGAGCACAGAAAGGTACTTGGTGAAACTTCCATGTCTAGTTTAAAAGTGTGAAAATTTTTGTTTCTGGTTTGGTACTGACATACAGATGAAAACCTAGACTGAAATTTCATCATTTCTTAAAGCCTTTCCTAGTAGAAGAAGGGGTTTTGGCTTATCTCGAAGGCAATGTGATGCTAGTATGGCAGCTGTCTGAGAGTGTTAAAGCTTACATGGAGGAAAATCTGTGGTCTGTTTGGATGATCTTTCCCACCCCACCCCACCCCCCCACCCCACCCCCTTCATTCCAGTTTCTTATTCATGAAGGAGTTACAACTTGAAATTTTCAGGAGCTTCTATTTGAACATCAAACCAATGAGCAGCACTGAAAAACCTACCTGTTTTGAAGAGGAACATTTGTGTCAGTCACTAATGGTAACACCTGGCACGAGAACGGCTGTATTAATACGTCTATGCCTCAATGAAGTAAAAATGCTGCAGTTAGGTTTTCCATATTCTTGGAGAGAAATGTTGTGGTACATCATACTAAAGAATGTCCAGTGCTGGCCACTGTAATGAAATTCTAGCATCAGAGGATCTAACGTTAGGAAGTAGGGAGCATATTACACCAGAATTGTTCCCTATTTTCTTTAAATTTTTAGATTTTGTTTACTCTCAACTGAATTAAAATTGTTAGCCATTTTTTGTGCTATCTGGTCTGTATATCGGGGGTTTTCGTAGTTGTGATTTTCTTATAACACATTGGACTGTTGCCATATAAGTGGTACTGGCATAAACAAAATGTATTATGTCTTTGGTATAGCAATTTAAAGACGTTATCTGTCATTGATACAAGTAATCTATTTTCAGAAAAAAATGGATTCTGTGTTTCATACACAGTATCATAGTTCTCTTTGTTACACGGAGTGAATACATCACGTGAAATGAAATACAGTCACACAACCAGAACAATTTCTTCTGAAGTTGTAGTTCATTGCAGGATTTTCAGTCTTAACAGATGATTATTTACTGACATCTCTACACGCAGAATGTTATATTTTAGATGGTACAAAGTATTCTGCATAGATTTTTAGGAAAGTTAAACTCAACAAAAGTAGACTTATTTCAGAAACTGCTGGAATTTACTGGCCATTTCCAGAGCTTTAAAAACAAAACTAAGTTTGATACACAAGAAATAGCCTATTTGCCTGGCATTTGTGGGAAGAACAATGCTTCTCAGTATAGCAAACAATATTGTACACTAAGAACAATTTTGCTAAGGACATATAAATATGTGTACATAGTTGTCTGTGTGTACAGTTATGTTACACAGTTTTTCATAGCTCTATCATATGATTTTAAATATTTATTATAAACCATTATGTGATTTTAAAAAAACCAGTTTAACATGACTAATAAAATCAAAGAGTCAAAACTGGAGAACTAACACAGCTAAAACTTATAAAATCATAGAAACACAAACAACAATAGTTAAATAGAATGATTAATTGCCAATAGACTAGCCGTACGATGTTCAGTACATGCAATTCAAACTGAGAGAAGGGAGTGCAACTGGATTTTAACACTGAAAAGAAAAAAATCAAAAACTTGGAAATTCAGTTCTTTGGCAGGCAAGAAACATTCTTCATGTGCTGATCATTGTATGGGGTCCAATCTGTATCATGTAAAACCAGATACAAATCACAGCTCCAGAAACAATAAGTAAAACTAGGTACAGAGTTGGAGCAATAACTGATAAAAGCAGAGCTGAAGGAAGACATTTTGTATCCTAACACATGCCACACTCTTTTCCTTATGCCTTGTCCAGCTTTTCCTATATTTGCTTCTCTCCCATTTGCTGTGGACATGGGAATTTCTCATCCAAGATCACGGAAGCTGATAGGAGTTAGTCCTATATGCTTCTTCCTATCCCTCTCACATAAACTTGTTATATCTTTGTTTCAAAATTACGGGTGGAATAGTGGATATTATTTAAGAATATTTAAGAATCTCTCACAAGATTCACAACATTTAAGGTCATAGTAATCTCTAGGAAATAGTTTACACTGTGGAAACCAAGTGTGAAACCTCTCACTAATTTTTAGCCTTAAACTTGCTAAGGTCTTCTGAAACTTACCCTTCCCCTAAACCTGTAACAGATAGATAGCTATTCTCAACGTATAGTTAATACTGCAGTTGTGGCTGTCTCTATAAACACTCTTAGCAAGATACGTCTTTTAGCAGCTTTTATTTGACAGTCTGTAAAAGCGAATGTTCCACAAAGGACAAATAATCAGGTTGTACAGACCATCTAATAGAGTTAATGCCAGAAGGAAAAAACCATAATGTAGCACTTCGGCACAAAACTGTAGACTCTTGAGAGCTTGATTATATGTTTAGTGACACTACAAAAATGCCTTTATTCATTATTGTAATGTTCCTGAACACGTGTCATTTGAGACCTACAATAAGTATTTCATGTATTTGTGAAAATTGAGTTGTAAATCTGAGGAAACAGCTGCCATTAAAACCAAGATGTCTGTATTACAAGCCACCAAGTCTTAAAAGGATTACATTTAGAAGGTTAAATTCAATGTCATTCTTTTTTCAGCCATGAATAGTAAAATCCATTCTGTTGGCTAGAGACCAGAAGCAATTCAAAGCTAGAATGAAATATATATTAAAGGGGGAGCGGGGTAGAATAACAATTAATTTTGGAAACAAGAATGTAATTTCTGATTGCAGCAATAAAGATCCCTGAAAGCTGTCCTTGACTATTAAATAAAGCCAACAGTTATGCGTTCATCACAGTCCCACTTTATTTCTGAGATACCACCTATTCTGAAAATTGCAGTGCTCTGCTGACAGTCAGAGATTGTGAATATAAGGAACAACTTGAATCTGAAATCTGTTCTATGGTTTGTGAATTTTTCTGGTGGAGTTCACAGAGAGTCAATATGAAGGAATATTTGCTTCTAGGTTGAGTAATAAACAGACCACATCTTTTAACAGGGAAAGCTAAAATAGTATGGCTTGTTTTAGTCAAGCTAATGCAGGCTATGGAGGATAACTGTCTAAAAAAATCGAAGAGGAAACAATAGGGAGTGAGGAAAAAAATCCTTCAAGCTAAAGGACATGTGAATACACAGGAAGTGGGTATAAAGTGGTTCTGAACACATTTAGATTATAAATTGGAAAATTCATAGTCAGAGCAACAGGAGCATAAACTAATTGCTTTTAAAATGGGTCACTTCATGAAGGAGTAATATGGGAACAGCAAGGGCGCTATTCTGAATGCCCAACAGGTTGCTTGAACGATTTCCATGCCCTTACCCCTGGTCTAATTTTCTTACTTTTCTACTGATCCCAGTAGTTTTTGTGATATGTGCATTTTGTAAGGATTAAAAAAGAAAAAGTGTATGATACTCTGCATCTCAAACATTCCTAAAAGATGTAACATATAACTTGTGCTTAAAATTTAGAAAGGTATCTAAGCATATGGCTAAGATGGAACTAATTGTATTTAATCAATCATATTCCCCTCCTGGGATAAAATAAATTGCTCTTGTGAAAAAAGTCTTCAGTGTATCCAACCATTACCTACACTAATGTTTCTAATTCACAGTAAAATAACTGTTTTTTCACAATCTATTCTCTGCCACGGAACTAAATGCTGACTATTTGTTACAATAACACCTGGTTTTTAAAGAAGGCACAAGGCATACAGAGACTTGACTGATCATGATTACTCACATATTGGTAGAGTTTGCATTAAACTGCTACAGGACTAAAACCTTAAGAGTCCCAAAAGTAGGGAGCAGAATCTAGGGTTCTCCCATCTCAAAAGCATGCTCTAACCCTTACCATCAGGGTTTCTGTAGGCACCTATATTACTGGCTGCAGATGTGAGGAAAGGCTCAGGCACTCAAGGATTGAAGTCTTGATCCTCATAAAAGGTTGCAGCCATCGTGTCTGTAACCTGCCCCATCACTCAGAGCAGTAGAGATTTCTGACTCTGAATCCCAGTTTCACAACTACCCCTCACTGGCTGCCTTTGGTTAGACATCATAGTCCAAGAAAGGAGTGAGATTTCCATCTCTCTATCATTTCCTAGAAGCTGATTTAAGTGTCCTTCTCTCAGTTCTGTGATCATCCTGAATACCATGTCTAGGGTCTGGTTGAAATTTTGCATCTAATTTTTCGGTAATATGAAAATGGCTCTACAGTATGGTCCCTAGTGTCTGGGTAGTTATTTTCAGATCAAACTCTATGCTTTGCACAGCTTCTTTTCCATGTAGTGAATTGGTTAAAATTTGGTGAGAAATTTCCCCCAATATTTCTCCAAGAGAGAGATTGTATAAATATTTCAACACCATGAACAAAAACTGCTGTTTGATTATGAACAGAGTTTAAGACATAAGCAGGAAGCATTTTAAACACCTTAGCACTGTAAGCAAATAAGGGAATACATAGAAAGTGTCCTCAACTAATAGCAAGATGAGGCAGGACCTGCAGAAAACAAGGCTATATTCCTTTTTAATAATTTATATTTCAGGAATTATTGCTGTATTTAAATCAGTGTTAAAGGTGACACATAGAAGGCTGATGATTCTGAAAACAAACCTGTCATAGTATTGGACTGATAAGAATGACCCCATGGCATCATACGAAAAGTTTATATCTTTATAGGATAGACAACAAAATGGAAGAGTTTAATAACATCTGGGTCGTATTTCAAGCTATAGAAGTGAAGAAGAAAACTCAGGAATCTTATTTAGTTGTGTGTGCTTAGCATAAGAAGTAATATATGCTTGGGGTATTATATTCAGACAGAGGGACTGAAGCAGAGCAGAATGCACTGATATATTAAATAGTCACATTTCTATTGGATTGTAAATGTCATTGGTTGTTTCCCAAATATGATTTTGGAAAAGGCTTATATCACATTTCCTTTTGTTTCAGTTGCTAGGGCATTAAAATGTGTCAGTATGTAAGCTCAGGCAGCAATAGTTTTATGAGCAGACTAGCATACATGAAAAATGCTGATATATGCAATATTACCTCAGGTTGCTGTGTCAACAGAATTTAGATTTATTCCAGAAAAAAAAAAAAAAAAAAAAGATATATTCAGACAAGCTTGCTTATATATCTAGCAATCTTGTAAATTAGTCTAGTGGTCATGAAAAGTACCAAGCTAGCTTCTAGAGGAAGGCTGGAGCCTTTTTAATCCCAAGTAATGTACAGCATGGGCAGTAGTACAGCTTCCTCCAGACTGGCTTAGTTCGCTTATAGATGAGTAGCCCAAATTGTGCCAGAAAGTGATAGCAGGCAATGCTAGCAGGACACCGAAGGTGGCTGTGTTGCAAGCACATTAGTCTGCAACCTAAGCCCCAGTTCTTCGTTGAAGCACAGATCAAAGCTCATTTGTCTACCAGCTCTTTTCAGAAATAACTGTGCCAATTGAAAGTTAAATCTGTTGTGTTTAAAATAAGAACTTTAAGGGTTTGTGTTGGGTTTGTGTCGGGTTTGTGTCTAGTGGGGTTTTGGTAGTGGGGGAGGTGGCTAATGGTGTGGCTTCTGTAAGAATCTTCTAGAAACTCCCCTGGGTCCAAGTTAGACCTGCCCCTGGACAAGGCCGAGTCAATCAGTGCCTCTGAAGTAGCATATTTAAGAGAGGAAAAGCCTGTTGGGAAGATTCTTTTGTTTTGGGGTTGCTTTTCTTTTGGGAGGGAATAAGATGTGAGGGAGATAACCATGCGGACACCGAGGTCAGTGAGGAAGGGATGGGGGAGGCATGCCAGAGGAGCCATTCTCCTTTGGCCCATGGTAGAAGGCAGGCTGAGCCCCTGCAGCCCACGGAGATCAACAGTGGAATAGAATCCCACCTGCAGCCTGTAGAGGAACCCATGCCAGAGCAGGTGACTGCTAACAAAGAAGACTGAGATTGTGAGGGAAGGCCATGCTAGAGCAGCTCGTTGCTGGGAGGATTGAGGCCCATGAAGAAGACCCATGCCAGCTGGAGATGTTTGTGAAGGACTGTCTCCTGTGGGAGAGATGCCACGTTGCAGCAGGGGAGGACTTTGAGGAATTTTCCCCCCGAGAAGGAAGGAGCGGCAGAAACAACATAGGACAGACTGACCACAGCCCGCATTCCTTGCCCCTCCGCACCATGGGGTCGGGGGAGGTAGAGAATTGGGAGCAGAGCTGTGCCTCGGAAGAAAGGAGGGGTGGAGGGAAGGTTTGGGTTGTATTTCTCACTGTCCTACTCTGATTCAATTAGTAAATTGGTGGTGGTTTTGTTGTTTAAATTAAATTGATTTTGTTTCCCCAAGCTGAGTTTGTCTTTTCCCTGTGACTGTAATTGGTGAGTAAGCCCTCCCTGCCCTTTGTCTCAACCCTGGAGACTTTTTTTTTATTTTCTCCTTCCCATCCCACCGGAGCAGGGGAGGAGTGAGCGAGTGACTGTGTGGTGTTCAGTGGCGGCTGGGTGGGCTTAAACCATGACGGGATATTACATACCTTTATCTCGCTGAACTCTGCCTCTGTTTCTTTCCTGAAGTGACATATCCAAAGTTTAAATTAAGTAGTTAATATTTAAACACAATTTCCTTAAGCTTCATAGTGCCCTTACAAAATTCTCTCTTCTAACTATTCCCCTAAACCCATAAAACACACTGTCATAAACCACGCGTGAGATTGACAAAGTTTTCTCTAGCAGATAATGGCCAAATTATAAGAAATATAACCTGAAGAAACACTGGTATAAGATCTCCTTTACATTCTCTTGTTGGTGGTTCTTTTTCTATTAGCACTAATTTTTTGTGGTTGGATGTAATGTCAAGGGCTGATTAAGCCTTTATGCAACTTGATTTTCTTCATGTTCTGAACAACGCCCTTCCACAGTTTTCTAAGCCCATTCTGGTTCCCAGAAGTGTTTTGACTAAGATCCATGACTTAAAAAAAGGTAGAATAAGGGTTGCAACCAGAAGATACTGGGACAGTGTTAGCATAGATGGTTCACACAGCAGACACACAAATTCCATCATCATGTTAATTTTTGTCTTGTGCTTTCTTTCAACTTTTTATCCCATTAAATGCCAAATCATTAATAGTGAAGGCAAGGAACAAAGAAAAAAGACAAAGAAAAGGACAGAAGATGGCCAGCATTACAACAAGCAAACAGCTGCTGTATTGACACGATTTATGATATGTTTTTATATACTGCTTGCTTTCTGCAGGAAGAATACATTAACATCAAATGTTGGTTTTTAGATCATAATTTAAAAAAAAAGGGGGGGGGGGGGGCGAAGTAAGCTCTATCTAGCATTTCCAATAATAGATACAAGAAAACAACCAGCAACCTAAGCTACAGGGTTTACCCTTGTGAATATGACATTCTTCAGTGAAAAGGAATTGATACATTAAGATATTCTCCTTTTTAAGAAAGGAGACTATAATAGAGTTGTGGTAGGGTTGGCAGTAGTAGCGCTAGAAAATAACTCCACCTTAACATAGTAGTGTTTGCTGTAACATTTATATTAACGAAGCTTAAATATCTATTTTAAATAGTATGAGCTTGTTCCTTTCCTTTATTGTGCTGGAAAAATGGGTGCAGATTATTAGATCAAATTATTCTTAAACATCTGTTTTAATGGTACTTTGGCATAATAGTAATCAAAAAAGTCTCAGAAGCACAATTACTGCATCACAGGGTGAGAATAAAAGTATTTTTAAGGGTTGTTGCAGAGAAGTACTGAAGCTTGTTATAAGAATTTTTCTGAAAGCAGATACTTTGACTTTATTTTAAAAAATAGAAATTTGGTGTAGTGCTATAACTATAATTGTAGAGATTTAGTACTGTTATAGTAAAAATGAAAAGCTCAAATACCAAAAAAGCACATATAAGAAGCAGTTAAAGCTCTGAGGAGGAGAAAGTTGGAGAGTTGCCAGTTTTGTAAAGGTATGAATATTCAACAGAAAACTTGAATTCAGCACATTGGCAATGACGAGGTAGTTTTGATGCCTGAGAGTTCAATTATATATTTTTTACTTTTATTTGGTATAATTACTAGACCGTGCTTTGCATTCGGGTTGTATATGTAACGTGAAAAATTGGTGAGTGAATCAGATACATTTTAAGAATGAGACAGAAGTTTTCTTATGTTTTACAGATGCCATTAAGAACATTAATAGAAAGAACTAGCAGTGGTAATAAGCCATGCTTTTAACTATCTGTTTACCTTTTGGTTCTCATGGGAAGAAATTATTAATAAACATTTATTAATACAATAATAACATATTTCTAGTTTATAACTATTTCTATATTTATGTTCACTTATATTAATGAATACACAATCTAGAAAATGATCATTTATTGCAAGTCAAGAGCACGTAGGATGTTCCAGCCTAAAGGAGGCATTTCTAGAGGTACTTCTGGGTGAGATGTACACTATGCGTACATGCTCTTCAATGAAAAAAGCTATATGCCCTTACCATCTCTGAAATCAGGGTATCAAGTACTGCTCGTACAGTAACAGAGCCATTGATAGGAATGGCAAAACTGCTACTAATTTCAAGAGCGTGGCATCTCACACTTAGTTTTCATTGCACATATCTGGAAAAGCAGTGTTTTGAGTTTGCTGGGAAAAGGTGTAAACGTATCCCGCTGTAGAGAATTAAAGTAGCATACCATTTTCTAGTCAGGCTTCTGGGTGAGTTACTTTTGTAATCTACTAGTGAAAAACCAGAAGTGGTTCCATGTCCTAAAATCACATCTAACAGCACCTTCCTAACTGGAAAGTCATTCTTGCATCTATTTTAAGATGAACTGTACATGTGAAGAATATTAGCCTAATAACTGCCATCAATTGCTAATACCAAAGAAATCTTACTGTTTTTATTTCAGTTGGACTGCACCCTCTGTTCCAGGGACTGTATTTAGATACAGAAATGTTTATTTGTAGGATTTATATTCAGGCTTATGAATGTCAATTTGCGTTTATACCAGACTTACCTCAACAGCGGACTAATCACGGACTAATTTAAATTGGCACCAAAAAAGGGTCTTTGTATATCACTCTTGCACTTCCTTGTTTTCTATAAGGAAATGGGCACATTTGACTTGCTTTTTTCTTTGCATCTGCAAAGTACGTCAGCTGTGCAATCCTCACATTTCTTGTTCCATTCTTGACAGTGTTTCATGTTTTAAACTCAACGAATAATTGAGCAAGTCATTTGTGTGCCTGTAGCTTTGTAAATTCAGTCCCTCATGTTCTAAACTCATTGCTCTATTGCAGTAGTTAGCAACAACATTAATTAATCCATCATCCATTGAAATGCTTGTGCCTGGAATGTTTGTTTTGTACTCAGTTATTTCTTTTTAATGTTGCACACAGTTTTAATGCAAAGAAAGAGTATGTTCCAAATAAAAGAGATGGAAGATGGGAGGGTACTGGGCGCTACAGCATGGTATTAAAATTTGGTTGACATTACTTTGAGAAGGCCATGCAGTTCACTGAAGAAGAGAGCAGGAGCAACTTTTTACCCTGCAACCACTTCTGAGACAAATTTCTGCCATCATCATGTATAATGTCCTCCTGGCAGTTACACGATGTCATAAATAGTGATATGGGATTACAGCAGTTGAATCTGCTAATGAAGGTGAAGACAGAAACTGAAAATAAACTTGCAGAAAGCTATATGAAAAAGCAAAACCCCCAAACGAGTACCTGTGCTCAGCACAGCTGCCTGAGCAGCCAAGCAGCAGCAGACATCATTAGCCAAGCAGAGGAGCAGATGCCGACCCTCAGTCCTAGGCTTCTGATCTTCCATCTATCCCATGAATTCAGCTATAACTGTATGTCCTTGAAAAACAAATATTGCCATTTTGCTACCTACCAAAATAATAGTTGTGATAAACACTTAAATTGAAGTAGTAGTCTTCAGCTGTACGAGGTGTCATACAATTTGTACTGCACTATTGATTACAGTCATAATGATAAAAAGTGGAGTAGTGTCCTATTCAGGCCATTTTCTTAATTAAGAAGTTGACCATTGGGAACTTACCTTTAATTAAGCACACTCAATACCACATTAACCTCATTATACGTTGCTGAAAATTGCAAATGAGTATCCCGAAAGTGGGATCCACTTGGCCAGACTTCGTTGTTCTTAAGCAAAGTACCCTCATCACTTGTGAGAGTACTACAGATGCTAAGTCTCATATTTGCTGTTAATTCACTCTTAATTATGCATGAATTCTTGTTGAATTTTCTAATAGTCTCTAATGAAGAAATTACTTCGAGACTTTCTTCAGCTCCTCTTTGGAAACTCTTGTATGTCTTATCACTAATGAATTACATTCTTAACTTTATTATTACATTTCTTGAACAATCAGAGTTTCTGGTTCATGAATCACATCATTATCATTTTATTATGATTTTATTTTTATATGATATAATCTAGTTCTGAATTATAAAGGGACTTTGGTCATCCTGTTGCCTACCAAGAGGAATGCACTGCATTATTTCCCCATTGTCACAACTGCAAACTCAAAGTAGTATGTGGAAGAGTTTACTTTCCCCAGAAACAAACAAGCAAACAAAGGAAAAAAAAAAAAAAAAGTGGTAATATGTAGAAAAGCCTCAAATGTTTTCTGCAAAAAAGTAGTTGGTTTCCATATTTATCTGTAGAAGCTCACAGGATAGAAACTGGCACACTGCCATTTAATTTCATACAACTATGGAAAGCTGAATGTGTTTAATCCTGCTGAGATTCCAGGCTTTTGTGTTTCCTGCAACAAATCAAAGTTATTTAAAACTTGCTGCACTTCCATACTGGCAAGCTGCTTAATATACTCCAGATCAGAAGGAAACCCAGGTAAGAGGTTTAAAGTTATTAAAACTTAATCAGTGGAGATTGAAAGAAGAAACATCATAAGTTTGAGTGACTAATGTTCAAATTTAGAGGGAACAATCAGATTAAGAAAAAATCTGTTTCAAGGAACATAATGGAAAATATAATAGGACATATCTTTTATCTGAAAAATTACAACAAAACTTGTAGGAAATTTTAGAGCAGCAAAGATAGTGATAAGACCAATGGCAAGTAACATCACAGTGGTTTTAGAACAATCATCTTATCTGAGAATATAAACACCATATGACATGAAATGCTACATATTGGAAGAATTGTAAAAGCATATGCACTTAAGTAGTTCATATCATTGCGGAATTTTTACCTTTTTGCCTAAGTTCAAGTTAGTGGGGTTTTTTCCCAGTTTCATTAATTTATATTTTCATTTTAGTAAGGAATTACACGGTAACCTGGAAGTAGTAGAAAAAGATGCTAATGTGTAACAAAGGGATTTTACTTTTTTTGTGATTGTAACCTGTTTGACATCTGCACTATTTTATATGCTGCCTATCAGCCAAGGTCCTCCTTGGGACTAGTAATGTTTCTCATTCCTCTAGGGCTGAGCAGCTGACAAAAATTTGCGGTGAGGTAACCCTTAGCCTCAACACCACATCATCAGTTTCAGACAGAATTTTCCAAGGATGCTTTCTGTAGTTTTTATTTTCATAACCAGAGAAACGTCAAAATGGAAGCTACTCACAAGAGTGATTCTGCTGAGTGAATAGCACACTGAGTGAGATGGGTTTCCTCAGCAGGCACCCGTGTCTACTCTCTCATCTCACTCTACCAGTAGGCACTCGTTCGTTTTGGTCCTGTACCTTGTTCAGTCTCTGAAGAGTGCAAAGGTCCACATTAGAATGGCATTTTAAATCTATCTTTTGTATGTTTTATGTTCATTAGAAAAAGACTAGGAAAGATGTAAGGCTACGCAGGATCAGACCTCTGATATTTGACATAACAGAAGTAATTCTTGTCCTTGATTACTCACGGTTTATTCTTCATCTCTTTTGTGCAGTTAATTTATTGTGTACAGACGTAGCTAGCTTTGCCAAATCTTTTGCACTTTAAATAGCTTGAAAAAAATCTGTTCACAAAAAGCCTCACTTTGCCTTCCCTCTCTCTATTTCCCTTTCTCTACCCTATTACAGCTTTTCTGTACGTTTCAATTTTTTCTATACTTCTCTTTCGAAAGCCAGAAGATTTGATATTTTCTAGCCAGTGACACCTAAATATATGTTTTCTGTTAGAATATTATCACAAATTAAGTGCCTTGTTCTGACCCCTCAATCTCAATATAAGCAGACTGTAAATTTAGCCACTATATAAATTCTATACTACTGCTTAACATTACCTTAGCGGGCCGTATGCCCTTAAGCTGTGACTTTATTTTCTCACTACATTCCAAACCCTTTTGATAATTCCCAGAGCAAACATACAGGCCAGGCAGAAAAGAAGATTAACCCTTCAGTCCCAAACGTAAGGAGAGATTGTCTGGATTAGTGGGGGAAAATCATAGAATCACAGAATCATCTGGTTGGAAGAGACCTTTAAGATCATCGAGTCCAACGTTCACCCTGCACTGCCAGGTTCCCCAAACCATGTCCCTCAGCGTCACATCCACACGGCTTTTAAACACCTCCAGGGATGGGGACTCCACCACCTCACTGGGCAACCTGTTCCAATGCTTAATGACCCTCTGTGTAAAGAAATTTTTCCTGATATCTAACCTAAATTTCCCCTGCCGCAACTTAAGGCCATTCCCTCTCGTCTTGTCATTCATAACATGGGAGGAGAGACCGACCCCTACATCTCTACAACCTCCTTTCAGGTACTTGTAGAGAGCAATAATGTCTCCCCTCAGCCTCCTCTTCTCCAGACTAAACATTCCCAGTTCCCTCAGCTGCTCCTCATAAGACAAGTTCTCTAAACCCTTCACTAGTTTTGTTGCCCTTCTCTGAAACCGCTCCAACACCTCAACGTCCTCCTTGAAGCAAGGGGCCCAAAACTGGACACAGTACTCAAGGTGTGGCCTCACCAGTGCCAAGTACAGGGGAAAAATCGCTTCCTTGCTCCTGCTGGCCACACTATTTCTGATGCAAGCCAGGATGCCATTAGCTTTCTTGGCTGCTTGGGCACACTGCTGGCTCATGTTCAATCGGCTGTCGACTAGCACCCCCAGGTCCTTTTCCGCAGTGCAGCTCTCCAGCCACTCTTCCCCAAGTTCGTAATGTTGCAGGGGGTTGCTGCGGCCCAAGTGCATTTGGTCTTGTTGAATTTCATACAATCGGCCTCAGCCCATCGATCCAGCCTGTCCAGATCTCTCTGTAGAGCCTCCCAACCCTCAGGCAGATCAACACTTCCTCCCAACTTAGTGTCATCTGCGAACTTGCTGAGGGTGCACTCAATCCCCTCATCCAGATCATTAATAAAGATGTTGAAGAGGACAGGCCCCAATACTGAGCCCTGAGGACCGGCCGCCAGCTGGATTTAGCTCCATTCACCACCACTCTCTGGGCCCGGCCATTCAGCCAATTTTTGATCCATTGAAATGTACACCCATCCAGGCCATGGGCAGCCAGTTTCTGCAGAAGAATGTTGTGTGAAACAGTGTCAAAGGCCTGACTAAAGTCCAGGTGAACAACATCCACAGCTCTTCCCTCATCTACTAAACAGGTCACTTTGTTGTAGAAGGAGATCAGGTTGGTCAAACAGGACCTTCCCTTCATAAATCCATGTTGACTGGGCCTGATCACCTGACTATCCTGTACATGCCGCATGATGATGCTCAGGATGATCTGCTCCATGAGTTTCCCCGGCACTGAGGTCGGACTGACAGGCCTGTAGTTCCCTGGGTCCTCCTTCCAGCCTTTCTTGTAGATCGGCGTCGCATTTGCCAATCTCCAGTCAGCTGGTACCTCCCCTGTTAGCCAAGATTGTTGGTAAATGATAGAAAATGTCTTGGTGATCACCCCTGCCCGCTCCCTCAGAACTCTTGGGTGGATCTCATCCGGCCCCATAGAATTCTGCATATTTAAGCTATTTAGCAGTTCACTTACCGTTTCCTCTTGGATGGAACCTTGACAATGCTCTCCATCCCCACCGTCTGGCACTAGAGGCCGTGCACCCAGTGAATTGGTCTGACCATTAAAGACTGAGGCAAAGAAGGCATTGAGTACTCAGCCTTCTCTTCATATAAATAATTCAAAAAACTTGATTTCCTGTGAAAATCCAAAAGCAGTTGTACACATTCAGGATTAAAATGGAGTGGGAGGTAGAATAATTTCTTTCAATGCTTTTATGATCACAAAGTGGTTTATAGTGCAAAAATGTAACTAAGAATTTAGCTAGATGTTGTTCACTCATGGAAAATCTGGTGGTCCATCTCCAAAGACACAAAAAAGTTCGAGAGACGTTTGGCTGGGAATGAGCTGAATATATGAATGAATGAAAATAAGCATGGAAGTAGTAGTAGTAGGAAACAGCATGTAACTCCAAAAGTTTTCAAGGTTAGATAAATGGAAGGAAAAATGAAAAGATATGAGACAGGGACAGAAAAGAAAGGGGAGAAAAGAAGCCACAGAGTTGTAATGAAGCTGAGAAGAAAAGAAATTAAATTAGAGCCCTCAAAGACCCAGTGTCTCTGCAGCCTCTTCTGCTACCTGATGCATGTTTTCCTCTACAGCCTATTGGAACTGGACTCCTTACTGTGAGTCTCCCCATTATAATTCTGGTTTGAGAGCAGAGGTGAGCCCAATTCACCTTCTTTCACAGTGGGAGAGTAACAAGCTATTCTAGCTATGCTAGGATTTTTTAACCTACCCCCCTCTGATTTTATATGTTCAAAAATTATAAAAGGCTTCTATAATAACCTAATTTAACTTTTTGGACACCACAGACAATAGGCTTCCATAGACAGTCTCCTTTAATTTTGAGCTACATACTTTTTTCCATATATATAATGTTTTATTTGGCTACATTAAAGCGCATATCATTTGCTTATACTCTGTGACATATCATGCCCATTTTTTATATTCTCTCAATCTTTGAGTCATCTGCCAACTTTGTCAATACTGATTTTATGGTTTTTTTTCCATTACTTACAATGCTAAACAGAATGAGACCAAGAATTAATCTTAGTGAGACCCGACTGGAATCGACCCCCTTGGTGACAATTATCATTATGTTTTGACTGCTGGTTAGTCAGCTTCGGTCTAGTCAATGCATGTCATATTAACTTTGTATCAGACAGGAAAAATACTTTACAGATAATTACTTTTTATCAACTGGCTTATAATCTTATGGGAGAAAAAAAGGCGTATCAGATTAACCTGACAGTATATATTTTCCAAAAATCTGATTCATTTCCATTAGCTACATTACCAGCTTCTAATTTTCTATTAGTCAAGTACCATATCAACTCTTCTATTACTTGCCCAGATTGACACCCAGGCTACATAGCTTATAATTACATTGTCCAGTCTGTGTACCTTTTCAGATATTGAAACAACATTAGTTTTAATCATTATTTGAGTGTATAATTCTTAATAAATTTTTGGTATATTTCCTTTCCTGATTTATAGTTTTATAGTATCAGCAGAAACTCTCACTTAGCACTATTCCTTCCTCTGCAACTAGGTTGTCTTTACAGAGATTTCTTGACAAAAGGAAGAAAAAGACTTTTATTTTTATCGAATAACAGATTATTGTATTTTCCTTAAAAAATAATGACTGTACATAGGCCAGGTTCATTCAAAAAGCTTTATATGGTTTAGGAGGAGTCCAACCAAGCCTTATGTTCTGAGTTCATCTAGGATAGGTTACTTTTCACCAGAAGCTGGGAGAGTCCGCAAACAGGATAGCCAAACTGAACCAGCCAATGGGATATTCTGTACCATACTGATGTAATGCCCAGTATCTATAAGGTGGGGGGGGGGGGGGTGGAGGGGGTGGAACTGGCCAGGGAAAGAGGATGTAAATTTGAGCAGGCGGAGGCAGCGGCAGCAGCAGTGTGTTCAGGGCAGTGAGCAGCTGCATTGTATATCACTTGTTTTACATATTATTTCTTTAATATTATTGTTATTACTGTTGTTTTTTCTCTCTTTGTGTTGTTCTATTAAACTCTCTTTATCTCAGCTCATGGAGTTTTACCTTTTCTCCCAATTCTCCTCCCCATCACACCAGGGTGAGGAGGGGAGTGAGTGAGTGTCTGCATGGTACTTAGTTGCCGGCTGGGCCTAAACCACCTCACACTACTACATAATTTAATAAGATAACAAAAAGAAACGACGCCAATATTTTGTAGGGAGCACTAGGCTGTTACAAATGATGAACATTAGAAATATACTTATTATCCAGGGAAAGCCAGTGACAATTTGGAATAACACATCAAATGTATCTGCTTTTGCTTTGGTAGAAGTCATGGAGTATTCTCCTCCTTTCAGACATAACATAGATTTCACTATGTGTGGAATGAACAGACTGAGCTACTCAGCTGAAGTTTTTTCTCTAGTTCAGTCTGCTCATATAATGTTACATGTCTTTTCTCCCAGCTTGCCCCACGTGAACCTATTTTCTGGCTGTGTTGTTAAACTCTTAAGTCTCTTACCATTATTCATTGTTTGACTCTGATCATGAAGAAGCATCAACTAGATATTTGCAACAATTACATGAGTAAGCTCAAACATGCACTAGGTATTTGCATCCATCACTTGCGTAAGCTCAGTCCTTATTGCTATTACCATAGTTATTCATTGTTCTCTTGTTTCTCTTTCCCAATTTTTTTTTTTTTTTTTAAATTAATAGGTAGCATCCTTGGACAGAATTCATGCTCCAGTATGAGCCATGAGCAAGTACACAGCAAGTGTTGTGCTTTCATTCAAGAGGTCAAAATTTAATATGCACATCCTTTTTGTATCTCAAGATCTCAAGATCGAAACGAGTAGTTAACAATAGCAGTTATACCACATTTTTATTCTCACTACCTTTTATTTACAGATACTTCAGTACACAGATGAAAACAGTCTCTTTTCTGAGCTGGTGAAAAATAAGTTCATGAAGTTATAGTCTCCATGTTTTCATTATAGTGACCATAATCTGGTTTTAAAATTGTACAGAGGGAGAACATTTGACATGGCAGAGACAGTCAGACATTCTTATAAAACAGTGCTGGTTGCCAGTTTAAAGAATGACACCTTAACGGTGTACTTGCAAAAGCAGACTTTGGAGTTAAAAAGGTAACCAACAAAGCAAGTATCCTTTATCGTAACTGTGCCTCTAACAGAAAATTCCAAAAGAGAGAACAGGACCAAAATAAACGAGTAAAAAGTTTAACCATATGAGTCTTTCTTTGCCTCTTTCATTCCTTCTCTTCATGGCAGCTATTTGCAGATTTCTCAGTCAAACTTGAAGTAAGAATTTTTAAAAGATAGTTATGCCATTAAACATTCATTGTACTTAGTGATTTTGTTTTCATTAAAAGTGTATTCATAAATCATACTGATTTCCAATGCCTCAACTTCCATTTGCCACTGTGTGTTCCTAAATACACAAAAAATTTTAATATCATCTTTCTAAAATCTATGGGATTCTCAGAAATACACATTCAGCACCTAAAATACAAGGACACATTTGAAAAATGTATCTTAAAAAAAACCCCTCTTTAAAAAGTGTAGTGAGAGACAGTGGATATAGTAGGAAGCAAAAAATGTTAACCATTTAAACTTTTACAGAGAGAATAATTACACCATATCTTTTCAGGCTCCCACTTATTGGATTTCAAAATACCTGTTTTAGGAGTAACTAAAAGAACTCTCTTATAAAGCACAGACATTTTGACAACAAAATCACATCTGAAATACAATGTATTTTTATTGTTTTACTATTTCTCTCTATAGTAAACAATGGAATAAACTAAAGAAAGCAAATTAGTGCTTTTCAATTTATATTTTCTGTGCCAAATTTTTCAAAGGAAATACCAATGTCCTCAGTACAGATTCCCGTTCAACATTTGAATACCTGTAATAAGGACAGAAGTAAACTCCAAAGAAAGAGAAAAGAAATTGAAATCAAACTATATTTCTCACAAAATACTTTCTATCTTGTTTATATAGTCAGTGAATTAACTAATTCAGGGTTACTCCCTAATACATTCTTTAATGTATTTACTCTCTGCCCTTTCTGTCTAACTTCCTTTAAAAACTACAGGTCAGAATTGTCCTCAGAAGGTCATTCTGTGTCTAATCTAGACCCAGACTCAACACTTGAGTTTTTTGACTTCAACGGATTTACATCTGAAATGAGTCTAAGCCATCAAGCCCTTTGAAAGTCTGCTGGGAATAATTTGGTTGGCAAGGAATAAGTCCAAAGTCTATAAAATAGTTCTGGGAATGAGAGAAGAGGCTGTGCTGAGTGAAAAGATTCTGATAGCTTTTCCCTGAATTATTCATTTTAGATTTTTATTTAGTGTTTCTCCCAATGCCATATGATATTTAGCTGTATAATCTATGTGAAGTCCTCAATGAAGCTTGTGGTGCTATCCTGCAATCCAACACGTTCATTTCACTTCTCAAAGCTTTGACTCAGCAAAATCTCTAAAATATGTTTGGCTTTGATTATATAGTTAAAATCACTTCATCCAAACCACGTGCTCAAGTTCAAGGGTGAAAATGACATTAATTAATTTTAGGTATTCAAAAAATATGTGCTGTCTAAACCAGACATCTAGGCTGTCTTTATAGCAGTTCGACTACAATATGCCTCCACAGGCTTATTAATTCCCTCCAAAGATGGAGCCTAATACAGGTGGTGTTAATTGTCCTCCTGAGATGCTTGCTTTTCTCCATTAATTACTGAAAGGTCCTAGACAACAAGCTAAGGCGAGAAAAAGAAAAAGCCTTTCAAGAAGAAAGCAGGCACAAATCTCTTCAGTGGGATCTAAATAATAATTCTAGCCTGCTCGTCTTATCAGTAATGGCAAAGTTACGCAGGTTAGTCACGACTTTCTGACTCAGGAATAGTGATGTATTTCCGAGTTTAACATAAATTTATTTTATTTAACCAGTTTTGGTATAACATCAGTACAATGTCCCAACCCAAAGTATCATTACCTAAAGTATTTTTTTTTTTCTGTATTCTGTTGTTTCTGAGACTGAAATCGATATCATTTTCAGGGATCATAAGGTACTCTGAGCTCATTGCAGCTAACCTCATTTTTAGATTTTACTATTTATTATAATGGATATCTTGTTCTCACAGCACTTGAGCTTTCTTTTAATTTCCAGTGACACTACCAACAGAAACCAACAATCTTTCCAACCCATTTTATGTGCTCTTTTTTTGCCCATTATGACTCTGCTGGGCCCCTTCTACCACATTTTTTTTCTTTGCAGAAATGGTATTACTCACTCTCCTCTTTGTTCCAAGCTATCACCATAGACAGTTGTTACTGGATATATAATTTTATGCTTGAGGCTCCACCTATGAAAAATTGCTGCATCAACATCTTGTCCTCTGATCATAACATAATTATCACTTTCAGAGATAATGAACCTCATCGAGGTCTTCTCATTTTCATTTACGAACAAGTTTGGCTACTGTTAGGAGTTAATGAAACTAAAAAGAGAAAGAGAGGAGGCAACACTGTCAGACCGATATAACATTGCTGAAAGAGTGACGGGATGGTTTTCAAAAGAAGATCACTGATACAAGTTGCCTGCCAGATATTCAGATGAACCTTGAATGGGAACAGATGTCCTGCTTTAAGAGTAACAGAATTTCATGGGATATTTAAAAGCATGTTAGATGTTATAATTAATGACTAAAAAAAGTTCTGAAAGAAAAGTTCTGAGTTATGAAAGAAAATCAGTTTAACTATGCATTGAAAAATTCAGTGATTTTCTAGTAAAATGGGTATTTTCAAAATATTCCATGACAGGGAACACAATCATTGCAACAGCTAACAAAATCTAGCAATTCATACATTTCAATATTCTTTTTTTGGCAATAGTTGGCACCAAGTGTTAGAAAGAAAGATGGAAGGAACATTGCATGAATAATTATAGCAATAATTTCTCCAAAATCCATCATCAGCTTATACAATGATGCAGGTTTTTTCCTAAAACCCAAAGCAGACCAATAAGGTTTTCTTTAACATAACTAAGAATAACCTCATTCCTCAATGGTTCATGTTTGCATTAACATTCTTCCTATACAGGATCAAAGAAGACTAATATGTGATGTAATACCATAATATGTGTAATTGATAATATGTATCTTTCAACGTATGTCATGAATGGTTATCTAAACTCTACAGTAATAAATGACCTTTCCACTCCTGGACTTCAGATCAAAACATATGTTTTTATTTATCATATTTTAAACCACAGGTACATTACCACTTTTATAAAAGAATTTTTTAATAAAATAGTTAGCTTTTGTAGAGCTGCTAGTTAATATTTTTCTCTTTGTTGGTGAACATGAAGAATTAGACTTCTTCATGCGTCTTTGATGTAAAGTAAAAATGGATCAATACAATATTTCTTTCTAGTGTGTCATGTGCTTCTGTGGTATGAGACACAGTGATTTCCAGAAAACTAATGACCTTTCTGATGTTGTGGTTCCTATTATTTAATGGATCAATTCTAGAACCAAGAACTTAGTGGACTACTTAGAATTAATGGGAAGACTTACAAAGTCCAACACTGATAACCTGATACTTAGTGAAATTAATAGAACAAGCACCTAAGCTCTTTTCAGAAACCTAGCTGATATTCTTATCCTGTATTATATTGTCCTAGTAAAAAAAAAAACCTGTTTCACAGCAAGCTTATTTTTATAAGATTCTCCGGCCTGGGATCTTTTTCACGTGACTGTAGCTTTGACATCTGGTAAGATTAGTTTAAAATTTATGTTCCTTATATCCAGACTCTAATATAAAATGTAAGAGAAAGCAATATCAAACAAAACAAAAAACCCGAAGGAACAATAAGCACTCAAGGAAAAGGCAAAACCACAGAAATGTAAAAAGAGGACTCATGTTTATTTAATGAGTGCTTCTGATGGGGAAGAAAGCCAAAACAACCACTGACGTTTTTGTGATTTTGACTTCTTAATTGTTTGTTTTTTCCTTTGGGAATCTTGCTTAGGCATCCATTAGATTTTTGCTAGCTAAATAAAGTGGTTGTTCATGTACTTCGGATTGCTTTTGCAACTACCTTCATTTCTTAGTTGTTTTCAACTTCACTTTGAGCTGCATTCTGATTTGAGCTATAATGCCATGTTGCAAAAAGATAAAGTAATTGTGCATTAGAACCTGCATATTCAATTAGACTACACAGAAATATAGAAACCTTCAAAGCAGAGAAAAGATCTTGAGAAGATCTTGATAAATGGAGGAAGATAGGCAGAAATTCAGGATGCAACTCACTGCCCAGTACCAGTACCAGTTAATGTGAAACTATCTGACTAATAACAGGAGATGGACGTCAGCAAAAAATAGAAGAACATCCAGGCACAGGGAATTGTACAAGAATCTCAGACATGAAGGATAGAGAGTATCCAGTCACGGCAAACTCTCCAAATACAGAATAAATTCTGATTTAAATGATTTCAAACCCAGATTCTTTCTGCAGTCAGAAAAGATGATTAAATTGGTGCTCTACTGACAGTTGAGAAAAGCTAGTGGAATTAGAATAAAAATCTGGAGATTGAAACAACTCCCCATTACTAGTAATGAATTGCACAATTGGAGGCATGTGGTTAAATGAACTGTAAGAGTGAAACAGGAGATACCTCAAAGGCTTAGTGCATAGCTATCCAGTAGGCATCCATATATTGAGCTTTTATTTTGTATAGTGGCAAATATAGTATGCCAGAGATTTACGTACTTCTAAATATTGAATTGAGCATAATCCAATCAAAATCCTGCCAATTAAACAACAATATTTTGGTGGTTCAAATGGTTTGAAAGAACCTTTTTTTTTTATATATGCAACAGTCTAATATTAGAAATAAATCTGTGACATTGTTATCAAGGTTGTTTTTTGTTTTTTGCCTTAGAGCGTGATGGTGTCACCCCACGTGGCCTGCTGAATTAGAAGCAGATGATAGAACTCTCTTCTTACAGAAAACACAATTTTTTTAATCCCTGCTTTTAGCTGTTTAACAGTGTTGTGCAACAGAGCCTAAAGGGTTCTGAACTGGTCACTTTTACTTACGAGCAGACGACTATAATCAAAATATGACTACTATCACCAGAAGACCAAGAAGAAGTTTGAGCATAAGTATTTAGCAGGTTGCTGGGCAGGGGCAACTGAGGAGGACAAGCATTTTTGGTTCTTTTTAAAAGGGAGTTGGGTCTTTTGGGTGAGGTGTCAGCTAGATTTCTGCTGTAGCTTTCACAAGATATGGTGTAGTTATTCTAGCGCTTAGTTTGTCTGGAATTCAAAGAACATAGGCAAATTCTAGCTGGAATCCTTGAAAACCTAATACCTGCTTCCTAGTAACTCAGGTGTAAATATGAATAATTTATACGAAAGATATATTGGATTTTTTGCCTACTCTAGTTGAAATGTTGAGGATTGCACAATTTTAACCAGATAATCTCTTCACAGTTTCTCCTAAATTTTCTAAATGAACTGATTACAAATACTATCTACTCTTGTAAGTCTGCAATCATAAATACTCACCCTTGCATTTAAGAAATCTTAGCCTATTTGGAGAACTTGTGTATATGAGTCTTAAAGACAATTAAGAAGGAATTGGTATTGTGTCCGAGGGGAGATCTACAATCAATGGAATTTGATAAATATTTTATCACTGAAAACGGTATGGTGGAGTCTTCTTCTCCTATCTTTGTAACGTAAATAATAAGCATGCAGTAGCATATGGTGTGAAGAGATTTACAGGATTCTAAAACTACTGGAAGTTAGAAACACCCACATATTCAAATGTGATTTCTCACTGACTATGCCAAACAAACTTATTTAAAGATATGGGTGACATTTAAACATAAATATAGTGTTGGCTACTTCTTTTTTTTTTTTTTTTAAAAAAAAGGTTTCTTATTCTGATTTACAAAGTTGTTACCACTGAAATTATCCAAAGCAACCTTTATATAACAACAAAAATAACAATCTCAGTTTTACACACATTATATAAGCAATGCTAACAGCATAAAGAATTGAGTAGCTATTGATACTGGTTTCCACAGAGTTTTACTGATTTACTTTGGGTTTGTTTTTTTTTTTTAAGTTTGGCAAATATTGGCTGGTATTGGATATAAATAATTAATAGATATTTTCTTGAAATTTATAGCATGCAGGATGTTCTAACTTGATGTAACCCATCAGTTACATTAGTGGAAAGAATCACATGGGACAGGAGAGGGTTACAACAATTTCCCTAATTAAGTACTAACAAGCTGTTTTTTATAACTCTTCTAATTTCATTGTGTTCCAAATTTTCTCTATTCATTAACTATAATCCTAATAATCATATATCTGCTCATAGCAGCATGTCTTTCTTGATTCACCTACCATGTTTTCTCCTGCTATCTGCAGCTTTCCTTAGCTTGTCAAACATGTCAGCCCAATGTAGAGCAAAGAATTAGTAGTAAAGAGAGAAAGAAGCAGTGTTCCAGAGAGAAAACTAAACAATATTAAGCAAGCAGCAAGGAGTTCTGAATTTAGATAGGTAAATTGAAGTTTCTGCAAATTTCCAAGATTGCTCAAAATTTCTGACTGAAGAATTGTGCATGAAATGGATGATGAAAGGGAATTGACTGAGCGTGAAGTGTTTGAAATACATTTGAAAATACCAAACTATTTGGGAAGTTCAGAAGAAAACATACAGAAACTGTACTAAATAAAGAATGAGGGAAATAATGCAAGAGATGAGAAGTGATTAAAGTTTCTTTCTTCAAACAAAATCTGAAAGGATCCAAGTGCAAATGGTTGTCATCACCCAAATACTATGGTTACTGACCTTTTTTCTCTGTTTAAATGTTTCCTGTCTAAATAAAAATGCACCTAATAAATTATAATTAGAGTCACAGCAAGAAGTTAAAAACAAAAATATTATGAATTCCGCACAATAAACTAGGTAGTGAACCTCTCAAATTCAAATGGCAGATAAATGGAAAAGTAACTGGAGGAACATGGAAACTTAGAGTTGTATTACAGGAAGGAGAAAAATCCTAGGGAAGCACTGATCTTAATAATGAGCAGCAGATATTTTGCCTCTGACAACGAAGCAAGTGACAGACTGCAAGTGGTCAGCTATAGTAGTCAAAACAACAACAAACAGAAAAGCTGAAAAAGAGTTAAGTGACAGGGGAGAAAAAAAAAGAGTTCTGTTTTGAGAGGATAAAGCCATATAAAGCGACTGGTTGCCATGGTGCCTTCTGATTATTGGAATAGGTACTGATTCTGGATTTCCTTGGTTGTACATGAAATCCAGACAGCAAATGATAGTCCTCAGAGGAGCAGGTAAGAATGAAATTAGCTTTCCTGGAGGAGACTGGTGAAATCTCTTAGACCTTTCAAGCACTAAACAGAAATGTGTAAAGTAGAGAAGCATTACTAAAGATTACATATCATATGTGCTATGGTGTGCAGAAAAGAGGACTTGGGACTGTTTGCAGTAGTGAAAGATTAGAGAGACTTTGAATTAGATGACCTCTAAACCAGAACAGAAGAAATACTTGTATGTAGTTTTGAAGTTCAATAAACAGGCATCAAATACACTTTAAGCTTGTTAGGAGGTGGGGGTGGAGGGTCTGAAGGAGGGAGAAAACTTCTTAATTAATGCATGCAGTACAATGTTCTAACACATGACAATGACCTGATGTGAAATATAAGTAGTAAGCATATTTGCATAATTGCAAGAAAAAATAGATACAAAATGTCAAGAGATCATTCCCCAGTGATTCTGGCAGAATTCTTAAAACGTGAGCTTGCACAAAGTGAAAAGCTTAGCAGACGTTTATGATAAAGTCTGATGCCTGCAGTATCAGCATTTACCCCATTATCATATCACTATTTGATTAGGTGGGAAGACAATAGATAATATTCTGTAAATAAGGGCACAAACCATAACAAAATTGGCTGGGGAACTGTTATAACCTCCCTATGTTAGAAAAAGAATTGAAACAAATATTTCAAAGGCCATCCCATAATGTAATCTAAGTCAGAGTTTACCCTTAACTCTCTAAGTGTTTTCTGTGGAAAAAAATAGGCCTAATATGACTTATGAAGGATGTTTTCATTTTAAATTAAACACTGGAATCTAGGAGCTATTTGATTTATTTCTATTTTGCAACATGCCTTCTCCATTTCTTTTAATAAACTAATGTGCAGTTATGTCATGATGGCATGATCCATGGACCTACACTTTCTGTTTGTTCAAAGGTCTCGCCAGTAGCTATGTTCACACGGATGGGCTTCCTCCATCTCACCCACATGCAGAAGCCACAGTTAGCTGCTGCAATAGCTAAGTGAAAACTTCTGTAAGTGAAAACTTTCCCTTATAAGAAGAGTGTCATTTGCAAGCGTTTGAAAGAATATGTTGGATGTCCACTCAAACATGTCTCTATGCATTGACAATAAACATCAAGAAAACTGAACATAACAGCTACTCTCAAAGCACATGACAGACCCTTACTTCAAGGATCCAATAGAGCCTGAGGATCACATACAAGGGGAGCTCCTCCTTCCTGCTTTGAGAAACACTTGATAAAATTTCTTTGAAAGTGCAGAAGTCCTTTATGTATTATTGTAATGACTAATTACAGTATTCAACAGCAAAGTTACAAATTTTCCTTTAAAACTGACGATCTCTCATTCTGTTTTCTCTCCTGCTTCCTTTTACCATGGTCCACTTTTTTTTTTTAATAATTTATCTTTCTACTTAAAGTTCTAATATAAACAGGTCTATAAAAGCTGTTTGGTCTTGTTAGAAAGCTCACATAGAATAAAAGACGTAGGTAGAACTGCCTTAAATCTCTGGCTGGCTTGGGTTGTTGTGCAAGCACCTCAATGGTTATTTACTTGCTAGTTAACATTAAAAAGAGAAGTTATCATCCTTCATTAAATACATGAATGTGTTAAACTTCTTATTTCTGTATCTCTCTTTGAGTGGTATTACTTGGAGCGGAACCACCCTGGGAGAATGCCAGATAAACTTTCCAAGACGCCAATAGCTGAAGGCACCATACTCACGTAATGCAAGAGAGTTCTCACTCCATTTTTCCTGACATACCCCTTAGATGCAATTATTCCATGGGATGGAAGGGAGTTAATTGTGGCCCAGTCAAATTCTAACACATACAAAGTTAAAATCCTTCCTGGACAAGTTGCAGTGCTATCAATGTGTGCATGATTCCCTCTTTTTTCCCTTCGGTATCGCAGAGTCCATACATTGAAAGTCAGAAGACGTGCAATAAAAGAGCTTAAACCAAAGCTTGCTAGAGAGGATTGAGGCCAGCGCTCTCCCTCAAGTACCCTCCATAAAGAGGGTACCTGCATTTGTTCCTTCCCCATCCCACTCCTACTACTGCATATGCTGAAAGCAATAGCCTCTGTTGGATTCACTTGTTTGCTGAGATGAACATTGCAAGTGCCGCTGTCTAGTCTGCAACATTCCTCCCTTTTGCTGTGATTGATGAGGCAGAAAACAGGGTGTATTTGGAATGCAGATTAGCATTTAAGTGACCTAATATTGTCCCAGAATTCAACTATATATAATCTAATTTTCTATGTCGCAGAGTGTGAATAATCTTTTTTAATTAAATGTATCTTGGATTTATTTTCGTACTCTTTGCACAAATATGTCCAGTATATCTTGTGCTATGGTTACTATACATGGACAAACATTACTTTCAGTTTACATTTTATATTAAATTTTGCCAATAGGTAAATAATGCAATGAATCAAACTAATGGAGAGGGAATACTTATTGTTCCATATTCTTTCTGTAGAAGTTTGGTTCTGTATTTAAGAGCTGATTAAATTAATACCATATTTTTCATTGAATAACAGCCATCTGCTGGTACTGCACATACGCACTGCAGCCATGAGTGTAAACAGTTTAAGTATAATTTGCAAAAAGGTATCACTCGTGCCTATTAGTGGTCTGAGAATTATGGCTAACAAATTATTCACTCTAATTCAAAAAATAAAAAAGAAATAATGAAAATAATACAAAGCTGACTACAGCAAGAACAGGAAAGTCTAAAAACATTAGAAGAATATTGGTATTTTTTGCTACCTACCACTTACATTTTTCAGCCAAAGGGACTTACAGACAGTTAATCCTGTAAAGGTTATCTATTTTATTAACTAAGTTTCCTAAAATTATGTGTACCTAAGTTTTTTTTAAAAGCTAGTTTTCTGATAAATAAGGGGCTCTTTTTGTTTGTTTCTTCTTCATTAAACTTTTCTGTTCCTTAATATTAATGCATCTTTAATCTGCTTGAGTTGAAACATAAATATTTCAGTATGGCTTGAAAACGTGAAGGTAAGAGTATTAAACCATCCCCATGAGGATTAAACTCATTCAAGCTAAAGGTAGTTTGAAAAGTTTTGTCTAGGTATTTAGAAGTTTGGGATAGTCCCTCTGTGAAGCAGAAAAGCTGGGATGCCTGCTATAGCTTGACGAGGTATTTGATGAAGCACAAAGGCAGAGTAAGTCCCAGATGGAGTATTACCGCCTTATATATGCAAAAATTTAAGGGTTTATTGTACCTTCTCCATCTGTTACATCTCTAACTCATATGCTGTAGTCAGCAGCCACATCCTCTGACCAGCTGAAATAAAATATATTGTCAAAAAGTTAATTGGCAAAGGTTTTACAGCAAGAAGGAACTAGACTTGCTTTACTGCAAGTTTCTGTCTCCAACTATGGAAACTATAAGGACTTTCCTTAATTAAGAGCTTTGATGCCTTATTCATTGTACTCACTGTACTCACAGAATGACAGTTTGTGTAGTCACAGCTACAATATCTTACCCTCACCTGCCCTACGCAAACCCTTTCTCTATTTTCCCTCCCCTGCTCAAAAACAAAAGAGGGCAAGTAGACTGTAGTTGTGTGCAATGCCCGCCCCACCCCCCCCCAAAAATGCAGTGCCAAAAATTTAGTGCCTTCATTCTTTTGCAGAGAGTTCATTACAGAGAAATAGGAAACTCTCCACTAAGAGTCTTAGTCAGGGAGCCAAATCTATGGATTCCAAAGTCCTCAAGACCTTTCAGCCTCCATATAGTCACAGTAGCAGTGTCCTCCAAACTGAAAAATAATTCTCCTTCCCCTGTGTCCTAAAACATAGTACAGCCAGGAAAGTGCAGATGCGTAGAAGTCTGAAATATCATCAGATGAACTTGCCCACCCTGTGAGCTTGGACTATATCTTTTATATTAGAAAAATTTATCTAGAAGTGCCATTGGTCCTCATCTACCCCCTCTTGCTCATTTTAAAGGGACCAAAATGAAAAAAAAAGTGAAAATGAACTATGTTCAAAGACAACAGGTGAACGGATTCCATTTTGTTATAGTGGAAAGAACTGTAGTCACTTATTACACTGACTACACTTCCATCAATACAACCAGAGCAATAAAAAGTTGTTTTGGGGTATCCTCTCCCCTTCAGAACTGTGAGAAGAGCTCTTCTTTAAGAAGCAGCTTATCACAGTGTACCACGGTGCAGATTCAACAAGCATGAATACTTCAGCTAAACCTCATAGACTGACAGATCTGGGGATCTCAAGGGACAATCTGATTATAAACTGGGATCGCTTCCCATAGGTCATTATATTTCACCAAATTGCCTCTGAACTGACATCAGTAGAGCTCGCACTTCAGCTAAAGTGTATCTTCCAGAATAAAATCAAATTTCTATATGAAAAGAAGGAAAATTTAATAATTCCCTTCAAAAGAGAATGAGAACTTGGAAGATGAATTGTAACAATTTGAAGTTTCTTGATCAGTCATATATTACTAGCCACCAGTGGGTCAGTGACTTGTATGAAATACAGTTATGATCTCAAGACGCATCACAAAATCTATCTTAACTCCAACTAATTGCCCTTCCCATTGGCACTTTAAGAAAAAATTACAAGAACTGAATGAGCACTAAAAATGAGCTACTCTTTCATTCCTACATGGGAGTCTTTTCAGCTTAAAGTTGAAGGTGTTTTGGAAGACATATAAAAACGTGCAATATTAGTGGCTCTGCAGTACGTCTTGGGAAATACAGAACTTCTGTTTCCAGAATCTGTGGTAAAGCAATTCTGTGAGTCTCCTAGTTATTTCTATTAATAAGTGGGAAAAATCCAGAAAGCATGGAATAAACCAATTCATTACACAAACATACTGGCACAACTTTGTTGTACCTCCATGGCTGGACAGCAGAGTTTTTCCTTCATATCTTCACTTAGATACTGTGTATTTAAAACAAGTTCTTCACCTACTGTTCTCATTGCTTTAGGAAACACTAAACAGGCACTCCAGTCTTTTTACTGATTGTTGTCAATTCCACTTAGTAATTTGTTATATTAGTATGCATTAATTTGTGATTTTATTATTGCTGCAAGGCATATACACATTGTTATGTTTCCGGGCAGTGGCTCATCATTAAGGTGATTATTCAGAATGCTGTGTTGATGGCTCTAATGGGCCAATAATCCAGTAATGAAGGCTCTGTAATGGAATTCAGTACTGTTGTGAAATTATTCAGTACTCCATAATAATATGATTTGCAGAGCTCTAAAGCTGTGCACGTGGGATAATCTTTTAATACATCTTTTTGCAGTTTTTCAGGGTTGTTATCTATGTGATGGTTTAGGAATGCTGGCTTTCACATGTGTGGTATTTCCTTGAGTGGTTAGGGACTGTTTTGGTAACATAGCAACTTCTGTATTATTTTACTAGTTGTCTGCAACCAGGTTTTTAGAAAACTTCTTTGTTTTAGATAATAATCTTGAAACTAGAAAGTTATAGGAAGAAAATATAACTTTCTGTAACGAAAATAATTTGTTATGATTTGCAAAAGAACTTATGACATAGGCATTCCTTGTTTCTTTATGAAAATGAGAACAAATATAATGGAAGGGTAAGACTTAATATACCTTTCATTACTTTAAATGTTAAAGACATCAGGTGAGCGTCAAGCTTATAACAGCAAGTTATTTCAGTCGTGTTTTCCTCATTTGCATAGATATGTGGTTTTGAGTGTATAAAAAAATTTCACTAAATCTGAACATTTTCTCACAGTGAAGAATATCATTGCACAAGATTATTACATATATGTGTATATATATGAGTATGTACATATGTGTACATTTCTGTAGCTTAATGTATGTGTATTTTTTGGTATTACTCACTGATGATTATATGAAACCATAAAAGTTTAATTTATCCGTGCAATTGTATTGTGATGTATGCAAATATAAACTTTCTTTTCTCTGCCTCTCACTTTCAGAAAAAACAATACAGTAGGAAATAGTATTGTCTTTTGCAACCATGAGCTCCTTAGAATCTTCTGGGGTAGGGCAAAAAAGTCTGCAGAGTGAATGATTTTTGTTAAGAAATCATTGGCATCACAGACGTGAAATAAAACAAAGTAAATCTACTAGTGACCACAAGTCTAATAAAAATGCAACTATTTTAGAGATAATCTGCGCTACACAAGGATGATCGCTGCAGAAGTAGATCATAACAACTTGGGCTGGTTAGGTACATACAAAATGTTTTTCCAATGAACTGTCTAAAGAATTGCTGCTGACAAAAAAATGGAAAGACAGTTATGACAATGTCTTTACTCCCTTTACACACAGCTCTCATTACTTTCTTTACACTCAACTGCACAAGACTGTGAGCAATCACAGACTGATCTCACTGTGTAATATTTCTCATATTCATGCCACTTCCCTGACCTAGAAAATAATTTCTTGATGCTAACCTTGATCTGTGAGTATAAATACAAACCACTACTTTCTTTTGAAATCAGCATACACTAGATGCAGTGTTTGTAAGCCGTCATAGATAATGAAGCCTCTTTAAGTTAGTATATAATGAAAATACCCAGTTTCTTTACTCCCTGGCAATAATAAGCAGGATTTCTGCTATAATTTTGGACATGCAAATCTGCGAAAACCTGACTTAATCTAGTGCCCAAATATGAGCTGCACCATTTTTTTTAAGATTTGTTCACTGTTTTGTAACTTTGTTGATGTTTGATGCATCATCTCTAGTCATATTTAGCTAAGAACTCAACAGCTTGTTTTAAATCATGTATGATTCAGGCTGTACTGCATTCAGCGGAACTAGATTTCAAAACTTTGATTTAAAATTTTGGAAAACTGAGATAAAACCTGAATACAAGGTGATAAAGAGTAATGGTCATGATATTATTTTAGTGCAGTAAATTGAAGACATTCCAGAATAAATCTGATAACATGGGAAACAATTCCAGATTACAAAATACTGGTTTGGCAACACTGGAGAAACTTTGTGTGAGATGATCTGAAAGAACACTGCAAAAATTAACACAGAATTATTAATTCGAATAAAAGCTTAAAGTTTATTTTGATGTTACTCATGGCCCTTTTTAATTTTCAGTGCTAAGGTAGGGCAGTTAAACTTCAATGGTCCCCAATACACCAAGACACTAGTCCGCAGTTATTTGGTGATATTATGGCTACCTCTTGATAGTTTTTCTTCATATGCTTCAAAGAGAAAATGACATCAATGAGGTAAACCTGTCACATTAAATCTTGAATCAGCAATGCTGAACTTGCCTTGTTTCATGATAGACTGCGAAGAAAATTATTTAAAAATGAGATAGATGATATAAATTGTGACAATATGCTAGTGGAAAAAGATGGCATAGATCAAGTTTTTGTGTACCAGATTGTGTACATGCTGTAGTTGGAAAGTTCGTGAAGGGATTTATTTATTTTTTACTATTGCTTTTGCTTTTGCTTTTAGATCACAGTACATGCTATGCAATATGCACATCATACCAAACTGACTACTGACTACAAATTATTTCAAGGCTGGAGAAAGCACTTCTGTAAAGTTTTGGGTGGGTTTGTTTTTTTGGGTTTTTTCAGACAGAAAACTGAGATAGGATTGAAAAAGAGAAAAACTCTTACGCCGAGGTCATATAATACTTCTCACTTTGTGGAAGTAGATTATAATAACAAAAGCTAAGGAAATAAGTTGTTCAAGTAGAGTGGCCTAAGATATGATTAGGTCACTGTTATCAACATTTAGCATGGATAATTTTAAAATTATATGCACTCGGAAAAAGGACATTTAATATGCAATACATTGTGAGTATATAATATATCATTGCTTTAAAAAGACCAAGAAGGTGTAAACAAAATAACATTCAAAATGTTCTAGAAACTGGAGCATACATGACAGAGGAAGACAGCAAATACATTCTTGTGTGAATGAACACTGTCTGCATGAAAGGAATGCTCTAGGAAAACGAGTTTTACTTGTTTTTCTTCACATGCATCAAGAAGAATTGTCTCTGACAAGGTAGAGCCTGCATCTCTTAACTCCCACACATCAGTCATTTTTGTACCAGGCAAACCTGACCAATCTGATTGTTCAGATTCTAGTGGAAGGCACGTGTCCTGAAATTAATTCAAAAGACCACCAGCCTGAGAGATTTAGAGGCTCTGTTGTTGGCAGAATGTGAGTTATCTTCATGATCCACCTTTAGATATAGTCACAGGACTTTGATTAAACAAGAAGATTTTAACTCCAAATGCTACTATATTTCAGATTCTCTTGTAAGGTACTACTGATTTAAAAAGGGTCATCTGTAAAAGCAGATTCTTTTTTCTTTCTATTTATAGTGAACTTGTGGTAGACTTCTGCTTTTATTGAATAAAAAACAGACAAAATTAACAATGTTTTCAAGAAATGGTGAGCAATCAATGGGCAAAAGACAAGCTGTCACTGAATAAACATACATGTCTGTAGCAAAAAGCCAGAAAAAGAAATGACTGAGTTACTATTTGTTTAATCTGTAGTTCCTTTTGATGAAGCATTGTACCAGAATACTCTGACTTGATCCCTGGGAACCTCATACAAGTCCTATGAGGAGCAGCTGAGGGAACTCGAATTGTTCAGTCTGGAGAAAAGGAGGCTGAGGGGAGATCGTATCACTCTCTACAACTACCTGAAAGGAGATTGTAGTGAGGTGGGGATCGGTCTCTTCTCCCAAATAACAAGTGATAGGACAAGAGGAAATGGCCTCAAGTTGTTTAGGCTGGATATTAGGAAAAATTTCTTCACTGAAAGAATTGTGGAGCATTGGAACAGGCTGCCCAGGGAAGTGGTAGAGTCACCATCCCTGGAGGTAGAAAGACCTACAGATGTGGTGCCGAGGGGCATGGTTTGTGGTGACTTGGCAGTGCTGGGTTGGACTCGATGATCTAACGGTTGGACTGGATGACCTTAAAGGTCTCTTCCAACCAAAATGATTCTGTAAGAAAATTTCTCTATATAGATGATTCAGAGATCAATAATTAATCTCTGTTCAGTCTGTCAGAACAGAAAGGAATCATACAGGTATCCAATATGTAGCATTCATCTGACACCAAAAAAAAAAAGAAAATCGGTGATTGTACTTCATGTTCACAGAATGACTTCCTGTACATCTGTGTGAATACTTTTAAACTCAATTTAACTTTTAATTTCTGTCATTTTAACTACTTTATATGCATGAACTTACAGAAGGTAATACAGAAAGGTAATACAGAATGGATTCTGGACTAAGAATGGGAGCTTTTGTGCGTGTATGTGTCTTCAAGTGCTGGTCCACATGTGTACAAAATTTACAGACAAAGTCAAAAGTAGTAAAACCTAAAATTTCTGTCAGAAATACCTATGTCATGACATCCATAGCTAATAAAGGTACTTCTAAAATCTGGTCCAAATTAGCTACCAGTAGGCTTACATGTCCCCATGTTTTTTTCAGGACCTAAAAGAGCAGCTTGGAAAGCCTGAGAAACAACTCAGCAAGTAGCACCATTGAAGAGCTGTTAACCAGTTCCTCAACATTTGGATGTTACATCAACATCCCACAGCTGTCATTAGGATGTTCTATCAGATCAGGTAGTTAATTTTCATTGTTCCCCCACCATCAGGATTGAACTCTATGGCAAGATTGCCAGCCCTGAGTATTGATTGCTGATGATTTAAAACTCTTTTGGTGTTTTGGAGGTTTCTACATTGAAAGATCTGCAAAGGGGTTCAGAGTTCTCTTGCGAAAAGACGTTATACTAGCTCTCCAGTAAAAGCACTCAAACGAAAAGAATGCCTTCATTAATAAACAAAGCCTCTATAGACACCAGACTGTTATCTTGTCAGAGCTGCCTTGGTTGAAAAATAATATCATAGACAAATTGAATGAGAAGAAGATTAAAAAGTGAGAAAGTATTAGTATACTCTAGGTGGTGTTCCAAAAAAAAAAAAAAAAGCAGCATTGTGCATTTTGTTCTGTAAGCCATGGCTCAAACAGAGCTGAAAAAAGCCTTTTTTTTTCCTTTAGAGCCACTGAAAATTTTGTATACTTGCTCAATTTTTGTTTTTTTCATATCTGAGCATATATCAAAGCTTCTGTATCAGCTCAAATTTTCCTTGAATTTTGTAATCCACTTTAAGTCTTGATTTTTTAAACTCTGCTTTTCACAGACAAGGAAAGAATCATCAGTTGTGGTAGACCTTGCACACTTGGCATTAATTTGTTACTAAACAACCACAA
Organism: Bucorvus abyssinicus; assembly: GCA_009769605.1. Classification (NCBI taxonomy): domain Eukaryota; kingdom Metazoa; phylum Chordata; class Aves; order Bucerotiformes; family Bucorvidae; genus Bucorvus; species Bucorvus abyssinicus. Next base: position 32,170,240 of record CM020026.1, read on the forward strand.
TGTGCTCATAAACACATAAAAACATTAAAAATTCTAACTAGTTAAATACTATGACAGAAATTTATAACTCATAAAAATCTTCTGAGTTCTGTTAGGAAGATTCCTGTTACTAGTAGGAAAGAAGCATTCTTTCAATTTGCATAAGGAATATGATGGGTTCTCATAAAGGAAGGACTCATCCATCATAACAGCAATAAATAAGAATATCAATGGAACTGCTAATATCTCTCGAATTTCAATAATGCTAATGATGTGATGCTGTGCCTTTTTTACACAGAATATCAAATACTTGCAGTGTGCTATTTTAAATTGATGTCACAAAATTGCTTGAAATTCAAGTTTAAACATTTTATTGTCCTCACACATGTTTTCATAAGAAGTTACAGCTCTCATAAATATTCTGGGGAACTTTTTTTTTTTCCCAATAAACCATGTGTCTTTTTTGAAGAATCCACCTGAAAATAACAGTATTTCCTTACTTAGAAAATCCTCCAAATTATTGGGAGTATGTAAGTATATCCTTTTGAAACCTCAATGTTCAGAAATCATTCATCTGACTTATTTCTCTCTTGCACATGTGCTCTTTCCTTCTTTGACATTTCCCTGGTTTTAGATGGGCTTATTCCTCTCCCACACTCCACATGATAGTTCCAACTTTGAAAGAAACAGAATTGTGGTCAATTTTTTCACCTATCAACGGGGTTTACACTTCTGGTTTTAGCAATGCCTTTAGCATCCTCTGTTCTGATAAAAACATGTTGTGCCCCAGGCTAAGAGAGGCTTATGTGCCTTGATCTGTTTCTCAGAGTGTTCATGCTACAACTGAAGAGCTTTTTTCTGTCTACTGCTGCTTAAAATTGGTTAAATATTCTTTCCTGCAGACAATTAATCTATGATTTGTAAAAGAAAAAATCAAGGACGGTACTTATTTAAACATTGTAAATTTCATTTTTTTCCTGACAAAATTAAAAGTAGAGACTGTTCTTGTATTTCTTGTGTCTAGTTATGAATATGCAGAAAACTATAGCAATTCTATCCTGTTTTTCTGCTTTATTCATGTTTTTGATTCTACATATATTAGGGTAAATATCTTATGTGAAACACAGGCCATTTTCAAAAACGCCTCCCTTTCTGTGTTTGGGTGTACATACAATATCATTTGGGAACTTAACGTAAAATAATGTCATATGAATATTTCAAGCAGTTGCAAATAAAAATTTCATTGGGGCAAAATACAGCCGCTATTGTCTGTGAAGAGGCAAAATCTTGAATCAACATCCTTCTCAACTGTGTTAGCATCCAAGAAAGCTTTTCAATGTTTGCACAAAGGTATGCCTTAATTAGTAAAGCCAGGCAATAGAGTCAGAACTGAGGTGGTTTTTTTGGCTTTTCCTTTGGCTTCCTGACATTAGATAAATAAATTATCTGTTTCTGGCAAAAAGATGTTGCATGGTGCCCTTTTCAGATGAAATACTGTGTTCAATCTAAGATTAGGAGTGGGAACACTAAGACTCTGGATGAAACATGAAAAATGCTACCAGATATTATTACCACAACTTTGCAGAAAAAAAAAAATGAAAAATCTGTTTTGTCAGCATATACTGCTCATAATAAATATATTTTCATCATTTGTTAGTCCATGTGTTTCATTTATGCTTTGGATGTTAGTTCTGCTCCAAAACTTAAATTATCTGCTCAAAATACAGGTGTTGTTTTGAAGACACTTAAGAAAAAATAATCTAAACATCAAGTCTGGAAATGGAGAATTGTTTCCATTACATTTTGCTCCATTTCCTAACTAGGTAGTCATCACCTGGAGATTCAGTGGACACAAGGTCTTCTGTTTTATTACATATTAAACAAGACCACAGTTTTAAAACCAGTGAGGAAGGCTTTTACCAGGTACTGATGAAGGCAATAAGAGATCTTCTAGTGACACACATAATGATTGCAGCACTTAAACACTGTACTTTCATCTCCCTCAGTTTCTTCTGTAAAGAAAAATTCAGTCTCTCCATTTGGATTACTGCACCAAAGAGTTTCATTTTCTATAAAATGAAGGGAAGATTTTTAAAAGTGAAAAACTGTCTAAAATACAAATGTTAACTCTGGACAGAATGGATATGTGTTTCTACGTCCATCACGTGTCCAGGTGTATTACCAAAAAAATGAGGAGTGGAAGCAAGACGTAAAAGCCTGCTTCTCATCAGCCCAGTGCACAGCATTTTTCACCCCGCTGCAGGACAGGGATGCGGCTATGTATATACTCAAACCCAAGACCTACCATAAAGTGTTGTAACCACTTTGTATAGAGCTAATTCATTAATAATATTTTTAAATGCACAGATATGCAAGCACAATGTCATGGAAAAATATGTGCACTTTGTGTGCAACATGGAGAGTATCTTGGGAATCATGCTGATACCTGTTGGAGTAAACACTTGGCAGCTTCTTTGGTAAGATTAATTCATATATTCACATCTTTGTGTTTATTTCTGAAAAACAAAAGAAAAAGAAAAAAAAAGAAAAAGTTTTTTTCAAGAGTCAGCCAAGGTCAACTTAAATTAATAACAAGATTTATACTGAATTTTGTGCCATTTTGTTGAAGTCATAGGTAAGGACATTTGTTACACTGTTGAATAAATTATTGGCAAACTTTCCTCAAGAACAGCTCAGAAGAGTTCAGATTGTTTGCTGATATATGATCATTTTTATTAAAAACTGAAAATGTTACGCTTAAGTTATGCTTGTGGAGTTTTTTACTGCTTCTGAAAAACACTGACTTCAGAACTGTTGTTTCCATAAAGGCTGAACTCAGCAATATGATCTTAAATAATTGCTGAGAAGCCTTTATGTTGCTTTATGCAAGTCAGAATTTTCCAGAAGTAGAACTACTGAAAATCTTAGTTGCAGCACATAGAGAAATGAGATAGTGTGTATTTCAGCTTATTATTTAATTTTTTCTTTGGTGGCTTGACTTAAAGGTCAAAAATGTTTTGTGTATTATATGATCAATATGCGTTTACTCTACTAGCCCAGAAAAATATCATGTGGCTGGAAAAACTCAAAAAACTGTGATCGTTCTTCCTGCTGTTGCTGATAACATCAGTTATTATTTTGTCTTGTCCTTTCCTCCATGTCTTTGTCACACAGATTACCATAACATATCTGGAAAGGGCATGTGTGAAACATATGACACGATTCATTTCATCAAATGTCAAAATGAGATGGAGTTTTGTCTGACCCTACAAGAACAAGTTGCCCATCATAACTGCAACATTTACTACTGAGAAGATAGTCAACAGATGCTGAAGGAGAAAACAGAAACCTACGTGGAGGTTATCCAAAATCTGTGACTGTCTCTCCCAATGTAATGTGACAGAAAGGCAAAGACAGTAGCTGAGAGGGGAAGCTTGAATATACTTCTGCAACCACCACACAACTGGGGGAGTAGATGCAAGGAAAATCGGGTTTGTATGCTTTCCTTCTGTAGCTGCATAGAGCATCTGTTTTACGAAGCAAAGCCATCCTTCTTCACATAAATTCCCTCAGAGACTTTGAAGTTCAATGCAAAATGTGTATTTCCCATTAAAATTTATAGTTAAGTGATTATGTACAGATTCTTACTCCATAATTTCATAGAAGTTCAACCTTTTCCCACTCCTATTCCTACTCCTCCCTGCTTCATTATTTCTGTTTTGACAATGGACTTTCTGGAAAGTTATTCTTCCAGAGTTAAGCTCCTGGTTAGTACACACAAATCTCTAGAAAAACCCCTCCATGAGCTGACAGCCTTTTTCATCACCTTTTTCTTCTTTCCAATTAGCAGTCAGGATAAGCAATTTCTTCTACAGGGCAGCAAGCACTGTTACTACCCATGTCTTCTCTTCAAACTAAGGTAAACTGGGTAAAAGAACACAGGTCAGCAAGCAAAAACTAAACCAGTATTGACTGGTCCAACAGCATCATGGACTGATGTTTGAATGGGGTCGTCTGATTGGCAGGGAGGGAACAGGCTCTTCATGAACTAGGAAGGCAAACAAAAATACTCGAGTCAAGCATCTTGGGCATTCTTGCATTTCTGGTAGAAATAACTATTCCAAGCCCCTATCTTTTCGGTGTCAGAGATTACTGCCTTTCATCTCATCCTCCTCCAGGGTAACTGGAACAAACTGGAAGTTTTAAGTTTCATCCCTAAAAAGAAAACTTCATATCTAATTGACACTTTGCACAAACACTTCTATCCCAAAACTGAGCTCAAATGCTGTCGAGGAAAATTGTGGGTACTCCGCTTGTTGGACTGTTCACTTGAAGAATAATAAAAGTGACAAGTTAGTCATAGATCGTCAGCCTATGTAAATACTTACTTCATATGGAGTCAGGGTGAATCATAGAGACAATGACCCCACATGTTTCCCCAAGGGATAGCTACGATGTCATACTAAAGCTTTCAGTTCTATGTCTGCATAATAATATAGCCCAACAAAAATGCAGAAAACTGGGAATGAAGCTGAGCTTAAGATCTATTCAGCAGATTCTTTGTATTGCTTGAAATCCTCAGTAACCAAGTTAGAAAAACTCACATGTCCTGGAGCATTTTGGATTTTCCAGCTACGTAATTCGGCTAATAAATTCTCTTCTTTGTGTCTCTTGTATTCTTAGATAACCCTGCCTATACTCGTACGGCTTCACCACAGCTATACTGCTATCGTCAGGACTTGATATTTCCTGCTTATTTTGCTTTTTACTATCCTAAATTGGGCCTTTAGTTTGCATTTGGACTAGCTTCTTCTCTCTCAAGAAAAGCAGCACGAGGATGCGTATAACATGAGGTATTTAGCTTCAGGCTAAGAATTGGGACATTCCTCATTTTGTGAGAACTTGACTTCACTTGGGACTTCTACCAGACTCAGTGTGGAATGGAATGGGGCATTTGGCAGGCAGGTGCACTAATCAGCTTGCCCTTTGTTACAAGGGTATTCCTGGGAGTTAGAGCAAATATATTGCTAACAGCATCTTAACATTACTCTTGCTATACAGTTTAATACTTCCCTCACTTATCTAAAATGTACTCATTCTTTTCACTAAAAAGATCACTGCAAGTTTTATGCTCTGGTTAGATGTACTGTATACGATGCAAAGATTCCTTTCGAAGTTATATTTCTCACTTGAATTATATGAATGTTCTTCCCCCACCTTATAAATGTCTTATTGTGTTTCTTTATTTGTAAACAGTTTTTGAAAACTACTGTCCTTTACTGGTCCTTCCAGCTAGGAGGAGTGACATTGTCATTCTTTTATGCCGCATGAAAGCTTTTAACTTGCAAACACAGCCTCTCTCACTCATGTAGTGTCTGATTTATGTACTCTGAAAAAAAAATAAATGGCAGCAACATTTGCTTTTTAATAACATACAGAAAAAGTACTTCAAAGTCGGCCATGCATGAAGGAAACATACAGGAAGGGACCTTAAATACAAGCTGCTGACAGATCATGAACCAAAACTGCTTTTTATGTATCTTGAAGAGAAAACTTTGTAATTGTCTATGCCGTCAGTAGTGACAGTATATTCACTGAAATCATTACACCAAAGCATTGTAAGATTCAGGATTATCTGAAAGAGCAGGGAAAGTTCATTTATTCATGAAGCAGAACTGAAAGGTTTCTGTGTAGTGTTGGGCCTCTTTTTAATTAGAAAGTCAGAGAAGTAAGGCATTAGTTAAGCTTTGCCTGAATAGTAAGTTAATTATTTAAAAGAACAGAAGAAAGAATATTTCTTTAGGAAGAATAGGTTAATCTCAGGTATTTATTCTTAAAAGGTTGTCAAGAATCATTGTGTTCCACTTAAATGCAGTGGGAAGACATTTGTTAAGCAGAAAAAACATAAAGGATGTTGGATTCACTGTAACAGTGAGAACAGGCAAACAAATGACTACTCAAATGTAATTTTTTTCTAAAGCTGAGTAAATAAGAATTCCTAAGCAGAGGTAAAACAGGAACAGGTAGCAAAAGATTTGATGGCATGTGTGTCTTACACAGATCCAGCCTCTAGAACTGAGATGAATAGTTTCTTAACATCCTTTCAGACTTTGATTCATAACTAGTTTAAAACAAAATTTAAAAATCCTCCAGGATGTCCTGCAGACATCTTGTTGGATGTGTCTCTAAATCACTGTTCACCAGAGGTAGTTTTCAGTTGATCTAAAGACACATAAAAAAAAAAAAAAATCTTAACTCTTCCTTTTCAGAGAGGGATTTATCTGTCATCACAAAAGTATTTGGGCAGATTTTGCTCATGTAAAGTCTGCTTGCCATTAGTGATACCTTTTTTTCCTATCTTTTTTTTTGCATCAATGCTTAAATCATGAAACACCAGAAAATGGAGTGGTTTAATATTTGTAGTGAAGAATTTGTTGTATTTTATTCAAAATAGAAGTTTTTCCAACTTTTAATACATCTAAAGACTCAAATGTTAATTCTGTAATTGTGCATGCACCACCTTAATTTGTAATTGGAAGCTGATGTATTTCTGTGTTGTAATGCTTTAACATGTATGTATTTTTCAGGTTGTCACAATTGTCACAAAATAGAAGTTCAGAGTACATTAGAGTTTTTCTGAAATGCTTCTATTTGTAATAAACATAAGGAATTTTAAAATATCAACAGCAATATAAAAAACCCCTCTACTTGCACTTAGACTTGTGACAAGATCCAAGCATGTTTGTATTCTAGCAGGGTGGAATAGAAAATTTCACACTTCAGGGAGCGTTATCACATGCTGTCTCAAAAACAAAAGTGAGCGCTGTGTACGTTTACCTGAAACTTCCTTACAGCAATTACTTTTTCTTTCAGGGATTGTCTAATATAATGCATATTAAAATGGAAAGGAGTGGGAGCACAGATATCAAATCAAATTACTTTTGAAGGAAGACAACTTTACGCTATATCTCTTTCACAAGACAACTTTAAACGTCGTAAAAATATTTGCAATACTTGACAGATTCTAGAATCCCTTAGGGAATACCACATATATCTCATGACCATGACAAGCAAGTTGCTGGTAATTACCAATCAAACCCGAGCTGAACCGAGGCTTCAATTTTCCTTACTTTGTTGTCTTACTTCCATCTCTTGGAGTAAAGAAAAGCGACATTATTGGGATAACTTCATCTAACAAAAAATCTGTTATGTAGGAAAAGCAAATGTGATTTTCAGAAAGCAGTTAAGACTGTTTGAAATTCCTAAAAAATCTTGAAGTATTTCTATAATATTTTGATGTTAACTGTAGCATCAATGTCAACAATAATTAATACCAAAGATTTATCATTCAGAGTGTTTTAGAATAATACGAGCATTTGTGAATGATGCTCAGTATAATCAAAATGGCAGATACAACTCTTGTAAAGGAGAAAAGGAAATTCCCTTAGGAAATTCTGAGGGAAAAATTAGGTCTACATTAACACAGTCAAAACTGGTTTTGATAATCTACAAATGTTTTCATGTAAAGCCTGGACCTGATCCTACTGAAAAGGACTGAAGTTATATTGCTCTATCCTTAGAGGTCCAAAACATATTTAGGACCTTGATCTTTTATTTGCTTCATAAGAGTTACCATTTGATGATGCAGAATGCTTTTTTCTAATTCATACTAAAAACCGCTTGGTACTATAGATGCTGTGCTCATTGCAGGATGAATTCCAAGCTCAAATTGGAAACTGAGAAAAAGCCTTTACTGATAAACTTTAAGATGGTAGAAGATATAAAAGACAGGTGCAACAGACAGTGGAAGGAATGGCTGAAGAATGACAAGTATCTCTTTTCTAATGACACCAATAATGGTTGTCAATGATATCTGATAATCAATTATTCCCATAGGGAGTAATATTCTCCTTGAGATTTCCATTTCCCTTCTAATCGCCACTTTAGGAACTTCCTTTTCTAGAGGTTGCATCTTTTGCATTTATAGTTGCCAAAGGATCTATTTTCCATTAATTTGATAAATCCATTTCTGAACTCTTTTGTAGCTTTGCTTTTTGCAGTTCCTCTGATAATCGGATATCCAATTTAATTAAGTGTTTTGTTATGTGGGAAAAGAACATCTTTTGTTTATTTTAAGGCTACTACTCATTATTTCCTTTGGATTCTATTGTGCTATTAGAAAAGTAAAATTATCATTCCCTAGTCATCTTTGCCACATTTTTTAGGAAGTACGGATTACTTTTCCATTGATTATCTCTTTCCTTAATGAGACATTATTTAAAATATTCTTGAATAAATGTTATGAGACATTCCTTGTCTTTCTAACCATCCTCTCCTAATGTTTGCTGTTTTAAAATACACATTTCCTGGTTTGAGTACAAACACAACAGCAAATAAATTCATAAATTAATTCAAGATGCCTCTCAGTCTTAGCCTTGTCAGCATGGTACTCTCTATATTCATGCAACTCTATGAATTACTCCACTACTGCAAAAGTTGCAAGGCCCGTTATATTTCTGTAATGCTTGATACATGTAGGCAAAAGGATTTCAATAATTGTTTCATTTCAGGAAAAAAACTGCTTTAACATTTTAGTAACCATGGGATATGACATACTTTTCTTAGTCCTTTGAAGTGTACAATTGTCTTCTAAATGAAGGAGTTGCACATTTAAATCTGCACTTTGGTGTACAGTCTGTGAATGTACCAACACATTCTCCTCCCTTCTTGGGGCAATGTAATCCCTGGGGTGATCAGAAGTGAACGTTCAAGAAGTGTTACCAGTGAGATTTTACAGGGAAAGCCATTTAGGCTATGAAGAGAAAAAGGGAAAAAACAGAGTACAAATGCATTTGTCAGTTCTGGTTCATCTATGTATTTTTGTTATAAAGTCTTCTATGGAATGAGATGTCATTACTTAGTTGTGTATTGCTCCAACACAGCCATTCATTACAGTAAAGCAGAAATAGCACATTCCATTAATCACAGACACACAGTTAAATAAAGATGTAAGCCTGTTGAGAAAGCAAGGCTTCAAGTGTATGTCACCTTGAAATATTAAGCAAATGTCTTAGAAGGAGTTACAGGCCTAAGAGAATAATAGCAGTAATATTAAGCAAGAACTGTATTAGCCATGTTTAACTCAGTAATACTCATTTATATTGCTGTAAAGAAATTGATTATTTGAGTTTTCTGCCATAGAGTAAACAACATATGGGACATACCTTTTGAAATCAGACAGTATTTACTGGAAAAAATGAAGACTTTGAATTGACTCTATCCATTTGGTTTGATAAGTATTCCTTTCAAATCTATTTTTTTTTTTCTTATACATTAGTAAGCTGTTCCTTTTACATTACAGAGACGAATGTACACAGAATCCCCGGTCAATTCATTCTCATGTCAATGACCATACTAGCACTCTGTGCTTTGATAAATAAAGACCCCAATATGAGCCAGGATAACTTTCTGGGATGCTATGCTATGGATGGCTGACTTTTATGTATTAAAAAAGATCATTGGGACAACAGCCATTTCCATTTTGCTCCATTCTGTTTTTTCCATCTTTTTCCTCACTTTTCTATTTATAAATTCTGTTTCTTCTGTTTCTTTCTTTTGAACTGTTTTTTCTCCCATTTTACATCCTTCCTGCTCAGCATCCCATTTCCATTTTCTCTGCTGCATGGTAGAAAATGTGTCATTGCTCTCAGCAACTATGGACATTCACGGTGCTCTGCAAGAGTAAAATATACTGGATAAATAACAAAGTCCCTGCCAAAACCATCTTGCAGTCTAAAGGATCAGAAATATAGTCATTGATGCTTAACTATACTTTTTGTTTGCAGGTAAGCTTGAACTGATGGCTAGATTTGGACATGGGATGAAATTTTTCCTTAAAAATGTCAAGGAGTACACTTCCTGCATGGGATTAGTTCACCTCCTAATTCAATTTGGATGTTTTATCATCATATTCCCTTGTTTCATAGGTATCTGCCATTAGTCCTTGAGAAACTTGCATGGACAAACATCCTACCAATGTGTCCTAAAAGCTTGACATTGTTTTTGGGTTTTTTTCATCAGCTGTTATTATAGCTAATACAGCTAACTTGTATTGAATTATCCCAGTATTTTGAGTGAAGAGAAATTGTGAAATGCTTTTTCCTCACAGTGCTTACATCTTACAGCCTTACAGCTGTACCTGAGATAGAGCAATTATTTTGTTTTCACACTTTACTGCCACACGCCTTCTTCCCAATGCTATGAGCTTTACTAGGGCAACAACTCTGACACTGAATTACACGATTGCAAAGTGGTGTGCAGTGTCCTTTCTGCCTGTGCTCTTATATCTGAAATACTAAGTGGATATGAGTGATTCCATGCTCTTTATCTTTTGTGTGATATCTCTAGGTGCTATCCTCTTCTTTAACCATCATGATTTTTTCCAAGGATTTTTCTGTCTCTGACTTTCATATTCTGGACAAGTGACTTAACTTTCACTCACTAGGAAGTAAATCTTGATGATTTCCATTTCTGAAGCAACCTAAGAGCTTTTCTAGACAATACCTGAAGAGCACTTAGGATCTCAAATACCATCCATTTCATAATGCACCACACATGACGAGCAAAACCATCATACTTCCAGGCAAATTTTACATCAGGTTCATATTTTCACCTATCTCTAGGATTTCTTGAAGAGCTTTAATATCACAAGCCATCAGATATCTTTCAAAAATTTTAGAAAACACGGACTACCATCCCACGTTATCTTCAGTTGTGCATTTTATCCTGTATTCTCCTTTAAATATAAACTTTGTGGGTTCCTAAGGAAGAATATCCCACACTGTGGGTGCAAAGTAATGAACAGCAATATCTTGTTGGACTTTCCTATAATAAAATCAGGCAGTTATTTTCACACATACACACATACACACACACCAAAAAAAAGCTTGACTTTCCAATTGGATAAATAGTGATCATCTAGAACTGTCCACATCTATTCCCCTGTTTCAGATCACACAACTTTTAACTGACTCTCATTTCGTTACATATTCTTATACTATTTTATTTTTATTGTTACATTAGCTTTCTCTCTCAATCATCTGCTGGTATGTAACCATACAAAAGCTACAGAGCAAGAGTGAACTGTCAATCTGAGATTCAGGAACTTACTATTTTTTGATCGCATTTTGAGGATCATAAACCAATGAATCCATCATGTTGGAATAATTTCTGACCGTCAGACAGATTCTATACATTTAACTACCTTCCCACTCCAGGTTATTTCATAACTGTGTATGAAGACTACACTCAATACAGCTGGATTAACACTAACCAATAACCGGAGCTAAACCATTTTCCATTTTATAACCATTTCATAGGCTAATGAGGAACCTTGTTGCAATGCTGTAATTTATTTCCAGTCTACTAATTATTTATAAATAGTCTGTGTCCACATTGAAAATTTTACTCACTATTTTGGGGGAAACAGGAAGCAAAAATCAGTTGTTTCTGTTTTGTCACTTCATTACTGCTGAGTGCACGCTGCCGGAAAGGGAAGGTCACCTGTCTACCATCTCTGCAGCTGGAACCAGTAGTTCTTTTTTTTCCTGTGAACTTTGCCTGCCAAACCTATAGTCATATCTGCCTTGTATGTGAGGTCACCACAACTAATTTGGGTGAGAATTGATGGTCTTTGGAAGGCAGGGGGTTATAATGTTGAGCAGATACGCTACTTGGCCTTAAACTAAGGGAAACAATGAAGTTTGTTTACATATGAACCTAACAGTGGGGTTTGAGAGCACCTCCTAGACACTTCTGCTTTAGTAGGATATTTCGCCTTCAACATTTTTACCTGCTAAGGAGTTCTAGAACATCATAAGTATAATGGTTTCATGAATAAAATATTTGTTTCTGGTATTATATATTACAACCCTCTTTTATTTTGTAATAGTTGATTCAGAAGTGTTCAGCATAGACAGGTAAGAGATGACTGTGGAAATTACATTTATTTAGAGAGGTGGAAAACACTGATGTAATTTCTGTTTATTTTAAACCATTTTATCTAACACACTTCCTGACAAGGCTACAGAAAAAAACCATGAATATTTCAATATTTATAGATTATATGAGGATTACTTACAGAAAGATAACAAACATTTTTTCTTTAAATGTTTCTGACCTGCCCAATTGTATAATCATTCCTCCTAACCAAAATTGTTCATGGTGCTATGCACTATATAGCGGCATGGGATGGGGTAGCACAGTATAAAAAGGATAAATGGGATAGCTTCTTTCCAGCAAAGTCAACTGAATTTAACTTTTCAAATTACAGATGCCTAGAGTTGCATGTTTAATTTCTCCTGTGCCATATGAAAACTGCATATTCATTGGATTTAGGGGGATTAACTGTTTTATAATTTGAATGCATATTTGCTATCTATCTAAAGAATTAGAAATGTCGTTGTTAGTCCACTTTTTAAGTCTTGGCCTGAAGTTGTATTTTCAATTTTTTCACTGTACCCAATGCCTGCAGACTGGATAAGGTGATGCTTTCATTCTCTGTGTCAGTCTGCCCAGACTCTTACCCCTCAAATAGAGCTGGGAAAACAGCCTAAACTAAAAGGATTACTTAACTGGTTTATTATAGTTTGTTATAATTGATAGTAATCAAACTTCCATGGGCATGTTAAAAACCTTCAGCAATTTTTACAATACCTGGAAACATTCAATGGTAATTTTAATTACTGTGAATTTATTTTAAATAAAGCACTAAATTAATAATTGCGCAAAATCTAGACACATGAAGAGCCATCTTGCGAAGGAAATCATGGAAAATATTTTTAGAATAAGAATACAGGAGAATTAACTCTGTCTACGAATGTCAATACTCTCTGATGTCTAATTCTGTTTTTGCCTCAGGAAGGGAATTCTCCTATTTTGTTTTGGTTTTTTTAGTGTAAAATCTAGCATCATTTTGATTAGACTATGTTTTTAATATGTTTTCATTGACAGGATTATTTGACATTGAAAAAATGTATCTGGGTAATTTAAGATTACAAAAGTGCAAGAACTGTGCATTTTTCTTTTTCTTTTCCTTTAAATCGTCATCACCTAGAAGGACTTGTTTTCTATAACAGTGTGTTGTTTTTTGTTAAGATGGAAAACACTTTTTAGGCAAAGAGCTCAAATATCTGTCATAAACCCTTAATCAAGGGTGCAAGAAGATTTTTGACACTTCAGTTTCAATGGCACTTTGTGATGATTTTGTGTATAACGCTTACCAAAAAAAAAAAAGCCTAAAATTGTGAAAAAAAAATTGCAAATATATATACAGGAATAATTTTACTGTGTTTTCCTCATCTTCTTATGTTTTTATTGTTTCTTACAGAAAGCCAAATTGGACTTTGCTGTAATATTTACTTTGTTGTACTGAATACTGGAAGATGGGCTTCCTGATCTGCTAAGCCGACACTCGGGAAGAAGGAAATGTTATCTAGTCATGCATGTTTTCTTCAGTCTATATGAAAATATAGGGGACTTATCTTGACAGTCTTCTCACATTTTACCTTTACTTGGCTTGTACTCTAAAAATAAGCCTCTACACTCCATACAAAATTGAATTACATTGTATCCATACAAATCTACATTCCAAAATTATACTAATGTTGCATCATTCATTAAATATGCTGAAAGTTGCAGGAATGTATAAAAAAGTCTTAGCTTGAACTTTAATTTTTTTTAATATCTTACAAAAGATTAATGAAACAGAAAGCACCAGTAGCAAATGTTCTGCAAGTGGGTAATTTGAGTGAAGAAAATGGAGCAATATTTTTTGCTGGGTGTAACCTGGCTTAAATAATGTTATTAGTGTTAAATAAGTTCAGCAATATAATAACGTGATCTGTCAGTTCTCAGTAAAAGGCCCTTTCCTAGTTAGATTAAATTAGCTATAACTTCATAGTGAAGAATTTTGTGGAATAATTCAGACAAACTAAATTACTTATTTCCAAGAAGGGACTAAAGGAAAGCGTAAGAATATCAAAAAAGGAAATGGAGGTGTTCTAGTACTCTACCGCTGTGGACCAAAGAAAATTCATTAACTTTGTGACATTCTGATTGTCAGAGCTATGAAAATCGTAAAATAAAGCACATAAATTGATAAAGTTCTAAGTTTGAAATACACATCAGTTTGTTCATGAGCAGCAACAAGTTAAACCAGAGCATTTTTCAGATTTATGTGCCAATAACTATTGGCAAAAATGAACATCAGCTGTCTCCTATGTGTGTCTTGCTTGCCTCTGCTCCCCACTTACAGAGCATCTACACATACAGACTGAAAGTTGCTTCAGCTTGAGGGTGTGTAGATGTATGCTTAGAAGAAAATGCTTGTTTATCCATTAAAAGATACTTTTCTTCCAGCCACAAAGCCTTATCTCCAAAACAGATTCCTTACTGGATTCTTATTAACTAGAAACCTATCTGTGACAGAGGATCCTACGCGTTTTGCCTCCCTCCCCTCCCTTCCTTCCCATCTCACTGTTATCTTAGCCACTAAACTGGAAGAACCTGTGCTGACACACAGATTTGCATTGAGGGTTTCTGACAAGGAACAGAACTGATTTACTTTCAAGGGTTTTATTTGGAAAATTTTTCAGCTACTACATGGAGATCATAGAACTTTGGGAAGCCATAAAAGAAAATTCACATTATTTAATTATTTCTTCTTTAGTCTGTTTTTGATTTTCTCTTAAATTTTGTAGTAGTCAGATGGCATCACAGAATACTAAGTGAAATGGCTTGAAACGCACTTCCTGAGTTGTGGCAGTTTTCAAGGAGATAAAATGTTCTCTTTTGATGACTAGGTATGTCCTGAAGTGAACAGGTCAGGTCAGCATTTGAAATTTTTTTATATAACTGAGACACAGAGAAAACTTAACCTGCTGGATATTTATCCAGAATTCATTAGTTTGACTGCATTGGTTGTGAAACCTAACACCAAGCAGGATAAGCACGATAAGCAGTATAAGCTTAGGCACAGACATTTAAATCCGCTGAGAAAATGTTATATTACTCTTGCTCTATGTGATTTTATAGATCCTGGCACAATGGATCCAGATACTACGAAATAGTTCAAATGATGATTACAGAAATTGTTATCATCAACATTATCCAGATAACCCCTGCTGAAAATTTACCCCGTGCCAGTATATGGGCTAGAAACTTAGAGTCTGTTTTGTTAAGGTTCTTACATTTCCACAGACAGTAATCGCTTTGAGATTTCAAAAAACACTGAGGGTCTTAATTCCCTAGAATTTTGCTTTTAATAGCCTGGCCTTTAGCCCAAGGGAAAAAAAAAAAAAAAAAAAAGGATTTTTTTCTTTTATGCAAACTTCTGTATTTAGTTATGAAAGGCAGTGTGAGACTGCTTCATCTACTAGAGACAAAAGCCAAGGCAAAGGTATGGAAATCCTTTTCCAGAGTCTGGGCTTCTTTCTGATATTACAACAACTACAAAGTTTGTTATTAAACTGTGTGGCTTATTCATCAGCAGGAAAATGCTGCTTGTTGTGAGAACAGCTCAGAAAGATCAGCCTTGTCCATCCCGTTCCACTTTTCCGCTGAGTCTGTCCCAAATGGAGTTATCTCAAAGCTCTTTGCCAAACTGCAAGGATGTTCTTGAAAAGGTTTTACATTTAATCTGAAGAGTTCCCTTTTCATCAATTATCATGGATGATGTTTTCAGCTAGTTTTAGATTATGAAAGCCATGTTAGATTCAAAAGAATGCTTTTCTTAAATGGTTATCTTGAATATATTCTAATGTACCTGGAATTGTTAAGAACAGTGGATAAAATTGGTATACAAGCTCACAGGAATGACATACATTTTTAAAAATATATCTATTAACATATTCTGACATTTCTGTTTCCCAGAGGTTTGCATAACAACATTCAGATCCCTTGAATTATTTTCCTCTGTCAGCAGGAATAGGATATTTTGTGCTCCTTCAGTAAAAAAACTCCAGGCACATCCATACAATCAATCTTTGCCTTAAGTTTATTGCATATACAAAATTAAAAATCATTGAAGGTCAGATTCTGGGTTTCAGCCTGAAACAAATTCAGGCAAAGTATTATATCTAGTGGGCACTAACCTTGGTGACAAATCGAATTTGGAAAGTAGATAAATAATTCAAAAATTATTATGAAGGAAAAAAATAGACACTTATAAGATCTTTTATAAAAGAATTAAATTGAATTCAGTTTGCCTATATAACTGAGAAAGTGATGTATTATTGTTCATTTTCCTCTCTACACCTTGTAGGAAACTGTCGTGTTTGTGTTTTGTACAGATTTTCAAGGGGTGCTTATTGCCTATTCCCCAATACTGTCTGAGCAGAACTAGCATTTTCAATTACTACGGAATCAAAATTCTAAAGAGAAGTTAGAAAACAGTTTATCAATGTGTTCTGCTGTCCCAAAGAAAAGTAACAAAGACAATACTTTACAATACAACACATCTTAAAAACATATTGTCATGAAATATTTTGACCAGGCATGTGAAGAGTTACAAGTTTGCTTTCTGCTTATGTTCCCCAAAGGTTCACTGTCATCGGAATTTTAATGCTAGCCTACTATAACCCCATTATAATGGACAAAACAGAGTAAATGACAGACCGTAGTGGATCTGGTACTGCGGTTCAAGGGCCAACAACACTGGCGTTTATAACTTACTTGATTATCTCACACAGTCACTCATTCACTCCACCAATCCAGCTCTACATTACCCAACCCTCAGGAGTTCTATCAGTCCCTGCTCTGCCACTGCTCCCAGTTACCCATCCTGGCCATCATTAACCAGTGTCCCAGGGCATCCTTTG
Organism: Bucorvus abyssinicus; assembly: GCA_009769605.1. Lineage (NCBI taxonomy): Eukaryota > Metazoa > Chordata > Aves > Bucerotiformes > Bucorvidae > Bucorvus > Bucorvus abyssinicus. Next base: position 32,187,096 of record CM020026.1, read on the forward strand.
ACATTCATCTTCACGATCTCCCTGATCTCCAGGATGTGCATCCACTTCTGAGGTATTTTCCCCAACCTATCTTTCAAAGACTGCTTCTTTTTTTGGGGGGTGGGGGTGTGGGAGTGGGGAACTCTTTTGCTGCTGCCAAGTACTCTTTCCAGAAGAAAAAGTCCCGGGTTTTCCCAATCTAGCAGCCTATGTGCAGGCTCCTAATTGGCTCTGTGTCATGACTCCACATTAATTGGAGGAAATAGGATGTGCCCCTTCTGTTTAGTCCAGGCACTTTCAAAATTTACCACCAGCCCATACCTGTTGTATCCAGCAAGAAGCCGGCTTCACACTGAGAGTTCAAAAGGTCTATTTCAGACATTCGCATACATCAAATTCTCTACTGCCTGTTAGCATTCACTGCTTAAACTGTATTTTCACTGACAACACCCTTTTATATACAGTCTGATATTCTCTGAAATAAGATGGTCAAACTGTAAAATCATTCTGTATTACTGTAGAAAAGTGTGTGTGTCTGTGTGTCTGTGTGTAATGCCTTCTGCAGTTTGGGATGACTTCTAACCCTCCTTAAGGACTCTGTTAATGTTTTCCTACAAGAGCAATCATACATGCTTTGATCATGGGAAGTGCAATGTGAGGTATATTTTTGAAGGTGCTTTTAATTAGATTTTGCTTTCTGCTTAAATGTGAATATGTTGATAAGGAAAAGTAAAAGGCAGAATTGATAGAAGTGAGAAAGAATAAATTCAATGATTCAAACTACGGGGTTTGAAACTGGGTACAGTTTCTTAAATCTTCACATTAATTATAGTGTAAAAGAAGTGCAATTCAGAATTTTCCTGCACACTTGCATACATGTATAAAAAACAGAGTTTGCTAGAATCTATGGCAATTAACATTATGATTTGACTTCTACTTAAAGTTAGCTCTTTCCCAAAATGATTGCTTTATAAAGTGTAAAAACATTAACTCTTTTTTTAAAACATTTTTTGTTTGTTTTTTGGTCTAGCCAATCCCTAACAGACTTTTACTTCCTCCTGGGTAACACAAACTAAAAATATCTCTCCTATTTTTCTTCATACTTCTCCCATTCTCATCAAGTTTTTTAATCCCTTAATATCCTACTTGCTCCTCAGCCCTTCTAATATACATTTTTTAGACTTTACTTTCATCCACCTTATATCCCTTCACATACCCTCAGCTAAGCCACGTTTCTCATTCTTGAAATTGTTTTTCTGACATGTCTGCCTGCTCCCATCTGTCTCCATCCTTCATTTCTGTTCAGTGCCACCACTACCCTTTATTATTGGTACGTCTTGCTGTTACTAAAGGAATTCACATTGAAAACAGCTTGACATAAATCAATTTCATCATTTTTCATTTGGTTGATGATTTAGTATCATCACTGTCTTTTCCAATTAGAATAATGAGAGAAAAAAACCAATACCACACAGGTCAGTAGGTAATTAGAAGTTAGACAGAAAAAGGAGGTGAAAAAAATCCTAAAAAATCATATTCTTTTCTCGTATGCTTCTTCTCTTTAGGAAATGTACCAGTAAAAGACTTAACAGAACATTCAAAGGAATTGAGAAAAGCAGTATTTCAGCACTATCTCTTCCCACAGTGCTTGAGAAAAGAGAGCCAAGGTTCGTTTTCCTAAGTGAAAGTAGAGTGTTGATCTTTGCCACTTGGTGTGGCTTCATGTGTTGTGTTCTTAGGTACTCAGGACAGGATTTGGATGATATATGATTCAGTTTCCAATGTATTTGAAGTGACTGTGGTACATAGTTAGCCAGGGATGTCCTGTGGTTCAGCACTACTCATGCTGGAGAAGGCTCCGGGCAATTTTTGTCAATTTGGAGTCCACTCAATACCATGGGAATCATGAACGCCCTAGTCACAGCTCACACAGAGCATGGCATAGAGCATTTTTTGGTCAACAGTTCCCATTGTATGGCAAATCCCCAGTGGTTTTCTTTAAGTGGCTGTTAAATCCCTTAGTGCTACTAAAAGGGATTTAACATGAACCATTCCTGGACCACAAATTATAATGAGTGTAGAAAGAAGGGGAGATCACATGGAAAGAAGGTGGATGTCACAGCTCACAATGACTAATTCAGGAAGAATGCAAAACATGCAGATTGTTATTCTAAACAAACAACTTTAAAGCAAGTTTGATCCCTATTCAGTTTGTAATTACGGCGAGGGACAGGATACTCTGAGAGTCCATCGCACACGGCGAAGAGTTGAGGGAAGTGTCAAGGCCTACCGATCTAATTCCAGTGTCTCACTTAACTTTACAATCTCTATCACAATAGGAGGGAAAGATTCAGCACTGCCTCTGGGGCTCTACTAAATCTGAAGTCTATGTCGCTTTTAGAGCAAGAACTTTTTTCTTTCCAACCTGTAATGACAATGCAGTGGCAGCCACCATCAGTTACTGAAGTAACGTGTAGGCATCTTTGTTGCTTCCACTGAGTTTGGTTGTGGAAAGAGAGGCAACATCTGGGACAAAATAAATCTGAAATCTGCAGCACTGACAAAGAAACAATTGCCGTACAAAACACCTTTGTGCACTGCCTTGCAGAGTGCTGACACAGGCCAGCTTCGAGTCTCAAGAGGGGAAAAGGAATTACCCACTAAGGAACTGCAGAAAGGCAAATTTTTTTTGCCCTTTTGGCAGGAATGAGGTCAATAAAGACTGTGAGTTTGACGTTATAAAATCTGGATAATCCAAGACACCCAAGTACCCACAGCTGTCTATATCATAATGAGGAGTTAAGTGTTTATCGTAGTCTGATTCAGACTATTATCAGCCTCACTGTCCTACATTGAAAACCAAAGCAGGTGTATCTGTTTCTTTTTTTTCCCATATCAAAAATATCAGTATTTTGATAAAAGAAAGAAAAGGATAATAGAGAGTTCAACATAAGGACAATGATGTAGTGTGCTATTTCAGGACTGGGGGTTAAGCACCACCAATGGAGTCAGCACTGCTTTCAGCAGTTGTGACTCACAACAACATTCCCTCAGGAACCACACATGCCATGCCAGTTGATTTCGGCAGTTCCTCTGGGATTTTCAGGTGATGGGAAGAGTATGTAAGTTCCTATTGAGGTAGTGAATGGTGTAAATCTGTCTTCCATTCTCTCATGGTAGGAAATGATGCTATCTCCTAAAACGTGGCTGCAAGATGGCTTATTTTCCCCATTCTTATTTTAGTCACATCTGAATTTTGCTTGGGTAGTTCGTTTGAGTTGGTTTGAGAAATTAATTTTCTGAAGGAAGATTATCTCATTTATTTAAAAAAAAAAAAAACCATTGTTCTAAATAATACCCACCAGTAGTTATGTGTTACCCTTTGCTATCAAATCTTGTATTAATGGTGGGTTTCTGAAGCTTCAAAAGTAAATGGGAATGAGAAATGTACCTGATTGAATCAAAATATCTTGAAACAAAGAATGTTATTTAAGCAAAAGACAGCAAATATCTCTTTCAGCAGGGAAAAGAAGCATTTCTGAAAAGGTTTGGTTAACTGATGTCACAGAGTTATTAACAGATGATTAGTAAATGGGTTTAGGACAATATTGTTCTAACATAAACTTGAAAAAGGATATAAAAAAATACCTAGCAGGATGAACCTTAATATTCCACTTAGCTTCATTGTTGAGTGCATAAAGAGACAAGACAGATGAAAGGAAACTTTTTCCCATGAAAATACAACCCATTTTGTCATTTTCGTCTCCACTTGTTATGTTTTGTGTTCACAGAGAGAAAACCAAGAGCCAAGAGGTTACATTTGGTATTGCAGTCATATCTAATTGCTTTTTAAGACCTCTAGAATGCCCATACCAGTTATCCCACTCCTTCAAAACTGCCTCATCATCATTCTTTCGCTGCTTTACCCACAGCACAAATTTCCTTTCTGCCTCTCTGGTATTGTCTCTTAGCAGGCTTTTGCATTATTGCCGTCTTCTCTGCTGACACCCCATGTCTGACGCTCATGGCTCTTTATAGGTTCAGTTACTGCAGGGCTGTATCAGATACCCGCAGACCTGTGTATCAACTATCTTTTTTATTATCTAGTTCAATCTCCCTCAAATCACTCCTTAAAGTATTTCCCCCACCACCACCCCTGCAAAGACTTTCAAATTTAACCTCTGTAAGGATTCCAAAATTTCCTCACCACCTTCGGTATGTGCTGTTAGTCAATTTTTAATGTGCCTGAGCTGTTTTGCTTGTGTCTGACCTACATTGCAAGGTCCTTAGGGTAAGATCTGTGTCCTCTTACTTGCTTGTACAATGCTAAGAACACATTCACTGCTCAGTCAATAATAAAGTACATAATAATATACTGTCTACTTTATCACCATAGCTCTAAGCTTGAATGTCAGAGGAGGGGAGGATGTAAAAAGACAACTTGCTGCTTGGGAAATTGCTAAATTTACAGCCTGAGGGTGGAAGAAATCTTGTCTTCCCGGGATAAGTGCTTCTTTTTCCTTCTTGTGTCTCAATTATACACAGTATTTTTCTACGTAATGTATTTGGACTTACACTCCAGTCTCACGTAGATGTTGAGGGAACTGCCTTTCACATTCTTTCAAACTTAGTTCTACTCACATTAAAAAATAATTTGGCCCATTATCTTCAGAGCTGTACTGAAGCCTTACAATTAACCCTGAAACTAGATGAATTAACTCTGTCTTATTATAACCTTACACTCGAACTCCATTTACTCGGCTTCATCATTTTTCCATTCCTGTTTCTTGAGAAGCCAGAAAACCTCTCATCAAGATTATTAAGGACAATATTTTGTTAATTGAAAGATTTGTCCCCTACACAACTTCAAACCAAAATGACCCAGCATGTTGCTGGGCTGTTTACTCCTCCATTCTAACCTTGCACCAGCCATATAAGATTTTGCCCAGAGTTAACATGGTAAGTTTATCCCCTTGGATCAGATTTTCTTAAAAGAAGTTTTGGCTTTAAAAGCAGTTGCTTCACCATAGACATTCCTTGTAAAATGTTTTAAGAACCAGGTTATTTCCTTTCTACACAGGCATAACCCAGACCTGTTACTTTGCAATCATTTATTCCAAGGTTAAATGATGCTCTGCAGAACTGAAATTCACCCTCACGGAATGAAAGCCTGCCAGGCTTCTGGAAGAGAAAATGACAGACCAGCACCTGGTATAAATCAGGGAGGAGAAGAGTTCCAGCAAAACCAGGACACTTCCCTATTATTTTTTTCTAAGAATGTTAATTTATTAGCAGAATCATTTACTTAATTTATTAGCAGAAATGAGTAAATACATCATGCTGTAGAAAGACTAAGTTAATTTTATTAGGCAATCATTCTCTCTTGTGTATTTCCTATCTAAGGCATTGTCATGTTAAAGGTTTGGCGTTTGCTTGCCAAAGCCCAAAAGGACTTGCACTGAAACAGTTTTGCAAAGCCAATAAAAATAATAAAAATTTTATTAAAGTGACAGATACAACAGATTTGGAATTGCCATTGATAAATGCACTCACTGTAATAGCACTTAAAACTAATATATAATATTAACGCTAGAGAGAACTATCCTGGGTATTTTCACCAGATGGCGAGAGCTCAATTCTTACCAAGAAGGCGCCTCTGTCTTGGGTGGAGGAAGAAGAGTACAGCCCATCGACTGTCTCTGCTAAGTCTTCAGTCTTTTCTCCTCAGACAGGTATTACCTCTCCTGGCTTTTTATACCCTAACTCTGTCTCTACCTCTTAGGTGATGTTTAGCATGATTTGGGTGGAAACTTGAGTAACAGTCATACATGTTTGGCATGTTCTGCTTTTGGCTCTTTAGCATATTGAGGGGTGTGAATTTTAATTAACTTTGCAGTTAATTAGGCAAAGATCTTTATTTGGTCACTAAGAACTTCAATATTTTTTTGTCTCTTTGCTTAGACAAAACAGGGCCGTCCTACCTCCACAGGCCTCCCTCCCTCAGCCATTGTTTATGCCAGCTCAAGGAATCTCCGTTCCTAGGGATAAGATAGGGACCTTGCGCTCTCAAACATTCTGGCTTTTTCTGCCGAATTCTCACAGGCAAACTCAGCGTATAGGGTTATTTTCTGACTTGTTAAACCTTCTTCCTATATCATTTTGAGATCCTAATGTCCTGATTTCTGATCACAGGTTCTCTGACATGTAAGAATGAATAAGAGTGATAAAATGTAGATAAGAGTTAAAGAATGCTGCAAAGCCAAAGGGTCCAGATGAAGAAGAATTTAGGGGCACATAACCAGACATAAGTGTAATTTAGGTTTCCACCATCCAAAAATCACAATCCCAAATCTACCTGAGAATAGGACTACAGACTTCCCAAGAGATTGCCATCAGAATCAAAAGTACAGTGTCTGCCCCTACCTTGAACATCCAATAGTTTGCTTGTTAGGGTAGTCTCCTGAAAGAGGAACATTATGCATACCTCTTTCTTTGGACTTGAAAGATTGCATTTTGAATTCTACTCCAAAGACATGGGAACTAAAATGCTCCAGATACTTATATATATACTTATACATACTTGATGCATTGCCAAATCCTTGTGTGAATATAATTACTAAGAAAGAAACCCTCAGGCTGTCCTATGCCCATATGAAAATTTCTTGTCCAAAAGAAAAATGAAACTATTGCAATTTTTTTTTTTCTGTTTAATCTTAGACAATATCAGCCTGGACATAAAAATCATCATTTTCACTGTGAGCTCAGTAACACTCCAGTCCTTACAACTATATTTTTCAACTAAGCTTTCAAATCCAAAGTAGAGAACTTCATGTACCACTACGGGACACATACTTGTAATGGGAGGGCAAATTTTGCATATGTGCGATTACTTTTCAAAAAGATAACATTATGAAAAACTGAACATTTAGGATTTCTTATTTGAAATACCTAGGATTGCACAATGGCAGAGTAAAATACATGGCAACAATTTTCTTCTTTGAAGAAATGACTGCTTGCACTAATTTTTATTATGTCTTATTAAACTTTGTTAAAGGCATCCCCTGTCCTCTGGAAGCAAATTGAGCTGAGAGTTCCAAAATCTAAACATCTGCATGTGTGTCCATTGACCAGAGACTACTTCTATGCATAGAAGGTTTGGTTTACTTTATCCTGATTGCGGATACAATATCCTGCTTTTGCTATTGTTGCATAGCTATTTTTTAGGAAATACTAGGTGAGAAGTTGTAGCTCCTATTCTTTACACTGTTAATGAGACTTACTGTTTGACATTGAGAGGCACTTAGCATCTCCATTTCCAAATCTTCAAATTAGATTAGTACTTGCGTACCTTATTAATTTGTCAGATGGCAAAGTCAAAGATGTATGTGAACTGTTTATCAATTTTTAGAGGAAAAGTTTCTTACACAAGTGTATAGCATAATCTGATGTGGAGCCACAGACTTGCAAATAATCATTCTACCTGAGATTTGATTTTGCTAGTTAATTTGATTACAGTAATTTGTATAAAATATCAAGACTATACTTGCTTCATTGTTTAAGAATTTCTATCTGCAATGGATGTTGTTCAGGTGTTCATTCACAAACATGTACCAGTGACTTCAGATGATAGTGCCATATAAGCTTTTGTTGTTCCTCATGGTTGTTATTTGGCTTTGTTCCTTCTTTTCAATAACTTCTTAAATGCTAAGATTAAGAAATAACTCTTTTTCTGCCCTCTGTGAGCCCCATCAAAATATTTTTTGCTCCATCCCCCTTGTATAAGCCAGAACTATTGAAAAGTTTTTTCAATAGTTCAATAGAAAATACCTAGAGGCCATTTCTAATGGCCTGTGGACAGCTACCTCATTCTCTTTCTTGAGACGAACATGCCTATTCAAATACTTCAACAAGTGTAACAGAAATAGGTTCATGACAGTCTGTTCTGATAAAACAGTAATGAAACCCATGGGTCAGAGGAAACAAGAAGATGGGATAGGGTTACCTCTGCTCCTCTGCATACATAATTTAGAGATCTGATTAGAGCCACAAGCGCCATTAATGATCAGATAGCAACTAACATAATCTTATGTTTTCTACAATTCCCTGTGTCTTTTTTGAATGCTGACCAATAATATCTTCATGAAGATACTCTTATTCCACACATTCTGTTTAAGTCTCTTTTTCCATTTCACCTGCAAGTGGGAGATTAGGAAAGATTACAAGATATGCTTTTCATATTTGTAGGGCAATACCAATGCTTGGAAGCTTTGGCTTCCTATCACCTTGTAATGAGGCTTACTTGGTTTTGAAATTACATCTCTTATTGTATGACATGACCTCAGACTAGGGTTTAATTACAAGGTATGTATTTTTTATTCATTATTGTTAGGCTGAATATTTCCAAAGAATGTCTTTGATTGCCTTCTGTATATGAAAAAAAAAAAAAAGATATATAATTTCACAATATTTCCTTGAAACCCAAGAAAATTTTCTTGAAGACCATTTATCTGTATCATGAAGATAGATAATTAACATCAACTGAAAGAGTTATTATTTTACTAGGCAACATTGTACTCTATTCACCCCTTTTATCTCATTAAGGAGAAGTGCTGTCAGCATGGTTCATCTCATACCCATTCTACTCATAAGTGATAGAAGCTTGAACTCCATAAATCAGTTCAGCTCTTAAAAATGAGAGGCTGATAATAGGCAAGCACACAGCAAACATCACTGCATAAGCTTTTTGTCATATCCCTTGTTGTCAAATTGTTCGGTGAAACATATTCATGGCAACAAAATACATCTGCTTTATTTAAGCCTAAATATGTGCAGCCTTTCAGCTCTTGAATTTCAGTCACAGGATTGTGTTCTTTCCTTTTTTCTGTATTCTCTGTCACTGCAACATCACTAACATCAGAGGACTCATGAATTTTTATATAGTACATTAGGTAGAAAAAAGTGCAAATCTTAACCTCTTCCTCTGCACAGGCATCAACTGATGTATCTAATAAGTTTTGATGACTATGCTAGTTAATTTATGTTGTGGACTCTTCATTTTATGAAGAAGCTTGGCTGACAAAAAAATCTCACTCTGTACTTGTTCTGGTTTTCCTTTGTAGTGTTCAAGATATGGAGAATTATCCAGGTAGTCTATATTTTAAAAGATTGAGTCAGTGTTTCTGTTTGCATCATGGTTTTGGGAAGAATTTTTCTAAAGATTCTGTAAGTTGTTTTGAGCTTGAACATCAAAATCCGTGCTAGTTGTAAGACAGCAGTTAATGAATGTCTTTGCCTTACTAACAAGCACAGAGCAAAGAGCGAGATACCACTGTTTAATTTGCTGCTGTTATGGTTCCAGGACCTAAAGCCCACCTCATGTCTTAACCAGCTGTGACCTGTATATATTGCCACTTGCCAAACATAGGCACCATGCATGTGTAGAGAGTTTCTGGAGGATCTCCTATCCTCATTTCATGCAGGCATCTCTGGATTGAGGCCTGTTAGGTGGATTCAGTCTTGGTTCCACTAGGAAGGAATTAATTTTGATATCATCAGTGATGTGCTCAAGTGAGTATTGCAAAATATTCACAATATTGCACATGTAAGTGCACAGAAAACCTACAACTGCAAGCACCATAACGAGCTAATGTAAATGTACCTGCCTGGCATCTTGGCTACTAATCTGTGTAATAAAGGTATTTAAAACTATAGGAAAAATAATTCTTGGAAAATTGCCTTTTTTCATCACAGCACAACCTGCAGAATGCTGCCAGAAATCACAAATACATCAAACTCTGCAAAGGGATTAAAAATGTTCAAGAGGAAATTTACTGTTTCTAGACAAAAATAATTTCTAGATAAAAAATATATTTAGCATTGTCTATATGAAAGGTAGATCACCAATGGAAGTGGTAGATTGAGCAATCCAGTACTATATCAACCTGAATATTGATAAGCTTTTCCAATAACAAGCGAGTGCTAATTGTCCTATAAACCATAAGGTGTGTTAAGCATTCACTGATCTTATCACAGATTATTTTTACTGCTGCAGTGGAAGAAACAATACCCCTTTCCCTTCTTGTTTAGACTTCCTTCTAGCTAAATCTGTAATCTTTTCATCATTGCCTGTGTTTGCGACCAGACTAAAGTGAGATTTAAATCATGCCTCAGTGTTAAAGAAAAAGAAATTTATTCTCCAAATTAAATTCCTCTTCCACTGCTCCCTTTCCACTGGGAAACTCTCATCATACCATATTAAAATTGAAATTAAAAGTTAAAATTTGGGGGTTGATTACCTCTTTTTTTTTTTTTTTTTTGTAATTTCATAAACCATTCTGTTAATTCTGACGAAAAAACCCAAACGGTTTAGCTTTAATCATACTGACAGTCAACAGCTACGCTTTCTAATGTTGTAATCTCTATGGGTTCATCCCTTCATTAAGTATAGCATTAAGACACATTACCTATACTGTTACAGTGGCATAATAGGAGAAATAGGAATAGTGACAATATAGGAGAAAGGAAAAGGTCTTGGCAAAAACTTTCATAAAGTTTTGGAAAGGGGGAGGTTTCTGAACTCTTTACTCATATTACAAGTTAAAAATCTGTACATGCATGACACACCAAAGATGAAGGTAGTCATTATAATGAGACATTTTGAAACTTTCTAATTGCAAGTTTTAGGGAGGTGACAAAAGTCAAACTTTAAACTCCAGCATATTAATTAGACTATTTTCCCAAAAAGATATTCTGAAATACCGTCACTATTTTACAGTAATAATAATAAAGTTAATACATATTCGTAACCAGTGTTCTTATTTGTGTTTTTCATTATGAATTTCATTCTAAAAATTAAATTATATATTAACATGCTAATATACTGTATTGAAATTCACCATATTCATGTGTTTATTAATATTTTACTACTTAAATATTTATATTTAATAATAATTTAATAATAATAATTATATTATTATATATAATATTTATAAATAAAGAGGGAATAAATATATCCAATTATTTAATCAAATTGAGTACTGAAGTTTCAGAAAGGTCTGTAAAAAGTATAGACATATCAATGGTATAATAAAAGACTAAAAAATTTATTTTTGTTATATTTAGTTTGGATGTCTGTAAAAATCTGAAGTTTAAAAACAAGTCTTTTTTTTTCAGATATTATCTTGTTTTTAGTGGGAAGGTAAAGCATGGCAAGGGAGAATTTTTTAAAAATATTTCTCTCTAAAAAAGAAAACCAGCTTGATTTTATACCAGTGAAATGTCTCATTTGACACAATACCATTTTCTTTGATACTGAGGGAAAAGGCAGAAAAATAATTATCTGGGTTAAAAAAAAAAAGCATTGAAAAAGAAGGAGATGAGAGTACTTCTCCTCCGTGCAATAACCCACTGCTTAGTATGCAGATCAACAATAGGAGTACTTTTTTTCAGAAGATGTGAATGTTTATTTTTTTCATTTCTCCACAAAAAATGGTAGTTTGGTTATTCAAAGGTGGGATTTCCTACAACTCCTCCCCCCTCTTTCTTTTCCGTCCTGTGGGCATTGTTATTCTATTTTATGTAAAATATCTACATAATCATTATAATAGAAAAGTAGTTTCTTTGTCCTACTGGATCAAGTATTCCTCTGGAAGGTTAAACACTTGGATTACCATCTGCCCCTCAACCCAACAGACTTGGGGGTTAAGGTCAGGGTGGGTGGAAGGCTTGCGTATTTATGTGCCTGCTGTCTGGGAGGTAAAATAAACGTGTTTCTCTGCTGAGAGGTATAGGATTAAAAGGAACTGTCTTTCTCCTGTTGAATTTACGATTTACCCTCTTGACTCCAACCAGCAAGGTAGATGATTTCAGCAGTATGGTTTTGTAGACTCAAAAATCTATGTTACACATTTAAAAACCCTTTTTTGAGTGCTGATGTAGACTGTTGCTGATCTATGTCATATGACCACTGAAAGATCATCTGTTGCATGGGTATGTTAACTGCATTTACAACAGATCACCAAGAAAGAAATGAGCAGGATGACTACAGAAAATCCTTCTCTTCACAGACACTTCAGAGTTGTAAAAAACCAATGTCAGCTCGGAGAAAAAGTGCAGAAACATAAGACTTGAGTCGTTATATGATGTTTTTGGTTACATATTTTCCATGATTCACAAAACACTGCTGCCTAAGAATGGCGTTGGCCATGCTGGGTAAGGGTGAGTATGTACAAGACACTGTAGCCCAAGGCCTGGCTGTTGCTGTATTTACTGAAACATTTTGCAGCATGATAGAAAAGATGAACTAACTGTGATTTAGCAATCTCAGAGTACAAGAGCTCAGAACTACAAGAGCAAAACCTAGTGAGAGGACTTAAGCATATGTTATAAAAGCCTGCCTGAGACATTTGGTGTCAATATGGGCCAAACATTATGCCACTGCTGTCTGCACTATTGAGGGGGAAACTAGCACAGAAATGTTTTACTGGAGTGAGAAATTTCATCACGGCATGATGAAACAAAAAAGACTTAATACCTACAAGTTGAGATAAGGGGAGTGAGAGGTGCTTTTAGGAAATTGGAAGGAACTAAGCCTTAACCATAGCACTTTGCAGCACAAATAGGTTTCTATCCATGGGGGGTGTGATAACAGTAGAGCTGATATAGCTACCTCTAAAACTATCTGACATGGATTCTGCTGAAAAAGCAGTATTTGGGAGAAGAAAATATGAAAAGAAAACTGCACTGGGCTCTGTCTGTCCCTGACTGCCACCATAGCACACCATGTTTTCCAGGCAGCTGTGAGAGAAGGTATCCTTGATACAGTTCTGATTTATGCCAGTGGACAAAAATTTGCCTACAGATGTGTGACCAGAAGAATGCAGAATTACCTTTTTTTGAGCCCTGGCCATTCCAGCCATCTAGCAGGACTGGTCAGATACATGGTCAAGAGTTCAGCGCAGAAGGCTCCCTGCCACAAGGCCTAAAAGGGAAGAGAAAATACAGCTAGCTTATCTGCACCAAAGTGATATCGTCCCTTGAAACCAAGAAAAATTTTTTAGCAGATAGTGGGTTAAAAGTTCCTGTAGACAGTGTAAAGAAATTCTCCTCTGTACAGTTATTTGTTGTCAAGAGCTAGTTGCAGAGCTTTATTATTAGTCTTAAGTATTAGGCATTTTCTTTCCAAAGTTATTAGTCTGAATAAACACAGAGCGTTTGAAAGTGTCTTTCTGCTTGACAGGCAATTCTTTTAGAAATAGCTAGGTGGAGGGGGACACAGGTGTCATACATTCATGAGGTTGTATTTAGTGCTAACATTATGCTGAGAGAGCACAGATACTAGAAGTATTCCAGCTCTTGACTCCCAGTTGTTGAAACAAGAATAGGTGTCAGATATCACCATTTGCACTTAAAGCATCTCCAAACAAACCCAATTCTATTTGATTAATTTTCTCTCATAATTTTTTAACTATAAATATCACATCAGTAAACACAATTACGTTTCATAAATTGCTAATAACATAAAGGGATAGAACAACATTAGTGAAACGGTGTTTAATGACAAATCTATTATTGTTCTGGGACCTATTTCACCAATTTTTATTAATATTTCACCACCTCCATTTAGCAATGAAAGAGCAGAAAATGGATTAGAGTTCCTGTCCAAAGTAAAGTTAAGCTGATTTAAAAAAAACTGTCAGAAAACAAACAATAAGAAAACCTAGTGTTAATTGCCACAGAAGAACTGCCAAAGGCATATTTCAAATTCTCAGACACAGGTGGAAAATACACTGCATGTTTTCAGTTTTAGTAATATAAAAAGCCAACAGAAGAGGATTGATTATTTCAATATGAAACAATATCTTCAGGCTTCCTTCTCATCTACTCCTCTGCAGCAGCTACCACAGAATCCAATGAGAAGAGAAATGGTGTGATTTTCTTTTTTTAACTTCATCAATTTTAATGTTTTCTGTTATTATTATGTGTCGCCGGTCGGCTGAGGCAAGCCGAGCACGGGGACGAGTCCTTCCCTATCCCCGAACCCCTCTCCTCCGGGAGAGAAAAGGGTTCAAAAGCAGAGATACGAAAAGGAAAAGAAAAGATTTTGTGAGACCTCTGAACGTTTGGAAAACTGAAACAAACTTTATTAAAACTAGAACAATATATATATATATAACATGCAGGGAAAAACCAATGCAAAATGTGAGAGTCTGTGCAGGATGGAAGGGTGAGGGTTAAATGCAAGAAAAGAGACAAAGGGGGACGGTGCCACGTGCAGTCCAGAAAATGGCACCGGCCACGTGTGCGCTTTTCGTGGAGCGAATAAAGGAAACCGCGGCTGTTATGAACGCCGGGCTGAAATGTGGAAAAGCTGTCCCTACCAGTTCTCGTTGTGGCAGGCAGAGAGAATATCAAAGCAGCAAGCAAAGAACAGCCTCCAGGCGAGCAGTCTGTCCCAGGTGGCGTGGCGGGGGCTGCTCCGGCTCACAGCTCCACTCCGGCAGCCTGTAAAGTCCCCGGAGCCGAGCCGCAGTGTTTGGAGAAGCCTCTTTCCCGGAACGAAGCCGCAGTGTCTGGAGTGACTCCCGCAGAGCGGAGCCGGGGGTGTCCGAAGAGCCAAGAAGCCGGGAAAGCCGCGAAAAGCCCCCGAAGCCGTCCGGAAAGCAGCCCAGGAAGTCCCGAATAGCCCCGAGCCGCCCGAGCCCACAGCTTCTTAAAGGGGCAGTACGCTCCCGAGAAACTTCTCATCCAATGAGATGGGCGAATCATAGCATGGAAGGGAATAATTCAATTAGTCAGTTTACAACAAAAGCCTTCAAGCAGGTTTTTTTCCTTCAACCTGCCACATTATGTCTATTAGACCTTTCTGTCGATGCTCAGTCTGGTTTCACACTCTTGTTCACAAAGCTCTGAGTGAAAGCACTGAGCTGTTCAAAAATCTTTTAGATATACTGCTTCAGCTTCGACACTGAGCTTCAGTATTCCAAGGAGATGTCCTGGTAGACAACTAAATCTCTAATACCACATCACAGCTTGTTATAGTTCTTGACATTTTCTTTTCTCCAGAAGGGATGAAGATTGGATTAATGGAGTCACTGAAAGTGAAGGCTGGAAGACACTGCTATGGGTTATGGAAGAAGGACCTCATATATGGTCTGTATTAACCCAGCAGCAGGTTTTTTTGCCCAAGAACCTCTGCCAAGTTTAAAATGCAAGTAACAGTCAAGGAAAAAAAAAACCAAACACGTCTGAAATTTTAAACATTTTGCTATTGTTCTCCCAGACATCATGCAACAATATCATGTCAAATACACTTCTTTACACTTCTCAGCATTTCCTATTTTTCACCAGCGAATGCTACTGTTAAATGTGATTATACAATTTTCTTTCATCCACTGCTTTGCTGTGTATCATCAAAACAAGCCGTTGACACAGAACTAGAAGTTCTCGCTTTGGATTATGCTTTCCTTTCTGCTGTGTATTTCAAAATATCTATGGCCCAGACTTAAGGCAACAATGAGTGATGCAAGCTACTTACTGCATAAGACCGCCAAAACCTGGCTCTGTGTACAAACAGCCATGAGAAGGCGTCACTTCTGAAGAACAATGCAAAAAGCTTTAGAAAGGAGCTTACCTCTCTATCAACTGTTCTAGGAGACTGGTGGCCCTATATGGTAGGCACCCACCCCTGCTACTCCTAGCAAGGTCTGAGCTTATTTCTGGTGTGGCAGGTTTTCAGGCTCACTATATAAAATTCCAAAAGGAGGAAAGGAGATGATAAAAAATAAGATTCCATACTGTCCTAGGCCTAGATCAATATGACAGAGAGGACAGGCTGGCAAGTTTCAAAGAAGCCGGATCATTCCTTGGAGATGACCACATTGTCTGAACTCATTACTTCATGATGTATACATTGAAGAGGTACTTCTTGGAGACCCCAGGGTAGATTGTTATGTCACAAGAACATTACCTTTTTTTCTGAATTCCAACTGTAAGAACACCATTTGCTCCTTAGGAGACCACATTTCCAAGAAAAGCATACCTATATGTCATGTATTTCATCTGCCACACTAAAATGTATATCAGGCAAATATAGACTATATACTGTAAATGTCATGGTACAAAACTGTTACCAAGAGTTGTATCATTAAACTGCATCATATTGTTGGAGATGAAAAAGCTATAAATAAAAATGAAGAAAAGGTATACATACTGATTTCCATCTAAAAAAGCAACAACTAATTTTGATAGTGGTCTCAGGGAAAACAAAAGTCCTATAAGTAAAGACAGCAATCACATTCAGCTGCATACTTGGTAGTCTGAAGATCCAAGATATACGTCAGAACAATTTCAAATCTTGTGTGGTATCATTAGTGAAAAAGAATAACTAGTTTCCCATATGACTGATTTTTCTGAGTCATGAACAAAGAAGTCATTTCCATTATATACAATGTGTAGGTAATGAGGTACCTATTGGTGAATAATAGTATTAAAAGTGAATTCAAATAGCTCCATGGCAAAATTTCTCTCTCCAGTGCCTATAAATGTGTAGTAACGTTGACCATACTTCCTCTGGAACTGCAGTGAAAATTACGGAGAAGTAAAACTTCTGGTGTGTTTCATAATAACATTATTTATTCTTTTGCCTTACTTTGATGCTAATGAGGTGTCCTGTATTCAGAAATGTTGAACATCCAATAGTCTTCCCAATTAACTCAGCCCTGGGGTACATCGATGAAGATGCGTTATCAATATAGTCCATAGGAAGCAGAGTATCTTCTAGCAACGGTACATGATATGCAAAAAATTGGTACAGACACATCATTTAGCGAAATACTTGGCGGTGTTAGGTTTGCAGTTGGACTCTACAGTTCTACTAATTGTGGCTATCTACAAATAAAATATGATTAAACAAAAAGGACAATTATAAAAGTAAAGAAAAACATGACCTGATTCTGTGTCCCTGTCTGTTTTCTTTCTTTTTTTCCTCCCTCTTCTTTATCACTGTCTTCCCAACTTTCCTTGTCTTTTCCCTGTTTTTCTTGCTGGCCTTCTCTTTCACCTCAAAGTTATTCATTTCTTAGATGAAGTAATTTCTTGCTGGGTAATGGAAGTGGTATGCCTTTTGTCAGAACAATTATATATAATTAATATAATTAAATGTAGTGACATGTCATATATATTGTTGTACTAAATAACAGTTAATAGCTGGAGGAAAGTTTTGAAAACCATCTCATATGAGAATTTTCTAGGATTATTTCTTTTAAGGGATTTTCATGAACCATGAGTTACTTTTAGTGCAAGGTTATAGAGTTAATGGTACAATTAAGTCATTTGAAGCCATGGAGTAGAATGTGAAATGTCTCACTCAAATTTTATTACAGAGAACATACATAACAGGTGGTATTGGCAGTCCTGCTGAATTTACTATGTTCTTTCACTCAGCATTAGTAGCAAAAACATGTCTTTGCTTTTTTCATTCCATGTATGTACCTTTGCCCCAAAATGACTTGCAATTGCATTTTAAGGTATGGTTTATCAGTTCTTTGAAAGCCATTTTTTTTGAAAGATCATTTCACTAGTGCAGACATGAATGAAAATTGAGCATTTTATAATTTGGTTTTTTAGCTAAAGTTAAGCTCCTACAAGTAGACATTCTCAGCAATATTAAAGAAGATGCAGTGTCAAATTCAGAGGTGCAAATATTGTGCTGTAGCATGGATTTATTGGTATTCTGAGTTGTTCGTATTGTAATGCATTGTGATGATATTGTATTGTACACACTCCTGTAACGCTGCCTTCCCTCAGTATGTCTGACTCGGCGATGTTATAATCTACATACTAACGCATCATAAGGAGGAAAAAGTTAAATTAAATAGCGGATGTATACACTTTATACCTAAGAAGAAGTTGATCAAAGAGGAGTTAAAAGCTATCGAATCACGGATCAAGAGAACATTGGCAATAAACAGGATGAATACAGACTATTTTGACCTAGAAGACTGATAGGCTATGCCAAACATAGAAAGGGAAGGAAATGAGACTTCAAAACTCTAGGGAAAGCAGCTGAAGAATTGGTAGGAATGCCAAAACTTGTCACAACAGCATTTTACAGAGAGATGATATGTAAAGAAAATCAGTCAGAAGATAAAACACGGATGCCAGAAACTTCCCATCTCTGCTGCTCTGGGATAAAAAAGAAGGTACATAGCCACTTCTGTGCACACCAAGCTCACACTTTATCTCTTAAATGAGAGCTTGACATGCATAGAAGTGCTTTAAGTAACTCTTGACTTATGCCCAAAGATGATAGTCGGCCAAAACAGAGCAGACGATGGCAGCTACTGCTGTTTGTAGCCACATCCGCCTTACAACACCTACATTCAGGTCAGAAAGAGACTGATGGCAGGCTGTCCAGGACAGAAGGCAATTAACCTGATTTTCACATCAAATAAGATGGCCAAAATGAAGCTAATCCAATGGATTAAAAATTGCCCCGTTAATATATCTATTTGCACCATTTTACAATGCACTAAAACAAGGGAAAACATTTTCCATTCTACTCAGTAACATGATTGTATAAATTGCAGGTGTGGTAGAAGTGAGCTTCTCAAGTTATTATTCAGGATTGACTTTATCAGAAAATTCTTTCCAACCATTAATAACTTGTCCTTCCTTAAATAGGATGGAGAAGTACCTCATTTGAGCATTGTTTGTGTTTCTTAATTGATTGCTATAGGCATTGTTTCTTGTACTTACTTTAATATGTCTTGATCTGGATTTCAAGGAGAACAATGATGTCCAGCATACCCCTAAGGTATAAATTAAAGCTATTAGAACCAAAGAAATGGGTCACTGTAAATTTCTTCAGTCTGAGCGAAGTTCCCTGCTGGTGCAAATGGGCACCTGTTCCATTCACAGCTTGGTCTAAAGGACCTTTATGGGAGGAAATCTTTAGTTTTCTTAATTCTGTACTCCGTGAAAACTATTGTTAATTCACAAAAAACTCCACCTCTTCTTCAAACAAAAATGTGTCTAGTTACATTTGCAACTTGATTTCATGTCTTTAGGTGCCTAAGTTGCACAGGACTTATAGTTTAGCTGATTAAATGCTGATTTGGCTCTGGGCTCTGACTTCTCTTGTCACAGTTGCAAGCTAATTTCCTGCCTGCTCTACATCACCATAGCTCCATTAAAATCAATGTATGAAGTTAATACACTTAGTACTGACCTAGGCCAGCATTTTTATAACTGGTTTGAGTGAAGGACATCCTAATTAATTATACACGGATATGAGCTGTTTTTACATTGTTAATTAATGCAACCCTGATTCTGTTTCATATTTCAAAATATAGTATCTATTTTTCTTCCTTAGAGGAGTTAATTTTTCACAAACAGCTGATACAACTTCTTTTCACCATTAGAGAATAATCCATCAGCACATATAGCAAGCTAAAGTGTGGGTTAAATACAGGTATAAATCTTTGCAGTACCGGAGTTTTCACATTGTGTATCATGCAAATGTATTTAGAACCAAAAACTACCCTTTATCTGTGGGCAGTTTTCCATCAGTTTTCCTGGGAGCCTCACAACCAATCTCTGCTATTATCACCACAATGATTTAAAAGTATAACGTATCTATCTGTGCGAACCAGAATTTTAAGTTCCCAAGCTACGAATTAAAATACTACAAAAAATTTAGTAATGATTTTTTTTAAAATAAAAGTAACTTTTTTTAAAACTTCAGCGGTATCCATACGCTCCTAAAACGACCGAGCAAAATACAAAGGAGCATTCATTGAATTGAAACATATGTATTCCAATACGCTAAACTGCGGGAGAAAGAGAAATAAACACTAATGAAAACTCTGTCTAAAGTTTATTTCACAGGTCTGTAAAATTAGGTACTATACATACAAAATGTTAGATGTAGAGTACTGGTTATGTATTTGTTTATTTGGAAAATTTTTGAATGCAATGCAGTGTTTGATACACACTAGAAACCAGAAGTCAATACACAGCAGACTATTTGTATCATTTATTATAAAACAGCTGGGCAGAGTGTTCTGAAAAGGATGTAGATAGAACAGTGATACCAAAGTAAATAAATTTTTATACAGCAGAGTTTTTACTTCATCAAGGGTATTTTGACTGGCCTTGAAAAATATTCTACAGTTGACTTGATCAACTAATAAATACATACTGTCACCTGTACAAATCATCACCTGAAAAACAACTTACCTCTGGGTCCTTGAACTCCTGTTATCTGTTGTTCTCCTTATACAAATTTCTCTCCTCCTTCTCCATTGACTAAGAGGACCTTAGGATAATTCAACAGCAGGATCTGCATATACTTTAAAAGAAAAATGTGATATTTTCATTTATTTAATTAAATTATAAGCTTATTTTCCTTTTTCGTTTGCATTGCTTAGTAGAGGGTTACTCTTTCAAGTTGCTGACTAAAACTTTCAACATGGAGACAAAATTACACAGAAGTGATAGAAAATAAAATCCAGTTTTGTTTGGAAATCTTAATCAAAAACAGAGGAGTTAATTTCCAAACCTTATTGACTATCCTAAACCTACATTAGAGCTTTGTCTTGGTGGAATAAAGAGGAAAGAAACTAAAGATGAGTGGGCATGACTGGCTGGTTAGATGGAAGAGAAGTGGACATTGCCTACCTTGACTTCAGCAAGGCTTTTAGAATCGTAGAATCATACTCCCATAACAGCCTCATAAGAAAGCTTAGGAAGCGTGAACTAGCGTTCACAAAGAAGTGTGTGGCCAGCAGGTTGAGGAAAGCTCTCCTCCCACTCTACTCTGCCCTAGTGAGGCCACATCTGGAGTACTGTGTCCAGCTCCGGGCTCCTCAGTTCAGCAGAGTCTAGGAACTACTGGAGGGCTACGAAGATGATTAGGGGCAGGACCATCTTCCTCCTGAGGAAAAACTGAGAGACCTGGGTCTGATTAGCCTGGAGAAGAAAAGACTGAGAGGGGGATCTTATCAATGCTTATGAAGATCTAAAGGCCAGGCATCAAGACAATGGGGCCAGACTCTTTTCAGTGGTGCCCAGAGACAGGACAAGGGTCAACAGGCTCAAACTGGAAGATAGGAAGTTCCATCTGAACACAAGGAGAAACTTTTTTACTTTGAGGATGACAAAGCACTAGAACAGTCTGCCCAGGGAGGCTGTGGAGTCTTTTTCTCTGAAGATATTCACAACCCTCCTGGATGCAACCCTGTGCAACCTGCTCTAAGCAAATCTGCTTTATCAGGAGGATTGGACTAGACAATCTCCAGAGGTTCCTCCTACCCCTACCATTCTGTGATTCTGTGATTGTCTAAAGATGAATGGTTGCAAAAGTGCAGCAATACTGTTCAGAAGAG
Source organism: Bucorvus abyssinicus (assembly GCA_009769605.1). NCBI lineage: Eukaryota > Metazoa > Chordata > Aves > Bucerotiformes > Bucorvidae > Bucorvus > Bucorvus abyssinicus. The sequence goes on from CM020026.1 coordinate 32,208,461, forward strand.
AGTGACAAAGAACACTGTCATAAAACAACACTTAAAGCAAAACCTTAGAATGCATCCTGCATAGAAAGATGCCTAAGAATTTCAGCACAGAGTATCATAAATGAAAAAGGAATTCTATTTAAATAAATATACGCATTTCTTTCCAGAAGTACTACGTGCAGGTGTCAAATACTAGGAAGAGGCAAAACAATATTATATTTTTCTAGAATGAAAATATAATAATAGCAGTGCCTAGATATATTAGAAAATACCTACTCCCCTCTGGAGATTTTTACTTGTTCTTTGAAGTCTTACTCAGTTATTACAGCAGACTTACAATGTTACAGGGCTACAATAGATCAAGGCTTCCACACACTTCATCCTTTTTTCCTGGCAAGAAGAAAGCATATGCATTCATCTGGTCATTAACAACAGGTTACTGGCATCTTTAAATCCTAAAAAATGGACACAAAACATCCACAATAGACCTGACATGTCCTGGGTATGTCAGACTCTCTTGGTAGGAGTTTAACTTTAGCCTGCCAGAGCCTGAGAGACTTGCATTGAAACAGTCTTGTAAAAGCAAAACAGTTTAAGTGTTTGGCGTTTGCTTGCCAGAGCCTGAAGGACTTTCATTGAAACAGTTTTTCAAAGCCAATAAAAATAATAGAAGTTTATTAAAGTAACAGACATAACAGATTTAGAATCAGTGTTGATAAATACACTCGCTGCAATAGCCCTAATAACTAATATATAACAGTAATGCTAGCAAAAAAAAAACTATCCTGGGTATTTTCAGTGTATGCTGAGAGCACAATTCTTACCAAGAAGACGTCCCTGTCTTGGGTGGAAGAAGAGCAGTACAGCCCATTGAGAGTTCCTGATAAGTCTTCAGTCTTTTCCCCCCAGCCAGGCTTTTTATAGCCTAACTCACAGAATCATACAATCATTTTGGTTGGAAGAAACCTTTAAGATCATCAAGTCCAACCATTAACCCAGCACTGCCAGGGTCCCTAAACCACGTCCCTCAGCAAACTTTCTTTGTCTCTGCCTCTTAGGTGATGTTTAGCATGACTTGGGCGGAGAGTTGACTAACACAGTCATACATGTTTGGCATGTTCTGCTTTTGGCTCTTTAGCATATTGAAGGGTGTGGATTTTAATATTATTTTTGCAGTTAATTAGGTAAAGGTCTTTGCTTGGACACTGGGACCTTTAACATCTGCTTTCTTTCTTCACTTATACAAAACAAGGCCATCTTACCTTCACAGAACTCCCTCCTTCGGCCGTTATTTATGTCAGCTCAAGGAATCTCCACTCCTAGAGATAACATAGGGATCTCATGCTCACAAACTTGTCAGCCTTTTGTGTGTAATTCCTACAGCTTAAATATTCTTTTCTTGGAATCCTTTGTTAAATATGACAGCTGAGTCAAACTCACGCTACAATAACATTGCCATTTTAATTCTTTATTTTTTCAATAATTTAATTATGATTTAGAGCATAGGACAGACAAGAAGGAGGAAAAATGGTCAACTGCTGAATTTCTCAGATGGAAGAATTATTAGGAATATAAAGGGAGAGTTATTATCCAAAAAGATTATGATTTAACCCTCATTCCAAAATATTGGAGCAATAGTATGTAAGACTGAAAGGCAAAGTTTCTGTAAGAAGACCACACAGGAGGGAAAAAAGAAAGAAAAATATTTCCCTTTCATATCAAGGATTAAATAAAAAAATAGTTGGAATGAAGAGGGATTTGGACCCAAATATTAAAATATTTCGGTAATAATATAAAGGAAATAGAAAAGAGGTACTGGTGGGAATCTAAAACAGAGAAACCAGGAGTAGCTGACATATGGCTCATGACACAATAGGATATTTTAACTACTTAGGTATCTCAAACATTGCAGATGAAGATCAAATATGGTTCATAATTTTTCTGGAAGAGTTTAGTGACAAAGTTCTGAAACAAAAGGCAGGGAAAAAAGTTACAAAGAAGGTTTTACTTTATCACTATACCTGATGTCCAAAAGGTGAGGGTTTTATTCTGCGTTAGCATCTATAGATGGATTGCAAATTCTGTAAAGGTGTCTATGAAGTCACAGAGTTCCCAAATTTCAGGAAAAGAAGGAAGGAAAATAGAAAACATAAAGCTTCAAGATGTCAGATCAAATAAACTAAAAAATTGTTGTGGAAACTTCATGGAAGGCATGGGAAGAATAATTCAGAAGTGGCTACTCTCTAAGAAATGAGGCTAAGGTCATAAATTAAAGTTACTGCAAAGAAGGGAAAGGATAAACGTAGTAAGAACAAAATTATGAACTCTTCATTGACTACATACACAGAAAGAAGAACATAACAAATTAAAACAAATTGTTGTTATTCAAGCAGGTATAAAATAGCACAAAAACGAAGTTGAAAAGAACAAGTCAAAAATGTCAAGGTTCAAAATACCATTAAGCAAGATGAAATGTAACGACAAAAAATGAAATGTAATGACAACAGGAAAGCACTCTCTGAATACCTAGAACAAAAAAAATGGAAGTTTTATCATATTTTAAAAGGTAAAGTTACTGAGAAATAAGACTAAGAAAGTTGAAATGTGTTTCAGTTTTCAGCATTAGTTTTCACTAAAAAGATCTTTATGAACAAGTGATGAACAAAATAAAATTAATGCATATTTTAAGAATCTGGAGACAATGAGGATATAAAGTGAAACAACTTGGATATGTCAAGACCAGATCATGTCAATTAGCCTATCTAATTAGCTAATCACCTCCTGTATCACAGGGAACAGGCACTGGCAATCAAAATGGTTCTGGCATATGGAAATAAAGGTTTAACCCAAAGAAGACCATGTGCAATGAACGCTCTCAGGAGCTGAATTGCAGAAGTGCAGACTGAAGGACAACTTGTTGGGCAGTAGCTCTTAAGAATGTCTAGGGATTATATGAACTGTTGAATATGTTAACAATTTCAAGAAATGACAACATCATACTATGAGAATAACCCAAAGGATATGTGAAATAATCCCTCTCTCTGTTCAGAACTGGAAGAGCCTTGTCTGTAGCATTCTGCCAAGTTTTGACCTGTCACCTAAGAAAAAGGTACTAATCTCTTCACTGAAGTTCAGAAGAGAGCAACAAGAGTAATCAGGCTATGTAACTCCAAAGAGAGCTCAACTGGATAAAGCCTGTCCAGCTTTGAGAAAAAAGGTAAAACAATCAATGGTCTCAAAGGATGTAGTAGAAATCAAAGAGAAAATGAGATAGTATTTTCTTCTTTCCAAGACAGGAAAAGAAATATAATTCAGCAAGATCAAGGTTAGATTTCAGGGCAGACTGCATAAAGAGAGAAAAGAACAGCAAACCATAGAATAAATTGTCTTGAAGTCTTCATCTTTTTCCAGCATTTTTCCAGTGTTTCCAGCAATAGCCCAGATGATTGAAAATGATACTGTGGATCATGAATGACCAGAATCATCACCTGTTCCCAAAGTGAAGTTCAGCTTCCTAGACATCCAACCCTTTGGTGAAACTGATTTGAAATCAGCAGAGCTATTCATTTCTAAAACTGGTCTAATGCTGTGGAGTCAGAATGAATCACAGAAGAAGGATTTACCACTTAGCAGCAATGCCTGAAACAGTTTTAGTATTAGCAATTCTGGTGATTCAGTATTCCTCAGCCAGGGTTGTGTCGGATAAGGACAATCATATCTGCATGATATATTACTGCTCCTTAAGTAGATGTGAATCATCCATCACTGGCCATAGCTAGAACAGGATATGGAAATCACTGACCCATTATTCTGTTTTGGAACAACATTTCTTATGTGCCCAAGCTCTCAAGCACCTGACCTTCAGCAAACACATGCATACCTAACAATAAATTCATGAGTAAATGTTTGCAGAATTGGCACCGAAGGAAAAATGACAGTTTTGGTGACTCATTTCCACTCTTTACTAACATATAAACATGTTTATAAACAAACTGAAGCTTCAGTACAAGCTGCTAGTATAAAGCCTATGTTTCTGAGGACTTTAAAACAGTTTTTGCTTCTTTACATAAACCAAAAGAAGTGAAAACTATGTTGCTGTAATGTGTTGTAACACATTGCAGAATAATGTGTTATTGTGCAATGCTAGAGTGATCTCAAGCTCTTAATGTGAAACTGCTACTGATACTATTGAAAAGCTTAATTTCCCATCTTAATTCCAGCTCTAGATTCATTTGATGTTCTTCTGTGGTCATGACAGCTTCTGATGTGTCGTAGAAATGATTTCATACTTTTGTGAAGTCCTGTCAAAATCATAGTAATATCATATGAAACATTGTCCCTAATAGTCAGTGCCTGACAACAAGAATTGACCTTACTTATTAGATAGGACCTATTAGTGGATTTTTACAGTTTGAGGTTATCAGCTGTGAGTAGTAGAAGTCAAAAGTGAACATTTTCATAGTAAAAAGGTTATTCCAAAAAAGGAAAAAGTATTCCCTTCACCAAATCACGATATCATTACCTCATTTTAAGCTTTTATAATTCATTTTAAATCATGTAATTCTTTACATCAGTTCAGATTACAAATAGAACTATAGAGTTGTTCAGTTGTCAGGGACATTTTTAGGCATTTTGCCCCTTTTAATTTTCAGTTTGAGTAGCCTGCCTCAGAACCTTTACAATAAGGTAGAGATGAAAGAATATAACCAGCACAGAACAGGTGAAATTTTCAAAAGTAGTCCCTGTTGGGTTTACTCAGCTCACACATACGAGTTGTTCCAAAATGCCTTGGAAAATCATGACTTCCTTGAACTTCAACAGTGTTTTTTACTCATAGGTTAGTCATTCACTTAGAGCAGGAATATTTACCCTCTACCCATATTCTCCACATATCCTGACTATTCTTGGCTGATGGAAACAGATTTTAAATTTTGTTGGGAGTTAGATAAATCTCCTCGGATATGCTAAACCAAGGGAAAGCGAAAGTGTTCTCCACTCAGTCCATAGGTACACTGACTGCACTTTGTTACAGCTGAGGATTTTGCCAAATGAGTGATTGACTGTAAGAGCCATTACCAACCTAACTTGGCTGCTATTTGTTCCTACTTTGAGGGATCATAGAATTGTTTAGGTTGGAAAAGACCTTTAAAATCAGTGAGTCCAACTGTTAACCTAGCACACACCCTTAGCATTGGCTCTCTACAGTGGTGCAAGAAATACAGACTAGATAGTTCAATATTAATTTGAGTTTGTCACACAATACCTGTGGGTCTCTGGCAGGTACAAAGTTCACTTATATATAGAGAAGCTATTCCTCTGGGCTTTTAAAAGTTTTTGTAGAAGTCAAAGGTATTCTTGCCTCTTTTGCCATTAATGAATCTTAGCAACTACTTAAATCTTGTGGTAAAGTAAAAGCAATTTCCTACCTTGCTGTTTCATGTTCCCTCCTGTATGTATAGCATTCCTGACTTCTGAAGCAGAACGAAAGATGGTTAGACATCACATAGAGAAACTTAATTTTGCTTCCCATCTTTCACTTGTCTCTGGCCGAGGATTGCTGAGACTGCAGCTCACAATAAGTCTCAGAAAGCTTTTGTTCAATTTTTTTTATCTAGATTTTATAAATGTTCTGAAATTATTAACCCATTGATTTAAGTTTCCACATGATCTCTGATTACTTTTCTAAGCTCTTTTACCATAGGAATTGAAGATGGAAGTAATAGATAAGGTACTTTTTAAATTGATTTCCACTTTCAAAAAAAGTTCCAATGAATACATTCCAAATGAAAATACAGTGTTACTGTTAAATCCTTGGCTTTAGCTGACATATATGCTTCTAAAGAAATTAAATCAATGGGACAAGTATCAAGACCTTAGAATTTTGTTATTGAATTTGTCCTCCAGTTCCATTGTATTGTATCTTACCACAGGTTATCAGTCATCTATTTACTAGCCAGACACAAATAAAATATAAAATAAAATAAAATAAAATAAAATAAAATAAAATAAAATAAAATAAAATAAAATAAAATAATAAAATAATAAAATAAAATTTAATTTGAAACTTGAAGAATCACAATACTACCTGAGGATGATTTTTTTCAAAATATGCCTCTTTTCTTACCCTCATTTTTTCCCATTACTGATCCTAAATATTTTCAAATTTGATTCATGGATTTCCACATGGAAAGGAATTTGGGCTTGTATAAAGCCTCATTAAAGTCAATGGATGTCCCTGGGCATACCAGATTCTGTCTAGATCAAGCCTGGTTTCGGATGAGTTTCTTGGAGCAACTTTGTGTACCTAAAGCAAGTCATTTATATAAAAAAGGCATAATTTCCAGAACAACTGACAACCAAACACACCCAGGAAAGCTGATGTGAACAGTAAATGACTTTGAAAAAAGTGGGCATTATGTATCTGCATGATCACCAGTGAAAACAAAGTTGGAGAGTACTGCAGCTCATTCTGATATCTTTAGAAGGGAGATTGACAGACTGAAGAGGGATCACAGAACAAGCCCAAACTGAGGTCCAAATGCAAGAAGAAGAGATAAATAAGGAGGCAAGTCCATTTACTTCATCAAAAGAGAAGCCTGAGTCACTATTTAATTAAAGTATTGGAATACCTCCAAGAAAATGCAATACCAACCTTTTTTAATAATGGAAGAATAGTACTTTAATAGAAAAAAAACCACCAAACCTGCTTTTAAAAGATTGGATACTAAATCCACACAAATTTATATTAAAAACAAAGGCACATATATGACATTAGGAGAGTGGTTAGTGAGTTAATCCTCAAAATAAATTACTGAGGTAAAGAGCAGTTCTCAAAGTCTTCTAACTTTATTTCAAGACTTATTGCCTTCATTTAAAATATGTTTAAGCCAAACAGAAATGTGACAGTTTAACACAAGTGTAACTGGAGGAAACTGTGTGGCGTATGATTCTACGATCAGTTCAGATGAACATTTCTGCCTTTTAGAGTGTACAAATCTGTAAAAAACTCTCAGAAGAAAATCGCAGGTATTATATCCCCACTTTTGAAAATTTGCTCTTTAGGTAGAATAATGAGTGGTACAGTATAAATCTGGTACCTATTTTAGAAGTAAAAAGTGGAATGACATTTGGGATATTAAGACAATAAATAGATTTTAGTGATAATTGAAGTATATAATTTGTGTTTGGGTACCTAAAGAGAGCTCTTTTTGTTGATGACTTCTTCTTTGATTTGAAATATATTTTGAAGGAAAAAAATCATGATGAAGGTTTGGTACATGAGCTGAAAGCCCTGCGAGGTTTTGGGGTGACAACAATAGAGATGAAGTTTGGCATTTACTCCTCCATTTCCTGTGTAGTCTCACTAAACCTCCCCATAAATCAGCTAGCCTCAGGGTTTCTTGAGAGGGACCACCCCCATCAGAGAAAGCCTGATTCAGTGTAGGAGGCCAGGTCTGCGGAGAGAGGTAATACTTTTATAGACCAGCTTAGGCTCGGAGTGAATTCAGCCTCCTGTGGAGACTGACAATGAGGGAGTCAATTAATGCCTGCTGTGATGATGGTTTCTATGGAGTGGATGACCAACAGATCACCACTGTGCACCTCTCTTTGCCTCTCATCCTCCTTTTTCCCAGTGGTAAACTTCAAGGTGATTAAATTAATGGTCCTGCAGCTTAAGTGCCTTCTGTGATGCACGATGAGGCAAGGTTAAATCCCCTGTGGACTGTAGGCAATCAAATTCCCAAAATAATTCTCAGGACAGAAACAGCCTAATTTTCAGCTTCTTTTTATTTAGATACTATACTGCAGTTTCAGGATTTAAATGTAGAAGCAGATATACTCACAGATGCTTATTCATGCCAGGCAGACACAGTGTGTTCTGTATTACTAGTGGAACGGGTGCTAATGTGAGCAGGAAGAAAAACAGACATTTTTAGAAGTTTGTCAGAGTTAATATTCAGCTATTACAGTTCATATTAAATGAAACGTTTTCTGATCAATCAATGTCGACTTTAAAAGCAGTTTGCTCTTACTTGCTACTGCATGGAGTATTTTCTTGTGTTGCTTTTAAAAGCTTTTATTTTATTGAAGGCATTATTTTGATTTTGTAAGCAACACAGAAATGAGAAAGTCCTAATTCTCAGGGGCTTGTTGAAGTCATTCTGTCTAAGCGTGATAAAACAGCTTAGCCAAACTTTTGCTGGTGTAGGTTCACTGACATCAGCAGGGCTTACACCAAGAGCTAATCCTGTCTGCTGAACGGGCACAGCACATGTGAACTAGAAAACAGTATCTTAGCTGAGAAAAAATGGCTGTGACGCCATCTTAGGAGGAATATGCTAACTGTTCCCTTGTTATCCTGTTCCTAAGCACCACTGAGAAAGAAACTTCCCTACAAGCCCATGAATGGAAAGTAATTATTTTGTGAGTTTTTAAAAGGGCTTTTGCCCAGTTTTATTGTACTGTACTGGGCATTCATAAACCATGAGGGAAGAAGGACCAATGACTTTTCTGTTGTTCAACAGAATGACGTATTTTCTTGTGTTTGTGCTCTTCCAAACAGGAGATATTTCTGAGCGCATTGCACACACCTGACATCCACAGACAGAGAGCAGCCAGAGCCCCATCTGCATCATTTCACAAAAGCTTTGGAAAGCTTAAAAGAGGGTATGAAATATGTAGGGCAATATCTTGGTGGGTCTGCTGACTTAAGAGAAAACACTTTAGAAGATGTACAATATCCACAAACAATAATTTTAATCAAGAAGTTTACAGACAGAGACATAGCTACCCTTTGCTATCTTTGTCCTTGGCAAAAGAAAGGATATGAACTCATCGCTCTTAGCTTCCTCCATGGATTTCTAATCCTCTTCATTCATTCTTCTTTACCTCAGAGAATTTGAAATAGGCTCATGACTTCTGAACATTTAATTGACTCTTCCTGCATTACTGAGAAACCTGCAGCCAAAAGGGCTGGTGAATAAATGGGCTGAAATGATTGAGATACTTTTGCATCCCTCTCAGAGATGCTGGGAGAAGAAGATGGACCAGAGAGAAAGAGAAGGAAATATTTCAAAAAATTAAGTACAGAGTAGACAGAAGGTTACCAGAATGAGGTATGCTTTATTAAGCATAAAATTGCACCATTGCTATTAGACCTGGTTCAGAAATGCAGAACTAAATATTCTCCACTGTGAGAGAGATTGGTGGTATAGTTTACTCCGGGGATCGTCTTCCACAAAAAAATGGAGACAGAATACATATTGCTGGAGGCCAGGGCATTCTCTAACCCACTGATGCTGCTTTAGTACATTCAGGAATTCCCATCAGCCTTTTGTCATTGCTTCACTTATCCCATGGGACACACTCTCTGACAGGTTGGCCCCCTCTGTATAACAGTCATGAATGCTACCTTCACACTTCTCTGAATTCTCTCCAGGGGGAGGAGAATAAAACTCACCTTTGCTGTTGTCTCAGGACACATCATGTTAGAAGAAAAAAGATCAATACAGAGAGCAATTCAGAATTTTGTTTTTTTCCCGGCACTTCCACCCTCCTTAAAGATGCAAAACAGAAATAGGATTAGTCATAATCATAAAAAAGTTCAATGTTTTAAAAAAACAGGTATAGAGCAGGCTTTTTCTATAGCAAAACAAGTCTGAATGCTTCTTTGAACTCTTAATTAAAATCTGCATGATGATGTATTTTAATTGCTTCTGATCAAAGAATGTGCCCAATATCAACATCACAGAAATCAACGAAAGTCCCTTTCCTTTCCCTAAGTCTCATCCCAGACATCCAGAGTTTTAAATTACTTTGCAAAACTCTATTCAAACTAAACATGGTTTCTTTGACACATTGAAAAAATTTTGTTTAACTTCCTGTTGGAAAACTGTGATTTTCTTTCTCATAGCTGTAGTCCTTGAGGTTGAGAAGAAGTACAACGTGGGTGGCTCACTGAGGCACAGAGCTCTTCGCTGTCCTCAGCACTTTTGTGCTATCAGTAGCAACTTCCCATCAAACGTTAGCTCATGTTGCAACAGAGCATTGTTGTTCTGCTCAGAAGGGAAGAGCACAGAGGGGCCTGCAGAGCCATGGGAGCAGTGAGACAGTCGTGGATAACAGCCACAGCTGGGTCTCAGATAGTACAGTGACAATGAGCTCCAGCATCATCCTGAACTGCATCATACTGCAGGTTTCATACTCATTACTCACCCTTTAACTCTTCTTCAGTTCTGTAAAAATGATCTGTGGTATACACATGGCCTAGTAAGTCTATTGTTTAAGACTGTCCATCACAGACAGCTTCTGTTTTTCAGAAAATGAACAGCAAGTTTTGCTTACTTGCCTAGTGACTGCAGTAATGGCAGCAAAACCAAAGAGGCAACAAAGGTAATCATAAATATCCACAAGTCCTTATTGAGTGACTTTTTTGAAGCTGAAAACAAGCACAGATAAAAGAAAAAAAAAATCTACCATTCCTTCTGGTTTTATAGACAAAGGGTATTTTGCCTAAGTCATGACTAGAGAAATCCAGAATATAATTGACTACATATTACATTTGTTGATATGGACACACTGAAGAGCTAATTGAATACTGAAAATACTTTCTGCAAACAACCAAAATAATTAAACCAGCAAGGATTTGAATAATCAAAATGTAGTGCCAATTGTCATAGAAGAATCAGCAGTAACTAAGCTCGCTTGGAAAGACATTTTTTCATTTTCCTTCTGCTAGGGATATTCAAGAGATCATGTTCTTCACCCTTTCCATTAGATATTTCTTCTCCCTATACTTAAGCCCTTCTCCACTTGGATATTGTTTAAGAGCACAGTTCTTTCTCCCTCAGTGGACCACAAGAAGACAGTAAAATCCCATTCTGATGACAAATTAACTTGCTCCGCTGGGAAAAAATGAGCTCAGGAGAACCAAAATAATGAATAAACTAATTCTACTGCAGCTTCTCCTGAGAGAGCTGGGAGTAACTGCGTAGGGCTTAGGCCGTTCAAGAGCAAAATAATCTGTGTGTCATTAAGCCTGAAAATACTGCAGGTACCCACAATTAATTGGCCAGATTTGGAGTGAGGATCTTTTTAAAGGGATAGAAACAGATTCCTTAATTAAACAATTCAGAAGAAGTGAACAAGGAGATCATTAGGGTGATTTCTTAATTAAATGGTGCTGGTCCAGGGAATTGGGGATATATTATCGCTTTTAAGATACTAAGGATTATTATTGTTATATATTTATTATATATTATTATTATTATTATAAAAATCACACAAAAACTCAGAGATACTGTAATTGTCCCAAGAAACTTTGTTCTAAAATGACATTCACAAAGAAGTAAGCTAAAATAACTGCCTCCACTTATTCCCTATTTATAAGCTGCACTTGGTAGAAAAAACTTCTTAATAGATATATGACATAAAGCAGCACGATTATTTATAATTTTAGTAGAATTATATTTTCAGTTCACAACACCAGAACAGAAAAACAAAGAGTTAACCTTTGTTTTTCTACATATATATAAGCATATCTGTACAAAAGTCCTTTTGGAACAACTATTAGTAATTAAAAACCTTAATAAAGTTTGTGGAATTTAGAGAACATCAATCAGTTCTTTGGAAATTCAATTCATATTAACCACATGTATTTTACTGGCTAAGAGGAGCTATTTCTATAGATCCCAGATTCTGGATAGTTTGACTGTGAAACATGGCTTTAAGGTGTACCTAAATGAACAGCCAAAACCCACCTACTGAAAAAAACCACAAATCAGACTTCCATTTTTTCTATTACTTTTCAGAATCGAGTTGCATTCAAAGGAATTCCCAGAACGTGCTGGTGGTGCAGTCCCACTGGCCCTTTGGTCTGGCAGAAGGGCTCCTGGGAAAGGACCTATCAAAACTTTTTCACAGGCCAGCATGACTCCAGCAAGCCCTCCAGCTGGATTATTGACCTTGGCCATAGCATGTCAGTGGCCGAGGTCAGCTCTGTGCTTACAGGCATCACTGCCCAGCCAAAACAGACAGATGGTCACATGGGGTCAGGTAGTGCAGATGAATTTCACTGTCAATGACAAACACAGACAATGCTAAATAAAAAATGTATCTTTTCTAAAGGAGAAAGTGATTCAGGAAATAGTTATCTTCTCCTGAAAAGTGCTGAATAGTACATTTCAGCCTCCTAGCTTTATTCCTACAGTTTGTGAAATTAGCAAAATATTACCCTATTTACTGAAAATCCATGGTGGACAGGGCAAAAAAACTTGACAGAGTCAGAATATTTATCCAGACTTATAATAATGTATGAAATTTCTCCTCACAATTTGCCATCTTTTGAATTCCCAAACTTATACAAAAAGGAGCATGTGCTTTAAGGCTTTCAATCTCAGCATCTTCATAAATACTAATGTAATCCAAGATTAATCAATGATGAAGAGCCTGAGTGGCTTATCTCTCTTAGTCTGCTATGTCAGAGAGAGAAGCCACCTCATACTGGCAGAAAGGCAACATGGAGAAACACGTAAATGAGCAATAGCCATGCTGTAGCTAATATAACAAAACATGCTATGTCAAAGTCCTGCGACAACTTAAAACATGTTAAGTTAGCTGTATTTTCAGAAGGCCAAAAAATTCACTAGGTATCTTTAAAAATCTTATTGATTTTATGTATTCCAGACTTCTGTGTAACAATTTGTAATACGCAGAGTATTCATCTCTACAGAACTACTGTAACCTCCTGCAGCTTGTCTTTCAATAACAGAGAGAAAGATAAGGTATTATCTACCTGCTCCTTCTCCTCTCTCCTCTGGCAAATACAATTTTTTCTGCCAGCAAGTGTCGCCGGTTGGCTGAGGCAAGCCAATCACGGGGACGTGCCCTTTCCTATCCCTGAACCCCTCTCCTCCGGGAGAGAAAAGGGTTAAAAAGCAGAGATACGAAAAGGAAAAGAAAGATTTTGTGAGACCTCTGAACGTTTGGAAAAACTGAAACAAACTTTATTAAAACTAGAACAAAATATATATAATATGCAGGAAAAAACCAATGCAAAATCTGAGGGTTTGTACAGGATGGAAAGGCGAGGGTTAAACGCGAGAAAAGAGAGAAAGGGGGACGGTACCACGTGGAGTCCGAAAATGGCACCGGCCACGTGTGCGCTTTCGTGGAGTAAACAAAGGGAAACCGCGGCTGTTACGAACGCGGGGCTCCAATGTGCAAAGCGTTGTTCCTACCAGTTCTGGTCGTGCAGTTTGTAGAAGCGAAGCAGCAAGAAGCGGCAGCGCTGGCAGCAGAGAGGGTAGGGCGTTACAGCAGCAGGCAAAGAGCAGCCTCAGGGCGCGGGTCTCCGGGCGGCGCGATCAGTCTGTCCCAGGCGGCGCGGCGGGGGCTTCCCCGGCGCACAGCTTCGCTCCACTCCGGCAGCGCTGGGGAGCCGTAGCCGCAAGTCTGGAGAAAGCCTCTTCCCGGAGCGAAGCTGATGTCTGCAGCGCCTCTCGCAGCGCAGAGCCGGTAGTGCCCGGAGAGCGGAGAAAGCCGAAAAGCCGCAAAAGCCCAAAAAGCCCCGAAAGCCCCCGAGCCCACGGCTCTTAAAGGCACAGTACGCTCGTGAGAAACTTTCTCAGCCAATGGGATGTGCAATCGTAGCATGGGAGGGAATAGTTCAATTGGTCAGTTCAAAACAAAAGCTTTCAAGCAGTTTTTTTTCCTTCAAACTGCCACAGCAAGTAAGCCTTCTCCAGCACTTTTATAAACACACAAGTATTTTCTCCTTTCACACATAAAAAATTTTTTTAAAAAAATCATTACATTAATACAGTTTTCTCTCCTGCTCACCTGGAGACACAATTTTGACAAAGTTTGTTATTGACAACTCAGCACCTGCAACAATACCAGCTTAGGCAAAGCATTGTAGAAAAAATGCCTGCTTTTTTTGTTAAGTCAGAATCTGCATGTCTTGCTCCTACTTTTTTTTTCACTAAGACACACTTCACGGGGCAGTGCCTTCCTGCATTAAAGTCTCTTCCTATCTTAAGAAGACACTTTGATTATTTTTTAACTTCTGGATCATTTTCACTTTTGCAAATTCTTTTTAATGATAAACCATTTAAAGAGTAGATGAATTTTAGCATCCTTGCTTTACCTATATAAAATTACTACACCGAAAAATTACACAGCTAATCAAAGGTCATGGACCACAACTGAGAACCCCTATAGCCTCATTTCCAGAGCAGTGTTTGAACATCTCTCCCTCACCTCACTGCCTCTCTTTCAAGAGCAACTTAAATCAGAGATTGCATCAATTTGTATGAAAGCAGTATTATGTATTGAATGTTTTGATAAAGGCAAAACACTATACTCTTTCAAAAATATGAAGTGTTGATAAAAAAAAGAAGAAGATTTATCAGACATCTTTGTAGCCCAGAATAGCCCTTTGTAGATTTATCAGACATTCCATGTAGCCCAGAATCCAGATTGCCGTCAATGGCCAAAGGTTCCCTTCTCTGCATCTCACCTCAGGCTCCAAACACACTCTCTGCCAGTACATGATGAGAGGAAGTATACCATAAGTTTCAATGACATACATTTCACATTTTGAACTTGATAGTGATTCCATATCAGAATTACCTCTTGCATAGGTTGTTACTACTCTTTAATATTAATCTTCCATGAGAAAACCAGTGCATCATACAATTTTTTTAAAAAATGTTTAATAATTTAAAATGTTTCCTTTTAAAAATAGAAAAATAGTTGTATTAAGTTACTTAATAAATGTTCAATATTTGAACAGTATTTGGTAATTTTTTATTTTAACTCTATATACCAGATAGGCTCTAACCACAGTCTTTACACGATGTGATAGATCCTGACATCTGGTGTTTAATAAAAAATGAATATGCTCCTTCTAGAGGAACCACTACTATCTAAAAAATATGCTACATTACCTCAATGCTCAAATGATAAGCCATATCGTACTCTTAAAATAAAATGAAACATGGGTTTACTTTCCTATATCTTGCAGTAATTCAATTAAATTTAAATATTCCATTTCAAAATTCAATCCTCAAATGCTAATGAAATAATACAACTAGTTACAAGATAGATCAAATATGGAAGGTTTCAACAGAGATTTCTATCATCTCCATTGTGACAACTGACTTAGCGGGAAATTTTTGATTACAAGCAAAACGTTTCAGTGACTGCTGTGTGCCTAATGTGTTTGAAAAAAAAAAGGCAAAACAAACCTCCTCCTAGCAGAAGTGAAGCATATAAAAAATTTAATTCATTTATGGGTAGAAATTCAGTAGAAAATGGGATTAACAGTATTAAAAATAAAAAAAATATATTGTGAAATATAAACTTTAGCTCGTTGGAAATAAAAAGATCTTTTGAAAGACTTGCTGCCTCCTCTGAGGAAAATATTCACTGACATCCGACTTCAGTGTCAAAAGTCAGTTGAAGTATTACAGATCCATAGGTTAATAGGCAATTTTTAGGTTAGTCAGCAGGAGAGGTTAGCACTAAACAGAATTTCTATCTTTTGATCATCTTTTGTGAGAATGGGATAAGAAAAGAATACTGCTACCAAGGATATTTGCAAATCAACAAAAGAGTAGCAGAACTGAAAGGTTTGGTGAGTGTTGCAAGCTTAAGGCTTCACTAAAATACTATTTAAACATTTGCACGTTGAATATTGGATGTTTTTTTATTTCCTTGCAGTTTGTTGCTATTTCAGAGAAATAAGCTCTAAGTTTCTCTAGAAGATTTGCTGTGCCACATCCATCCATAAAAGCCTGAGGTATTTTTTGAGAGCACTATACAGACAGAATCAAAGATTAGGGGAAGAAAACTGTGGTCTCAAAAATCGGGAACTGCTAGTGTTCCATACACTGCAATAAACACCAAGGGTTAACCGTGTTGGCCTTGGGCAGTGATGGCTGTCAGCACTCAAGCCTTGCCGCTCTCACTTGCTCTCTGGGTGTTGGAGTTGCAGTCCAGCCCTCTGATTCATTACAGTAGAAATGCCTGGCAATCTACCCAGCGTGCCACAATATATTCTTTGTAAAATATGGCCTTGGGTACCAAGTAACACATTCTGTTCAGAGTGAATATGGTTTCACATAACTAACGGAGACTTGCAAGATTTATTAGAAGGCAGAAAACTGTTCTTTTCTGTGCTGATCTTACTGGATATTAAACTTTCTCTGAATCCTGTATTATGTATAATGTTCTTCTATTAGCTAAAGAAGCAGGTTGGCTGTAATAGAGATGCCTTTTTTTACAGTGCTGTGTGAAGGGTACTTTCAGGGATTTTGAAATAATGAAATAATGTGAATTAACGTATTAATTGTATTAAAAATTCAGTAAGATCTTTGCACATTTGGTGTTCACTTAGTGTTACATCTTCATGATTAGGAGAAAAATGCATTTGAATCCCACAGTTATTACTCCATCTTTTGATTCGTTGTGCTGGCAGAAAACATGTTCTCTGTGGAGAAGAGCAGAAAGAAATGCAATAAAAGAAACAAGCATTCACATCTTGATGGGAAAGATTGAAATAAAAATAATAGAGGCGTATCTGGCAACAGGCACTGATCAAGGAGGAGAGAAATAATTTAGCAAGAGATTCTGACTGACAACAGTTACTATGGGTAGGAGCTTTTGTGTCGGTTTCAGTGGGGTTTGTATCTGCTCCAGTATTGGAGATGCTGTGTTTTAGAGGGAAAAGAGGCTACACCAGATAAGAATCATGAAGCCAATTTTCCCTCAGCATAAATCCAAACTAACTCATAAAAGATTTACAGTGGTAGGCTGGCCAACAGCATTTGATCCACAAATTAGAAGATATAAAAACCTGAGATGAAAAAAAGAGGAAGAGATACAGAATGTGTCCTACAGGACAAAAATTAGTGCCTTAGGTGAAAGAAAACTATCAACTTTCAATGAAAAATAGATGTTAACCATCCCTAAACAGGAACAGCAAACCACGCAGTACAATTTTGTAAAGTTTCCCCAAACAGATTAACAGGTTATATGAATATTTCTAAAGGGCTAAGACAAACAAAAGAGTAGAGCTTATAAATGATTAATTTAGGAGCAGCACTGAAGAAAATGCCTGTGTGTTAATTTACACTTTTTCTAGTGAATCTTACTTGATCTCTTTCTCCCACATTTGCACAGGCACCCCAGATTTTCCCCCCTCTCTCTCAAAGAAAAAAAAAAAAAGAGGGGTAAATAACATTATAGGCAATAACTGATTAATTATGTTGACTATATAGCAATGGTTATGGTTGTATAGTTATATCCTAGCAGGAAGTGTTCAGTTGCACATTTAATATATACAGGTGAAAAATGCCTGTACTTATTTCCTATCAAAAGAAACAGAGTCAGGATGCTGAATAGCCCAAAACAGAAATTAAAGTATATATTAAGGCATATTCAGAAAGTTCGCTTCTGCACTTTCTGAAATATTGTACTCTTTTGCCTCTGGCTATTACCCTGCTATAAATTATAGTAGCCTATATTGTTGTTCTAAAAAAAATGGCTGCATATGGTCTATACTGGATTAGGAGAAATGACAAGCCTTTTAACCGGAGAGGCAGACAGTTACAGAAAAATATCTGCTCTGCTCTTTGAACTAGGGACGTTATCTGAGTGAAAGATATCTCCATGTCATATCACAGTTTCTCGACAGTTCGATATTCTGTTATAGACTTCAGATTTAGAAAATATTTAGCATTATGAGAAAGTCTCATTGACCTTTCCTTATTATGAAAGAAGAAAGGGTCACTTTTGCTGTAAAATGCTGATGAGGTTTATTTAAATATTATTATATTAAAAAAGGACATGGAAAGGCAAAAAGGTCCTGAGTGCACTGCACTTAAGCTGACTGATATTTTTCGTTGAATCTTTGTATTTTCATGCCCATCTTTATAAATGTGTTGCCTTTGTTATATACTTAGTTTCTAAAGACTTGGCACTCATGGAAAAATTAGAACAGTAGGGGTCTGGTCTGTAACTGAGCTTTTGGTAATAAGATATGAGTTATAATAATAACAATAACACTATCTTGCATGATTATGTTGGTGGTGCTGCTTTTAGTCATAAGCATATGCAAACTATAGAAATAGTCAAATAAATTCTTTGGCTGCTTTCAATTAGCTTGGCAAAATCACCTTTTCTATTATAATAAAATTGTTTTATAGAACCATTAGTACAGAATCTGAAAAAATCAGTATGCTAAAGGAAAATAGTGTGGTTTCTATTAAGGTAATAGCATGATTTTTCATATACCCAGAAATAAAAATAATAATTAAAAAAATCTTAATATCTCAGTGACTTGATTTTCTGTTACTTTTCTAGCACAATATACATTATCTATGAATATTTAGATTAAAAATGGGCCACCATCAGATGTTTTGACAACATGTTTTGACATCTGGACAAGTTTTGAGACATGGCTCTGGCTCCCCTGCTAGTTGGATATCCTAGGTCATTGGAAGACACACTGACACAAGAGACCAGCAGTCTTGGGGAAACTAACATGTGATTTTGCAACAAAATGAAGATTTTTACAGACTGGTTTGTTTGGTTGTCTTTTTTTTCCTATATAGGCTTTGTGTTGTTTATAAGGCTTTCCTGATATACACTGTAGTTGGGGCACTATAAGTAAGATCTGGACTTTGGTGAAGCCCTCTTGAAAGAGAATGACACAGTCATGACATATGAACAATGTTCAAAAATAATGACAGTCTGGATGTTCTCTTTGTGTATGTGCCACCTTTCTAGTGAGTCCATTTAAATAGACTCACTTTTCAAACTGTCCTGGGAATATAAACACAATGCTACTAGGTATTATATCTCTGCTTAACCAACCTGAGCTATGATGTTTTCACTTTACTGGAAGTCATAAACATTCAAAAATTTTAAGGCCCTACCCTTCTGGAATAGTTTTCAAAATGCCCAGTTTTCTTCTTTCTATATGTCACTGAGGCCGTGAAAGCTCACTTTTTAAAGCTTTTGTCTGTAACTGGAAGAACTAAATCTTCCTTGGGAGGAGTGGAAGAAGAAAAAATCAAGAGTGAGGTTTACACCTTGGCCATCTCAAAGCATAAAATACCACTGTTAAAGTCACACAGGTCGATAAAACAGACTTCCATCATAACAGCGATTCTTCCAAATTATTAAATTAATGCACTTTTGTGTATTAAATCAAACTGTAAACTCCCCAGGACATAGCACAATTCTTTTTCAATACAAAGTTGAATAGAGAAGAGGCCCATTCCTAATTGGAATTCCTCAACTCTTCCTTAACATAAATAAAAAACATAATTAGAAACACATAAAGATAAAAAGAAACAAAAGGTCGTGTAAATACCACTGAATGTTTCTATTATCCCATGGCAGTAAAAGTTCACTGCTCATTTTGTTCACTGCTCATTTTGTTACAGAACAATTAAAGGCAGGTACCTTTCAAGGCTCAGAGAATAATTAATGAAGATTTCAGTGTGTATGCTCTCTTTTATGAAGCCAAGGAAAAAACCAGATACCAGACCTCAACCAAAATAGGGAGGAGCACATTAAAATCAATATGAAGGATTGTCTTGAAGTATTGTGAAACTTCACAAAACATAAAAGCAAATGAAATTTTAGTCATATTTTGTGTTAATTTTATTGAGGGAAATAAGTTGTATTAAAACAGCATCTCAATTGTCAAAGACCAGGGCTTATTTAGTTAATGCCTGAGGAGGTAGGCATCTGTCAGGCAGAAATGTAGGTATTAATCTTTACAGACTGGAAGACAGAGTCACATATTAGCTACTTCCCCATGACAAGTGAATAAGCCTTTTGCATACTAGATTCACTACAAGTAAGATAAATCTATCCATCAGAGGACAGATACATTGAATATGACTCTATTAGCTCTTTCCCTCTAACATAGCTCTGAAATTCATACTAGAGGCAACAGAAGGTATTTATTTATCTTCCAAACGTAAGGCTATAAAAATGACAATTTAGAAGTATCAAAAATATGCAAAGACATTTTCTATCTGGGTAATGTTAATGCATAACCAGCATTTGCTTTATATACATAATGCAGTGAGAAATAAATTAAATGACAGATGGCTTCTCCCTGCCCCCCTCCTATGTTGTAGCATGACTAGACAAGCAATGTAAATCACTGGCAGATACGTGCTATGGAAACACTGTGCAGAGGTAGTTAATTACTCCTGTCAGAGAACAAAAATGCAATTGCATTATTTATTTTGAAATTACAAACACAGTAAACTGTGAAATAATCGTTACTAACATAAAGATAATTCTGTGTTTATCTTTGGAAGTAATCAATAAATCTCTGGATTCAGTAACTGACATCTCTTTATAAGTGAAAAAGAAGTGTCAAAGTGAAAAATATTTTTAGAAGGTATATGAATCTGCTGACATAAACCCAACAACATTAGTAATTATCTTCTATTTAACTAGACCCTTATGCAGGTATACAGAATAAAAAACATGTTCTGTTTTGGGAAAAAAAAAAAAAAAAGAGGGAAACAAATTAAAAACTTCAGAGGCAATCCAAGCATCAATAAATGTGGACAATCAAGTTTTTGGAGGTAATTACATGGACAGAATGTTCTTTCTTATAGCCTATGTTTTGCTGTAACTCTTGTAGAGATTGAGTTGTTATTTATTACAATTAATGCATCTGTTTCTTAGTCATAAAAGAGAAAAAAAACACCTGCAGAACTGAGGTTAAAAACAAATTTACACTCACTTTTGTTTAATTTTCTAGTTCAGTACTAATCCTTCTCCTTTGCTGGAGGAGTAGGTGCTCTTGAAGACACCTGTATTTCAAAAGAATGATGCACCTAGCAGAACATGATATTCAGGTAACGTGACTTGCTGGGCGACGTACAGATGCCAGCTGGGATGGAGGAGGAGGAGGGAGGGATGCATAAAGTTTTTTAACATCTAAGGAAACTCACACTCTAATAAAAATCCAGGTAAGAGAAAAGGCAGCAAAAAGCATTTTGACAATTGTGCTATATATTGGTGTTAGGGGTTGAGCTTCCGAGCTAAACTCAAGGTCCCTAATGCTCCTTAAATCCCTTATTGATGTGGGGGAAAGGGAAACAAAACTCAAATCTCGGAATATATGGATGGGAAACTGAAACAAACTTTTAATAAAAATTCTAAAATACTATCATATCACACAACTATATATTAAATGCAAAACAAGAAAACAATACAGTAAGAGTTAAAACACTACAAAGGGAGGAAAAGGGAAAAACTACAATTATGGCCGATTGGCCACAGGCCAGGAGATGACGTCAGGTCAGGATGGCAGCTCAGAAGTTGGCGTCTATCCAAAATGGCGGCGGGCCAAGGGATTAAAAGTTTTTAGCAGCTTAGAGAAGTATTTTAACGAGTTCGCAGGGAAACCTTTTTCAGTGTCTTCCTGCCAGAAACGGCGGCGGCGGCTTCAGATAAAGGAGAAGCCCTCACGGCCGGAACGCGAAGTGGGGGTGAGCTTCCCCCGCGTCCGAATCCAGCGGTAGGTTCTCACCGAGTGAAAAATATCTCTTCTCTTACCCGATACGAGAGAGAGAGATGCTGACTGAGTCACCCAACAATTCACAGTCGAGCTGGGCCGATGATAGACAGAAACAGTTCTGAGTTAGGCCCCAGGTGGGGGGGCAGGCCGCAGGCTTTCGGCCTGGACGGTAGCCAGCCCTCTCGCTGTGGCTCTTTCTCCGAAGCTGTCCGGTGTCCAAAGAGGAGGAAACTCCTCCTGGCTGCAGGTTTTAAGGAGTATCTGCCGGAAGAAATCTTTTGACCTGCACTTTTAGCCAATGGGATGCCGGGCTTATGGAACTTGTATGAAATAATCCCGATACTCTATTGGGCACATTTCCAAAACAGGGAAGTCTTGGCTCAAACTGGGATAATTGGTTACTCTTTTAAGTCAAGCTGTCTATCCTATACACTGAAGTAATTCCTGACTTCCAGAACCCTGTTTTGATGTACAGTAATGGACAAGAAAGGAACCGGTCTCTTTATTTTCTCGACAAGTATTTTCATAAAGATAAAAGTGGATGTTGGAAATTGAAGTAGAAATTGTCAAGAAATATATGTTGCATGTATACATAGCTTATGGGGTCTTACTTGTCAGCCACCTGTGCATAAACATGCCCTACAGCATATGTTTTCACCAAACAGGATAAGACCATGTTTCTTCAATGGAGTGAGTAGTATTCTATTAGATATTTTTAAGATTACAGCAATGGGAGATTTTAAATTGAGAAAAAGCATATATATGAAAGGTAGACAGATTTCACACATTGCTATTAGTGCACAAAATTATATTCATGTCAGCTACTATGGTTTTAAAAGTCGGAGGATCAGGGGAAGAAATCCTTTACTAAGTAATTTACCTCAGTTTGGACAGACAACCATTTCTCAACAGAGACTGCTATATGTAAAGCAGACACAAGAATTACAGTAAACAAAAGCTATGAATCATTCCGGGAGCGTGTTCTGCATTTTGCTCACTGGAAAGCACTGTCTCTCAAACATACAGAACCGTGAGACATAGATTTACACAGTCTGGAACTCAAACTCGGTCTCACTCTTTGCTACCCAAAGAAGTGCACTCTCTGGTTTACATAGGGACAGAGGCAGGACACTATTGACAGGAATCATCACCTCTGTTAACCCCACTGTATTGGCTGCATCTGTAATTCAAACTTCCTGTTCTATAGTAAAAGCATTCCAAAGAATTATCTCAAGATACTAAAGCAACTCTCCTTATAAGTACAATTATATTTCCCTGGGCCAATGAGACTGCTGGCTATTGTGGGAATTTGAAATCAGTATTGAAATGATTGTCATATTTATTTAATTTTTGTTTTATTTGGTATTGTGAGGAGTTACGTGGAAGAGAGATATATGTGGACATGATGGTCGTTCCTCTCCTTAAACATACTTAAAAACAAACCACTCTTTGAACAGACATGATTTTTCAGGAAGTGTGCATTTACTAGCAATTAAATAATTTATTCTGGTAATCAGAATTGGGTTATTATTTTATAGTTGTAAAAAATAACTGAGTTTTTTTTCTCTTTTGGTAATGACCCACTTGAGATTAATTTATTCATCTTTAGAAATCTGCAACAGAAACCCTGCCACATTTGTGATTATAAGAATACTTAGAACTGAGATAATGATGAAGAAATGGGTCTCCATACAGATTTTACAGAATCCTGCAGCTCTCAGTAGGGCAAATATGTAATCCAAAATGCACCCCACCAAGAAAAAAAAAAATGAACAGGGTAATGAGAAAGAAAAGAAACAGCCATTTTTAATTTATATTTCAAGTGTTAACCTTAGTCTCTACACAGGACAACAGAAGACAGCAAATTGTTAGAGTTATACTCAAAAAGACAAAGAAATTTAAAGTGAATGAGTTCATAAGATTTTAAGAAGGTAAGCACCATAATCCAAGATCTTCCTTCATAAGACGCAGGGTCAGATTAGTAAGTACTGTGGCAAAAACATGCCATGGACTAAATCTGGAAATCAGTATTGTTTATTGTCGCCGGTCGGCTGAGGCAAGCCGAGCACGGGGACGAGTCCTTTCCTATCCCTGAACCCCTCTCCTCCGGGAGAGAAAAGGGTTCAAAAGCAGAGATACGAAAAGGAAAAGAAAAGATTTTGTGAGACCTCTGAACGTTTGGAAAACTGAAACAAACTTTATTAAAACTAGAACAATATATATAACATGCAGGGAAAAACCAATGCAAAATCTGAGAGTCTGTGCAGGATGGAAAGGTGAGGGTTAAATGCGAGAAAAGAGAGAAAGGGGGACGGTACCACGTGCAGTCCAGAAAATGGCACCGGCCACGTGTGCGCTTTTCGTGGAGCGAACAAAGGAAACCGCGGCTGTTACGAACGCCGGGCTCCAATGTGCAGAAAACTGTCCCTACCGCTTTCTTGTTGTTTGTAGTAGAAGCAAAACAGCCAGAAGCAGCCGCGCTGGCAGGCAGAGAGGGTAAAGCCTTACGGCAGGCAAAGAACAGCCTCCAGGCGAGCAGTCTGTCCCAGGCGGCGTGGCGGGGGCTGCCCCGGCGTACAGCTCCACTCCAGCAGCCTGTAAGGTCCCCGGAGCCGAGCCGCAGCGTCTGGAGAAGCCTCTTTCGCCGAGCGAAGCTGAGGTCCTGCAGTGACTCCCGCAGAGCGGAACCGGGAATGTCCGGAGAGCCGAGAAGCCGCGAACAAGCCGCGAATGCCCCCGAAGCCGTCCGGAAAGCAGCCCAGGAAGTCCCCGAGCCCGCAGCTTCTTAAAGGGGCAGTACCCTCGCGAGAAAACTTTCTCATCCAATGAGATTGCTGCGATCGTAGCATGGAAGGGAATAATTCAATTGGTCAGTGTACAACAAAAGCCTTCAAGCAGGTTTTTCCTTCAACCTGCCACATTTATGTTTGGATATTTTCTTTAATACGTTTTAGAGGTGAACTACTGAACAAGTCAGTACATTGGACAGAAAGATAGTTTGAGATTCAGTTAAGCACAGTGTGCAGATAACATATATTTTCCTGTGCAAAAAGCATGGAGGTAGGGTCTTCTGCAGCCAGCCAGCTGTGGGAATGCTCAGTCCCACCTGGGCTATCTGATGGAAGTCCCACCTGGGCTATCTCTCAGCCTGATATGCCGAATGAAAAGAAGATCCAAGCATGAGTGCTTATGCCTGACTGGGGACTTCTGAGTGCCTCCTTCTATAGCGCTCTAAAGATTTGAAGGTTCCATGAGAAACTGGGGAAAGAAAAATGGGGAAATGTTGCAAGTGAGTTGGGCGGAATTTAATTTAGCCCCGTTTTCCCCCCTCAACATCCTCCCCAGTTAAAAAAAAAAGGCAACAAAACAAAACCCCAAAAAACAAGTCCATGGACATGAAGATGCAATCAACAAGCTTAGAAAAAGTCTTTTTTTTTTTTTTTTTGACACGAGAAAGGCGAGAATTTAAAAGCGAATAAAAGTCAAGGAAAGCTTTTTCTAGAGTTTACTTGCAGTTCATTGCAGTCCAGAGAGTAGAACGAAACAAAATGATAACTGACTAAGACTAAAGTCCCAGCACTTTCATTCTCCAAAGTGTTTTAACATGTAATTTCAAGAAACGTGGCTTTTTGTAGCTGACATAAATAAGTTTTCTGACTATGATTATGCAATAAGTAAAAATGTATGTAAGCCTCTTCACAGAGCCTATCTGTACACCTGTTGGAGAATAATGTATTCTACTGGAAACCCTGGGTATTGCACTTATACTGTACGTGCATGAGAAAAAAGAAACACATCTGAGAGTTTTGAAGCATATTTTCATACAGAATATAAGATCAGACTAAAGGTTGACTTGATAATCTAAAACCAGGAAAGTAAATATAATACTTAAGGGTAATAGTAAAGGAACTATTTCATGCAGAAAATAATAAACATCCAGAATAACTGTCAAGATTGAGAGTCTGGATTTTGCCAGAAGACAGATGAATTTCCCACACTAAGCAATTAAGCTTTGAAGGGAATATATAAAAAAATTGGAAAGGATGAATACAAAAAAGAATATACGAGCACTACAGAGAAAAGCTTTAAATCAAGGGTAAAAAAAAAAATGCAACAAAAAATAACTGGCTGTAATGCTGGTATTACTGTTCTGTGCTGGGAGGGAAAGGCCTGGGGGATTTCGTATTTGAAGATGAGCAAATGTACAAAATCTATGTTTTGATCATAGCGTTTGAAGTCTGAGTCCTGAGGAAAAAAATACCAAATCAAATTCCATATATTCAAAAAAGTAAGCAGAAGATATATTTTATTAATTTACAAGAGAACTTCAATGATAGTTAAAAATCTATGAATATGAACATTTTGAAGATATAATTCACGAAAGAGTTTAGTATTTATTCACAAATATCGCATTTAAAAGAAGAGGAAGATCCCTTGTTGTATATAAGTGCATTAAAAAAACCTCTGCAAAGGTTACCACAAATAAGCAAAGCAATGAGAATAAAGACGGGTCGGGAAAGAAAACTACACGCGAGAACCCAAAACTTAGGAGGTTACTATGAACACAAGCGAATTCCTTAGGCTTATCATTAAATAGAGAAGAATAAGGAAAAAAAGTAAGAAAACTACATCATAAAGACTGGTTAGAGAATTAAGATTCCAAAAATTTAATCAAAACTTTAAGTTTGATAGTTCAGTGACTTGCACTGTGTGGAGCCACAGAGAATATATGTCAGTCTCATTATTTAATGCGTTAGAGGAAGCATTTGAAATATATAGCAGTAACTGCTACACAACATCCCTAATTAAATATCAATAGAAAACTACTTGAGACTTATTATATACAATAACAGGCATATACTAACCCTCACAACATACATTTCATTAATTGGAATAGCTGGCAAGACAATATGGTTTGAGGATTTGGTTGCATATAAATGGTAGTTGGGTCATTAAAAATACCTCCTTTATAAACACTGTAAATTAATTTCCAATTATAGTCAGAAGTTTCATTTTGAAAGAATAACTTACTTCATGGAAAATAATTAGCAGTGCTGCTAAGAATGACATGCTGATGCTCAGCACCAGCTCCTGAAGAGCAAGATATACTGACAGCTCCTGCAGCTGTGTTGCACTGCTGCCTGGGCCAGGAGACAACCTGCCACCACTGCGCAGTCATCAACCACCTTGCAGGTACCTCAGAAGCCCTCGACTAGCCTCTCGCTTCCACATCTAAAGGTAAAAGTCTACAGATAGAGGCATGGGAGTGGCAGGTCACCAGAGCAGCAACATAAGAAAATAAAAGACAGTGGACAACTGACCTAGAACCAGGATGGAGTCTTTCCAGTTTAGGAAGACTAGCAGAGTCCTGGAAAGGAGGCTTATATTTTGTCCTGCAGTATTGCATTATTTTTCCTGTAGAAAAAGAAGGGATTTCAATTCCCATGGAAATTCACTGAGAAAGGTGAGAGGATGTAGAATGGGATGCAGTACTGAGATGTGCACTATGAGATACTCAGAAATTGAATTTAAATGCAGGTATTACAAAGATTAATGTGATAATGGGCAATATAAAACGTATAGAGGGATAAAAGAATTCTTACCATAGGGACCATTTTGTGAAAGTGTATAGCAGCAAATAAATAAATGAGAGCAGAGCATTCAGTAGCAGAGAGAATGAAAATGAAGATCTTTCTCTTAAGACTGCAAAGCAGAGAAATTTGCATGATTTCTGGCATAATAATCTAGTGCTTGCAGAAAGATAGAAGTAAGTTCAAAACAGTCACAGGGCACAGTATTTTCTTTTGAAGAAAAAAACTATGAAGCAAATTAGGACAAAAGAGAAGGAACCCGTGAACTAAGAAATTGTGACCTTTCATCTTGCCTTTCACTAGAACGTCCCAAACTCTTACCTACTAGAGGTGCCAATGTTTTCTTCTTTGAATCCATCCTTTATTATCTTGATATTTCCTTCTCTCTCTCCCTCTCCTATGCATTTCCTAATTTAAAAAATTGGGAAGGACAGGTTAGTTGCTATTCAGTGAGATTTTGTAACTGTATAGTTACCCAAAAAAACTGCTTTTCACAGTTGTGTGGCTTTAACATAGGAGTAGAACATAAAATCAGGGAGAACTAAAACATTGCAATCATTGTGGCCTCAAATCTGGTGTGAGGAACATATTTGTGCCCCTACTCCTTCTTATAGCATAGAACAAAATCAGTATGAGCCATTATCAGAGGGGAATAGTTGGTTTAAAAAAATTAAAATGGATGAATGAATTTCTCTTTATTTTGCAATGGTCTGTCAATCAGATGCACAAGCATTTGTATTTTTACATATTTGAAAAATTAAGTTGATGTCACCCTTGTAATGACTGTAGCCTGTTAGAATACTCCAGAGTAATATTTCCTTTACGGTATACCCATATCCTACCTTCATCTTCTTGGGACACAGATAGAAGGGCAGATAAAGAGGAAGCAAATGTGGAAAAAAGAGGCCAATAATTTGCACATAAAACATTGATCAGCTGGCAGAAAATGGATATTCAAAACAACCACAGCACCTACATTAAAGGTAATGTTCCAAAACCACACTCCAGACATAATAAAATATTGAATCATCCATTCTAGAACATTACATCATACTGTTAGTGTCTTCTTGAAAAATCAGACATCTCTCTATGTTATTGGTTCATGAAATCAATATTATCAATCTGATGCAGTAAAACATCTTTATGGTGATTGCACTCACACAGTTAAATGGCACACTAGAAATCCCTTGCTGCTACACAAGGATAAAAATAACCATAATTTTTGAGAAACTAGTATAAGAACACATAAACTCTCATGTCAACACTCCCCTACACACTGCATAGTCACTTTAATGTTGTGGCTGCTAACATTTTCAAAGCCAAAACCAAAGTTTTAAAAATCCTGCATGCTATCCAGAACATGTAAAGTGCAATTCCAGTATGATATTTGAAGACTATTGTAATTTTATTTCTAGAAAGCATGAATGTCAACAAAAGTGTAAGGCTGACATGGTGTACCTGCGAAATACATCTGTGATAACTGAATGCAAATTGATTCTCAGATGATATAGGAATGTTAAAAAAAAATGGATTTGCCCTGAGAAAATTACTTTTTCCTTCTATGGATTGCTTTTCCCTGTTATATTTTGTTTTAAGAACTTAGCTTACCCACAGAAAATTTCTCCTTTAGGTCCCACTTGGTAATAATTTAAGTTATTTGAATACTGTCTTTAACTTCCACAGCATTTAGGCTAGCTGAATTAATTAATTTATCTGCAAAACATTGAACAATCTTTTTTACAAAATCGTTTGCCTGAAGTTCTAAAATTTAATAACAAGCAACTTGCTTTCAAAATGTGTTTAAGCCTTTACAGAAACTAGTTCAAACATCAGCATATGTAGGATCTGTAATTTCAGGTAAGTCCTATGTCAGATGGTGGGCTGCGAAGAGGGAGCAAAAGGTCAAAGCATTTGCACCTTCCTACCATACACCGTTATTCTCAGTATAGATACCATATGAGTACCACGTGGAATCCTGAAGTTAAATCTCCCAGTCTACAGCTTGTAAGCTATGGGTACATGAAATTAAGAGTTGCCTCTTCTCATATTTTGTCTCATATATTTCTTAAACTGTTACACACAGACCCCAAAATGACAATAATATGGGTACACTCTTTATAGCTTTCAGAGAACATATCTTATTCTTGGAACTCATAGAGAACAAAATACTTGCCTATAAACCCCAACTCTTTTTTCTTAAATCAGATAAAACAAAAATACAGACAGGCAAAATTTGTCCCGTTCTCCAGTATGAAGCTATGTCGGGGATGAATTGGTCCACTGTCTACCTGCAACACAGATTTATTGGTCACACCGTAATGGTTTTTTAAATATGGGTTTCCCACAGTATTAGCCAGTGAGCAGCTCAGTGCAGCTGCTCTGCGCTTGCCAAAAAGGTTAATTTGGAAATCCACTTCCCAAAGTGAAATGGACAACTAAATGAGCCTTTGTTCAATAATAGATGGATGACTTTGATCCCCATAGAAGTCTTCCTTTAGTTTTTAACTAATCATTTAGCCTAAAATAATCTGATAGTTTTATATTAAATGTACCCAATGTTTCTTTGTTACAGGTCATAATATAATATAATTCTGATAAATTAATTTTCATAATACAAATAGAGAGGAAATTCTATTTAAAAATTAACATGATGGTAAGAGCGGATAGAAGGCAATGGACTGAAATAAGAACAAATAAGAAAGGTAGCTTAAATTCTCACCAACAGAACAGACTTTCCTAGATTTCTCCTGGGGGTTTTGTTGTTCCTCTTTTTAACAAGATTCTTTCTATAGTGTATTCTTAATTAAATGATTTGAATACTAACAAGAAATCTTAGCCAACCAAATATAAACAACAAAACAAAGTCACAATTTGTATCAGAAATTGATTTTTCAGTTCCTTCACTTGAAAGTATGTCTTAGAGTTTATTGACAAAATATGTTTCCTAGTTATTCTAGTTTCCCAGCTTCCCATATTTGTAAAACATCTGCCTGAAACGTAATGTTTTCTTGATCAAATAATCAAAAAGTACTAAATATCAACTTACCTCCATTTGAAACCCTTCTTTTGTTGGCTTTTAACATTCTGTGATGAATTAAAAATGGCATTGTTAGAACTTGTGCGGGCGATAATGCTGGAATGATATTTTGGGGCACGTACTAAACAAGCTCTAAGAAAACCCGCATCTTTAACGTAAATACATATATATTAAGGGTTTTTTGTTTATTAGAGAGTTCAGAAAAAGGAGAACAGGAAAAGTACACATGACTTTCAGTGAGGAAAGGACAGCAAGATGTGATGTTGCACTCCTGTGCTATTACAGGGTGAGTTTTTGCCGAGTGCGCTCTCGAAGATCTTGTAGGAACGTCAAGAGAGATCATGTAAAAAGTTAGTATGGTCATAGTCTCCTTAAACTTTCTGAAAGCTGGGAACACTGAGAAACATAACATAAAGTATACTATGCAAGTTCATTAGTGACTTTCCTTTAGTAACAAGAAGTATGAATTACTAGATTTTATATGTTTAAGCTTAAAAGCTTCATTGCTCAAAGAAAAAAAATCACCTTTAAGCTTAAGGAATCCAAATGTTACACCACCAATAAAATGAAACAGGAATAGTAAGAAAAACTTTGAATAGAATGGCTTTTGCATTTACTGTCTTCAGGAAAAAAAAAAAAAAGTATTCACAAAAGATTGCCAAAGATCAAAGAGGAACAGAGAGGAAAATCAATGTTTATTATTTTAGTCTTTCAGATTCTTTCTGTCTTCCATCTCTTGCTTTTCAAATTTTATTTTGTGTAAATCATTGCTACATGTATCTTTATCATTTTATGACTTTCAGTAATTCAAAGGATTGAACCAGATAGACTTGAAATAAAACACTTGTTAGCTATGACCTGAAAATCAGCAACAGAAATAAATACATATATATGCATATTCTAACATATTATTGCATTGTAATAACACTATGCTCTTCCACTTCATTACCTAGTACCAACAACAGTAGCTCCATGTGGTTGATACTGATGACTTCATGATCTGGCGTAAGAGTCAATATTTTCCATGTGTAATTTGAGTATTTTTCAAGTCTCCATTTTATGGTACATTTTGCAAACTCTGTAATAGGCGTTACAGAAAGCCAGATGAATGGGTTTGGCATGTTCCATGACATTGGAGAGATGGGGTGATCACAGACATGACTGGTTGTGTCAGATGGAGGGAGAAGAAGTCGAGGAACATTTTGAATGTCTTGAAGCTAAAAATTTCCTGAAAGGTGAATGAATTTGTAACAGTGTGGTTCTTTTTTTCTTTTATGTCTGGGGATGGACACATGCTTGTAGGTTCCTTCATCTTTCATGCAAGGGCAAACAAAATCCTGTTTTCAGGAAAGGTGAAGCACAGCCTTTTTTTTATTCATTACATTATGTATCTATCTTATCTATCTCCAACATTTTGCAGAGAAAACAAAGCTTTTAAATACATTACACTGAAAAAGCATTTAACAGTGACGGAAGAGTTAAAAATAATAATAAAAGAAAATTTAAAAAAAAAAAAAAGAAAGACTGAGAAATTCTCACTATAACTCGCTAGACCAGACCAAGAATAATTCTGGAAACAAAAACATGTGAGGTTTTGCTAGCGCACAAACATTTTGCCTCCATTTTCTGCCGTTGCTACTAAGATAAAATGAAAGGGGTTTAAATTTATGTAATCCATAAATGCATAGAGTCCATAGCCTCAGCTACAGATACAAATTCTATGCATTTTGGGAAAGGAAGTGGAAGACTAGCTTTAATTTAATTTTCCAGTTTTCTAATGCTTGCTATGACAGAAGCCATTGTAAAACAAAGCATAAGTCAAAATCCCCTAGAAGTGCTTTAAAATTAAACTTGTTTCAGAAATCTCACAGAGCCCTGTGCCAGTTGGGGATGGGAAGGACATGACTTCCAAATATGTACCTTTAAGGGAAAAACATGATTCCTAAAGAAACACACTGTTAGGAAAAATCTCTGTTTATGAAGAACCTAAAACCTAAATCTCTTCATAAAGTGTGGCAAAACCCAGCCTGCCAGCTCTCAGAGTGCTATTTGGGTATCGCACATTCATTTGGAGACTGGGATAGTTAGGGAGCACATGGGAACTCTCATGGTGTGAATATCTGTAACGGAGGCCATGGTTAGCACTGGTCTTCGCCACAGGATCTGAACATTTCAGCTGCTAAGGACCATGGCACAAACACAGCTCCTGATGCTCTGCCGCCACCTGAAGTTGTGGTGCATGGGCAGGAACAGATACATGCACAGCTCAACCTTCTGCCCAGCTCTTAGGGCGCTGGGAGACAGGAATGAAGGGGAGAAAAAAAGAAATACTTTGATTTTTGGTTACACTGCAGTTCTGTTGCTGGGTATGTTTGAATAATATACCTCCCGTAGTATAATAATCCCCTAGCCTGTTTTTAGTAGTCTGCCCACAACAGAGAATGAGTAACAGCATTAGAAACATCTTTATTACAATTTTATTCCTGCTTTGTGCTATTTTTCTCAGCACTTTACTGCTTTCCCACCTCTGTCCAGGATAATAAAAGAATGGGATACCTCTCCTCTTATCCTACTATTCAGCTGATACTAAGAGGATAATAAAAGAATGATTCAATGTCCATTTGGAAAATCAATCAAAGTGGATTTTGATCTATTCTCAAAGGCCTACAAATCAACAGTAAAAGATCATTATGTAAATCCAGATTCACAATCTCTTTCAGTAATATGGGTAGGCGTAAATATACATGACTAGATTTTTAGGGGAACTTATAGCTCTCAACAATAGCCAATAAATGAGCTTTCCAAAGGTACCTAAGTATGTAATTCTCCTTGGTGCTTATCTGCATCTACAGGAGCCTAAGTACTATAAAAAATCCATCCTTTGATCATCTTCAAGTGCATAAGGAAACTCTCAAAGCATGTAAATAGCTGACAGATATTAATTTGAAGGAACAGAGGTAGACAGGAACATATAGAATAGAATAAGTAATTCAAAGGAACAGGTCATTTCATAAATAATCTACATACTCTTCATGCACTGGGAACAAATGGCTCAAGTAAGGAGGATTTATATAATGTTAATTCCCAAAAAAATCTTTAGTCTTAGTTTGATTTAGTCATTGTCTCCAAAGCACAGTATGTTGAGGCTTATATTTTCCAATCTCACCCTAAAGAAGAAGAAAACAGAAAAGAAACTGTTTTCTGATTCCATTCATTCTCTTTTGATAAATTCAGGCTACTGCAGTTTAGGATGTAAGCATCTGCCCAATCCTTTAAAAGAGCCAATGATTTCCTTTGCATGTCCCGCTCCTTTATGCTATATTTCTGAGAACATGTTTATCTCATTCTGCTTTTCCACAGTAGAAACGTTATTTGTTCTCAGAAGAAATTGTTCTGCCAAAAATTCAAATAAATTACTTTCTGCCAAGAATTCAGCTAACTTTGTTTAAACTCCATTTCTTCTGGAAGTCAGAAGTGAATCTGTCTTGCAGATACCATTTGAAAATTACATGCAATTTCCTGCCTATTCCTTAATTTTGCAGAAATTGTGTTTGCCACTGAAAGCATTCAGAAGAAAATTTGAAAACAAGTTACTTTCAGGTTAAAAAAAAAAAAAAAAGTTTGAATTTTCTTGAATTTGTGTTGTGTAATTATGAAACATTTCCTTGTCAGGACTCACCACATCTGTTGTGTCTCTTTTATTGCCACAGCCGGTAAGAAAAAAGGCTATATTCCTTTTCTCTCTCACTGAAGTTTTACATTTGTCCTTCTTCTTGGCTTCTGAAAGTTATTCCTATTTAAAAATAGAGTTGCTTCTGTCTAGACTCTATGTACATATAACAACAAATAAACACCTCCACCAGAAGTACAGTCTCTTCATTTCCTGTGCTCTAAGGAAAACAGGGACTATTCACCCTTGTTATCTTTAGGAAAAAACATGAATGACAGGCTTTTTTTATTATTGTTTGATAGAGTATAAACGCAACAGCAAAGAGTCTGTCACATGAGCTGGTACAACTGCAGAAAACTCTGTTCCGCAGAGTTCGTATACAAAAGGCATTTACATCACTCCAGGTTTTGAATGATATGTAGAGCTTACAAACTACCTCTGAAGGTTTATCTACATCACTTATTTTGAATGACTTACTAATAACTGGTCAATACCACTAGCTTCCTCATTAGTGAAATCACACTCAACAGTATTTCTATCTATTATCTGCTCAAAAATTCAACATAAATAAATGACGCAAATGAGCATGTGTTTTCTCAATCAGCAGGTGATAACTAGGAAAAATTCTGTCTTTACCAAAATCCAATATCACTTAAGGCAAAACAAAACTTAATTCATGGCCGTGTGCTAGAAAAAGGAAGAAAATAAAAAGTATGTTTTATAGTTTGCACCAATAAAGTTCCTATTTAATCTGTATTCTTATCATGCCACACTAAAACTTTTTTTTATGAGACCTGGATGCTGATTTTACTTGGCTAACAAATTTTCTGGCTAAGCGAAAGAAATGGACTTTTTACAGTTAGGCTGTAGAAATTATGGTTATGCTGGTAGACAACAGAAAATCAAGAGCGGAAATGTCTGAACTCATCACTGAGGAGATATAAGAGCCTTTTAATCACAAGAATTCCCCCAAATATAGCTATCATCATGGATTCCAGATATCAACTTCCTAGGACATAAATCAAAACCAAAGCTGGATTCAGTTGCTCAACTATAAGCACCTAGTGCCAAGAGGGACATGCTGAAACATCAACATGAGGTCAGTAGATACGGTGCAGGACCCACGGAAATATCACTCCATCCTGGAGGAGTAGCTGGAGCAGCAGCAAACCCCAGGGCTCCTCAGAGGGCACTAGACAGCTAAGTTTGGGTGGCTGAACAAAGTCTCAGAAGTCTTCAACGCTGGCTAATGCTACAGACTTTTCCTTCTGACAGGAACCTGCAGCAGTGCATTCGACTTGGAACAAAACCTGAAAGCCACACCAAAGTTTAATGATGTCAGAGAAACATATAACGATGTGCAGAAGAAACTTACAGATAGGTAGGAATTTTCTGAAACTAAATGAAAATTTCTAAAAACTGACCTAAAAGGGTGGAAAAAATTAATGAAATGTTGAAATGTTTCTGATATTGTCTATAGCAACTTCTAGAATCAGTTTTGGTTTTCAAAACAAGTTAGGAAAGATTATCGATAATAATACAACCCTCGGATAAATAAGGTCAGCCTTAGAGAATGAATAAAACACTTAATTCTTGAGTAGACAGTAGAACAGAAATTCTACATTTCCTGTATTTAATTCTATGGTGAGTATTGCAATATTTTACATAAAATGAAAATCAATAACAAAATACAGAATACTCAGCTTCATCTCTGAATTACCTCTTTTTTTTTTTTTTTAAATTGTCTTTTTATGAGATCATCCAGCCTAATCTAAACGCATATGCTTAGTCATTGATGGTAAAGACATGAAACCGTTTGTTCCTTGTGCTTGTAACAGGATGATACATTCCATTCTTATAGGATTAGCAGAATTTGTAATGGATTAGTAATAACAGAATTAGTAATGAATCTGTAATTGAAGAATGCTTTTAAAACGTTTGTAACCGTCTTTAAATAATTGTTTCTCTGGAGATATTCTCTCTCATATTGACTGCAGGCTCAGGCTGCAAGAAAGAGACAAATAGAAAGCAATGTTTTTACATCATGGCAGACAAAGCTTCAGTATCTATTTGACTTTGTGTGTTTTATGATACAAATTTAGCAGTTTTGTCCATCTTTCAGTCTTTAACAATGCTTAAAAGTACAAAATACAATGAAATTATTATTTTCCATTTTTTTAAACCAAATATTTTACTTAAGATTACTATTATTGTCTGAAATACTAGCTTAAACACCAGTGAAAACAAATTAAATCTAACATTCCATCTAAATAATCGTCATTACAGACTTATTTTTAAGAATGTAAAATGGGGTCTATGTTAAACTATCAAAACTTTGAACTGGAAAATAATTTACTAGAAACAGATAAAAAATCTGGGGAGGAAAATTATGTCTAGATGTGCACTGCCACCAGAGGATAAATGACAGTCTACATGAATTTTAAAAACAGCAGGGGAAAATAACCAGAAAAATCCTCCATAATACATGATACTTTACAGCAATAATATACCTAAATTAATCCAACAGATAAATTTCATCAGCAGTAGCTCAAATGATCTGAAAATATCTGATTTTTTTTCTTACAGATTAATTAAAAAAGATGCGTACAAACTGAAACAGATGTCAGCTGAAGTGACATTCTGGGGCAAATTAATTCATGAGTAGTCTTTAAATAGAAAATGTATTTAAGTGACCAAAATCCTCTTCTTTCCAGTGCTCGCCAACCTTTTCTGCTTAAACTGCTTTTAATGTCTGACTAATTGACAATCAGGGACAAAATTAAGTCTCACACTCTGTCTTGCCTATTCAAGGCATACATAAAATGTTGATTCAAACAGAATAAAACACCACATTTTACCTTAGAAATATGTCACACTCCTAGGCCATGTCTAATAAATAACTCCGGCATTTACAATGAAAGGGGAACAACGGCACAGTAACAATTTGTCTGGCATCAGTCTGTTCAAAATTCCTTCAAAGGCATGTTGAGAGGGAAGTCTGCAGCACGGTCCCCCAGGAGGTACTGGCATATTTCATTATGACAGTCCTTGGCAACTCGTCAGTTCAACTCAGGAAGTGATCAGCCCCTTCCAGCAACCAAACTAATTTGTTTCTTATTCTAGCTTTTAAATTCTCCACCCTCTGGCCTTGTTCTTTTCTCTCCAAAGCAACCAAGGCAAACAATCCCATTCAAACTAGACTCTGGGCTACCCAAAGCAAGCTGAAGCAAAGGGCAGAAGTGTGCCAAGCCCAGCACCATCTACTGTGCTCCTGTCTACCCAAGAACACGAAGGGAAGAAGGATGGCAATGAGTTTTCCCTGATGATTTTTCACTAAACTGCGTAAACATCTGTCAAACCATTTTAGAGCAAACCATGCCTGACAGATATTTTTTAAGGTTGTTCTCTTTTAATGAAATCTGTCTCTCATTAAATTCATTCAGATCACTCTCCAGACTTTCAGCACAACGAGCTTTAAGTTGCCTTCAGAACAGTGCTTCTTGAACAGAAAACCATGATATCTTTCTTCATTTAAATTTTTATCAGCTTGAATATCATTTCTGTGATGCTTCCTTAGCTGCTGTTCTGAATTAAATTACATTGATTTGTTTCTACTTGGTATTATGTATGCAGGTGCAATTAAGCAATAACACTCTAAGTCTCCACACTGAAATATGAAACTTTGCAGAAGTAATCCTTCACAGGCCTTGCCACAATGGAAACTACTTCCTTTCAGCTGAATAAAAACCCCTGAGAATGCCCCTTGAGAGCTGTTTGAAAGTCACAGAATCACAGAATCATCTGGTTGGAAGAGACCTTTAAGATCATTGAGTCCAACCGTACACCCTGCACTGTCAAGGTCCCTAAAACAAGTCCCTCAGCACCACATCTACATGTCTTTTAAACAGTTCCAGCGATAGTGACTCCACCACTTCCCTGGGCAGCCTGTTCCAATGCTTTACAACCCTTTCAGTAAAGAAATTTTTCCTAATATCCAACCTAAACCTCCCCTGACGCAACTTGACACCGTTTCCTCTAGTCATGTCACTTGTCACATGGGAGAAGGCTCTGATCCCCACCTCTCTACAACCTCCTTTCAGATAGTTGTAGCAAACAACAAGGTCTCCCCTCAGCCTCCTCTTCTCCAGGCTAAACAACCCCAGTTCCCTCAGCTGCTCCTCCTAAGACTTGTGTTCTAGACCCTTCACCAGCTTCGTTGCCCTTCTCTGAACCCACTCCAGCACCTCAGTGTCCTTCTTGTAGTGAGGGGCCCAAAACTGGTCACGGTATTCACACTGGAGGCCTCACCAGCACCGAATACAGGGTGACAATCACTGTCCTGGTCTTGCTGGTCACACTATTTCTGATACAAGCCAGGATGCTGTTGGCCTTCTTGACTGCCCGGGCACACTGCTGGCTCATATTCAGTTGGCTGACTGAGTGTTGTTTTCCTTAGTTAGAAGAATATAGGGGCTTAGTACCTGGGATAACCCTTTCATAACAAAATCCTGGTTCCAGAAAAATCAGTAACAAATGCTTGGCCCCAAGACTGGAATTTTATTCAAGCTATTTTTATGTTCTCTTTTTCTTCTGATTAATTTTCACAAATTATTTTCAAAATAGCTATTTATACCCAATACTATAGATCTAACAATGAGAAATGCTACAGTCATAATTGGTGCAAGAATACAGGTCACTATTGATAATTGTTGTTGGAAGTAACTAATGGGCTCAATGAAGATGATGGAGACTGTACAGTAGATCATGTCTAATTCCTGTGATTTGAAAACAAGAGCTTTTTTGTCACTACTGAACCTTTCTGTCACTTTAACACATTAGAGTTTATACGTTATTTGACCACATCTTTTATAACTGTATTAAATATATTCACTAATAAACGTCTGGACTGTGTCAAGAAGAGAATTGGACAAAGAAACCATTCAAATCCACAGTCATGTGGTGTTTAATCTATCAATTCCTTTGCAGCCATCTGCACAGTTAACTTGTTTGACCAAAGAGAGGAGGAGGAGGCTTAGCTTGAATCCAGACTTGAGAAAGGAATGTGATTCTTCACATGGGTGAAGGATTTTTCTGACAAAATAAGAGCACTAACTTGGCATTCCCAGGACTACCTTTCTCTTGGCAATCCCATAAACAAGGAAGAAGGCATAGCTGGTGTAGTAATGACTGCCATAATGACTGAA
Source organism: Bucorvus abyssinicus (assembly GCA_009769605.1). Classification (NCBI taxonomy): domain Eukaryota; kingdom Metazoa; phylum Chordata; class Aves; order Bucerotiformes; family Bucorvidae; genus Bucorvus; species Bucorvus abyssinicus. The sequence continues at coordinate 32,247,501 of CM020026.1, forward strand.
AAAGTGAAGCAGAAGTGTATGATTACGTTTGGTAAAGAATTCAGCAGCACTTCACCCAGTCCCAAAAAAACTCCTGTTAAAATTTATTTTTGACATGGATTTTAAAAACCTCAGCTAAACCATAGAACCTACCAAACCTTATTGTCAATGTTTTTATTTTTCTTTTTTTCTCCCTAAATGTCAGTCTTATTGATACAGCTCTCTGAAACTGAGAGCTGCCCAAGTCCACAAGAATGCCACAATCATTGATCATGAATATGACAGCCAAGCTCCTTGGAGCATGGATTGTACCTTTCTCTATGCGCAATGCAGACATTCAATGAATAATAGACAGTATCACAAGTCTTAAGTCTTTTGACTTCACTATATAATCACTACAGGTATAGATGTTGCCCAATAATCATCAAACCATCACTTATTCTTTTTTTCTTTTTCATTTGTGCAGATGTAATTTTACCTTTTATAGGGTCTCTCTGGCTGGATTTTTTTTTAAGGAATTCAGGAAATTAGACATTTGGCTCTCTGAACTTTGAAATCTCAGCTGAAAGAAAAAACTGTAATAATTTACAGATTACAGCAGTTCATTTCTTTCATCAGCGGTTCATTTCTTTCTCTACTAGCATCCTGCTACTCTGTTCTCAATGCAGCAACAGCTTGCCCTGATACAGGAAACTCTCAAAATGAAAAGATATGTCTCAAACAGAAATGGCAGCAGCTTAGCTCACACAAAGCTGTATGCTTTGAGACAAATGCTTTTATCGCCCGTAGACCTGCGTTGTGGGACTGTACACCACCCTTCATCCTCACGATGGTAGTGCCATCCTTAACTATTGGAAACTCACCATCATGAGCCTTGATCTTTACAATCTCTTCTAAAGATCATAACCTTTCCAAGAAATTTTTTAATTTAACTAGCATTTCTAATCTTTGATGCTTCATTTTAAAATCAAATAATGTATTTAAATGTCTCAACAAATGTATCAGGATTCAAAATATTGGCCTGCTTTCATAAACTGTATGGCAGTCTCCAGCTTTTCTCTTCTTTGATAAATGTGCCAAACCTTAACTTGATGAGGGGGAGCAAGACAGAGTGCAATAACACGATCCAAGCAGTCACAGGAAAGTAATAGTGTTGTGTAGTTACTATCAGTGACCTGATTTCAAGGGAAAGTTCTCATTAAATATGTGAATCTGGTTAGAGCATATTGGCAGAAAGAGGAGATTCCACAGAAAAGAACATCTCAGAGAATTGTGGTTATAGATAGTGCATCAAAACTCCTAAAAACAATCTTACTTATTCACAGGTATGTAGAATCTCCATATGCAGGCAGTTGTCAAGATAGGATTTACATACAGGATTATCTTTATAAAAAAGTTTCTAGATGCTCTTATGACTCATGTAGATTTGATTATATAAACTGATCAGCAGTCATCTGTTTTCTATAGTGAGTTTCCATATTATAATAACTAAAATAAGTGCAACTCTTGCAAAAAACATAAAGCTATAAAATATGTAGTAATCTCTTTGTAGCTCTCTCAATCTTAATCAAAACATGCGATGTACCACAACCCAAATTTCAACAAATATGCAATCTTGTCAAACCTAAAACTGGAGAGACAGAAAGAGCAGTGCTCCAAGAGATCTGAGTTTTTTCAGCGTGTTATGGCAGCTCAGCTGAGAGGACATCAACATCTATTCCCACGGAATCAAAGGCAGCTAAATAAAATTTCACTCTGCATCAGCACTTTCTTAATTTACTGCAAAGAAGACTAAAAGCCATTCAAAGGGTTTAAAATTTCAGTAAGAATGGTCTCTATTTAGCCATTCTTTTGAAATAATTGCTTCTTTATTTCTGTCTTGAAAATGAATTCTGAATGAAAATAACAACAAACATTGCACATCTTGTCAAACATCCAGGACTCCAGGATGAGGAAAAGGACTATAGCTCTTCTCAGATTCTGGCATCATCTTCCATCTCTCACAAACTTTTCCATGGCAGTTTTGTCTAGTCATTTCGGTGTCTATTCATTGCATCCCTATGTGATTTTTAAAATTCAGGCCATCAACCTCTACTTATCCTCACTTAGCCAACACAAAATGTAGATAATAAAACATACTTTCTACCTAATGCATCCTTTCCTCATATGCGTTTTCTGACCATATAAATGTTATCAGGGAAATCTCCTTCTCTGATGCTACATTATTACAGTGCACCATATTCATCCAAAAAGTCAACAGGGAAGATTCACCTGATGTGCCAGGAGTCTCCAGCTGTGTCATTTCAAACTTCTATGACCAGAGCGCAAAGCATAGGATCATAGTTGATCCCTAATTAAAATATTATAACAAAGCATTTGAAAATCCTTGGATTAAGGAATTTGTATTAAAAGAGACTTCCATGCATTGTCAATTGCTTCGCATCATCATGAAAAATAAATCACTCTCTCAATGCAATCGCAGTGCCATCATTTAAACCTTTCCTGATTTTCAACTTAAATCCTTTGTCAATCTAGCTCTATCCAGTCATAACTGCTCATGACCTCCCAGTACACAGGCCTGCAACCTGTGAGCTATAGATTCCTCCAGCAAACAACCCGTAACGATTATCAGATTTTTGTCTTTTCGTTGTTTCTTTCTCCTATATTACAGTGCAGCAAATGCCCAAACCTTGACAAATAGCTCCCCATCATATTAATACTTCATTTCAGTGTCATATGTCTTCCTCTCATTGAGGTCAGGCAAAAAAGTGTTTTTAATCTTCATGATTTAGTCAAACCATCCTCTGCTTCAATTCTCCCATTGATAACAAGCTTATAAAGTTGATACAATTGCCTCATTTTTAGAATCTTGAGTATTTTACCTTTCTTTCTATGATCCAAAAACTCCTCTCTTTGGTAGTTGATCATGCTATCACACTTGCTTTCTTAAAAAAATATCAGTACTAATTTCTATAGAAAATCTTGTAAAAAGAAAATAATAATAAAATTATATATATAGGCACAATATTTAATCTGCAAAAATATAGACAAAAATTAATCCAATGACCATATAATCTTGCTTAATTCTTTTCCATGCACACAATCTTCATTTTAATTCTTTTCTCGTACCAAATTTAAATTCAGTTTTGCAGTTCTTTTAAAGAAAGCATCACATCTAAATAGCAGCTTTGTAGACTTCTTTGAAAAAGGAAAGTTGTTTGCAAAACAGAGCTAATCATATTCAGATTAGAAATAACATGTGCACTTTAAGAAAGTGGAACAGGTATGTAGGAAAAGAACAATTTCCATACATTCTCCATGTCTAGAGATCTTCAGACCAATTTTGGTACTCTTCCAGAAGTAAACATTTCAATCTGCAGTTCACATGTTGCAGGTCACACAAGGAGTTACACTACCCAGTATTTGATTGTGTCTTTTACTTAAAAAAACTTCTAATGTATATTTCCTCTCAAAATATAAACAGTATGCTAGTCCACATATAACAGCTACAGTCATGAACAGTTCAAGGAAACAAAGAACTAGCTATTGATTAAAATTAATAGACAGATTTCAATGCAGCTCACAATGCATAAGATACATAGAACTTCTTTGAACTTCATAAAAGGACTAATTTATTTCTGTCTTTGGGTAAGAACATCAACTGACTTTTAATACCATACCTATTTCAAATACATTAATTCAATGAGGTTTTCTTTATAAATAGTTCTTGCAGGGCAAAGTCTTTAAGTGCTGCTGGCAGTGGAATATTCACAGAAGTTTCAGCAAAATATCAGCTGGTCATATCTAGGGGAGAGAGTATTCAAAGTAGTTGGCTTCAGGACTAACCTCAGGCTTCATTCTGTAAATTTTATTCTATTTGAAGCTTCAGTTTCTCCTTTCTATTGGGAAAATAAATGGAGACATAAATCAAACTTGTGCTAACTATCTCTCTCATTATTCTTGAATCTAATATCTAGAGAAAAGGCAAACTATACATTTCTAAAGGTTATTCAAAACTCATTTGTGAGTTTTGAGCTGTTTTTTTTTTACAGTTTCCAAGCTAACTTCTACTGTACAGGTACAATGTGGATAATGTGGATAACAGATAACTGCACAAAACTGATACAAAAATAACCTTTCCCTCCCTCCTGTGTGGTATTTCCAATCTATTGGAACAAATAACAGGCTTCTATAAAAATTATCTTGCAGCATGTTTTTCCAGTCCCGTAAACCAACAAATCAGAGAAAACATAAACACTGCACACATCTTTTAATGTCTTTCAAGAACAACAATAGCAATTATATTTTGTGTCAGCTTTGCAAGGTGGCTTTCACCAGGGCCAATGTTCCAGCATGTAATTATGTCATTCAATTTTTCAATTTTGTTTTCTTTTTCTTTAAAGCACTTGCAAACACAACATCTATGGAATTTCACAGCCGATGAAATTTTGGTTGTAAGACGGTGAATCACAGAACTCACACTGATTTCACCAGGGCCCCGAATCTCTTTAATGCCTTTCAAAACCTACTATTCTATTAAATTAAATATAAAAAGGTACATTTAATTAATTACACTTTCCCAAAACGTTCAGAGAAGCACAGCTCCAGACTTTCTTTTCTCAAAGGCTCAGAAACACAGGTCCTAGAACTGCTCAGACCAATGGCAGAATCCACATTATCTTCCCTGCCTTTGGAAAGGAATGGTAATAATTTTTGTAACAGTGAAAGCCAGTCTCTGAGAGGAGCTGCTCTGGACATGGCCCAGCCCACAGCAGAACAGTAGATCTGGGTATACAGGGGGTTTCCTGAGTTTTTCCTTTGGTAGGGAAATGACAGGGTAGTGGAGAGACACACCAGGAGCCAGCAGCTCTCTCGGGAGGGGCTGACAAGGCGTGGGCATTGCCAGGGATACAGCAAACATGCCCACACCTATAAAAACTGCTCTTTGGGAGCGCTGTGACCAGAGCAGGCAAACAGATCGTGGTGTGTCAGCCAGAGCATGGCGTGTCTGTTCAAGCAGAAGGGCATGCAGGAAGGGTGCTGAAAGCTCTGCCTGCTCTTACCAGGGAGCGATGGTGTCCACCCGGCAGAAGGTCACAGCCTCTTTAAGCACTGCACCCATCGCGACTGACACAGCTGCACAGATGGAGCTTCAGTGGAGACATGCAGCCACCCAGGTGTCAGGCTGCAGAGTGTGTCCTGCTGTGACACCGGTGCAGGATGGCAGCCATGAGCACCCCTGAGGGAGATGCACTCAGGTAGAGGAACTCCTCCACTGAGTGACAGAGCTCCAGGAGGTGGTGAGTACGTTGAGGAGTGTCAGGAAGTGCAAGAGGGAGATTGACCACTGGAACCACATCCTGCCTTTCCTGAGACAGACCCAACAGGCAGATGACATACGTAATACAGAGTATTCCCTATCCTCTCTCCACCTGACTGAACATAGTGACCTAAAGAAGAGGGGGGCAATGGAGACAAGTTCCTGCCCGGTGCAGCAGGCACATTCCCTCGGCAACAACCCCACCTTTCCAGGTGACCTTGCACAATAGGTACAAGGCCCCGCAAGTGGAACCAAGCAACAACAAGGTCAATGGTTCATCTAGCTTGGAAATGTCACCAAGGTTAAATTGGCCTATGCCCTGCATCAAAACCGTTTCCACAAAGAAAAAGGTCACCGTCATAGTTGACTCCATTCTGAAGGGAACAGAAGGCCCCATATGCAGACCAGACCTGCTTCTTAAGGAAGTCTGCTGCCTCCCTGTGGCCCAGGTTAAGGACGTGTCAAGAAAGCATCCAACCCTGGTAGAGGCCTCAGATTATTATCCATTCTTGACTTTTCAGGTAGGCAGCGATGAATCTGCAACAAGAAATCCAAAGGAAATCAAGAGACACTTCAGAACCTTGGGACGGGTGGTCAAGGGATCATGAACACAAGCAGTGTTCTCCTCTATCCCTCTAGTTGCAGGGATTAAGAAGAACGACCAGATCAGTACCAGGCTCTGAGCCTGGTGCCACTCGCAAGACTTTGAGATTTTTGATCAAGTGTCAATTTACACGACAACAGGCCTGCTGGCAACACACAGGGTACACCTGCCTTAAAGGAGGGTAACTAACTAATGTGCACCTACACCAATGCTCACAGGATGAGCAACAAGCAAGAGGAGCTTGAAGACATTGTACAAAAGGAAAACTGTGATGTAGTCGCCATCAGAGAAACACATCGTGGGATGATTCACACAAGTGGAGTGCTGCATTCAATGGCTACAAACTTTTCAGAAGGGACAGGCCAGGAAGGAGAGGCAATTGGGTGGTCCTGTATGTTAGGGAGTATTCTGATTGTCTTTAGCATAATTATGGTTACAATAGAGCTGAGTGTTTATGGGTAAAAATTAGGCGGAAGGACAACAAGCCAGATATCATGGTGGAAGTCTGTTACAGACCACCCAGCCAGGATGAGGAGGTAGATGAGGGAACTGGGGTTGTTTAGCCTGGAGTAAAGGAGGCTCAGGGTAGATCTTACCATGCTCTACAACTACCTGAAAGGAGGTTGCAGCGAGGTGGGGTTTGGTCTGTTCTCCTAAGTAACAAGTGATAGGACAAGAGGAGACATCCTCAAGTTGCACCAGGGGAGGTTTAGGTCCCATATTAGGAAAAATTTCTTCACCAAAAGGGTTGTGAAGCATTGGAACAGGCTGCCCAGGGAAGTGGTAGAGTCCCATCCCTGGAGGTATTTAAAAGATGTGTAGATGTGGTGCTGAGGGACATGGTTTAGTGGTGCCCTTGGCAGTGCAGGGTGAACAGTTGGACTCGATGATCTTAAAGGTCTTTTCGAACCAAAATGATTCTGTGATTCTGTAATTCTGTAATAGTCCTAAACCTGTTATTTCATTTAGGATTCTGCAAATAGTGCATTTTAAAAGAAAATAAAATATTCAAGAAGCTATCAAAGAATATGTCATGTTTCTCAGTTCTATAGATAATGAGGTTGATGATAGAAACAGCTTGTCCCCTGAAAAGTCAAAATAGCATCAAATTCATTTGCAGTTCCTGGCAAAAAGTAGCGAGTACATTAAGCTAAACTTTTTTTCTGAAAAATCAGAACATATTTATTCTTCCCCAGATTCATACCTTAAGCAATTGAGACCTCAGCTTCTGAAATTTATACTCTCTTCTCATAGATAAGGTCCCAGAGAATCAGCCACTCTATTTTCAGTTGTGTTTATCACGACAGATGTTCCATGCAAAAAATCTTTTCTCATGTTATTTCTTTCCTAAAAATCAAGAACAGTTTAAGTAATAAGGGGAAACATTCATGGAGTGTATCATTTGTAAAGCACAGTCTGGTGAGCACCACAATAAAACAAAAAAACTAGCTGCAGGCTTAAAACAAATTCTCGTGGCTAAAACCTACTCTGTGCATAGATACACTGGGGGCTGGTGATGTTACGCAAAGGCTCCCCCCTCTAGTCCACCCATATAAAGCAGCAGCAAGGCACATTTCCTATCTGCCCTGAAGCATGCAAGTACACAAGACATGAAAGTTTAGCTTCTTGTGTCAGTAAAGGAAATACTCTTGCTATTGCTTAGGAAACATAACTATCCCACTCCTAGCATGTTCCCTACCATGTGAAGCAAATATTTGCTCCTTTTTTGACTAAAGAAGAAATTAGGCACTTCTGCTTTTCCATCACATTTATTTTTTTCACTCTGAGCCCTTCTACTCATAAAGAAAAGGAAGACTCCTGGTGACAATGTGAGCAGCCACTCCGTATTCACACCCTATGATGCAGAGCATGTCTCCCATGGGAAAGCTGGGTTTCCTCTCCCTCATGCTCAAGTTCCTGTTAAAATTCTCCGCTTTACAAGTCATCCTAAATTTAATCAGTACCTGTATATGAAGAAGATTCCTTTTCTTTTCTACTGCCTAGACACTCATCTAGCTTGTGGCACTGCTCTTTTCTTCAAGGTAGAATAACCATAAAGCAGAATTACCTTTTCCTGACTGTAAATTTGGGGTGCCATTCTCATCCAGTTCTTATTTTTGATCATTTGAAGAGGTAATTATTAAAACTTTTAACTGAAATAGTATAAATAAATTACAGAAAATAAGACATATATTAAAAGTAACCCATAAAACAATACATTTAATTTCATGTGTGACTCTTCGCTGATGGATACCAAAACGCATTCCAAATATGCTTTCAAATTAAAAACCCAGGCACTCAAGATTATCAGGTCTTGTCTAACTAAGGCTGAAATGCTTTTTCAATGAAGTATAAGAGTGCTTTGGAGGAACACAGTAAATAACTTGCTATGCCAAAGCAAACCTCTCTACATTTTCCTACTGAGTTTTGCCTTTAGTTGTGGAGCAACAAAACATATGCTCCACTAAAAAGAGACTTCATGGTACCTGCTTTTCAGGTCATGATCTTTTTTTCAGATATTATGTTATTGCCATTGATTCATTAAATCTACGGAGCTGCATGGAGTTTTGCATTCATTACTTTACCTGCTCTGAACTAGAAGAGGTTTCTGGGGTTTTTTAAATAAAGTCTCCTAAAAACAAACAGCTTATGAGATAAGGCTGTACGCAACAGCATTTGATGTATTACTTCTCACCAGTATATGACAACCCTTACTTCCCGGCGATGCAATTCTTTTCTAATAATTTAGTCTCAGTCTATTAAAAGACAATTACAGATAATACATCCAGGCAAGTGGTGAAGGATGTCCACAACAGTACTTGCAGAAAGGTTATCAAAACACAATTCTCAAAAAAGAAGTGTGCTATTGATTTTTTAATCATTTCAGACAGAAACTGTTATATAGATTTTCTAAAGCATTGAACATAACTAGCAGCTGAAAATGGATTTCCCCTTTGCTACTTCGTATGTCATAATAATAGATTTTTTTATTCATTTACCACAAAATAAAGAACATAGCTAGCTGTTTAGAAGTCATCTTATAATATCTAAAGACTTGATAGACTTTAAATCTGTTACTGTTTTGAATGTTACCATATTTCATATTCCATACAACTCCCAATAAACAATTGTTTCCACATTACGCATAACTTAATATAAAATCAGAAGTAGTCTTTGACGCTTTTCTTCTGTACTGGTACTATCATCTAGACTTACAGTTATAAACTAGCTGCTGAGTAAAATAGGACCTTTAATAGCGTTCTGCTTCAGAAAACATTTCTGATTAAGTTGGTTATGTTGCCATTCAAAATCTAGAAATCAGAGGAACTTAGAGCATGCTTACCTTTTTATTTGGATAAGGATGGATTTAAAAAGATGTTTGCCTAATTAAGATACAAGGTTTCTGAGACTGTTTTACAAACTGTTAAACAGAAACCATTTACTAGGGCAGCTGGTCTAATAACCGTCTCCCTATTTATATAGTATCCATGACAACAATGCAAGGTACAGGGGCAAGAACTTCACAAGACACATCAACATAATACTCACAACACTGAAAGTTAGACAAATGAAGCATTAAAGCAAGCGTTATACTTTAAAAACTTTACTTTCAACATTTCCATGTAGGGAATGAAGGAAAATGGAGTGGAGAACAGGGAAACCCTGAGGTTGTCTTTAGCAATTCCAAACATTATTTGACATTTTTAACATTCACTTGCAGATCTGCTCATTGTAGGCTGTTGCTAGTTTTCAGGCTTAGAATAGCACAACTTTATCATAGAATCGTAGAATTGTTTAGGTTGGAAAAGGCACAACTTGAGGCCCTCTCCTCTTGTCCTATCACTTGTTACTCGGGAGAAGAAACTGACCTTGCTGAAACCTCCTTTCAGGTAGTTGTAGAGAGCAATAAGATCTAGTCTGAACCTCCTTTACCCCAGGCTAAGCAACCCCAGTTCCCTCAGCTGCTCCTCATAAGACTTCTGCTCTAGACCCTTCACTAGCTTCGTTGCCCTTCTCTGGACACATTCCAGCACCTCAATGTTCTTCTTGCAGTGAGGAGACCAAAACTGAACCCAGTATTCAAGGTGCAGCCTCACCAGTATCTAGCACAGGGGGATAATCACTTACCTACTGCTACTGCCTACACTGTTTCTTATACAAACCAAGATGGTGTTGGACTTCTCGGCCCCTTGGACACACTATTGGCTCATATTCAGCCAGCTGTCAACCAGTACTCCCAGGTCTTTTTCCACTGGGCATTCTTCCCCAAGCCTATAGTGTTGCATGGGGTTGTTTGACCCAAGTGCAGGACCTGGCACTTGACCTTGTTCAACCTCACACAAGTGGTCTTGGCCCATCGATCCAGCCTGTCCAGATCCCTCTATAGAGCGCTCCTACCCTCAAGCAGATAAACACTGCCACCCAACTTGGTGTCATCTGTAAACTTACTGAGGGTGCACTCAATCTCCTCATCCAGATTATTGACAAAAATATTAAACAGAACTGGTCCTAATACTGAGCCGTGGGGAGCACCACTTGTGACTGGTTGCCAACTGGATTGAACTCCATTCACCACCACTCTCTGGCCCTGGTCATGCAGCCAGTTTTTTATCCAACAATGCATATGCCATTTCTTTTCTTCTGTACTGTAATTTCAATAACTCTTTTACTTGATGCCACAGTAGAGATGTCAGTAGAAGATAATTCCAGATCAGACAACCGGAGATTACTTGGTACACACTAGCTTTGTTAGAAATCATATTTGGGAATATGAAATGCACAACAAAGTATAAGAAAGTAAATCCTGCTGAGTAAATCTCAGAGGCTACAGAGGTAATGCCACCCCTTTGTCTTTAGCCACATTGGTCAGCTTCTTCGTCAAGCTTCAAATAGAGTATTTTCAAAAGGGAAGCTGCTCTGATGTGTTATATGATCTGTTTGTAAAGGTTTTGTACAGTCATCTCGATCTCCTTGCCCAACCTGTTTGCATATCAGTACAGAAGCAGCCATTGTTTTTGGCCCAGGTGGTAAATACCCATAATGTCCATAAGCCAGGCATGCTTCAGGATGCAAGGAGTCCACATGCATGGCCCATTGCCTCTAGCTATCTAGTACCTACTAGGCAAAACAATGATTTCAAATCAGTGGATTTTAGTCTGCGAAATATATTGAAAACTATTAAAACAGCACTGTCAAGCTTGATCCAGATGTAAGTCTAAACATGAATGCACACCTGAGCAGGAATTGATCAGGGAAGCTATATAACCACACATATAATTTTATACAAAGGAGCTCACAGACTTTTGCTGTGCTTTTTTAACCTGTCATGGACTATCAAACCACTGGTATGACAGTGTGTCTTATAAGAAGCCTTAGGTTTCAAGGAGTCTGCCTGCTGCTTCTATTTCCTTCAAGTGGTCAGAGGAAAGGAGACCAGGGCTATGCATGTATAAACAGTGACAGCATCTCTACCACCATCTTCACGGAATAACAGAACATTCTTTTCAAGAACACCCTTTTCCAGGTTTCTGCTTTTCAGCAGGGTTAACTAGGAAGTTCCTTTGTGGTGCTCAGCCTGTATGCTAAGCCCTAGATGCTACCCTTTCTTTTCTCTTAATGTAGAGTGTTGATCTTAGAACTGGAATAGGACATGAAGTCTTCACAAATTAACATGTTCCTGGATATACTGTTGGTCTAACATGGCTTGGCTTCGCGGACGAAGATTTGGGAAGGGCTTTAAAAGTGAGTACACCCTTCAAGCCTGCGCAGTGGATTTTTTAGGTGAGGCGCAGCGTGCGCGAGACTGGCCCCACCCTTTACACCTGAGGTTCATCTGCCAGGGCCTAGCGAGCTTGGACAGTGACAGCCAAGTCCTCAGGTCGTAGGTTTGGTTAGAGTATCCTTCTCTTAGATGGATGGCCTTACAGGGCTAAACGAGCTCCATCTGCCCGGGTTTGGAGTTAGAGTTGTCCTTCTCCTAGGATGGTTGCCCGAAGGCTGGTGAGCCCATCCTGCCCGTGGACACACTTTGTCTGACCCTTCAGTTGAGACCTGTCTGGCTTGGGAGACCCTACCGGAGGCATATGCCACCACCAGCATAGCTCTCAACTTCACAAGGGCACGTAAGCTCTTTCCCCACGGCAAGGGGGTGCCCGTGAAAGAGTGTTGGGCTATAAGATAAAGTAAATAACATGTAGTTTTCTTACAGTATGGCTGCCCTGCCTATACAGTGTAGCTAAAAAGTTTTAATTTCAAAACCACTTCTTATTGCACACATTCATAATGCAATTAAAAAAAAAATTGTATGATCTAAAGCACAAACTTGACCACACTAATATATAATGAAGTTAGTTCAACATCTGAGATATGGAAATGGTATCAAATGTACTATTTATACATACTAAATTCATCATGTAACAACACATTAATGATTTCTAGGACTGTCATGATCATCAGAAGTTTACAGTGTCCTGACAAGGCTGTTTGAACACTGTCCAAGTGCTTCCTGCTAGGTTAAAATATGTTGGCCATAAATGACCTAGTAACCATTAGTTTGGAGAAGAACTGCATTATAAATCTAACATAAATATTTAGTTTATTGTTAATAACTATGATTTTGTAGTATACAGTTTAAGTGTATATGCTGATGGCTCCCTCTTCTGGATAATCCACATGGAAAATAACAACTACCCATTTAGAAATGAAGAAAACTAATAAGAATTTTAATAAAGAAGGGCATGGAAGGAGGAAAAGAGAGGAAAAAAGACATTTTAAATAATGTATTCTTTATTAAAACAGATTCATTATATTTCTCAATCTTTTTCCAATTTTTTTTTTATATTTCATGGTTATTTTACCATAAAAGAATGATTTCAGCCACAAAAATATTGTGAACAAAGACATCCTATGCACTGTTGTCAGATTAAAATCTGTAACAGTGGTGTCAAATAATCTATAAGAAACTGAACAAAAAAGAGGACAGAACAAAATGGAGCTACAATAGAAAATTAATGGTTGTTTTAAAGAAATTAAATATTGACATAAATTAGGTGAGTAAGGGGTGCTTGCCATTGTTAATAACAGAATACATGAGAGGAACGTGGCCCATATTCATCGGGCTGGGGCAGTTAAACAATGGTTAAGTTCAAAAGAGCAGGTTAAAAACATGCATTGAAAACAAAAATAGACTTAGAAACATTCATCTTTGAATAAAATATATTTTGACATTTTAGTAAAAACGGAATAAAAAATTTTTACCATTAGACAAAAAATGGCTGTTGTTTTTTTTTTTCAAATCAGACAGAAAAGCTTCTTCTGAACAAAGTATGCTTAGTTTAAAGTTTGATCAATATATTCCAAAAGACATTTTTATTGAAAACTTCAAGTGGAAAATCAACTGTTTGTACTCAATAAATCTGAGGATGGATACGATCAACAGCATAAGGCTAGAACAAGCTTATTTGAAGGCAACATCTGTGCATTCTCAGCTTCAGATATGAGGAGCTGAAGAGGAAAACAGAACTAAGAAAACCAAACCGCTCCATTTAAATTATTTAAATGAAAGGAGATATTAAATGGATATTCAATGACAGATAAATAAAAATCTTTTTCTAGTAGAAGAAGAACAAAGGGGATAAAATTCATCTCCCAGATCCATCTTAGGAATATAAATTAGTAATATAAATTAGCTTCAACTACAACACTGCATTCTCATTAGGAATATAATTTCTTAAGTGTTAATAGCTGAAGGATTTAAGCAGATGGACGAGAATTTCCACCTCATAAAAGATCTGGGAAATAGGATATTTCTTCTGTGCTTTTGATTGGCTAAGTGAACGTAATTTATCAGGTGAGGAAACCCTGCTCATCAGTACTGTCTACACATAGTTTTCATAGATGGAAAAAAAAGTACTTTGTGCACAGATTTAAAGGCCTGTCTTTAGGGCCTTGGGTTTCTTTTTAATTTAGATCTCTGGATTTTCAGATTTGCATAATTTACTTTTTTTTTCTTTCATAGACGTAAGTTCTCCTTATTAGAATGTAGTGCTACAGATTAAGTTCAGGGCAGAAAGAAAGGCAGCTAGTTAGAAAGAAGATTGAATATGAGATTAAATCTTTGAATTTCCCTATTTCATTCTTACTTTAATTACAACGATAGTATAAACATTCCTTTTTTTCCTTCACAGAAAATATGAAAAAAAGAAAAAAGTAATCCAGTATTTCTCAAAGACAAGTGCTGTCAAGTAATTTACATTGAAACTAAGCCACGTTCACTAAGTTTTTAAGGACTGCTGTGCAGGCTGAGACAAGAACTAATAAAAATACAGGAATTAAATCCATAATTTAACAGTGAAATAGAGCTCTTTAGAAAAGCTGGAAATGAAATGAGAACTGCTCCATAAGCAGCATCAAAACATTGCATGATGATGGATAAAGATGACATTTACAAGGTTTGGTAATGCAAAATGGCGAAGTTTACAGGAAATTAATCTAATGTGGTAGACATATCATTTCTCACAGAGGCTGAATCATAATTCAACTGTCTTCACCTGACAAGGTCAAAATTTACCAGTGTACACTAGACAACTGTAAGCCTTCATCACATCTTAAATCAGTTTCTGCATAAGTTCAGACATAAAAATCTTATTATGTAGAAACCAGAGGATCAATCTCTGATATATTAAAAGGAAACTTTTCAAAACTTTTAATTAAAATATAATGAAGATTTTAAAAACCACCTATCTACTTAAAAAGCCTGTTCATAATTAATTTGAATTATCAGCAAACAAGTGAATATACAGTTTCCTAGGAAAGATAACTGCACAAAACAAAACCAGCCATTTCTTTCAGCATATCAGTTTTGTTGCAGACTCAAGTTTCATTCTGATTAAGGTGAAAACAGTATGATCGATTTTATACAGAGGAGGTTCTCTTTAGCATATGGATTTCAAAATCAGTGTATGCTGCACATATTAAACCATAACCACAAATTCAGCTCCCATCTATTCTATGGATTCTTTTGAAAACACAATGCAAAAGAAAAACCAGATTCAAGCCTAATTTTGTATTGTATTCGAGTAGAAAACCTCATTATTCTTGGTAAGGACCCAATCATAAAACCACTAAAGTGGCTTTTCTGAATCAACATTAATGACCTCTAAGTTCCTAAAGCATAGCTGTGACTTTTGCCATTGACCTATTCAGTAAAGTACTCACACATATTTAGTGGAACCAAATACCGAAGGACTAGATAATTGTAGAAAATATTGGTTTTATTATGTATGACCCAGGTCAGTTTATTATGATTTCACAGGAAATTACTGACATTCCAGAAACTGGACCAACTGCCTTTAGTTTTAGGAAAGTTCTTCATTTTTTTATAGACACATTACTATTGACTACTCCAAAGTCTGCTTTCCCAACAGCAGGAGCCCTGGATCACAAAATTAACCATGGGGTTGATTAAGGACCTGATGCGTCAATCAGGTTTTCTTTGGTCGGTATGGCAGCCAGCTAGCAAAACATGATGTGGTGGTGATCAGAGTGGGATATGACAGTCTGACTGTCAAAATTCTAAAGGATCCAAAAAATGCAACTGTCATATTCAGCTCTTAAGGAACCAAAGCACAGCTGCCTTCTGAGTACTTCGGCCATGGCCTTATGCATTGTTACCAATTACTATTTTTTTATCAGGTATCTATTGAGCATTTTAATTAGCAGGCATACTTTTCCTCGGTACTACACACACCTACAAAAACTGAACTTTATCATCACATAGCATGTATAGCCTATGTGCAATGTATCTGGAAAAATCAATCTGCACAGATGTCCAAAACCATTCATACAGGCTTTTATTAGTCCTTTTGCAGACTACACACACAATTTGTTCTTCATTCTGCTATCTAGACCTGCTGTCAAACCCATTTGTTCAGTTCCACACCTGTAAGTAGACTTCAGGCCCACGTATCACTGCTCTAACATATGTAACATAGACACCATACAGTAAAACTGCATTGCCACATGCAGTATATAGTACCAGTTCAAGCAAAAATTAAATACCTTCTTTATGGAAGCAAAATCACACAAGATCAAAATTTGTGGTATTTGTAAGAAAGTTGTAGCTTTTTAATAGCTTTTTCAATTAATCCAGTAAAGCTTAACTGAAAACTGCATAGCAATGCATAGCATGGAAGAAGTTGTGTAATTTTCCGTTATCTGTGGTTCTTGCAGACTAATTATTAAATGTGTGTAATCGTATTACATATGCACAAAACCATACAGATTCATCCTCATTAAATACGGTAGGATTTCTTCATTAAGGAAGTAGTAACTTGACTTCTTACAAACCAGCATCAGTACCGCTAAGTAATTTAAATTGAACTAATACGTTTTAAGGTCTGGACGAATCATCACAGTCATCAATTGCAAATTGCAACATAAGAAATGCCAATTCCTGCATCAAACTTATTATTTCTGAACTAGCTTGGACCCAACTTGCTAACTGCTCTGTCTGTATTTCATTCTCAGTTATTTCTGTTGTGTGAAAAATAACAACATAACCTGCTTTAAACTCCATGTTATTTTTTCCTAGTTTGCTCTGCCATTTTGTGAGGAGAAACATGGAGCCTGAAAAGAATGGCAAAGTTCCTCTATCTATTTTAAGAAAAAAGGCTCATGACTGGTTTAACCTCTGGAACTTCAGCAAAGCCTCCAGGCTGCCATGCAGCAGTGATAATTAGACAATCAAGGCAAAGCAAGCGCTGCAGACAGTCCATGAAAATCACTAGATCCTTTGAAGAATTCACTGAAGCAGGATGAAATATCATATCAGGGTTTGCAATGACGAGCCATTCAATAGGTTCCTTGTCACATTGGCACTACATCACAGCATCTTCTTTACTGATTTTCTGAATTCAGAAAGGCCCACTGCTGGAGTCATGTGTCATGCTTACCTAAATTTCTAGAGAACAAGCATTAAAACAAGGTAAATTTTTTACAGGAGGACAATGTTTTTCATGCTGTAGAATTATGATCATACTCTAGACAGTTTCAAGGCCAAAAACTTGAATTACCAAAAAGTTCAGCATGTAAGGAAATTTTTAATTTATTAGTCATCATTCAATATCCAAGCATATCTACCCTCACAAAGTTGTTATTCTGGGTAATATATACCAAAACATAGAAGCAGAGAGCAAAGTTTCGCAGGTAACAGATACCTCACATCCCTACACAAATCCTATCAGATGTCTTTTCTGCTGGAAGCATAAACAAAAGAAGGAGGTATTCATTTGCAGTTCTGCATGAAGTAACAAATCAGTGACTGCTCATCTTAATGAGAGAAGGAATGGTTTTCCTGAGGTTTTAATCTCATAGGATAGAAAAGAGTAATAAAGCGAACGGGTATGAACTGGTTGACTCCCAGCAGTAAGTTTAGGAGACAGAAAGCAGGCAGGCATGGAAGAGAGTTTCCCGTTGCTGTTGCTGCATATCATAATGTAGATATTTTAAAGCAACAGGGAAAATGCTACTAGCAGGATAGTGGCATGATATGAAAAACCTATTCACTAACTTAAGCAGCAAGAGAGTGAGACACTTACCAGAAAACTACCAAGGTACAACCATAGGAGGCCTTCAAAAAACACAATATGGGCTTGGGTGTAAAAGGGAGTTTCCCTGTAACAGTTAACTTCTCTCTTTCTTGATGTGATGACAAAGTATTTTAACAAACATTTTTTTTTTCTGTAAACATATATGTCTCAGAATAAGTTGCAGCTTTTCATTTTTTTAATATTTCAAGCTAAATACGGCATGCTTCATATATTGAAATCATCTATCACAACCTGTTTTCTCTTTGTGCAACGGAGGATGACCTTGGTATATTGTCATTACACAGCTTATTAGATATAAATCTTTTTACTACAAGAACAACCTTCATCTCCTCAAGTATAACAATGTGGTTACCATAATATCTACAGCATTTTTTACTACCTTACTCAATGCTTTTACTTCTCCCAATAATCCTACAGTGAACATAGCCTGCATATTCCTTACACAGCCTGCAGGGAAAAAGTAGACTTCTCTTTGGAGTGTGTTTTAGGAGTAGTCCATAGCAGAGCCAGTTAGGTTAATTCATTGTTGGTTTGGCTTTTGAAGCTCAAGACTGAAGCATGACAATGAAATTCAATGAGGGGATATGCTGCGTGAATGTTGAGACATAACACCTTCAGCTACTCCGGAAGCATGACTGCAGCCAGAGTGCATGCCTTTGACTGCCTTATTGATGTTCCAAAATTGATTCATATTGTTATAAAGTAAACTTTAAAAGATATTTTATGAAAGAATTAAGTCAACGGTTTATGTCATGCTGTTATGCTCCAAAAGCAGTTCATAAGCTCCTGCTGTTTTAAAGACAGGTTGGGTATGGATTTGCTACAAAACTGTATAACACCACAAAGTAACATCAGTCTTGATGCTTTCTCTTTCTCTCCTTATTTTGAGGGAGAGGTGTAGAGGTTAGGAGCACAGAAACTGCAAACAAATGTGTAGGTTTTTTCTGCTTTTGATGTTCCTTACTAATTACCAATTACATGCCCTACAGTTTTTTATTTAGCTCCTTCGAGTCTTACTGCTTGATCATCAGTGTCTTAAAGACTCTCTGGGTTAAATGTTTTTCAACTGCAAAAATGTCCTTTTTCATGTCAATTTTCAACATTGAGCCGAATAGTAGGCAAAAAACCAGTTTCCAAGTGATATCAGAAAAAACAAACAAACAAACAAAACCCCCCAAAAACCTTATTTTGTTACATTTTCAAGAACATGTTTCAATGCCAACTGCAAAATCATACAGCTAGGAAAAAAGAATATTGGATTTGGGAATCTAAACTAGAAAAGGAGTTCCTGCATTCTAATCTCTGTTCCCGAGACTGCTTCTGTACTTCATCCAGTGTAATTTAAAAATGCATTTCACTAAACTAAAAATAAATGTAAAAATTGAGCATAGGAACAACATTCCAGTATTAAAAGCTCATTCTAATTAAAACTAGAACCACTGCAATTGATTTTTAACATCATATTTGGTATTACGTGTTTGATATTCAAAATATCCAGAAGCAGCTGATCAGATTACCTCATTTTATAATGCCGGCCCTTCATCTCGCTCTTTCACCTTAGCCTAATATTTGCACTTCTTGTCTATCCTAACATACAGTTGTAAACACCACCTCTGAGTAAATGAAAGAGTGGATTAGTAAAATGATTACAATATGCATGGTTAATACTTCGCAAATTTTCTCTAGAGGCAAATATTCAGTAAACAGACAGACTGTTCTCTTTGATTTTCATTTTGGATTTATATAATTGCAATTAGCTATTCGTGTAATCTGTCAACAAGTTACGCATGTTTATTCAACTTTATAGCAGTATACTGTACAACTGTATAAATCCACAGCTGGAATAAATTTCTTGAACATAACAATTTGAAAGGATCAGAAAATGTAGAGAATAAAAGCAGTAAGAATTTTATTTGTAATACTGAAACACAACTTCATAATTGTTTAAAATTAAATTCACACAGAAGAAGAGAGTTGGCATAAGTTCTCTGTTTAAAATCCCTTTTGTTCCTCCATTTAAAGGCAACTGTGTAAAAGTCTGTGGTGAAGTTCAGCACATAGGAGGATTTCACCAAGAGCACTGACCAGTAACCTCAACAGATGCTTGGAAAGAGTCTAGCCAATCTGCACAATTAAAACATCCATTTTCAGTAGCGAAGTACCAATTTGATTCTAATATGTCTCTAGCAACTACTATCATTGTTATATATTGATTCTGTGAGCTGCATTTTTATATTACCCTGTATTAATATTTACTGTCACATTCATAGCACACCAAAATGGAAGCAAGATGTCAGAAAGAGATTTTTGAAGACTCATGTTTCTTAAATAAATCATAATTTCTCATATTACTAGCATTCATCTGTCTGCTGAAGAAAATGGTCTTAACATCTTTCTAAAAGTCTGCCTGTCAATATTTGCTGCAAATTGGAATTGCATTGCAGAAAATGAATGGGTTTAGTCAAATAAAATAAAATTACATGCTGTCATGTATTCTAAACATGATAAACCTACTACATATGTACTAATTGTATTTATGCCAATGCTTCACGTGTGAAAGGGCAGCGTTAAAGGAAAACATTAAGATACATCATGCACTAAGTATGTTACCAAAAATATTCTCAGAGGTTGCCTATCTAAGAAAGGCTTGCTACTGTAGCCTAATCTCTATTACCTATTTGGTAAATAAAATCAGCCACAGATACATGCAGTGTGGCTCTACAGAAGTCCTTCTCAGGGCTGGCAATACTTGTGAGCCTGGATGAGCCTGATGCTATTTTTACAAGCAGCTCCAATGGCAGATTTTCCCACGGCTCAGGAAGCAGAGAGTTCCCAAAGTAGGAAGACGAAGGTGGTTTCAAAGCAATATTCTGCCTGCCAAAGAAGTTATAAAAGATATTTGAGCTGTCATGGATGCACAGGTACATCACAGTTGTTCTCTTTCCTCTCTATTTATCCTGTTGGAAAACCTATACAACAGTGGAACTGTATTTGAAACATAACACAATCCCTTCAGGCAGTTCAGACAAAGATGTACATCCATCTGTATAGAAACCAACAACTTGGATGTAGCTAAAAGGTAATTTTCAGTTCTTATTTAGAAAAAACATAGAATTAATCATTTCTCTCGATAGTCTGCTAAAATGCTTTATCACCTTTTCCGTGGGATATTTGTGCCTATTTCTAAATTGGCCATAAGTTCCAGCCAATGCTCTTGCTGTGTCTTTCTTTGCTGAATCATTTTTTAGTGTTATATTGCAGCAACCTAGAAAGCTTCAAAAAACAAATCTATGCTCTTACTTGATCAATTTTCCAAGTTGCTCTACTTTTTGGCATGTTTCACTTGATGTTGTAGTCAGTTTAAAAGCTTGTTCCTCTATTTTCCTTTACAAGACTGGATTTTCTCAGTCTCTGTTCAGCTGGTTCCATGTAAAATATACGAGCCAAGTAACGGATTTTAAAATCACTACTTTTTTTAAGACAAAAATATTTATAACTAATATCTCTTCAATTTTAACATAACTCTAAGACTTGCTGCTGGTAAAAAAGCCAAGTAATTAATGGAAGACAGCAAAATTCTCAGGGTTTTACTCAATTGCAGATCTGCTCCTTGGATAAATTTCAGAACTAGAATAACACAAACACTTGGCATATAGATTAGTAAAGCAACAGCTTCACTGGGCTGCTACTGCTTTCCCTCAGCCTGTAAAATCCTCTGCTCCACAGCCTTGCTCTGTTGTAAGATGGTTGAGTTTTGGGGTGAGAGGAACTGATGCCAGCGTTTTCCAAATACAGTCAACAATTTCAGGACAGTAAAAATAGCGTCATTACTTTTACTCAAGATATGACCCTCATTCATGGGTAAGTTATAATACCATTTTCCCCTTAGAGTGCACCTATTAACACTCCGTGACATGAGCAAATATTGAGAAAATATGCTTATATGCATTCATTTGAATTCAATGAATTCAATTTGACACTGTTGAGAATCTTTCCCATTTAAAAAAAATATCTAAATAGGTTATTTTATTTTGCCTTGTCAGAAAAAAAATATAGCCTTTCAATTGTTGTGTGCCTAATTCACATGTAGCTAGCAAGAAATCTTATTTAACCTGTTGTGAAGAGAAGGGGAAGAAATAGTAATACCATAGCATTCACTGCAGTTGTGCTAGAAAGGATTTCAAAACAAAATCAAAACAAATAGTTCATGAATAATCCATAGCCTGATATGTTTGTATAAGTGTTCAGTGAATATATTCCAAAACAAACACATTTGTACAATCAGAATATATTTGGTGAATAATGTATGAAGAGCGACATGGTAAAATTTGCAAATATTATGCATTGCAAATAGCCCATCTTCCACATAAAATAAGAAACAAAATGAGGTAAGACAAGACAGATATGAAACTATTATTAGCTGACAATCAGTAAAATGGCAACTAATCATAGCAACGTCTCACTTTAAATTTTGTGGTCACAGGAAAGTGTGCTAACCAAATGTGACGCACTCTCACCCAGCAAACCATCTAGAAAAAAATCTCTGGGGAGAAGAAATTAAGATGCTTATGGCAGGTGCAAAGGTTGCTAACAGGTGAGTGAAAATACCATCAGCTTCGACTGGCTTTTCTCCACCAGCTACTGATGGGCTGTCTATGTCAGTTATGCCCCATACATTTTTAGGTCTTTTCACTTCAGCTTCACGTTATTCTTTGTATTCATTCTTTCATCTCTTCACTTTCCCCTCTTTATGTCCTCCCCTCTCCTTCTTTTCTATATATTTTCTTCACTCTTCACTTGGTATCCTCCTAAACAATTCTTACCGAAGAAAAAACAACAAACCAAAAAGCTCGCAACATTACCATGATCTTTCTGCCTTCCACATTTATTACACACTATATGTAACATCTTTTTATATATCACTTGCATTGTGTGTTATGTAAAAAGATCTTCAGAACATTCACTCTCTTCTAGGTGTTCACCTAATGTCTAGGAAAATAGAGGTAATATTGTTTGATTTGCACATACTATAATAAAAAATGGAGTGTACTCATGAGTAAAACTCATTTCTATCTAAATCTTTTATTGTATTGTACTTGTACTACATTTGATGTCATGAATGAAAAGAAAGTTGTTTTGGAGATAGGATATTTTTTAAAATGTAAAAATGTGGTGTTCTCTGAAACCCTTCAGTGTGTATTCTGTTTGATCCTGCTCATCATCTCCTTTGGCTCCCAGACCCTTTGACTTCTACAGTGTCAAGGAACTCAGTATCAACCTAGCTTTAAACACAAATTCAAATAATCTCAAATGTCCGAGTAACTTCTAAAATCAATTAAATGATAATAGATTATAAAGTTTTGTTCCATCACCTTGTCATACACCTTAATGATAACTTACTGGGAGTCAGGGATTCCCAGTTCTCTAGATAATAAAACACTCACTCCCTGTCCTCTGGCTATGTATTTATCTCAGTTTAAACAATTTAACTTCGGAGTCTGTGTTTGGCTCTTGGCACATACCATCAATATGATGGCATAAACTTAGCAACATAAGGATCAAAGTGCATATACCCAGTTAAGAAACCTATTCTCACCAGTTCCCTCTGTGGTGTAAAACACAGTCTCTATCCTTTGAAGAACTGAGACCAAAAATAGTAAAAAAAAACCCCCAAAAAAACAGATGACAAATTTTTCTACTGAGGGGTTATTTCTAATGTGCTTGTGCACACTTATTGATCTTGGAATGAAATGAAATATTAGCAGAAGGATTTTTTTTTTTTTGACAGGTTTGATTATTTTGGAGTTATACACAGTTTTGAAGATTAACAGTGGTTTAGAGTCTAAGCAAACATTTCAAAATTAAGCTAAGTAGCTGGTCAAAGATAGTATTTTTTCAATTTTTTGGTCCAGAGGATGTTGCATAAATACTAGGATAATTGTTAATGCAATTGCAGTTCAGTCTTCGCATTTAGAAACAATATTGTTGATTGTATACTGAAGAGCAACAAAATGGAAAGAACACTATATGCTGCACAGAGCTGTAGAATATTAGAATTCACAAAAAGCTTTCTTTTTTAACCAAAGGAACAGTAACTTCCTTTATACATTTAAAATTTCAACCCTGTGGAAAACACTTTATCCTTTCTGTGCCTCAGTTTCTTAAGTAGTAAGCTAGCACTTACCTCAATGAGTAAGATCTAGTAATTTAAGTTTTGGGGAAAAAAACCTCTAGGTATATGAAAAACTGCAAGGATATTCTCAAGGAAATCACCCCATTTATGAAGAATTTTTCAACTTGAAATAAATTCATTGCCATAATATTTTACACATACATAATATCTTCTCCAAAAAACTTGAAATGGGGCTGTAGAGTTTCCAAGTAACACAACAGATCAGTGTAACTATGAATGAGGAATTAGCCCAGTCTTCACAGATGTCATAGCATATCACAGTCCCTCACAAAGACAGGACAGTTTGTCTTTTACACCGTCTGTGCTGCTCACTGTTCCAGTTTAGATTATGAGCTTTGATGTCACAGAGAATAGTTGCTGATGCCAGAAGATAATCTTTGTCTTCTAAGAAGAAGATGCTGCCCTGTTCTCTTGAGAACATCCTTGCAATGTGCCATTTCCCTACGTCTCAGCCACTTGCTAAATGTAACTGGTGATATAAAATCGCCTCTGGCAGCCTGCTAACAGATAATACCCAAATCAAGCAGTGTAACACTTTCACCCCATGTGTTGCAAGCGTTTGGTGGCTAATGGTGACATCCAATCTTGTATTAACTGTCAAACAGATCAGCAAATTACATCACGCATTGGTCAAGTAACTGACACTGAGCTATGAAAAGGCACTCATAAAGACAACATCAAGGTTATGTTAATTTTTGATTCATTGTTTTATCATCATCTTGCTCTAGTAGTCTTTTTGAAATATTTGTCCTGGTGATGATTGCCTAGCTCTGATATATTAACAGTATGAATTTCTCTGAGATCACTGTGACTGTCTTGTACTGCACCTTAAGACGCAACAACTGCCCACTTCAAAATTACCCAGCAAGATGAATATTTGTCGGAATGGCTTAATTGCCGAAATCCTAATAGAACAAGTTTTTTACCTTATAAGCACATATCAGCTAGTACCTGGTTTCACTATCTTTCATTTTAGGATTTGTATAATCAATTATAATTGGATCAAAGTGAGATCTGCAAAACAGATGAATTGCAAAGTACTGCTACGGGAGTATCATAGTAACCAGGCTCATAAACAAGAGGTAGTAGTAAGCGCTTTTCAGATCTTGCATCTCTGTCAAGACTTATTAGATCCTGAAACGCTTGTGGTGCTAAGTAGGTTGTTCAGTCAGCCAGAGAACACAAATGGGATGTAAATTAAGTGAATTCAAGGACCCTTTCTCCTAGTTTCCCAGGGGTGGGTGAGAAACACCACTTTGGGTAGAGCTGCTTTTCCATTCAGAAGGATGTCCTTGTGACCCAGAGGAAGCAGCAAGCAACCAGAAGTTAGAATAATTGCAAATTATAAGCTTGCACTCAAAAATATGCGTGATTTATACGAAGAAATTAACCACTGGCGAGGATTATAGCAGAAAGCTGAAAATTATGTTAGATGTAGATAACCACCTGAGTATGGGTGATAAACAAGTTTGGGCTTGATGTCCAAGCCTTCCTACTTCTTTTAAAGAACAAAAAATACAGCTGAGTAGCCTGTTTTAGCTGCCGGTACCATTAGTTGACCTGAGGAGCTACATACAAACTTTACCCAATCCCAAGTTTTTTAAGCTCATTAAAGAGCATTTTGTCTCACTTTTAAAGAAGGGAAAGGAAAAATACACTTATGACAAATGACTTGCCCAAGGTCAGCAGCTCAGTGACAGACCGCACAGATCAGGTCTCCTAATGTCTAGTTTGACGCTTATCCTCTCTAAACAGCCCAAGTTCATATTGGTCTTTTGGCTGCTGTTCAACAGTTCAAATTCATCATATTTATTTTTGGTAGCACTGTCAGGCTTCCATCACCCTTTTTTTTTAATTTCTTCCTTCTTTTAAAAACATTTTTCCAAAAGCATACTATCTCGCTATTTTATTTTTTTCCCCTTCCAAAAGTGAATCTCATTCTGATGTTTTCTAACAATTTCCTGAGTAGCGAGGAGCCTGAAGCAAACCTTTGAAGTGAGCACACTTTGGCAGGCTGTAGCCCAAAGTATTTCATTCGTAACTCAGGCCTAATCCTTTACAGAG
Source organism: Bucorvus abyssinicus (assembly GCA_009769605.1). Classification (NCBI taxonomy): domain Eukaryota; kingdom Metazoa; phylum Chordata; class Aves; order Bucerotiformes; family Bucorvidae; genus Bucorvus; species Bucorvus abyssinicus. Next base: position 32,273,270 of record CM020026.1, read on the forward strand.
TGAATAAAGAATCACAACTTGCTTATCATGACTGATAGGGGACTACATTACTCTCTAGGGATTCTCTTCATCAGTTAAGACATCAATCCTGAGAACTTCATGACTGTCACAAAAGTAGTGTGCACGAAAAGATATTTGACCAGCAACGATTGTCTGAATGTGTACTAAACCTTTAACTTTTAACAATAGTCCTAGATTTGTGAAAATGCTGCTTTTTTTCTCTCAAAATACAGACCTCTTAAAATAGTCCATTAATATAAGCGACTAATACATTTGCTAAGATTTGACAATTGAGATATTCAACAGTTTTTAAACTACTTAGACTCCATTCCCTGCAGTTATAACCTGTAAGTCTAAGAATACAGAAAATTTTTTTGGTCCTCCTTGGCATAGTGTATACCTGTATTTGATTAAGTATTTGTCTATAAACCTTATTTATTCCAATTTATTCCAATTATTTATTCCAATGTTGTTTTAGAGAAACGCAAGAATCCGGTGGGATGAAAGATCATTAACAGGTTGTGTTTGCACTTTTCTATGATGTATGTATTTACATTCAAATTTGTCTTTAATATACTCTTTAGAGTTTCTATTTTCAAATGAGGACAAGTTGATATGCACTTTACCTACTTTTCTTTCTTTTACCAATATTATTATTCCCAGCACCTTGGCTGTTTGTCTGATGCCTTTCCTAAGTGATAATCAAGTAATCCAAGTCATCATTTTATCAAGACACAAAGATTCATCATGTTATTGCTATGATATTTACCGTAAGATCACTTGGCTCCCAGTGTGAGGCAAAGACATTTACGAGACATCCGCATAAAATGATTAAATGTCTAAAGGGTTAGATTTACTAGAGAGACACTTTCACAGAGGAAGAACGCTCTTCAGAAGAGCACAACAGAAAACTATACATAAAAGAGTTTCCACATATGACTGATAACACCCAGCTTGGATTTCAGTGGTAAACAGTCATAAATTCTGTATTCTGAATTGCAGTTCTAACAGCTCTAGAAATTTTGATAAGTCCTCATGAAGTGGTTATACCTACCATCCACCCACATGTACATTTTTGTGATCAGATGACAATAGTATTTAGACTGCTATTTGGTTTTTTTCATCGAAACTGCTACATCTCACTCCAACATGAGGATCCAGAAACAGCTGCACAACTTAAAATCTGCTACACAGTTATGACATGGTCATTTATTACGAAATATTGTTTAGCCACCAATGGCAAACAAAACTCTGGAAAACTTCCCAATCTTATTACCAGTTATTATATTAAAATGGTCTATTATCTATAGAAGAGGACTTATATTACAACAAGGTGAATGAATGCTTTATAAAGGGTGATAAGGGACAATAAGGAAAATAAGATTTGATATATATTTATGTCTTCAAAATGGATTTGCATGTGTCAGGCGCTTGAAATGATGTAGAGGACAGAAAGAGAATATGACAACCAACTCATTTAAAAATTTCTATTACAAAGCAGATCATAAGTGTTGTCAAAGAGTTTTTTACCTCAAGGATCCTCACAAGCCAATGGCCTGTAGGCATTTATCTCACTCATGTTGAGATTTAATAATGCTATTTTCCATGAGAACCTCTTTCATCTCATCAGACCATTTTGTGCCTTGTAAAGCTAGGAAATTAATGGAAATATTGATTATTGACACTATTGAGCAGGCTGCAATGATGTAATGTTTCAGACAATCTGGTATACCATGTTCTTCACATTTTTCTGTATTTAACAGATGAAAAGATTATTTCTATTTCATTTGGCTTGAGATCATAATTTAACATATTTCTTACATTCCTTAGCTGTAATGTATAGGGTTTTGCCCTTTTATGATTGTATTTCATCTTACCTAATAAGGCTAACAGAATGTGCTTTCATCTTATTGCTGAAAACCACCTTTTAAAGTTTTTAAAGAAAAAAACCTTTCATCTCTATATCCTTTGTTATCATCACTACCACAAACACTATCTGTCAAAGGTAGTACATGCAACAGTTTTTGTGGGAACAAGGAGATGATTCTCACCACCAGGTGGTATGCATTCAAAGGCATACTCTTCACATTTGTTTTGTGGTTTACCAGTCACAGAACACAAATTAATGCTCATTGAAGTCAGCAATAATTCAGCTATTGCTACACTTACCTCATCTTCAGGAACTAAAGTGTCCAGTACTAATCCATATTACGTTGTTCAGAAAAAAACCCAACTATTTTCTGTGCTTGTAATTGTTTCACAAGGTTCAGTCTCGACTGTCAAGTCAACAGGAGTTTAGATGCTGAGGAAGGTTTTCCTGTCACTCCTTTCCAACAGATAACAAGAAAACAACGATGCTACAATGTGTACCTGTGCCATATGGGGCAAAGGAATACAAAAGCCAGCCAATTCAAAGATATTTTTTATATCCTAAGAGTGAACAAACTGATATTAATGAAGCCTAACTGTAGTTATAATAATGTGGTAAAGTAATAACATTTAATAATAGGACCTCAAAAGGATTTCCCAGTGTTAAAGTCACATTTTGCAGTATGTTTTTTTGTTTAACTTCCTTGTTTTATAGCATTTTGAAGTACACAGGCAAAAAAAAAATGTTGAAGCTTAAAAAGGAAAAGAAGTTAAGTTTCCTGTTGACAAAGATAACCTGCAATTGAGTAATTACAAGCATTGCATGACACCATTCAATATCCTTATTTCTCCCAGGAGAAAGCCTGGAGGGTTTTGTCTCTAAAGTCAGAAAGAAAAGCATCCCCACCAAATCTGAAGCATTTTAAGTGTGGATAAGTGTTGAAAGACCTACTTGTAATCAAGTCTCAGGAAGTAAAAAAATATGTTCATATAAACTGTTTTTCCTTTCTCACCCCAACTTGGCAATAAAGATGAGACAGCAGATGCAAATACAGGGACTATTTTTATATGAGAAACATAATACAGCATCTATAAACAATAAAACAATAATGGGCCTGCACCGTGAATCTTTCCATGCAATGTCTGCTGGTTTGTTTTTTTTTTCTCTTACAGAACAGCACAATTCAGCAAATGGATTCTCTTGTGCAACTTCTTCCTTGGGGCAATTCAGGCCAGCCTGATATGCACGCCTTCTGCTGGATTTTAATTATATCTGTCCTAATGTAATAGTGAAAATCCTATCTAGATATATAGGTTTCCAGACATAGAATAATAGGGTCTGATCACCATGTGTAAATAGTCATTAATATTTTATTAACATAAATCATTTTGATACTTTCCAAGTAATAGGTCAACATGTAGACAAAAAATAGTTTCTACACACAGAGAGATGATTTATTTTTATTATGAGTGGCAAAAAACATTTGCATAATTGACTTAGTTATTTAAGGTACACATGGAATACAGGATAAATTAATCTCTTATTTGAAAAGAATTTCTTCTGAAAAAGTCACAAAATTAAGACCTCAACAGTAATACAGTAGCAAAGATTTACCTACTGCCTTTTAAATCTGGTAAAGACTAATAGTAATTTATAGAATCATAGAATCATCTGGTTGGAAAAGACCTTTACGATCATCAAGCCCAGCTGTTCACCCTGCACTGTCAGGGTTCCTAAACCATGTCCATCAGCGCTATATATCTGCTCTGAACTGGGGCGCACACATTAATGAAAGGTTGCCTTATTTGAGTAGTGCCAAAAACAGTATGTTCTGTTTATTTCTGTGTAAGTCTGACAATCTCTGTGAACTACGGATTAAATTTACATCTTCTATTTAAATTTTGTTCTTCATAATCCAGTTAAAGGAAATATATTATTATAATACACTTAAATTTTACCAGTCTATCTGTTGCATTATGTAACTGGCTGCATATCTTGAAATTTAGAGTTTTGTACAGTACATAAATGATGCTCCATGCAGATGAAGCAACTGTCTTACCGTCTCATTGTAATTCCTCTGTCTTCTGGCTTTAAAGCTACAGTAATGCAGAGAACATTTTTTTCTTATACCAGTAAGAAAGTTAACTTGATTTGTATTTTTACTGTACTTCAGAAAATTAGATTCCCACTTCCTTTCAAGAGAAATTTGAAGAGGGTTTCTTTCCCAATTTCCCAAAGGGCTTTGAAAATTTTCACCATTGCTAATATTTTATGGAACTTGCAGTGAGGTAGCTAAGTAGCCTAAAACCAAAAGAGCTTGCTGGGCAACTAGTGAGACACATCTTGCAATTCTATCTAATGTGGCTTCCAGAAGGGAAATACCTCCATTCATACATCAGAAATTATGCTTCTACCTCCTCTCAAATTGCATAAATCAGTGAGGTATTTTGTGTTGGATAAGATTTTTATATAAATCCAGAATCTTCTTCTTTTTTTTTTTTTTTTTTAAATAGAATGATTGATGGACTCCTTTCCTCTCCACTCAGTATCAGAAGATTTAATCCAAAATGCTGTTTACGGTTATGTAAAAAGAATGCCTTGCTGTTTCGCGAAGATAATAAAGTGGTTTTAGATTTACAAGTGATAGAGTGCCCTCACTCTGTGATTAGCCTTGATTTTCAGAGGTCCCCGAAGTACAGGCTAAATCAGGTGTTTGTACTCCTTCCTATAGGAGTCTGCCTTGGCCTTGCAGTTTGTTAAACATGGATGGATTTCTGCATTCAGCTGAGTTTTGAAACACAATGACATGGGATGTGATGTCACCATCTGGTTATTGCTGAGTCATAGAAATGAGGTGGTAACACACCATAAAGTATTTTTGCCTGCCTGATTGTCAAAAAAACTGATTTCACTTCCTATCTCCTTCACAGGAACAATTCATTCAGCTTCAACAAGGCCTTCACCTAGCTTTACTCCAGAAAAACCAATCCTCTGAAAGAGCAATCATAAATCTAAGCCTTGATTAAATAGTAAAACACTGCTTATGAACTCAGAGTATCTTCAACTTGATTCTGTAGGAAGGTAGGTTTTAATATTTTTATATCCTAAGCTTTAAATTGTATTTTCAAGCTTTAAGAAAATATTTATGCTGTACTAAAAGGTTGCAAAAGTTCAAGGAGCAAAGAGTAATGGGATCATCCATTTTTGTCGTGGCCTCAAATAATCAGAGAGAGGCTTGAACTGCTTTTCTGTTCTTCCTGCTTTCTTCTAATACCCATTACCACTTAATAAGGAATCTCTCACTGTTTTTCTTCTTAGATGCTTTTGATCTCTGGCATCTAAGCAATTCTCAGCCATGAAGAAATCTCTATTCCTTGAAGGATTAAATATTATTCCATTATACACAGATGAAGCAACCAAATGACAGACACATTAAATAAATTGCAAAAGGTATATGGCAGAATCAAGAATAAACATACACTCATGTTCCAGTTATATCAAAAGTTATAGGCATATTTCAGAATCTTTTGAAGAAATGCAATGGGCAGTAATCCTTTCCTTAAAAATCATGATTCTGCCAAGTCCCATTCTGTTATCTTAACAAATTTACTTTTCCTAGAGAAACCAAAACCATGGGTCATTTGAGACTTTCAGTAGCAATAATTACGACCAATATTTCACTAGGAGCATATACTGGTTTTTATACACAATCAAGATGAATTAAAATCTGATTTCCTTTCATAAGAGATGCTGGAGCTGCAATAACAAACCTGTCAATTTGAAAAATAGCAAACTCTCCAAGAAAAAAGACACACAAGTAAGAATAAGAATGCTACTTTTTTAGCAGGGAGTTTAATAAAATACCTTTGCATATTGGAAAGTTATGTCTTTGGAAAATATTATTAAATTGACAAATATGATTGTTGGGTAATTTTGAAAGAAGATGAAGTAAAGTTTTCTTTAAAATCCCTGCTTCCTAATGCTAACTTATCTTTTCATATTGTCCATTCAGGACTTATTTAGCTGAGGCCCAGTACCTTGCTGAAATTGTTTTACTGCTTTTTGGAGTTCTTGCACAGGATTTGCCCACAGTACAGGGATGTCCTAAGAGAGAGAGACCCAGGCTGTGTGCAGCCACAACTAATAGCTTTACTGTCTCCTAGCAACTACGGTGCAGATATTTCATACCTGCAGGGGACTCAGTAGTGCAGAGTTACACAGAAGCTGAGTGAATACTCCCAGTTTCTCAATAGCTTGTTCACATGTGCATGAAATTCAGCATCACAGTAATATTGACGGCTCACATTTTGTTAACATTGCTTTCCTGTGGCTGTAAAAAGAAATTATGAAGAATTATATCTTTAAGAGACCCTAGCATGAAGCAGTATTAATCAGTTATTGCCATGCAGAACCATAATGAGTACCAGCAAAGGGGACTGCTTAACTACAACTGATTATATATTGTAACTTGTTTTTGTGTTTATTGCTTTCTACGAAGAAATTCCATGGCATTTTGGTCTTGCCTATGAAATGTTATGACTGCTAGATGGTAGTTTTTTCTAGGATGTATTCAGTGGGAAGAAGGTGTGGTTGGTTTGAGGAAATCTGGTTATAATCAAATTGGTTTTCTAACTGAGATACTGTAAAAAAAAATCCTTTGAATAGAAGCACAAAATCACCACATTTTACTGAAAACCAGTTATCTTTTCGGTAAGATAGATACGTAAATTAATGTTATTACCAAAATAGTTCCATTAAAACTTCTGCAAAAAAATCTAGATCAGGAAAGGAAATGAGTCTTTTGGAAGTTGTCTGCTTTTAAAGGAAGATAGATATACAAAGTAGTAAGTGCTCTAACAGCATACTTTGGAAAACCTTGTTTAATGCTGCTGCTTCACAGACACACATTTCCATCAGCCTGTGCTCTTACACAGACTCTAAACAAAAACAGAGCATCTGTTCCCTAAGAATTTGAAGGAAGTATCTAGATTAGACACATTTACTTCAACTGACAATAAATGTTCCTTAGAGAGAAGGATCCAAGCATTGTTTTGCTGAAGTCCTTTGAATACAGATGGTGAAAAATACTCTGGCTTGTCATGTGTACTGACATCTCATTGCTGTCTAAAGTTGCTCTACAAACATCTGTAAAACATGTATAATGTAATAGAAGATAATTTCCCCACTTGCACTTTTGAATGAGTCCTGAACCCATCTTAAAAACAGAGAAATTTAAAAATAAGACATATCTTCAGCTTGTAAGTTAGGGTGCCACCATATATTAAAATAAAGAAAATGCCACTAAATTTGTAGATGAATTGTGATCATTGGTATATAGAAAAAATTAAGAGCTACTGGCAAAATATGATAAAATCGTATTTTGTTTTGAAACAGAGATTATGCATCTGCAATACAAATTGAGAATAAAAGTACAGGGATGTGTTGGCATAACTTAGCCCTGTAGTACAAGCATAATACATACATATATGCTACAGATTTCTAAAATATGAATCTAATATACCATTGCAGTCTAAAGTTTCACTGAACCAAGCTTAAATGACATCCTTCTTGCCTCATTCCCAAAGGCACCGGGAGGCAAAAAGGAAATGAATGAGGAAAACGGTCAAGAGAACTGAAAAACTTAAATGCATTTCATTTCACAGCGCTATCTGTATCTCTTATGCACAAATTGGCTCTGAGTGTAAGGTCGTATGCTCAGCTGCTGTAAATTTGTGCAAGTCACTGAAGGCAGAAGATGAGAATTAATTTACACCACAGAGGATCTGATTTTCAGTCATTACAGTGCCCAAAGCCAAAGTTAAGCTGTGGAGTTTCATGCTTCTTATGGATCGATGTGGTTAGTTTACACTCCAGGAACTTACGTACTTTCATTCTGTCTGCTGTTTGGAAATAAACAAGACATTAGAGAGCTGACTTACCAAAATCAGACTAGACATGATCTAAAGAAAACACACAAACTTACCAAAAAACATGTTCATTTGGGGGAGAAGAATCTTAAAAACACAGTGAGGAACGACAAGTCTTCAGGCCACGTATACTTTTCATACTTGTCAATTTATTTTGCACACAAATATAATTGCACGTGAGAGCTTTCTAAGATCAATAATATTACACATTACATAATCTTGCCAGATTCCCATTTACTTTTTGGAAATAAAAAGATTAGTCCCTCCCAAGGCTAAAGCAGTTCTTTAACCAAGTCAGTTTTCTTTATTTATGAGGCAAGATCTAGTCTTTCGCCCTCTTGAAGTGATTACTAAAAATTACTAGCTACATTCCTACTATTTTTACAAAATGCACCAATTTGTGTTTTGATTATGGAAATATTAATGTTCGGATAACTCTTTATAACACCAAGCATAGCATTCTTCTTTAAGTGTTTTGCACTTAAAGCATTTCAAGCTACAAGAAAAATGAAAACGTTGTTTAAAATACTAGCAGGATGCTTTTCTACATTAGGCAGACAAGTTTTTGGCTTTCCTGAAGGAGCACGGGGGGGTGGGGGGTGGGGGGGGTGGGTAAATAATAAAACAAGTACCTATAAAAGTCCTGCATTTACATAGTAACTCTCACACTGTATTGCAGCAAAATTTTTTCCCTCCCTCCAGTCCTTTAGACCATTCAGTCCAAATTCTGGCCTGAAAGATCCAGCTGTAAATTTCCCAGTGTGGATATGACACAGATATCCCTCATCCCTATAATAATGGTCTTCCCAAGTGACAGAAAGGGATTGCAAGCATGCTCACAGCTATGAACCAGCAATTCATAGCTATGACCTCCAGAGTCTGTTTACAAATGAACTTATTAGATATATAGGAAGAATGTTCTGTCCTCCCAGGCCATTTGGTTCGCATTACAGGAACTGTCTGGGAGGAAAAAAAAAAAAAAAGAGAATACTGTAAAGCTCCCTTTCTTGTTCAAAGGAAATTTTGTAGTTGGAAGTGGACTTAGCAGAGTTTATTTATTGGAAAGAATTTTCTTATGGTGGGCACCACACTGAGGAAGTCACATATTTTGCCTCATATCAGGGAGTCTCAGAAGAAATACAGACAGGAAAATAGCATGATAACTTTTAAATCGAGCAAATCAAGGTAAAATCACAAGAACAAGGCAGATCAGAAATATAGCTATCAGGTTCTAAACTCTTACTGACACAGAATGCAGTTAACTCTTTTAACACTCACAGCCTAAAAAAGGTCAGTATCTTATCAAAGCACAAAGGATACTGTCTTTGATAAATCTTTGCTGATGAGCTATGAGTAGGAAAGTTTACACCTGCATATAAGCACCACGAATGATTTCTTTGAAATGTTCTTGTATTTAGTAAACAAGAAAACAAAAAGGAATAGGAGAAAGGACAAGAAACCTCTTCTTCCTTTAGAAAGGTTTGAACTTTCGATTTTAGTCTTCCTTTTCCATGACTTGAGAAAACATTGGTTTGGATACCTTATATTTTAGCCATTATTTCAATACTAACTCAGCCCCCTCAGGACGAAAGAGTTTGTATAGTTACATGTCAGCTCTCAGAGTCATATTTTCACCTACAATCAGCTCTTACCATAAATTCTTTTTTTTTTTTTTAAACAATCCATTGGGGTTCAATTTCTGGTCAGAGAAAATGTTTCATTTATCTGTAGAAAGTGTCTTTACTGGAACCAAGAGAAAAGAATTCACTTGTAAGAATAAAGGTCTTATTTCACTGATCCCCAATGCTAAAAAACCCAGAAATCCTGCTGTAACTGTAAAATAGTATGTGAATTTAAAGAAATATATTGAAATTATAATGCAATATTTTGTATTGTAATTTTGCAAGTTTCATTGTATTTTACAATTATTACCTCTTTTCAAAGGTGACAAGAATTAATGAAATGGGTGTGTTAATTTGGGCTCACTTTTACCAACAAAAATTCCTTTTGAAAAAGATTCTTTTTAGTAAGTAATTTTTTTATTAAAATGGTTATCCTTAGTGGACAATTCTGCAGTAGCACCATAGCGGGAAAAATAGCCTGCTCATTTGGGATCATATTAAGCAGGTAATGAATTCTTCCAGTCAAGCAAATTAAAAAAAAAAAAAAAAAAAAGACCATCTGATAGTGCCACAGATGTGATAGGAAAAAGAAATGTCTTCTATAAATGACTTCGTGGAGCAACCATATGTTCCTACCCTCCAGTCATGTCTCGTATTAAGTCTCACATTGAAAAAGAAGCCTTGGTATATTCACTTTGTGCAGTGTACAGTTTGCTCTGCCACAGAGACAGCAGCGACTTCTTTCTAAATCTTGTTGGCTACAAGTCAGAATTGTCAGAACCTATTACTGAAGATGCTCAGATTCACGTAACCTCTCACAGTTCCAGTGTAAAACATATGAAATCCCAGCAGTTGAACTAATGTGAGCATTTATGTCCCACCAGTGGTGGAGGGGCAGGTATAGCAACAGGCATCCCTTGATTTTAAAATCACCAAACTTTTTTTTTTTTTTTTAATAGGATACGGACAAACAAAAGCTATTACAGAAAAATATTTCTTATATATATAAATATATGTACTTCTATAAAGTTGGGCACCTGTACACACAAAATGCTTGCAGGTAAATTGACATATAAAAACTATTATCAAATTTATAGACTATTTAGAAGTCCCGAAAATCTACGAGATTACTTATTCATTCTGCTCCCAATGCCTTGACCTTCAGGAATCGTTCAATTCGTACAAACTTATGTTTCGTTAACTATGCTTTTCATAGTCCTAGCACATGAACCACTGGAGGCTGACTGGAGCAAAAACTATTGACACCTGAGCAGCAACAACTGTTTCATCATCTTGTTGCACATTTCACATCCCACCTAAACTTAAATCCAAAAACTTTAAATGTGCTGAAAGAAGCACAGGACTTCTAGCAATGTCTGACAGAGTGAAAAGAGGTCAAAGAGATTTCTTTGCATCCCAGCAAGTGCCTCACTCTCATAAAGTTTCTGCTAGAGCTCATTCTCTTTCTTAGCTTAGTTTTTGATTGAGAGTGACAACAGGTCTAGCTGAAGAGCCATGTCTGGTTTAAGAAGCATCTTGGTAGGAAAACTGCAGGTGAATGTCCTGTGTCTTAAGTGTTGTTACCGGTTGGCTGGGGCTGGCCGGTCACAGGATGAACTCTCTCTAATTAGCCCTTCTCCCTCTCCAGAGAAAGGGTTAAGAAAAGAGATAAAAAGAAAGAAAATACTTGTGAGACCTCTGTTAAGTTTGGGAAACTAAAACAGTTTTAATAATGATAGAAAGATATTATATACAGAAAACAAACAAGACATTAACAAGTTTATATAGGCTAAGAAAACTGGTGCAGCGAGGGTTAAATGGTGGTTGAAGAAACAGCAGCAATAGAAAAAAAAACCTACCAGTCAGTTCAATGGCAGTGACACATGGTATGGCCAGGGCCAGGACCGGCCGGGGCCAGGAGCGGCAGCAACAGTCCACATGCAGGCAGGACCAGCAAAGTGAGGGCAGGAACACGCAGCAGTGGCTGGGCTGTGAAACAAAAGCAGCTGATGTCAGCAGTCATGGTAGCTGGGGCAGAAGTGGCGACAGCAGCGGTGGCGGTCGTGGGGCGGTGTGGCCCCGGGGTGCAGTGGCTGTAAAGATCACAGCAGGTGGCAGGGAGGATTGGGGCAGCAAAAGAGCGGCAGCTGCCAGCATGCGAAAAAATGGAACAAAAAAGGCGAGTTGTGGCAGACTGGGCAGTAGGTGAAAAAGGCGCAGTTTCCGTCTGCACACCATTCTTAAAGAAAGATCAAGCCCGCCAAAAGCTCCACAGCCAGTGAGATGCGCTGACCTACATGGGAAAAATCCATCACTGGTGGTTTGATGTGTTCATCACAAACAAACCCAGTCTGTTTATCTCAAACCAGGACAATGTGTACCTCGATCAGTTCAGTTGCCTACTTTTCAGTGGTAAAGCAATTGGGTTTGGCTCCCATGTCATCAGGACCGTTCTCGTTTTAGGGGCTGCACCTGATTGAATCGTAAGTACAAAGTACTCTCTCTGAGGAGTCATTTCTCAGCATCAACAGGGCAGTGTCACTAAGGTTTCCATCCTCAATGGAGGATGATTAAAGGTGACACAACACATGCTATGATTTCAGCGTTTCTCAGCGATCAAGGGGAGTTTCCACAAAGACAATATTTGCTACCTTTGAACAGTTTTTTATCCCTTTGGAATCAGTAAAAAATGGTAGGAACTAACCTCTAGGACTATGCAATATAGTGCCAGGTTTCGCCAGCGACTCACACAAGGCTGGGCTGCCTCAGGGTCCAGGGCTGCAGGGAGCACCCTGCACCCGGCCTCCAGAGTCACCCTCCTGCCCAAAGCAAATCTCTGCCCACTCTCCCTCCCTCCCTTGCTGCAGAGTCTTTTTGTCCTTCTGGCTCAAACTTGCCCCAGCCCTGGGCAAATTTGCAAGCGCAGATTTTGGTGCACGTGCACGTGCCCAGCCCCACGACCTGCCTGCCCGGGTGCTGCCTGCTGAGGGATGGCCAGGCCATGCTGTGCAGGCAGCTCCCGGTTCTGGGAGAGCATTGGGGGGTGCCCTCAGGATTGGGGGTGCCCTCAGGGTCAGAGGTGCCCCAGCACCTTCTGCAGGCAGCTGCAGAGCCCAGAGGCTGCCCACAGCCCAGAGTTGCCCCATGGGCAGTGCCCGCCCTGTCGTCAGGATCCCTCACACGCCTTGGCCGAGCGGATCTGGCCTGTGGCTGTCGCATCCCCCGCAGGAGCCGCTGGCTTTACCCAGCTGGGCGAGAGCCAGACAGCCCGAGACAGCACCCAGGCAGCTGCCTGCTGCCTCTGCCCACCACTCCATTCAGTTTATTTCATATTGTTGTGGATCAATCCCAGCCAGCCAGCAACAAAACACCGCGCAGCCGCTCGCTCCCTTGTACCCCGCTGCAGTGGGATGGGGAGGAGGAAACACAACAAGATGGTCGAGGGTCCAGACAAGGGACAAGGAGGGCTTGCTCACCTGTTACGGTCATAGGCAAAAGACACCCCCGACTTGGAAAAACAACATCAATTTAATTGAAACAACAAAACCAGCACCAATTCGCCAACCAGAGCAGGACAGGGATAGATACATCTGGATCTTCAATACACCTTCCCTCTATACCTCTCCTCTACCCGGGCTCAGCTCTGCTACTGCCTCCCTCCCAGTTTCACAGGGGGACTGGGAATGATGAGTGCAGTCACAGAATCACAGAATCATCTGGTTGGAAGAGACCTTTAAGATCATTGAGTCCAACTGTTCACCCTGAACTGCCAGGGTCCCCAAACCATGTCCCTCAGCACCACATCTACACGTCTTTTAAACACGTCCAGGGATGGGGACTCCACCACTTCCCTGGGCAGCCTGTTCCAATGCTTAATGACCCTCTGTGTAAAGAAATTTTTCCCGATATCCAACCCAAATTTCCCCTGACGCAACTTAAGGCCATTTCCTCTTGTCCTTTCATTCATAACATGGGAGGAGAGACCGACCCCTACATCTCTACAACCTCCTTTCAGGTAGTTGTAGAGAGCGATAAGGTCTCCCCTTAGCCTCCTCTTCTCCAGACTAAACATTCCCAGTTCCCTCAGCTGCTCCTCATAAGTTCTCTAAACCCTTCACTAGTTTCGTTGCCCTTCTCTGAAACCGCTCCAGCACCTCAACGTCCTTCTTGAAGTGAGGGGCCCAAAACTGGACACAATACTCAAGGTATGGCCTCACCAGCACCTAATACAGGGGGACAATCACTTCCTTCCTCCTGCTGGCCACACTATTTCTGATACAAGCCAGGATGCCATTGGCTTTCTTGGTCACCTGGACACACTGCTGGCTCATATTCAATCGGATGTCAAACAACACCCCCAGGTCCTTTTCTGCTGAGCAACTTTCCAGCCACTCTTCCCCAAGTTTGTAATGTTGCAGGGGGTTGTTGTGGCCCAAGAGCAGGACCCAGCACTTGGCCTTATTGAATTTCATACAATCGGCCTCAGCCCATTGATCTAGCCTGTCCAGATCCCTTTGTAGAGCCTCCCGACCTTCAGGCAGATCAACTCTTTCTCCCAACTTAGTGTTATCTGTGAACTTACTGAGGGTGCACTCAATGCCCTCATCCAGATCATTGATAAAGATGTTGAAGAGGAGAGGCCCCAATACTGAGCCCTGAGGAACACCAACACCACTGGTGACTGGCTCCATTCACCACCATGCCCTGGGCCCAGCCATGCAGCCAATTTTTTATCCAGTGAAGTGTGCACCCACCCAGGCCACAGGCAGCAAGTTTCTGCAGAAGAATGCTATGAGAAACGGTGTCAAAGGCCTTACTAAAGTCATTCCCAGTCCCTTCCAAGTGGCTCCCACCACTCCTTCCTTCTCAGGAGGAAAACTCCTCACAGTCCTCCCCCGTGGCAACGTGGCATCCTGCACACAGAAGACCATCCTCCACGAGCTTCTGCCACCAGCCTGGGTCCCTTCCTCAGGCTGCAGCCTCTCAGCAAAGGGCCACTCCAGCAGTGATGGTATCACAGATGTGCTGATTGGCTCAGCCTTGGCCATGGGTGGTCCACCTTGGAGGTGGTAGGGTGAGGGCTTCTGGAAGCTTTTGACGGGAGCCAAGGTGGTAGCGCCTTCCCTGCTACAAAAAAACCCCACCGAACACAAGCCCAACACATCTACTCAAGGACCAAAGTGTGTTCAATTCGTCTGGAGGGGTATCATAACAATTCCCCAACACTCCCCATGGAGTTGCAACCCCCTCAGGTGTTGTAACCCCCGGCCCAGCGCATGGGTCCTCCTGCAACTGTTACCTATAGTCCCTGGGGCAGCGCCCAGCAAGAGGGACAACACAGTCCCTCTGCCCTGCTCCCAGCCACTCTGCTGTGCTCCCTGTGTCTCTGACCCACATCCCAGCCCTACTCACTTCTTCCACCACCTCTCTGCCCTTCTCCCCTTCATTTCCCACCTTGACTCCACCATAGCACAGCAGAGGAAGAGGAAGGAGGAACTACCAAAGGAACAGCCGCTCTCCAAGAAGGTGGGCACCCCCCAGCACCTGGCCAGGCTGGAGCAGGCACCGAGGTGCCAGGGTGGAGTGGGTTGGGGACCCCACTCTGAGGAGCTCGGGGGGCCAGCAGCTTGCCTTGGACTCCCCACCCATCTCTGCAATATCACGGGGTGGGAGAAGTCACTGTGGACTTTGAGCATCCCTGCCTGAGGAGAAATGTCCCTGAGCACCCCTGAGCACCCCAGGCTCATGCTGCAGGGATGCTCGCTGGGAGCAACCGGGTCCTGCCCCAAGCCTGAGTTGGTGCTTCCTCTGTCCCTTTCCAGGCTAGAGGCGTGGGAGCTCAGCCCAGCCCACAGCTCAGCACCAAAGCCAAGAGTTACCTGCTTGGGGTAAGGAGCTCACAGGTGCTGTGGCAGGCATGGGGCGGGGGTCTGCACTCTTGGCCCCACGGGGCAAGAAGCATGGATGCCCATCCTTGGTCCTTCTGCTCCAGCAGATCCAGAGGAGATTGTGGCTGCCCAAGGCACTTAAGCAGGCAATTCGCAGGAGCTGCTTGCTGCAGAGACAGCACCAGCACTGCTGGTGGGGGCTGGTGGCCAAGGAGCTGACCTATCTCCAGGCAGCTCCTGCTGGTGATGTGCCCAGGGTCCCCATTGTCCCATGGCTCTGTCCAGGTGGCAAGAGGGGCCAGAGGTGCAAGACGCCCATCGCACAAATCTGCTCAGCTGGACAGAGCAGAACCAATGCCCTTTTCTGCTTGGCTTTGGCTTAGCACATACCGTCTTGGGTGGGTGGATGCCAGTGGCAGCAGCAGTGCACAGCCAATGGACATGGATGTGAAGGAGGACAGTGTGGAGGAGATGGATGTGGATGAGGTGGAAGCAGATGAGCCAATGGAGGTGGATCCATCACTAGCAGTACGGCAGGCATGTGCTCCCCATCCACTGCTCACAGTTGGCTGCTGGGCTGGGGCAGGGGTAGGGGGTCCCCACTGCAGGAACACGGTGGCCAGTGTCCTTGTCCTGGTGGCACAACAGCCATGACTGCTCTGCCCTGAGCACCATCTGCTGTGGGGAAGGAGTGATTTCTCAGGGCCAGGTGACCCAAGTCTAACCCAAAGCGCAGGTGGGGCTCAGCCTTGCTGGCAGAGTTCTGCTGTCCCCAGCATGTCTCTGTCCCGTGGCATATCCCGTGTCCTTCAGTAGCAAAACTGGAATGGCCATGCTGCTTGCTTTTCTTCCAGGTACAGAGGAAATCAGGAGTGTGGTGAAGATTGGGGGGAGTTTCCACAAACAAGATTTTCAGATTTTTTTGTTCAAGTAGTTTATCTGTAAATAGTTTTGTTTCTGTTTGTCTGTAAATATGTTTTATCTATGTTTGTCTTTAAATAGGTTTGTTCATGTTTTTCTCCTGGAAATACATTTGTTTGTGTTTTTCAAACCCTGGTTCTGTCTCAGCCTTGCTCTTGCTTTGGGCACACATGGTGTTTGCCCACTTGTGGTTTCCACTTGCTCTGGGTCGCTGGGGCTAGAGGAGGTGGCTGGGGTTGCTGCCAGGGCCACCCTGGGACCAGGGAGTACCTGAGCCCCACGGGAGGGTGTCCCACTTCGGGAGGTGGCAGCAGCTGGTCCGTTCCAGTCCCAGAGAGTTGCAGGGTGCCGGGAGCACCCCCCTGCATTCCCACCAGGGACGAGAAGGACCAGCAACTTAAAGGAAATATTCTGGCTGTAGGACCAAGGTCTTGTACATATACTCTTGAGAATAGAAGGAGGTGGAGTGAGAGAACTTAATGTTTTCCAATCTCATTTTTTCGTCTATTTTATCCTTCTCCTGGGCGTACTTTTAGACATTCTATAATTAACTTTTAGATTGCTAATTACGATATTTTTGACTCACTAAAATCTTCATGGAAATTAGTGTGAAACATATGTGCAATATATAATATTAATTTTTGTTTAAAGAAAAAAAAAATGCAAAAGTTTGGACCAAAAAATCTCAGCCCACTCTAGTTACCATACCGTGTAATATCCCCATCCCCCCACTCAAATAATTTTAAATATTGTATAACAAAAATAAAAATCACATTGAAGAAGTCCTCTGGAAAAGGAAAGTTAAGTTAAGCTAAGAAGCAGTTATTAGAGAAACAAAAAATCAACTTAAATTCTTTGCAAGGTGTCTCTTCAAATGCTCTCTACAAATCCTAGCAAAAAAAAATTATTTAAGATACCAAAGACATAAAATACATTTCTTTTTACACCACTCAGTGATTTATGTGGCCTATATCTATACATTCACATACACACCAAGGACAATCATGTCTCAATGACAGGTTTGACCCAAAACTGCATAAAAATATGATTCTGCCGAGAGCCAGCTGTTACATTACCGTAGACATTACAGTAACTTTGTGAAGCTGTATTACATGTAAGAACATAAATATGTTCCTTTGCAAAGTCAAATAATGGAAAGTAGGTCAAATAAACAGACATATTTTCAATAACACTCCAATAAAAATCCACGTCTCATGTTTCACTGAAGAAAAATTGCTATTCTCTGACTAGTACTCACTGGATTATTTCTCAATAAAACATTTGTTATAATCATTCCTTTCTTTCCTCACCTTCTCAGCTTGAGACTTATCGTCACCTATGACTTCTCCTTGAGACCCATTTTCCCTCTGATTTTTCCCACACAGTAACTAAATACCTCCATGTTACAACATCAGCAGGAAACCCTGCTACCTCCTGCTAACAGTTTTTCAGCTATACGGTAGTTACCATAACAGATCATCACAACGGCAGCTTTACAAACCCAGACAGAGCCTAAACTAAACCAACCCCTCTCTTGGATTGCCTCTTCCCTGAAGTTAAAAATCAGAATACAAAAGTAAACAATCTAAGTTTACTGAGAAACATCAATAACACAGCATCTATAGCCAGACTCAACGTTAATAAACACACCAGTTGTGTACATTTTGCTGCTGGAAGATGCGAGATGTCCCTTTTTGAATTATTACTATCTTTGCTTGATGTCCTGCTTTTTCAAACAGGTAGTTAGACATGATTTTAGATAAGAGAAAATCAAGTCAAATTCACAAGTATTCACAGACACCAAGTCTCTTAACCATGAAGGTTAAAGGACTTCCTTTGTTTTGGTGAATTCTGAATCTTTTGCACAGGCTACATAAGAAATTGCTGAAATGGCAACAACCCAATATTACATGTGATATCCTGTGGCAGTTGATTCTCAAAGTGAAACTGTAAAATGAAAATATTTCTCAAGATGGTGTAGGAACTGTAAAAGGGTTGAAGAACCATTTGGTATTGCAAAGTCATCCAGATTTAGAGAACAAGTAAGTGTAACTTCCCATGTGACCTATAAGTAAGATGTAGCAACCAGTGTAGAGAAAGTTTGATTCCATTGTCGTATACACTGGTATAACGGCAATTGCACAGGCTGTGTGTACATTCTTATTTTCATAAAAATAAAAAAGCTTAGTAATTCAAATATAATCTCATTACTTTCATCAGCTTTTTCCCTGGCCTTTTCTCACTTTTAATCGGTAAACCTTACCATGAACCTATTTGTTCCAGGCTTTGTATGTAACAGACTATGGAAGAAAAAATTTGAAAAAGATTTAGGTCATAAACTAACATTTTTTAGCTGTATGTCTATATGTGTCAAGTAAAAGATGCTTTTGGTCTGAAGGACAATTCTACATCCACCCTCTTTCTACTGGCTGTAATTCATGAGGTCCACTGACTGTGTGCAGTAAATGTAGATATGATGATGATCCAAAAGCAAGTAGAAGAAAATATAGAGAGACTGTTAAATCAATATTGCTATTATCCTTACTCATCAGAGAAACGTTATGGGTGGTTCTCATCTTATATTCGGGAGTAAAGACATTTCATATTTCTATTTTTACCCTGTGCTTTATATATAATTTTGGTTCAGTAGTTATTGCCTTTTTCTGAAGTCAGACTATTAAAGACCTTGCATGTTCACATTGATTTACAGCTAGGAAGCAGAAAGGATCACCCTCAACTGCAATGTTAAGATATTTTCCAGCCTATCATCCAGGTCATAGAAAGCAATAAATTCAATAATAATATATAGTTTCTATATCATTATATGGTCTGAACCCATATCCTCTCAAATGATTGGAAGAGATCCTGGAAGGTCAAGTTTTGACCCTTCAATTAATTCGAATGCATCTTTGAATATTTTCAAGCACTGACAGAAGACAAGTTAGAAAAGTACTGTGAATGACAGTTGTTGGTCTTTACCCATTATAGTCACAAGTGTTACACTGATTGCCTGAGGATCACTCAGGTATTGTTAAATGGAAGCTATGCCCCAGGGCTATGTTTGATGTCAGTGCTTTGATCAGCAGGTAGAACTGAAAACACAGCATTTCTCTGAACAGATGTGTTTTCAAATAGTCCTTTAAGTATAAGCTGTCTAACTTGGTACTGTGCCTTTGTGCATATACTATTACCCTCATTTTTACAGGTGGGACCATTAAGAGTTCTCTTTGCCCTTCAGATAGTTCAGTTTGGTTTTTTAATGACAAAAGAATCAATTTAGATATTCCAGTGATAGTGTATACACCGTTTTTAAACATCTCAGATTATTATTATTTCTAGCTCCAATAGTTTCAAAAAGAAAATGAGGTCTTAATACAGATATCATGCATTTTAGTCTTAACTACTCTAACCACTGAGTCCAGTAGTTAACTTTTATATCAGTTAAATCATTTATTTGTACTGTCATGGTATTAAATTAGTAACAGGCAAATTGATGTATACAAAGACATATATTTGCTGATCCTCCCACTCCTGTACTATCATTCACCCAGATTAATTTTGTCTTGAAAATGTCCAGATCATCAGCATCCACACAAGTAAATATCAAAAGTAAGATGAACTGTTTATTTATTTGAAACTTTGTTGAAGTTGCTGAGCTGCTCAGACAAGACTCAGAAAATAGGTGATTTTCAAGATCCTCTGCCGATATTATGCAATAACATGTGTAATACATACATATTAAAAAAAAAACCAACTGGTTCTGAGTTTTTCAAAAGGTATTTCAAATCACTTCTTTGGACTCTGATTTTGTCATCCTAGCACTTAAAAGTACCTGGTAGTTCCTGGAAACTTGTGAAAAGTTTTTTGTTTCACTTATAATATTAAATGTGATCAGGAAGAAAGCATTCTGAGTTTATACACCTCCATCTAATATCTTGCTCATGCACTTGTGTATATATATATATTTATATATATATATATATTTCTTAGGGAACAATCACAAAACACGTATCTGCTACATTTACTTACAGTACAAAAGTGGTGACAGAAACTGGATACAGTGGAAATTATTAAAGAAAGAGCATTCTTTAACAACCTGTATGTCATATTTTGGGTGTGCTAAAGACCTAGCTGGGAAGTCACAGATGCCAGCTGCTTCATGTGTGTAGGCATCAATACTTAGGAGAGGGAAAGTAAAGTATTAACAGAGAAGACAATGTGCATTTGGTTTTTTCCTTATCTGCTCTATCTCTGCCATACAACCATGGAAATAGTCACGATTCAGCTCATCCTGACCAAAATTTTGTCTTTTCACCCAGTTTTGACATTCACAGTCTTAAGAATTTAATTTCACCAGATTCCCACCATTACAATATTCAGTCTTTTTTTTCCTCTTGAATGTCTCCTTTATCATTATTTTTGTGAAGCTTAAAAGAAAGAGGAATAACTTAATGTAAAAGCTTTATGTGCATCCACACTTTTCTGTGGCAGTGACATGTCTGAAAATACATGAAACCTGAAAGAAGAGACTTAATGAGAGTAACACAGGAACAAAGAACTGTCATTTCTGTGTTTTGCTATAACATATATGTGGAATCGTTAGCCTATGTTAAACTCCACATTAGTTTACCTTGATCATAAGCACCGATATAATGGATTTAATTGGGTTTTTGTAATGCAGGGCTATATACAGACTTTTAACACGGGTTTTGTTTTGTTTTGTTTTGTTTTAGAGTTCTAATGATAAACAGTCTCAACATTTATTTTAGATGAAAAATCAAACTTCTAGTCTTTGATGTTCTTGATATTTTCAGTGATTTTATTGAACATTAAGCAGAATTTTATGCATAGATGAAAATAGGATAGGATAGAAGCAGTTAAATGTTCTTAACTACAGTGGAATAATATAGGAGGAAATGTCATAAGCATCAAATTAATTTCTGCACAAAGTTAAAGATCCTGTCAGACTGAGAAATCATCTCCATTAAACGTGGTCGGAACATCTGCATACAAATCCAAATCTAGTCTAATGTCAGTAGGTGTAAGTTCTTACTCATAGAAAATTCATTACATTGCCTCCTGAATTTTAATGGGAAGTAATTGAAATAGTTTATCATTTACAATGTTGTATTCACTAGCTTTTCCTTTGTGCATAAATTTTATTCTGTACTTGTGAAAAAAATAAAATCCATGAGCATCTATGGCAACTTTAAAAAGGGCAGCTATCCTGACAATACATATTGAGAACTAATTCAGAGTTCTCTGCAATCAATCAGGAGAGAACAGAATGCCTCTTTGAAGGCCCGAAGGAATTGTCAAATACCAGTCTATTTTAGGCACTCAGATGCTAAATCAATGACACAATATTATAATCAGGATAGTTAACTTTCTTTTCTACAGAACAGTACACACACAACAGTAACATGTCTACAACTTAACAATTTCCAGTGACCTGAAGAGTCAGGAACAGAGTTTTATTTTTAAATAATCATACACACTAAACTACATCCAATTCATCCATTCATTGTATGACTCTTCACAATAAAAAAAGTCAGTTTATCAAAGATAAATGTATTTTCCCCTCAAAATTTCAAAATCAAGATCATAATAATGTTTATGCAAGAGATATTTCTATCAGAGTGGCAGAGGATGGATTCTTTGTTTACAAGATCACGCTGTTGTAATAGCACTGTTGGACTCAAAGCAAGAATTTCATTCGGAAAAACAGAAAAACCTTCATTGTGTAGGTCAGATTATTTAATCTCAATAACACTTTCATTCTTAATGTTTATTGACCTCAGCAACCAGAGGCTATTCCAAGAGCTCCTGTTTCCTTTCTCCTACACACTGGATGCCAACCGTCCTGCTGTAGTGGACCACAGCCAAGGTGTGCTTGAACATATAAAACTGCAGTTAGCTTGGTAACTCTCCCAAAACTCTCCTTGAACTGGTTTTAAACTCTGAGATGAGATCGTGTCCAAAGAGGTTTGGTTTATTTTGTATTTCTTTCCCAAACTAATGTTTGTAGAATCTTGCACTTAACTCATTACTGGAAGTACTATATCCTGTAGCAGCAGCAGTAAGAGTGCACACCACATGATTTCCACTGAATAAACATATTTAATGGATACTCAGGGAAAGCTACTGTTGACTTTAAGAAAAAAAAAAAGTCAGCATATATGTTTCTATGCTTTCACTTCTACAATAATTACTACTTTGCTTTTTTTCCATTCTCCATTTTATGTTTGTTCCTGTACTTTTGTGTGTGTATGTGTCAGAACATTAATTGTTGCATTTTGGAGGATTTTATTAGATTGTGGATGAGACTAAAATAGACAGAGGCAAAACACAGTTAACATTAGAAACTCAAATAGAAAGTCAAAGTCCAACCAGCTCCTTTCTTATTTGGAGGAGCAGCACAAAATTTGCATAAACCTTGCCAAACCTCAATAATGGGTAACATCTACATTTTGTTTAAAGTCAAAGGACTTTAAAAAATTTAAACACGTTTTGACTTAGTTTTGTATTTTCTTACGCAAAATGCAGAAACCTAAACACTTTTCTGATACATTTTTAAAAAATTAATGAAACATGAAAAATGCAATGTAACAGGACAACTCAACTTCCCAGCAGTGGAATAATCTGAAAGTGATTCCAATTACTACTATGGTTGAAGAGCTATTTATTACAATGAAGAGCTACTTTAGCATCCTCAAAATACTTTCAAACTTCGGTGTAGTATTTATAAAACTGAAACAACATTTCAAGTCAAAATTTCATTAAAAGATAGAAATGTGTGTAAATAAGTTCCCATGAACTAGACATTATTAGACTAATGGGAAACAACATAGAAAATATGTTGGCATATGAGTATTTATTTACTGCCTTAATTTAGTAGCATTTCTGTCAGACCAGGCTATAGGTTACTCATCTCTTTGGTTACACATTGCTATCCCCAAAAGGTACTTGGAAAATAGAAAAAATAGAGAAATTACAAAGGAAATGAGGCTGACACAAAGGCTGGAGGATAAATTCTGTGATGAGAGACTGAGGGATCTGAATTTATATAATTTAGAGTGGTGAATACTAAAGCGATATTATTTGTTTTCAACAGTCTACAAATGCCCTCACAGTGACAGTTGACGCGATAAAAGTCTCAGTCACAGTTTCAAGAAATAACAGATGAAGAACAATATCTTGAGGCTCAGAAAAGTTTAGACAGATATTGGGAAAAAGTTATTAATAGTGTTATCAATTGAATAATGGTGTAGCCTACAGTACAAAAGGGGATTGTGGCACTTCTACTACACATATCGGAGAACAGCTCAGATCAGAAATAGGAAAAATGAATTAAATAATCTTCAAAACTATAGATGCTAAACTAAATTAAATCCCTTCCTTTTGGCTCTGAAGTATTATTGCTTTGGAGGTAAAATACATATTCCCTAAAATACTTCTTAAGAAAGGTAACATCCAATAATATAAAATTAAATTGAAGTTATTAATGTTTAATACATTAAATAATTGTATCATCCTTCTCCTTAGTTAAGATGCAAAATCATGATTTAAGAGCAGTACATAAATAAGAAATAACACAGATAGGCGTATCCGAAGTTTTCAGCAGTTGATAAAAGAAAAAGTGATTTAATTAAAAACTGAAATCAACCATTAGAAGAGAAAAAATTTCTTACCTAAGGTAAATTACATTTGCTCCACAGAAAAGATAAAAGTTGACAAGCTGGTAAATCCAATCATAAAACATTAGGATAATCATACGACATTAGGATTTATCATGTACTATTTGACTGGAACTACAGAAGTATAACCCCTGTAAAATGACTACAAGTTGAATGGACCTCAAGACTGAATCATCAATCCCCTGAGATGTTTATGTAGTGTTCATATCAGCTCTAGGATACTTTGGCTTATGCTGAACAAAGCTTACATTTCCATTTTCATTTTCTTTACCCCTGCCCTGTATCTAAACGCTTTCATACTCCAGAGCCATCACTTTATATCAGTTGGAAGTATTTAACTTTTCATAAAAAGACAGAAAGATATTTAACTACCTCATAAACCTTAAGAATACTTTTCAAAGGTTTCATGGATGATGCAGGTACCTAATATTTAGAGATCAGAAAGTTAGCAGAGAAAATACATCAGATGGTAAAATCGTATTATTAATAGTTCTTTCATTTACTCAGCCAGAAAACTTTTGGAGTGGTTACTATTCATAACAAATTTACAAAATTTACAAAAACCCTAATTTACAGACTTACTTCTCATATCAGGTAGTGTTGATGACATCTAATCTTATTTTACTGTAGGGCACAGTTCAGGAATACAGCTATTTAGATGTTTCCCTGTTCTGAGAAATAAAGACAAGTGAATGCTCACATGCAGACCTGACCAGGAATATCTTCTCAAACAAGGGTGATCTCTTTGATGTTTTTCTTTAATATGAGATAATATCAATGACCAAATAAGCCCTCTTAAAAAAAAAAAAAAAAAAAAAAGAAAAAGAAAAAAGGAATACTAAACAATACAAAAACAGCATTTCCGGGTTAGGATAAAATTGTACATATTTCCAGTTACAGAATGTGTATCTCTTAACTGTAACTTCCTTGACAAAGACATAAAGAGAGAAATAATTACTACAGGTGATTTTCAGATGTCAATACTTAATATTTAGGGGTTAAAAAGAAAAAAAAAGAAAAATTATCTCCACCTCTCATCACAATACTAATTCCACAGAAAATTAAAGAAAAGCAAATTAATGATCCTTCAGACATTTTGATCATTACAGAGATTTCATGACAGCTATTTCCTCCTACAGACCACTGCATATGTTTTTACTGCATATTTTACAAGATTTGAAAGTCTGTTGCTTTTCAGCTCACAAAAGGATTGATCTTAACCACTGACATGCCCTACTTTATTTACAAGTCAGGCATCCTCTAGTCAGTTATATCTGTTAAGCATTAACAAAGAAGTGCCTCAGCAAAATGAGAGGTTTTATGCAACAAATTTTGTCTACATATGCTATTTCACATCTAGGCATCTATGTGAAATCATAAATCTTGTTTCATATCCTCTAGCATCCTCAGTAGTTATCTAATTCCACATTAGAAGAGAATACATCCATTTTCACAATTTTAGTGTAAGCAGTGGAAAATAAATATTCATGGACCTCTCCAGTAATGACTAAAAAAATAAAAATATTCCTCTAAAAGTGTGACATCAACCCTGAAAAAAGAATTTTATTAACATATGAAAGTGACCTCTAGCATTAAATGGGCTTCTTCCGACTTAATATTAAAATGTGTGACCTAACCTCCTTCTGCATTATACCTAATTAAAACTCCTGTATTATTAATGTGTTACAGATACAAAGCACAAGTCTGATGTGGCCTACTTAGGAAGAAGCTTCTGTAATAAAAATGTTACTCTTACACCTAAAAGTTCTGCATCACTTATAAATCAAAATAGCATAAGATATTTTAACAGATTTCCAATAATATTTTAGAGTTGCAAAAAATGTCTTTTATATGTCATTGAATTTGCTCTACAAAAAAAAACTTGGTAAAAAAGCACTACTCCATATCTGCAACTAATACCTCACTATCAACAACAAAGAAACAACTACATGAATATAAGTAGATAAATTTATTTTGTCTTTACCTAGTCTTTGCTGTGTCAAATACTCAAAAGCTCCCATCTTTACTTGTCAAATAAAACTTTCTACAGCTCTTGGACTATTTTGTTTTTTCATTTTTCCTAATTTAATACATCACCTTCTTTAAATACCATTTCCATGCTTGATACTTCCAGACTGACCATAAATACAGGCCAAACACAAATTTTCAAGCATACAGAACTGATCTTGTCTGCTTTCCTCTTATCTAATGGTGCTTCTTAGCTGCTTGTGGAAAGGGGTCAAACAACAACACACATGCAACGTTTGCTGATCATTTAGGTTATGAAAGGAAATACAAGTGACCGACATGGCAAAGAAGGAAGTTTTTTCTCTTGAAATTACCAATCACCTCCTTTCAACGAGGCAGCAGATAGCAATCTCATCACGTTTGTAGTATGGAACTGTTAGAAATAGCCTTACAAGCAGGCTTGTGTCTGTTTTCCAACCACCGTGTCAATGCCCTCTTCCCTCAACAGGGATCGCAGCTGATTGGCTTCTCTACCCTCTAATTCCAAACTACTGGCCGCGTTATCCCAGCTTCGGAGCAGTCAGGTAACAATGTGCATGTAGGCATAAGGATTTACAGGACACGACCACGTGAACAAATGAACCAACATTGTGAACATGTACTATTTAACTAATGTAAAGAATGTACATTACAAAGTTGTTTTAACACACTTTGGTCAGATTTGTGGTTATCTCAAACCTTCAAGACCCGTGTTTGGCACCAAAAAGGACTGTTGTGCTTTAGGCCCAGCCAACCACTGAGCATCACCTGGCTGCTCACTCACTTCCACCCTCCCCTGGTGGGATGGGTAGGAGAATAAGGAGAAAAAGGTAAAACCCCATGGGTCTTCAAAAAAAGAGTTTAATAGAACGAAACAAAGAGAGAAGAAACAACAGTAATAACAACAATACTAATTAAATAGCATATAATAGTAATATATGATCTACAAGACAACTGCTCGTCTCCTGACCCGGCCACAGCTCAAATTACGCATGCTTTCCCCATCCAGCTCTCCCCCTATATACTGGACATTAAGTCAGTTTGGTATTGAATATCCCATTGGCTGGTTGGTCAGGCTATCCTGTCTGTGGCCTCTGCCAGCTTTTTGTGAAGATTAACCCTATCCTAGCTGAACCGAGGTCAGTTATTGAGGGGAAAACATGACTTCAAAATAAGAATTATTTATGATAAGCGAGTATTGGTTTACTTACAGTAAAATTAGCTGTGGCTACTTAAGACTGTTATACACCTTTATTTTATTTATTTATGTTTATATAAAGAATGTATAAAAAACCCAAACCATGTCATTTTACATGACATAGAATGCCAATAATAGATTTTCTTTACTAAGTCAGGTGATTGCATTCAAATTTGGGGAGTCTAAACTTTAAGACATGATGTTAACTTCTGTCTTCCAAAGTCTGTTTTCTCACATTCTTTATCAAGCTTCCTTTACTTGCTTTCAGATGAAAACAAGTCAAGACACAACCTTGCCCGTGGATAGACCAATCTATTAGACTTTAACAGTGTCTTGTTACTGTCAAGGAATTGTCATGACAAGTAATCCAAAAAAGGTATAGCAGTACAAACTAATGTAGCTCAGAGAAAAGGTTTTAATAGCTATCATGATTGAAAATTTTAAAGACTCATAAGTTCATGTTTACAGTGAAAATACAAAACATATCTTTGCCTTTTATTTCCATAGCTGAACAGGTTATGCTTTATCATAAAGCTAATTCAATAATCATAACCGAAGTGCTTGAACCAACCCAAGCAAAAAAATCCAGTACTAAAATGTTGTCTAAAAAGAAGATTCAAGACAACAGATGTTGAAAAACTAGTCATAAATTTTAAGATAAACCAACTCCTCAATATGTGATGAGGCAGTTCCAAAGCACAAAGAAATCCCAAAGTGTTGTACAGCCCCTCCCAAACTTCAGGAGCTGGTGATGCTGAAGGTGGGAAGTCCATTTTACACAATGATTTCAGTGAGAGTTTTGGATCTATCTGAGATCAGAGTTGGATTTATTACTTTTGTTGTTCATGCCTGCAGGAAAAGGAGAGTCTGTTTACGTGAAAGACATGCTTGTACTACTAAGGATGATAGCTACAAATTAATTGATTTCATACTAAATTTTTTGTGTTAGAAATATCTTGAAGGATTTTCAAGTCTTTTAATTTCTTTTAATTTCAGTTTCAAAGTTGCACTAAAAGTCACTCTGATGTCAACAATTAATGAAACAATAAAATTAATCTCTTCTGTACCTTTAAAATTCAAGAGCACTCAGAGTCCATGTGGGATACTACTTCTTCAGCAAGGCACTACCCTAGCTAGAGAGATGAACATAGCCTTGAAATAAAACAGATCAAGCAATATGCAAGCTGTCTTAAACACACTCTGGTCTTTCTTTTGCTGCTATAGAGTTACACAGCTGATAGTAGAAGCCATGCTAAAGTAGCCAAATTGATTTTCCAGTTATCACATTGTTATCACCCCTAGTGAATGACCTGAAATGGAGAGGGATGGAAGTATCCAGCTTCTTGTTCATCTACCCAGCGGTGCCTTGAAAGAATCATTTCATAGAATGATAGATTGGTTTGGACTGGAGGGAACCTTTGGAGGTCATCTAGTTCAAACCCCCTACAGTGATCTTCAACTAGATAAGATTGCTCAGAGCCCCATCCAACCTGACCTTGAGTGTTTCCAGGGATGGGGCCTCTACGACCTCCCTGGGCAACCTGTGCCAGTGTTTCACCATCCTTACTGTAAAAAAAGTCTTCCATATGTCTACTCTCTATCTTCTTTTAGTTTAAAACCGTTATCACTCGTCCTGTCGCAACAGGCCCTTCTAAAAAGATTGTCCTTGTATTTCTTACAGATGCCCTTTAAGTATTGAGAGGTTGCAATAAGGTCTTCCAGGAGCAAGTAGTACACACCTTTTATAGAGTAGTGAGGTTGAGAAGCTGCTTGCACTGGCATATGTGATTTGTCTAACACAGACGACCCTAATTTAATAGTTCTACAAGGGATATTTAACGTTTTCATCAAGAATTGGCAAAGTTATATTATCCATCTTGACTTAAAGGCAACACACTTTTCATCAGAAGACACAGAACAGGAAATGAAGTTGCCTTAACACAAGAGTTTTAGCTAAAAATTGGTTCTGTGGAAATCTGATTATGTAGGAAGTTATAAGAGCTAGAAAATCAGTTCTTGTGTTTTATTTTGTTTGCTACATCATATTTGTGTTTTTAGACAAGTCTAAATCTTTGAAAAAGTCAAAACATCCTTGCCATTCCTACTCAGAGGGATTTCAGAGTTTCTGGATAGCTCAGAAGTGAAATGAGCTTGAAATAAACACTCAGAAAGATTAAGCTATCTCAGTAAAATGATGTAGGATAAAAATTCCACTGAAACTAATGATGACATTCAGTGTAAATTCAGATGTAAGACATCAGAGATTGGCAATTGCAGATCTGAGATCAAGAATGACAGGTTAGAAATTACAAAAAAGAATTGATTACTCAAGTCTTTACACTGAGAGCATGAGATATGAAAGGTCTCATGGCAATAGAGAATCTCAAATTTAAAATGGAAAGACGATTTTAAAATTAATATTATTAACAGCCTATGTTTTGTCCTTAAATTTACAACATTCCATGGTGCTTGTCAACATTTCTTTTTTCATTCCAAAGGAAGCTTTTAGAGCAACAGCTGGTTCAGTTTCTCATCATTTGTGTGAAGCATTGATGGAGTTAGGTTGGCAAGGTACAAGAACTCCAGTTTCTTGTAGCTACCATTCCCTAAAAGTAACATGTTGTAGAATGACTGGATAAATAAAAACAGTTTTTAACTTTAACAATAACATAATATTTTCTGAAAATATATTCTAGTGCATAACAAAACAATTTCAAAATAATTTAATGAAACTAGCAGACAGCTTGCTCTGTGGCATGCCATGCTGAGACAAAGTTATAAAACCTGTGATGTGACATTACTGTTAAGATTTTCCCATGAGCCTTCTTTCTGGTGTCATTTGAGAGTAAGTCATTTAGTAATATTGGATTTATTTGCACAGATGTTTTTTACTACTGAGGCTATGTAAACGTAAGATATGGATGAGCAAAAAGCAATTCTAAATATCAGTAGGCTCTGCATGTTACTGACAAAGCACATATCGCTGACTCATTCAGCTGTTACAAAAATCACATTTGGATCTCATATAGTGTTCAAATTATTCTAAACGTCTAATATACAGAATACATTAATTATTAAACATATATGATATAATTTAATTTTTATGTTCAGAAGCAAAATTGTCATTTTAAAAAGAAGTTCCTAAAATATTAGAGTGTTGTCAGGAAGTATTTGTTACCACGAAAGTGCATATATCAATCTGAATTCTACTCAGTCATCTGTTAAATTTTTGAATAAATTCCAAAGCAGTTTGGTATTTTCTCTGTCCTAAAAAAGAAAACAAACAAACAAACAAAAAGGCTTATTAATGTAAATTATGACTAGAATAAAGTGAAAAGTATAAATGAATAAAATTTTCAAGCAGAATCAGCATAAATATTTTTTCTGAAATGCCAGTGTAACTAAATATTCTTTTAAAAACTCTCTATAGAGATCCCTTTTAATTCTCACTCCCCTACAAGCACTTTCAAATGTAACATATGTGTATTTCTTCCTTAAAATGACTTACGTAGAGCATACTGCTCTAAAACAACTACTGTAGAAGAATTTTATTGGTAGGAGTCAGCAGGTTATCTCTGAATTAAAAAGAGACTACTCAGTGGTTTTTGAGCCATACGTGATGAACAATCTGCAGAATGTGGGGCAGATAAAAAGGGAGATTTTTAAAGATCATAAAGGGTAATTTCCACTTTACATGTAAGCCCTTAAAAAATTCCCTATAAGTAAACAACAGCTCTCTTGCTTCTGTAGTATTTATGAATCCATGAAAAGATAATTTTCTAACTGATTTTTTCTGTATATTGTGCTATCCAAAATACGGTGCAGCCCTGACTTTATGGCTTAAGAACAAATCTCATTTCACTGCATCAGAAGCTAGAGTAGTTAAACAGTGATAATTTCGCATATTGATCACACATACTGTTTGAGGAGTCTTCTCTGTCCTTCACTGGAGAACTCTGACATAAATCATTCATATACTGAGAGTAGCAGAAAGAAGTTTACAAAAACATTTTGCAGCAAAGTATCATAACACGTTCACAAGAAAAACGTGGTGCCCCTTTTCCACTCTGAGTGTGTCAAGAACAAGGATAGCCATGAATGGAAGTACTCAGTAGTTCCTTCTCTCTGGACAGCATGTGATAAATTTATAGTGACCACAGAGATAACTAAGGCACTTACAGACTTATGTCTATGGAGCACCAGCCTCAGATATGGTCTAACAACCTGTAGAAAGGAACACAATGTTTAGTAGCTGTTGCTGTCATTAATTTTCAAAGCAGAGAGGCTTCCTTCTGAAAATTGATATGCAGTTTTGAGGAAGGGATTTTGTTCTGGAGTCTAATACAATGAACCTCTTACATGCGTGTAAATGAATCAAACGTACCTCAATTTTTTCCTAATGTATTAATGTGGCCTAGCACTGCAGCACGGTATAGTTTTAAATCTTGAAGTATGATTCAGTGCTGCGAAAACAGAAACTCCTGAGTGTAGCGTTACCAGGGTAAATATATGAGGGAAATTCATGTCAAATCCTGGAGATGTATTGATTGAAATATTCAGAAGGGGGAAAAAAAAAATCAGAAATGTATGAAATAATTTTAAATTTAAATAAAAATTTTTAGGCTTTCATCATATATCTAACTAAAAATATGAGCATTGACCTTTCAGAGCATGAATAGCAGCTATATTTTTGTTCCACTAAGTAATCTTTCTCAGTATGGGAGAATTTGGTAACAGTTCTGATATTATAACATTGATCCAAAAAAATCATAGTTAATCAAACTAAAAGTGAAAAAAGAGAGAGGATTATCAAGGTATATCACCTCCTGGAGATAATCTTAGAATACTGTCACAGTTCTAGTCTTGACATTTGAAACTCCCTAGTAATGCCTAACTTACCTATTTCCCTGGTCTGGGATATGTTCAACAATTTGATCAGGGCTTTCTCTTTTTCTCACCTTTTCAGGCTTCACCATCTCTAATGGTCTTTAGCATTACAGTAAGCATAGCCCCCTGGAGAGAACTGGTGACTCCTCCTTCAAATCTGGAAGACAAGCTGATGAAATATGGTCACTGTTCTGAATGTAAGTTTAAGACCAAACGGGTTCCTAAAAAGGAGCTCAGAAACTGAAGCCAATGATCTGCCATAAATAGTTCCCAAAGCAGTAAGGAAGATGGAGTTTAGAGAAATCTGCGTCACAGAGCTAGCAGAATATTGATTTTTTTTGGTCAAGTTCCAAGGTCTACATCTGTTGGGGGACTTTCTGAAGAGATTCATGGTAAACATGGAACAGATAAGCACTGCGGAATAAGTAAAATGACCTGAAAATTGGAGAGTCCGGGGTACATTTGACAACTAATGATTTTCCTGTAGAAGCAACTGTAAGTGAAGGGACAAAACAAGCAAAGAACATCCAACATGATAGGGATTTACCCACTCAAACACAATGAAAATAGAGAAAGGACAAAATATTTCTCAAGTAATGTCTTGAACCTTCAGACTAAAGTTGCGTGGAATTGGTCAGGTCATATATTCTAGAAACTCCAGGTTGTTTTCTGCTTTATGTAGGTGGAACTTACACTTTGCCTCATCTCTGCTGTCATACTTTATACTACAGTAGAATCAAAATGCAATTCCAGCACATATGACTCATACATTATGATTTGTTAAAGCGACACTTCTGGACTGGCAGACAGAGAAGATTGCTGTTTCTATCCTTTTAACGCTTTACAAATTTTCTCAAAATTTCTGTAGAAGGTTCACTATTCACAAAAGCAGTCACTTTCAGGAAATCAGAAGTGGCCCTGACCTAAACAGGTTATTACATAGGATACCTAACAATTTTTGTAAAATGGTCTTTGCTTTTCCTGCTTAGAAGTTATGGGATATGCTTTGAACTATTATGAAGCAATCTCTTTTATTGTCCTTCACTGGTTTCAAAAGTCAAATAGTTCACTATCTTTTTCTGAAATACCTCTGTGCATGATTTTTTTTCGGTTTTCTCACAATTCTGTGACATTTGTTCAATGGTGTTATACAAGGGCTGCTCCAAAAGAAATGCCTCCTATTTTATGTTGGGTTGTGATATCAGAGGCAGGCGTTGGTGGTAAGGCAGTAAATGTTGAACCTTCCCGCCAATATTCTCTTAAATTTTGGTGCCATATGACAGACGGCAGCAGAGGATCAGTCTGAACAGCACGGCGTCTGACATGGTAGTGAGTGTGAAGCAAAAGGGTGTAACTGAATTCCTCCATGTGGAAAAAATGGTACCCATTGACACTCATTGATGCTGCTGAATGTTTATAGAGACCAAACAATGGATGTGGCACAGTGAGGCGGTGGGTGACGCATGTCAGCAGTGGTGACAGTGACGGTGGGTCATCTCCACTGGTGCAGGTTTTTAAAAGGAGCGCAGCACGCAGGCGCTTGTTCATCACTGGGGAAAATGCCTGGCCGGTGGTGGGGATTTTGTCAAAAAATAGCATTTTGTAGATGAGAATTTGGTCTATCAAATAGTGTTATTGTGCTCTCTGTGTCTGTTGTAGTTTCCATGGAAATACATATTAAATAGGAGGCATTACTTTCAGAGCACCCTACATACATTGCTTGACATTTTATTTTTTTGAATGCATCAATTCCCTTCTGTTATATTTATCATGCATGATTTAGACAGCATAGGTGTTTTCCATGCAAAAAAGTTAAAATCTTAAACGACTGGCTAGTATTTAACTAGATTTGTTTATAAGTAATTCTAATTTTAGAAGGACTATTGTTTTTATTTTTCCTTATAAGGCTGACATGAAGACTGCAATGTATTTCCAGTACCACTGTCTTTGGTGAGTCACCCTGATGCATTGGAGCCCCATGAGACCATCAACTGAAATTCATGTTTGGTTTTTGTTCTTAAATCTGGAAGTGTAAATTTAGCCCTTTTCAGCAAAAACATAGGCCCGTTCATTGCAGCTGTTTAATAGCATGTGTTTCTTCACTCGCCTGAATCAATAGCACCTCCCACCCTAATGTACTTTAAAAAGCTGGTGTAGGATCTGAAAAAGATCTCGGCCTCATTACACCAAACTTCAAGTAGCATTGAGTTCTAACAAAGATAGCCCTGGAGAATATTAGAAACACTTTGCACGAGCACTTCCCATTAAGAGCTCCAAAGTAGAGGGGCACAGTGAAGGGACAAAAATACAAAGGGGTAGAAACCACATCCAGGCAAGTCCTACATCAGAGTTAAATGTTCAAGTGCAGCATGCAGACAGACAACTAACTCCCATTAACTTTGCATTAAATATCTAATTATTATTAGTCCTTTGAACATTGGCTCTCTAGTGTTCTTGAAGGCTGGGGGGATGTTAAGATGTTTTTTGAGGGTTTTTCTGAGAAGCCTTGAGGCTTTTAGAGGATTGCTTGGTTTTTTTCACTATTTTTGTAGTCTAAGGGAGTTTCTCTTCTGAAGTAGCTGAGAAGCAGGCTGAAAAAACCCACTTTGTTTACATATATATATATATATTCAGAAACAGTCTTTTATTCTTTTGGCTAGGTGTCAAAAGATAAAGAAATGGAACATTTTTTACCACATATAACTTATCCTTGTGATAAGTTCAATCCCTAAGGAAAGAAAAGATAAATAATTTTTTAAAAATGAAAGTTTTAGCTAAGATTTTCTGCCATGCAAGAGGATTAATCAATGGAAACATTAAGGGGGAAACACAGCATGTAAGGAGAAGTAGAATAATAACACTTCATTATTTTCTGAAGAATGTGTTTCTGCCTCATGTATTTATTAAAAAGCAATATTATTCAATGTACTGCCACATGGAAGGAAACTCCCAGGAATCCTCTCTACAAGAGTTATGCTACTTTGTGACTGGCTTCATGCTGGCCTGTTGAGAAGGTGCATGAGTTGCTGGTAACTCATAAAGAGCTGTCAACCATCACAAACACATCCATCAGTGATATCTCACAGGCAAATGTGAGAAAAACCACAGCTCCATATCAATAGAAAAGTAGAAATCTTGGCTGTTACCAAAAAGTCAATATTAAATGTCATTTAACTATGTCTATCAGCAAATTTCCCTTGCAACTACATTAGTCACCATGAGAGTATACTAGTAATACTACAACTAATAAATTGACCCTTGCCATTTAGTTCCAATAACATTTTGTTAAAATGCACAGGACAAAGCTGTGAACAGGACCCTAGTGTTAGGGATTAGTGGACAGAAAGGAGTACCTAGATCCAAAAAATCCTGTGATCTGGAGAACAAAAGGCAATTGTTAAAAAAAATTGGTTGCTTCTTCCCAAGGAAAATAGGTCTTTATTCTTAATACAGCGTAACTTTATTTTAGATTTTTTGCTGCTTACTATGGCGCTTCATTCTTTAGAGCACTGCAAAACATGAAAAATAAAGGTGGAAAGGGGGAGTTCCTCTTTAAGTACTTAGGCTTTTTCCCAGCAGGATGCTGATTTATCCCCCAAACCTGCAAAACACTCAGGCATATTCTTAGTGTTAGGCACAATAATATTCCATCTTTCATTGGACTATTCCAGTGTTTAAAATAAGGATATGCTCAGTTAATTTGCTGGAGTATTCTGCAGCAATCCTTCTAGGGCTCGTGGTTAATGCCTTAAGTGATTCATTCTTTGTATGCTTTGAATGAAGTGAAAATGAAACAATATTCCTTTGTCATTTGTTGGTGACAGAAGATTGCAGGACTGGTATCCAGACCAAATCTTTCTTCTTCTATAACTGGTCGTTCTCTTACATTTTGTGCACATCTCATTCTCTTTTTTGCCATACATCTACCACTTTCAGTAGATGGTTTATCATCCAGTAAAGCATAATTCCTCTTATCTATGAATTCATCTCTGTTGTCTACTTCTAAGCACATGTCATTATATTGATTAAGAGTAATCTGCTTTTTCCAATGGCACTGCTCAAGTAGACAGCAACTTCTCTTTTTGTATAAGATTCATTAAATTTGACATCATAACTACCTGACTTCTCTCTTCAACTTGGCATCCTTCACAGTGTATTGACTTTCAGCAGATTTAAGTATTATTGCTTTTTCCTTTCTTTAACTTTGTATGTAAAAACCTAAACAACTACATTTGTCATCTTATAAAGACAGCATATAATTCAAAGGAAGGTAAGGAAAGGTGAACCAGAGGGGGAACTAGTTATGTCAGTCACAATGCATTAGGTATGTTGATGAACAGTATGCAATTCCTGTTTTCAATAATCATTTAATGATAAACTAATTTAATGATAAACTAATAATGGTAAACATTTCTAAATCCCTACACAACAGCATCATGTACAACTTCATCAGTAGGTAACAACTCAAATCTTAAGTTACAAATATTGAATGGGAAGCTATGGCTCTGTGTTATAAAACAGCAGACCTAGACCACAGGATGCAAGCAAGGGCTATCTGACTGCCTAACATGAGATTTCTATTACCAAACCCACAGGAACTAAGGCTTTCCTTCCTCAAGCAAGGTGAACTATAAGCCTACATCCATCAAGAAAGAAAAAGCAATAGATTTTTTTTTTCCCTTACTGGAACAGCACAGAAGGTATAAAGAAATGGTGACAGGTGAAGTACATTGCTGACATGATTTCTGCTTGGTCTATAAGCATCACAGGATGACATTTTAACATCTCTTTTTTCCAATGTATTTGCATGAGAATGTACAAGCCTTTTCTTTCTAATGTAATGTAGAAAGCGTCACAATATACTCAGAACTATACTAAATTACTTACCCTAATATCTGAAACGGCACCTGGGAAGTTCAGGGTAGAACAAGATCTAGTTTGTATTTACATCTTATGTTGTCTGGAGAATGTTTTAAAATATTCTTTATATCTGCAATGTATACATGATGCAGAATAAATAGAATCATTAAATTAGATTAATTTTATAGAGTATTTAAAATACACCCCACTGAGCATATGTAGTTGGTCATGGACTCATGAAGTCAAGGTATCTTGAACAACAATATTAGTACACTACTACAATCATGTATAAGACACACATGGGCAAATATGCAAGCAAAAAAAGTAAACATCTTTAATCTTTACTGTCTTGATGCAAAATGTTGGAGAGAAAAAGGATGTCAGAAGAAAGGAGGCGGACCTATTCATAATCATCTTACACCGATCTTTGATGGTATTATTATAATGATAAATCAAGTAAAACACACATTCAGATATACAAAGCATGTTTGCTAGGATTTGAACCCAGAAAGTAATAGTTTAGGTTATGGTTTATGGAATAATTTCATTATGGT
Source organism: Bucorvus abyssinicus (assembly GCA_009769605.1). Lineage (NCBI taxonomy): Eukaryota > Metazoa > Chordata > Aves > Bucerotiformes > Bucorvidae > Bucorvus > Bucorvus abyssinicus. Next base: position 32,310,701 of record CM020026.1, read on the forward strand.
AACAATTGCAAATTTAGCTTTGAAATGAGAAGAAGGAAAAATAAAGAAAAAAATAATAAAAAAAGTAATCAACATTGACATGTTCTTTCTAATTGTAAAAATGGAGCATGAAAGTAGCAGTCTGGTTGTAGGACTCTGTTGCTCTCTGGTGCCTTAATCTGTTCAAGAGATACATGGAAATAAGGTCATTATGTTCAAGATTGTAAATGATACAAGGATTAGAAGATAGAACAAATAAGGCTGAATGGTACGAACTAAGTCAAATTTTTATTGTTTACATGAATAGCATAGCAGATGGTAGAGGCATTTTGTTGTGCAGAAAGATACAAAATAATTAGGCTTGGAGAAAGAAAACAAGCTATACAATATGTGGCAAATGGCCCAATAATTTAGCACACCGATCAGGAAAACAATTTGAAGGTTATTATGGAAAATCATTTTAACCAGCAACACAAAGCACAGTAGCAGTAAAAAAGGCAAACAAAACATTAATGTGAATGTGTAGATGAATAGACTCTAATAAAAGAAAGCATAATGCTGTTACTGCACACTTTCTATTAGGCCATATAGGAAATGCATGTGCTTTACTGGCTGCTTGGTACTGGCTGTACTGGGTACATAAAGAAACCGATCTTTTGAAGTGAAAGATAGGGTCAGCAAGATGATAGTAAATCTCAAAAATATTCACATCTACAAAAATGTGACTTATGAAAGAATTTATATGACAGAATAAGATGCAAAAAAAGTTTTCTTCTAATCCTAAATTCCCAACTTCAGGTATAGAAATTCTGAAGAAACCTCCTCTTTCTGTAATACCCAGATTATACGAGTCACTCTTTTGACACCATGATACTAGTTAAGGAATAACATCATAATAGGTATCAGGGTCTTAAAGGAGTTACATTTATAGTCCTTGAAAAGGATAATGTATTCCAGCAGAGCTTCCTAACTTGGTTGAGTTAAATTTCCTCATCCTAGCACAAAGAACTGGAAGTTCATAACGAGCTAGAACTATGACTACAAGAATGTTATGGTCACTTTATCCACAACTAATGATCATCATGCAAAGTAAATGATTTTTAAATAAATGCAAAAACATAGATATATCTAGCCTTTTCCTCTCTAATTATTTTAAGCTTCTATTCTACGTTTTAAAAAACTTGTCTTATCAAAGATATATACAAGTTATATCAGTAGCATCATTAAAATATTACTTTTGGTCTGCCGTTAATAAAAACTGAGTAATTTTTGTTGGAGACTATGTTTAAATGTAATTCAGTAAATAATTTTCAGTATAAATTCAGAAATGAAAATTCATAAAAGTTCAAGTCTAAAGGCAAGAATTCATTACAAAGATGATTTGTCTATTCTATCATCACTTCTTCTTTACTGCAAGACTTTGACTCACTCTATGATTTTTGGTTTCCTTGAAGACAAATTCAGTTGCATTAGAAAACTAAATTTTTCTTATGCCAACTGCACTCAAAGGTACACGAAATGCTTAACATCAAGATTTATGACAGTTTCTCAAAATCAGATTTTAAAAATTCTATTAACGGATTAACCCTTTAGCATCTGTTAATCTCTATATTTAAAAGCCTCTTGTTCTTCCGTGTTGTGTGAGCTGTTTTTTAAACAACATATATCTTGTTCTGGCAGAAAAATTACATAGAATAAAAAATTATTTATTAGCAGTGACTAAACAACTTATGAGACAGCAAATTCAGAGACAATCAGTTTCATTGTTTCCTAATAAATTCCTAATTAGGAGGCTATTGAAATTATTAGAGCCCCCATCACATGAATTAGTGCTGAGGGTGTTACCTTCGCTAACTATACCAAGAGTTTATTTCTGGTGAAGGTGTACTTTCGACTCGTAAGGTCAGATAAGGAAAGGCGATGTCAATACTCCTCTGTATCTTGCTTGCAGTGGTGGTGGGCAACCTTCATTCCTTAAGGGCACAATTGTGGGACCATCTTAGCAAGACCAGTTTCACAAAAATTATGCCCTTTTTAGTAATATGCTCTAGGATTTCTGAGAAACATAATGATATAAAGTCCAGCACTGTTTTGCCTTAAAAATGGCAAAAATATCTACAATTATCTGCATAAGCTTGTATTGTTTAATCCTCTTTTGTGGCACAAAACAATTAACCTGTGCACCTCAGACTCCTCTACTTTGCATTTTGGTTTTGCTAATAAATGCTTGTCCTTTGTGCACTCAAGGTTGCCAGAGTTAATATATTCACATGTTCTAGAGGAACAGCTAAAAATTCAGGTAAGAACATGGTGCACATGAAAGCATGAGGGTTCAGGTTCTCTTGCATGGTGAATAAAATTAGTGTGTGAATAAAATTAGTATGCAAACAGAAAAACCATATTTATTTAAAATACCTCAAATTGAAGGTATCATGTCCTAGTTAGCTAAAGTGATTTCTACTAGTACAGCAACTTAGAAAAACGTAGAGGCAAAGAAGACATGCATCCTTACTGGGGTAAGGGAAAAAAAAATCTGAGGAGAGAGGCCCGAGACCATAAGATGGAGAGGAGTTCATTCACATAAATGATTTTTAGTCAAAAGTAACTGAGAGCTGAATCTGCCTTAAGAAGCCTTTTGCTGTATGTTGTCACTAGACAGTGTCCTTCTGCTTAAGTACTATGTATGAGGGGAGATCATGGAAACTGGTAACAAAACAATTACACCAGGTACCAGCAAAGTCTTTGTTGTTTCCAAGCCTGATGCAATACCTAGGAAAGGGACTAGCATTGTTGTGTCTCTGCATAAGAGAACATGGAGCACCATGGATGCAGCACCTTGGGGATCTCTAGTTTGCTTCTGGGCACCATGCGGCATTTCAGAGTGCGCTGCGAACACCTGTATCAGCCTACAATTCCTTCATATGCTTTGAAAATGTCAACCTTATGCTTCCATTTGGCCAAATAATTAAATGTGTGATTAACTTCAAAAATTCAACCACGTCTTTTTCAACTAGAAAAGTCCACATTCAGCAGGGTCATAAAACAGGTGTCCCCTCAGATTATTTAAGAACATAAAGCAGAGTACATAGGTGCATGCTCAACTGGTGCCTTAATCTGTTCAATAGATACATGGAAATAAAAACCAGATCTGTAACAATCAGATTAGCCTGCAAATGGAAAAACAAAATTAAACAGAACAAAACAAAAAACAGGTGCATTCATCAGATGCTCCATTTCCCATAAATAATTCAGTCTGCTGCAATAATAACCACCTTTCCAGGAAATTTATAAGCCTAGTGCATTCACTTGCCATCTGATTAGATTAATAGCAAATTCCTGTTCTGAACATCAAACTACTATTTTTAGACAATTTATTAAATTAAAATATGCATAAATTATCTAATCATATACAACTGTATTTGTCAAGAGACAATTTTAATACAAAAGCTCTCTGAGAAAGAGGTCAGTTTACAATATTAGCCTCAATAAATGATTCTTAAATATATTTTTACACTCTGGTCTCTGCATAAATGCGCAGTCAGTTTATAACAGAACAAATACCAAAGGATTTTATCCAATCAGTCAGCCAAAAGTTATTTGATCTTTCTGATTTCCCCTAGATTTAAGTGGTCAGTACAAAGCAATTACAGTGATATAAATTATTTATCTGGTTTAGACAATTCACAATTCTTTAAATGCTTTTTCCTCAATGGACCTTATTTACCAAACTATTTCAGAATCTCCACATTAAAATGGATAATCAACAATAAATTTAATTCAAAAGACAACCAAAACATTTGTATTTTTCCTGAGGAATGGCAAGCTTGTAATTATATACTAATCTCCCCCAAGCATCCCTTTTGATATTTACAATTACATACATTTTTTATGACATAATAAATCTGTTGGAGAGAAACCAAAGATGATTTTTAAATATACTACTCATGTTATAAACAAGTAATCCATACTATTTTAAAATTCTTTACAGTATGATAACTACGCTTTCTAATGTCAGTGATCAGAAGTAGAAAAGAACAAAATATCTGTTGCATATGACAGCACTTTCATGGTTTTTATTCAGATCTCCAAATAAGCTATATATTAAGAGCACTATCTAGCTCTACCACCTTAAGAGCCTTCCGGCATGATTTTAAAAAAATTAATCAAGCTATGCTTGACCAAACTGCTCTGCAAGTATCTCAAGTCATATATAGTCTTATCACTAAATTCTGAAAGCTGTATCATACCGTGTGTTTGGCCTGGGGTCCTAAACCTACGAAAAGCTTTCAGTGCTTCCTCTGGTATAAGGATTACCGTTTACAGACTTATTATTCACAAAGTTCTTCCCTTTCTAAAATACAAGATAAGTAGTCTTGAAGTACATTATAAAATCAACAAAATTCCAGACAAATTTTGCCAAACTCAGAAAGGTTTGGTTGTTTATCTTACAATGGAGTTCAGGTGTCGAGGAGTATTATTTTTATGAGTTGAATAATAATTCAGTCATGAGAAAAATATTTTCCCCTAATCACAAAGGCATTTTATAGACTAGTTCTTGAATAATTTACTTTTTCTTCCCTTATGTATATGTGTTTAAAGTTGCAGATTCTAAAAAAACTGAAAGCTGACTACATTTTTTGTCAAATTTGTGTGGTGTCACGCTTTCTTAATTAGATTTGTTGATTCATTACTAATGAAGATAAAATGTCTTGCTTCAGACACAGTTACTGGTTTCTGCAATCATTTGAAACTGGCACACAAGTAATGTTATAGAAGTTTCAAAGCTGTCTTCTAATTCACTAGCTCTTCTACTTGGCTGTTAAACTTATTCTCACCACAAAACTGAGTAGACAAAATATTCATGACTATTTGTCTTTCCATAAAATTCTAATGACTATTTCCATGAAAAAATCGCAATAGTGATGGCAAAGTTTTACTTACAGATTTCACAAATGGATTTCAACAACTTCTTCTACTTCAGAATTAAATAAAATTCATTTTTCCCTACTGGTCATATTCCTAATGTTTCATTTTTGTAAGGAAAGGCAAAAAAACCCATACTTGGTTTAATGTGTAAATTAAACTATCATTGAAGACACCCTATAACTTTTCAGGTTAATACCATTACCAATGCAGAAGGGGGTTGGGGAAGATAGGGAAGGTTTACTGACTCTTGCCTAATAAGTTCCAGTGTTGTCATAAGAAACAGTAGAATTGTCTTGCAACATACTTGATGTAAACCTCTTGCAGGTCACCACTATGATGCTTTCCTTACACATATCAAAACCGGAATACAATTAACAAGAGAACTACTCAAATAGCTTTCACTCAGTAGTTTTCCTTACAAAATCTTGCAGTATATCCTGAATAAATTATTCAAAAAGCTAATTTTTTCATCATTTGACCAGATGTAGTTAACAACGATGGCCCTCGTCAACTTCAATATGTGAACAGCATTTAATTTCAGCAATACCTAATTAAGATGAAACTGGGTATTAAGAGACCACAAAGTCTGACTGACAATTTCATGATGAGTTTCTCTAAGGTGGGTCTAACAGGCAGTCTCTCATCATCTGTTCTCCTGTTTGTGTTTCTGGCCACCAGCTGGGGCTGAATATGCAAACAAAATGCAACTCTAACCACAACATCTCGGAGAATCACATTCTCTTTGTCTCACAGCCTAAAGATCCATGAATCTTACACCTGTTGTAAGAATACAGTGTTTTTTCTGGGCTCCGTAGCTTTCATAATTTAAAGAGAAGTCACTATAGGGCCATGAGGTGATAGTCAATAACACAAGAATAATCAGCATAAAAATCATAAAACAATATTTATACAGCTACCCTCCCTGATTAAAAGAAATCAGATTTTCTTATGGTCATAAGAATTCTAACTAGTGAAAAAATGAAACTGAAAAAGCATTTGGGAAAATTTGGGGTTAAGGATGTGTTTTTATTAATAACATTAATTATTTAGATGTATACACATAAACATATTTTAAAAGTTTTTTGGAATTCAAATTTAAAATATTCTTGAGCTATGATTAAAGCAAAATACTAACAAACCAAATAGGTTATTCACCAACACATAGAAAAAAATTGAGTTTCCAAAAACTGGTAAATAGCAATGTTTGAGAAGTCGTTTTTAAACTGTGTAAAGTTAAACAATTCTAGCAAACTGTCTCTTCAGAATCATGCAACAGGACATTAAAGGAAGTAGTGTGGATTGTCTGACAAAGTATCAGATTTTCTGCTTTAGACTGGAAGATTCAGACTGAAATAAAAACATTCAGTTATAAATACTACAGATACAAAAAGGAAATTTATCTGTTCATTGTTATTAGCAGGAAATGTTTTAAACCTCAAAGAGAATGGATTGCATTATATAACAAAGAAGGAAAGAAGTCCAAAGTTCCATTATCTAGCAGAATTAAATTAAAAGATTAAAAAAGAAATTACATAAATCTTAATAGCTTAAGTGGATGAGTAAATCAGTACCCAATTGCTTGGTTTTTTTTTTCTCTGTACTACATTTCAACATTACAGTTTGTACTCTGCTTTATGATAATGACATACGGGATGATATTGCTTTCAGTTGTGTCAAACTTCTTTGAAAATGTGAATGTGGAAAGCAGGAGGCTAACCAGTTGCTCTTCACTCAATATAGAAGAGAAGGAATTAGCCTCTTTTGGGTATAATTTGTAGATGGCACAACAGGTTTATCCCCTTTTTTCTATTCTCCCTCCCCACCTCTCCTGCCAGAAAAGCCCAAGCCTGCTTTACCAAAAAAAAAAAAAGTATTTGCAGAGCACATGTGGCTGTAGGTATTTCACTAGAAGACTTGTAAGGAAAAGGACAGAGAAAAAAGCTGAGAGAACACAGAGGGAAAATTCTAGCCACAAATACAATAACTCTGGTGGTATGGTCCATGCGAAAAAAGCTTAGAGAAACTGAGGAGAAGCACTAAAGAATCAAACTCCAGGAAAAGATTTCTTATCACAAACTCAAAATATATAAAAGAACAAAGACTTCAGTGTACGAAAAGATACTGTGCTGGAACACAAGGACACAACATGAATAAACCAGAATTACCAACAGTAAAAATATGAAAGGCAAGAGTCGCTGAAAGAATCATACAACAAAATGGCCAAAATGGCCTCTGCTCTACTTATATAGAGCCTTCGTTTTCTCCCAGTCCTGATCTATGCATATGATTTGACCTGAGGAATTTTGCCCTACAGTTATTCTTTGTTTATTTTGTTTGTGTTACAAGATAAGAAAAAATGTTTAGCATCTGTGTTTTTTTGGTGTTCTTTGCCTAAGAGATCGAATGTAATGCCAAAGACTGCAGAATAATAAAGTACAGTGATATTAACCTCCCTGACAAAAGAACCTACTAGGCTGTAATTTCCACTACATAGGTCTTCATTCTTGTGCACTAGCGATACAGGTCACTTTTAGAATAATACAGGAATAAAATGAAGATACTCGAGTTATAGAATCATAGAATGCTTTGGGTTGGAAGAGACCTTCAAAGGTCTTCTAGTCCAACCCTCCTGCAGTCGGCAGGGACATCTTCAAGTAGATCAGGTTTCCCAGAGCCCCATCCAACCTGATCTTGAATGGTTCCAGGGATGGGGCATCTACCACCTCTATGGGCAACCTGTGCCAGTGTTTCACCACCTTCATTGTAAAATATTTCTTCCTTATATCTAAGTCAAAATCACCCCTCTTTCAGTTCAAAACCATTACCCCTTGTCCTGTCACAACAACCCTTGCTAAAAAGACTGTCCCCATCTTTCTCATAAGCTACCTTTAAGCACTGGACAACCTCAATAAGGTCTCCCCAGAGCCTTCTCCAGGATGAACATCCCCAACTCTCACCCTGTCCTCATAGCAGAGGTACTCCATCCCTCTGATCATTTTTGTGGCCCTCCTCTGGACCTGCTCCAACAGGTTCTTGCGCTGAGGACTCAAGAGCTGGACACAGTACCCTCGGTAAGGTCTCACCAGATTAAAGCAGAGTGGCAGGATCACTTCCCTCATCCTGCTGGCCACGTTTCTTTGATGTAGACCAGGATAAGGTTGGCTTTCTAGGCTGCAAATGTACATTGCAAGCTCATGTCCAGACTTTCATCCACCAGTACCCTTAAGTCCTTCTCCACAGGGCTGCTCTCAATCCCATCATCCCCCAGCCTGTATTGATACCGAGGATTGCCCCAACCCAGTTGCAGGACCTTGCACTTGGCCTTGTGGATCTCATGAGCTTCACACAGGCCCACTTCTTGGGCTTGTCCAGGTCCCTCTGGATGACATCCCATCCCTTAGGCATGTCAACTGCACCACTCAGCTTGGTGTCATCTGCAAACTTGCTGAGGGTGCACTCAATCCCGCTGTCTATGTGATTGATGAAGATATTAAAAAACACTGGTCCCAGTATGGATCCCTGAGGGACACCACTTCTCACCGATCTCCATCTGGACATCAAGTTGTTGCCCACTACCTTTTGGATGTGACTATCCAACCAATTTGTTATCCACCAAACAGTCCACTCATCCAATCTACATCTCTTTAATTTAGAAAGAAGGAAGTTGCAGGGGACCGTGTCAAAGGCTTTGCAGAAGTCCAGATAGATGACATCCATAGCCCTTCTCCTGTCCATCGATGCAGGCACCTCGTCATAGAAGGCCGCTAAGTTGGTCAGGCAAAGTTCTCCACAGTTCTCCAGAGACATTTTTCTCGGTACCAAATTACACGGTGCTTCAGTACCACAGTACTTTAAAAAGGAAGGGTGAGCAGAACTGACAGAATGAATCCCAACCCTCTGACTTGTTTCAGCATCAAGAGAAGAAGAGCAGAATGAAAAATTCAAGAACTTACTATCATTCTGTTATGGTTTAGGATTTGGCGCAGTTTCAGCAGCACAGGAAGGAGGCTACCGCCATCATTTTGGCATAGAAGGAGGCTGCCACATTTGTTTTGGTGCATTTCAGTAGCAGGGGATGGGGCTGCTAGCATGATTCTTGCAAGAAGCATTACAAAATATCCCCCTGGCTCCAACTTCACTCCTGACTCTGGCCCAGGCTGCACCAATCAGTGTCTCTGCAAATAAACATATTTAAGGGGGAAACGCTTTTTGTTTTCTAGCATGCTCTTTCATTTTGGAGGGAGTAGGATGGAAGAGGAAGAACTAGCCACGTGGTCACCGAGGTAGCCAGATGAATATTGCAGAATACTTTCTGGGACAGCAATACCTCCCTCAAACTGTGGCAAGTTACTCATTGAGCACTGGTGGGAGAGGCAGAAAGGCTGCAGAGAGCCAAGCAGAGAAACTGACAAAACCTCCTGAAAAACGCAGTGACTCTGGGTTATGGCACCTGGCAGGCTTGATGCTGGGAGAGGCAACCCTGGCAGCAGACCCCCCATGTGAACTGGAGGCATTCATGCCTGACTGTCTCCTCTGGTGAGGGGACACCATGTGACTGGAGGGAACCTATGAGGCATGTGTTCCATGGAACAAGCAGCTGGAACATCATGCAGAGGGTTAGAAATGACTGCACCCCCCACCCTGTGTTCCCCCCACCCTGGTACCAAGCTGGGGGCGGGGGGAGGTAGTAAAGCTGGACCCGGCAAAAAGGGAAGGGGTGGGGGGAAGGAAGGTATATTTAAGATCTTGTTGTTCTCTCTTTCTGTCCTACCCTACATTAATTGGTTCTTCTGGTTGTGGTTTTGTTCCTTTAAATAAATCGATTTTGTTTCCCCTAGTCCAGTCTGTTTTTACCTGTGGCGATAAGTGGTGTGTTTAGCCCCCCCTTATCCTCTGCCCTGACCCTCAAGTAGGTGTTTTGTTTTCTCCTGGTGGCTTTAGTCACTAGTTGAGTCTAAATGGCGACACATTCCAATGCATAGTGGCATATTCCCACTCCATTTATCTGTTTTGTTCTTATTCAGACAAATTAGTTAGGACAATACTTGATGTTACAAGCTTGTAGATGTGGAGAACAGATCTTGGCTCTATTTAATTACACAATTGCCTAATAATCTGGCTATACCAACCCCATGCAGCTCTTTAGTTCAATTATGGATTTCACTTCGTGTAAATTTTGAAATCCATCTGCACAGCTGGAACCTTTTCTGCTTAAATGTGTGTAGAATACCTTCAACATAGATTGTGTTAGCAAAATAATTAAACCATGTTCTCTTCGGAAAAAAGGCTGCTTTTTGGTGAATATCAGGGTGTTGCAGAATTTCTGTGAAAATATCTATTGATTATCTTTCTTATCTGTAGGGAAAAGATCCTTCTCAATTTAAAATATTTTCATCTCATCACATTAAAATGATGTCAGTATTAAAATTCTATTTTCAGGCTTTTTCTTGTGAGATTTTTTGAATGATAATGGCAGTGCAATGGGAGGCTTTGAGCATTTGAATGAGGGAATTTGGTCCAAGTTGCACTGACTTCTGTTAATGTTTTATAAAGTATATGTAGCCTATTGCTCAGTAGGCATTCTGCTTCCCTTTCTCTGCCAACTCCGTGGAGAATATAAGACTCTGAAAGGGATTCTTGCCTACATATTTAGCTAAGCTTGATACATTTAGGTTAGCCTGCACTTGGGAATTTTGCCGTAGATGTTACAAGATTTTAACTGCAGACAGCATTTTACTTTCAGATATTTTGCTCTGGTAGTCCAAATTCAGGACTCCAGATGGATGCATTAATAAATCTAACTAAACCATTAATATTACTAAGGAAGTAATTTTTTTTTCTTGAGATCAACAGAGGGAAAGACAAAGCAAATGATTTCAATAATCCAAATTTTTCTTGTTATTTGAAAACAGTTTGTTATCTGGACTCATTATCGAATGTATTTCACTAGCCTATCATTCCAGTTTCTTAGGTTTCTTTAATGCTTAGCATTCTGTTTCTTTGTTTTTTAAGTCCACTATGATAAATAAATTAATATTTCTGCCCATTGTTCCTCAGTCAGGCTCCTGAGTATCATAAAACATACAGTTATTATAATGGGTCATCAGTGTTAAGTAATTTTTAATTAGGAGAAGGTGCTCCACGCCAAAGTAAATTTGACAACCCTAAAATATAAAAAGAAGCAATGAAGTGCTGAACCCTGGACATTTAGTTATTAGACTTACCGTAAATTTGTTGTGATGGTTAGAAACTATGACTGTCTCCATAATCAATGCAAGAGACTGTGCTTATGACAGTTTCAGAAAGTGGAAAGGATTAGTTGAGGACATACTTCCTCATCATTAAATTTAGCAAAAATTGCTCACTCTTAGAAGCATAGTACAGGGGTTTTACTTTTAATTAAGTTTTAACTGCTGTTTATGCAGATTCACCACTAAATCACTATCAAACATGTCCTAAAGCCATTCATACATATAGCTAATTCATTCTGTGCTTGACAACCCTGCTACTGAAGCAATCTCAGCAAAACGGCTGATTATACTAGATTTGGTTGAGGTTCATTTGCAATTTCTGATTAAACTGCTCTTATTGTGCTGGATTTTAATGCTAATCAGAATTAGCTAGGTGCTGAAACATGATCAAAAATGATCACAAATGAGTTTTAAGATCAGACAGAAAAGTATAAATGGGACTAACCTGCAGCGCATTTAGCAAGATTAGCAATAGAGCAAAACAAACTGCTATTCACAGAAATTTTAATTCTGAAATTTTGTTTAATAAGACTCAGAAGTAAAACTCAACTGAGGTTCAAAGGCATGACTTTGTGTTTTAATTAAAATTATACAAGGCTCCAAGGTAAACATTTGTACTTTATGCTTAAACAAAAGGATTTTATCCTGTATTCAAATATAAAGCAGGATCAGTACTCTCGCAATATTTTTCTTTTCTCCTGTACCAAAGGAATTGCATATGAAGGTCTGAACATTCACAAACTCACTGTTCAGTTCAAACTCTGAGTAGCAGATAATGTTAAACAAACCAAATAAACGTGCTTCAGGCCACTTTTTGTTATGAAAAATAACACAATGCTCAGTCATTTTACAAATCAGGATATAAAATAATCACCTGCTGTCAGGAATAGCATTGTTTAAGCAAATTGTTGCCTTATTGTTTTTTCAGTACTGATGACAGAGGCAGTTGCAGAGATTTGGGAACAAAACTTCAGCCTTAGCATTCAAAACTTCAGGCTTTATACAGGGTTATTTGGAAACACCTAAGCAGAGTGAAACAAGATTCCTTGTTACAAAGGTGCCTGCTACCTGCTGTAGCACAGTGAAACCCTGGGGCTGGTATAGTCAAAGTACATTTGTCTAAATCTTACTGGAGCATGGGAGTGCACAGCAACCCTGGCCCTGGGGCTTTGACCAGGCACAGACCCACAAGCAGGAGACCTGCATCTCGTTGCTGCTGCCTGAGCACATCGAGGCAGTGACTCCTCTCATCTCAGGGAGTGATTTCTCCATCTCCCACAGGCAAGGAGAAAGAGAACCTGAGTTTCTGATCAGCATTCTGCCTTGCAAGGCTCTCCAGGTACAGAGAGACGTACTACAGGTCCAAAATTCCTGGAAGTTCAGGTGATAATCTGCTATCTCATGGGTTAGCTATTTCATCTTAGTAGCCTGAAGCAGCTCCCATCTCCAGAGAAAATATCTTTTCTTTCAGAGGAAAAACATGATCTTCAGAAATCAGCAGTTCTTGTCTTGGACTGCACTGTAATGCAAGTTCCAGAAAGGCCAAAAATGGTGCATTTTCTCTCTCTTATTTTCTTATAGCTTTCCAAAGTTTTTGCTTATAACATTAGGATCATGAAAGAAAAATAAAAAGTCATCAGTAACTTGGCAAAACTAAGCTCAAAATAAAAACTGTTCAGTCTCACCTTAATGTTAATTAGGCTGTTTAATTAGACTGTCTCTAATTAGAGGTAATCTCTCCGCAAACAAGAATGAGGGTGTCAAATATGCCGAATTAAAATAGTTCACTGAAAATTACAAAACTGCATGCTTCATTCAGTATGTTCACACAGCTCTGAAAAGAAAAAATATTTTGCAAAAATATATTTTTCAAAGCTATAACTGTTTTGATTTCAGCTGTCACAATAATTTCATGGAGTTCCCTACTACTTTTTTCCATATATAATTCCTGTAAAACGCTAAATCAAGAGATTATGATTCACCAAAAAACAATTGTTTTCCCCCAGTGGGTTTTGGACTCTGTCTCAAAGAAATAGCTTTTCTTATTTAGTCCCCCCCAAAACTCTAAAACCTTAGGTTAAACAACGTTCTGACCTCCAGAACATCCATCCTTTAGAAAGACATCTGTTGCAACTGAGGATATTACTTTGATAGTCTCTGCCAACTGTTTTTAAAGTCCTGATTAAAATACACCTGAAGAATTTATTTTCAGCATCAAGGCAAACTTTGATGATCTTCTTGTAGCGAAGTAGCATGCTATTTATCAGTCAAATGCAGGGTTCTGATTAACTTGAAATATTACAGTGAGAGATAGTAGAGAACTTCTGACAAATACTTTGTCTCCTCTTGGAAAAAGAGATTAATGAAGTTTACTTGAACCACCTCATTTTGGCTTTCATTCAAGTGCCATGGTAGAGTGATAGCAAACTCCTAGTCCATGAGATGCCCATGCAGGGTGTACCTCAGAAAAATGTTATCTTTCATTGCTACACCAAGTAAGCAACATGCACTCTGCTTGCTGCACCATGGGGCTATTTAGTGTAAATACTGCCGTCACTCCATATTGCCTTATGTCTATTTCAGAAATTTTGTTCCCCCTGATGCTTTCAAATGTAAAATTTAAATAAGCAAGGACCTATGTTATCATTTTTAGACACACACAGACAAATCTGCCAATAACCTCTGATCAGAAAAACTTAAGGAGGCAATAAAACTATTTATTCCAACTTCTTTCTCCACTGATAATTTCTCTTTTAACATAATGAAAATCAGATGTCTAATCTCAAAGGTTCAACATAGTTCTGAGACTTCTTTTACATGGAAAGTGCAGTTGCAAACTTTCTGATTCCTGCAAAAATGAGGATTTAGAGCAGTTTGTGCATGATGCCCCGCAGGCCCCTCAAACCGTGGTAAATGGCGTTGGAGCAGAAGCAATTGGTCTTACACAATGCAATCTTTCTGGGCAAAGCTCAAAATAAATGTAATAAGAACATTTGGGGGAAATATCTAATTTTTTAACACAAATAACAAGCACATCGTTAATGGTCTGTGGGTTAAAGAGGTGGCAGACACAAGGAATCCTCAAAGTTAAGAGTTTTTTCAGTAATAATATACCTAAGCCTGATATAGATTAATACAAGAGAAGTACACCTGGAGGTTGAAAAAAACAGTATATGAAGGCAGTTTTTGAACCGATACGACATTTCAGTGGCCAGCATCTCTATTTTCAGGATAGTTATAACAGTTTGAATCTTTACAGAAGTAAGAAGGCAATGTGAACTGCAGCAGTCGTCACTTCAAATGGAACATGGCTAGACAGAGAGTTGTTCATTGGTGTTTTTGGATGGAGATGAAAGTAAAAAAAAAGTTGCATAAAAATCAATAGCCACAACATGTTCTAGAATAAAATGTAAGTCAAAAAAAAAAAAAAAAAAAAGAAAAAATGTATCCAAGTACCTGTCAAATATGTACTGGCTAGCGAATATTTGGAATTGAAGTCAGTGGGAAAGCCTGCTTTTGTTGCATTCTTCAGGTAAGCAACTTTAATTTTTACAATTAAAATTAGAAAACCATCAAAGATAGAAGCATCCATTTTTATTCCTAGCCCTAAATAATCCAGTAGGCCCAAATCTTGGTCAGCCAACTGGATCTAAAGTTCCTGAAAAAAACTTTAGCAATAATTTCACCCTTCAAAAATCTCTTCATCTGAAGGGATGAAAAAGAAGTCAGGAAGAGCAAAGTAAGCCTATGGGAATTTTGTGCTGCTACTTTTCATATTCCAAATGTTTGTTTAGGCCTTACCTAAAACTTCCTCATGTTAGCTGAAATAAACTGTTCACTGAATTGCTTGCCTTCTACCTTTTCACCGTTCTCTTCATTTTTATTGGCTTCTTTAGATCTTAAGTATTGCTCCATTAAGGCAGACAGTACACTTTCAAGGGTCTATTTGAAAATATTGCCAGGGCTAGAATAAAATTTACATTCAAAGCATTCAGCTATGAGAAGTAGTATGTATATGGGGTTTCTTTAAAGTCTGCAAACTCCTGCTACAGAAGATAGCGCTTTTGCTTACAGACAAGCATGTGGAATCTGCCAGTATAACACAAAATGCATTTCTTACATGGTGCAAACTTGTCCTGTCCTCACTGAAAGAGCACAAGCCACCTTATGGCTTTAATAAAATTATTCTTAGTTTGCATTACATTCTTTTTGGCTAGCCATTGGAGGAGATAATCACTGTGTCAGACCCTCTGGTAAGGATTGGTGTATATCAACTATTTTTCCACCTCCCAATCTCACATACTTCTCAATCTGCAATTGAAATAATGTCAATAATGTCTGTCAATTGTTTAGCACATCATAAGCAAATCACATTCTGTTCATTAGAAATATTCTAAACATATAATTTGAATTACGCAGCATTTAGTCTGCATAATTGTTGCATACCAAATAACCTCTGTACAAAATGTCTTTCCATTGTCCTTTTCGATAAACTGAGATTTATGCAATCTGAAAAAAGAACAGAGATAATCTGATGGAGAGATGGAATAGAAGCCTGGGCACTGAATAGAATTTAAGTCAACTGTTTACACACTTCACTGCAGAAAAATTAGCCATATGAACCATCAGACTGTACAGAAGTGTCAGGCTGTGCAGATGGCAGAAGAGGTATCCTTTAATGCATAATAACAGGTTTTACCTAGGATGCAAAATAACCTTGCAGTTCCTCCCACATTTTAGTGACATTTCAGAAAGCATTTGTGAGCCATTTGCAAAGCAGTAAAACTGGAGAAATGGTGATTTTTCAGGAGACTGAAACTGATGACTAATTTGAAACTTAGTAGCAGGGTTGTTAATTTGTTTGGCTATAATTGAAACTGATATTGAGATTGAAAAAGGAGTCAGATATAAAAACCTCAGACTGTCCTGCATGCGTATACTTGGCATCCAGGATCCATCTTGCTCATGTGATACCAAACCAGCAGCTCCTAAAGTGAGACCAGAATGTGAATGCATCCAAGGAGATGCGATGGTTTCCCTGTGACAGGTGCTTTTCCATGTTTTAGGTAGCTTTTTTCATTTTACCCTTTCCTTTCATCTCCTTGGATTGTTATTGAGCATGCTTCTACACCCTGCCATTATCGTTTCCCATAACCTGAAAACAGGCAGGTGGCACTTTCTTAGCACAAATGAATGGCAGGCAACAGTGCAACGTGGTCTGTCAATGCACTTAGCAGAGCTCCAGCTTCCACCAATTTCCCTGCTTATAGCAATAGGAAATAGATGCCACAAACACATTAACACACATTACATTGCCAAATCTCAAGCTGATAGGATACTAACTTTAGATTATGGCCAGTGCCACAGGCCTGTCTTCTGTCCTTTGAGACTTGTTTTTATTAGCTTAGTCTGAAATGGTCTTCATCTGCTCTCAGTCTTGGAGAATTAAAAAAAAAAAAAAAGAAAAAATTAAAATGCACCTTTCTTCTTACCCTTCCAATCTCAGATTTCTCAAAAAACTGAGCTAGATTTTTACTGTTATGATAAGCATTTTGTGCTCTTTCTCAGGCACAGTTTGTTTTACAGCTCTAAGTTAATATTAGTGTCTGAACTTTACAATGTTTGCAACAACCTTGTGTGTCTAGTCTGATCAGGACATAAGCATAAAATTAAAAAATAACCAAATTAGCGACTGTAAATATACATTTGAGGATCAAACACAACTGCTTATTCCTTTAAAGCTATCTCTGTGAGAATAAAACCTTGACTTTATAAGCCAAGACACTTTCAGTGCCACATTCACAAATTTAATGTATTGCAATGGAAAGGCACAGAGCCAGGATTTGCATGAGCTTCTCCAATATTTCAAGGACGTTCTTAATGTTCTAGAAGCTGCACAGGACCATTAAGACCCTTTCTATGATCTCCTGCATTTAAATGAGGGCATCATTTAGCTGGAAACACTTACAATGCCATTAATATAGAAGAGCTATTATGGCAGATCAAACGAGTCTTACAGTACTCTGAACATTATAGGAAAAATATCGGGGCGCTATTTTCTGGTCAGAAAGTAGCAAATGAAGCTGCTCTGGATATAGATCACAAGCCAAGAACAGAAATTAGCTGCACAATCATCAAGTGATTAATATATTCAGTTCTAACATGTTGAAAAAGAGCTCTAAAAACATGTACAATAATAATAATAATGGAACACAGAACCCATTTCCAAAACAAGCCTGGTACAATGCAATCTGATGTAATAGTGACATGATAATGAAGAGAATAGTGCAACGTATTACAATGCCTCCTTTATATGCACTTCAATAGTTCTTTAACAAGATAACGTATTAAAATGAATGCAGAAAAAGTTATTATACTATCCTGGCTTCACAAAATCTTTGTTGTAAAAGTAGGGGTGAGCGAAAAGTAGAATAAAGCTGAATGTTCCAAAGGTCAGAAGCCAATTCTCACCATTTCAAAATGCCTAAGCAATTTACCTAACATTTAGTGTTTGTATCTACTGTTCCAAATTGCACAAAGCACACAAATGTAAAGATTACATAAAGTAACTCCTGGACAGATTAATTTCATTGTCTATTTCTTAAATCATGATATATGCAATCCAATTCAAGATGTAGGAAAAGCTGTCCTACCCTCTGGCTTACAATATTAGAAATATTAGAATATTGAAGGAAGTGTCTTTGGTTCTCTGGCTGGATTTCAAAAATATTTTGGTTTTCAGATATGTTCCAGAAATACAAAATTTAAACAGAAAAGGATATTTCTGACTCGCTGTCCCTTCACAGTAATGAAATGACTTATTCCCATCAACAGTCCCATACACCTGGGTAGTGATCTAATAGTTCCCCTCTGTAATTTTTCCAGGTCCAAGGTTATGTTGTTTAAAACAACAGCAATTTCGGTAGTTATTTCACTTCGTAAGTCAAGCAGAAGAGGGGTATTTTTTGCTATTGCCAGATGATTCATGACAAATAGGAATCTGGAAATTGCCTAGAATTTGCCTGAAAATGAACTATTCATATAGCTGTCGTCACAGCTGCCAGTTCTTGATTCCCACACTGCAATCAGGATTTTAAAATCTGTGATCTCTTCCGTCAGCCTCACTTTTGATAGCTCATAAAAGGGACAGATATGCTGCATTTCGCCCCATGATGCTTTTTTCTTTCCAGCTGGTATGTCTTCAACTAGACTCTGCTGTGCACATTAACTCATCTTTTGTCCTCGGCAATGTTTTTGGGGTTTTTTTGGTTTGGGTTATTTCTTTTTTTTTTTGGTTTTGTTTTGTTTGGCTTTTTTTTTTTTGAGAGCAGCCACTGACTGCTTTCAGAGGCTCACTCCATGATTTCTGTAAGCATTTTTAACTTGATCCTGCTCTCACTGGAGCAGAAGTCAAACCACCTATTCATTTTAATAGTTCAGTATCAGATCCTTTACGTGTAAGAGATGTATTGTGAAGCAAGGGGAGCAAAGTTGTGAGAGTGCCAAATAGACGAACGGAAGGATGATTTTTCATGGTACCTTGAACAACAACCCATATCCACTTCTCATGTGTCTCTTTCCCCATCAGAGTAGGATAGCGGCCTGGTGTTTTAGTTTTGCATTCCTTAAAAATGTCCAGTTTGAATTGAAGAGGTGTATCACTGTATCATTGCAGTTTTGTGCTTTTGTTCTTGGATCTTGACCATGGGTGTCACTGGAGCAAAAAATTCACCTCATTTGTCCCAATTTGGCAAAATCTATTAGAAGACAGAATGATTTATTTTAGCTAATAATTTTAATGGTATCACTGTGAATCATTAAAAGCTTTGCATTGACTTGCTTTGGAAGGGCGTTATGCAAAGGTGTAGTATTACGTAATTATTAACTCTGTCACGAGTGCCTTCATTTTACCCTATTTGGCAAAACTTGTTGAACAAGTCTCAGCAAACTCATTTCCCAGGCAAGTAAAATATGTCATTTCCTCAGATTCTATGTTCAATTTTACTACACAGTTTTCTGTATGTAACTTACTTTACACTGCATTTTCCAGGTGTCTAGATGAGGAGTTATAATGCCAGGTGACTCACTATGTTTTTAATTTAGTTTTTGTACAAGAATATACATAATGTTATGCAATTAATTTATTAAATACCATAAAAGCACTGTCCAACACAGATGAATCAATTTATTTATGACTTAACATACATTTTTCATGTAGCATTGCTACTTCAATATGACATTTTGAGAATCGTGAAGTGACTCAAAGTTGGTTTGCTTTTTTTTAATCTACAGTTCACCAAATTTATCTTTTTCTCTATGACTGGGCTGATTATTTCCAGACATTACTGTGGCAAATAACAATTTGCTCTCATCTTTTTTTGCTATCACCTTTCAGCAAAGCAGATCTCTTTTGCAGATGATGAAGAAAACTAGGATAGGTTGTACATTTACACTACAAAAATGTGATATGTTTTCAGGTTATTTTGGTCACAGTGCATTACAAGGGGTACAGAAGTTCTGAAAATCTATTTAAACTTCTAAACAGTTCTTAAAGTACTTTAAGAAGTCTTTTTAAAATACATTTACATTTGAAAATCATTCATATGCTAAAGAATAGCATATTGGATTTGATTAGTTATTCAAATCAGTTCATACAGATATAAAATTGAGCTTAGCATAGCAACTAAAATTACAAAAAAATTAATAAAATCTTCCTAGTTCTACTGTTTATCTGATTCTGGATAAGACATTCTATAAATTCACAACCATGTTTGCAACTCATTATGTGGTGACAAATCCCACCAGCAATAGAAAGTGAAACCTGTTTAGTCAAATACTGTGAATTGAACCCAAATCCAGGTAATCTATATGCCTTAAAGGAGCTGAATTGTTGCCAACTTTCAGTAGTGTATTGCTTTGTTATTCAAATGCCCCAAGCAAACCTATTCACTTGTGATTTCTAATATGCTTTCACATCAGGGTGATTTTCCATTACTCCATTTCTCTAATAATACATGTTCATAGCTGTGGGTTAGTGTTAAAGAAAGAAATTGACCTGAGGAGATCTGACTTAAGTATTCTGCCCGGTAGCCTGGTAGAAATTACAAATAGTTTCATGTTCTGAATAAAGTCATTTCATGCTAATGGATTTTATACTGAATGATTTTCTCACTATCTGTAAAGTTTTATATAGTCAATGTATAACCTACAACCTGAAACTGAAAGATTAAGAATAAATCTAACTAACTAACAAAGCTATAGTTCAGACAATAGCACCTATTTTAGGGTGATATCAAGAAATAATTACTTGAAATAGAATAATTGATTAGCAGAAGTAAAGATTATGTTAATGTATACCTACTTTGTAGCATCATATCTCAACACTTGAACAAAAGAAGATGTTTGCCGGACTAATTTTTCCACCTTTCTTGATTTCTATTTGTGAGGCTCACTGCATTTATTTTCTTATTAAAATGGAATTCATTCATGTATAGATAACTTTTCACAGGACTATCTTAATATATACTGTAATATCTATAAAATTCCACAATTTGGGAAAGGGAGTCATTATTTAAATCTCCGGTAAAGTGCTATAAATGCATAGGGAGCAGGAACTGAGAAAACACTCTGTATCACTGAAATTCCTTATGGAAAACTTCAAAATTTGTCACTGCATGATTTTATTTTATTGCACACAGCTTGGACTTACATACTGAACAGTTCCTGACATCTGAACATCCATTTATTGCTCTCATTTTTCCTGTAATTTTTAAATAATCAGTCATGAAACACCTTTTCACTTTATTCCCTTTTGTCTGAATCATGCAACACGTCCTTTACTTTGAAATAACTTATAGGCAGTATTTCTGCTACTGTAAGTGAAATGCTTAAACAATTTGCAGTGGCTTTTTTTCCCCTCCTGTTTCACAGAGATGAGAAGAAAACTAAAGATTAAGTCTGTTCGTGTGATGGAATGTTAACATTTTTTCTAACAGAACTAGACACTGTTTTTTTCAAACACAACACTGCTAGGCAGCAAAGGGAAAAACAGCCTTTGCCTAATTTCTTAGCTGCTGCTTTAGAGTACAAGCAAAATGAATGGATGGATGGATGGATGGATGGATGGATGGATGGATGGATGGATGGATGGATGGATGGATGGATGGATGGATGGATGGATGTTTGGAGAAGCTTGGAGACCATGTGTTGAAGAGAATAACAGCTACACAGATTAAAAGAAAGGATCCATCCTACTAAGTCATAGTGAGCAAAGAAATAGTGAGTAGGAAAAGTTGCGCAGCACAACCACACCAAGACTTTGGCCAAATTTTAGGAGTGTTGAGGTAAGCAAGAACCTCATGTTCATTCCCCTGCAGTGAACATAATCACCTTGACAACAAACAGTGAGGAAGGTATCTTACCTCCTGACCTGCCTGGTTCCAGTGTTCCACTCATCTCACAGTCACAATGATTTTTTTTTTTTTTTTTTGTGCTAGCCCAAACTACATCATCATTAATATATTTTTCTCTTTTTGTAAATGAATGTAAAAATCGATTAACACATAAAGAAAACAGCATAACCTCATTCACAACAACGCAAGTCTGTAAACTGAGTCTTTTCGCTCTGTAGGCTCTGTATTTCCCTCTGGACATTCAAGTTATACATGCTGTGAAAACTCTGAACCTGAACTTCATTCTTTCCTCATCTTGGCATGCTCCCATCCTTCCCTGGAATATTGCTAAGATCACACTAGGTCTGCCTTTGAATGCCTAGGTCACACCTTTGAATGAATGGTGAATGGAGTCATAGGCTAAGCTTTACTGCTGTAGGCATGGCTCCTGATCTTGTATCGAAAGGAGCATTATAAGTGGGTCCAAGAAAAGAATCAATGGGAGAGAAGAGGAAACAGATGATACCACATATCATCCTGGAGAAAAGGAGGCTGAGGGGAGAACTTATTGCTCACTGCAAGTACCTGAAAGGACGTTGAGAGGTGGGGATTGGTCTCTTCTCCCATATAACAAGTTACAGGACAAGAGAAAACGGCTTTAAGTTGCGCCAGGGAAGATCTAAAAAAAAACTTCTTTACAGAAAGGGTTGCGAAGCGTTGGAACAGGCTGCCCAGGGCAGAGTTGGAGTTCCCATCCCTGGAAGTATTTAAAAGACATGTAGATGTGGTGCTGATGGACATGGTTTAGGGACCCTGGCAGTGCTGGGTGAACAGTTGGACTAAATGGCCTTAAAGTACTCTTCCAACCAGGTGATTCTGTGGTACCCTCCTTGGCAACAGTGAGAAGAACAGCACATAGCAGGTGAAGAAACAGCATGGGCAAGGGAAAAAGGTGAGGCCTCATTGGATGTCAAAATTTCTGTGCTGTGTTGCAGTGTTCCACATTGCTCAGAACCAGATCCTCCTTACTGCATACCAGCTTGTGTGTCGTACCTACCACTGGTGAGTGAGCACCAGTAAGAAAAACATGTCACAGCCTCACAGGTATATGGGAAGGCCATGTAAGTTAACAGTTACAAAGCACATTTGTTCAAGAGCCATTTATGTACAATATTTCACTGTACCACATCCTCTTTCACAGTTCAATTTCACCGAAGTCTTCCGTACCTTTATTCACTTGTTTAGAAGTTGTACTAGCATTATCACTTTAACTGTATGGTATGTGCTGGTAAACTTTCTCCTTGAGTACGAGGTATTGAAGTTTAAAAACGTATGGTAAGATTTAATGTACCTCAATACTTAATCATAAACTAAACCAGCTGTTTTTCAGAGTATATAATCATGGTAAACAAGCAGGTATCTTCTTCACACATGAAATAATATTTTGTGCCAAAAATAGGAATTCTGGCAGTTTTGAGTGAGCTTGGAATTTAACAAAAATTCAAATTATTTTCTGATGAAGTCAAGAGCAATAAAAAAATTTATTTTAGGATTTCCATTTTCCATTTATCATTGTTTATTACTTGTCACTTACTTGGCAAAATGACAGTTTACACTAGAACTGTCACAAGTTTAGACTGATAGCCAGCATCTGCAGATGCTGTTTCACAGTTGTTTTTCCAATTGTCCAGCTGTTTTCCCAGCTATTATATTCTCCTTAGGAAAACCCTGTATTCCTTAGGAAGCCTGTACTCCTTTTCTGCCTTCAGATCTTGGTTGCTAGTTAGCTTATTTCCTGCTTTTGAAATGTTTGTTTATCTATTAACATGATTTTACTCTTATGATCTGGATAAAGTTAAGTCAGTGTTAAGGAATTTGTTTTCCCTGTTCAAAACTAGAGGCAAGATAAACCATTTAGGCAGCATTATTTTGTCTACGTTTTAAGGTCAAAAAATGTAAACAACAAGAACGAAGACAGAAAAGAATATGGAATATACAGAAAATAAGTTAGAGAAGGTTGCTGGAGATGTTCATTCGTGAATGATAAGAAATTTTAATTTACATTCAGGATGGATTAGATTAGATTAGATTAGAATCCAGAAATTAGAATTAGAAATAGAATTAAGAAAGGAGTGTTATGGAGTTTGGCTTTTGGTTTTAAAAAAATTAGAGATTTTGACACAATTTTTTGAAAGAAAAATATGGTGCTATACTTCAAAGTAGTGAATAGGAGGAAAAAAACACCTGTAGAAATCATTCTTATTAACTGAAGATAAAGAACAGGAACATCTATCAAAAGAAGTAGCCTATAAGATAAAATATATTCTCTTCCAAATGGTTTCTACAAATGTAATTAAGTAATAAGAGAGAACGCAGAAGGTTTCCTACTGTGGGTTGCCTTTTTTGAGCAAAGAGGATTTAATGCCTTTAATGATGCAAGATACTACAGCACCAGCTGTCTGAAAAATATCAAGAGAAAACATGAAAAATAGAATTTGAAACTACCAAGTATTTGAACACTGAAAAGGTGAATAATAAACCGGAAGAATAACGCTTTGGGAAAAAGAACAGATAATACAAAGGAAAGAGCCTACATTTTAAATGAGATTTTAATATTCCGGTTGATAAATGCTGTTCTTGATAGCAAACTTGCTTTATAGTGATGTCATGCAATCTCTAGGCTGAAATACAAATATTTTATATTCATTATTAAAATAATATAATGAATTTCATTAACAGCAATTATTTCGTTTGGCAGTCAGCTTCCAGTCCTTAGAAACCATTTTATAAATTGCTCCACACCACATACTTTATACAAAAGTATGCTGGAGGTAAATGGTTAAAAAAAAAAGTCCACAAAATATACATAGAAATATGTACATAAAGTAAATGGTAAATATTATTTATGTATTATTTACTTTAGGGGCAAGAAAGTATAACAAATTACACTTAAGTCAAACAATGTGAGATGTTCTAACTTTACGAACAGTTTTCTTCCAGGCTAAAATGTTCCATACATGTAATTATCTTTGGTGTATTCCAATTTTGTTCTTCAGCTGAGGAGTCTCAGAATTTTGAACATGATTAATACAATTGTTTTTTTAAAAATCAAGTGTTATTTTGTTTATCACAATTGAAGTCACTTGAGATGGCAGCAAAAACAAAGAAATAAATAATCTAAAATATGTTACAGAAAGAAAAATTCACTAGTCTTTGTAAAAACTGGGCAAAGGATTCTTGAAGTTTACCATAGCAAGTCAGACAGTTAAAAAATCCTACTTTTGCTGTAGCCCTTGGCATTTTGGCCAGGATGTAAACAAAAGGTCTGTTAAACTTCTATATTCTAAGATAGATTACTATTTTTTGCTTGGAAAGAACCCTTTTTCTACCTCTGTTCATATCCACATGTTAATGTGCTAATTGACATCATTAATAACTTCTATTTTGATAACTGTACTGCTAGCGGCAGGATGGCAGATTGAAATATAAAAAAGTATTTTTCACCTTTGAACTATGAGGATTTTAATTAGTTAGATTTTAAAAGCAAGCCCTTTGCTAGTTTTGTGAGAAAAGAGAAAAATCAGTGAGCCATTGTGTCCCTTCACAAGACCCTTTCCTAAAGAGAAAGGCACTCCATCAAGCTTTCTGCTGAAATGGTGAATGTCAATAAGAGCCAGTAATGACCAAGTTCGAAAAAACTTAGAATAAAACTAAATTCAGTCACTATTCTCTTGTCCTCTGTTGTCAAGTGACATTTGCAGGCTACAACACTGTAGCTACAAGACAAAGACAATTCCATTTGAAATGAAACACAGCTCACTGGGGCTTTTCATTTGCTTTGAAATAGAAGTCACTTCTATTACAACTTAGGTAATAGCCTTAGATTGAAAACACAGTTTCTACTAAGCAAAATTAGAAATTAGCATAAAAGGTTAAATAACTTCAATCAATTGCTGCTGGTTTTGTCAGGCGATTTTTTCTTTCTCTCTTACTTTTCTGAGTGCCTTGTAGCGTGAATTGTATAAAGGGCTCTACAACCCCATAACTATGCAGTAACAGCACGTTATCCCGCAGCCAGGCTTAATGTGCTAATTCATTTTTGTAAGATCTTTTTCGGAGCATTGAGTGAGCCCTGCTCTAACTTCCGCAAATGGTGATTAAAGTGATCACAAACTGTGTTTAAAAAGCAATTGGGAATTGGGTGGGTCAGGGAGTTTCAAACCCTAATTTTTTCTCTTTTCCTTCTCCTCCACCCCAACTGTCAGTTCCAGTTTTATCCCTGCAGGAAGCCTCATCATCTCTTTGCTGTTACAAAAGATCATTGGGATAATTAAGATTATTTCATTAGAAATGTCTGTGTTCTGAAGCCTCTTTCATAGATTTATTTATTAATTATTAAGATTTGTGGAAAGGTTTCCTTCTAAAAAACTCACGTAAAAAAAATGCCAGTTGGAAAGTTTTAATCTTTCAATGCTGCTTTGTAATTTTTCAGATTTTTCAGGTGAATAAAGCAACTGAAAGGTTTAAAAAGTGGTACTGTTAATGCTAAGTGCCAATGACCAGGCACATCAAGGTTTTATTTTCTCTTTCAAAGAGTTCCATGCAAGTTTAACTGCTGACATTAGGAAAAGAAAACAGAAAATGGAGATAACCAGTTACAGGCTATGAGTTCTTTTGCAGGCATAACCCTTATGTATGTATTGTAAACCATCATAAAACCTAGCATAGAGACTACTGGCAGAAGGAACACATTTAAAAATTTTTAGAAATTTGCCCTTAAAAAATTGGCATGTACAAAAAATATGAGTCAGTTCTGCCATTAAATCAATGGGTTTATCACTGATGCAACTCAATATGTAGTTTGTCTCCTACATTAGCTTGATGAGTTCCCAACTGCAATTGTTAAAAGCTGAAGTGTGTTGAAGTTTGATGAAATTTGAAATGTCAGACGAAAGGCCAATCTGAATTTAACTTTGGAGAATTAGTAACCCCGACCATGTTTTATACTGCAACAGGTATTGAAAAGACCATCACCAGACAACAGATGAAGTGCAGAGTAAGTGAAAGAGAGACTCAAGGACTGACACTGGAAGTAAACTGTTCTTTTAGAAACTGGAAGCACCTGCCTTCCAGCTCTAGTAAGGCAGTCTACAAAGAACAAAGGTATCTTGTAACTCTCTCTTAATTTCCACATTCTAATCAAGAAGGATAAATGCACTTCCTTACAGTGCTCAGTTCTGTCACTCAGGTGCTGGAAATAAATTCAAGGGCATCAAATTGTGTCAGTCTCTATCCTACATACAGTATGAGTATTCATCAATACTTGCATAAAATTCCTCAACTATGAAAACTTTGCTTTCCAAAAAGAGTCCTTATGAATCCTATTTATTACGTTATTCTTGATATGAATTTTTTTTTTTTAAAGATACAAACATGGCAGAGGTGGGTTTGCTTCCTAAAAAAATATGTGCATTTAAGCATAGTCATTCCTATATTACAGAGACATATCTTTGAAGAAAGTCCATGGTGCTGTGAATATGCACACACATAACAGTGAATACTGTTCCCTCTACACATCCTCATTAGGAGAGGATTTCTGTTAAGAGCAGGATTTAGTAGACTAAAATTTCCTTTTGAAAATTAAATTGTCTACAATTGAGTAATACTGGAAGAAGAGGCCAACAGAAGCTGTATTATTTTAATGACTATGCTACCAAGAGTATATTACCATTATGTACAATTAATTAGCATAGACATTAAGCACTTGGTTTAAGTTGAATAGTATTTAGGGATTTCTAATGTCTTTTTAAATGTCACAGAATGACAGAATCATTCTGGTTGGAAGAGACCTTTAGGATCATCAAGCCCAACCATTCACCCAGCACTGCCAGGTCATCTCTAAACCATGTCCCTCAGCACCACATCTACACACCTAATAAATACCTCCAGAGATGGTGGCTCCACCATTTCCCTGGGAAGCCTGTTCCAATGCTTGAAAGAAATGCAAGAAATTTTTCCCAATATCCAACCTAAATCTCCCCTGGTGCAACCTGAGGCCATTTCCTCCCACCCTATCACTTGTTACTTGGGAGAACAGACCAACACCCTGTTGCCATTCAGGTCCGGCCAGCAGCTAAAGCCACACAGGCACTTTATTTCCTCCAGGAGGAGAAAACAAAACAACTACTTAAGGGTCAAGGCAGGGGATAAGGGAGGGCTAAACACACCACTTGTGGACACGGGCAAAAGACAGGCTCATCTAGGGGAAACAAAACCAATTTAATTCAAAACAACAAAACCACAACAAAATTACCAATTAAATTAGGGTAGGACAGAAAGAGAGGACAACATCATCTTAAATACACCTTCCCCCCACCCCTCCCTTTTTCCCAGTCCTGGCTTTACTACCTCTCTCCCTCACACTCTGTGCTGGATGGAGAGGGAACACAGGATGTGGGGTGCAGTCATTTTTAACCCTATGCATGATGTTCCTGCTTCTTGCTCCATGGAGCACATGCCTCACAGGTTCCCTCTGGCCATGTGGCGTCTTCCCCCTCAACAGAAGGCAGTCCAGCATGAATGCCTTCAGTTCACATTGGTGGTGGGGTGGGTGTGCTTCCAGGCTCAGCTATCCCAGTGCCAAGCCAATCCGGTGCCAAAACCTCAAATTCGCCACATTTTTCAAGAGTCCCATATCCATTCCTCTGCTCCCAGGCTCTCTTTCTCTCAAGCCCGTCCACTCCTCTGCCGGGCCTTCTACAGTCCGTCCGCATCTCCCACCACTGCTCGATGAGTTACTCAACTTGCCACAGCCCAAAGGAAGAAAATCCCTGTCCCATCGTGTATTCTGCAAGATTCTCCTGGCTACCTCGGCAACCGCGTGGCAGTTCTTCCTCTTCCATCCTACCCGCTCTAAATCAAAAGATCGTGCTGGAAAACAAAAGGTGTTTCACCTCTTGAAACAGAGGCACAGGTTGGTGCAGCCTGGGCCAGAGTCAGAGGTGAAATTGGAGCAGGGAGAGATCTTTTTGTGGAGCTTCTTACAGCAAAACCACGCTACCTGCCCCATCCCCCACTACCTAAACTACACCAAACAAAGGCGGCAGCCTCCTCCTCCTACTGCCGAAACCGTGCCAAATTCTAAACCACAATACCCCCACCTCGCTACAAACTCCTTTCAGGTAGTTGTAGAGAGTAATAAGGTCTCCCTCAGCCTCCTTTTCTCCAGGCCAAACAACCCCAGTTCCCTCAGTCGCTCCTCATAAGTTTAGTTACTTTGTCAAAGATCTGAAAAAGTCAAAGATCTCAAAATTACATACTATATCTAATAAAACTTCTTGGCATAAGTGACATTTGGAAGTATTTTTTCTTTGGTTTTATGAATTAGTTAAAATAATGTTACAAACAAATCTTATTAATTTGATTGCATCTAAATAACAATTGCAACAGAAACAGTGGGGAGGGGAGACATGCCTCTTCATCAGCCTTTTGCCAAAAGCAAAAGGTTTTTCCAATTATGTTTCAAAAAAGACAAATTCTGTTGAAACCACCCCAGCTGTCCATTGAAGATGAATGAGCAAGTTTGCCAATTGGTATTGACACTGTTGATCAGGAAGGACAGGCACATCTTAGAAGAAAAAAACAAAAACCACAGAAACAACCAAAAAACTCCCTATGCAGTTAACTGCAATAATAAGATTGCAAACATTTTGATCCAGGGATTGTTTCTGTTTTCTTTCAAATACAAACTCTGACAATATGTAGTATATTACCATGACCTACATGATTTTTCCAACAAGGATCTTTATTAGACAATTATACTATGGCAAGAAAGCATGTCTTGAAATATTCACAAATGTGACCAGGTATTGTAATTAGCAGGGGGGTTGCATCATTATATAAAATGTAGACTTTGATGTAATTAATACTATAACATTTACAAAGTAAAAGCAAAAACATAAGTTGTATTCAATATCAATTGTTGCACCTTACATAGCCATTCGTGTGTTTGCAGTTTTTTAAGAGATAGTATTATCACATATATTGCTTCTTTTTTACTTCACATTCACTTTATATAAATGTAAAGCTATAGAATAAAAGCAATTGAAAAACAATCTTTTATTTTATGCATGAAGTATCATAGTTTCCCAGTAGCGAATTGGAAAATTCTTGCTCTTTGCTGTTATGTAGGCACAAAATTATACCATACGGATACTCTACAATGAGGCAGATATCTGTCAGTTATTTGTGCATGAAAGGACATGATACTCAGAACGGATATTAGTATGCACAGACAATGTTCTTATTGTGTGTAATAATCCCTAATTTGCTTAGACACATAAGAACTCTGCATTTATGAGTTAGG
The DNA here is from genome assembly GCA_009769605.1 of Bucorvus abyssinicus. NCBI lineage: Eukaryota > Metazoa > Chordata > Aves > Bucerotiformes > Bucorvidae > Bucorvus > Bucorvus abyssinicus. The sequence continues at coordinate 32,340,613 of CM020026.1, forward strand.
AAGTATATGCAAATAAATGTGTACATTCAAAATGCTAAAAATAACTGTTACCACTAAAAAAACACCTATTTGAACAGAAGGAAACATCATTATAGGTTGTGAATTTCAAATACTTCTCACAAATGAAGAGAAAACTCAAAGACAACAGCTATCTTCAAATGAAAAAAAAAATTGCTGTAAAACCTGCTGGGACTCAAAGTCCTCTGCAACTTATTCCATTATGTTACTTTGCTTTCTATTATAAATTTAAATGCATTATTTTTCTCCTCTGGCTCCAATTCAGCAGCAGTTTCTCATGCAAGTTTGCCATGCATGGAACATTATGGTACTGGAACGTGTCCAGGGAAGGGCAACGAAGCTGGTAAAGGGTCTAGAGAACAAGTCTTATGAGGAGCAGCTGAGGGAACTGGGGTTGTTTAGTCTGGAGAAAAGGAGACTCAGAGGTGACCTCATCATACCCTACAACTACCTGAAGGGAGTTTGTAGTGAGGTAGGGATCGGTCTCTTCTCCTGAGTAACAAGTGACAGGAGGAGAGGAAACAATCTCAAGTTGCACCAGGGGAGATTTAGATTCGATGTGGGGAAAAATTTCTTTACAAAACGGGTTGTGAAGGATTGGAACAGTCTGCCCAGGGAGATGGTGTAGTCCCCATCCCTGGAAGTGTTTAAAAGACGTGTAGATGTGGCGCTGAGGGACATGGTTTAGGAACCCTGGCAGTGCAGGGTGAACAGTTGGACTCAATGATCCTAAAGGTCTCTTACAGCCGAAACAATTCTGTGATTCTGTGATTACCTGCTGAGTAAGGCTTTAGCACATGAGGTGGTACGTGAAGACAAGTTCTCTGAATGGCATTTGTATAACAAAAATCTACCCTTAAAAAATGTTACTTCATCATACAATCATACACAAAGCCTGCAATTAATTGTCAGTATAAATTCTCCTTTGCCAGAACAAAACAAACAAACAAAAAAATCTGTACTTCTCCAAGCAAAGAGAGATTCAGTGAACGAGCAGAGACCCAAGATTAAATAAAATGATCAGATAAGTAGCAGTTTCACTGAAATAGGAGTTCAGTGACAGGTAATAGAAGCCAGATGGCTCTGCAACTTTCAGTTCAAAGGAGAATATCAGAAGGAGAAGTGAGCAGAACCACTGGAGAAGGAAGACAGCTTTGAGAAATGCTCTTGCATCCATTCAAAGAAATATAAAACGTCAATGGGACGAAACACACAGGTTGGATGAAACATGCAGGTTATTGTGTCAAGTATCACAATCAATGCCTACCTCATCCAGGAAAAAGGTTTATGTATATAAATGAATGGTACAGGCTTCTCACCACCCAACCACACCCCCAACCACCCACACCCCCACACCCCACCCTTGAAGGAGAAGTCCAGCCCTGTTTGATTTGAAAGAAATCAGGCAGACATGGAAGGTCAAGAAAACCCTTTCAGCCTCAGCCCGAGCAGTGTCCAGACGGTAAAGCTGATCAGATTGAACTGGCAGATACAGTCTTGCTCAGAAAGAGAATGGAGAAGTGAAGAGGTTCGAAGGAGAGTTCAGTAACATCAGAGACTAGCAAAGGAGGAACAAAAACAAGGCACAGGTGTCTCTGCTGGATAACATCCAACACTGAGAATGCCCTTCTGGAATTGGAAAAGAGTTTGTTTTGGCAGAAGACACCTTTCTCAGGCAAATAGGCTTCCATTTTTCTGAGTCCAATGAGGAAAATACGCCTACCAAGCAAGAAGGAACACACCTCTAAAGCAAACAGCTTGGAAACACTGGGAAGAGTCCTCTAATTGTTTTCCCCATGTATATTAAAGAAACAGGCAAGAGACAAATTTCAGACACTAAATGTCAAGTTCTAGAAAATACATCCAGGGTACCCCCTAGGATCTCTGAAGTGTTGTTAGTACCCACACACATCCAAGAACAGCAATGGAAATGCATTTTCATAACTTCCTGTAAAAAGGAGGGTTATTCAATTTTTCAGGAACTGAGGGCACTCCTGGATGTAAGGAAAGGATCTGTTCTTAACTGTAAGGAACGAGGGTACTGATGGCTAAAATAGGGCTGACTGTGAACTGTGAACTGAGGAGTGAGGCAGAGCTGACAGCCACAGAAGTACACAGGGCTTAGAGTAACATTTCTAAAGATGAAGTCACAAAAAGTCTGTATTCGCACAGGAAGGATAGGTCGGGGGATAGAAATAATAAAATATGGAAATAGGAAATAAACAGATTGCCATTTTAAAAGAGTGCCAAGAAATGTTACTAATCAGTAGTATGTCTACCACTTTATAAATGCTGGAAGCCTAAGAAATAAGATGGAGAAATCAGAATGTGTGATTCAAATTAAGATATTAATATACCAGACTTGTCGGAAGCTCATGGAAGTCAGACAATCAATGCAACAGTATGAGCAGAATACAAAATATAGAGGAAAGACAGAGTAACCCGAATTACAGGAACAGTAATCATCTGTCTTAAAGAAAGTTTAGTATCTAATCAAATTAACAAATTAACCAACCGGTCAATTCCTACAAAATCTGCATGGTGTAAAATTCCAAGCCTATATTTGAAAAATATGATTTGGGTTTTATAACATCAATGAACCATCCATGTCACACATGCACTGTATGTAATACGCTTAGAGAAATCAGAGCGGAACAAAGTCAGGCAAATTCTCCCAGGTTATTTCCACTGTTCTGTAATCTGGATAAACTTCATATCAGGACACCATCATGAGGAGCTAAAACTTGTAAATGTTATTGAGGAGTGTAACAAAAAAGAGCTTGTTTGCAACTCTTGACTTGGATCTATCTGACGTGGGACCTAGTTAAAAGTCTCATAGCACTTTCAAATCTCTGAATCAGAAGTGTCAGCTTTGCAACAGTTATCATCACAAAATCTTATATGTAGAATATTCTATGAGCAAAGACCAGGTGTGCTAATCTTCAAGAAGGGAAACGATGGAAAATAAGGAAGTTTATAAAAATTAAATTAAGGGGGAGTTAGGAGAATTAAATCCTTAGAAGCAGTGTAGAGACTACTGAAGAACACCATGCGGAAGCACAGTGTGTGGGCACTGCACTTATTAGAAAAAGTCTTCGGTGAAAGCTAAGTAAAGGAGAATATCAGGATTATGAAAGCTGCAGGATCAAAGTGCTGCAGTTGTATGCAAATGAAGATAACAGAAGATCATGGAATGCAGCAGAGGAACTGTATAAACATGGTGGAAGTGGCTAAAAGAGAATTTAAGAAGTAACTGTTCTAAAGTTCCTTTAATGGCCGTTTCCATACATCACAAATAACAAACTAGCCAGGGAATCTATAGGGCCGGCTGGCGACCAGTATATAACAACACACTCAGAAAGCACAAAACCAGCGTAGAAAAGCTGAATTAATTATTTACAGTGATATTAACTGTGAAAGCTTTTAGGTAGATTCTGATACTGGTCCCTTTTTCCTTCAAGGGAAGGGTGGAAGCTGGAGGAGAAAGACAGGAAAATTAGCAGACATTTCCTTAAACCTGAAATAGCCATGGAAGATGTTGTGGTACAAATACAGAGAATGAACATTAGCAGATCCCCAAAACGGAACCTAACGCAAGGATAAATGAAATGACTTACGAATGGCACTATGTAACATCTCAGAGAACCAGAAATTCCCGCTCTGAAAATTGACTGTCTCTGGGAGAATATTAAGGAGAAGTAAATACGCTCTTTCCTGTTTGCACTCCAGCTGCTTATGGCTCTGTTGGAAACAGAGTTCATCTCTAGAGACTGTGTTTTGAACTATGGTGGCAAGTTCTTATGCCCATTGCTTGACCAGCCTGAGGAACATTAAATCTACTGCAAGAATTGACTGTGACAGCATCCTGCCCACAAACGGTACATTTCAGGAAAAATCCTGATAGGGAATTAGAAACCTGAGGAGTGAATATCCAAACTTTTCCTTATTTAGACGTAATGAACCTATTTATCATCATTAATCACCTAAATGATGAAGAAATTGTAATGAAGATTTCTTTCACCATTTCTGCTTTTGAACAACAGAGATCAAGTAGAACAGCTATTTGTTTTCCTGCCTTTGAGCTCAAGGTTAAAACTACACAGCTTTCAGAAACTGATGTGATACCCTGACTATTTTCAATGTGATCTGATTATATACCATTAAATGTGATTTAGATAGCTCACTGGCTTGCAGATATCTGTTCCACAATATGACCTTTATTTTAGCAGTATTTGAGCTTGATATTTTTACGTTGTCCATTAACTATATTTCATTTTTCAACACCTGGAACTCAGAATCACTACCAAGTTGTACAGCTAAATAAACGTATCTATTGTTTCAGGAAATAATTGAGAAGACTAGAATTTGAGAGAAGAAATATCAGAAATATATTGACATTAATGAGAAGAATTGGTTGAAATAATGAAATTACTAATATGGATTTTGAAGAAAATAGGGGATTTAACTGAGAAAACGTGTTCTGTTTCAGGATGCACTTAGCTATTTAAAAGCAATGAACGATTGAAGATCAATCAGATGTTGTAACAACTGAAGTCCTACTGAGACACAGGGTATTTTCTGTTATGCAAAAGTTAGTGAATGATGGAATTGGGTACACATAATTTTAGAGACAAGGATGAAGCCAAGCAGAAATGCTCTGAAGTCTCATCAGGAGAGTAAAACTGTCAGTGAGTATAATATTGTTCCAGAAATGAATGGAAACAATACAAGATGATTTAAGTACATGGAGTGGAAGAGATCAATGAGGAAATCAGCTGAACCATAAGAAGATGATAGAAATTTACACATAGGAACAAGCCTTAGAAGACAAATTAAATTAATTCTTGCACTCCATATTCATCAGGAAACTTAAAAGGGAAATACAAGAAATGCAAGATGAACTTCAGTGAGTGAAAGGCAGAGAAAGCTGATAGTTACCACAGCAGAAATCCATTTCCTCTTCTCTCTCCTTTATTAAAAAACTCGATAAGGACTCAAAGTAGGTGGGTTGCACAAGATCCTTCCAATGAGAGGCTACATATTAATTCCAACAAAGACCTAACATCTTCAAGTACTAGAAAGACCAAGTTTAATTGGATACAAATCAGTGTTGGTTACTGAATGAAGGGATGAGAAATACAGGCGTAACACTGTCATGCAACTAAAATGTTTCTAACCTGAATGAATTTAAAGCCAATTAAAAGTGCTATAGATTATAAATTCCACTATTGCCTCATCCCTTTCCTTTTCCTTTTGGTGTAAACAATACACTAAACCATGTGTCCATTCCATGCTTCATTTAATGATCCTTTTATACAGATTGCCAGTGACTTACAGTGAGGAATTTGGAATTGGCTGCATGAGGTGAGCAACCTTCAATAATACTGTAAGCTGCTTGGTAAAAGAATTTCTACATTGTTTCAAATGTCATGAGTATATTAGATTAAGAACTACTTTAGATCTCATAGAAATAGTCTGAATTGAAGCTATTTATTTCAGTTATAAATCTAGGAAAAAATGCCTTCAAAGCATACTAAGACTAAACATGCTGTTTCACAACTAATAGCAAAAAGCATTTCACAATCTGAAATGAAGCAGGAGAGTCGTCATCTTAGAAAAATTACCAAGAGAATCTTGGTAGACCAAGAACATTGTCTCATCTAAACAGTAAACGGGGAACATCTCTGTAATATGAAAACAAGAATGCAAACATGAGCTATTTCATCTCTTGTGCTTCCCTATACGGATTTCCATGTATGCTACAGACGGTGTTCCAAGCACCATCAATTTGAATTAAATTTGAGTTTGACTTGCTAATAGGTAATACTATTAGGCTTCAGCACACTGAATTTCAAAACCAAAGTCACGCTATTTAAGCCTACCCCTTCTTATGTTAGCATTTTCTTAAAATACTGCCTAATTCTCTCTAATTCAGATTCCTCATGGCAACAGGTCAGCAGAGGTAGGTTAGCACAGACCCAGTGGAAACAGAACACCAAATTCTGCCAGAAAATGTCTTCTCAGTTGTAATTTCTACTGGTAGACATCAGACTGAACATTTAGCAGTACAGAAAGAAAAACTGTCAGGAACTTCAGGAACTTCTAAACAACTTAAGAGCTTTTCAAAATTCACATCCAAGCTTCTGACAGAAACTCAGAGATGCATTCAGTGAAAAGAGTCACTTCTTTCTGTCCTCTACTTTTCGTCATGCTCAGGTATGTTGGTTTTGTTTAGGTTTTCTATGTTATTATTATTTTATTTTTTCAGAAACCATGCTGTGATGATAGATGGCTTTAGTAACTATGTGTTTTAAGTTCTTTACCCTATCATATATTTTCACTTCTTTTTCTTTAGCTGCACAGCAATATATACCCAGCTACTCATTACAACCTTGTAATCCCATTTTCCTCTACTACCGCACTGGAATACTGATTTCCAAGAGAAGAATGTAGTGCGGTTGTTTTCTGAAACTTCCCAATTCTTCTCATTTTAGCTATTGATTATAAAACAACACTAGTCAAACAGCTAATCAAGGAAAGCAAGATTATGCATATTCATACTACATCTGAGTGAAGACAATAAATGAAACATAATTACAGAATCACTCAACAGATTCAATGTGATTACATCTCTTACAACGTTATGTCTAAGGAGCGGCAATTATCCAGTTATGATTGCTGTTAGAACACAGGAGAAAGCATAAAAGATACAATATGTTCACTTTAAGGTAGGCACAGACAGCAGAATATCTGAAAAACTGCAGGCTGGCACAGCTCAATGCAGCAGCACATCTACGCCAGCTCTGTGGCAAACAGAATGTAATAGACACCTGATCCACAGTAGTAGAGTTTTTGTTACCAGACACAGATGACTTCTATGCCATTTTTTGGTTTATGAGATAAGTAATTTGAAAGCAGCACTACCAAGTTCTGGATTTGACTGAAAAGAGAGTAAGGCTTACCCCAACCCTTAAAGATATCCAAGGGATAAGAAAAATCTAAAGGAAAGATTTTATTTTCTTGTACAGTTTAGATAAAGTCTTACTGTTGAAAATCATCATAAATATAACAGATAACATCTAAAAGTTACTTTTAATTGCTTCAGTGCACAGTGCTTGTGAGAGAAAGCAAAAAAATGGTGAGAGAATACAATGAAAACTGACATAGGTGGCTAATGCTGCAAGGTAGAAAAACCTGCTTGGCATACTCCCTTCACAACATTGGGTGAATCGGGAGTTCACTAATGCATCAAGAAGGAACTTCAAAGTCTAAATAGAAATATCTTTTTGATACTATAAAAGGGTTAGTTACAATATTGTATCACTTTATAGTCTCAGAACGCCCAGTGCATTTCAGTTGACAAACTCAGCAACCTGCTCATATAATTTTTTTATTCTGGATATCACAGTTCAGCACCTTGTTTAAATTTATGTGTAAAAATGCTGTGAACTAAAGACTTTCCACTGTTCAGCTTGAAAATTGAATTTGAATCACAGCGGCATGCAAATGCATATTTTCATCTGCATAACTGGATGCCAGACAGCATCATTCAGCTTCTACAATTAACTAAAGTGACACTAAGATCTTTCCTACTATAATGGCACTGATAGGAATATATTAGAGCAGAAATTTATAGATGTTCAGTAACACATGGTTTAGGATGTACTGTAATGTTACTTATCTGCTACAATTTCAAAACACTGGCAACACAAAACAAAAAACTCCAACAATTTGTGACAGAAAGGGATCAAAATAAATGACATCCTAAAATCTTATTTATTGCTGGTGTATTCTGTTCATGACACAGCAGTTTCAATCCTCCAAGTTAAAGATACTTTTTTCTGTCCCTTTTATTACATAATACCTCCTTACTAATATAGCGTTTGCCTCTGCAATTCATTGAATTCACTGACATTATTCGGGGGGATACAGACTGCTCAGATAAGTGAAAATTGAAAGTAGTCCCTTACTTTGTCATACTGCAGGAGTACATTAGACTATTTTCTGAAATATGAACTGATAAGTTTTCTTAATGGTCTACAACTGTTTGTTTCTTAAATTCACCCCCAGGACAAATGATGTGTTTTTGGTTAGAAAATGTGTGCAGAATTGAAGAACCGACAGAGGGGAGAGCCATTTGTTTTCCTTTTATTTTATACTGCATGAACTCAGATTTCTTCCAAACTAAGCAGTATTTTAAAAGCCTCAGGCAATATTACATCACTAGTTATAATTAACAGGTCTTAGATAAATTCTGTAGAGACTAATGTGAAAGCACTAAGTGCAAGGTCTTGAGTTTGATCTCTTTTCACATCACTGCATGGATTTCCACACTGATCCAAAGCCTATGGAAAAAACACAAGCTTTTTTTCATGTTCAGTGGGCTTGCTTAACAACCTATAGGCGATGCCTGCTCATTTGCATGAGCAGAACAGCAGTTTTCTTAGCAACTACAACATCAATGGATATTAAAAAAAAAAAAAAATCAATGCATTCTTTTAAAAATAATATTATGGCTTTATAGGTATAACTGAATTACAGCCGTGTTAAAATTAGGAATATTAATCAATCCCACAGTGCTGATACTAGGACGGCCTAGAAAAACACGATGGGTTGCACATTAAACCATTGTTCTGTCCTGTATATAAACCACAGGACAAACAACATGGCTAAGCGTACAGCTTTACATAGAGCTGCTTGTAAAAAACAACAATAAAATGGCTCTACTGGAAAAAATAAACCTAACAGATGTGACAGTAAATGTGTTTAAATCATCTTTTAAAATCTACCTGATACTAGTGAAACGCAGAGATTAAATAAGTACACATGAAGACTGAGAACATCAAGAATTTTTTCGTCTTTCACAGATATACGAAAGCTATGAGAGGCAACAAACCTCGACACTTGAAAATCTTACATGGTTGCCTCAGCTGCTGAAATCAGTAGTTTATATTTAACTGAAGTATAACTTGTCCTCAGCTAACTTAATGTTTCAGGAAAAAATCCAGTTTTGACTTGAATACGTAAGATGCAAGGTCCAATATTTTCCCTGATAATTTGTTCTGCTGCTTAATGGTTCTTCGATAACCTAAGTTTGGGTGGCTCACCCATTAACAAGCATTCATTCTAGTGACATCTTTACATGCTGGACTAAACAACTCAATAAAAACTTTAAAACTCAACACTCCCTCTATATTGGAAGAAATGCATAGCTATGGAACTGCTTTTCTCACAGTGTGAAACTATATCCATATTCTTCAGAATTTTGAATCGTTTAGAAATAGTTTTCTATATTTTCTCTGCACATCTTTTGGCTGAAAATAGGACGAACAATCCATCATCTTCACATGATAAAACTATGACCACCAGAAAAGCAGAATAGAATACTTGCTCAGTACTATTAATTTTTATAACTATATTTATAATTTGGCCATTTATTTCTCATAAACAACACAAACAACTATTGATAAGGTACTGTGGGTTTGGGTTTTGGAGGTTTTTTTGGTTTAGATTGGATTTTTTAATTCATACGTGAAAAGGACCTTTTTTCTTTAATTTTTTTTTTTCCTTTTGGCAGTTCCATCAGCTTTGGTTAACCATATTCATTTCTTACAGCAAGCTTTATATAAATGGATTTCCATCTAATACCCATTGTTACAAATTTTCACTATTCTTTACAGTATTTATTTTTGCTTTCACTGTCAGAAGTTGGAACAAACAGTGGATTAGAAGGCCCTTTTAGCAAAATTTTTCTCCGGTGAGTACACAGTCCTGTCTTTTCAACATTCAGATCTGCCTTCCTAAAGAATTTCAACATTCTAATGTGTCCAGATGTTTTCCCTTTCTGCTTCATAAATCTTGATGTGTCAGAAACATGTTCACTACTAATTAATATTTACCTAGTTTTATTCGATATAAAGTGCCATTTTGGAAATATTTTCAGCACTATTTTTCAAAAGTTCTGCAAGATATTGTGGAAACTGTTGCAGAAATAAGAGTGAATTAAAGATGTTCTACTACTCTAACCAGTTTATGGCTAACGATACATCTCTAGTTCCCAGGATAATTCAAAAACAGGAATCATATCCTCAATAGTTCTTCACAGGAGACAATTGATAGTGTATTTGATTTATTCTGTAGAATCAAAAAAATTTGTGAACAAGAAAAATATCAAGAACAGAAGTTCTTCCAATTATCATCTTCAGACCAACAAGAAAATAAAACAACTTAACTGAGTTTTGAAAGACTCTTAGCAAACTGCTGACCTAGAAGAGCCCTGATATAATTTATGAGGTTCCTATAGATCTGCTATGTAGCTTGGAAGATATAAAAAACTTCGGTGCCTCTTGAATTATTGTATAGGAATAGTGTGTGTACCAGATTAAATATTGATGGTTTCCAAAGAACAAATCTGACAATAGGTATTAAATAATTTAACAAACCATTCAGTTACAAGAGTTAATCTGACAAATGTCAGATAAAAGTAGACAGCAAGAAGGTTCACAACTCTCTGCCGTATATAAGGAATGGAAGAGGAATCCTGTTCAAGAAGTACATCAAAATTTGACTGGTCTACTCCAGATTGTAGAGGGATTCAGGAGGAATTTTCTACATTTAAAAGTTGAAGTTACTAAAACCAAAATATCTTTCAGGAATCCATCACAATTTCCATTTTTTAATCACGCCTTTGTACGGATGCCTAAACAGGGTACACAGACCCTATCCCATGCCCTGGAGGATCTCTGCTTTAAAGAGCATAAGAGAATCTTAGAATCCTAGAATACTAGGTTGGAAGGGACTTCAAGAATCATCTGGTCCAACCTTTCTTGGCAAAAGCATGGTCTAGGCAAAACAGTCCAGCACCGTGGAATGTTGGAGGGAGTCCAGAGGAGGGTCACAAAGATGATCAGTGGGCTGGAGCACCTCTCCTATGAAGACGGCCTGAGAGAGTTGGGGTTGTTCAGCCTGGAGAAGAGAAGGCTCCGGGGAGAAGTTACTGCAGCCTTTCAGTACTTAAAGGGGGCCTACGAGAAAGCTGGAGAGGAACTTTTGACAATGGCATGTAGTGATAGGACAAGGAGTAATGGATTTAAACTGAAAGAAGACAGATTTAGACTAGATACAAGGAAGAAATTCTTCACTATGAGAGTAGTGAGGCATTGGAACAGGTTGCCTAGAGATGTTGTGGATGTCTTATCCCTGGAAGTGTTCAAGACCAGGTTGGACGGGGCTTTGAGCAACCTGGTCAAGTGGAAGGTGTCCCTACCCATTTGTGGAAAATTGACAGGCTCATTGTGTCAAAATACAGACTTACCACGAGTCAGCAGAGAATAGCTGCATCCGGGCTCGAGTAAGAAGAAGACATTAAGCAGTGTGTTTATCTTGTACCAGGCTTGAGTAAAGGCAGGAGCTGAGCAACTTGCTTATGTGGCCAAAGAACAGGACAGACATGGGGGTTTGTGGCTGAGCACTTAGATGAGGCCTAACAACCATAACAACTGAGTGACACCTGGGGTGAAGCCCTCACAGCCCAGTGTTACTTCAGAGAAGCCAGAAGAACCATACCTCTGTACAAAATACTGGCCTCTCCTCCCTTTTTGATTGACAACACAGCAAGTCTTGTTTAGATCGATACACGACGTATGAGTCAGTGCCACCTCATTAATAATATACATCTAGTCCCCTGCCAACACCTTGTTGAGAGAAGACACTCCATTGGCTGCTGGGTGGATCGACAAGTCTGACAATTTTCCTTTCCCCATTTGCAGGGATGCCTCTTTCAGTAAGAATTTGCACCTCCGATATCACACAGAAGATGCACATGTGAATTGTTATTATTATTATTATTGGGTAGCCTTAAGATATTTAGCAATAATGCAGTAAGTGTATGTAGCAACAGCAATGCCAAACTTGTCATATCTGATGCCTTAATAAATTACCTGTCTTTTCAACTTTGCAAAACTGTCTCAGTAAAAGTCCTTGGCAGAAGTCTGAAATAGGCAAATGTTGACTTTGAGAGGTGGCTACACACAGAACCCTTTGAACATAAACCATTAACCAGGACTAGATCTAGCTGCACCTAGTCTTCTCTTTTAGAAAGAGTCTAGAAAGCCAGGAGGTCCTTTCTGAACTTTGTGACTCTACTTAGCCAAAAGATGGTCTTCTCTATTCAAATACACAATCTGTATACATAGAAGAGTGATTCCCAAGTGCAAATGTACCCATGCAAGAGGGAACAATAAAAAGAAATTTCTCACATTTCTAGAAAACAATAGGATTCTATCAAAAGAATTAGTAGTATGACATGTCCAAAAGGATTGTGGAGGTCAGGAATGAACAGGGAGTGGGTGCTATCTAGCCCAGAGATCCAATGAACCTCCTGGGGACAGAGTGTAGTCACATCCTCCCAGCCACCTTCAGGAAGACAAAGGAGCACCTATACCTTTACTGATGTGCATTATCCTCTAATATTTCTAAATGTCCTATACCTCTGAGTATTGCACTGGCCTTCAAATCTGTAACTTGGCCACTGCATTGGATCAGGCAAATATTTCACATTGTCAAAGTATTTGAGGAAGCAAGCAGCTGATTCAAAATTTTATGAAACTGCAACCGAGTTGCTTAGACTGCATCGCATAAATGTCCGTTCATATCTCAACTTTATACCAGACACCAAATTTTCTTTGTTTTTTCTGCTAGCTCACTAATATGCTCTCTGTTTACATTGACTGATACACACAGATATGCAGAAACTATATTCTACTGCAATATTTTTTTTCCAAGATAACAACAATATTAAATACCACCTCTTAAGAAAATCAAATGCCTGAATCACCCTTGGAAACCTTTTGTAATAGGGATAATAATGCTATTCGTTTTATTCACATTTTCCCAAGAGAATTCACATTCTGTGCACCTAAAGATCCTGCCAATACAACTCTCTACAATACCAAGTTCACAAAAGAACCTCAGCCTGACTTTATCAGCTGAAATTCACAGCTCGGTTAATAGCTTATGAACAGGAGTCCAGTTGGAATAAGAAAATTCTGTATCACAGAGCTTTTATGTATTCTGATTGTGATTACAGAGTAGGTCATTTCTCAAAATGTCAGACGGTTTCTTATCAAAATGAGAATAACGTAAGATGCACTCTGTCTTGTGTGACTTTGAACCTCAAACTAAGTCACAAAATTCAGTAAATTAGAAGTAAATTGTGGTTCATACTCCATACAAGGCTTATTTGTTTGTTAAAATCTGAGCTGTATATTGTCTACAACTCTTTGAAATTATGAACTATTAGCAGAATTATTACGTGCAGACAAAATGCACCTAAAAATTAATCTCTTTCCTATGCCTTGTCTTTTGAGCACCAATAATTTTGCATAACCAACAAAATCATCCACATAATCTACAGGGGTAATTTTGCACTGCTGAACTTATGAAGTTATTTGATCAAGTGGTGAGCAATTATAAAATTCAAAGCCAGTGCTGATCATGGCAGATGCCTTCATTTACAATGCAATCTTTAAATCTTCCTGGGTTCTTCTTGTCCGGCTATACACTATCCCCTAAGACAATTAATCAGGATGCCATATGTGATAAAGGATAAATTTAAAATTTTATGTAATATAACCCAGACTGTTGCAGTTAGAGGAAAAACACTAGATGCTACTCACTGATTGTGGCATTCTAATTAACCTTCTGCAGACTGTGAACATGTCAGATTCAAAAAACCTATTTATTCAAAACTGCAGTAGGATGGAGTTTCAATAATCATAATGACTTGTGATCATTTGGCTTAAATCAGGCTACCGATGAATATGGAGCAAATTTAGTTTCAAAAGTTCCTACTAAGCTGGACTAAATAAAGATTTTAAGGCTCAGAAATAAATAACTCAGTTTAACATTACAAAAGGTCATTAAAAATTATGTAATATATTTTAAAATATTAGAGTAAACTAACATATAAAACTGTTCTCAGTAGATCACTATGGACCATTATTTTCAACAAAAACTATGTTAAAAGTATTCAAAATAAAAAGGTATTGGTTCTTATAATTTTAAAGAAAAGCAGAGCTAACATATATGAATGCTACTCTGAAAACTTGACTGCAAATCCATTACAAGCTTTAACTCCTATGTCCACAGGATTTGGTCTGCCAAATGTAATCACATACACATGTGCATGCATACATAATGAATTTTCAAGAGGACTGTAATTCAAAGCCTAATAAAGCAACTAATTTCAGATTTCACACATGCATTCTCCTTGGGAGCAAGACAACGCAGAAGAAATACTAGGTTAAAAATAGGAAGAAGATCAAAGACAGAATTATAAAGATAAATTTTCTTAAAATTTCCTGTGTGAATCAGAACTGTGACTGCCATAACTGAAAAACCTTCCACCTTCCACCTTGCCTTAGCAATATTCTTCATGCATTCAGACACATACCTCACTGAGATGCTGAACGCTGCATATTTCCATTAACCAGTCCCAGAAACTAACATGCCCCCATCAATCAAACAGATACAATGTTAAAAATAACCTTTTGTTATAAAAGGAATTAATACAATAGACATTTCAATGTACCGTGACCAGTAAATAGAAGACATTTCCTCCCTTATGTACCTCTTGCCTGCAGCCAGCTGTCATTATTCAGTTTTCTGAAATAGTGCAAAGATAGTGTCTCTCTTAGCAAAGTGGATTCAAAATATTATCTAATCAGGCAGCAGATGTTCAAAGCTGGTTTAAGTGAATGTCAAAGTGCAAAGCACAGAAAACTAAAATTTGTTATACTTGTGTTACCTGCTAAAGAACTCCTAATTATTCCCAGTAGTAATGAAACCTCAGAGGTCTCAGAGAGCAGACTCCCAGCTGACCAGAAAAAAATCAAACCACTTAATAAACACATCAGTAAAATAAATAAATTCATAAACTGTGTCTAATCCACTGCATTAAGAATTATGACATTTCAGTTTGTGAGGTTCTAAAGAAGCCAGTTGTAATGTTAATGAGATTTGTCAGTCTAAAAGCTGTATAAGAATTGTGGAAATGGGATCAATGGATCAGAAATATTGTTGGCTCAGTTAAGTGTTATTTAAATTCATTAATTTTCATTTCACTTATATTCTCTACTATAGCTGAGAATGCAAAACATATATAAAATTTGTAGGGTGACATCAAACTTCCAGAGATAGTCCATGAACGGATCTTGGAGTCTAAATTTACTACATCCACTTGTCTGTAGTTTTCTCTAGCTTTTTTCAGATTTCACACCAGCGTTCAGCTTTCTTTCTGGAGATATTTATTCATAAATAAATCTTACAAAATGGAAAAAATTACTTTGTCCACTAAGCCCATCCCTTTTGTTTTTCTTATCTTAGCTCTCCTGCTTTCATACCGCAGTCATTTATCATTTCTTTGTTCGAAACTTATCTAGCACTTGGCTTAACTTTCTACGTTCACCATAACAGGTTGGTATTTTGTAAAAAATTGAGCTTTTTCATTACTTAACAGACTTTAGATTAAACTATCTATGATTCCAAGAGTCATGTACTTTATATTACAACTTACAGTGACCTTGTTTTTGTTAAGAACTTGCCTGATGGGGTTCTATTTCTCCTGTCACGTAAGAAAGATTTGTGTGAAAGAAGGAGAAGAAACAATTGGTTCTCCATATAAAGAACTAAATCATTATAGGAACATCAGAGTTCAAAATGACAGTACCTATGTACTTGAACACGGAGTCACCTAGTCAAGGCCCCTGCAAGCACTGGAAACTATGTAAAATGTTTCAGATATGGAAAGGTAAGTGAACATCCAATGCATTTATTCAAACTGAGTTTAAATCCATGCACTTCCTCAAAGGAACTCTCTCCAGTAATTTTAATTAGCATCATGTGCCAGAGAAAATGCCATGGCAGGAAGAAGTTGTATTGAAATAATAATATTCATTGCCTATAAGTTGGACTAATGCTAATTTTATATGTACCTTAGTTTGAATTTCATACAGGACTGGGAAAATGTAAAGAAAATATAGCACTAGGCTTTGTACCCTACCTCCTCATCACGCACTATGCACAGCATGGCCAGTTATCACAGTCACTGACAGTGGGACAAGAACAAAATTAGTTCTACCACTCATAGATTCAAAAGCTAGAGTCAGAGCATCAAAGAGGAAAATTATTTTTAATATCAAATAAGACCATTCAACAGGCCAGTTGGAGAAAATTTGTGATACCACTTAGATCAAGGTCTCAGGGTACATTTGTGATTTGTGCAATCCTGAACCAAACCAAGCGGTTTAGAAATTTTTAACACACCTAACATTTGATTTATTAAAGATATGAAGTGTTACCACTTGGTTCCTAACCAAGCAGTTAAAAACTTTGTCTTGAAACAAAAAAAAACAAACCCCACAGAATTCTTAATAACATTACTCTACATTAAACATGTTGTATATCTGTCATATTTTCCTATCCACTTGATATGAGTGAATATATGAACTGTATTCCTACTACTTAATTATCCTCAAACCTGTTGAATATGAAAACCGTTTCAAAGAACGCATAAATTATTCTGTATTACTGTCCTGAAAATTTCTCTTTATCCCACATTAACGTGAATTAAAGTGAAATTTAATTGGAATTCTAATCACTCCATAAAATATCCTTGTGATAAGGTGTATTTCCTTTGAAGGCATTATTTTTCTCATAAAGTGGGAACCTGCTGTGGTTTCAGACTTGGTGCAGTTTCCGTAACGGGGTATGGGGCCACCAGCATGGTTCCATTGAAGAAGTCTGCAGGGAGAGCTCCCTCGGCTCCAATTTTTCTCCCGTCTCTGTCCCAAGCTGTGCCAATCAGCAACTCTGTGAACAAGTCTATTTAAGGGGAGGGGAAACGCCTTTCATTTTCCACTGCACTTTTTTGTTTTGGAGAGAGTAGGATGGAAGAAGAAGAACCAGCCACATGGTCACACTGCGGTAGCCAGGAGAATCTTGCAGAATACACACCAGCACAGGGACTTTTTTCCTCTGGTCTGAGGCAAATTACTCATTGCAAACTGGTGGAAGACGCAGATGGGCCAGAGAGGGAGCTGGGGCAGAGGAGCACACGGGCTGGAGAGAAAGAGAGCATGGGAGCAGAGGAATGGATGCGGGACTCCTGAAAAATGTGGTGACTTTGAGGTTTTGGCACTGGGTCGGCTTGGCACTGGAAGAGCTGAGCCTGGGAACAGACAACCTCCCACGTGGACTGGAGGTGTTTGTGACAAACTGTCTTCTGGAGTGGGGGGGATGCCACATGGCCAGAGGAACCTGTGAGGCATGTGCTCCAAGAAGCAAGCAGCTGGAACCTCATGCATAGAGTTAAAAGTGACAGCATCGACCCTTTCTGTGTTTTCCCCCACTTCACCACTGACTGTGAGGGAGAGAGGTAGTAAAGCTGAGCTTGGGGAAAGGGAAAGGTGTGGGAAGGGTATGTTTAAGATCTTTTTGTTTTCTCTTTCTGTCCTACCCTAATTTAATTAGTTCTTCTGGTTATGTTTTTGTTGTTTTGAAATTAAACTGATTTTAATTCTCCTAGTCCAGTCCGTCTTTTGTTCATGGCCACAAGTGGTGTGTTTAGCCCTCCCTTATCCCCTGCCTTGACCCTTAAGTAGTGGTTTTGTTTTCTTCTCCTGGAGGAAATAAAATGTCTGTGTGGCTTTAATCACCAGCCCTGTCTAAACAGTGACAGAACCATTACGAAAGCGCAATCTCAAACATGTCATAAAATGTATTAAAACCATTTGGCAATCCTTTTTATTCCATTTTGGCCACACTATATATGTTTACAGAGATAAATATTCACAGCCAAGTAGAACCTGAGCAGAAAACTGAAAGATGTAATAGAAGTGTACTGCAATGGAATCACTCTCACATATAATAAAATCAAAATTATAATAAAATATAATGAAAATTAACAACTTGCATGTTTTTTCAGACCTTGCTCAATCCAGTGTTTTAAAAAAGTCTTTTAAATCTCAGAGATTACACCCTTCATGGTAACTGATACCGTGTCTGTGCCCTGATAATCACACAAAGTGGGTGCGGTATGGGAACTGAGGTGTCTACATAGTTTAAACACAGAGCTGAATATTTTCTTTCAAAATGCAAATTAACTCAATTGTTCCTTTCAAGTCTGTACAGTTTATGGTTCTGCAGTTCTTAATAATCAAAGCCTACATTTCATCTAGGCTGCCATTGTGACTTTAAAAAGCTTAAAATAATGAGGCTGGTTCGGTAACACATCTCAGCTATATAGACATGGTCATCTACACTCCAAACCCCCAACTATGGCTTTCAAAACTCATTTATTTATTTCATGACTGTTGCATGACAGATAGGCTTCAGAATTTTATACGTTGCTAATCTTTTATGTGTTTATCTTTCTGTAATAAAAGAGGTCTTTTGCCAAAAATAGTAGAATCCTGCTGTCTTAATTTATGCCACTTTCTTTAAAACACTGCTTAAATTATTGTCCTGTTTTCCTCCCATTCCAACTTTGTGATAGCTGTTTAGCTCAAAATCAAATACAATAAAATGAAGAAGAAACAGAATTTCATATATGAACTTCATCAAATACTTCAGAAGATAGAGAATTCCTTATCAGCAATCAGTTTTGGTGCGGTTTTTTGGCTCAGAGCTTTGGGAAACAGTCAGTCATTCAGAAGCCAGAAAGTTAGCAACTAACTGTGCCTACCAGAATGGCACTTCTAAGGGAGAGGGTTAAAAAAAGAAAAGCACACTTCTTGGCCATCAAGGTAGAAGCACACCTAGTACTAATGTCTACTGAGAGAAAGAATTACTTATTTTATTGGCTGTATCCATCAGTCAACCTCAAGAGAAATCCAATATTAAGCCAGAGAGTAACCTGAGAGTTAAACCTGAGAGTAGCCAAAAGGCCAAGAATCCCATTTTTCTTCTAACATGAAAAATTAAGACTCTGGGTTGTACCTGAAGTCTAAATCACAGTGGGATCTGAAGAGGGAGCCTTTTATTTGTCAGGTATACTGAATTATTAACTTCTCTCATAGAATGCTGAGCCAGCAAAGCAAATATACACAACAGGTTCATTTTTCCACTCCGTAACATGATGGTGACCTCTACAGACCTGAGATTTCTAAAGAAACACATCCTCACCACTCTCACAGATACCTATCTGTAAATAAAATATTTTAGTAAGTAAAATTGTTCTTTCTAGTTTTCCATACAGAAGAATTAATTCATGCAGTCCAATAATAAGAACATATAGGGATATTTGTAGCATCTAAGAAAAACATCAAAAAATATCAAATCATGCAATTGATAATCCATAGTGTAAACAAATCTCTCTCTTAATATTCTAGAATGCTGGTAGATTCCTTAACTAGCGTAACTCTTAATATCTATATAATTTCAAATAATTCTGCACAATTATGTCACAATGCAAATTTTCACACATTCCATAATTACAGTTTAATCCTCTGGTGTTCTGATCTACAAACACTCAGTGGAACTGCTATTTTTTTCCAAGATTTGTTCATTAAAAAAAAAAAGAAATTTCACCATGAAAATTGCATTATTTCTTTACTCTTGCCCATGCAACTTCTTCTTATTGCAGTTATATCAGTGCATGCACATACCAAAATCCAATTTTGTTTCATGCTTAAAATTTCTGTCTAATATTGTGTGGAAAGATCTGGTCACCACCTTCTCCTACTCTCTGAGCCAAAGTAAAGTCCTCTGTTCCATAATTCTCACAAGCTATTCTGGATTCACATTCTGGTATTCACATAACAGATTCACCAGTTACAAATTTTATAGAGCATAGACCTGTGTACTTGCCTCCTTTTTATAGTGGTAATACCTCTGCCCATGTTTATGTAGTGACAACATGCTGTAAAAAGCAAGAAAAACACAGAGTGCTTAAAAATTATTTATCACACCCTTGAAACCTTTTGTGCCACATCACAAGGTAGTTATTTGTGAGTGGGGAGGTTTGTTTGCCTTAACGAACTCAGATTTCCTTTTACAATTGATCCAATCTCTATATGGAGAAACTTGGTACTGATGAGAGACAAAATGTAATTAGTGTAATTAATGCACTCCCAAGTCAGGAAGCCTAAGAAAAAAATGTGTATACATGCATTTAAATACCACAGGAGTAAACCTAGCAATTTATTTCAAGTGAACACCTGAAGGCATGAGGATAAAGTCAGAAAGTTTTATAAAGCAATCAGAATGCAGTAAATGGGATCAAAGAAGCCTGGAGCAAATAGAAGAAATAGTTCCCTTTACCTCATCCATTAGAAAAATCCGTTAGAAAAAAATGATGTCTGCAAACACTCTTTTCTCTTCCACTCATACTTCTGCGGATATAGTTCCTGAGAAATGCTGTTCTCCAAGTCTGCCACAGCTACCAAAGAAGAATCTGCACCTGACCCAGCTAGAGGTTGAACAGCCCAAAGGGAGAAACATCCAGCAGAGAGAGCAGGGAAATCAGAGGAACACAAGCTCAAACAGCTCACAAACCCCTGTTCTGCGAAGAAAATGGTTGTTGCCTTTCAAACCAGCAGAGAATTTATGACATGTAGTTTTAGTTTCAAAGTAGATTACAGTAATTAAACCTGGATGCCTACATGGGCAGGTATCACCCCAACTATATCTAACATCTGATACAGCACATTACAATACAGTGTATTCAGGTGCAGAATATGCTTGACATCTACATTCCCACCAAAGTCTAGATCATTCATGGCAAGTTTAAGGTTTGCAAAGTAAGACAAGGCTGGAACTGATTTTAAAAAACTTATTTTGCATGGAAAAATTACAGAATAATGGGAATTAAAGGGAAATGGTGGGAGTGAAAGGAGTTGAAAAAAGACTACAAAAAGGAAAATACCATCCAAATTGCAGCCTTACATAAAGTGCTGAACACTGTTCAGCTAAGTAAAGGCGAAAGAGGAACTGGAAAGAAACCATGAAAAAAGCCCCATCCTTAACAGCGCTTTTTAGCTGTTCATGCAAAAAAATGCTAGTGTCCCCCATTTAAATGGTGCTAAATAGGGAAGAACATCTAAAGTGCAAGTTACCAGTAAAAGATACAGATAGTAAGGAAGAGAGAGATCAGAACCGATTAACTGTTGACCAGAAACAGAGCGTCTGCTGGTGCTATTATCCACATTCATTTGCAGTCTTCATTTTTAATGCTTATCCATTTTTTAACTTATCTTTTTGTTTCTTCCTGCTGTTGTAAGCTTCATAAAAGATGGAATAGCTAAAGAGGATTAATTTTCTTTGAATTACATTTAGCTGAGAAGTCACAGCAGTGTCAGCTTCTCACACCTTGCAAGGTATTTACCTTCCAGGTGTTTTGGGTTCTTGCCACCACTGTATCCATCAAAAACCAATGAGGTCCCACTGTGCCAGGCACTGTATGCATAGTATGAGGAGTCTCTTTATCTGAAAAGCAAACAATCCATACCAAGATAGCAAGTGAGTGATTGTGACACTGAGTAAAGATACGAAGGACAAAAATTAGAACCTTATGCAGTGTTCCTCATGTAAAACAGATCTGCATACAGGAATAAAGTTTTGAATCTCTAATTTGAGG
Organism: Bucorvus abyssinicus; assembly: GCA_009769605.1. Lineage (NCBI taxonomy): Eukaryota > Metazoa > Chordata > Aves > Bucerotiformes > Bucorvidae > Bucorvus > Bucorvus abyssinicus. Next base: position 32,362,265 of record CM020026.1, read on the forward strand.
TGGCAAGGGGAGCACGTCTGGGTTCAGAAACTGCCTAAACTTCCTGTTCATTCATTTAATTTTTGCCCTACTATAGAAACCACCTTTCTGTATATGTCTGCAAGGAGAAGAGAGGGGGACGGAGGGTGGGTTGAATGAGAACAAATGCATACTTTCTTACATAGAGACACCTGAATCAACCATCCGTGATTTCTGAGGCATGCTGCCATTCCTGTGCCAAAATAACACTTTTCTACAGCTTTTTACTAAAAACGTTTGTAAATACCAGCTTCCCTGTATGAATATAAATTAACACAATGTTAAATACTTTTAAAAGCCTACTTGAAAAGAAGTGCTGCAATGCTGAGCATACCGAAGAGCAAATACACGTCCATGAAGAGGAAAAATTACCTGTTGTTTTACTTAAAAGTCTTCAATGTGAAGCTGATAACAATTATGTAGCTGGAATTAGAGCTAGATTTGCTGTCTCTCAGTCCAACAGCTGCACCGATAGGACTTGTAAGGCAAAGCTGATAAATAATTGATCTCTATCTCTCTCTATATATATATACAAGAATACCTATGTGCGAGATAGATATATTACTCTTCTAATGTCATCAGGCCTCTTCTTGCAGCTCAACTCTGTTCACAGGTTTTATATTGTTCTTGCAGATACAGATTTTGTCACTTCGAGAATTTGTCCCCCAAATACCTCTGCTACAGAGACCCATTGTGGACTGTATCGTGTTTACAGAGATACCTGCTTACAGTTAACAATATATGCACATAAATCTTATCAGTTTGGCATCCAAACTGAAAAATAATAAAAATTAGTTGAGATAAATCCAAACTGAAGAACTTTTAGATTTTCTTTTCCTCAAAACCAATTATTTTTGAGACTGAAGCATAAATTTCTGTAAAATATAGTCCCTTAGATTATTCTGCAGTAAACAACTTTCTCAAAATCTATCAGACTTGTAGAGATACCTATAAATATCCCTCTGAATAAAGAATCTGGGTGTCTTATCATTCAGGTGAGTGATATAACCATACTATTATGGTCATTCTCACATGCTTTCGCTCTGTTCTATAAGACATTTTTTGTTTCAAGTGAAATAGCATCAACAAGAGAGACAAGCACAATCTCTAGCTTTCAAGTTACCCTCTTAGACACCTCCTCTTGCCCACAACCCCAAAAGCCAAAACCCTATAGGAACCATCCTCAGAGAGCTTACCGTCTCACTAAGAACACTGTCTGTAAAGCAGGCTATAGTCTTAGGCAAGTGGGAACAGATCAAATAGCAGCAATCATTCTACGTTCCCTGGCAGAAGTTAAACCATAGCACTTAGACTGGACAACAGATTACACCTGTAACCTAAAGCCTTCGTCTTAATAGCTAGGGGAAGAATTGCTCCCATCTATGGATAATCCTGACAAAGATACAACCCTCTCTGTAACATAAATAACTCAGTATGTTTCCAGTAAAGAGTTACCTGAAGACAAGGATTGACTTCAGCTTTAATTTTCTTTCCTGTATTATTGAGGTAGCTGTACTAACAAACCCTGAAAAGACCTTTATGTACTGATTTGGATATTCTTCATAATCAGGGTCAGACTGACAAATATAGCATGGTGATTGCTAGCACCTGAATGCTGGAAATGCCTCAAAGTTGTAAAGTGAGTGTCTATGTTATACTTCATATTTCACACTTTAATGAATGTCTAAGCTATATCTTGGTTACTGTTTTACATTACTGATTTTGATAATAGGCTCTTAAATTATCTAACAGTGAGCTGCTTTTCTTGTTCCTTTGTAGCATATGCTTGAAGGACATGACGACTGACCTCTCAGAAAATACTGATTAGCTATGAGAAAAATTTTCTATTATTTCTAAAAAAACTTAACTAAAAACTTTAGAGAAAATTTGTCACTTTCACTGTATTACCATTCAAGTGAGCATTTTTTATATGTAGCAATTTCTGCTTCTACTTTTGACTGATCTGAAGATTTATTCAGAACTTACCAGGTCAAAGAAAACACAGTAGAAGACGTCTAGTTTCCCTCTGCTTTCCTATCAGAAATGCATTTAAAGGAACAATTGCTCAGGCTTTCAGTACAATCTATAAAATCAGTGCTGATCATTCACTTCTGAGCACATTATAAAGAAGGTTAATAAATTTAACTCCTGCTTTACTGTCAGACTAATGAGTTGAAACTCAAGAACAAAATATCAAGATTAGAAATAGCTGTATCTGCTTTCATTTACTGACTGGAATTCAGTAGACACTCATATTTCACAACAGGCCAAATCTAACACTACTCTTCAGTTTACATATCCTGGGCTGGTGAAAGATAATTATAATTTTTTTTTTGTCTGTAATCAGAACATATCTCTAATTCCATAGGATATTACCCTTTCAATAAGCATTTAATTTTTTTTTTTTAATTTGACATGCCTTTATTATGATCAGACACCATGTTGCTCTTAATTTTACTTAGAAAATCAGTGAAATAGCAAGAGTTCACTTATGCATTCAGGTCACTCCCATTGAAGAGTCATATAAACAGTAAGACATTTACTGAAAACTCATCCTCCTTTCTCTTTGGACCCACATTCTACCAGTCAGACGTGTCATTGATTAGCCTACAAAGAATCCTTTATTAACCAGTAACAAGAAATTTTAGGTGTCCAATTAGCCACCAGATGGAGCTCACATAGTCTCAAAATGCAGTAGAAACATAATTAACCATGGAAAATCAATACAAATATTGTAAAGCGGCTACACAATACATCCTGTAAACCAAGCCAGGCTCCATACGTGAATAGGGTTTTATAGGATTTAAATTACACTCACCACATGGTTTTACATTTTAACCTGCAAATGAAAGGCTGGTCTCATCTGCATGATTCTCTCCCAATAGACTCCTGCTGACATTATTTTTTTGAATATAAGGTTTTGTAGAAAACACACAGGAATAATAAAAAAGCTGCCTCACCAATGTTAGAACAGATTATTCTACTCCATTTTAAGCAGAGTTTTCTTCAGTAAAAGACCAATGCTTTATTTATTGGCAAGGGTCTTTTTAAAGGAAAATTATTCAGAGGCTTAGATGGGATCTAAGTTCCAGTTTTCCATAAGGCATATAAAATATTTTGCACAGACCTGCAGCAAAGTGAGTACAATTAGTCAATATTATCTCACACAATAGAGAAAGTGAGATATACAGGAAAAAAAAATTTCCCACATACTGCACGTCTAATAAAAACCTGGCATTATAATTCAGGAAACCTTGAGCCAAAGCCAGTGAGACTTATTCGCAATGTAATCCTGTTACACCAGGAATGAGAGGCTGAAACTAAGAGTATAAAAGGAAAAGCCAAGAGTTAGAATATTCGGCTTGCGACTGCCATCACTACTAGAGAGGGATGAGGAGGATGGGGAACGTCAGCAGCCAGCACATGGGATTATAAATTCCCTGAGAAATTATCACGGATCTACCTTCTTTAACCTTCTCCCAGAGGCAGCAGTAGCAGGCAGCTTGATTTTCCTGGGCCTGGTGAATGGAATAGGCATTTTGGTGCTGCTGCCACCACCAAGCAGCCCGTTACACACATTGAGTCAAGACCTCTCCTGGCTCTGGCTTAGCCAGCCTTTCAGATGCTCCATACGAGCGCTCTCAGACACCTTTGACAAGTAAGCATGAAGGGAAAGGTTAAATATTACAACCTGTTGCCTGTTTTGACTTTTCCTGCTTTAAGAACTAGAGCTAAGAGTGAACACAGCGATGCCTTTCTCGACTGTAAAAGCAACAATGAAATGAGTAACTTTTGCACAGTGGTTTGAACAGCAGTTCAGTTACTGACAATCCAATTCCTCGTGAACAGGCCTGGCTAAGCACATCCCAGACAAGGACTAGCTCATGTTTCAACACATCTCATCTTTCACTTACCAAAATGCAGAGCAACTGGTTAACAAAATCAGAAGGGGAGGGGAAACAAAAAAAAAATCTCATGGTCAGGTTCTGCTTTTTGTTTCTCGTATACAATCCTCTGAGAATCAAAGACACTATACGGAAGGGGCAGAGTGGAATTAATCCTGAGTTTATCTGCAAAAAGAGTTTTTTTCTCCATGTAGGAACTTCAAATATTTCTTCTCCTATTGTGCGCTCGGCAATATTCTTTTTCATGTCTATGATCACAAAACATGTTACTGATGTACAGTTTCTGTAATCATACAACCAAGTAGTTTTGTTCAAAATAGGCCTAAAAAGCTATTATTTTCTTATTTTTAGCCATTATGCAATTGTCTTTTTCACAGGCACCCCCTTGCCGTGGGGAAAGAGCTTGCGTGCCCTTGCGAAGTTGAGAGCTATGCTGCTGGTGGCATATGCCTCCGGTAGGGTCTCCCAAGCCAGACAGGTCTCAACTGAAGGGTCAGACAAAGTGTGTCCACGGGCAGGATGGGCTCACTAGCCTTCGGGCAACCACCCTAGGAGAAGGACAACTCTAACTCCAAACCCGGGCAGATGGAGCTCGTTTAGCCCTGTAAGGCCATCCATCTAAGAGAAGGATACTCTAACCAAACCTACGACCTGAGGACTTCGCTGTCACCGTCCAAGCTCGCTAGGCCCTGGCAGATGAACCTCAGGTGTAAAGGGTGGGGCCAGTCTCGCGCATGCTGCGCCTCACCTAAAAAATCCAGCGCGCAGGCTTGAAGGGTGTACTCACGTTTAAAGCCCTTCCCAAATCTTCGTCCGCGAAGCCAAGCCATGATGAATTGTAATTTCACTTCATGATTTCTCCCTGGCTCCTAACTCCCACTGTAAGGTGTGAATACTGCTGGGTATACCACAAGTGTAAACTGAGACCTCATGCTGCAAAAAGCTGAATTTAAATTTTTCCTTGAACTCTTCTCTGATGGATAGTTTATGGCTTCACTTCAAGTGAATTAGAAAATTGCAGCATTTCCTAGGGCGTTTTTTACTTGTTAGAGAGATATGTTTAAAAATCCTATTGCTGTTACTTCTACTAAAACTGATTTTTTAATAATTTTTATGCTTCTGTAAGGAGTACTGTTAGGACACAAAGTGGCTGGGGAGGAAAACATAAGTTTTAACATCATTTGATCATAAAAATGGAAAAGATTTAAAAAATAATATTTAAATTATGTTACAAAAAGTGTCCCCGCAGTTATTTATTATAGTTGGGGAAAAAAAAATTCCAAAAATTCCAATATAATTTGATTAGAAAATAATTATTTATCTTCTAAACTGGGAAATTTTTTTCAGTCCACAGCAGAAGCTCTTGTGAAAGCCTTAAGATACACACACAATTTAAAGCCAGTAGAGCCACTTCATTGAAAGAACACATGACCCTATTTTGGAGCAAGGAAGCAGACTGGGGTCTTCTATATCCCAGACACACTTAGCCAAGATACAGATGTCTGTCTCTCAGAAGAGAGGTGATCAGTGGCTGGTGGATCAACCACATCGCTGCAGTACGACTCCTCATTCTCTGTCAGCCTTGTGCCATCTGTCTGCTCAACCCCAGGACTATTGCGTTGTTAGGCAATTCTTCAGAACTGCATTTCATAACTAACAGATGAACATTGTGAGTTACTGGAGAAGATACCAAACCCACTTCTGACCATATCATTCCACATGCTATGCTCTGTTAAAATTATAGGAAGGAATTGCGTGTATATTTAAAAGAATAAGCATGTCTTTCACTTTTCGTCTCTATTCATAACCATCTCTCCAGATACTGTTAACAAGCTTGTGACGTTAAACAGATTTTACAGCCAATTAACATTAAAGTGCAACTAGTGCTTTTAACACTCGCAGTCTGATTTGTGAAACAGGATTTTAAGTAATAAGCCATCTGTTCTCAATTCCAGCTGTTGCAGTGATTATGCATTTTTAATGGTGATCCTAATTTAGATCACACTTTATCATCAGGAAATATAAGGCATTATTTGTTCTTACCATTTTACTGAGATACTTTGAATATTTTCATCTGTTCTAGTACAGAAACAAGGATCAGTTTCTGCTGAAATGAAAGTTTCATTTGAAATGAAAAGACTTTTGTACTTGGGAGGAGTCTGCATATGGCAAAAGCAAAGCAAAATAAATGCCAATAGACCAAATTCATATTCAGGCCCCCATTTCTAGAAAACATTTTTTTGCCATTTGTGTAAAGCAGGCCTGTGCTTGTAAAGACACAAATAACCACTCACTCACAACATATAGCCAGAATTATCTATAGATATTACAGACTTCTTGCCATGCCAGAGTCTATATTAAGCCCACAAATGGCCAGAGAACCCCTCCTGGGTTACGAAAACTCTCCGACATAATGGAAAAGAGGGAGTTACTCTCTACTATCTTTGTTTCCTGGTAATGAGAGTAAACCAGGGGACACAGCTGGTCACAAATAGAAGCATCTTCAAGAAAGTATTCTTCAATCTCTCCTGTTTGGAAAGCAGCATGATTTGGCTCATTCAGAGATGATCCCTTTGTCAGGAACACAGCCCAGGCTGATCTGAAATTAGACACAGCCCTAAGACAAAGTCCATAAGAATCAGACCACAGTAACATCTGCACAGTTTTAAAGAAAAATATTATATTAAGACCAGAACCACAAAATTGAAATGCGAATGACAGCATGGACCTTACAGTAATCTAAAATTGTCCCCATCTGAAGTCAGAGCAGAGGAATATGAAGAAGGCTTATATTCTTAACGTCTCCCTTCATAAGCACACAATACAGCCTTTCTCAATCGCTTCCATAAGCAGGAAATTCAATTTTCAGTAAAACAAATATTTTCCATATGAAAGTCAGGAGATAATGGAAATACTTAGATTTATTAATAAATTAAACGCCCTCATGAGAACTGCTGCAGATAATAAAAGATCGTGTTCAAACAGATGACCAGATTCAAATAAATGGAGACCTGATCCAGCTAAATAAAACAGCTCAGCTAAAACATTCTCATGTCTCTGCAAAACTCTCTAAAAATTATTTCTACTGAGAAATATTGTCTTTTTTGATCCTGTGAAATAGCCTGAGCCAATCAGAAAACACAAAAACTACTAAGCAAGTTCCATATAAGTTGCCAAGTTTACCTTTCAAGCTGAACTCTAGTTTCACCATTAAAAGTTATGATTTACTCAAGCTGAGAGGTATTTCCGAGAAGCATAGGAAAACTCAGAAGGTATCTGAGATACCACTCTGTGGTAAGCATTGGTAAATGCTAAGTTTGAACGGCAGCTCTGCAGGTTCAAGCTTAAAGTACAACCTGAAAAGCAGCATTACAGGCAACAGGCAGTGGGGAGAGAAGAAAAGATCTGCGAGGAGCTGGGTTGAGGATGCTTTTTCCCTTCTATTCTTCTTAACAAAGTTAAATTCAGTCAAAGTTCAAATGCAAAGCAGGTGTTATTTATAGATATTATCTGTTTATTTGAACATTTGGAACAACTAAAATCATTGTTACCTTTTTTTTTCTTTATTCATATATACAGACAAAATAAACATAGCATCACTATCTTTTTTTTTTTTAGCCTTCTAGGAATGAAGAAAGTGATAATCATTTTTAGTTCCTCATTTCCTAAGCCCTTTTTACGGGACTTAAACAATTACAGTGGTGGTGTGTATGTTGAAGACTAGAACAAAACACACTTGGGTCTACTTTGCCCTCAGGATCCAACAAAAATTTAATTACTATAGAGTCTTCATGACTCTCTTTTAACATTACTTTTAGCTTCATCTTTAAAACAAAAAAAACCAACACCCCCACCACCAATAAACCAAAACCTAACAAAAAAAAAAAAAACCAAAAAACACCACCACAGCCTGACAGTGAAATGCGACTATAAACTTCATACAGATGAAAGAATTAAACAAGTATTAAAATCTCCACAATCACAACTGAACGTTTCATGTCCTCACTGCTTCTTTTATAATAGTTTTTTCACACGCACACACCATTGTGACCCAGCTGACAGGCTGACACATCCACTTTTTATACTGCCCAGAAGCTCCAGAGAAAGGAGACCAGGAGGCAGCAACTATAAATTTTGCAATGCAGTGACTGAAATCACAGTTGTGAGACATTGGTTCTTCTGCAAGTACTGAAGCCACACACATTAAAGCTACCTCACTAGCCATATGCTGCATAGATGCTTGGGAAATATTCTGATGCTGGAGGCCAGAGAAGTAATGAGACAGAAAAATATTTATTTTACAAATCAATTTTGTAATGGTTTAATAAAAATCAGTGTAGGACCTCTACACTTTACAGTATTCTTCATTAATGACTAAAGCCCCTCTGGTTTATCCACATGTTTCAAAATACACAGCAAATATTTCTTTTTTCTTATGACAAATCTTAAACTGACACACTCATACCTTTGGCTGTACACCTCTGAGTAGAAATGAGTGTTAGGGCTTTTGGCAGTGCAGCAAGGACAACGCTAGCAACACAAGGTTGAACACAGTCATGTAATTTCTATCCCACTTTCAACATCCTACTTCCACTGGTGTGAAGGGGGCAGGAGTAGCCACCCATCCATCCCCAGAGCATTCCCAAGCACCACTTGTCTGCTGAAATCAACGCCAGGAGGCAGTTTGAAGATAAGTGCCTGGCCGTGTCAGAGAACAGAACATTCCCAGTTTGTCCCCAAAGACAAGTTGAATTTGCTCTGAAGTCTCCACAGGGCTTGTGGAAAAAATAAAGGGGCACTATAATGTTTTCACAACCCACAAATTCAGAGCAAATTCTCCATGGCAAAACTGCTAATGATACAGGCAGAGGTGTTTTAAACAGGCACTACCCAAAGCTGTCACTGCTCCGGCCGTTTCTGCTGCAAGCAAACAGTTCCTCCAGGAACTCTTTTCCTTGTACGTCTTTCCCTAATGCTTCAAGCCAATAGTCTCTGATATGAAAGAACACGCAGTTCCAGGTCTGTGTGCATTTAGAAAGTCTTGTCAAACAAACTGAATTTTCTGATGGTCCTCAAAGTAAATTAATCTCTCTTGGGAGAATGTTATATTGGTTTGAAGCACTGGAAAAAAGTAAAGAATATATTTGCTTTGATGATAGATGTAACATGAAAAATACTTCAGTACTAGGTACTGTTACAACCAATATAGCTTTTAGCAGTACAAAAAAAAAAAAAAAACCAACAACAAAAAAACCCCCAGCAGCACTCTCACACATCAGATTTTAAATTTTTCTTCTGCTATTACCTGGGCTTCTGCAATAAACAGATCATCTTTGACCAATTTTGCATTCTGGGAATACATAAAAACTAAAACTATCTAACTTCAGGGTTCATAAATTTACAGGAATGATAAAATGAGTAAAGATTACGTCTCAAGGATTTCGTACTGCTGAACTGTAAAGCAGCAAGCTTTTCCACTATGTGCTTTTTTTTTCTGGCTACATTTTTATGAACAGCTGGGTGGTGAAAATGTTTCTGTACTTATTTAGTGACTGAGTGACTGTTGTGCTTATTAAATAGATTTTATTTAACATAACAAATGTATCTCAGTGCTGAAAGCAGAAGCATTTACTGATATAGAAGTAAACTGTATTCATAATTTCATGCTAAGATTTTCACATAATAAATTAGCATGAATAAAGCTACATATTGTCAGCTAATTCAAAGTCACTGAATGGAATCAATATAGTTGAAAAATACCTTTGAAGGATGTCATAAAAGATACCATTTTTGCATTCCATTTTCAAAATGGATTTCTCACACAGTTTCACAAATATTAATGGGGCTGCTCATAAATATCTGAAGCAGCACAGGTTTGGAAAATAGAAAGTACCCTTACTGTCTTGGCATGTGTCAAAGAGTTGATGCTCATTGCTGAATGATTACCTGGGGAACATGAACAGGTGAAGATTTCTAAATATCTAAATAAATTGATTTAGTGGGATCAATTCGACGTAAAAATTCCTCTTTCTCAGTGAGTTTATTTTCTTATTTAATTTTCTCTTTCTGATTTTAATATGTGTATAAACAAGCAGCACTCTCTTCTGCCAGTGATATTTGGTTGTCTTCTCCATTGCTGTCTTCTCCCAGGTAAGTCCCACTGGGACTGTACTGCACTGAAGGTGTGAATGCCAAGATACCATGCTCTCTAGTGAGACTACCAGCTTCTCCAGCTGCCAGAGTGATACCTTGTCAAGAATCCTGCACCACACAACCAGAGGATTCCATAGTCTGAATACAGACTAGAGGAGTGGTACAAATCTCTGACTAAAGTTTGCTCTCTATCCTGTAAGAGAAGTGTCACAAGCTATTACACAAAATCAGCTAAAAAACATAAGAGACACAAATGGTGTCAGGAAAATATTCCAAAAATACATCAGTAGCAAGCAAGAAATGAAATGAGAATTGAATGCAATTGGCAGACACGACCAAGAATGTGAAACCTTTATTTATTAATCAATATCAGCTTCAACTTCCACCAAATATCTGTTAAAGATCGAATTTGCTGACAACTAGCATCAGTCGTGGTCAGGAACCATCTTATAAAAGGGATAGAAATGGCTAGTGTTTCTCAGTTGATTACAAAGTGCTGATAAAATTCAGCCTACAACACTGAGAATTAGAGAACTCAATTTAATTTTGACTTGTGAGAACTAGTAAAAGGCAAGAGGAGTTCAGAAGATCAGAAAATCACTTGGGCTACCCTTAGAATGCAGCAAAACTGGGTAAGAGCAAGAGAATTATAGACCAGTTAAATATTAATTCTTAGAAAAATACTGTGAAAAAAAATCTAAAAATACTTTATAAGCACATAGGAGGAAGAGAGTGATAGGTATTATCAAAGAAAAAAATACTGTTCAACTGATGTCATTTCTTTCTGCAGGAGAGTTAGAGGATTTGATACAGGGCAGATGCAGTAGGAGGAACTGCCTTTATCCAGGTTTTTGAATTTTTTTTAACATAACATGCTCATACAAGATAGGGTAAAAGAGCTAGAATGAAAATATTGCCTGGGAAAGTCATCACTAATTCACTGTCCAATGAGGGAACACACAAAGCAAGAGTTTGCATGAGTCTATCCTGCTTGTGATACTATTCAACATGTTCTTTAATGATTTGGATGGAAGAATACGTGCATTAAATTTGCAAGCCAAATGCAGCAGCGAGCTCATCAGAGAACAGGATCAATTAGGATTGAAACCAAACATTACACTGGGAGAAGGTACCTAGGAAAAGATGCAGTTTACTAAGGACAGAGGCAAAATTCACCACACCCTGTGGAAGCAAGGGAGATACAGTGAATCAAAATGTGATCACAAATCAGGAACATCAGGCTGCTAAAACACATACACACAAATAAAACCATCATATTAAAGTGTGAAATAACTCTCTTATTATCCAGTTGAAGGCTTACAAGCATAGTCTGGCACAATTTTGAGTCTGGATACAACAACCGAAGGATAGGAGTCATGTGGTGGTAGAACAGATGACTGGCAAGAACAATCAGTGATGCAGAATGCATAACCTATGAGAACAGACTGAAAGAATTTGGAAATTTTAGTTACAGAAGACTAAGCTTTCTTTGATGATTAAACCTTAATAGTGGTTTTCAGATATGCAAGTACGAGAAATCAGAGTAGAAAAATTCTTCCATTAAAATTGTCATGGTTAGGGCTGAGCTAGCCACTAGACAAATGACAGATGTTCTCTTATACCTGCCCCCTCCTTCCCAAAGAAGGGAAAGAGAAAAGGATCAAGGGAGAGAGAGTTATGGATTAGAAAACAAAACTAAAACTGCTTTAATGACAATAATAAAATTAAATATATACAAATATATACAATACAAATATTGAACCCAACCCCCCTGATGGCAACCACGTCACCATCACCACTGGCAGACTGGCCAGAATGCACTGCAAGGGCAGCCCTGCCCAGGCTGGGCTCAACAGCAGATGGGAACCAGAGGCAGGAGCTCTATTCTGGAAGTGGATTCAGGAATGCACAGATTGGGATTGAAGGCAGAACAGACTGAGTCCTCCTCAGACACCGGCCAATGAAGAAGAGGGCAAGAGAGCAAGACACTCATGATCCCTCAGCTTTGTACTGAATATGGCATCTATGGAGTGGAACACCTTGTTGGTCTGTTCAGGGTCACCTGTCCTGTCCGCTCCTCCCCACAGGTGCAGCCTCTCACTGCACCCCCAACGTGGTGCACAGGATTTAGCAGTGACCTTGGTCTGCACTGGAGCAAGTACAAGCAATTGATGGGCCTTTCTGCAGACCAGTCCCTGGCAGTAACTGTAAACATGAAGCGCTGTCACTTCTCAAAGCAGACACTGTCTGCAAAACATGCCATTAACATCAGAAAGTGCAGTCACTTAGAAGAGACAGAGCTGAAAACTAAAATCACTGAACACAGTTAGTTCTGTTCTAACTCCAACCAGGACAAAACTGTAGGTATGAAGGTTTGGTTGGATATTTAAAGTTTTCTAAGAGTAAGAAAAAGCTTTTCAGTAGTAAGGACAATTATGTATTGGAAGAGACTGTGGAATCTGCATCACTGTATGTTTTCAGGAGGAAGCTGAACAAATACCTATCACAAGTACAGTTCATCCTGCCTTTGAGCAAGCTCTCTGCTTCAAATCCTGATTTCTGTAACAGACAGATGTGATTTCACAAGGACAGGAAATAAAACTGAGGATGAACCTCATCTCTAGCTGGGCAAAAACTTCAGTATGCAAAATCAGTTCACTTACAGTGGCACATGACACCATGTACATTTCCCTGTCAGAGGGATTGCCACAGGGTCCCATTTCCTCTCCTTGGGAGGACAAAAATTGCAGAAAGAGGTGACACACACCTAAATACTCTATACACACTAAGCAGCTTCAAATTATAAAAAGCTACGAACAGAAGTTACAAAGATTTAAAAATGAATCTACAAAGCTGTTGCTAAGACAGTGATTAAAAGTTTAATAAAGATAGAGCTTTACTGTAATTATAGTTCACATTTCTAGTAGCTGGTGGATCATATGACCAAGATGCTGTATTGCTCTCTTTACCAATACAATTGACACCATTACCTATGCTTGTAAGGCTCATCTCCTCTCAAAAATCAATACCAGCAGACAGTTTAGACTCAATGAAATAGCCTTTGTGCTGCTTCATTGATTCATCTAGAAATACCATGTCGTTGTTTTTTCTTCAGGTGAAGTAGACATTTGCTCTCTCACGATGCTTTGGAAAACAAAATGAAAAATAAGTCGCTTTCTCAACTACAAGCAAAATCAATGACACTCCCCTTTCAAGCTGGAGACAATTTGCTTTTTAGGTGCTGTTTTCTTGAGAAAATTGTGAAGAAGAAAATACATATGAAGGGGCCCTCTTAAAATGACTGCTTGTGAAATATTGGCTAAAATATCTTTCTAGTTCTTTTCTGCAACTCTTATTGTCTCAAAATCATGACAGAAATGTTGCTAAATCTGATGATTTTCCACTATGGATATTGCTTATGGGGCTTGAAAATTTGCTTTGAAAGTGCCCAGGCTGAGAAGCTGATATATTGTTTGCTTGTCAAACAACTTGAAGAGCTAGACAATACCCTTAGACATGGTATTGAAATGATGAATGGATGGATGGATTATCCTCACCTGCTGTGTGTTGTTTGCTAAAGGCATTTCAGTAATGCTTCCTGCTCCTTTCAGTTCTAACAAATCGCCTCCAAAACATTCAGTCATTTGACAAAAACAAGACCCCCAAAACTGAAAAATAAAAATCACAGTATTAAATGTAAGTACAATTTGTATACTGTTTTTGCTAGAAAATATCTCTGCTTGACTTTAGTTCCAAGTCAGCTCTGGAATAAGAGGTATATTCCTTTTTAAGGATTTGATCATGAACCTGTAAATACTTGGACCCTTCATGACAGTCCATTGCTATTTCTAGCCTTATCAGCTTCTTATGCCTGCCTCTACTCTCCTGATCATTTCTTTTCCTAGACATGAGCAATTAACACTTCCTGGTTTCCATCTGTCTTGGAGTATGATATGTTTTATTGTCCTGATTTCACTTTGATATGAATTCATATCTAAATTGATGTTTTGACCTTTGATACCATTTTCTATCTCTCACAAAGTGTGTTTTAATATCTGAATGTCTTTACATGTGGAATTCCTTTTCTATTGTGTTTCATTTTTTTTCCAACACTTTTTAAGTTTGTCATATTGGGTACAGTAGAGGATAAATTCTAACAAATAAAAAAGGAATTTTTAAAAATCACTGAAGAAAACGACTCCTCTATTATCTTTAACTGGGCCATAGCAAAATGTGATATCAACAGCTATGAAGAATGGGATATCAAAATCACTAAAAACACTATGTATTCACTTGCAACTCTAATTTTTCAGGAGTCCTTTACAACTTTACAATTCCTTTAAGCTTTATCACATAAAGGTAAACTGTGGTTCATAGACATTTTGGTGAAGTTTCTCGCAATAAGCCTCTGTATTTGAATCAGTTCGTACACATCCATCTTGGCACCACCTTCCTAATCTTTCAGGAACTGCCCTCATTTACAGAGTTGAGAAATCATCCAGGTGGATTAACCTTCACAACAGGGTTTAGCATCATTTATCTGCCAGGGTGAGAAAGTTTGGAAAGATGATGAGAGGAGGAAAAGCTTATACAAGAAGTAAGGGTCTTAGTGCTGGTTCCTTCCTTCTTTTGTTCCTTTGCTATCACTTTTAGGCATACATTAAGGTACTGATAATTATCCAAGAGCCAAATAAACTCAGAGACACAAAATTTTAGAGAGAGAGAGACTGGTATGCCGCAACAACTTTTAAAGGGGAATACTGGACTTTTTAAAATAGTCAACAGACCCAACAGTCTATCAGGAAACCATGTTTCTGATTTCAGTTAACGTTCCACAGAGATAATAGGTTCCTGTTTTATCATTAGTTAATGCAGTCCCCTATGACATCATTGCAACCTAAGATCACTGAATGTTGAAAGGACACTGAAACCAAAGGAAGCATAGATTTTAATACTCCCACGAGAGAGACATTTGGTCATTTTTAACAGTAAAGTAGGACATTATTCAAAGTTTGATTCAAAAAAGGACTGAAAACTCTCTCTTTTGTCTAATTCACTCATCTCTGCCATTACCATTGTCATGTTACCTTTAGTGAGGACTGAGCGATCTACTGGGTTGAAGCCTAGTAATAGAATTATTCACATATACTTCATTAGCCCACAAGTCTGTAATGGATCTTTTGCTATCATTATACGTATAATAAAAGTTTGCCTTCTAAAGTACCATACACTTATTTAAACCAGCTGATTGCCTTTGTATAGTAGTAATATTTCCCAGTCTAATAAATCATTTTCTCTGTTATCCTTCAGTTACCTAAGGGCTGCAGTATATATTACAAAGTAGCAGCCAGTAAAATACTTTAAAATAAAAACCACTGAGTTAAAAGTGCAGTAGAAGAGCCTAAACAGTTTTTCACCCTGCAGAAACAATAGCAATTCCAATCTATTCTGCCTTTAGTACAACACACACTTGAAGCATAAGACCCCTTTCTTCATAAAATAAAATTTAAGTGCTAACATCTAAGACCCTCAAACATTTAAATTTAATCAGCATACTCCTCTGACATGGTATTTGTCTCAGAGTTAGATAACTAATCAAGTATTTGCAGGAATTCTGAGGCAGGTCTTTCTAGAGCAAGATTTATCCCACACTAAAATAGATGTTGACAAAATATCTTCCAGGATTTGTTTAGAAGAAGAATCACAAAATCATTTAAGTTGAAAGGGAATTCTTGAGAACATCTTGAGAACATCCTCCCAGCTCAAGCAGGTTCAGCTAGCACAGGTTACACAGGACCAGTTGAGTTCAACGTGTCTCCCCTACACATTTGCATCACATCCAGCAGCATTTTAGGACAGTTAGCATTGAACAGCTTCATATCAGTTTCACACCAAATGCCTCTGGGATCCCAAAATCAGATCTACTTTATAGCCCTACGTATAGTATAGTCCAAGCCTTAAACACAGCACAGCTAAAGATCCACGCTTCACATTCTCTGCTTTGTCCAGTTCACCAAAATATATTTTGGCTGGATGTTTAATACTTCACAAGCATCAGACAAGTGAGGTGCTGGATTTTTTTCATCTAAAAACTGTAGCAGTTTTTAGATCAAAAACCTTAATCAGATTTGATATAGAGGTTGAACCACATCAAGTGATAGCATGAGGTGGCTATGGCCACAATGCAAGAGATCTATAGAGCTGTAGTTAGTGACCCAAGCATTCCCTTCAATTCAGCACTCCTCTTGTACGCAAAACTGAACAGCTTCAATGGAAGTAACAAAAAGACCAAAAAAAATTCTCCCCCTCTAGAAGAAACTAAACCGTGGTAGTTAAGAAAGGCTGGCTTGAACACTGCCAGACCAAACAGGTGGAGGCTAAGATAGGAAAACATGCAAACTCCATAATGTATAAATGAAAGGAGGCAAGCACGTCACCTGGATGCCCAAGGTCTGTAAAGGGTCTTGGTGCACAAATCCTGCATCTTTCATTATTTTTTCCTCCCTGTTATTTAGCATGTTAGACATCATCCTGTTCACCTGACTGTTAGGCTTTACATCCTATGGCATCTAACTGACTCCCACACTTATTCACTCACTGCCTAAGAAGCCTGGCCACCTACCACAGAGCTACAGAGTCCATTTTACACGCAATGCACAACTTAATGTTCACTAGCAACATTCTGCATTTTTGAGCGTTAACCTGTTTTTCATCACACTGACTTCTCTTTCCCCACAGAAATCAGAATTTGTAATGGCAACATGGGCAAAATCCTCATTAGTGAAGTAATATAGCTTCACTTAGAGGTATGCCTAGACCACTGAATCATATTGATTCCTTCTATTCATGCATAACCTGCAGTATACTTGTACTTATGTGATTGAAAATAAATGAGGCCTTGTTTGGTAATTATTCAGAAATTATTCAGTCAAAAAGAAGTTCTGTGCAGTAATTCTGGACATTCTCTTTGGCACTTAATATAAATAAAAGAAACTCAGTCGACAAAAATATTTAAACCCTACTTGTCTTAATGTATTAACTCTCGTCATTCCAAATCTTAGTATGAGCTCCCATCAAGGGCAGCTTATTGATTTCCCCGTGTTTCCCTCTCTGCATGCATGTTTCTATGCAATATAAGCATAAGTCAACACACACTTAAAAGCAAGACAGGTTTTTTTTTACATATATATGTATTGTTACTTACAATGATACTCACATTTGGTTCTTCCACAATTTATGCTGACCACATTTATGCAGAATGGAAATCGGTAATGGGAGACGTAGACCTCTGTCCTGATCCTATCCTTAGATCATGAGATTTCAGAGAATGAAAATCAGAAAAGGTGTAATAATTCTCTTTCATAGTACATCTTTTCCATATTATCTTCTTTAGGTCAAGACTAAACTCCAATTTGTAGCTAGGGAATTAGGAGAAAATATATTCTTAAGGGTTTGATTAAATATTTAATCAGACTTTGCGTATCTCTAATTCCCTGGACAGAGCTCAAGAGACTGGACTCCACAGAGAGCTCAGTACATCAGGAACAAGATCAATGTTCATTAAAGCAAGATATATAAACTTCTTCCAAAGCGTAAAACATATGATAAGGAATTCAGTGCATCATTTCAGAGACTGGTATAGATAACTTGAGTCAGGGGAATTGAGTCCACTTTTATTAGTGTTTCCATTAGTAACAGAAACATTTATTCTGAAGTACAGCAACATCAGGCAGTAACTAAAATGTGCAAGAAGAAATTAAGAAACACTTCCATCTTGCAACATGCTGCCATAAGAAACAGTTGTTCTCCTGCTGTTGGTGATTACTATAAAAATCTATTTATGAGAAGAAAAACTACTTCTTTGTAAAACAACAAATAATGAAACATCACTGCAGTACTGCAGTAGTTTAGAGATTTTTCACTCAGAGGTATTTTTGTAGAGTACTGTTATCTCAAGACATGCTTATAAGAAATTGCTTTGAAAAAATTATTTAGATCAAAAATTCTTTGGATAGGAAATTGCCCCTTTTCTCAGGAAATGAAGCACACAGTAGAAGTAGCTGGTAAAATACAGTTAAAGGCCAAAAGATCTAATAAACAAATATATAAACAAATAAATACCTTAAGTGGATATTTAATATCATGACCAGTTTAATGTCAGTTTATTGACATAAAATCCACTACAATGTTATATTGCAGAAAGTCCTCAGCAATGATTAAAAATTCAAGCTACACATGATAGTCCAGGAAAGTCACTAATCTTCCATAAAGGTTTGGAGTAAAATAGAAAAAATGAGAAGAAAAACAGAATACTGTTGTGAGAATTTACCCAAGGTGACTTGGTGGGTGAGGAGTGGCATTAAAATGTAGGACCATCTCTTTTGATACCCTTTTTATACACTTCATCACCTATATTTAGTTTTTTCTTTATTGTTCTGGGACTCACACGCGCCTAAGTCAACACAGATGTGTGCATAGAGCCACAACTCTGCGTTGTGCTGACTTTGAATAATTGCTACATTGATCAGATACCAAGGAACTACAGAAAAATCACAGTAGTTGATGGTCTCCCTTGTAACTATCTGTCTTTCTGGTAAAGTTTATATGTTAAAAAAGGTTTCAGATGATAGGGTTCTTCTAGGAAGCATCTAAACAAACATAGAAGCACTGCTGTTGGCAGCAGAAAGCAAATTAGATTGAGAGGCAGACAATGGAAGGGAAAAATACTGAAGATGATTTTTAAAAACTTCTGCCTGAATTCATCATTTTTCAGCAGCATAAAAAGTCAGTATCTGGGCCAATACATACTGTGAGCTGTTTCCTTTTTTTTTTTTAGTTCAGTTACAAGAAGATAAAGGTTTTCATTCAGAGTTTGAGAAATGATGTCAAAGAGAAGAGGTGATTAGTTGGGTTATAACTTATCCTGAATGAAGTCACAACCTGAAGTACAAATTCAAGCATTTAAGCTGCAACCTCATCAGTGTGATATATTGTTAGCAGTGCTGATAACAGGATTTATAAGAGCACTGCAGATCACCTCTGTGATTTAAACTAATAGAGATTCAAAATGGATATGCAATTCATGGACTTGGTAGTTTTAATGCTATTGACTCTGCTTCAGAGTTACGTCGCTGGTTTGGGGCTCTTGGATCACTCTTCAAAGTGTCCTGAGAAATAGATGGCCTTCATTTTTATCCCCTGCTATTTAGTACGGTCCAGAAAACATAAGTACTGATTACCAAAAGAAAGAATACATTTATTTTTACTGCAAAGTCCTCATAGTATTCTTTGTATGTGACACTACTGATTTAAAAAAAAAAAAAATAGAAGTTACCAAAATGGTAACTTGATATTCTAGCCACATATCAGTTTTGTGACTTACTAAAATTTTTAAAACTCAATTTGAATTTTTATGTAATTATATATTAAACATAGATAAAATACTCCTTGCACTTACGTATTTTTGCAGAAATAATAAAAATCTGAGAGTATTTTGATAAATTTTTGTAATTTAATAATCTATGGATTTTTTTTCCTCCATGAGGAACTTTTGCTGGTGTTGTAATCTCCTACAGCTTATATTTATCATTATCAGAACTGACAAGTCAAAATAACTTCGTCTAAAAGATTTGTCATAAGCTTTCTGATGGTAACTTTTGGGAGAGGAGAAGGCCAAAGATTGGAACAGGAAAATTGACTTTAAATTAGAGTTGAAATGTCACAAACAGAGTCTTCATTACCTAGCAGTTACAATCCTATTCCAAAACAGATTGCTGAGGAGATAACCATAGAACTTCTTAATTAAAATCTTATGGATGTACTGTATCTACAGAGATAATTAAATACAACAACAAGTTTTGCATACAAAAACATATTTATCTTGCCAAGGAAATAATTGAGAAAAATGATTTGGTGGCTAAGCCTTGATGTAGATACTTTTATTGATTGGCTTCTATTATCTGCATGCCAAAGAGCTACAATGTCTGCAGATTATCTTTCTTTTTCTAACAGAATAGTAAAATAATTGTGCCCCCTCAATAAATTAGTTTAAGGAAGGTAAGTTCAGCTGGACTGTGAAATGCTCCGGATAACAGACATTTTATGTGCTACCCACATTCATCAGCAGAAGCTGTAATAAGTTTCCCTGTTTTAAGCAGGCAATGAACTACTAAATGTACTTTTCTATTTTTAAGACACATTTCTCAAAAACTCCATGCAGACCTACCATTCCTGGGATGTACAGAAGCCTCACAAAAGAACAACTCACCGTTTGTAAACATTGAGCACTGGCAATATTTGTACCATTACTTAATCTTTCTTTTCCCTGCCAGCCAGCAAAATAGAAGGAAAAAACTTGTGTTGTGGAATTCATGCATCTTTCGACAGTTATTTTGAAGAACTAGTCCCAGGAAAGTACAATATCAGGAAGCAATGAGAAGACATTCAGCCCAGAGAATATTCAGGGCTTAGTAGGAAACGGAAGTTTAGCAGGAAACAGAATTTAACTACCGCCTGCTGACTGCATGGGTATCTCATTTTAATTAACACCGAGATGAGCACATGGGAAGATCTAAATACCATTATTACCACATTTTACTCTAATGACAGTCATACTCTAAGTTCAAATATTGGAGACTATTTCCTAACAACCCTATTATAATATCAAAGGGCCAGATAATGTAACCAAATAAATGCAAACTGGAAGAAAAAATTATTTTTCTATTTTAAATAGGTAGGGATGCAGTGGATGCTCAATCAAGTAGTCTTTAAAGCACTGACATTTCTGCCTCAAAGCTGGGAAAAAGTATTGGGATCTATAGATAACCTTACTGTGAATTTTACTGGACTGTTTCAAACGTAGTGAAGGAGAAATCAGATACATTTCTTCCTTCATGGTAGGGCTCAGTGAGCCTTCATGGATTGTGATTATTTTAAGACGTTAATAATTATGCTTTATTAGCAAAAAAAAAAAAAAAAAAAGAAAAGAAAAAGAAGAAAGGCATGAATTTATTGGTGCAAATCAATTCACTCAGACATAGAAAATAATTTTCAAGGCTTTAAAAAAATAAAAGTCTCTCTTGAGAGCTGATTAGTGATGTTAGCGAAATAATTTTCTTAGTAATTTTTCTGTCCAGTAGTGTGTTCTGAAAGTCCTTTATATCCAGAATAAAGAATCATGCAATATGATAGATGAGATGTGTAGCTAGAGGTACCTTTCCTTGCAGACTCTGTTTCACCTGTGTCCTCAATCTTCACAAATACAACGCTATGCGTTATATCATTTATTCAACTGTATATGAGCAACCTAATTGCAGTTTCCCACATCACTCATGATAGGGATGAAAAAGTAGTTATATGAGATCCTTAAATATCCATTGGAGCAGTGGCTGACATTCAGAAGTAGGTATTTGGAAATCTCCAAGTTTAAGTAAACATTCATATTGCTAGTCTACTACATATTGAAGTGTTTAATGCATAGTTAGAAATCATCAACAGAAGCAACTAAGATCAGTACTCCCTACAAATTATTTTGCAATTATTAAAACTGTAACATAGAAGGTAACAATGAATGAACAGAATATTCTACCTCATTGACACCAAAAAAAAAAAAAAAAAAGAAAAATATATCTTTTATTCTAATCTACAATGAAGTAAAGATTTACTGACATCAATAGAATAACCATTGTTCAAAATTAAAATTATTTCAATGTTGTTGATAAGTAAATTGATATGTATTTGTATAACCCTTCATCAGGGATCTGTTGATGAGCAAAACACAAACGCAGACTATCATATGGAAGGCAGAGCATGAGGTGATCTGAGAAAATAAAACAAAACAGAGGAAATTATCTCAGAAAAAACCCTGTATATCACAAGCATAAGAAAGTAGGTAATACTGATGTAATAAAAGCTGCAGAGGACCAGAGTGACGAAATTATTCACACAAAGTATCACTGGACACAAATATCAAGAGACTCCATTTAACACCTCTTGGACCTGAGAGATCAGAAGAGGGCTGGAGGAAATCACACGTGATCAAGTTAATATTTTCACAATGCCCAATGACAAACTTTGGTAATGGTCATTTTAAAAGATGTAAAAAGGAAAATACTGCAAAAGGTGAGAACAGAAAGGGTGAAGATTGCTTAACATTCATACTAAACAAGTACAAAAACCCGGATGGCACTCATCCCAGAGCATACCTGATCCTGAACTGATTTAAACAGATAGTGAAAACCAAAGATGTGTTCTGGGCCATTAAACACATGTTAAGCTGTAATAGCTTTTAAAAGTACAGAGATCTATTTCATGGGGTACAGCAATAATCCTTGGTTTTCTGGGAAAAACAGACAGTGCATTCATCCTACTCCTCCTAACTTTTTTGCAACTAGATTGCAAAATAAATTCACCTAAGGTTTTAGACTGGACAGACTAAGAGTAAATAAGTCTCCAGGTGGTTGAAGTATTCCCTGGGAAAAAAATAAAAGGGACTTTGTCTACTTTGATACATCTCTTCAACAAGATTCAAGCCAAACAGCTGTTAGATGTCTGTACCTGAAGACAAAACAAGGAAATAAACTGTTTCCAGTTTTACAGAAGATCAGATGAAATTTGGTTGGCTTAGCTAGGTGAAGAAAGATCATTATTAATGACCTATATACCCTTGGTTTGGGAAAAGACATCTTTTGGTTTTTTTCAAACCATTTCAAAAAAAAATGGATGTGCCATATGCTGACCACCATGACATTGCAGCAGCATTAAATGATACACACTGGTGTTTATAATCACGTTTCTGTGGTGACTATAGTTCAGATACGTACTCAAAAAAATTTTTGAACTTTATGTTAATCCTGATGAAACGCATTATCAGAACAGAATTAGTAATACAGCTTTGAGTAGAGTGGGGACGTCAGGAACTATGTTGAAGTAGATTTAGAAATTTGAGAATAAATTATTGAAAAAACAGATTAATAGTTTGTTCAAGGATTTGGAGATAAATTTAAGGAGGGATTAGTACAGTCACTTTGGAGTCAAATGGATTTAAGCAAAGTCTTCTGGAAGAGCAGTGAAAAAGTTCCTAAATGCTGCTGGGAAAGAGCAAATGAAACAGGGAATGACAATAAAACAAAATTTTAAAAGGAAGTATAACAGAGGGTAAGGGAAACAAGAGAATGAGGCAATGAGCAGGAAAAAATAACAAAATAAACAGCTACCCTCAAGCTGTTAGGATATTTTATTTAGATAGTTATTTGAGGAAATATTGAAAGACATCTGGCAGAGTGTGAAACTACTCCTATTGTGCCACTCAGTGCTTAAATGCTAGATTTAGTGCATTTTTTCAGCTCTTCTATACATAGCTCTTTCTAAGTTCATCAACTGTATAGGTAATGTGCTGATTCAAGCACTCGTGTATATATGTATACTAGTGTACACAGTCCAACCAGTATGTATATTCAGAGCAAGTCAAACAAGTTTATGACATCAAATTCACTAAAGATTAGTAAGCTTTGGTCACAGAACACATGCATGATACTCACACAGAAAACCTTGAGAAAGTTTAATCATCTATGAGACACCTGATGATTTAAAAAACTCCCACAGACTATGAACCCTCAAAAATTCTTTCCTGTGCTGTTGTGATTCATGAGCTTTCCTCACGCCTGTATTTGGTGCAGTGCAAAAGTCTTAAAATCTGTGGATCCAGGAGAAACTTCCTATAAGCTCCATGAATGTCATCTGGTAAAAGCTATCTGAGTATGCATTATCTACCCTAGCTGAAAACCACCATTACTAGACGCAAGCAGCATACATCGAGTCTTCTACATATAAGCATTTTTTTTTTTAACATACAAAACTGCCTACAAAATTGAGTGGTTTCCTCAATTTCTTTTTTGAGGTTAGTGAAGCTATTCTGTGAATTTTCCTGACTAGTGAGTTTATTTAAAAGATACCCAAAATAGAGTTCCCATTGTATTGCTCTGTAAGAAAAAGCAAAAAGAAAACAAGTATCAGTATTTGGGAAAAACATTTTGCGACTAGATATTAGAAATAAGACACCAAGCTCAAGCAGGTTTTTACCAGCATCCAACAAATTATACCTATTTTAGTTTCATTCAGCTGAACTATGGTCTCAGTTTTCTTAATGCCATTTCAGCAAGGTGTAAGACATCATATCTAAATGTTTGGTCTAAACATCTTAAGAGAATGAATTAACATAGTTCATGAAGCAGGCCAAATGTGAAATGTGAAAGACTAACCATATTCAAAAATTAAATGTACCTTGTATCTATTTAAATATTTTTTCACCTACAACAAGAGTTATGACATAGGTAAATACATCAAAACTCTTCAAGATTCATTTTTGCGAGCAATGGAAATAGCATTTGGTGACAATGTAGGCAGATTGTACCATAAAACCGGACCTTTTGCAAAACTATTTTTACAAGGAAAAAACGTTAATGCAGGATGAAAAAAAAGAAAAATTGGCTATTTTTCAGGTCTTCCATCTTAAGCAACACACCCTTCTTGGTTTGCTTAATTTTGTTAAAAAACTAAAGATAAATTGCTCCTAAAAATGCTTGTGAGTGATTTGCCTTCATTTCACAGAGAGCTGATAAGTGCCTGGCAGCAATTTGTGGGTAATAGACTAGAGATGCCCATTTCTGTAAATTATTTCCTTAATTATCCTTTGTTTCACAATTTGACTAATACTGCTGCTTTCTTCTTGCAGTCTCAGAAGTAGTTTTTGTATAACCTGCCATAAGTCAGGAAACCCTAGTGTTTCTATGCCTTTTCATGGTACATGCCCTGGGAATTGATAAATAGAAGTGGTATTTGTTTTGTGAAATTACTTTCAGAAAGACTAGACTCTGTAAAGCACGGTCTACCAATACACACTGGCAATGTGGAAATCTGTTCTCAAGAAAGGCTTATCTTCTGAGTACTCCATTTATTCTCCTGTAGGAATGCCACTGAAAATCCCTAGAAAATACTAAGTATAACAAAAATCTGTTTGTTTTTGGGAGTAGGAGGGCAGGGAGGCTGCAAACTCACAGATTTGTAAATGCAATAAGCATTAGAATTTTATTTATACTTATACAAGACAGATATATAGACATAAGTCCTTGAGATCCCAAAAGAAAGAAAGAATATAACATTAATTTTGTTGGAAGAATTTATACTCTTTTCAGTTATTGTCTGAAAGACAGTGGACAGTCAAAAAACAGCTCATTGACTAACCTCTCCAGGCACCGTTTTTAGTAAAAATCAATTCAGGTAATAACGTTCTGTGCCTTTTCTGTAGCCCACCTAAAGCTGATGTCATATATTGTATTAGTCAGTTTCATTCAGGGTCCTAATCAAACTGTTCTTCCTCCCATTAAAGTTTTTCTTCTGAACCTTGTATTTTTGGAAAATATTTATTCTATGAATGAGGAAAAAATAGTCTTGAAAAGTTATTACTGTACATAAGCTATACATCTACTGTCTTTATTTGTTTTCACAGTATTAGCACACATGTTTAACTAAGTTTGTTTGGAATTTCATGGAAGGTTAGGAGACAGAGAAGCAAAGAAAGGGAAATTGGGTAAGGAGAGTGCTAGAGATAGTAACATGTTGTTTGGTTTAGCTTCTGTGATCTCCAGTGCTCCATGATCTCCTGGTTCCAGCAGAAGCACACACTAGATCAGAAACAGCACTTACAGCCAAAGTCTTTCCAAGCCATTTTTTCAGGTCCCAACGGTAGTTCTCAGTGTTAGAGCACATTCTTCATTCCAAGCATCAATAATATTTAGATACTCACCAGCAGTTCACCCCAAGGATCCTCCAGCTGGAAAAAAACATATTGTTTCCTTATGAGCTTTTCATTGCTCAGACTCTAGTAATAATTGATAAATCTCAAGACTAAACACTAAACTTCCAGCTCTAGTTTCAATACATTTCTCTTCCTAGAATTTTAATCTGAGCTTTCTGACTGTTTGCTATATTGCAACAGGCCTTGTTACCACTCTTGGAATTACAGTAAGTGAAATTTTAGCTAAACTTACATTTCATATTCTTAATAGTCATTATGTTATTTATGGCTTCCAATTTTAACATGCCTATAAATAAATTATATGCGTTATAATGTATATGGGAGGATGACCACCTTATGAATTCCACATACTATCAGGAAAAATTGAAAAAAAATTGCTAAAAAGTGCACTCCATGCATATCTCTGCCAATTTTTCCAAGAAGAATTAACTGGATGTTTGATAATTTTAAATCATTATTTCAAATTATTAATCTCATCATTAAGCATTTTCTGGCATCAAATTCTAGTTTCGGCTTTTATTCCCATGCTTTTGAAGTTGAGCAAATAAGGGAAAACCATTCAGGAAACAGTAAGCCCCTAAGAAAACATTATGTTCTTCCCATGTCAGAGAGGATGTGGAGTTACATCAGGCAATAGAGATTACAAAGTAGTCATTCATATGGATTTTAAATACCAAAAATACGCTTAGTTTGTTTCATGGAAAAGAAGTATATTTGCTTCCCACGCTTTCGTAGCTAGCAACTTCTGCTGATCAACACAAAGGGAAAGTCGAGTGAGTGGCCAAGTGTCAACCTACGATCCAATACCTCTACAGATAACCCACATCTCTTTGAGTATCACTACTCAAAAACTGTTTTTACTGGCATCTTGCCTTTTAATGGAACACGAGACTCCAGACAGGGGTAGCTGGATTGCATGCATGTGCTCTGTAGAAAGATAATCCACATGATATTTTAAATCTCTAATTCTACTTTGCTATTAAAACTGTGCATATGCTGGAGCAGGGAGGAAGGCGCAGGGAGTGAATGTGTCCTTTGAAACCAACAAAACCTAGCTGCGAGCTTCAGCCTGGCTGTGACAACAGACAGAAAGAGAACAGAAAACAAAATACCTGAATAAAGTCAAAGTAGCTTCAAGTTCCTAGAGCTTAATGAAATTCACTTCTGAATCCTGAAGTTATTGCCTTCAACAAACTCACAGAGAAGAGTTTAAAGAGGATTTGAGGGCTTTCATTAGTCCACAAAAGGACAGAGATAGATCTACCATGAGTCTCTTTTTAAGGAGAAAAAATTCCCTCTTGTCTAAGTAGTTTGAAGAGAAGTTATAGGTAATAGCCGCCACCACCACTTTGGAGGGGAATCAACAGGGAAATGTGGTGAGTGAGGGATAGATAAGTGTACACCTAATAAGGAGCCCAGGATTCTGACAAATTTCCCTGAGCCTCCAGAGCAATAGCTGATTCCCTGGAAGGACCACTGCTTCTTAAAGAGAGAGACTTACTCAGACATACAAGCTAGCTATTGAAAATGAGTCTTACTGAGTAACACCACTGAGATCAAACCAGCCTGATTACCTGACCCAATGGAATAGAAGCAACAGATATCTGCAAGATTTTTGATGCATTCACACATGATATTTCAATGAGGGTAACAACAGCATGAATCTTCTTTTAAACAGACACTCATCTTGTTAAGAGGTTATTCAGTCATTATGTATTCTGTTTTCTGAAAGGACTTACAGAGGGAGTTGATTTTATCCATTTTTGGTCCAAACATCATTACATATTTTTATTAATATTTGGATAATAAATTATATATTCTGATCTGATAATTTGAAAAATTATCTCATGCTGAAAGTACTGAAAGTACTTTTCGAGTGCAAAATTATAAGTGAAAAATTATGTTGACAAGCCAGAAAAAAGTGCTCTGGACAATAATTCAACAGAACACTCTCCTTTGCACTTGTCACAGGAAATAATATTCAATTGCGTAAATGCAAGATATGGAAACATGGAACAATTTTGTAGACAATGTATCCTACTTGCTGGGTGGAGAGCTATACCTAAACAGAAGGCTCCCACCTCTTCTTTATGATACAGTCCTTAGTCATGCAGGCGGTAGCAATGAGATTATATGGCAATATATGACAATCAATACTCCAATTCAAGGAAGAGGAATTTAAAAAACACCATGCATTAACCATGACCATGAGTTGACTCAGAGCATCCTCCCTAGCCTTTCGTGTTGCTGTCTACACTCACATTTTGATCTTATCCTATGTATCTGGTTATCACCCTTGAGCCACCTTCTGTTCTGTGGAGGGACTTCATGTTTCAGAAATACTTTCTCTAATGGGGAAAGGGTTGACATGATGTTGGTACTGATACCAGCTGGAGATTAGATGCATAAACCAGGTTTGTGAAAGTCTACATAAAATGTCAGATGGACTAAAAAAACAAAAATAAAACCAACCTTTCTGGTGAGTGTATGTTGAAATCACTATTAAAATTGAGCTCCACAGTTGTAGAAGAGAGCGTCTGCAGTAATTGGAAGCAAATGGTTCCCAGGTCTATAGCTCTCTTTTGAGAAGAAAATTAGTTCTGTTCAGTTCTGATGTTTCATCTTAACATCTACAAAATTTATACACTTGTTTGACAATAAATTCCAACAAGATTCAATATAAGTTGTGATAAGTCTAATGAACTCTAAATTCACCCTGAACTTGGACACATCCCATCCAAGCTAACTTAAAATAATAACTCATAAATACAGGAGACATTATATATAAACCGAACAACTGTCTCATTCATGTTGCTTCAGCCTGGAATCCCTCTTACCTTTACAATTTTGACAGAGAATCTTATATCAATTACTTGGAAGAGACAAGATAAAGTAAAACAAATCTTCAGCTAAGAAGGTCTGAGCAACGGATGAAGGATATCATAACACATGGCTACTTCC
This sequence comes from Bucorvus abyssinicus, assembly GCA_009769605.1. Lineage (NCBI taxonomy): Eukaryota > Metazoa > Chordata > Aves > Bucerotiformes > Bucorvidae > Bucorvus > Bucorvus abyssinicus. The sequence goes on from CM020026.1 coordinate 32,391,116, forward strand.
TAGAGGTTCACTGTTTCATATTCATTTAGGAGTAATTTTGTCTGAGTAAGTTAACAAGAATCAATTTGTCTGACGGGTGAAATAAACTTAGGGGAAAAAGTGGTGGTTTACTGGCAGGGCAAAAAGAGATCATCTTTTAAAATTACGCTACTGGCTGCTCAAAGGACAGGTGAATGAGGGAGTCAGGACAATTACGGGGACTGACAGACAATGCCACTGTTTATACTTACAGCACTTATCTTCCCTTTGAAGAACCTGACTCCTTTTATCTATTGCACATTTTTCTGCCACCCATATAAACCAAAAACACTGTTGAGTTTGATTAACTCTATTATGTAATATTAAACATGCAGCACCAGAACATTGAAATGCAGGAGTTGTGAAGCACCATGAGCACAGCCACACTGCTATTAAGGTGGGGGAAAAAACCACCAAAAACAAAACAACACATCTGGACTGAGGGAAGATATTCAGGGATAGAAAAAGATATCTGGCTAAACAACGTTTTTTCCATTCTATCCCCAACTCCCAACGCCCAACCACCCCCCCCCCTTTTTTTTTCTTTTTTTAATTGAAATGCTGAATGATAGCTACAACTGCTACATCCTGAGGAACTAAAAGGAATAAGAAATGTCAAACTGCACTGGATTAAAAGCAGAAAAATTATGGGAACTTACACTTCATTTATGAAAACAAAAAATCCTGCAGAAACTTGGAAGTCCTGAACCTAGATGATTATGCTGTTCTATCCCATCATTTTGATGGCAGAAGTAGCTAACAAACTACAGCAAAGGGCATAAAAGTCACAATAGACTCTAGCATTTTCTACTTTCAGAAGCATTAGTACATAATTAGTAAGGCAAATGAAAACATTTCCAAAAAGAAATGTTGCCAATGAAAAACATGGCTACATTTCACAAATTTAAACATCTTATGCCTTCTCAACATTGATGCAGCAGAACTATCACAAAACCAGATTGCAACAGAAAAGCAGCTGCTCAGGCACTGCCACATTAGTGTTATAAGGAGTTCAGAGTAGATAGAATCTTTTCAGTTATTTCAGTGTCTTAAGGAGGGGAATATCATGGTCCTCTGTCAAAACAGTGGTGTTAGAGCAGGGGTGCAGAACCAGAGGACAGTGGGAAGAAATGCAAGAGTAAGCTTGGCTGATATTCTGTGCAATCAAGAGAACATGGACCTGTCAGGTGTTTTAGCATTGGAGCATTAAAGAAGGTTTCAGAACAAACAAAATACATAAAAACTTCCTTCTTTACCAGGAAGAAAGAAAAAGTAATGATCACCTTGCAAGAAGGGTGGTATGCACAATCTTATGGCAGTGTGGAAAGGTAGCAAAACAGAAAAGAGTTATATTAAGAGATTATAAATCCTGTACACGTGCAGAGACTCATGGGATTCCAAGATCGGAAAAACACAATTTAAGCTGAGTGGTGTGAACCAACAAGTGTTTTCTTTGACATACGAAAAGCTGACATGAAGCCAACATTCCATCCTGATATTAGTCCCGTCTTAAAAAGAATAAAATTAAAAACAAATTAAATAATTAAAACATAAAAAAATCAATTAGTTTTCCATCAGAGTCAATACACACCCAATCAGCCCTCACATATAAGGATCAGGCTCATTACAACTGCTAACTCTGTAGCAATTTAAATTAAATATTTAATATGCAAATGACTTCTTGAACATTAGCATTAGATATTGTTTTTTTAAAAAATCCTGGAGTAGGTTTCATGAAGCTGTGCAAGTGAAAGAATTTATTTGAGGAGAAACATAGCACTGAAACTCCATGGAACTGGAAAATCTTCCCTCTAAACAGCCTACATGGCAGCAAGATTCCATCACGGAATTTGACAAGTTGAAAAGAGATTTTTGACATTTTCTTTTAAAAATTTACTTCAACAAAAAACACTGTTCTAGGACCAAAACCAAAGTGGATTTCACACAAAGTAGTAGAATTACCTAAACACAAAGTATGAAAACATTTACAGAAATAGAGCTTTTTCTAAGAACAGTTTTTGAGAAATCCATATTGATTTCAATTCAAAGTTTTCAACTACCCTATCTAATAAGCAGTAGTAAAGCCAAAGATGCCCTTTCATCACTGCAAAAGTTAGCCTAAGTCCATGAAAAAGAGCCAGGCTACTGAAAGGCACAAAAGCATAAAGGGTGAGACAAAGCATCAAAAGAAATAAGTAGCCACAATGGTTCATATTCGAGGACATAGTGTACACCATGCACTGACCTGACCTTGGTCCCAGGCTCTTTTATTGCTCTGCTGTATAACATTGAAACAGGCTGCTCAGGGAAGTGGTGGAGTCACCATCCCTGGAAGTATTTAAAAGGCATATAGAAGTGGTGCTTAGGGACTTGGCTTAGTGGTGGCCCGGCATTGCTGGGTTATCGGCTGGACTTGATATTGAAGGTCTCTTCCAACCGAAACCATCCTGTGATTCCCTGAGATTCTGTGATTCTGCTGAATTACTTTAGACCAATAACTTCTTTTCCTCAACTTCTCACCTATCTTGACAGCTGTCAAGAAGCATTTTGCTTTTTTAGAGATGAAAAGAATTAAAGAACAGCTTAATACTCTTTATTTCTGAACTCAGAGAAGCAAATCTTAATTACATGAGATAAAATGAAAAGGAAAGCATTTTCTTTCTGAATGAAAACTCAATTTCTTACAAAAAAGTTATATGTTTTCTCCAAAGTACACAGAGAGGTCCGTGAATACTCCAGATCACTTTTCCATGCCCTTATTTCTTTTCCCATTTAGTACCTCAAGGAGCGTAAGAACTACCCAATGTAAGTTTTTAAAACAAAGGCAGTTGAAAAAGAAAAGTCTGATCTGAAATCCAAGGACCCCTAATAAGTTCAGGAAAGATTTGGATACAAGGTCAAATAAATCTTGCAACATTTTGTACATGAGAACTCCTTATACAGCACCAAAGAGCTGGAGCGATAGTTACTCCTGAGTCATATGAGTGAAAGCACAAGACAACAATTAATAAGAATAATATAAAGTTTATACATATATATTTCTACTCTGATCATCATTTATCTGACTCTAGCCTCCTTAATGGCACAAATACTTTATGTAAAGCATTCTTGCATATATTCTACGGATTGACCTGCTTCCAGTTTGAAGGTAAACTAGTAATTAGCATTGATGAAGAGGAATATTTATATGTCCTCAAGTAAGTCAGGCTGCAAAGGAGGAAGAAAACAGCAGCACACATCCAAGACAAGAAAACAGTGACATAAAGAGTCCTACCAAAATGGGAAAGCATGCAGCATTTTCAAATGGGGGCGGCGGGGGGAGCAAAATAGAATTTATTGGATTTTGGTTACAAACAATTTCAGTGTAAGAGAACAAATATGTGCACTGGCACCAACTTGCCAGACTTACAAAATGTAATGACATCTTTTCCAAAGGTTGTCATCCTCATATCAAGTCCAGATGCTTTCTGAAAAATGAAATACAAAGCTCACCACAGGCATAATTTTAAAAATTATATTATACCAAGATCCAACTGATGATGTCCTGGTCCTTAATGTTCTTATTCTTCATGGATCTACTGTATGTAGGAGCAGCATCTGTACAATTATTTTTTACCATCAGAATTCAGATCCTCTGATTTATCCTCAAAAACTTTGTTCCCTTCCTTGTAAGGATGTGAAAGGAATTTCATGCTCTCTTTGTGAGCTGTCAGTACTATCATGGTCTTTTAAAAAAAGTAACTATTTGTTTGAGTTGTGACTGAAAATCACCAACAAATGCAAACTAAGAGGACCTTAAGATCAGTTCAGAGATGAAAAGTGAGTTTCCTATATGGGTAGATAAGTTTTATATAAAATCATAAAAATAATACCTGCTAAAAGATAATAAATGTATTTACACATATAATTTCCATCATAATTTGAAGACTAGTAAATTCTGCAAAGAAACGGTGAAGTTAAATAATTTCTTACAAATAGCTGCAGCAGCTGTTCAGCAACCAGGTTTACTGGTTTCCATACAGTATTTTGTTTCTCATAAAATGAGATTAAGGACATTCTCAATCCTTGAGCTTCCAGGACAACCCTGAAAGTGGAAAAACTCTTGTGCCTGTATAAAACCCTAAAAATTTCACCTGGATGCAAGTTAACATACAGTTCTAGTGTTGCACATTGCAGGAACGAACATTCCACTGAAGAGGCTCCAGGCTTTATTTGTGTAATACAACAAATTCTTCAATGCAATAACCCAAGAGTTTCTGTCTTCAATAAAACAAAGTCTCTGGAGCCTAATTTCAATTCTAAAGCATTTAAATTAAGTTGTATTTATCCTTCCTTATTTTCTAGCTTAAGAAAGTCGTAAGAAACCCATCACCTTAGAATTTCAACTGAAAACTTGTGTGTGCTTTGAATTTTAGGTATTAGAAACTCCTGCAAAAATTCATTAACGATATTGCTATGTTTGAAAGTCTGGTCAGTGTCCTCAGCCCACAGTCCACTCAGCTTATCTATATCTTCCAAAATGTAAACTGCCTATCCAACATGCCAAGGAGCTGCTTTATCCTGGTCCCAGACTGTTTTTTTTTTTTCTCATAGATCTCAGCTTGACTCTGAGAATTAAATTGAAGTACAGTTTCTGATTTGCTATTGTGAAGGAAATTCAATTAATTTTTATTGGCAGCCCTCTTTGATACTCCTTCCAAATTAAACTAAGAAATGAACTTAAAGAAAAACTTAAAGAAGTGGTCAGTGGAGAGAGCTATGTGCCTTTCATACTTGATTTACACCAGATTCATCCACCTAGTCATGCCACATGCCACAGAAGATTTTCATAGACAACAGAAAGTTCTGAAAGTAAATGTGAAAAAACAGTCTCTAATGATCACAGATTTACAGAGTAACAGGCCACCAAGTTGCACAGTTTGGGATGCCTGTAAGACTGGGTCTTCATATATGGCAACACTTCTACAAGCATGTAGCAGTGGGGATTTCACAGGTTACTGGGAAACAAGTTATGAAGCCTTTCCTACAGAAAGTTACAGCTCCAAGTAAAAATATTTGTTTCAAAATTCTTTTCTGTTCTCTTTCTATGTGCAAGGAATAAATATATCCAGAACAAAATAAAAATATTTCTATCAATTGATTTTCTTGCCTTTGTTTACATTTATATCTGCACTAACTCATCATGGAATAGGAAAGCACATAAAAACCAGAAAGGATAAATTAAGATGCAAATAAGCAGAAAAAACATGTTAGAATCTGTGTCAGAAGCTGTTGGAAGTGTATGGGTTAAAACTACATTTTATGTATGTAACACCTGAGTCCAAAAAATTGCTATATGTCTGCTCAACCATTCTCAGACTTTGATATGAACGTAGGCTTGTCCTTTCCCTCTATATTGCATCCTACAAAGCTTATATCATTCTTTGTCTGCAATTAGAACCCAATCCTGTCATGTTTTATACACAAATATTTACAAGAATTATCTATTATTGATGAATCTGAATGGGAAGATTTCAGTTGACAAGTTCTTATATTTACAGAGTGTTTTCAAGACACAAACTACCCAAGTTTAGGTTTGGGTGAAAGAAAGGAGAAGGTACAAAGTTATTAAAAACAACAGTAATGCCCATAGCAAAATAGCCCAGGGAAAAATTCTTACTGCCACAAAACCAGTCAGAAATGTAAACTACTTTTGTTTGCCTTCCATTTTTTCCTCATAAAGCAAGTAATATCTTCATTCTTGCAAGCAGAGCAATTAAAGTACTCTTTCCACTTTGGAAATTGAGTATTATTAACTAATTAATCTCCTTAAATTTAAAGTCATGATAGTTAGAGAAGCTCATCCAGATCAAACCCACCTGGAATATAAACAAACTTAACTCTTACAGAAGTCAATATTCCCCATAAAAGGGAAACGCAAGCATTTTTTCTAACTAGTGGTGTACTGAAATAAATACAACTTATCCATATCACAAGAGAAAGCATTAAGATGTTATTGAGAACTCATGAAGCACCAGCTGCTTTCCAAGTTGACACTTTTAGACAAATTCTTTAATATTATGTCACATACCTGTACCTCCCAACAGTGAAAGCATCTCTATTCTGAACTACGCAGGCACAAAACCTATCCAGAATAACTGAAGGAGTTTCACCTGCGTCACATCAGCCTTCCTCCTCAGCACCATGATTACTGGAATGTTTTCTCCTTTCTCCCATGAATGTCAGACTTGAAGTGCAAAAAGCCATGAGAATACATGCAGGAAATAAACTATACACAGATGTACATACTCAACACTTTCAGCTACAGGAGATGAGCAGAGTACCAGCCAATAGCAAAAATACCAATCTGAACATTCCTTCTTCTTTCTTTTTTTTTATTCTCAGACACCACTACCCTCCCCACCCCCACTGAATATTTTAACCAAGTCTAGGGTGATAGAACATTTGTGCAAGGACTATGCTCGCTTCCTCATAGCCTGCCTCAAAGGGCTGGCAATGAATTGCATTTCTTTGGCTACTTTTCCTTTAAGAACAGAAATGATATGGAATATAGATTTATAGATTTGAGAATATGAATAGGAGCATATTTTAATGTAATTTTCCTGTTCATGCTGATTTTGTACATTAAAAAATACTGAAATTTATGTGTGTGCAATACTGTGTATACAGGGACATATGCTTATGCTGCAGTCTAAAGCAGTCTATTGAAGAAAGAAAAGTCAATTCTTTATCTCTCGTAGTATAAATGCAATAAACTGCTTGGTTATAGTCTGTCACTCAGCTGCTTGGAAAATCATAGTAAGATTTTGTGCCAATATATTTTGTTACAGAACTCTAACAACACACATTCTTTGTTCGATGTCCCCTAACTGTTCTGAAACTTCAATTCCTTCTTTCCTGTTTGCATTGCCATACCACCATTTATCCAAAGTTACAACCTGTTCAATGAACAGTATTCTAATAACTAAAACAAAGATTTTTCTATATTCAAGTGCTTTCGTAAATTAATTCATACCACCTTTCTTCCATAAGTAGTTGGAAAGCATGATTTCGTCACCAGCTTTCCACCATTTGAAATCTAATAAGTTACTGAATTCAGGCTAAACAAAGGTCAGACAATGACTCATTGCTTTTGATCTGGGAAATGTTGCTTTTTGACATAGTCTGTAATTTTTAACAGCTTTTTGACATAAGTGATCGTAGTATGAAGAATTGATGGTCCTGTTTCTAGTGATTCATGATTCATTTGTCAATAGTCCACAGTTTCAATGAATACATTATTCAATGTTTTTTGTACTCAGTCCACAGTTCTGCAAAACAATGTTGTATTGCTTTATTTCATTCCATCGTTTTTGTACTTTATAGTGTCTCCTTATTTTCATTGCTTGTACTGAGGTAGTAAGGAGAGGCTATAAAACAAAACTTAGAGCAGAGTACAGAGCACCAAGTTCTGAGTAATGTTATTTTGAATAGGAGCAGATCTTAAGCTGCAGAAAATGCCTGAACGGCTCTGTAGATGGAAGCATGTGGAAACATAGCATAACAGCAGGGTTAAAGTCCTTCCTAGTAGTTCTCCTAAAAAACAGGAGAGCAGACTAAGGCAAGATTGACTCCTCGCTTTCACACCCTCTCCCCAAAAATTAAAATTTGAAAGGTGTTCCACAAAGTTAAAGAATAAATTCTATACTTTTTGCCTTCTATTCTGCAGCTTCAGCTCAATCCAATTTCTCTGTACATACTGGAACAATGAATCACAAACTTAGCCTACTTGCAGGTCCAGCATACACTTCCACAAAGAGACAATAGGTACAACATTCTTTGCAGCTTAGATTCTCAGTAGAAATGAGTCAGTAGAATGATGTGTGGGTACCCTGTAAGTTAAGCTCATTTTAGCTGCGCTTACTCAGTAGCCTTGAAATAGATGTAGTGAAATAAAAGAAAGATAACACTGACTTTTAAGGTTTTACCTCCACATGACTGCCAATTTCCCAGATAACAAGTATGCTTTGAAAAACAGCAAATCAAAGACTACTTTCATGTCCACCTGTAGTCCTTGCAAGACCCTCAACATCAAACTTTCCATGATAAAATACCTACCACCGTAATAATATCACAGCAAAACACCAAGAGGCTGAACAGTTCTTGCATCTTGTGAACTGAACTTGGCAGATTATCACAGTGTCATATTAATTTGCCACATTTTTAAAGCTTAAAGTATCCTAATATGAATCGCTGCAGAAGAACAACCCTTGAATAGCAGGGAGATTTACACCTGTGGAAGAAAGCAGAAGCTGTCCCCTCTGCCAGCCTACAAGCTCCTTCAAGAGGGAAAGAACTCTACTTTTAAAATGTGCTTAATCCTGATTGTGAAGGATTATCTTTTAAAAAACTATCAACGGAGACAATGTGGCAGTGCAGACTACCCTGACTGCTTGCACGAAGACTAGGGCCTGCACAAGCACCTGATAAACATCAGGTCAACCCCCCAGGGCTATCTGGAGCCTAGGTCTGTTAGCTGCCCCCTGTGTGTGCTTGCTGATTTAAATGAGCACAGCTCACACTCGGGCAAGGGTATAAAAGGAGCCCTGCTGGAGAACACAGTTTGAGTCAGTCCTCCTTGGAGCAGCAGGTAATGCAGTCGGGGACTCTCCCCTTGGATCAGGACACTGTTTGAAGATACTTCCCAGGACTACCCCTCGGATCAGGACACTATCCAAGTGTATCTCCCAGGGCTGAGTGAGCCCTCATCCATCCCCCCCGCCCCCAGTTGGTGACCCTTCTGGTACCCTTGAGGGGGAGATTCTCCTTTGTATGAGTGAGGGTGTACACATGGTGATTCATCTTCCTTAGAGAGTATGCTTTGTATTCAGGATTCTGTTGTGTCGTAATATATTCCCAACTGACAACCGAACCTGTAATTAACTTTGGTCAGTCGGGTGCTTGGCAACTTTGCAATAAAACCACAAGTTTTCAGATAGCTGCTGCTGTCTGTTTTGTGGGTGCCTCCGTGACAGACAAAGAGGGAAGAAGTATGAAGAAAAAAGAGCACAAGTCTGTTACTACTTTAAGGTGGAAAAAATTTCTTTAGTTAAAATTATGAGAGTTCATGGGCTATGAGCTTGCTGAACAAATGGAAGAAGCAAATTTATTACTTCTACCATATGGCAAAAATCTCTAGCATCAGGTTTTATGCTTTTTTCAACATGACTCTTGATTTCTGCGGTTTTTTGCATTAGTGCTTCAAAATTTCACTCTATTGAATCATGCTTTCAGATGCCATCTTGCAAAGCTTAAGTGACAAAAACATGCACTCACTTTTCTCAGTGTGACCTCATCAGCTACAGTTCCAGGCTTACAGCTGTCCAAATTGTTGAGTCAATAAAAGTTACTGTGGAAGAGTATTTAGTGCAAGAACCCTTAGAGTACCACAGGTTATTTTTTATTCATCCCTTTACATACCATTTTGCACGTCCTCTATTTTAATTTAAAAAAAAAAAAAAAAAGGAAAAAGTGGAAACTTTCAGTGATTATATGAACAAATTTGTGCAAGTAAAGGCGTATTAAACTCAGGAGGCCTACACTTAATTCCAAGTTCACTGGGGGAGCTTATGCTGTGGTGATGACCTTCTGAACCTTCAGGCCTTTCATTCTTTCTTCATTCCTATACTCCTAGCAAACTTACCTCCCCATCTTTCTTATTTCCAGCCACGTTTTTCCAGCTTCTACTCAAATTTTCATCTACTCTTATCCCCTTGCTGTTCTTCCCTGACTGGTGCCTGACCATCACCCTTTGCCACCCATTTTTATGTTTCCTCTTTCCTGAACAACTATGGGTTTGTTTTTTTTTTTTTACTGTCTTTACATTTTCCCCTCACACAGCTGAGTCCTGCTCATTTGTGTCAGCCTATTTTCCTTTCACTTTCTGTGACTAATGTTGACCCTTTGACATGTCCTAGGAATCAGGAGATTTCAGGGAACGAGAGAAAAATACCTAGACATTCTAGATTTTTAAAGCTTTAAAAGAAATTTACTGTATTCTATAACTGATTTTTTTTAGAAAATGAACACATAAAACGCCACATGCAATATATTTAGGCTACATAATTTATTAAACTAAGCAGAAAGAAAAGAATACTGAGAGATTTATATTTTAAGACTTTAAGAAACTAATTGGTTGACAACCTTACTTTAAAAAATTTAGAGGTTGGGTTGTGAGAAAATGAAGGTCTCATTGCTCTGACAGGTAGCAATATCAGCAGAAACATAATTCAATACAACAGTAGCACTGCCTCAGGAAAAATTCTTTATTATCTAACCACTAATATAAAGCTGCATTATTACAAATATAAGTAGATGCACCTAATTTGTCACCTGGTTTCCAGACAGAGCAGATCTAATCTTAAGCTTGAGGGTTTTTCCACACTTCTTGGCTACAAATATTAATTTAAATTTTTTCTGTGGTCAGCTCTAGGTAAGAAGATGTAAAATTCTACCATCTCCTGCCCATTCTTACTCCCATTTTTCTTCCCCTTATATCTCCCCTTCATCACACATACATTCAAAGTCCTAATTTATAAATCTTTAACAGAGAAAGCTTTCACAAGGGAAAAAAATTATATACATATAGATGTCAAACATATATCAATATAGACCCAAAACAACCAGGAAAGATCTCACTTAATCTTGGCATCTCTACATTGATACACACCCCACCGATTTTCTAAAGGGGATGTGTTTATAACACCTCCTAAATATAAGAGCTAGAGCAACAGATGACCATGAATCCAAATAAAATCTTTAGAAAACTTCCCTTCCAACATCTCAAAAGACTCTACTTACTATGTGAAATTGAAAACACTATCACCACAAACTTTGACCAAATTGGGATAAAATTTTGACAAAAAACAGCAAATAGTATTCACAATACAAGGACAATCTCCCTTCTGAAAACTGCCAATGGCTGTTCTAAGGCAGTTTCTTTTTCCTCTGATGCTTACCAAGATTATTTAATTTCCTATCTGGGACTTCAAGACTGTTTCAGCTAAAACTTCATTTAAGAAAAAATAAGAATAGTAATAATAATTACAAAAAACCCCTAACAGTAATTTAAAAAAATCAACAGAAAGATCAACAAAAGAGCCAGGTTCTTTTTGGTGGTGTCCAGTGACAGGACCAGAGGCAATGGGCACAAACTGAAACACAGAAGACTCCATCTGAACATCAGGAAACATAACTGAGAGAGAGATTAAGCACTAGCACAGGTTGCCCAGAGACAGTCTGGAGTCTTCATCCTTGGAAATAATCAAAAGCCATCTGGACACAGACCTGGACAATGAGCAGCCTGATCTAGGTGATCCTGCCTCAGTACGAGATGAGCTCCAGAACTCCCTTCCAACCTCATTTATTCTGTGATTGGTACTTTTCACAACACTATTGAAAATATTTCTGAGTCATTTTGATAGTCAAAATGAAAAAGTATATTTTCATTATAATTTTTAGTTATAATTTAAGTACTTTTCATCAAAACATTATCCAAAAGGATTTTGGATAATGAAGAAGCGTATGGATTTTCTTCCATTCCAAGCCGCAAGTCAAAACATTCTGTAGCAATAAAAATAATGTTTTGAGAAAAAGAAAATCGTTCCAAGGTACACATATCAGTATTGAAAACTTCAGTCTTTAGCGCTGCTGGATGTTTAGACTAAAGACAGATACAAATCCTTTAGTAAAGGGTTTGGTAAATAGTAAACCAATCTATATAAGCAGGTAATTTGCCAAGGCACAAAACCAAACAAAAACCAGAAAGAAATACCAACAAACCACAACACTTGAACATAATAAAAAGCATATATTAGTCTCAAATTTGTGAGACCTTCCTACCTGCAGACCTACTACTATGTCATTGCTATCACTGGCTTTATACATTTTTCAGAGCTGTTCTACTCAGTTTATTTTCTTCTACAGGTATACTGCATACATGTACCCATGAATTAGGTTCAGAGATTGGGGGTCAATTTTCTAGGCTGCTAATCCCTACAGTTTTTGTTTTATAACCCTTGTGAAGGGAGACAAAGCATTACTTCCATAGAAAAACCAACACTAAAGGGTATAGAAAAGACAGAAAAGGTAAAAGAAAACCAACTCTGACTGTCTAGCTGTTGTAAAACACAATTCTTGTGAAAATAATTCGGGAATAAAAAAGATAAAAATCAGACTGAAATTAATTATAGTTAGGTTAGAGAAACAATGATCTCTAGTACAAACACAGAGAAAGTAGAATGGCGTTCTAACTCCCTCTACTGGAATAGATACGTTACATTAATAAACACCTAAATTGTAAAGCTTTTTCCTTCATCAGATTTTTGGGCAGACTGGGCAATTTCTTTTAATAAATTGTTTTTCTTTTCCCTAAAAGAACATCTAAAAAAACCTCGAAATGGTAGTGTAACTCCTGGAAACCTTTTCCCTGAAAGAATTCCTAAAACTGAAGGAAAGTCAAAAGAACCAAACCAGATTTTATGCAACTTTTCAAAGCTTACAGTGCCATTTTCTTATGAACTGTTCTAGAAAAATCTAACACAAATCACTAACTGCTGTTTGCATTATTCTTCCTGTGAAGCTTACGCATTTTTTGCCCCTTGTATCCACCAGATAAGCTGTATCAGATGAAAACTGAAAAATTTAGTACAAGGTGCAAGTCACCAGTTCTAAAGGAGCAAAATCAGAGCACTGTTACATAATTGACAATTTAAATTATATATTTCTGTAGACTAAAAGACTTTCAAAAAGTCAAAAGAAACACAACAAGAAAATTTCCATCATCTTACATTGTAGACTCATCCTCATCAGGAACATAGATCAGAGCCTTTTCTTCTCCCCCTCTCAGGAATGAAATAATGATTTTCCCTTGTGAATAGGTATTTTCCAACACAAATCCAATCTGACTGCAGCTTCTTTGAGGACATTTTCTCTAAGTGAAATCTTTATCCCTAAACCACTGAAAAGATAGCATTGCTTTCCATAACCTTCTCTTGTTGTATGCTGCTAATTTAAATAATTGATGATACTGAAACTGCTTAGGGACAAACAGACAATGGCGATCCCACTTAACATCTTGGGAGATAAAACTCCTAAAGTAGGAGTCCTATGATGCTTAGTCAACTTTACCACTACACTTAAATCCAGATCCACTTGTTTGGGGGTGCTTCAAGACTACGGGATGATCAGCACGGATGTAGAGATACCAAGGACAAAAGAGTCTGGTCCTTAGAAATCACTTGAAACTATAGAAGTTTTTGCTTTGGATTAAGTGTGGGGGAATATTTAACTTTCAATAATGGTGAACTTGTTTTCATTGAGCCTCTAAAAGTTAAACAAAGAAATCACACACAGCAGCAGATGGACCCAACAGGCTTTAGAAAACACATTATTCCCAGGTATACCATGGTGTCCTGCAAGTTCTTTTCTCTCCTGATTTGCTTTTCTGAGTTTCATTTCATAACTAAAGGAGAAGAGGCAGATTCAGACTAAATACATAAATAATTTAACCAATATACCAGTCAGAGAAAAGACTGGTATTCCTGTCAGAGAACACGTTGGTGTGAAGCAGAAGGATTTTCTTTAAACAAAATACAAAGGTTGAGAATCATTCTTAAAAATGACCCACTCATTACTAGCACATGAAAAACAATGAATGTGCCCCATTAGCCTACCCAGAACTGAGCAGTGGTATTTTCAAATACATTGCTGAAAAAAAAGCATATGATTACCAAATAAATATAGAAAATTAACTCAAGAAATTTGAAAATTATTTTGGTCCATCCATTGAAAGTGAAATTAAGAAGTACATTTTGAGACCTCTGCACTTCTTCACAGCTTCTCATCATGGTTTCCTATACACAAACACAAAATTATTTGTTTCAAAAGCAGTTTAGCAATAGCATAAGGTGTTTTAAAGTAAATCAATAATAATGGCAAAAAAAAAAAAAAAATCTTGTGCCACAGTCTTGAAGATATAATCACATTAGGGAAATCCTTCCACTGCCTTCGACTATACATATGGCTTGACAACGTGGCTTTAACATGTTTGGGGTGTCTGATAAATACATATAGCACAAAGGTCAAAAAAGAAATGCATCTTGAGGAGTAGCTGTAACACTTTGAAGAGTTGAAAATATACAACACCACAGGTTTACATGGAGAGTTTGGAAAAAAAAAAACCCTGCACTTCCACTAAAGCATTTACCAGCTGCAATGTTCCCTATATGCTCAATGGAAGTGACTGAGGACGGCAGAAAACCAGAACACTGTGTTGTACCTTTGGGTAAGTATCTTCAAATACTACTAAATCAGCAATGTTTTTCCAAACAGTTAAAGAAGACCCAATAAGATCTTTCATCACGTGACTGAATTCCTCTCTGTGTCTGCAGCCATAAATCAATTTCTAACAAGCTTTTACACAGAATTCAAAGCTGCTTTCTGAAGTGATAGTGCAGAAGAGCTGCATAGGATTCAAAGTTTATGAACCTAAAAGAAAAGCGGGTCTGGTTTTCAGAAACACTATAGCAATAGGCACTAACTCTACTACACTTTTAACAGCAACTGAGTAACTCTTCCTTACTTTTGAAAAATCTGAGGAATTACTGAGAATCAAATCTTTTCTTTTCCCTCTCCAAGATCATATGTTCCACAAATACATTCAGTATGAACTGCGTTGCTTTCTAATCAGCACATTCCTTCCAATGAAATTTCTTCATAGGGCTAAAAATGCATACACTACTGTGTAATTATGAAGCACAGCCTCGCAGATGTCGATGATGTCAAACAGGAAATTATGTCTAACAGGAAATTCTCCAAGTGTTTTGAGATTTTTCTGTCATCTGCCTCTGTAAAGTTCAAGTCAAAGAAGAAGAGAGAAATGGAAGACATTTAAATAAGTAGCAGAAACATATGACAGCAAAGGAAAAGTTACATTATTCATATTGAAATTTAGCTAGTTGCCAGGTTATGATATTCTACCAAGAAAAATGTCACATGTATTCTAATAAATATAGCCCATTAATATGATGTCCTCGTGGGTTTAATTCATGCACAAATATACACTAACTTCTCTAGCTCCACAGCTTCCCTAAAACAACAGAACATCAGCTTCCTATCTAGATAACGTGCTCATGCCCCCTTAAGGAAGGAGACCTTCACCATACTGTCAAGGCTACCAAGCTAGCTACTGATACTTATTCCAGAAAAGTTTCATCTGGGCTGTACTATTGGATGGAAAGTGATTTTGCACCAGTTGTTTGGTTTGGGGTTTTTTTTTAACAGTTTATTGTTTCTTTTCTTTGTGAAACAACTGGGATTAAAAAGCAAGAATTGAGAATGTGGAACAAACCATTACAAAATTAATTGCATCGAAACATCATTATAGATTTCTTGTCTATTTTTACTTTCCAGGTTTTGCTACCAGAACCCTAGAATTGTGAAACTCCTGGAAACAGTTCCTGCCACAGAAATGTTTCTGAAATGACATCTCCCTGCATTACATTTTGATCAAATGCACTTTACATTTAGTAAGTAAAAGACCCTGAAGCAAAGCTAAGCATTATACCACAACAGCTAGGGGGAACAAAAAAAAAAATAAAAAAATTAAAAAAAAAAAATCCGAAACACAGAAGGTAACAGTCTTGAATCTGGGGAGAAGCTCAGAACTTTTTACTGACAATAAAAAAAATTAATCATTTCATCATCTCTCTTTACTCAGAAGAGATCTGAAATTATTACAGCCCACCTTCATGAAATGAATAATTCTTTTTTTCTCACTCTCCTTTACTCGTAGTTTTGGTGGTGACACTCCCATCAGCTCTAGACACTGAGAAGGAAAAAAAATTATATCTTTCATAAATAACAGCAATTCGTGGAGTGATATTTGTCCATGAAAGACTCATTCCTAATTCTTTAACACCTTGTTAGACATGGTTTGGAAAAAAATTAAGAAAAAACTTCTGGTGGCAGTGAAAGCCTGACATTTACAGACAGATCGGCTCTATAAAAGCTGTCCAGACCTAAGAACAATGCTGTCCAGTCTTCACAATTCCTTTAGTTTCCTGATATGATTTATTGCTCTGTTGCAAAGTACCGATGGCTGCCAGCAAGCCAGAACTGAATGCAAACAACATCTCAAGACCTAATGAGAATGATCTTGCAGATGCAGGAGAGGAAGTGACTAAGCTCTTTTTGGTAATCAATACAAGTACAGAAAACAGAGAGCACCCAAAGCTGTACACTGCAAGGTGGGTCTGAGCAGAACCATGTCAATAAAGAGGCTTTGTTAGCTGCAAAAACTGGAGCAGAAATATTGGGGGGTGGGGTGGGGGGAGGAGGCTGGAAGGCTAAAACAAAAAATGGGTGACAGCAACTTGAGTGCTGCCGAAGAGCAGAGAGACAAGCCTCCTTGCACACAGGATTTGGTGGCCTGAAGAGTCTCGGGGATTTCTGAGCAAACTGACTGAAAGATTCTGAGGAACAGGACCCCCATACTTTTTCAATAATGAAAGGAAAATTCAATCAAACTTACCAGTTTCATTCCACAGACTGTTCATTTTACACTAAAATTACACTAAGCTTGTAAGACTGCTTCCAGCTGTAGAGGACAAGTGGAAATAGAGGTTTTGGTGGACTACCAAAATCTTCAGAGGTCTCCAACTAAAACTACAGCTGACTTGGGTGTTCTATATAATATTATACCTGCAGAGAAAGCAATGCTCGATGCTTCAAACATTTTGTAGTATGTTGGTGATCAGAAACCAGGGGACTAAGGCTCATGCAAGTTTTTAGAATTTGGAATTCCAAATCAGGAAGAAAATTCAAGAATGTGGAACATTTTACTAGAGCTGGATTTCTACAACACTTCGGTCTGGAAACTCAAAGTATTCTGCTGCCAGAACATTTGTACTTCTAAATGAAAGATTCTTTCCCTAGGCAGCTGAAGACAGCACATCATCTCTTATATGATTTTTTTGTTTTGTTTTGTTTAACCAGTTTGAAGCATGGTCATGATCTAGAAGAGCAAGGACTTTACACATGGGTCTAGATTACCCTGACACACAGAAATCAGAAAGTCAAACACTATGGTGTCCACAAATAAGCCATTCAAGTTCTATTTTGTACCTAATATCCACAGTCATTTGCCAAGGTCACACAGAAAGTACATAGAGCTGGGAATAGGACTCAGCCTGTCTCTGGTTTAAGACAAAAGGAAGCAGTACTGTTTCCCACACAATACCTAACTGATTTACAAAACACTTATCCACAGGACATGAAATGTGAAAGACATAGAAGAGATCGGAAAGATGCACAGATTCATGCATACAAGTCTGTAGGCACAGTTATGCACCACAGTTGGCCTTCCACCATCAACTCAGGAAATTCCTAATCCACTACATGCCAGAAAGAGCAAGGATTTACTAACAGCAGAATCGTTCCAAAAAATACCATTTTTCTTCATGATTTCCCTAATTATCTACTTCTTGTTACTGTCCTACACAGACATACGTGAAAAGATTTTTTGTACTATATGGTTACCAGCTTCACAGTCCAGAGGATGGTAATGACTACAGAGTGACGAGGGAAATCAAAGTCAGACAAATCTTATAAACATGACCATAATACTACGCAAATGTAATGACAATCTACATGAAAGCTCCGCAAGTGTCAGCACTGTACAAAGTTGAAAGAAACCGTTTTTCTTAAATGTAAACTGTCCTGCCTTGCAACGGCCCATTCCATTATTCCTCATCTCAGCAGCAGTAACAACACAGCAGCCAGTATAAGATATAAGCATCCTCACACCAGTATGCAAGAGTGCCAAAGCCAACATTTGCACTACAAGGGCATATGGTCCCATTCCTATGAATCCCCTGAAATCTGGGCTCACTGCAGCAGAAGTGTGAGAAGCACAGCTACATGACTCATGGAAGAGTCTGATGGCAGTATATTCTTTGGCCAGTGAACAGAGCCACCAAACATTTGTCATTGTCACAGCCTGTATTTTCTGTAAGAGGAAGAAAGCAAAGGGACAAACAATGAAGGTTGGCTCTAAACTTTCCAACTGAACACAGACAGCAGATACAAGTATGAAGCAGAGGAGAGGATAAAGCCTTGGCTGCACAGCAGAGATTAGAAAAGAATAATAAGGTAAAAAATATAAAAAAAAAATAAATAAAAATAAAATTTAAAAAGGGTGTCACTGGTTCCCAGTCCATTATTTACTTAAACTTCCAAATTAAATCCTTGCTAAAAGTGCTGGCAAGCTCAAAAAATAAGATTTCCCTTTCATATTATTATCAAATAGAGTGAATTTAAATAAAGCATATTTTTTCCTATTTATGTTCTTTTTTAAGATTCTGAGGATTATAGGATATGTGAAAATACTTTGGGTTGTGTTTTTTATCCCTAAAGTGAAAGAAAAATAAGATGTTTCCTTTAAAAATATAATGACTTTCAGAAAAATAATGAATTGTCTCTAGCACAGTTTATTTTCCCTGTTAATGACATTGAGGCATTAAGCTTTTTTGTCAAAAGAGGATAAAGCTATTAGGATCAAAACATTTTCTAGTAACATACTCTTTGTCTACTTTGGTCTCCAAAATATTTTACAGTGTTAATAAATTAAACTTCTTTGAAAAGCGAGATTTCTCTTTATTAAATTAATCCTGTTATGGATTTAATATCATGTTAAATATAAAAAGTTATTTTAATAAGCAGATATGGTGGCCTCTCAATAAAAGTAAGAATGACCTATTTGTATTATTTTGTGAGTAAAGTTTTCACTAACAAGTATTTTCAGGTTTTATTTTTCTTTTTAAATGTGATGTTATCTAGAGAGAGATCTGCAACAGAGAACTCATTTGCTTTGCAAAGTAAAAGTCCTCCTGGAGAGAAAGGAGTGGGATTTTTTAAATATTTATCTTTGTATTAATATGTATTTTTACAAGGTTCAGGAAAGAAATTTGAACGGCATCACCCATGTTGCTATGACACTCCACTGGTGAATATTATACAGGAAGAGGTACCCGACTGAAGACAAATGCAATCATTTTTTCTTGCAAAAATTGCTTTAAAAATCTTGACGATATCTGAGCACAGACACCAACTTATGGCAAGTATTGCTTATGTTTGAAAGTTCCATTTGAGGATGCGGATAAAACTTTCGCCTTCAAAAAGGTGAAATTATCTGGTCAGTTAAGCCCTACTATGAAATGCCAGTTGTGTAACTAGGACTACTTCATACATACCCAGATGATGTGAGAAAAGTCTGCCATGCGGGGAAGCAAAGGAGCAAGGTGCATGAGGAGCTTTCTTTGGTATAAACCGCTGAGCCATAATTGCTCCTTTTGCCAGCATACAACAGAGATGTTGGCCACAGCATAAGAGAAACTTCCAAAGTCTGAGTCAATCAATCAATCAAGTTAATTGCATCCTTCCTACCGCCACTTACCAAGTTAGTTAGTTCCCTTATTCTGTTCACTTATGGTCCAGAGCTGTATGGTGCTAAGCCACTGATGTCCACTCATGAAGTGAGTATATGATCTGCACAGTGCTGTAAAGACTAATTAGTAAAGTGTTGAGCTTTCAAGGCAGGCACTCTAGAATTCTACACATATTGCTTATTTCATCTTTGTATTTACTTGCAGAAAGTGGTACTATTAATCAAAAAGTATACTGCCGCTAGTGAAACCGCACACAGACATTTGCTTTCCTCAATTAACACAAATATTTTCATTGTACATATGCAGAAGTCATTTAATACCATTCTTCACCATGTTTAGCAGGCTACAGATTATGAAGGTTATCCTTGGAAGAACAGCATCAAATTACAAAATTACATCAAGTATTTGTTAGTAAATATTGCTTAAAAAAGGTCTTTGTTTACGTGGGGAGAATAAAAATCAACTAGATTTAGTCTTTAATAGCACTGGAACTGAATAGCAAATACTTGATGTTTGGCTTTTCCCACTACGCTATTCATATGATATTGATCAGGCCAAAGTTTGTTTTATCAAGATTGTTTTGGTAAACCCTCAATCTATTTCAGCCTCACAAAACAGAAATGAAATTTTATGTTTGAGTAAATGAAAAGTGATTGATCAGCCACAAGATGATCACATATTGAGGTCTGCTCACTGAAAGTGAAGCAATATCAGCTTCAACTACTCCATAACTTGGCTTGATGTGATCAACATAATTAAATCTGGGGTTTGCTTCTATAAGTCACTGCATAATTTCTGCAAGATTAAACCTTATTTTATCCTTCTTGGTATATTTTATACTTTGAGTATGTAAAAAATATTCTACATCATTAAGTATTATAATAAATAACATTACTTTCCAATTTATCTTTGTCTGTATAACATTTGAAATCAGAAACAGGTTACCATGTTTTTGTTTTGCTCTGAAATGTTTCCCAATATCTGTTATGCATCACAAACAAAAAATACATAGACAGTATTTCTATCTATTCAAAAAGAATAAACTAGCATTGGCAAATCCTGAAAACATCACATCTTATGTTTAAAAATAAGAAAAAATACTAACAATCATTCATACACTAAAGAAAGGCGATGTTTGCAACATCCACTAGCACTGTAATTTCAAAAAGTTGGAACTAGTAATCATCTTTCAGAAAATGCACACAAAACAAATTTGCTTACTCTAACAGCAATCCTAGTGTTTCAGGAATTACAACTACAATTTTTATCTACAAAAAAGATAAATTAGAAAGAAAAACACATCTAGACAGAAAGAAAGAGTAGGAATACTTCCAGTATGATGTAGTAGTACTTGCTTCTTCTTGTTCCAGCAGTATCAAGGCAGAACAAGGTAAACAGCAAATAAAGTATTTAAAACTTTTCACCAAAACATGATTAGGTTCATGTCTTAGGACACCTCAAAGCTTACAATCCACCAAACTGAAACCACTTCCAACAGTAGAAATATATATACTTATAACATATATATGTTATATAAACCACCAAGCTTTTCCCACACACTTGTTAATGGGAAACCTTGAAGGAAAGGAACAAGAATAAAGAAATCCTCCTCAAGGTTTGTGGGTAAGGTATAACAGCAGACCAGAAAGTGGGTCTGTCAGTGGCAAAGAACAGTAAAATATCTGAATTCTGGTACTGAGAACAGATGGAGCCTGCAGCCATCCACAAAATACAGAACAGAGCCCTACTCAAATATGGTGAAAGCTTCCAACTCTCATCATGGACCATTGGCCACTGAAAAGAAATTAAGGTCAAAAAGTTACTAAGTTTGTAATATTTTGGAACAAAAAAAATTCTAGCACCAATTGAAAGAATTATAAACTCTAGGAAACAAAAAAGTGTGCTTGTATTCACTATGAATGCTGCCTGTAGTATGTTGGTTTACAATTGTTTTTATTTTCTTCCAAATACAAACACTGAAATTTTAATAAATAAGAAAACAGTAGTAGACCATTTGAAGAAATGAAGAGGAGAGAAAAAAGAAAAAATTCCCCAGAAAATCAGACTAAGCTATTAAAAAACCTGCATGCTAACAACCCAATCAAAACCTGCAGCTCTCTTTGCAATATTTTTTTTTAAGATGATGTCAGAAACATGCCTCACAATAGGCGTCTTTGGTTCAAATGAATTTTTTATATATTAGGAAGATATGCCAAGCTGTCTATCTTGATGGGTTTTGATCTCTATGAATCAAGCAAGTCCCTCTATTAAATTCAAAGATTTTCAAATGTTCTTGTAAGTTAGTGATGTATTTCAATGCTTCCAACAGTAAGAGAATAATTTTTTTTGCAGCATCTTTCTTCTGTGGAAATAACACATTTTCAGTAGGAAAGACAGCTTTGCTGTAATCATGGAAGCTGTTGTTTGGATCGTTATTATCTGACCTTCCTATCACATAGGAAATAAACCAACACTGTTCCTTCTCTTTTCAGAGAAATGTGGTAATCATTATAAGGCCTTTTCCAGCAATGCTAATATGAATAATGTCAAAGGTACTAAAAATCTTAATTATATAAATTAATTAATTAAATCCAGAACTTTAGTTATTGTATTGGTGTTACCATAGAACCATGGCACTGTGATTTATATAATTACAAAGTAACACCACTTTGTGTAAACATCCCTAAATAAAAGTCTTAAAGAAGATGAGTCAGTAAGGTATGATAGAGTTTGCCAACTCTCTATCCTTTACTTTTCTTTAAAGGATATCTGCTTGCAAGCATGGATGAGGTATTAGCAAAGACTGATATTTCCAGTCAGTTATCTGGAAGAGCACACGTGTCCCTTAAGTGTTAAGAAAAACATTGATCTTATTTAGGGAAGACAGCAGGTATCAATTGAAAGGCGGCAGCTTAAGGCTTGAAGGAGGACTCTGAGTAGAGAAGCCTGTAGGAGAACGGTTCCTTTAAGGTATCAGAGTTTTGAAGGTTATTCTTCACTTCTGTTCTTGACCCATAACTAGCCAAAGACCCTGTTTATATCCACCCCAGAGAAGTCAAAACTACTTGTTTGAATTTTTTCCTCCTTTGTTTGTCAATGTGGTCCATCAGTTTATTTACTGAGGCTTCAGACCAAGAGACAAGAGCAGGCGATCCACAGAAAAAACACTATTCACCCAAGTTATTCAGCTAGTACATTTACAGACATTTGCTAAGCATAATATTAATGATCATTATCATCACAAATTCAGCTGACTACAAATACAAATGCTGTCTTTTAGGGTTATGCTCATTAATACAATGAATTGCTGTCTGAAGGCCTTTAATTGCTTGACTGCTGCCAAAGGTTACAAGAGAGTACTTGACTGGTCTTTCAAATTTCACAACTAATGTTGTCATCTTGCTTTTCAGAATCCTTATATAAATCTTATATTATTACTAATGAAGACAGTAATGTTTCAAAACATTGTCATTTTTGCAGGGATTTCAAGGCAAGCTTTTTACTTCTTTCTCAGTTTACGTGATCTAGACACTTGAATTTAGAGTTTCTCCCTCCTACATCTATTTAAGCAAGTTTTGCCTTTCTCCTTCCTACCATTCATTCCTGACATATTGTAGCAGGTTGAAGGAAAAAACCCTGCTTGAAGGCTTACTAATTGAATTATTCCCTTCCATGTTACGATTTGCCCATCTTATGGGATGAGAAGTTTTCTCTCGCGGGTACTGCCCCTTTAAGAAGCTGCGGGCTCGGGCGGCCGGGGGCTACTCAGGACTTCGGGGGCATTCGGCTACTCGGGACTTCCGGGGCTACTCGGGACTTGCGGGGCTAGTCGGGACTTGCTGGGCTGCTTCCCGGACGGCTTCGGGGGCTTTTCTCGGGTTGTTCGCAGCTCGTTCGCTGCCTTCCTCGGCTGTTCTCCGGACACTCTCGGCTCCGCAGAGCACTGCAGGACCTCAGCTTCGCTCCGGGGAAGAGGCTTTTTCTCCAAAATCCTGTGGCTTCGCTCCGGGGACCTTGCAGGCTGCCGGAGTGGACCGTGCGCCGGGGCAGCCCCCGCCACGCCGCCTGGGACAGACTGTTCGCCTGGAGGTTTTTCTGCTGCCGTAAGGCTTTACCCTCTTTGTCTGCTGCTTTGATTTCTTCTCTGCTTCAACGAATTCGGTAGGGACAGTGCTTTTCCACATATTACAGCCCGGCGTTCATAATAGCCGCGGGTTTCTTTTGTTCGCTCCACGAAAGCGCACACGTGGCCGGTGCCATTTTTCTGGACTGCACGTGGTACCATCCCCCTTTGTCTTTGTTCTTGTGTTTAAAACCCTCACCTTTCCATCCTGCACAGACTCTCAGATTTTGCATTGGTTTTTCCCTGCATGTTATATATATTGTTCTAGTTTTAATAAAGTTTGTTTCAGTTTTCCAAACGTTCAGAGGTCTCACAAAATCTTTTATTTTTTCTCCTTTTCGTATCTCTGCTTTTGAACCCTTTTCTCTCCCGGAGGAGAGGGGTTCGGGGATAGGGAAGGGCTCGTCCCCGTGCTCGGCTTGCCTCAGCCGACCGGCGACACATATTCAAAGATAAATACGCAAATCCTTTCAATGAACTAACAAGCAATTCATCAGGCAACATTCTATTACTCCAAATTTTCAGATTGTTTTCTTCATGTGCACAGCTTACTCTTCGCTTCCTGAAAATAAATTAGACATTTAGAACAGAATATTCTGCTTGCTTATTTCATACTTTGAAGTCACATATCCTGCTTAATTTTCTTTTGCTTTGGTAAAGTTCAGAGCTCTCAAAAAGCCTAAAGCTCATCAATGGTGCTACTAGTTCTCTTAAGGATGTATTTCAGATCATAAATCATCTCCATCCTATAAACACCATCCAAAACCATCCAAGTATTAGCTAAGTGTAACATAAACATATTTACTTTCATCAAAAACAATCAATAAATTTTTAAAATTGTGTGGTGATTCATCCAACCAACATCTTAATGGATCCTTATGTTCTCATAAAAGGCACATTTGACATAAGGCATATTTGACATACAATGCCACTTACATATTTCTAGGTATCTTTATATTTAAGATGAAAAAATGCCCATGGTCAGGCACCAAGTTCAGATCAATCAACAGGATTGTGGAATCCTGGTATTGATTTGGGGCATGTCTGAAAGGGAACAACACCCTGCGATACCTTTCTGTATGGTAGCACAACCAGGTACATGACAAGGTAGCATGACAAGGTAGAGTGCTGACTATGCTGCAGTAAACGCACAGACTGTTACACAAAACAGCAGACAGAACATCTAAACACTTCCTTTGATGGGTGCATTGGAAGCTAAACACTCCCATTGTGATCACAAGAGTTGCAGGGGTTATAGTGGCTATAAATGCATAGTCTTCTAGCAGAGTCTCCTAAAAATTTTGTCTCAGAGAAGGGATTTGAACGCCTGCCTTCACCCCAAGCAAATATCCTGATCACTGAACTGTTAGAAAAGCGAATGAAAAAGATCATCACTATCTTCTCCAAGTTTGTCTTTTAAAGGTCATTAAAGGCATTCAGACCTTCTAGAGAATGAGGCCTGAAAAAGTACTAAATATTTCCAAGATCAGGAAAAAAATTTCCTTTTTTTCACTTTGGTGTTTCAGCCTGAATTTAAAGATGGTTTCTCAATAACTGATTTGCCAGAGTCATCATCTGCTTTTAGTTTAGGCTGATTCAAATGGAATTACCACGCAGCAGGCAAGAACAAGCCTCCTTTTTCCATCTTACAACTCTTAGAGAACTCAGAATCTGATACAACCATGAAACATCAAGGGTGGTGTTGCAAAGGGGAAGGACACAGCAGAGAAACACACAAACTGAAGACAATAGAGTGTGCTTTAATATCCACACATTTTAAAAACCAGAGAAAAAGAACGAGATAAAAAAGAGAGAAAGAAACAAAGAAAGATGACATACAGAATATTAAAACAAACAAACAAAAGAAAGAAAAACCCCATCAAAAAGAACCCAACACAAACAAACATGAGAGTGGAAAGTTACCTCGGGGTACTGTGAGGAAAGGTTGAATTTTACTGGCAGAATCATGGTTTATACAAGGTCAGTCAAGATCCACTATGTTCTTATAGTTAAGTTTTGTCCTACTTGTGTAATGAATCTGGCTCTTGGGTGTTATAAACCAGTATTTTAGAAGACCATTTGTCTAGCATAAGCTTGCTTTTGTTTGTTTTTTCCCCAATCCAGGTCAAAAAGCAGATGTACAAAAGTCAGCTTAGCCTTTATCCAGAAAACAGGAGTCAGAAACTTAAGCCTTTGCTTTTATTTGAAAATTATGCAAATGTAATTCTGTTGTTTTCTGAGGAATATTAAATTCTGTCTCTATTAAATAGTTATGCTAATGAAACTATTCAGTCCTCCATCTGCAACTAAAGTTAGAATAAATCATAAGTTTTATACATTTCAGAAACAACTGAAAGAGGCAAGCATCAAATAAAAACTGCAACTGCTCTGAGGGGGGAAAAATGAACTGAAGGAAACATTTATTTTTTAATAAAACCAAAGATGAATTTTTGGATTTTACTCTTTAAGCGTTGCAAAATGTTATACTGTATACAGATTCCAATAAATAAGGCCAAAGGTGCATCAGACCCTAAATTGACATACTTTGTTGGTAACAAGGACAATAGTAAACTGTTTTATCACGGAGAGCAGCCAGCCCTACATATGGTTGTGACATGCTCTCATGCACTTATGCTTTCTCATATTCAGACACTATATATCTGTCCTTCGAAGCAGACTATTCAATTCATCATCCAACTTCGCATTCAGTTTTAAAGATACATAAGGCAAAAGGGTGTTCTCTCAGTTGATCTATTTGTTGA
Organism: Bucorvus abyssinicus; assembly: GCA_009769605.1. NCBI lineage: Eukaryota > Metazoa > Chordata > Aves > Bucerotiformes > Bucorvidae > Bucorvus > Bucorvus abyssinicus. Next base: position 32,417,503 of record CM020026.1, read on the forward strand.
TGTAGCACCAGTACATTTTCTATGCATAATCCATTACTTAGGGGCAAGAGAATAATACAAATACTAATAAAAAAAAAAATTGTACAACGTTCTCCAAGATCCTCATAAACCTATCCAGCTGCATCACAAGTAGCTTCTACATACCTCAGAGGCAACACTAAATATGTCAAAGTCTTAATACTCTTGCACATCTTTAACTGACTTATTCCAAAAAGTGAGCAAGAAAACGGTTTCCTCTAACATTATTAAACAACATTCACAGAGCAGCTGCAGAGCTCACAACTGTTTTGTGCAGATAGGTGGTTTAGCTTATATTTTGAGCACAGTTACTACCTTCCTTTTGATTTCCAGGTTTAATAGTTGAACAAGACCATTATCGCAGGCTACCCAACAAGTAATCTCTATATGCAAATATCACAGACTTTCATTAGAGAAACAAAAGAAAGAGAAGTTAATCCAGCATTCCAGACTTTCTCCCAGTTCTAGCTTACGTGAAAAAGAACGCATGCATGCACGTGTATTCGCACACATAGTCATATCATATTGTCATCCCCAAAACTTGACTATTGGGCTCTCAAAGTTCTCACTTGAGTTCATCCATCAATCATAAAAGTGGTCCTGCAATAATTTTATCCACTATGCAATTGCCCAAAGACAGAAGAAAATACTCAAGACCTTTCCAGACTTTGGCAAGAAAGCATAACACATATTACAAAATTAAATCAAAAGGACAATTTAGGGTTGTGTGATAAAATATTTTTTCTTGACTGTTAAGCTACGCATCTGGTCAAATCCGCTTTAGCTAAAGTTTCAAGTGTGCAGAAACATAGCAGCACAGGCTGTTCAAATCTAGCTCCAATTTTTTATTAAGTGAATTAGGCATGATAGAAGTTTGCCTTGACTATCCAGAGGAATCGCAATTTTTAAGACTAGTGTTAAAAAATTATTTATGGATAACATTTTTTGTAATTTTAACTTTCCCATCTAAAGCTATAAAGAGAAGTACCAATGCAGGCAATTCACCTATTCAGTGAAAATGGAAGTGCAGGATGAGCTTACTCTTTGTGTGTTACGCCCGTGAAGTTAGCTGCTGGAGAATTAACCAGTACAACACAGAGAAAAAAATACCATAGTACTATTTCACCTATCCTAGCATTAGGATCTGTCACACATTTCCACCATTGCCACCACAAAATAATTGTGATCCTGAACGATGAAAGCGTAGGCAGTTTGGCAGTACGGTAGCTCATCTCTAGATTAGGTTAACCAAGATGCTCCAACTCAGATGCTAGTCACCACAGCTGACTTCATAACAAAAACATAATTCAAGAGGCCCAAACTAAAGAGAAAACTGTTAGCTTCATCCAGAAAACAAAGTCCAAACCCATAAACAGTGTTTCATTTCTAACAAACCTCCCAGGGTCTGACTGCATGAAGGAATGTCATGTTAGAGACCCAGCTCTTCACTTCTGCACATCTCAGACTCCCCATTTTTAAAAAAAGGGAGTGCAGGCAGGAAAGTTAAGTATACTATCTTTATTTAGCTATTCAGTTGCCTATTTAAAAATAAAGAAGGGGGGTGGAATTAGTTGACTCTGTAGGAAGCTTTCATACAATACAGTGGTTAAGATGAAGTGTGAGGTTTTTCTTAAAAGCCAAAAATCTCTGCAAGTAATCCCTTTACCTGTGAGTTCTGCTCATAGCCCAATAGCTACACTTCCAAATTTATGCCAGTTTGTCCCTCCCACAAAATCACAAACCTAAATCACACTGTATCAGCCTTCTAGGAAACAAGAGGAAGGTTGAATTCATTATTGACTTTTGTACCCCTTTGTATGAGTGTAAGAATTCACACTTACTGGCACATTTTGCCACTGGGGTGTGCTTATTCTGCTTTAGGAAGAAAGATTAAGATAAGCAATATGAAAACAGGATATTTAACAATATTGCAGTACTCAGCATTAACAGTTATTTAAAATCAAACAAACAGATTGCACAAGGAAAAAAAAAATCATGCTTTTTTAGCTAATTCCTGTTCAGTTTTTACTGTCAGCTTTAAATTTCAATCACAGTCAGCTAATAACACCCAATTTCCTAAACCTATATAGGGAAGTATCTTTATTCTGTCTTCAGTATATCTGTCATATGTCCTTTTTCTAACAGGAAAACATGAGATAGCAGAGAGAAAAGACATGTCTTGTTTTTTTATTATTATTTTATTATGTCATTAATAGTCATTTGTTGTTATGTTAATTTCTAGCAACCTACATGGGAAGAGTCTCATCAAAGGTCTAACACAGGACTCTGCTGCATCCAGTTTAGTATTTTTTATTAAAGATTTGCAAGTTTCAACTCACATCACTCAAAGGGCTTTAATCTTTAATTTCTACTAATAAAACCACATTCTTCAAAGAGTTCAAGCTTACAGTTTACTTCACAAAAATATTCAAATACAATTCCAAAACATTCAACAAAATCTTGCAATTTTGAGGAGATGAACAAATCACCTTCCCAGGTTCAGACAGTCCCAAGCCAAGAGATTTAGAAAACCTGTATACCTAATACCACAAGGAATTAATTTTCCAGTGGGAGATAATGTCCTCTTCCATGAACGGTGCAGTAGTGTTGAACAGTGCGTGAAATTGAAAATTAGCAAGAACTTACTAAGCAAAAGCAATGGTAAACCTTGCTCTCTAGCAGGACAATTCACGAAGCCGCACTCTGAAACCCTTTGGCGTAAGTATAACAACCTTATAGTCAGTTATTCAGACCTACCGTATAATCAGGTGTTCTTCCTCATGTCAGCACTTTGAAACACTTAAAATTCTTCACCAAGTATTTCAGTTTTATTGACAACATTCAAGAAAGAGTTTCACCTATTTCTGAAACTTTGGTTCTGTACCTCTTGCCTACTCATTCTGCCTTTCAAGATCAAAATAAAACCTATAAGGTAGACCCTACGCAGATCCAGTACTTACAGCATGAAATTTAGATCAATTAAATTGTTTTTCTTTACAGCCAACACGATTTTTTTTTACTGTTGCATCAGTATTCATTTCAGCAATGGAAATTCATGAGTAATTACCATATTTCGTAATACATCACCTCATTATTTTCTTTAAAATATAGCTCATAGTACTATGAGGAACAGTAACAAAACATAGAATCTACCTCTTGATTTATACACTAAGCACAATTAATTAACATACATAAGCTTTTCCTCTTCAGAAGAGGGAATTAGGTATCTATGGCCCAGGTTTTGAAGCTTCCATGCTCAAAGAAGCCCTAACTTTGCTAACCTAAAATTTAGCACTTCTCTATAATTATTTCCATGTAGCAATATACTGTCTGTGCTAGCATGAAGGGAACCTCTGTTCAGCTGTTTCTCTCATGATGACGATGATGATGAAAAAGTCATGCATTCTTGAACAGCCTAGCTAACACTGAATAAAGATAGACCATTTAAGATCTGAGCTAACACAGATCTTCCAATGGATTCCTCTTAAATCTTCAGCTCAGGACCTGACAGGAATAAAAGGAAAGTAAGGTTCACGTTGTTGCAAATTAAAGGATTTTATTTCCCTGTTGCATTGAATGGGAAGTGAATCTAAAGGAAAACATTATTCAAAGTAGCTGAGACACTTTGGATTCCCAGAAAAATATCCAAAAAGTCTCCTTATCACAAGCTGCTTAATCTTCTATAAAGAAATGGCTAGAGATGCAGCAGCAGGCTAGAAGCAGGACAGGTTAGGACAAGGGTACCTTTCACCAGGTGAAAGAACTGAAAAGGAAAACACAGGGCAGTGTGACCAAGCCGGGCAGCTCACAGGTGAATTAAAAGAGTAAAAGTGTACTCTAATTAAGTCCATCCCTCACAGATGTGGGGTTTTTTTTTCCTCCTTCTATAGTCAGAGTCAAAAACTAGCTGTTCTTTTGCTTGACATGAGAAAGAGGTAAGGAACGTATGCAGTAGTTTGTGAAATTTGATAGTAAGCAGTTTACTGGCTTTGTATGCATGCTGAAACCACTTTAAGCTGGTTTATCTGCACATTTGCTGGCTCACAGAATTTGCACTTGCAAAACCAGCTATTGCTCATATCTTGTAATGGGATCTGTGCAGAGGGCTTTCCTGCAAAACATCTTATTAAAACTTAATTTCTCTGTAAGCAGATCTTTTTGCCTGAATAGTCTTCATGTTCATAAGCCGTGCAAGGGAAAAAGCATCTGTAAATAAAGGAAGTTGAAAACTCCGCTGGAAAATTCAGAAGGTGCTGTAAACTGTCCAAGCCAATTATCATTTGTTTACTTCTTCACAAAACAGCACAGGATGTTGAACTCAGCACAAGCATGGGAAGAGCAAAGAGACAAAAGTATTTGCCATTTCCCCATGATACCAATGGTCTCTGGGTCAGCCCCACATTGTTTAACATCCGCTTTGCTGCAGTTCAATTCAGTATAGAGACATGGATTCTAGAAATCCTAACGGTTAACAGTATGTTTCTAATGGTGAACTATGTTTACTTTAAACCAAATACAGGTAAATATTTCTGGCGCATAAAGACTACATGAAGGCTCGTACGCTCAACCTGTATCTAGTCAAAATGACCAACAAGTCACACTCAATTTGTTTGTAAATGTGAAAAAAATACAGAAATGCAAAAATATCAAAAACAAATTTTAAAATTGTGTGCAGTTTCTGCTTTTATTTTTCCAGTCAGTTTAAACCCAGTACTTCTGTTTATGGTTTCCAAGCTAAAATAAATGCCATCTACAATAGTATTAGCTAACATTACACAGGATTATTTAGAGAAAACTGCAGAGCACCCGCAAGGGGAAACGGGGATGAAGCCATAACCTTACAGCAGCTGAGAAATGAAACTCATAAGGTGGAATGAATTGGAAATGTCTGAGACTGTAACTAGAAAACCAAGCAGGGAGAAGCACAGAGAACTGGAGCTGAACAAAACAGGACATCTATGCTGAAAAAGTTGCAGCTCCTATCACTGAAGCTAGCAGCCTAATGCTATCCTAATTCATGTATTAATTTACCTTTTATTATACTAAACTCATATTTTATTTAGAATCTCTGAATAAACTCTGACCTCTTCAATCATCTTGGTATCTACATGGTCCTAAGAGCAGACAAAAAAACAGGTGTTTGTAAGGAAAGGAAGTACAAAATATTCCAAATCTGAGGATGCCAACACAGGTCAAATTTTCCAGTTATCTATCAGAGAAATAAAACAAATTCAGACAAAAAATTCCGTCTACTTATTGAGAAAGCTGAGCTACAGGAAAGGAAAAGAAAGAAGTATTAATTATTTTTTAAATACTTTTGGCTTTATCTAAGTTCACAGTTTCACAAGACTGTCAGACATCAGATTTATAGAATACTGCCCTCCTAAAAAAAAGAACTTGTGGGTTTCATGTAACAAACCAAAAGGAGATTCATCTCTTCAAAAAGATTATTTTTTTTTTTTAGCAAAAAATATTAACAGCAGAACCTGTTACATATGAAAACATCAGTAGAAGTTTAGATCTTATCAAAACTGAGACAAATTTGTCTCCTCAAAGAACTGGAAAACAAATCAGTTCTAAATTGTTAACACCAGCAATCATTAACCAGCATTTTTAGAGCCTATATTAATATAAGCACAGATGTTAAATATAGAGGGGTATATTTATACAAGGGTATTGTGGATTTATATAAGCACTAGAGAGAGAAAACAGAAAAAGTACTAGAATAAATAATCAGGAGTTAAAAGCTCTGTAGCTAGAAGGCATCGTTTTGCACTTACATGAGCACAAAAGGCAATGATTTTAGGGAAACTCTGTTCAATTCTATGAAGTTATTACTGAAGAAAAGTAAAAAACAACAGGAGAAATACATTCTACTGTCCACTTTCCCATAGAACAGGAAGGAAAAGATGCAAAACCAGAGTGGGAACTAAACAGTGCAAGATATGAACTGAGAAAACACAACACATGCTGTAAAACCCAAGAGATATTTGTTGGGCTTGACCTTTTGACACAAAATTTAGACACTGTTCCCCTCTGGTTTGTCCAGTTAAGTGCATTTATATACTGAAGAGACATTAAACAAAATAGTCTGCATAGACCAGCCCTACAACAATGCTAAAATCTTTCTATACTTTTTTTATTTTCATCCAATCTCCAGATATACTTTATAGGTAAACTGGAAAATCCCCATAGTCCACCCTAGATTTTAACAAGCTGGCATGTGTTGAGATCTCTCTAAGCACAGCTGAAGAGTCAAACAACACGTGTGTTCTGAGTACAATCTCATTGAGAGGCCACTTGCTCTCTAATGTTATGCATTTTTCATAAGCAGCGGCATTTTTAAATGACCACTAGCACAGCAGTCAGAACAATTTTTTTTTTTTTAAGAAGATTGCCTGTGAAAATGAAGTAAAAAGTTAGAAATAATTTTATACTAAAGCCCCAAAGAACAATTAGCATGTTCTTGAAGAAGAATAGGCAGATATATTTCTTAAACAGCTGACATACATTTCCTCAGAGGTATTTCTGCTGCACAAGGGCAATAATTAGATGCCACTTTACAACAAAATTATGTTAAACACAAACTAATGAATGCATCTTTACATCAAGCAGATTAACTTTAATATGCTTCATCTTTATTCAAAAATCACAATGACTATCTCGAGGTTCGTCATTTCCTCTGATGCATAAAACTGTGAAAGTATTGTGTCTCAAGTTTGATTTCATAAAGAAAAATAGCAGCTGTCACTTGGAAAGATATTGGCCAATCTCACATACAGAAGGAGTTTCTCCTAATTCTGTATTATCTATATTGCTATCTAGGTGTATATATATGCACACAGAAAAAGTTACTTTTATCCGTTACTATGTGAAATCATTAACTGCATCAGAGTCAGGAATTGTCAAATTACATACCAGTGTTATCAATACAGATTAAATTTGTCTTTAAATGGTAAACCTTGTAAGTGTTTCAAGAGACTTCAAATTTTCCAGAGCTTTAAGCTATAGGATAAGACTGGTATTTATGAAGGAACTAGTTATTTTTTCTACAAGCCAAATAACTAAACATGTAGATTTTTTTTACAATGACTTTTGAGTCTATCGAGAATTGGCTGCAAAAAGAAGGAAATTGTAAATTTCTTTCATTCTGAGGTGGACAAAAACCCTACATGAAAGAAAAACAAATTATATGACAAGATTAAAACCTGTTATGGTATAATACTTACTTCTCTGGTATTTGTTCATACAAGAATATTGAGGTATCATTTACAATAGCAGAATATTATATTCTGTAAAAGTAATGGTACAATTTGTTCTTCATAAAATAACTTCATTCAAGTTTTTATGAAAAGGCATTCAGTTTTACCACAAAGATAAATTCCCAAAATATAAATTCTTACTTGTTTAAGGAACAACTGTTTTTATTATTTAAAGCTAACTGGTAATAAATGATGGCTTGTGGATTATTTACACTAAAGGTCTTCTGAGAATATTAACACCGCTGACAAAGTTTCTTAGCACACTTTGATTCAGTTACAATGCCTTCCTACAGGAAAAAAAATAATAATGCAAGAAGCTCTATAGCAAGATATAGCAAGTTCAAAAAGAAATATTCTGCCTGTGGTCTGCTACACACCATAAGCTATCATCAGGGCAAGCTAAGCAATCAAATCTCTCTGGTTTTACACATTGTCTTCTGGATAAAAGTACGTTCAAATTATTTGCTGAATTACCATTTCTGGAAGTCCAGTTGCCTCATGTAATTTCATTGGAAAACTACACACAAATATATACACCAAGACCAGATCAGCTGTACATACAGGAAGGTGTAAGAATGCCCTGTTCTTTCTCCATTACGCAGCTAAGCACAGTTCTGCTTCCTTCCCTGTATGGACAACCTTACCAGCAGCTCTTTCACAACAAGGAGCACTGTAAGATACCCAGGTCACAAAGGGACACTCTGCTTTCCACCCTTACCTCTTCCCTTTATGTTCACTAGTTACGCAAAGCAAGGAAAAGAACAAAATTTAAAGTTTCTCATGCCAAAAAGGAAGAAAAATATGAGCTTTGTAGTAGACAAAACAAACTGCTCTATTCACTTGCTAAGAAGGCTCTCATAAAAACACAGTAACTGCTGGCAATAACTCACTCAGTGTCAAACCATGTCATTATCTCTGGAGTGGATGCGCTGCTCCTTTGCAACAGGGTCTTTCACTGTAAAAAAGAATTAATGTTTCTATAGACTTGCTTTGGGCTGATGCCAACAGGCATAGAATTATATAGTGAGAACATGCTTGAATTAAAATATGCCAAAGGAAAGTAAAACATCTTCATCCACTACAAACATACAGCTACTTCAGGCAAAATGGGGGGAAAAAATGCTTTAAGAATCTTTTATTAAGCTGAGTCTCTTTAATCTTATTCCTGCTCAAACTGTGAATATAAAATAGAGCAAATTATTCTTCCGTGTTCCTTCATATGGAATTTGTTACTCAATTTTTCTCATATTCATTTTTCTTTACCCTTTTGAACAGAATTTTGATGAGGGAAAGAAAACACATGCAAAGGCATTAGAGAAGGGATACCGTAAGGAGTAATAGAGGAAAGAGGAGTTGCAGCAAGAGGTCCCAAACACGATCAGAGTTCAGTTGTGCTCCTTGTTTTATAAACATAAAATAAGGGACAGACTTGAAAATCTTATAAGTCACAGAGATAACTAGATCACAGGTGACAGAAATTACCGTAGTTTTATAGATAGGAAACAAACACAAAGTCACACCAGAATTTTGCATCAGAGTTAAAATATGATCCCAAATCCCCAGTGTTTGTCCCTGTGGCTCCACATAAGATGGAATATTGAAATAAATGCCAGAAGAAATGCTTTTTTTGTTCTGTAGGAAGAAATATCTTTTTAGGCTTTGACAGTTTTATTTAAATATGTTTGCATTACCGGGCAGCTCACAGATGGCTATATTCTATGAAGAAAACATGTTTGTAAAAGAGTACACTTTGCCAAAGATGGTATAAAATTCTCTGTCCATTGGTTTATGTTACCAGGTGGGAATATAAACTGCACTGACTCTTCAGTAATATGAAAATGCTGAGATCTTTTACAGAAAACACAAAGCCATGTCTTAAAATAAATATATCCGGTTAGATTTTGATCATGTAATATCCACGTACAATAATTTGTCTCAGGTTTTATTTTATTAGTCCTGCAATAGCATCAGATAATCGTTACATCTTCCAGTAAATGTTTGATCTTTTTCCTCAATTATAGCATTTCTTTGAGGCTATATCCATATTTTTAAAAGGAAACCGAGCTAAATATTACAGATTTCACAGAAAGACTGTTTTCATTCTTTTTTATGAACTCTGTATCTTCTTTATATTTCTCCGTCATAGTAGCCTGATCATTTGTCATTGGTAATGGGATGACAGGATTCACTTATGAGAATATATGAGAAATATTCTTCCCTCAAAAATCCTGAAATATTCCCTGTATATAACTGGTGAGTAAGAAGCAATTTAAACTGCTGTTCCATAAGAATTATGCTAATAAGAATGCTATCAACAATGTAATGTTTTCATAGTTTGATCATTTATGTAATATGTGGCATCACAAGTCACAAGAAACTTTCTGCTACATCATGAAAGATACATTGATTAGACAATTAGCTGTGTGTGTAAGTCATAGCTTCCAACGCAAGTATGTACTCAGAAATTCCAATTAGCAAAATCAGGTTGGTAGCATCTAAGATATCTTGTAGCCAAGGAAATGGAATATGCAGCCTTCTCCTGCATTGATAAGAGAGCAGAACTCATTATCTATGCAAGTTAGCATCAAAAATACTCTACACTGGAAACAGTGATTGCAGGCACATTGGTACTCAGTTATCTCTTTGGTCTGTATATTTACACAGTTAGTTTGAAGGTAGTTTGGTCTTTTCTACTACACCAAAATCAGAAGGGTAGTCTCACATAATAAGAGAATGCAGAGGAACGTGATTTTTGTCGAAGAAACTGCAAAGAAGCAAACACAGTAACATGTTTAGGTGTATCACCGGGACTTTTAAGGACTTCTGTCCTCCCTACCATGTGGCAAGTCTCACTAGTGCCTTCCTGCTATCTAGTGCTCAATTCCTTTAAAGCCAGCGAGATGATGCACATGCAGCAGCTAGAAGCACTAGCGTGTCACCTTTCCAGCCTTCTCTCCACTAGAGACACAACGTTGCCATAAATTCAGTATATTGGTATGGCCCAACAGAAGGGCAAGGATGCTTCTCTTCCCCATGATCATCAGAGCTGCCTCTCTCGCAGCAACAGAATTCTTTCCTTTAGGAAACATGTGCTGTTTATCACTGCAAACTTTCCTAAGGGTTTTTTTTACCATTTCAGTTCACAGCAATGTATCATTTTAAGTTTTATATACATCATCCCCACAAACAGACAGAACCAAAACTCTGAGAAAAGTAGCTCATAGTAAAATAAAGAATATTCCATCGAACAACAATTTTCTATGCTAGAAAGGAGTAAATTTCTTGACAAAAAATTCAGCTGAAAGTCAGAATGTTGTGCATGAGATATATAGAGAGAATATATCCCAAACAGGAATTACTGGACTACATTTTGAAAATTGCAAAGCTCTTACAGTACTCCTCATAAGAAGAAATATCATCCTTTGTTTTGCACTTTACAAAATGTGATAGGAAATTGTCCTGTATAACATCACATTCTCTCAAAGTTTATTTTCAGTCTGTATCTCCCACTACAAGCGCTGTATGAGGTATGAAAAACCCCTGAGTTTTCAAACTAGATTTTCAATGGCTAAGAATCAATATGAAAATTAGAAAGTCTATTTGCTTAACCAATCCACATTCTTTTGCCAGTAGTTTGTAAGTCAAAAGTGTCTTAAATTGGATTTTGTTTAAATTGGATGTATAAAATTGTATTTTAAGGAAATAAAAAAAAGACAAACCTTAATTGGCTTAAGCAGGATCATTTTCTTCTCAGATGCATAAAGCTGAAACAGTATTTCTTTAAAGAGGAAACATTAGATGTATGGTTATTGTATTGTGATGTCACTTAAAGTGTAAACTAATTGGATAGTGTTACATATTTAAACATTACTGCATTTTAAGCTGACAAGACTACAAAATAAACAATATTTCAAGATTTATAACAGATAAACTTATAGTTCATAGCAGTTTCCCATGTTCAAAATCAAAAAAAGATCAATATGAACTGTAATTCATGAACCTGGAATGTGCTTTATTAAAGTCAGTAGAAAAATAAAGATCATAGAATCATAAAATGGTTTGGGTTGGTAAGTCCTTAAAGACCACCTAGTTCCAACCCACCTGCCATGGGCAGGGACACCTTCCACTAGATCAGGTTGCTCAAAGCCCCATCCAACCTGGCCTTGAAGACTTCCAGGGATGGGGCATCCACAGCTTCTCTGAGCAACCCGTTCCAGTGTCTCACCACTCCATAGTAAAGAATTTCTTCTTCATATCTGATAAATATCTACCCTGTTTCTGTTTAAAACCATTACCCCTCATCCTATCACCACAATCCCTGACAAAGGGTCCCTCTCCATCTTTCCCCCTTTAAGTACTGGAAGGCTGCTGTGAAGAGTCTATATAAACAAAAATCATCCTCTGTCAGTTTAAAGCATCTTAGAAGGATCCAGGAGATCACTAAAGAAAATGATAGGAAACGCCAGAGTGATGAATATCATTAAATCAAACTATTAAAGACAAAGTGATAATATGCAAACTGTGAAAATAAAAGCCTAAAGATTATGCTGGCACCTAGGTGTATCTTACTCAATTACACATTTCAAAACTTCATCTAAATTGCCCTGGCACTGTAGGATTCACGGTTTCTTTATACCATCATCTACCATGAGAAGTTCACAATGATGTTTTCAATACTGCTTGCTGGATGTAATTGCTACCTGTAGGCTAATTGGTTATAAAGCGATCAGGTTAAAATACGGGGTCTATCCTAGGGTTGCCTAAGCAGAATCGCTTCAAATATCTCGGATATCAGGTATATAAAAGAGAGTTTATCAGACTCATCTTTGTCTTTCACAGACTTGCCATCAATACAAACATGAGATTGAAAATCATAATACTATACTAAAGTATTATTATTCTTTTTTCTAAAAAAAATAAGCATTCACTTTATAAAGAAGAGCTGTAGTTTGTCTGTAGTTGTTTGAGTCTCCCTATGAACACTGTATTTATAAAGACTTCCGTTTCCATCTAAGGTATTATTTCAATATATAGTAAGTAGACCTATGTGTATAATATTGCATCTGAAATTAGTGTTTTATGTGAATGTTCTCTAGAAAATTAAAGAAGTACTTAAACAAAGCAGCTAAGGAATTGTACACCTAGAACTGTAACTGCTTGGCTGTTCGTTATGCTGTGAAAAGCTGAGAATGTTTCAAGAGGTAGGTATCTTACCTGATTTAGGACTAAATCCCCTGCCTACTTCAACAGCTGAGTAGAAATCAGCACAATGTGCACAGTATGGAATCCATTCACCAATGACATACACATGGAAATACTTAAAAAGCAGATGATCCCAGCTCATTCTCTCTCCAGTCAGTCTTTTATTATTCTCCCTCCAAAGTTAAGATTCATGAAAATTTCTGAGATTTTTAAATACTCCATTTTATATTTGAACACCTTCAAGCAAAACCTTTTCATACTTTCACCTGTCCAAGATATTCTTTAACTTAAAAATTATTAAATTATTATTCTTTAACCTAACCTTCAGATCCACTCACTGAACCATACAGATCAGAGATCTGAATTTAGTCTTTCCTTCGAAAAGATGAACATTGTAAAATTTTATTGTTTCAGGTTGCATCTTTTTTTTTTCCTCTTAGTTTATTTCTGAGACAAAATCTTTTCTCATTTTAAGATACTTTTCCTTTACTAAAATTTTCATCAAAATTTATTTGTTATTAACAGTCTAGGTGAAATTAGATAAATATTTTTGAAAGCCAAACTGTGTCATGAAATATGCAATTAGCTCTAGTGAGTGTCAGTTTTCTGAAGTGTCTCCTGAATGTTTGAGCTACAGGATTATTCCTCTTCTACTCCCAGCAGATTGTCCAAAATATGACAAGAATGGCCTGAACTATCTTCACAGGCAGTGTAGTTATGAGAAGTAGTTATATCAAGCATTATACAGATATTGAGTCACATGATGTGTCTCTGACAATTATATTTAAAGATGGCTCCAATTTTATTCAGAAGCTTAGTCATAGAAATGGTTACGCTATCGTAACGTACGATGGCAATGTTTAGCAGACGTGTTTAGTGAGACCAGAATCACCGCTTTTCAGTGTATATAGATACGCATACGGACATTATCCCAGAAAGAATCTGAAACTAACCGTGTGTAAGGGGAAACAATCCTAGCATCTGTTATTAATGTTATCCAGTTTTATCAGGGTTAGTATTTATATAATATATAGAAAGAATCGTTATGAATCTAATACAATGGCAATGTATATGTTTCTCATTGTATGTGTAATTTTGCTAATGCACATTTAGAAGGCTGTTACAGCAGGAAGTACTCTGAAGGACAAAGTATACTATCTGAGGTATGAAATAGAAATGTTCATCAAGAGACTTTAATGAGGAGGAAGAAAAGACATTACCCAGTCCCTATATTGCCACCTGAGGTACCAGTGCACAGTCACAGAAAAGACAGGTTAAGAGTAGATGAGCGAGCAAGAAAGTAATTTTCCCAGTTCTGGCCATGTGGTGCCAGAAGAGCTCTTGTAGATGCTGATTAATCAATTATAATAACTACCTGAGGTGGTAGAACAGACAAAGGTCATTGTGGCATTATGTGCATCCTGCTTGTCACTATTTTATCTCTTTGTATAACTTTCTGTTCGATTATTGAAAATCCAAGTTTTTTTAAAAAACAGTGTACTACCTAACTCTTTATCTTCTTATAAAGCCAGTTTTTTGAGTGATCTCAGAGCCAACAAGAACTGTATCTTTACAGAATTCATCACCCTACTATTCCCACAGGTAGCCAGAGATTGGCAGGCTCCTGACAACTGCATGAGCTGACTTAAGAATTGGTAATACAGGTGTCTTTGAGGGCAATGCTAGCCCCAAGGGCAGGATAGTTCAGGTTGTTGGACCGAGGGTCCAGGGAATACTCAGGTCAGAGGAGAAGCTGCAGAAACCAGAGGAGCTGGTGACTGGAAGCAGGGTATGTCACTCACTTTCTCCAGAACTCATGAAAGATTTATGAGAACACCAGAATAAACCTGTAATGTCTAAGCCCAGCAAGAATTCTACTCAACAAATAAATGCGTTGTGTGAGGAATTATTGGAGATGAATCTCAGCTGGTTATAGATTATAGACCCTTAGCAGTTCTCTCCCTGATACTCCAGACTCAATTTACCTGCACTTAACATATAATTTCTACTTACAGCTAACAAGTGTCAATCTAGGTGAAAGTTTGTCACAAAAATCGACAAGTGTATTGCCACTTACAGTTTTGTAAATTGTTTAAAGCCTATGAAGAATATATATCTCAGTGAACAACTTCACTTTTAAGTCTTCTGTTCAGCAATAATTTCTCCATTTCAAAGAAGTTTTGTCTGGATATATGGTAATAGCACCTGTTCCAAGATGAGTAGTATATATTCATAGAAATCCTGATGTGCAACTGAAGTAGTTTCCTCTCTACATATCAATGTTTAGTTCAAGATGCCCACAAATTGGCTGGATAACCTTCCCAATGTGACAAAAAAAAAATCAATATATGGGAGCTGAGTGTTACTATTCCCCTCAATGCTCTAAATCACTTCTGGGCAAAGGAAGTTCTTTACCGTGTCTTATAAACTATGCAGTTGATATGACTGTAAGGAATCATATACTGCAGATAAATATAATTTACAAAATAGAAATAGTGACAGGTCAGATACAGAGTAAATTAAAACTAGAAAATAAAAAATGAAAATCCAGTACAAAACTAAAAAGAAGGGATTGTGCAGCCGATGTGACAGAGGAGAGATTATGAAAAACAGTATTTTCTATACTCTAGCGGCTAAAATGCATGAACATGAGAATGCTATCTCTTCAAATTTTCAGAAGCTACAAAAAACTTCTATTCATAAAGAAAGAAAAGAAGTCTTAGGAAAAGTGAGGTTTCAGAAACATCTATTGCCTGTGTTACTACTATCCACTACTGTGGCAGTAGCAACAGACAAATCAACTTTAACACTCAAAAGCCAAGTCTCCCCCTCCCACTGACAGGTAAAAAAGATATTTCTTTTTTGCAGCTAGGTCACTTGTGTATCATGTGTATAAGGCAAACACATAATTTAGTTTGAAACACTTCTCACTGCATTCCTTTAGGGTCTGCAAACAGAAATGTAAGTTTCCCACGTATGTGTGAACATCCTTAAAGTAAAAGAGGATCACATGCTGTGTGCTACCCCCATTCCACGACCCTTCAAATGAAGCACTTTGGAACAAATTGTCACATCATTACCCGTTTTTCTAAACACAATATAAGCCAGCATTCAGAAAAAGAAAGATAGATGTCTTCATTACAGTTCACACAGCATCCCTTCCCATAGGGCATGTTGCGTTACCAGAAACTAAACAACAAATCAGAACAACATACTGGACGCTAACCCACTGCCTTTCTCAACAGGAGGGAAAGAAATACATATTCTTCCCACAATGGAACGTCTTCTGCTAGCCTCTAGCTCTTATGGCTGCCTCTAGACCATCCATGTGATACACAGATACACCGTGATACTCACGTGCTAAAACACGTTCTTGCCAGTTCTTAACTCCAAGGCAAGCAGCACTGGAACTTTGCATAAAAATACTTAATTATCTCAACAGAAAGTGTGAGACAACTATTGTAGCCCAAAGCAATTAGAAAATCTCTAATGACACACAGACATTTCTGCAGTTCTTGCATATACTTTAGGAATTAGATTTTGCTCATACCAAAAACATAAGCCTATAAGCACTTTAACGATGTCAAAACATGACCTTGAAAACTTTTTCTTTTCAACAAAGTTTCATACACAAAGTTTCATACACAAGAAAGTTGGTAATATATCTGAGTTTGGACTGAATTTGGTTTTAGAGCTATAAATATCCAGAGTTTTTAGATGGGTAAATAAGGCATCTGAAGATGTATGTACAGTGTTTTATACTACAAACCAACAGATATTTTAATTTAAGACCAATTGTAATTACTTCACTACTATACCATCATTATATTTCTTTCCTCACTACATAAAGCATATTAAAGATCATAGAGTTCAAAAAGAGGAGTTATTTGCATCATATAAATGCAGACATATGAGTGGCTAGTTCCCTTGAGCTCAATATATATTCAAAGTCAAATATGTTCTTCTGACAGATGATTCAGAGCAGTTATCTTATGTTCTCCAGTTCATTCTGCCACTGGCAGTAGAAGGACCTGTGGAGACTGGACTTCTTACTTAAGCTCTGATCTTCTAAATTGAACATCAGATAAAACAAATATCTCATTTTCCTACTTCCAAAATTACATGTGAATGGACTTTTAACCACAGAACCTCACATTGCTTTTTCAACACATACCAGTTTCAAGGAACAATGAAGACCAGAGCAGCAATAAAAGAATACTGTATTGGGTTCACCTCACCTCAGAATGCCATTCAGGTGGTTCAGTTGTATATATAGACTTCATTTGGAGAGATTTTATCACATAACTAAATCACAGAATCACAGAATAATTTAGGTTGAACAGGCCCTGGAGCTGGTCACAGTTCTATTCAGAGGAGGACCTAGATAATCAGTTTTTCCAGGACCATGTCAAACAAAGTTTTGACTACCAAGGTTGGATAGTCAAGGTTCCCTGGCTTACATATTTCAATGTTCAATCATCCTTATGATGAAAAATTTCCCATATATCTAATCTGAATTTATTATCCAGTAGTTATTCAGATTTGCTATCCAGTAGAAGCCTCAGGACCTTTTCTGTTGACCTGTTTTCTAGTCAGCTGGTCCGTTACTTGTACAGATACATAAGGCTGGTCTGTACCAGCAGTGGGAATTTCGCTCTCTCTCGGTCCTTTCTTAACAAAATTTGGCCCATTATCTACTTAACAAACTAATAATTAGCTTTCCAAATTATTTTCCCACTTGTCCACCCAGACAAATATTTCTCTTTTCTCCTGAACAGATGGTGAGTACTTCCCTAACTGCTCATTATAATCTGAAAGTAAACATTGGCTGGGGATCAAAAAGTTCTCAGTATAACCTCTGAGACATATTGCTGATTGAACCATTATAAAGACAATTAAATACTTAAAATGTTAGTAAAACATACCTAGCGTTAAGACAGAGTGTATTGAGCATGAATAAATACAGCCTGCTTCTCCACCTACAGAGATAACTGTAGACTACAGAAAGCTCAAGAAATCTATGCAAACATTCTAGAAGTATTTTTCTCAATATCAGTGTGCAGGGCAGCTCTCAACAAAGAAAATTTGAGTATTATTATTCCTGTATACAACTGCAGATTTTTCCAAAGCTATGTAGGACCATGTGTTGTGGTTTAGAATTTGGCACGGTTTCGGCAGTAGGGGAGGAGGCTGCCGCCTTCATTTGGCACGGTTTCAGTAGTGGGGGATGGGGCTGCCAGCATGGCTCCTGTAAGACGCTTCACGAAAAGAGCACCCCTGGCTCCAGTTTTGCCCCTGCCTCTGGCCCAGGCTGTGCCAGTCAGCGCCTCTGTGAATCAACCTATTTAAGGGAGGAAACGCTTTTTGTTTCTGGTGCACTCTTTTGTTTTGGAAAGGCTAGGACAGAAGGAGAGCAACCACACCATCACCAAGGTAACCAGGAGATGTTTGTGGAATACACGCAGGTACAGTGATTTTCCTTCAGTCTTTGGCAAGTTGGCTGACTCAAAGGGGACTGGGGGGCAAAAACAGACATGATGCAGAGACCCAGAAAACCCCTGAAAGATGCAGTGACTAGGGAGGTTTGGCACCGGGTCGGCTTGGCACTAGGAGAGCCGAGATAGAGAACACATGCCCCGTGTGGACGGAAGACATTCATGCCGGACTATCTCCTGGAGTGGGGTTGCCTCATGGCCAGAGAGTCTTGTGAGGCATGTTTTCCAAGAAGCGCAAGCAGCCGGAACAACCTGGAAAGAGTTAAGACTGACTAGACCCCCAGTCCTGTGTTTCCCCCACCCCCAGCACCGAGTATTAGGAGCAAGGAGGTAGTTAAGCCTGGCCCAGGGTAAAGGGAGGGGTGGGGGAAAGGTGTGTTTAAGATCTTCTTGTTCTCTTTGTGTCCTACTGTAATTTATTTGATGATTTGTTTGTGGTTTTGTTGTTTTGAATTAAATTGATTTTGTTTCCCCTAGTGAGTCTGTCTTTTGCCCATGACCCTAGGTGGTGGGTTTAGCCATCCCTTGGCCCCTGCCTTGGCCTTTAGGTATTTGTATTTTCTTCTCTGGTGAGACTAGAATGACTGCAGGTTTTTAGTCGCCGGCTGGGACTAAACCACGACACCATGAATTCATTGACAGAGAAAGAAATATTCAAGCAAAGGCCTATTTCTGATGATGCATAAGCGCTACTAAGACAGTGACTGGAGACCTGCAAAAAGACATTTATGATCCGTTGTTATAAAATTAGCTAAGCTTCCTTAGATGACACATCTGTGCTCAAGGAGTTGTGCCATCCTGTAATATAAACCTCTTTGAGACCAAAACCAAAATTGTTTAGAGACTTTGAATATACTTGTTCGGAATGCATGAGCTGCCAGGTGTACAGATTGTACAAAATGAATGCACATCATAAAACACTCAACTGCTTCTCTTGCAGAGCACAGCACGTTGTCTCTGGCATAACATGTTACAAAGGCAGGGCTGAAGAAGACATTTTCCAACACGATTACCCTTTTTTGTTGTTGTTGTCTTTTTCTTTAAAAAGTGAAAAGTGAATTAAAGTGTCATTCAGTGTATTAATCTAGTTTTTAGTTCTCACAGGAAGTTTATATAAATGTTGAAGATGCAATTGATCCTGCTTTATGGTTTTGGTATGATAAGAACAGATATTCATAACTAATTTTTTTATCTGAACCTGATTAGACTAAACTCTTTGGCAAAATAATTAATGGAGTCAACATGCATTATTCTGATATTAAAACTTCAGTGTTTATTCTGTTCTCATTCTCATACTGTAGATTTGTAATATTTATTTGGCCTGTTAGAAAATACTCAAGTATTCATGAAGATTCTGCTTCATTTTCCTCCTCTTATTTTGAGAACCACAATATATTAAAATGAAAGTGTTATTAATTAACTACTTCATATGTATTTTTAGGAAATTGATTAATAGCTAATATTTTCATTAAAATATGTTGCTATATGCACCTTTAGACTCATACTTCATTTCTTAGTTTTACCTTACATTTATTATGAAATTGATAAAACTTACAAGCATAATAAATAACAAGAATAACATCAAACTTTTACAGAGCCATCTGGATTACTTGGTTAGCAGAATGCAGTGAAATATGTAAAAGCAGCAGAGCCAAATACCGTGTCATATAGTTGGGAATTAAAAGTATACACTTCTGGTTAAGACCATGCAGTTTTTTCTCCAAAAATACACTCTACCTCATTGATTTGGAGAGTCTTCATTCTAAAAATCAAGGCACTCCATTCCCTATTTGCTGTTCAGCCAGAGACAAACAGTGAAGCTGCAGAGAATTCATCTTAATTGAGAGAGAACTTCAAAGTACAAAGATATTTCGCAAACAGAAATGCTGCAGTCTCCTCTAAGACAGGTAATTATAGTACAGAGTCACAGTTAATGTTCTACAGAAGTAATTCCATCCTTAGCACTGTTTTCACTACCTTTTAGCTTTGAAAAGTTTCCTATCAGGCTGAAATTTCTCATACTTAATCTCAGCCCAAAGGGTTATTTTAAAGTTGAAATTAAAATGTAAAAAAAAATTGAGTAACTAAATGAATTTTTGCACTATGAAAAATGTTCTCATTTCTACTCTGCTAAGACTGTTGCTACAACTCAGAACAATTTGTTTTACCTCCCACACTGACATGAATACGACTGCTGAACACAGCTTTTCAGCATGGACTCTGACTTCAGCTTAGTTTGTACATGATATGCCGAGAACTCTGTATGCTGTGTAATAAATATTATCCCGGGATAGCAAAGATGTCAATGTCACTTCTAGTTACTGCTGTCTGAATTATTTGACTTAATGTCAAACGAGGTGGCACTTTTTGGGTGAGGTAATAGGACAAAGGAAAGCGTGGAGCTAGAGCAATTAACAGCTGCAGGCTGAAGTCAGGAGATGCATAGCATATGCCTGCAGAGATACCGTATCTGGCACTGGCGCAAATGAGATGCTCAAGAAATACTATATAAAGGACATAGATTGTCAATAGCAAAACTTATGATAAATCAAACACAGCTATGCTGAGAACTAATGACACACCTAATGGAGCCCATCCCACAACTTATGTCACCCAAAATGTACACACTTCTCATAATCAATTTTAAGTAGATCTTGCAAGAAAATGTGCGTTGACATGATGCTTTAAAAGGGAATCAGGATTTTAACAAGAAGAATACTGTGTTGCTAACTTACAATTCAATCCTATGACTTTTTATTCAAGTTTTCATTTGAATTAAATACTTGTAAAGGTATCCCTTAAATATTATTTCTACAATTGAGTAATGGTACAAATATTTTTGCTTAACCATTATGAATTACTACAACAGTTCACTGTTCTTCCTAGAGAAAAAGACACATTAGCCTGAATTTGTATGGGTTTCATTACAAGTCATTAGTTAATGTTATGTCTCTATCTGATATATATAGCTCTCCAGTATTGGAAATTTGGTTTCTATGTGTCGCATAAAGGTAGGAGTTTAGCCTGGCAGAGCCCAAAATGTTTGCACTGAAACAATCCCACAAAACCAAAGGAGAGTTTAAGTGTTTGGCATTTGTCTGCCAGAGGCAGAAGGCCTTTCACTGAAACAGATTTGCAAAGCCAATAAAAATAAAAGAAGTTTATTAAAGCGACAGATATAATAGCTTCAGAATTGCCGTTGATAAATGCACTTACTGCAATAACCCTAATAATTAATATATAACAGTAATGCTAGCAAAAACAAAACTATCTGGGATATTTTTAGTGTATGCTAAGAGCACAATTCTTACCAAGAAGATGTCCCTGTCTTGGGTGGAGGAAGAGCAATATAGCCGGTTGACCGTTTCTGCGACGTCTTCAATCTTTCCCCCAGGGCTGCCTTATCTTCACAAGACTCCCACTTTTAGACATTACTTATGCCAGCTCAAGGAATGTCCACTCCTAGAGATAAGACAGGAATCTGTTCTCACAAGCATCTTGGCCTTTTGTGCAGAATTCCCACACTATGAAAGTACTTTCAGATGCTAATCAGACATTTTGAAACATCCCTCTTAAGTGAAATAGACTGGACTTCCTTAACCAGGCGTGCACAGAGACATAGAAACACATAGTGTTTGACACATAGATCAAAACGAGAATTTCTATGCAGCCAAGAGACTTGCAAATTAAATTGAAAAGAGGGGGGTTTAAAACAAACAAAAACCAGAGTTTTATTCAGCTGGGTCACTTTTTTATTTTTTCATTTTTAAATAAAGGTTGAACTTCAAGTATAAATGGTAAGTTGTGGAGATGGTTTTATTTAAAATCTGTTCTGCAGTGGTTACTTGACTACAGAGGAGAAGCTACTTCTTCTAAGCATAGCAATGGTAAGAAATGAGCTTACAATCAATGCTACAATATGAAGGGGCAGGGAGTAGAGGGAAAATTAAGTATGGAATATTGTAAAGCACACACCTTTGTGAAGGAGGAAATGGAAACAAGTTTTTAAATGTAATCAAGAGTCAAAGATATGCAGATCCATGAAGATGAGCACAAGTATTTTGAATTTTTTTGTGAAATAGAGTTATTAACAATGCAGTAGAATAGCTTAGCTGTTGTACGAGAAAAGCAATAACTCACATATATAGTCAGTAATTTATAATTCTCATCCAAACACATGTTAATTTTTATTGTAGTCAAGGGGATATTAAATTCATAACATTTACTTAGCGTGATACACCATTTTTAAAAGTGTCTTAATTTACGGAGCAATATAAAAACATTCTGCCCTGATTAAAGTAAAAAAGGGTATATTTGTACATGACCTTTTTCAAGATAGCAAACACATCTTTGTTTCAATTGCAAGACATTTTTTTATGATTCATTTCCCTGCTAGACATCTATCAGAGACACCTCCACCACTTAATTCACTGGAAATGTAACTTCATCCGTGGCAAAAAGTAATAAAATCCCCTTTTGGTATTCTTTGTCACAAGGATTTTCAAGAGTGATGAAGATTGTTACTGAAGATTGTAGTACAGCTCTGGCCTTTGGCAACAAACCTGGAAGATGAGTTTGTCAAATACAATAAATACAAAAGTTTAAATAAAAAAGTTCCTTTTGTTAGTACTGGTCTGATAGCTCCCATGCCTTGGGAAATCAGCTTCACTCATCAGCTGAACCAAAAATTTTTTGTTACCCACTGAGGTGAAGGACAATCTCTTGAAATACTAGTAGTGGCACCCCTTCCCTACAATGCTGTTTGTTCATTTCAAGGTACATAGAGTAGAACAGTCATTTATAGCAGGACTACCCTGCTTTTATTCATATTCATCACGTGGAAATTCACATATCTCTAAACCAGAGGTGGACAAATATTTTTATAAAAATGCAGCTTTGCATTACTAAGGGTCAGCACCTAAAAGTTTACAGAGTGCAAGACGACATTTAGCTTCTGATATGAAAGAAGGGAAACGGGCTTGCTTCATTCCAAGGAATATGCTGAATTTGCTTCCAGACTGGGAAGACGAAGTGAAACAATCACAGAATATACGTGTAATAAAGGACACAAGAGAAGTACTAGAGGAATGTGAGACTCTCAGCAGTCTACTGAAGAACACTATCATCCAAATATAATCATGACACTCATACAGATTGTATAGCTTTTAAGAAAGCACGAAATAGTTTTGGATGGCCATAACACAATAAAGCATTCTCAATTTAAATTTACATCCTTAATTTACATTAATAGTATGGCACATCCATAAGTTATACTTAGGGAGTGAAAGTCCTGCCCCATTTCATGTCAGCAACCTAATCTCGTTCTACAGCAAGGTGACCCATTTAGTGGATGAGGGAAGAGCTGTGGATGTTGTTTACCTGGACTTTAGTGAGGCCTTTGACACCATTTCTCATAGCATTCTTCTGCAGAAACTGGCTGTCTATGGTCTGGGTGGGTGCACACTTCACTGGATAAAAAACTGGCTGGATGGCTGGGCCCAGAGAGTGATTGTGAATGGAGTTAAATCCAGCCACCAGCCGATCACCAGTGGTGTTCCTCAAGGCTCATTGTCAGGGCCTGTCCTCTTCAACATCTTTATCAATGATCTGGATGAGGGCATTGAGTGCACCCTCAGCAAGTTCACAGATGACACTAAGTTGGGAGGTAGTGTTGATCTGCCTGAAGGTTGGGAGGCTCTATAGAGGGATCTGGACAGGCTGGATCAATGGGCTGAGGCCATTTGTATGAAATTCAACAAGACCAAGTGCCGGGTCCTGCACTTGGGCCACAACAACCCCCTGCAACGTTACAGGCTTGGGGAAGAGTGGCTGGAAAGCTGCCCAGCAGAAAAGGACCTGGAGGTGTTGGTTGACAGTCAGCTGAACACGAGCCAGCAGTGTGTCCAGGTGGCCAAGAAGGCCAACGGCATCCTGGCTTGTATCAGAAATACTGTGGCCAGCAGGAGCAGGGAAGTGATTGTCCCCCTGTACTTGGTGCTGGTGAGGTCACACCTTGAGCACTGTGTCCAGTTTTGGGCCCCTTGCTTCAAGAAGGACATTGGGCTGGAGCGAGTTCAGAGAAGGGCAACGAAACTAGTGAAGGGTTTAGAGAACTTTTCTTATGAGGAGTGGCTGAGGGAACTGGGAATGTTTAGTGTGGAGAAGAGGAGACTGAGGGGAGACCTTATTGCTCTCTACAACTACCTGAAAGGAGGTTGTAGTGAAGTGGGGGACAGTCTCTTCTCCCATGTTACAAATGACAGGATGAGCACGAATGGCCTTAAGTTGCATCAGGGAAAATTTAGGTTCGATATCAGGAAAAATTCTTGACACAGATGATCATTAAGCATTGGAATAGGTTACCCAGGGAGGTGGTGGAGTTCCCATCCCTAGAGGTGTTTAAGAGACGTGTAGCTGTGGTGCTGAGGGACATGGTTTAGGGACCCTGGCAGTGCAGGGTGAACGGTTGGATTCGATGATCTTAAAGGTCTCTTCCAACCAGGTGATTCTATGATTCTGTGTGATTCTGTGAAACCATAAAAAAACATAGGACCAGGATATTCAGCATATGAATATGTCAGTTAAGATATCTGGGAGGATTCATGGTTACTACAGTATATGACATGGAAGAAAATCAAGGTGGGTGAGCATGTAGGAATGCCTGATACTTTTTCCTAGAGATAGTTTGTAGCTCTAAATAATGCTAAAAAACACCTGCAGTTTTACAAAGTCATTAAAAAGTGTGCTATTTTATGCAAACGCAATGCCCAAATACCTACTAAGAAGAAATAAACTCTGTAAATAAGTACTGAGATTAATTTTGAAGCTGTTAATGATGGGTGTAAGGGAAGAAGAATCATGTGAGATTTACGAAATGCAATGTAATCCTGGTATCCTCAGTGCTTAATGTCTCTTGCAAGTTCCATCTCATGCTGTCCAGGTTTGTGGCAAATCAATGAGAAATGAAGGTTCAATATTCAAAAATGTCTAAAAGTTTTGAATGTGAATTATAAACAAATGCAAAATACAACTTCAACAGAAAAGGCAGATACGCTGTATAGACACCTAGGGATTTCTGGTGACTACAGCCAAGGAATGAAAAAGG
Organism: Bucorvus abyssinicus; assembly: GCA_009769605.1. Taxonomy (NCBI): domain Eukaryota; kingdom Metazoa; phylum Chordata; class Aves; order Bucerotiformes; family Bucorvidae; genus Bucorvus; species Bucorvus abyssinicus. The sequence goes on from CM020026.1 coordinate 32,442,585, forward strand.
AAAGTATTCAATACTCAACAAGGAAGAACTCTGAAACAATGACAAATTATAATTAGTACATTTTTAGGACTTCAAGGTGTTAAGTACTCCTCATTAATAATAAGAACAATCACCGCAGGCAAAATCTTACTCGGTCTGAGAGGTCTCTGATCTTTGTAACTCCACAAATGGCACTGCTATCTGTGCCATGTTCAGCACAGTAATGACCAGGATCCACTCAGAAAAATAGATTGTAACTAACTTATCATGTCTTTTCCCAAACCTGAGATTTTTTGTTTACTTCAATAAGAATCCTGTGTTTATCTAAATTTTCTGCTAAATGCAACTTTTGGATGCTGATGCAGAAGAGATTGGTGCATCATGATTTCTCTGTTGCAAATATGCTGCAGAAACGTCTGGCTTTCATTCACATAAAAAAGTGCTTATAAGTTATTTCCAATATGTGGAGTCCCCAGATGTCAAAGATCAAAGACTCATTAAAATATATTAAATTACAGCTGTGGAATGAGCTATTAGAATGCTATTTGTGCATGCACAGTGCTGGAAAATGAAGAACACTTCTTTAATGTATCATCACTCTAATTGTCATTTAGTGAACTCAGCATTTATAAAGCCAAAGAATTCCTTATTATCAAATATCATTAAAGTTCTACCAGGTCTGCCTTAAGGGTAAAAATACACTTGGGGTCACCTACTGTGAATCTAATTTGGGGGTTTTTTTGTAATGAATTTTTATTTAAATTTTCTACCATGAAATAAAAAGCACTGAAAATATCCACACTGATTCCCAGTTCGTCTCTCACAGAACAGGTTGTTTTCAAACCATGCTTACACAGCCAGGTCTCATCTGATCATCTGTACATTTTTTCCTAATTAGCACAAACTATTCATTTCTTATTTACAATGTGAGTTATTTTTGCAGAATTAAGGTCTTGCTGACCAAGTTTTACAGTTGGTGAAAGGTTATATTACTATAAAGGCCATAACAGAATACCTACTATCCAATTTAAAATTAAATAAAATGCCATTTTTTCAATCTAACCAAAAATCATTGTTTGGATTTCAAAGTGCACATTTAGAAGGAATATATCTGTTGATCTCTAGTTCCATTGACCCTCAAAATGAACATACATTTTGAATTTTAAAGACCAGTACATTTCTTATAAAACTGAAGTTGAAAAATCACATAAAAGTTTACATTAACTTCGGCAGTTCTACCAAGAGGCAGTTAGATTTAGGATGGTTTGATAAAATGGAATAGGTAGGACCCAAGTTTATTGACTACTATTGGATGTTCATATGAAATGCAATTTATTTCATGCTGGGTTCTTTCAGTCTCACGCATCATCATCTCTCATAAAGGCATTGCAGGGCAAATTAGGCTCTCGGTTAAGCTTGAAAGTTTATAATAGCCCTAGCTAAGATATTTAGAGCTCAAAATAAATGGGCAACCTTGAGTAGCAGATGAAGCAATAGATAGGAAAATTATTATGATATACCTGAATAATCCCGTCTTGTGTGGTACCATTAGATGGGTTTGCTCATTTGCAGTGTGAGGTCAGCAAGCAAAAAGCAGACACCTTCAGACCAAGCCATTAATGGAAAAGCCCTGGTTTCCTTTCTATCTGCTTATGGTTCCTTCATACCAGATGCCTCTCTTCTGCCCAGTTCTCTGAGATTCAGCCACCAGCACCTCCTGTCCTACATCTATCTGTTCTGGGCTCTACCTTTCCAACTAGGGTCCATCTTTTCATCCCATCTTCTCACTAGACCTGTTCTCATGTTACCTCTGGTCCTTGTCTTATCCAACAAATTCTTATGGATATGTTGCTATTTGCTTTCATTTCTTCCATTATATTTACATTATTTACAGATTTTGGGGAAATACCAGGGTAGTAAATTGCTTTCTTCAAGAAAACTTGAAATCTCTATGCTTAGAGGAGGCAGAGAAAACAGAGATGAGAAGTGAGTGTAACAGTGTCAGTAAGTGCCAGACGCTGCTATAGTTAGCAATAGCTCTATCTTCCTCAGTAGTTTATTAAAGGAAAGTAGCAGCACGGTTCCCAGTGTTTCAGGAACATGGCAGGCCAGCACTGGCTTCCAGCATAAACCAGCTTTCCAACTGGAGAAATTAACTGCATGTTGTTCAATACCCTGCACCAGCATCTTTTTTTTAATTTATTATCACAGCCTGCGCACAATATCTGCATTTTCATCTCCATTTAACTATTTTTTTCTTTCCCTGAATATTCCACAATAATGGTATGCTTTGAGTTAGAAATTTCTTTAGTCATTAGTGACATCGGTCAGTATGTCACCTGCTCGATGAACAGCGTTTTAATTGTCACAAAGTGAATACCTACTGCTTAAATCCTGTCACCTATGAATGACACTTTTTTTCACTGAGTAACTAAGGCTGTGTCTCTATGATAGTCTGATTCAAAAATGTGCTTTAAATGGTGTCCACACATAATGCACTCTGGCTCACTCAAAAACCTTAGACCAATATTTAAGTCCTTGCCCTCTAGAAGTACCAGGCCAGGTCCTAAGAACAAAGCCTTAACACTTGGATTGCAGATGTAAAAACAGCAAGGTCTTAAGTGCTAATTATGCTTCGCTTGTGTAAAAATCACTCAGGAAAATAGCTTCTGCTGTTCTGTTTCTCACAGACATTAAACTGTTTGCAAACGATAGTTCCCCTGATCCCACGCTCCCACCATCCCCAACCTTCTGCTGCATGGACTAGCACAAGCACTGATTTACAATTCTTACACGTACTATTCTCCAGATCATTCTTCCCAGTTTGTTCTCCAGATACAAGCAGTTAAGTAAAATCACAGAATTTCAAATAGCACAACTTCACTCCAGTTTCAGAGTACTTTTAAAGGTGCTTGTTACGTTTAAATTCTTATGAAACTGATATATTTTAAAGGTGTTGGGCAGGTTTGTCAACATTTTATGGTAGACACAACAGAAGGAAAGGAAAGAGATTATTAATATTAGCTTATTATTTTCCATCAGAGCGTGCTAACAAGCAGTAAGCTATAAAATTTTAGTGCGGATTAATAAATCCTGATCCCAGAATCCTGTTCCAGAATCTAAAGGTATGTCCACACTGCTGAAAAGACCTTAAAAAGCCTTGAACCTGCACCCAGAAGTACCTGAAAGCACTGCTTGACTATACCTGAGTAGCTATTTTTCATTTGCACTAACTACAGAGTATGTTGAGTTTATCAGCGTGCATCAGAAGGACGGAGCACTTTAAACTGTTTGCTGCACCCTGATCAGGCTAAGTCATGAATATCAGCCTGTTCTTGTAAGGAAATCTCCCAGTGAAATTAAATAAGGAAACTTCATATGGAATTATTGTATATGAGGTCTTGGTCCTGTACCCAAAACGCAGTGAGAATAACTTTTCTAAATGTTGCAAAACCCTTTTACAGCATTGAAACAAAGATTTTTAGTTTTTGTCAGCCAAAATCCATTCTTCAGTCATTCATAGCTCATATGCTATAAATATAAGAGCCTAGTAAGGCCAGGAAATTGGCTGTGCAATATTTTTCTTCTTTATTCATATGTTAGAGCCAAAACCATAAAAGAGGCACATACCACTCTTATACCAATTAGCTCACAGTAAGCTCAAGTAGCACAGAAGCTGTGAAACTCCAGGAAGCAGGCTTACCTGAATACAGAGGGAAGACACACCGTATGTAAACAATTACGAGCAAATGACTCCCTGGGCTGGAGCCCACAACAGTTATAACAGCTCAAACTTAGCCCATTTCTGAGGTTTGGTTCAGTGCTCAAAGTGAATGCAAAAGCTAACGGAAAATCCTCAGGGGTTTTCTGTAAGAATTGTTCGTTTTCCTTTCATTCTCTAAGGACAGGTTTATACCTCAAGTATTTCAACAAGCCTTCAGCGTAACAGTAAGTCAGCAAAACACAACTCTATTTATTTATTTTTTAGGACGTCAATCAAGCTGGGGTTTTCAAACCAACATGGGCAGAGTTTTACCAGAAGGAAACAGAAAAGGCAGCATATCCTCTTGAGAAGATGAAGAGTTATATGAAGGCACCACTTCGCTGAGTTTAAACCTTTGTTGTTTCCATCCATAAGAACAATAAGTTTTTTCCCTCCTATATGATTTATAGATGTCTCTTCATGGTCTTCATGGATCATTAAAAAGTGCTATAGCATTTGGTGGATGTTTTGTTATAAAGAAGATTGATATCTCAAATAGTCCAACCATTTTTAGGATCCATTCCTAGGATCCCAAAATAAAAAGTCTTGGACAGGTAGATTTTTTTAAGAAGGTAATTAAAAAAACTCAGCCAATCCCGAGTAAGGCAGTAAGTTAAAATTTTACATTATCTTTACTGCAATGATATACCTTAAGAACTAAGCTTAATACTAAAATAAAGTAGAATCAATTATTTCATAAATTTCAAAAATCACTTATCTTCAAGGCCCATTCTGCACTCCAAGATTTACAGCAATTATTCCTTTCCTTAAGTCCTTAATCATTTGGGATTAATATTGTAGACCTTGTCTAGTTATATTTAATAGTAATATATAAGCATTCTGTCTACCCTTTGATTAATACAAAGGAAAAGAAACAGCAAAATCAGTGAGTGCTCTTTTCACAAAGACAGAAAAAAAGTCTTACATCCATGTTTACAAGTACAATACCTGATTGTTTTGAAAAGCGTATTAGAACGTGCCCACATATACAAGGACAGGTGTTGGATAAATTTAGTGGATGAAAGGAAGAAAACTAAATGTTATTCAGGAAAAATAAAAGCTTCTGAAGACATGCAAATGAACAGCATCTGAGCTTCTTTGTGTTTGTTGACTCACTCCCCAAAAGGCAGTAAAGGAAATTAGCATCTATTAAAATATAAAGTTATGCATTATTAGTGTATTTATTGATCAATGTTTAGAAGGTATCTTGATGATAGGATATACAGTATAAGTGCTAATTATTTAGTATGATGTAAACTTCTTCATCTTCCTGAAAAAACAGAATAACCAATAGCAGTGGTTTTGAAAGTGGGTATTGTCATAGATTATAATTTATAAAATTTAAATCTTTTAAAAAGTGATTTGAAGAAACTGAGTGCTTTCATCAGAGCTCAGGCATTTTAGTATAAGAGAAGCAACTTCAGCCTCTGTGGAAATTTGTAGTCTATGAAATTGAATTCTGCACTGGTTCTAAAAAAAAAAAAAAAAGTCAATAAGAATAGAGTGGAAATTAATCATAGTTTATCAGTAAACCCTTTAGTATTCTTTAGAGAGCTCCATACCATTATGTGAAGTCTGAAAACCTGCAAATAGGGTTATGTTCCATTTAATCTGTCATCAGAGTGCCAGGCAGATATTTACTAACTTTGGAACAACATGGAAAGTTCGAGATTGACTAAGAACCCAACAGAGACACTGCATCAGAAGAAACTGCACTTTTAAAATATTTATTACCATCAACTATGACAGAAAAGACAAAAGTGTCAAACTACACTCTCTGTGGTTTTAAATTAAAAAAAAAAAAAAAGATAACACTGACATATGACCCTTGCAAATGTAAGAAACTATGCAATAAAATTTTACAAAGAAGGCTACAGAGTGTCACACATTTCAGAGACTTCACATAGACTTTGGCTGTATGAATGGGGAGGAAAACCGTGAGGAATACACTAGGCACTGTGGAAACTACTGCTAATGAGCATACCAACACATCCGAAAACAAAAGAAATGAGCTGGCTTTGAGCCTGTAAGAAAGCGGGGAAAGTAACAAATACATCTACAAGGAAGTGTGACAGGATAAATCACTGCTAATATAAGTTCTGCTTTTGCAGCAAAGGTCAGACAGGTCATCAAGTAAGCCCATTCCTGTGCATCAGTGCTTCCTCTCTCACCCTTTGCTCCTGCTGAACTGAGTAAACAAGGCTCTGGCATTTGACTTGGTGTGAATCTTCCCTGAGTTTTAGTGTGGCACAGAAATAGAGGGTGGTTTGGGAGGGTCTTCTATTACCTGCAAACCAATAGGCTTGGGAGAGAAAAGATCATCTCTGGCACAGCTATGGCAACAGGGTAAGTGTGACCGATCAAGGAGACCAAAACAACAAAGATGAACCTAGGGAGAGATGGAAAGAGGACATGGGAAAGCAGGCTGGGGATCCCCTATGGGGGATAAGTGGAGTCAGACAGATGTTGAAAAAACCAGAGAAATGCAAGGCTGTGGACAATCCATTGGGTCAGCAAAATAAGATTATCTGTGGAAAGAATCTGGGGCTGCTGGCGGGAGAAGAGATGAAATCAAGGATGTGGGAAAGGCAGGATTAGATTTCAATTAAAGTTGCTAAACAGTCTTGGAGAGAATGGAGAATGAAAGCAGTAAGAATTACTCTGAAAGAGAAGGACTAAACAAATCCTCCCCTCCTGGATGGAAACAAACGAAGAGTCCATTCTCTCCAGAGCTCATTCCATTCCCAAGCTTGGAGAGAACCCCAGATTCATGAACTTCACTATTTCCCTGTGGATATAGTACATTTCTCAGCCTATCCAGTGTGCAGTTTTGTAGCAAATGACAACCTAGTTCTGAGGACATATTCTAGTGTGATAGTAGTTCAGTAGTAATTTAGTATTTAGTAGATTATACAGAACCAAGATACTAAATAGACACTCTGCAGCAAAAATTGGAGTACACCAACTCAATTTTCTCTTTCCTCCCACACTCATAGAACAGACCACAAGAATTATGGTACATCATTTACATGATCACATATTGTCCTACCTCACTGAATACACAAGTGAAATTAGAAGCTAGTTACTACTTAGCTTCATGCCTATGGGGTCAACATATCATTCCATGCAACTCCTGCTCTGAAATCAGAGTAATTTCTTTTTTTTCTTTTTTTTCTGGAATTATCATCATTATTGCACCTGAGCTTCTCACAAATATTAATCTTTAAAATACCTGTGAAAGCTAAATAGGTGGATATATTGCTATTTTACAGATTGAAAACTGAGGCTAGGAGAGTCAAAATCATCCACTCATTTTACTCTTTTTAACTCATCTTTGACACAAAATTACAGTTCATATTTGTCACCCTCTTTGGAGGAAACCCTACAGATCATTCTATTTTAGAATGAAGCAGACTTGCGAGAAAATTCCATACAATGCATTTTTATCAATTCTAAGGCAGAATAGAACAAAGTTTTTCAGCCTCTCTCAGTCTTTACTTTACATTGCATTCAAGTGATGGAGTGCGAAGATTATGTCACAGAGGTAGTAACAGAAGATATGGCAAAGTGCAAGGTGCCACATTTAGCATGTCAAGATAGACTCAGAAGGCAGGATTGGATTGCTTTACGGGGCAGGATAAGGAACAAATGAAAGAGGAATAGGCAGCAATTCTGTTTCAGCAGTTTTTAACCTTGTCAGCAGCAAATATGTTTCAGGTGAAGATTTGTACACAACAGAACAATAATCCTTTAATTCTCTCTCTCTCTTTTTCTTGCAGTAGGATTTTGAACAGAACAGCAGTTCACCTCTGTAGATTTTAAAAAACATCCTAGCTCCAAGAGAATTGAAGATACCCCACAAACAATTCTGCTTCAAGTAAAAATCAAAACAGTAGGAACAAACAGTCCTGCAGATCTATAATTCAGAGTAAATCTAAATTGAAAAGATACATTAAAAAAGATTGAGGCAGACTTTCATTGATGTCAACAAGCTTTGGATTTAGATTTTTAAAACTAGACAATCCAATCTGAACAAGTTAGCGAAAAATGAGGAACTAGATTCTTAATTCAGAAAGCAAACCTATGATGGTTCTAATTTTGAGCTTAGGTTGAATTATTTTTCATGTTATGCAGGAGCTGATTTTATCTGAGTATCTAGTACACTTTGTCACTGTCTTGAGAGTATAATTATTGATTACATAGCCAGAAAAGCCAAGATAATGAAAATTAAAGTTGTCATATACCAGACCCATCAAATGAAACATTCAATGGGACCCAACATCAAGATCATGGTCTGCAAAAAGCCATAAACTTCCCTTAGAAATGTCATAAAACAAACAGCTGCACCGTACAACTCCTGTGCTCTCTCTGAGGTAAAAGTCAAAGGCCAACACTAAAAGACAACAGATATTTCTTGAATTCAATCGAGTTAGGAATAAGCTCTTAAAAAGTGTTTCTATATCCTTTGAGGCAAAAGAGTTATTAACTAGAGGGGATGGCTCCTCTTTTTGTACTAAGATTGAAGAAGTATTTCTCTCCAGGGTTCCAAATAGTGTCAAATTATTATTTCTTTGAAAGATTTCTCTTTCATAATCAACTCATTATAAAAATCTAAACTATCAAAGAAAAATTAGTATTAATTTATCTTGGCTGCAGACAACTACAGAGAACATGTAAAAAGTACATCACTGATTCTCCTCCCTGTGCAAGTATCATTGAATCCAGCAACTGGACAATTGCTAGACACAATCAGAAATATAGACCAAGATGTTCAATTCAGAGGGGAACCAAAGAAATATTCGCAGAAACACTGTGACCAAAAAAAAAAAAAAAGAAACAAACAAACACACAAAAAAACCAAAACCCAAACCCCAAAGCAACTTCACAGTCATAGAGCAAAATGAAATTACATAAAACACGAAATAAACCATCGCAAGAAAGTAGTTTGAACCCCCCAAAACACATTTTTTTCTTCTAGCCAAAAAAATTGGGGTACTGTATTGCCAAGAACACACTCTTACCTTCTTTTCTCTTTTTATCCTCTGAATGCAGCTACTGGTTCAATCAGAAAATATTAGAAATATGCATTCATATGTATGTATCTAGTGCCAGATACGGACACAACACATTTACAAGGGGATGCAATGACCATTTGCATAACAAATTTGTGAATATAGTTCTATGGAAGCCAAGAGCAAGTATGTCACCAGGTCAGGGGGATTTGTTGCTCTGGTGAATAGTACCATACTCTGCTCATGGCAATGTATTTCTAGGCAACTATACACTTAATTAAAAGCTGTAGAATAATTTAGAAAATAAAGCAGGAAATCAGTACTCTGCCAGTGATATGAAAACATAGACAAGCCAAACTCTCCTGAGCATTAACCATGCCATTTTCTTGGGCTAGTATTTCATAAAAGTGGTACATACATTCTTCAAAAAGCAACACCATCAAATTCTGAAAGCATATATTGGTTATGCCTGCATAGTGTTCATGAAAACATGTACTGCATGTATGTAGAGGGTCACACATGCACACTAATTCCGCTGTTTTCTGTAGTACTAGGTTTGTGAGTTTCCCGTTTCAGTGTTACTGATCAATAACCCACAGCAACACAATGAAAGGCCTCCTATTTAAATGCAAGCAGCAGACTAAGTTTCTTCCCATATTACAAGTAAATTGATCCATTAAAGGAAGACCTTCCCTGTGTTTTATATTAAGGCCGTCAAAAAGTAGGTGAAATCGAAGCCTCAAAGGAAGTGTCTGTTCCTTCTCTTCACACAGATACTCTCGATTCTAAATGCTACATTTTTATATAAGCTTTTGATTTTGAGTCACTGCATTGTCATTGAGGACATGTTTCACTGCAAGGAAATGGCTTATGTAAAAGTTCAGCCAGATTTAACTCCAGAAACCTCCCCTGGGATCGCCACTGACCAAGCCCCACACTTCAAATGTTGTTCAGTAGAATTGCTAGGCATTGTTAAGGCAACAGTTGAGTATCCTGCCTGGCAGATGCTTATTTTCATAATGCCAGGAGCAATATCCAGTTTGTCACTGGATCTAAAATAAAGAAAAATATTTGTTGCTCTTGAGCTTAAACAGTTCTAAAAATACATATGAATAGACAAATAGTTAAAATCTCTACACAACGTTACCCTTTCTGCAGAGCCTTGCATACTTACAGCAGAGCTAACGAGAATTCATTTCAGAACACTCTCCAGGAGACTGCCATCAACAGGGAAGGGGCTCAGAGAGGCAGGTCCAATGCGTGGATAAATACCCAGAGAAGCTTCCTGGCTGTAGAAAAAGTCAAAGTATATACATACATACCCTTACAGCATAACAGTAAATATAAGGGTAAAGGCAAGTTTCTAAAAGAATATTCAGAAACTGGAAAAGAAGATAATGGGGAATGTAGCTGAAACTAGACTCCATTAAAATTACTATTAAAATAAATTCCTGTAATGCTTCAGTAATCACTTCAATATATATCTTTTTAAGACTCCATTAAATACATGGTGAGAAAACTTTGAAGTTTAATCTTAGCACTGGCTAAACATTCTTCATCTCCATTTTAAAAGCAAGCAGAGCATTACAAAATGAAATGAGGATTAAATTGTTCAAAGGCATTTAGGTCCAGACTTTTGAATATTTGGAAACCCTAACAGCACAGAAAAACAACAGGTGTCCCTGAAATCAATGGGAGAATAGGCTACTGCCTATATTTCAGTTTGGAATCACAAGGATTTGTCAAACAGAATGCAAGATCTCAATTTTACGCATCTCATCTGAGCTACACACAGTGTCTGTATCAGCACATTACCTTTGTACACGTGCCATGTCATTAACCAGCTTCAGGCATTGTGCCAGCACACGGGGAGACTGACTCAATATTAACTCATATGGACACATTTCCATACACCAAATCACAAAAAATCCATTTGCTTGGAAAAGGATAATGACTGAAGGACAGAGCTGCTATGTATGAGCTGTTAATGCAGTTGCCATTCATTCCTCTGGAAATGCTGTAGGAAAAATAGAAGAAATATAAGAAAAAACAAACCAGAAAATGAAAAATAAAAATAAAATCAAATAAAAGGTACTAGAATTATAGTTCATTTTGACTGAAATTAGAAAATAATGTGAACTTTTTCTTCCACCAAAATAGTGTCTTACTACCCTTACTACCATATCCATTTCATATACATCATGGCAGTGTCATTACAGTAATTTGTACAGAAAGAGACAAATATACTGCCACAGCTCTCATTTTTGTACTCTAGAGAGTGTTACTCCTTAAATTATGTTTCTCTGTATCAATTTACAAAATTAATATGGACTCTTTTATACAAGTATAAAAACTCTTGAGGTAACGTAGCTTCTAATGCAGCACTATTTAGCTTATAATTCTCAAAGAATCACAATGCCACCAGGTAGCCATTAAAGTTTGTATTTCTTAAATCATACCTGTGTTCAAATAATTCTGTTGTTACACTATTTCTAATAGTGTTGCTGTTTTCTCAGTGGCCAGGATCTCTTATCTGAAGATAAAAGTGTCACAAATCCTCCAGTTGAAGTGTTGTTAATGCTCTTTTTCTTACAGCTTTTAGAGTTCAAAATGGTACTATCTTCTTTACATACAACTTTGTGTTCCTGTTTTGAAAGAAAAGATGCCTGACTATCTGAAAAAATAAATAATAGTCTGTGTCTTTTTTCTTGTGCAGAGTACTTGGCCTTCACTTTTTCCTCACTTTTAATTTCTGCCATCACTTCCCTGGACCAACAAGAGCTCAGTTGCTCTGTTAGGTACTCCCAGATTTCCAATAAACTCACATCTCTTCACCTCTGCACTGAACTCCATTTCTTATGATTGCCTCTTATATGCTGCCAAACCTTCTTCCTTCACATTTTCTTCCTGCCTCTGGCCACAACTTCTGATGTGATCAGACTCCTCCTGCCTCTTTTATGATTTACTTATTAAAAGATCATTCAAACAATGACAAAAATCATGCCAAAAATGCAAGATGAAAAAGTATCTGATAGCTGGAAAACAAGGTCAGCAAGAACTGCTTTTCTAATGTTTTAATTAGGTCTTCACCCAGCAGACAGAAGTCCTCAGTCCTTATCAACACAACAAACAACAGAGCACTATGAAAAGGTTTTCTTGTATTTATCTGGGAAATTATTCAGCTCTCTGAATTACATTTCTAGCTCCTCAATCTACATGCTACATGTCTTAAGTAAAACACAGTAAGTTGTAAGCACTAGCACCACCGTTAGCTTTGAAGTCCTTTTTTGGATTAAGTCAGGTTTTTTCCACTGTTGCTTGGTTATAATTGTGTCTTGTGTGCTGTTTTTTGAAAGCTACAGCAAGACATAGCACACAAGTGCAAGCACTTGAATAAACTGCAAAGCACAGATTCATAAATTCCTATAATTTCTTGTAAAGGTAAAATCTAATCTAATGCAGACACTCCCTGTACCCTGCAAGGTTTTAGTTTGAGGTTTGAATGTCATCCTCTGTTGATGATTTCCATGCACATTTCACGTCACTTCTTTTAAGCACATTGTACAAATATTCTTCTATATTCTTCTATAATCACATAATGAGCTATATATATGTTAAGTTCATTTGAGTAAAATAATTACCTTTGTCATTTAAATGATAGTATCATTTTAAAAAAATTGTGGTTGGGAATTATCCCATGCATCTTTCACATAAAGGAAATACTTATTTTTCTGATTTTACATCCTGAAAAATGGTGAGCATGATACCCACTGCTATAATTTGATTTTCTTTATAATGTGTTTTCTTTAGTCTGTTACGTTAAGCCACCACCATATGATGTATAAACAAACATAAATGCAGTTATTGGAACATGAATATAAAATAACAGCCCAAAGGACAGATAATCTTTTGCACTTACAGTGGAGATGTCATGCAAACTACACAAGCACACAGCAGCTAAAGAGCTATAAAAGAGAAGACACTAAATAATGTGTTTTAAACTTCGGCCCATTTATTGTCTCAAGTACCCCACTTTTCCACATAAGATGGAATCACCTAATTAAATCATTGCCTGGTGGAATGCTACTATATTGCTATTATCTGTTGTTCTTTGAGGATAACTTGACTTTTGCAAGGGCGTAGGTAGGATCAGCTCCTATTTTGTCTGAAGCTATCTGTACTCAGGTAGCAGGCTGGACAGAAGACTTTGATTTTGACTTCTGTAGTTTAAAACTGGTGCTGCCTGAGTGAAAAAAAAGGAACGGTATGGGCCCCCGAGTGCCACTGTTGCTATCTCTAGAGAATTACCAGCTTGATAGAGCCACTCGTTTTCAAGGCTTTGTTGTCGCTGTTGTTGAATTCTTCCGCTCCATCCAAACTGATGTAAGTCTGGTCTTAATGCACCTTTTAAAATTAAGAACTTAGCTGACTATTATTTTTTATACCACATCACTGAAGCTTTGCATCACTTTTTTGTCTCTTCAGAAGGTTCTGAATTCTTCCTCAACATGGTTGGCTAAATCTCACTTTAGCCTTTCAGATTCAGGAACAGATTTCCCTAGCAGCTCCTACAACTATTTTAGTTTCAGCTAAAATGAAATACTACAAATGGTAACATTTTGCCCCTGAATGAGCCTGTGATGAATATCACTTATTGCACATGGGTGCTCCCAAAATGAAAATTGCATAGCTTAGATCAAACTGAAGTGGATGCTACAGGGCAGTACCAGCTTCTTCCAGCATTTTTTTCAGGGTTCTGCCAAATCCAGCATTAAGACTCCAGTTCAGTGTTTTGATTAAAGGAGGATGGGTGTTTAGGAGCGTAGCTTTTTTTTGGCATTCTTTCTGGTCCTTTCTGCCTCAAGTATAGGCACAGCAACCGTGTGGAAACACTGACAATAACCATTAAAAAGAGGTATTACTGTTACTTTGTTGTTTGTCTAACAGTGTTATAGCAACCATTACGGTCACCATGAATTTGTTCTGACCGTATGTTCTGCCACCAGAAAAACTACTACTTCATTTTCTTTCACCTGAGAAATAACTATATTCTACTTCTATTCTCCTCCTTTTCTCTCTCCCTATCTTACTTTTTTTTTTTTTTAATTTAGAAACAAGGTAGTAGCTTCGTATTCTTTGGTATTTGAGGAAGATGAAAGACTCTCTCCCCAAAAAACAACACCCCTTTCAGAGATGTAATCACCCTCTCCACCCGTGGTGTTCCCTTTCCTTTTTTGCTCATTCTTTCCTGATAAAATCAGCTGTGCTCCCCACAAACATATTTAACTCACAAATATCCCCCAAAACTCACAAAAAACAGCCCAATGTGCACTGCAAATGTTTTCCAGTTCCCATAACACAACACTATCAGAAGCAGTGAACAATCATTTGCTGTTTGGAACAAAAAAGAAAACGTTAAAGTTAGCCAAAAGTAGTGATTTTGCCCCAGTTCTTTTACATGATTAAAGACTTTTAGAAGGTGAAAATCTTTAGTCAAGACTAAATTTCAGTATCAAAAGATTCACCACCATCACACTGATTTTCAATGGACTTTTCAGAAATTACAATATTTTTCAAACTGACTAAGAAAATCCATTTGTTTGCCTGTAGAATATTTTGAACAGCTCAAGTGATGGGACCAGATTCATCTAAAAATGAAAGCTTGTGGAAGAAAGAATTTTTATGGTTAGCTGCCACTGAACTCTTCATTATGCCGACTCTCTCAAAAAATGAAAGATTCAGAAAGGAGTCTATTGACTTAGTCTTTAAACTGACATTTCTGTGCAAGGACTATGTTTGTCATGCAACAGCTAATTAAGTACTTGCTCTGCAAGGATCAACATAGTCAGTCCTCCTCTTGAACACACTGAGTTGATAAACCTACAGCATCAGTGATTCGACGATTGCTTTACACAGAGGTTTCAGAAACAGAACTACAGAATTCAGCATTTCTTAAGGATGAAAATAGCTTAAAAGTGCTTTGGGAGAAATGAAAACTTTCAGAAGAAGATAGAGCAAGGATTCCCTCTAATGGACAAAATGTAGACTTTCCACAGATTTCTATTTTGGTTGTAAATGCAAGTCAGTATGATGACAGGGAATGTTAGTGATATTTTTAATGTATGATGAGTAGTTGTGATTTTACTGGAGTAGTTAAGTGCTGCTGGAAATAGGAATTACTAAACTCAAAAGGAAGTGACTAGAGAAGAAATATAAATCAGAAAAAAGTAGAATATTTTAGTAGTCATAAAGTAAGAGAAAAATTAAAAGATACAGTGTTTAAATTAAGAATTGACCATGGCAAAGCATTAAATCTGCTCTCTTGGCCTTATTGCTTATTCTTACAGTCAGCAGAGAACTTGGTAAAACCCACTGGAGATGACTTTGGAATTCATAACCCTGCACCGAGCAAGGTGAGGACTACCTTATACCCGCAGTAAGTTCTGCCATGCAGGTCAGTCACTTTGTTACCATCATTTTGTTAAGACAGTTCTAACTAATGAACTAGAATCCAAATAGGATTATATTACCAAACGTTAAAACTCCTCTGATTGCTTTGGAGTAAAGAACGTTTTACACTTGATGCTGAGAAACCATTTTGTTACTTACATAAAATATTTTGTAGATTTTATATAAAAGTTTTTAACTACATAGACTTTCTTGGAAACAATTATACCTACAGAATAACTCCCATTCGTAGTATCAGGTTACCCTGTGTCACTGTGTCAGGTCAAGTCAGATCAGAATATTAAAAGAACTGCATCTGACAGGGTTTTAAAAGTGAGACCAGAATTGAAGTTTTTCAGACTTACTTCTCTAAAGGAAACTTCAAATTTTAGACACGTTCATCTTGGTCTTTCACCTAACACAGAGTCCATTAAGATAGCATAACATTTTTATGAAGAAAAATATAGTCCCAGAGACAAAAGAATCCTATTACTACAGTCAGTAAGGCATATTTAGTTTTTGTAGAAATGGCATTTAATAACCGTAGCTACATTTTTCACTATCATTTGTGTTATGGATACAAAGATAGAAAAAAAGCCTGTTTTAATTAAAAACAGCTGCTTGAAGGGATTTTTTATTGTTGTTCCCATGAATGGGAGAATTGATTCCTTTGAGTAAAAGAGTAAGGGCAATGGGAAGCTGATATAATGGCCACATGAGACCACGTTGGATTCATGCTTTGTTCAAAAGCATGCAAGAGCAATAAAATCAGCTAAGCTTTACTGACCTAAACTTAAAATCTATAGCTTTAATATCCAGTTTGCAAATAACAAGCTTCCTCCTTAAAATCCGATGACTTGACTTATGGATGTGCCATTTTCTCTCTAACCATTCTCTTTATTTTTCAATATAAAATAAATGTAAGCAAAATTTTCCAAGGTTCTCATACTTTGTGGGAACATGCTACTCAAGGTGTGTCCTTTCCCAGAATGTTAAAGACATTTCAAAGGAGTACATGTAAACCAGGGAAACTCTTAAGCCTGCATAGTTACAGAAGGCCCTGTTTAGTCAGGAATGCTAAGAGTCTTAGGAGACATACATTTATTTGCCTTATTCTACCAGCACTTGTCCTTGATGCCAGTCCTGGCAGACAACAGCAGCTACTGAATCCCCCTTAAATTGTAAAGCCAAATAAATGCAGTGGTAGTAATGGCCACTCAGAAAAATCACAGCTAGTGGGATTCTCTGATGGACTCCACAGATTAATATTTCACATGTGAAACTCAAACAACACCTGCAGGCAAGTATATGGAATTGTATAAATACCGCTCCAAGGCAAAGCTAATTTAGTATGAGACTGGGAGACTTTAAAATCTTTAACTCAAGCACAACTGTAATTTGAAGAATACTTAGGTTTGGATTCTGATTCATGACATGAACCCAGTTATTACACTATTTTCTTCATAGATTTTTATGAAAGAAACTTTATCCTCTGCTGTTTCCCCTCACTGCAGAACGGAAGAATCTGAGAAATTGTACTTCAAGTGGGGAATCAGAAACAAAATTCTGTTGTCCATGAAATGTCTCAATAGCAGAGCAGGTAGAAGAAGATAAAATAATCTAGCTTTGTCAGCTTATGATTCTTGCACTGGTTCATGGTCATAAATATTTTTTTGAAAGAATTCTAGCTTACCAAAAGCATAAAGAAGAAATCATACTAAATTTCTAAGGAAACACAAAACAGTATTAAAGACATACAGGAAAAATGAGAGGAAAATCAGAGCACTCATTATGCTATGTTGTTTTGCTCTGACATCAAAAAATATGATTAATAAATTAATGGTTCACTAAAGTGGATATTATCATAATATTCGCATTTGTATTCTCATTTAGCCTTGTTATTTTGCAGATAAAAAAAGGTTGAAAGATTAGAATATTGGAAAGTCAGCTTTCTCTGTAAACATGAATTCATCATCCAGTATTACGCTTATGGATTATTATTCAATTGCATGAACCAAGGCTAAGGCTGACATCAGTTTTCATTATTACATCCCACATAACTTTGTCCTGGAAACTAATTTACCTGAGGCTGACTCATTTCACTTCAGGAAAATCAAAAGAGGTAGAGAGAGAACTTACTGAGACCTTTCAGTACTTAAACAAGGCCTGTAAGAAAGATGGCGACAATTTTTTTAGCAAGGCCTGTTGCAAAAGGACAAGGGGTGATGGTTTTAAACTAAAAGAGGGAAGATTTAGCCTAGATATTAGGAAGAATTTTTTTACAATGATGGTGGTGAAACACTGGAACAGGTTGCCCAGAGAGGTGGTAGATGCCGCATCCCTGGGAACATTCAAGGTGAGGTTGGACTAGGCTCTAGACAACCTGATCTAGTTGAAGATGTCCCTGCTCACTGCAGCGGGGGCTGGACTAGATGACCTTTGAAGGTCCCTTCCAACCCAAACCATTCTACGATTCTATGACCCCTCTGTTGACCTTTGGCATCCATATTCACAGCATGAGGTTGCAGAGGCATCCCACTCAATGTGGCGAGGTGGCCAGGAAAACAATGTTTGCCTCTGCAGCAGCTGATGCTTGAACTCCAAGGTCTTCAGTCTTGGTCCTCTTCTGCTAGTCTCACCTCTGAGGTGCCTTTTTATCCTTTCAAATCACCGTGATCCCTGGTATTTTGTACTTTCTCACTCTGTCCAGGATGACTGTTCAGTGCTCCTGGTGAGTCAAAAAACCGACCCAGAGATAACTCCTCACATTGCACTTGCTCTGCAGACATCTTAACTGCAATGTTTTCACATTTATGTTATGGCCTGCTAAATGTTAAATTAGCAATCTGCTAAATATGCTTATGCTAAATCTGCGTAACCATAAGGCAGTAATCAAACTGCTGATTTAGCAATTCAGCTAGTCTCTGTCTTGCCACTAGATATGCTAAATATATCCGTGCAAGGTTGGCAATTCAGGCAATTCATCTCAGCTCAAGAGTCCCTTTCTCTTAGCATTGATCCACAACCCCCTGTTGCCTTCAGATTTTTCCGTACAAGTGCAGAACTTTGCAGATATTGAGAACCTGAACAGGAGGCTATCTGAGCATGGCCCCAGTTTGAAGTGCCCTCTTAATTTGGGATTTTTTTTCCTAAATCATATTTCATAAATATACAAACATAGAAGCTAAAACGAACTCCTGAAGACAGTCTACTCTGCATGGAAGGGGGTGAAATGTTTATACCTCTCACATCCATGATTATATACATGATCATAAGCTACATGTACACACAGTCATATTAATTCTTCTGAATATGAACACAGAATGGGCAGCTGGCAGAAAGGGCATGAGCATTGGCAGCAAGATCTGCAGGAGTAACAACAGCAAAAAAAGTAACGGAGCAGGAGGAGCAAAAAGGGATGAGAAGGGACTATTGTGGGAGAAGAGGAGGGTGAGTACACAAAGGTATGGTTCCTAAAAAGGCCACTTAGCAGTGTGTCTGAGGAATACTGAGGACATGTCAATTCAAGGCTCTACCTGTAAATAATCAAAAAATAATATTCTATAGTTCGTTTGAAGAAAAGAAAATAGTCTTAAATTCAGAATAGTACAGAACTGTTTTGTCTGGAACGTTCTTGAAGAGAATGAAAGAGGACACAAGCAACTGAGTCAAAAGGCAAGAAATGTTTTAAATTATGTTGGCCATCACCATGTTTCAAAATACTGTTTCCATAATTAGGAAGGTTTTAAAATGTTTCCAGAATCACATCAGAATTTTAGCTTTCCAGTAAGTCTCTATTAGTTTTGCTTACAGGAAAATGGAATGCAAAGGTGCAAAAAATGAAGAAAATTTTTTCAATGAGGGTGGTGAAACACTGTCACAGGTTGCCCAGAGAGGTGGTAGAAGCCCCATCCCTGGAAATACTCAAGACAGGTTGGACAGGGCTCTGAGCAACCTGATCTAGTTGCAGATGTCCCTGCTCACTGCAGAGGAGGTGGGCTAGACAACCTTCAGAAGTCTCTTCCAACCCAAAGCATTCTATGATTCATTGTATGATTCAGAATATCACAATATGCTTGCTTGCTTACTATAATGATTAATAACTGCATTGTTATGCGAGGCAATTTCTTAAAATGTTTTAATACATCAAACAGTACTATGAGCTACCAGATCTGAAGACAGTTCCTTCTGCATAATTGCATAAAACATGCCATGATGGTACGTTTTATTAATAGTACGTGAAATCTTATTCCTTGTTTGCTGCTTTGAAAACAACATGTCTGCTCAGGAAATCCTGACCGAGGAGAGTGCTGGGCTTACCTGGCAGTGTTTAGACAGTAGGGAGCTTCAGGGTGCCTTGTGTGGGAGAAGGCCATGACTAGCTCAGTGTAGGTTTCACTCAGTGCAGGTTTCACCATCTCCGGACAGGTCTGGCACAGATGAAAACAACTATTGAGCACCAAAACTTCCACCAGTTGGGTAGCACATGATGTCTCTGCTCAAATGTATTTAAGAAAGCGGCAGCCACAAGGAGCAGGAGTTGTGTGAGAGGAGAACAAGAGGAATAATATAAGAATATATATGAAGTGATGTGTTTAGAGAATTGTGAGGAGAAAACAGAGGAGAAGAAACAGAGGAGATGCATGGAAGGAGACATTGTGAGGGACACACCTGGAGACATGCTGTTGGAAGGAGCTGCTCCATGACAGAGGAACGACATTTCTGAGGAACAGCAGCCCATGGGCAATACCTACTGGAGCAGAGACATCCCCCAGGGACTGCTGTCCACAGCCAACCCATGTCAGAGAAGATGAAAATTCTTAGGAAGCAAGGATCGGTGGAGGAAAACAAGAAGCAAGGAGCAGGAGAAAGAAATCATTATACACTGACCTCAGCCTCCTGCACTGCCCGTCACCTCACCAAACGTACTGAGACAGATTGAGTGTTAGATGTTGCAAAAACAAAGAGGGTGAAGGAGAGGTATGTGACTGAAGTTGAGACTGGGAAAGAAGGAGGAAAGGTGATTCCTTTATTGTTTATTCAATTGTTTAGCTCTACTTTTTTTCTTTGGTACCCAACTTAGTAATTAAAAGCTTACATTAATTAGCTGTAACTAAAGTAAGTGAAATTCCCCAAATCAAGACTGGGTTTGCCTGCAACGAGGAGTCATGGATTTTCTGTGAGGAACTTGATCTGCTGAGGAGAGGCACAGTGTCAAAAAAGTTGAGAAATTCTGATCACTTAGCTGGCTCCCCCTCTCCGAAGTAGACCTTCCTGCCAGAACAGCTGCATCAGCTGATTTTCTTGAATGATTCCATCTGTGTTTTTCCATCTGTACAAGCCTGCCGTATGTTTTGCCTCCTGCTCTCTTTGACCTCGCAATCTGCAAGGATTATAAACCTAATAAACAGCTTCAGAAGGTTTAAACTGCCAAAATTATCAGTTGCTTAAAGCTCCACCGTTGCCTTTACGTACACTCTGGAGTACATTATTAATTTATCAACATCAGCAACCAGCCAGGTCTTATTTAGCTAATGAATAATTATTTATTATTTATCTTCTTTTATCTACTGTCTACAACTTTATTAAAATTCTCTAAAACTTTTTATGCATTCCAGGAACTGCTTTTTTGTGGTTCTAAAAAGGAAAGTACTGAGGCAACAAAAAATATTAAAGCCAAATACACATTTTAGTATTCATGTTGATATAAAGGCAGAATTAATTTGTCATGTTTGTTATTCCACAAGCAAGCTTACAATTTAAATTGCAACAATGATATATCCATCATCTCCCTCTACCAACTAGCAGTTCGGTGAGAATACCGGTCATACCTTCCAACGCAGTAAAAATACCTGACATGGAAGTTACAGAATTTAAACATAAAGCCAGTGAAGGAAGCTTGGGTGTCTCACTCCAGGGCTAGTTTTAAAGTTCCTTTCTGGAACTCAAAGTTTTCCACACCTTCTTGCAGCAGCCTATTTTCTGGTTCTACTTTCTAAGCCGTTGCACCTTTTTTACTCCCCAGTGAAATCACTTGTAGTGTTTCTTTGTCATCCTAGTAAAACGTTCTTTTCACTATGAAGCTGTCTGTTCCTTGCTGAGTGAGCATCAGCTAAACTCAACGGGAGCTAAACATCAGCCAGTGTAGCATTCATGAACACTAAGTAAAAAAGGCAAGCTTAATGGCAGTCATTTTTCTAAACATTTGATGGAAGGTGTCATTAAATCATTTGCCTAATGCCTTTTCCTTCACTCTCTGTCTTCCTCGAATTTTAAATAGATTAATTAAAAAAAAAAAAAAAACACACTTTAAAGATGTGAAAAATCTGACCAGACTGACAAAGTAGTGACATACTTAGGTTTTGGGTTCCCTTAGGAAACAAGCATTTTGTTTGTGGCATCTGTATTTCGGTCAGTAGAGGGAGCTTTTATTCAGTGGAGCCACATCCAGTTCCATTCATTTATCCTCAAGCTTGACGTTTGGGGGATAATTGATTTAAAGGTCAAGGCCAGCAAAACAAAAAAGGATATCAAGCTGAATGTTTTCTCTTTCCTTTTATTCAAGAGGGATGGCAAATTTAAGATCTTTTGCCATCTAATTGTCACTAATGTTTTCTTCCAAAAAGAAGAAAAATGTTAATCCACTCTTATCTTTCCTCATCTCAGCATTGGTTTGCAAAGACCTTGAATGTTTTCAACAAGAGGTAGTAAAGATTTGGCTGCAGAAGACAGGATTTTTTTTTTTTTTTTTTTTTTTTTTTTTTAGGACATGAAACAGCAAGTCTAGCAAATAATGGTTATTTCCCCCCAACTCTTTGCACTGTTGCCTCTATCTATGTACTGTTGCCATTAGTATTGAGAGAGCCATTGTTCATTGTAAGAAAATATAAAAGAACATCATTATAAGTTCAGATTTCTCCAGTGGCTTTCTGGAGGGGTTTTGATCAATGCAGAAGGACTGCCTGAAAAGAGAAACATTTTCCAGGAGAATGTATTACACAGAAAAAGAATGCCCTGACACTGAAAGAAACTGGGAAAAAAACATACCTACCAGCCGGCTAGACAAAGGGCACAGGTCGAGGCCTTTTCGTTGAAAGCACTGATTAATGTGAGGTCCTGTTACCTGCTATAATCATCGTTTTGTTCCGAGTGAAAGGTTTCCTACATTCCTAATTTGTCTTAGGGATGGTAAAAGAGAAAAAACTGTCTACCTTGGTCCAAGGGTGAGGCAGTTTCATTTCACGTTCAGTTCAAAGTGATGGATACAAAGGATGCAGGTTGTCGTACAAATGCTAACTAACTGAGTGATTCCCTGGAAAAGCAGCCCCTGCAGTTCACATCACTCAACTATTATCTTGATGAAAAGGGGCATTTAGATCGTTTCTTAAATAAAATGTCACTGTGGCAAAGTTAGCAAGTGCTGTCAAACTCTAATAGAGAAAAATATCTCTATATATGCACATGTGCTCTCATATTAAGGAGAGACTAGATATTTGCACAAATTAAGTCTCTGTAATTGATTTTTCACCGTGAAATGTAAAACATGCTGGCAATTTCTGCTTTCTTAACTGGCGATCTAGATATATAGGGCTTCTGATGCTGTTATCAGTGAAACTTGTAAGAGATGTCCAGTTGACTAAAATGGGACTCAGACATTTGGAGGAAGAGGGGATTTCAGCACCTTTCTTTAATGATGGAATAGCAAAAGCGAGACCAGGACAGACAGAATTCTAGGATTCAGTTAAAAGCCTAAACTGATCTAGAATAACGTGTATGTTAAGAGTCACAGGATATAGAAAGTAAATTATAGCAAGAGGCTCTACTAATTGTAGACAGAGTAAAAATCAACACTCAGATTAAGGATGTGTGCTGTCTAGGGTGGGAAATGTTGGAGCTAACACCATCAACAACATAACGACTTCCCCATAATCAGCAGACATTTTCCCCTAAACTTTAATTTGATTCCATGAAGGTGTGATGTCCCATGTCATACAACCTCATAGTTTCTGAGGACTCTGCCCCAAAATGGGAGCCCTGCTTTTTCTATTTTGTCAGAATATTCTGTCAACCAACTAAATGCTGGAACTCAGAGAAGGCACAGAGCAACTCACTTCTGTGCTGCAGTGAATCGTGGAAATTATATTACTCACAAAGCATGTACACCATCTGCCACCTGATGTAAGCATATCACAAAACCACCAATTTTCTAAAAATTATTTTAGTTTAACACTATAGGAACTGTCAAGAAGTAATACTGTCTTGGATACGGTTCACAGGTAGTGAGATCATTCATCCCTGAAACTAGTATTGCCAGGGCTGAAGGGAAAACGTGAAAGTCCATTCACAAATCCATGGCAGATGACAGTGAAAGAAACTTCCACCTCCACCCTTGCTTCTCCTAGCAAAAGCCATAAACACCATTGTTAACTGAAAAGGCATATAACGTTTTGACTGTGAACTAGCAACCTAAGCAGAATTCAAGAGAATTAGGATACTTGAAACAAATAAAATAAATAAATAGTATGTTTTCTCTCTTAGAGTCAACTTCACCTGCTCTCCTTAAGCAAGTGTTTTCTAGCAGTTCTGCACTACTGATGGTGAGGAGTGTTGATCAAACAAAAAACAAGCTCTGTAATTTATTGTAATGGCAAATTCCAAAACTCCCCAAGGCCAAACCCTGAGCAAGCACCCCCAGTACTAAGTACAATGCAAATTATATGTTAAAGACAGTCCCTGTTCCTCACCTTACATCTCAAGTTACTGATAAAGTAAGATTACTAAACATTTATTGATCTGACAAATCAGGTGAGGTATTGCTGATATTTTATGCAATAATTCAGCTTTTCTCTTCTTGACTGTGAAGTGACCTTTTAAGCTAAAATGAGATTTTCAAAACGTTAGACATAGCCTTATACAACTCAATGCTTGGCCACCATTTGGTGGACTGCACACTCCTCAAAATATTTATGACAGTGACATGTAGTAAAGATTAAAAAACATTTGCCGTTTTAAGTCCCTTAAAACATTTGAGCAACTGCCACCTGTGTCTGCCTCGGGATGGGTACTTCTGTAAGGCTTCGGCTACATCAGATAAACCCATCCAACCATGATAATGTAACAACATTTTCTTTCTCTCCCTCCACACACACACACTTATATGAAAACGTTTACATGTCTTTCTCCATGCTTAAAAGTATGTTTCTCACAAATATGACATTTTGTTCAGGTATTCTATCACCTTCATACTTTGTCACAAACACTATAAACTTGTATGGAAGACTGCTTATGTCATGCAAATCTCTCTAGTCATCTCAATGAAAATTCACCCACACTTCGCCAACTTAAAAGATCAGAGGAATCATTTTGGTCATCCACAGCACACACTTGTTAGCATTCAGCTACTATATGCAGTACCAGAAAGCTATGGAAGGCAGCTAAACAACCCAGTTTATATACAGCAAAGTAGCATTGAATCAGCTAAGTATCCCATTCTTGCTGACTGTGAAATGGAGACAAATGAAAAATGAGACTGAGGAGGTGAAACAAAGATGTCTACTCTGTACTGAACAAGGTAGAGGTCCCCATAGGAGTTATCCCACACTGACAGCATGAGATATAGATTTTGGGTTGTCTTTTTTCTGCATTTCACATTTGTGATCTCATGTCAGAATATTTCTACTCATTCACTTTTTGATATAACAACAGGCTTAGAATAGGGCTGCAGCATGTTAGAGGAAAGAGTGCCTGTGCAGACTGACATTACTGACACACACAGGAAACATGAAACTTTATTTGATGCATCCTGCAAATTATATAAAATATATAAATATAAATTATATAAATTTTATATATAAATTATATAAAATTATATATATTTTAAGTTTGTGCATAAACTTTTTATTTGATCAAATATATCATTTTCTAGTAAGAGCAAATGCTACTTTTAGGCAAACCAATTTAATTTATTGATCTATGTTAATTTGCAGTGTAGTATATCATAGGAAAACAGTTATAAATCCCACAACTTACTAGGGCTGTTATATCCTTGACTGGCCCCGAGGTAAGATATTTCCTCAAGATGTGCAGACAGCTCCTGACTTTTAAGGGGAAGACACCCTTCAACAAGGCAAGATCGAGTCACAAGAATGTGACTACAGCTATCTGCAAACCTAAATGCCATTTTCTATCCTTTCATTTTCACTGAAGCTTTGAAGTAAATACGAAAGGAGCCAGAACCGAGCAAATTACCTGAAGACTGAAACATTTTTGACATAAGTCTCAAATGCAGTTCAAGTTTTTTATACTTCTTCGTTGTTCTAGTTTTGTTTCATCTCAGAATGTGGGTGATGGTAGTGATGATGGAAAGATTGGACAGCTGGCCTCGATTCCCCATGTTGGGTACAGATAGAAACACTGTGAGATGCCCTCTTTCACAGGCTTCAGAGCCTGTGCAGCAGAAACATTTTTAACTATTTCTTGCTGAAGGAATTGTGCAACAGGAAGGATCCATTTCACATCCACTACTTGAGCAGGTCCTGTATGATAAAAGATTTCCTAAGTGGAAAGGCTGTAATTTCAAACCCATTTGCAACTAATGTGCTGAATTTGCGGTGCCAGCATGAAAAATTCTCAAATCTCCTTACTGCCACAAGGCCCAGTAAGAAGCTGCTGAGCAACCCCTACTTTGATCCATCCACCAAACATGGGAAGAAAGCGTTTGAGTTTTTAAATATAACCAGGTCTAGAATAACGAAATCAGCACGAAATCTGACTTAGAAGTCAAAGCAATTACTTATTCGAAGCATGATCCCCTAGAAGACAGTTTTTAACAAATTCTGTCCCTTTCTACCCAAATGATAGTTGCCCCTATTAAACACCAGTCAGTGTTTTGCTTTAATTACCATCCACTGCATCCCCACAGGGGTAAGTGTAAGGGCTCCATCACAATGTGAAGGGAGGGAACCAAGACTATACTCTCGTGTTTTCTGCCTCAGTACCTTTAAAATATGTAGGGAAAGGTGTAACAGGTGTAAGAACCCAGTTTATGTTTCCCAATACCAACAGGTCAGTTCTCAGACATGTAACTCTAGCCTATTCTGGCTTCCTCTGTGCCACTTACAGCTTGAAGCAAGTAAGAGAGTTTATCCATGCTCTTGTTAGTATAGGCCAAACAGAGGAAATACATGAGTTTCGAAGCATATAGGCTTCTAACTGAGGGCTTGTATGCTGAAAATTTTTCATAAAGTCTTGACTCATATACTTAAATCATCACAGCAGGATTATCTATAAAATGTCAGCAAATGTGCAACATTTGAGGGATAGGGGAGTGTTTCTACAACACTCTTTCATTAGATATCCTTTTAGATTAGTAAGATATAATTGTTAGATACATTATCGTATGCCATGCTAGATATAGCAAGAGTGGGGCTTTGGGGGATGGAAGGTCACCGGGGATGACTCCAGAAGAAAGCAGGGCAGTGCCCTCACTGGCAGGGTACAGCCCCAGGACCTGAGCAGGACGGGAGTGGTAATCGTCAAATATAGGCAAGGTGACAAGTCGGGTCTGAGGTCACCCCAGAAAATCCAGTCAGGACCAGCAGGGACAGGACAAGACACAGGTCTGCCTACAGCTCTGCTCAGGCAAAGACTGAGGCCAAGCTCACCCGGAGCCCCAGGCTCATGGGTTCACAGGTTCAGGTTGGGGCTGGGCAGTGCAGTTAAGGGCTGCCCTCCACAAACATCAATGATGTCAATTAGAGAACTGTCTGCACTAACACTTGATGCTTCATAGATGGCCAAAAAATTTCACAGGTGGAAATCAGTCACTGATAGGTGATAGACATGTTAAGTTTACTTTAAAAGAAAACAGCAAAACTTAATGAGACTGACAAAGGAAAAAAAAAAGGACTTTAGGACTGTTAAACCACCACACAGGAGACCCTACACATACTGTTCAGTGCAGTCTCCTCCTCCTTTTCTCATTCAAATAATACTGGATAATAAGAAATCTCAAAAAAAAAAAAAAACCAACTATGATTTATTGTGGTTCATATAGATAGAAATGTTAGTAAGTCATTGCAACATCTTTTTCATCTGCCTCACCTTTCTAATGTCGTTTCTGAAGCCAAAAGGGCAGGTGCATTGTATTCAGCCTCATAGTGTGTTAGCAAACAAGATCCAGAGCATGTGAAAAGATACTGTAAGTCAGCACTGACAGACAGAAACTTAAAAGGAAGCAGGATAAAAATCATTACTACCCACGGAGGCCTCTTGCACAGTTGGTATCTAAGAGCCAGACTCATACACTTTGATAGAGTGAAGAATGCAACCTGAATTCTGTCATTTCTCTGCGATGCCAACAGCTGACATGGCAGGCTTTCTGAGATTGTCATCAGCTCTTTTCTTCTAGCAGAGTATTAATCTTACTTCAAAAAAGGTATGACTATTTTTCTTTAAAAATATATGTGGACAATTGAATAGTTACATTCTATTGACAAAGTATCAGTAACTTTATATTGGAAGAAAGTATGTGCAATGTGTTCTTATTTTGAATTGCCATCACATCTGTGAGTTCCTAGAAACTCTTATACTAGCAACAATACAAAAGTAAAAGATTAAAAAAAAAAAGAAAAGAAAGAAAGAAAAAAGATAAGCCCAGCTCCAAGAAATGTACCAATGTACCATCTCTATAGGAGAGCAGGTACAATGGCTGACAGCAGACGGGTAAGGTGCCAGAACTTCATTGATTCAGGAACTGAAAGATCTTTGTTGCTTGAAAAATCAGACTAGAGAAGACGTCAAAGCAAGACAGAGTGCATACAGCCCATATCAGGTCCTCTGTGATATCCGACTTGTATTATGGGATCTCATTTGAATTTTATTTTACTAGTGTAAATCATAACATTAGTTACATGATAGTCTCCTTTAGTCTGTCATTTCTAACTGGTGTTTCCTTTGCAAAATATCAAAGCAGGCTGCTCTATTATTAATTTATATAACATTTGCATTTGTACCTACATGAAGTGTCAGAGAGCTTTACTGAATTAAGCTTAGTTTACCTGTAATACCTGAAGCATACACAGGTTAAATAATAGAATAGTTTGCCTTGGAAGAGACCTTTAAGGGCCACTTAGTCCACCCACCCTGCAGTCAGCAGGGACATCTTCAACTAGATCAGGTTGCCTGGAGCCCCATTCAACCTGACCTGGAATGTTTCCAGGGATGGGATTTCTACCACCCCTCTGGCCAAACTGTTTCAGTGTTTCACCACCCTCGCTGTAGAAAAATTCTTCCTTATATCTAGTCTGAATTTACCTTCTTTTAGTTCAAAACCATTACCCTTTGTTCTATCATAACAGGCCCTACTAAAAAGTCTGTCCCATCTTTCTTATAAGCCCCCTTTAAGTACCGGAAGGCCACAGTAAGGTCTCCCTGGAGCCTTCTCTTCTCCAGGCTGAACAACCACAACTGTCTCGGCCTGTCCTCATAGCAGAGGTGCTCCATCCTTCTGATCATTTTTGCGGCCCTCCTCTGGACCCACTCCAACAGGTCCATGTCTTTCCTGTGCTGAGGACCACGGAGCTGCACACAGTACTCCAGGTAAAGTCTCACCAGAGTGGAGCAGGGGGGCAGAATCACCTCCCTCAACCTGCTGTCCACGCTGCTCTTGATGCAGCCCAGGATACAGCTGGCTTTCTGGGCTACAAGCGCACATTGTTGGCTCATGTCCAGCCTTTCATCCACCGGTACTCCAAAGTCCTTCTCCGTGTGCTATACACTGTTTTTTCAGTTATTTTGCAGTTATTTCCTGAGTGCTATACAGTGGACATTGAAAACCAGATTTCCCAATTTTTGATCCTGGGCTTTCAGTTCAAAAGAAGGAAACTCTAAGCAGGCAGGATTTGAAAAAATGAATAGGATAATGTAAAGTCTCTTGGAGTTTGGGCTGAGAACATTGTTCAGGAGACAATACTGGATGCTGTTTCTGTTTTCTCCATAGTGCTAATGAAGAACAATGGCCAGATACCATGCTTTATTTAGTTACTTACACGGAAAATAAGGCCTTCAGATTATAATTTTTCATATTTCTTGTCGCAAACAGGGAAACACTGTGTCATATCTGCAAGACAAGGTCCACAGAAAACACAAGTAGTTCTTTATCCACCCATGAGCAACTCTTAGCATTTCTTATGGAAGTTGTACTGTATGAATCATAGATTTGCATTTTATCAGCTAAGCCTCATCTGTCCAATATTTTCCATGCCAAGTGCTCATCAGGTCCTGAAGATGGCCAAAACGGCTAATCATATCTTCTAGTACAGATGAAAAAATTAAGCAGGCTATTTGTTCTGTCCAGAGGGAATAGGCTTTTGGTTTGGATTTTTTGTTTTGGGTTGGTTTTTTTTTTTCAAAATTCTCAGTGTGTTCTCCTTTTCCTTGTCATGCTATAACCTTTCTGTTTGTGTAGTCTGGCAGACCATTAAAGCTAAAACACTGAGGTTGGTAACATAATAAAGTTGAATAATTGCAGCCTATAGTCTTTTGCTAGGTTACTTGTAAGATGGCGATTGTAAAATAGATTTACTTCGGGTAAAGTATATATTTTAAAGAGTGTGCCATGGAACAGATGGGTCTGGCTGGCACAAAGTTACGGTAAGTAGCAGTGAAGTACATGGTAAATCACTCAAACAGAAGCAACTCAAAACAGTCATTTCAATTAACCAAGGCCCTACTAAACCTTTTCAGACTCAAATTAGTATTGCTGGCATTGCCATTTAGCACTTGTAGCTAAATGTCAGATCTACTATCACTTTTTCATGCCCTTGAAAGTAGAAGTGCCTCAAGGGCCCATGTGAATTTAAACATTCAAGGATTTGCTCAATTAGTAGCTCTAACTTAAAAGTAAGAACCTTCCCTCCAAGCTCTACCTTGAACTAAGTGAGCTCCAACCTACAAGTTCCCTCTTGTTAAACTGACTCTATGTGCCTGAAAGGATGGGCAATCTCCTTTATTTGAATGGATATCCCTTATATGAAACCTAGTGTCTATTGAATAAGAATTTCCTTAGAATAAATTAGTGTATTTATCAACCAAAGTCACATAATACTTTAACTATTACTTCCTGTTCAACTTCAGCTGTCTCCTTTTAGTCTGTGACCAGGAGCTGTGGAGTTCAATGGATTAATATTCCTCCTGCTGTTCTTGTGACAATACATAGCGATCAGGCAACATGTGTCAGGTCATCTCACTGATTCATCTGAAAATTAACCTTGCAACAGCAATGACCAAAAAAAATAGGTTTCAGGCATTCTCTAACTGCAAGTAGGAGGTGACAGGCACGTGCAGCTTAAAGTAGGGAGAACAGCAAGACAATTCATTTCAATGGAAGCCTGAAATGTGCCAGCTGAAGGCATACCTCAAAATACAGATGTACATGTAGGATTTTAACAGCAAGGTTAAGTCAATCCTAAGTGCTGACCTCTAAAATTAAGGTAAGTCCTACCTTTTTACACCCATGTCCTATAATTTATTGAAACATATTTAGTAACCATAACTCGAATCATACTTGGATCGGAGGTATTAAAAATTAACAACCCAAGAAAATATCAGGGATCAAAAGATTCCTGAAGAAAAAATCCAGTTGACTTCATTAGCATATATCATCTTGGTTTTGTCAGGATTTCAGTTGTACGATCAGATAAATTATTTCTATTTCTTTTTCCACTATCTTATTTCATGACAATGGACCTCATTCTCCTGTCCTTAATGCACGCTGTCATTTCCTTAATAGGAAGGTGAGGTACCAGCTCTTGTCTTCCATGCAACACCCTAACTCAACATTTAGACTACTCTAACACTTGGATTCCTCTCCAAGGCAGGGAATTATTGTTAGTTATGTTTTGCAAGTGGAAAAGTCAAAGTCTCTGACTCTCTGTTACCTATGTCTTGCTATGTAGGATATAGCAGTTATCCATGTTGCTACCATAGCATCTTGGATTGCCTGGTCCGTAAACAGAGACAAGCCCGAAGGGTTCAAATTTTCCACAGGAGATTCTACTTAAATAAATTCTAGTATAAAATATTCTAGTTAAATTTACAATTGTCAGCATTATTCAGGATTTTATAGCATTATCATTCCATTTGCTTCAGTACAAATGATAATGAAGTCCAGCACAAGAACGAATCTGGCCCAGAAAGCAGCTGCTACATGTGCAAATAGAACAAAACCGTCCAAAATTCAAGATCGTCTGAGTCAAATCTCTTTCTCTGATGTTACACTCTCTAAAAGTATGTAAATATCTCTAAAAATATATTAAGGCAGATAGAAAATGTATTTATTATGTCTTGGGAGAGCTGTTTATCATTGTAGCACTCCTTGTGAGTGCTACGTATGAAATGATCATCAGCATAATTTCACTGCAGGGGGGTATAATTTTGTCACCAAACTTGTGGAACTGTGGCTCAGATGAGGAATAATACACATTTCCCCATTGACTGAACAAATAGTCTCATCTCAGAAGAATTCCAAATATATCCTGGAAGGTCTGTCTGCTTTAAAAATTCTAGCTGCATTTCTGAAGGAAAATAAGAAGCAAAAGCTTTGGAATTGTGTTAAAATGGAGTTATACTATGATGAGCACTGCATTATATTACAGAGTGAGTGTTATATTGACTACTGAATTCCCTTTTTTCTAAAATGAAGTGAATTTAACTCTAGCTTCAAATCCACAAAAGAAGCCTCATACATCTTAGAGCTGAAGTCCAAATACTGAAGAACGGACTCACTTGCAGTGGCTTCTATTGCCACACCTACATTAAATCTCATTTCAGGAGTTGCCAACACAAAAATATTACTTCTCTCCCTCAGGTGTTTTGCAGTAGATCTTAAAAACAGAAGTATATCCATCTGTAATCTATTAATTCTACTGACATGATGGGGAAATCTAAAAATGCACGAGCATATATCAGGCTGAGAGAAAGACCTTTAATTTATAGCTTCCTAATGATTCATCTATGTGAGTGGTAACACCCTTTGGTCTTGATTTACTGAATAGCACCCCAAGGTATCCCTGCGAATAAAATAAAGTCTTTAGGAAAGACATTTAGTGTAAAATCTTCTTATCATTCATATCTCTGTTGATATTTTTTTTTTTTATTCTTATGTTCACACGCATACAATTGTATCTGATAAGGTACAAATTTTCACTTGAAATATTGTATAAAAGAGAATAATTACAGAATAATTTGCACAAGTACAGGAAGTGCTCTTGCAAAAATTTACAGAACTGAAGCTTTCAATGAACATCTATGTGTAGAAAGCTTCAATTCTAGGTGTAGATAGAGAGAGAAATTAAAAAAGAGAAAATCCACAGGACAGAGAATGTATTCAGTTTTGATTAATTCCAAAACAGCATGAGAATTTAAAAGTTCAGAAAAGGTGGGAAAAATGTGAATGCAGGCAGATAAATACCTTTATAATATAATACAGTATAATAAGGGTGCAAGAACATTTTAAAACCAGGGAGATGACTTTAGAAGAGCTAAATCTAGACATAAACTAGTGGAAAAAAACCCCAAGAAACTAGTCTAGCATCATAAAACTAGTAACATTAGGAAAGTTGGAAAGGCCCACAAAGCAAACATTTTGCAGTTCTGCACCTACAAAATCTGCCTTAACAAGCAAAAAAAAAAAAAAAAGGTGTGAATTACTCCTTTCATCTAATATGATAACGCTGAAACCTATCCTTAGTAATCTAAAGGTACTGTCCTGAAACTGATACCTTATATAAAGCTCAATATCATTAACTCTCCTTGCAACAGAGGTGGTCTGAATGCAAAAACTATTAACCAAGTCTTATTTTAAGAGAATTCTAGGTTTAATTAATTTAATTTAAAATCCTAAATGTAAGTCAGAAATCACCCTTTTTTTTTTCAACTTCTCAAAGCCTTATAACTGTTACAACTAATTTATTGTCAAATAAAATTATTTTAATACTTAACAATTTAGAACAAGGGACACAAGGTAAAATAAACAAAAATCAAACTAAGTAGTACAAGGGCTACTCCAAAGATGATCTTCTTCATTTTTTCATTTTAAAATCTCCATTTTCCCCTGTTTTTCTGAAATGGATGTAAAATGTCCAGATTTAGTCTAGTATATAGTTATAGCTAACTCCATGGGCCTAATCATAGAACTACATCCACTCACAAACAATACGTGTGCCTTTTCTTATCACTCACCAAAGTTCACTCTGCAACATTAACATCAATTCTAATTTCTGACCTTTGTCTTACAAGGTATAAGTCTGAAAATAATGCTGTAGAAATAAGAATGAGAATAATAATGCTGTAGGGCTTCATTACATACAATAAGCGGAATTGCAAAAATGCAGGTTTACTGTAAAAATCTGGCTTTAAATTTTGGAGAGAATTACTTCGCCTTTAAGAATGCTGCAAAAAAATTTGCATTTTGTTCACTTAAATACTAAATTTAACATTGCAGGGAACTATTAACAGCTAAGGAGGGATCGAACATATCTAAGAGTTTCACTAAATGTGAAGCGTTGAGACTCGTTATTTCAAAGAACCAACAGAAGCAAGGTCCTGAGAAGGAAACTTTGCCAGTAACTGGCCAAACATTACCTGGCATGACAGGAAAACAGTACATGGCAACAAGCCAACTTCTAAAGCTTTCATCAGCTGTTTTAATCACCAAAGATTATTATTCCAATTTTAAGAAGCTTATGTGACTTATCTTCATGGGTTTGACAAAAGAAAGTCAGCAGTCATTCTGAGAGAAGCAATACTATTGTGCTCTGTGATATCTTAGACTGTCAGGAAGTAGTACAATGTATATGATATACTCTGTGTAATCCTTACATTCCTGATTGTATAAGCTGCAACCGAAAAGCTCTATGTGATGATGACCACGTATTTAAGTGTGAAATTGGACATAATGCAGGACCAGTGTTCCTCTTTTCCTTCTTCCATAATGTAATTACATGTTATGGACATGCAGAAGAATCTATGACTGAAAGAGAAAAGTTCATTCTTCCTCTTAGAAAGGTTACAAGGAAGTCATGCTTTCTCAGTAGACCGTTTATTCCTGTTTTGAAAGGGCTAATGTAAAGAAGTAATTTTTTAAGAAGCTTGTAACAGAAATAATTGATGGACTTTTGCTACAAAATAAATTACATTATGTGAAATACTTTTATCATGACAGAGACCACGTCAGCCACCGAACAGATACTGTGCATATCTGAAAATATGGCATGATAACAATTCTCTAAGTAACTGGCTCCAACCCTGACCTGACAGGCACTCCTGCTTCTATCCCCCAGGCTTCCCAGAGGGATGAGAGAGCCTTCTCCTGAAATAATAAGGTTCCTCCTTGGCCCAGTGAAGTGGTACTAACCACGATGATAAAGCTACCGACTCACAGGATGTGGCAGTAGCCTTCATTTGCTATCGCGTCTATTCTCAAGGCAAACAGTGATCTCCCTTGTCTATTAGGTAATAAATTCCCTGGGATACTAGATTTTCCATAATACGTCTTGCAAAGTCAAAAACAAGTGAAAAGGAAGTACCCCACTTAAAGTACTACAATACTACATTTTGATAGCACTGAACTCCGTTGAAAAAAATTAATTGACTTCATGGCAGTCAAGAGTTGTCTCTTGAAGATCTCTTTGGGATTCTCTTCCTGACCCTAGCCCATTTACTTCCAGCAATTTAGAGAATGAACTTGTCCAAATTCATATGCAAATGATACTACTGATTTAAGAGTATAGTGTGATGGAGGGTTCAGAGAAACACTATGATGTTGAATATGCCATTTCAAACTTCCAGTTTTGGAAAGATTTTTGGGATCCTTGGTAAGAAAGGCTATATTAGTGCTAAATATTAGAACAAAACTAACTCTGAGGCTTTTTTTAATTGGTAGAGTGTTTAATATCATCTGATATCTGGTTTGACGTATAACTTGGAATCATTGCATTCACATTCAATCTCATCCAAGATCTTAAAGAAAAAGATGAGTGGATAAAATAAGCACTTTTATTCAAGAAGGTAGATGCCTTTGTCTTCCATATTAACTATCCTTATGTCAAAAGCTTACTTACTATTATAGCTCATTAGAGACCAAGAATGGTCTTTGAATTTCTTCATTAAAAGGTCCACAACCTACATCATTTACCAAGTAAGCAATTGTTAACAAGATGCCTTGTCATGGTATTAACTTACTATTTATAGAAGATGTAGGGTCAGACATTTTTTTTTACACACTTCCAGAAGACAAGTTTAGGTTACAAACATAGTTCACAAGAGTAGTACTCATGAGTTTCTTGTCTTTTTTGTCCCTGCGCATGAAACATCACTGGTAAGCAGTGATACAAGATTTAAAGATATATTAATAAATAGCAGGATTAGGAAGTTGCTGAGACTAGCTTAAAAGGCCTTATTTTCTTCATAATCCTTCTTACTGCTATAAAATAGTGCAGTTTTCTCATAGGTATTTTTTAGGATCATTTTTCATAAAGAAGTTACTGGTTTTACACATACCAAAAAAAAAAAAAAGTTACCAGTTCTATGAACCATTAAGTTTTATGAAAGTAAATTCTTCTCTGTCTCATTAGATCATAATTTTATTTCTTGTCTGGGTCTACAGGGAGAAGACACTGATAATTTTATGCTCAGGACAAGATTTATAGCTTCTAATGAGATAGCTTGTGAACTAACACAGTAAGGTTAAAGTCTGAAGAACCACTGTTCCACAGAGTAAAGTTGCTGCGGAATCATATCTAGAAGAAGAAAGTCTTGTGGTCTTTCTGTCAGCTTTCACTCCTTCCCCCATTTTTATAGAATGCAACTTGATAAATGTATGGAACAAAAGCCATAGACACAACTTTCAAGTACTTTGCAAATGCATTAACTCACTGACCGTGCAAAGCCATCTGGCCATTCCCACGCCCTTCCTACAGCCCTACAAATAAAATACAGACTTTAGTAGTAACCCTCCTTAAGGTCCAGGTCCACCAGAGCTGGGAAGATCCCATCCTCCTCCACAGCCTAGAAACAGACAACTCTTGCGTCATGCCCTGCCAGATCAAATAGCCAACTGAATGCTAGAGTAAGAGGACCGCACACAAAGAGTAGCCTGTCAACACCTTGCCCCTTTTGAGCTGAAGTGTCTGCAGATAAAATTCCTCTGTCACTCATAACTGAGGAAAAAGCATACAGTAAAAATTAAAAAAAAAATTCCGTCAGACCATTGAGACTCAAGCTATTTAAAAGAATAACCAGCATGAACAGGAACAGCTTAACTAGGACTACATGATAGTCAGCAGACTATCTGCAGTTTGGGCTGGACTTTTACCCACTATTTGGTCTCACCCTCTTTAACAGTCTCTTCTTTTCAACTTCACACCTGTTCATCTTCTCTTGCCCTACTGTGTTGCCTTCCATTCTACGTTCATTTTCTCACATTTATTTTACTTCATTACAACTCTACTTACCCCCACCAAAAAAAATTTAGTCCAAGCTGATATTTCCTACCATCATACTGTTCCTTCTGTTCATCCATTATCACTCTTTCTACCTCAGTCTTGAATTGTGTAAATCTTAACAATCTAATCATCTACTTTACAGTTTCCTTGAGATTGAGATTGCCTTTACTATTTTACATTTCTTAGGTGCCTGCCAGAAAAGATATAAAAACAATACTAGAAAAATCATAATTAAGAACAGGGTATTATGGACCTACAATTAATAACATGAATTATCCTTAAGAATTACAAAATCCCCAGTTTAGCCCATACACAACAAAACAGTGAGCAAACAGAAACTCTAAAACACTGGCCTCAAAAATTCATCATTATATGGACTGAAGTATTTTGAAACCCGTCGGTTTCACAGGTAATATAAAGGTCCGGTAGCACTTAGTGCATATGCTATGAAGCACAGCAGGCATCTGCAAGCACCACTGGCCTGTTCCTTACAGTCTGACATTGTTGCTGCGGCTCTTTTGACCATTACCAGGCGATAATATTTTGAATTCTGTACATACTGTCATTCAGACAGATGGTGATATTATATTTATTGTAGTTAGAGCATATTTCCTGCAGGCAGCAGAGACAGACAGGATTCATAAGGAAATATAAACAAATACACTTAAAATATGAGTATTCAGAATTACCCTATGTTACAGTCATCACTAAACTTAAAAATTCATCATTTAGTAGAAGTTCTTCAGTACCTAGAGTCCTGTGCATAACATGCAGTGGGACATTTTATGATTATAACAATTATTTTTTTGTATTCTAATATGTACTAGAACTCTCACAGCAGGGGGCAGGGATAGAATAAATGACACTCTAAGGAATTGACAACATGGGACTGTTGCAACTTACAAGAAATGATGACACATAAAGGATTGCTGAAGGAATCTGTAAATGAATCACACAGTTTTGCAATAAATATCATCATCATTGTTCCATCAGACATTATAGCACAGTGAGAGTAAGAGGGAACAACATGGATTTAGATGTTTTGAATTTGAAGAAGACTGCTGCAATTCATGTAAATTGTACGGATTTATTTTTGCCTGCCTATGGGGCTGTTGAAATATTTTATTTCTTCTCCTCTGTCCATCCCCGCCTCCGGTTTAATCCCCTTTCACAAGGTGTTGCTAACGCTCGTTCACAAGAAGCCCAGCTCCATGATGACAGCTGCAAAACTGATAGCTCTTCCACCTTCCACCTGCGTTACACCCACGAAAACAACTCCCTTTGCAACAATTACAGTCCAAAGTGAAACAGTGTGTATGAACAAGTGCCCACACCAACAGACAGGAACTGAGAAGCTGTGGATGGCAGTTCATCTCAACTTATTTTTTCAAATTACGGCAAGGATATTGTGAGTATTACAGTCACCTATCACAGAATCTCTATGTGTACACCTTAGAAAACATGAAAACAAGGAATAAAAATTTGTGAATCTGATTTTTAAATCTCTTTGGGTTTAGCCAGAGAAAGAAAAAGCTTTTAATGAGGAGGCACATCCTCCTCATAGTTAAATCTGTGTAAATCTAGCATAGAACCACTGGCTTAAGAGAAATTGTTAAGAATTTACAGAATCTGTCATAATCAGATGTTACGCATTTTCCTGAAAAACCTTCCTACAGGTTCAAAATTCAAATTATAATCCAAAAATCCGGGGGGGGGGGGGGAGAATTATATAACTGAGTAGTAATAGCACTCAGTACTTTTTGCACAATCAATCATTACAGTTACCATAAAGTTTGCATGACTTGTGAACATAGGGAGAGCAAAACAATGGCAAACCTGCCCACACCTGTGGTGAATGGCATGTGCAAAAGTCAGGCCCCTGTCTTTGAACTCTTCTAGTATTGCAGTTTAGTCCCTCGTTGTCATTCACTGTCCCTTTCTGTCAACTTCTTCCACTACAACTGCCAGGAAGCCTGAAATACAATTATGACCTAATAATATATTTCTGACCAAACAAAGAAAATTACAGGCTTCCATTTAACATGAGAGTCTGCATGTAAACTTCAGTCAATTCACAACATTCATCCTAAGGTCTATTTTAAATTATATAAGGTCTAGAACTAAGGGATTAAAATGTGCTGACACACTGTTAATATCTTTTGTTTAATAGAATTTGCTTGAGATAGTCTGAGGCCAAAAAGCACAAATTCACATACGAAGATAATTTTAATTTATATTTTTAGTATATTAAAACTTGATCGGTATTCTCATACACATCAATGTATGACACATTGTTTCCTCTACTTTTGCATCTGAGCTCTCTCTACCATAATCCTCTAGGATTACCATTAAACATGTACATGTTTTTAAAGGAGGCTAATCTTACTTCAGTTTGAAGTAGATAGGGTTAGACATTAAAGTCTGCATGAATAGTCCATTTCCTATTAGGACTCGTGCAAGCTACCTGTCCTTTGAGGCTCCGATTTTGCAGCTGTCATCTTTCCCAGCGTTTGGGCAATGAAGGAATCTTTTGTTCTACTGAAAAGTGGTGCATTGTTCCCTGCTCAGGTGCCCAGAACAAAAAGTATCCGGCAATACAACGAGCTTCTCTCCAGACTGGCTTAAGGAGGTTTTTTTTCTTTATGAAAGATTTTTCACTGAATGAAACTTCCCTTGTGCAGGCTAAGAAAAATTGCGACTTTGTATTTTAGATTTTGAGATACATGATAAAGATGTCCATATATTTTTAAATGGCATTAAGTGTCTAAGTCAAATCTAGTCTCTTTAAAAACATAGATATAACAGTAAATGGAATAGTTTTATTTTGCTTGAACTATACCCACACTTTGTTTATTTCAACAACAACATCCAGATTGTTTCCAGACATTTCCAAAACACTGTTCAGCTGCTTTTATTTATTCCGGTTGCTAATGAGAAATACCCACCCTGCGAGTTTCCCTTGGCTTGATTCCCCTGAATTGCTAAAGGAAAGCTCTTCAGAATTATTGTTGCCTATTTCACACACTTTTTAAATCTATCCCATTACAGAAAGGGGCTGCCTTATCAACTCTAACTCACATTAAGTTCATAAAACCAAAAAGAATTACAAAGGCCAATTGATTGACTGTGGAAGAAATTCCCTGTGAATCACATTCACTGGTTGGGTTTTTTTTGGTTTTTTTTATATTCTCAGATAGATGTTCATCACTCTACAAGAAGATTTCACAAGTTGTTAGGCAGAACCCTCTAGAATGAGACAGAGATGTCTCTACTCTGAGGAGTAACTTCATTCTCAAGGGCGAGAAAATGTCGAAGCACAAGTGTAGTAAGTAAATGAATGGAAGGTAGACCAAGGAGGCGAGAACGCCTAATTCATGCAAAAACTGACAGACTGCATTAGCATTTTTATTTGTATTGGGAATGCACTTTCAGTACAAATCTCCCAATATTCCTCAGTTAACGTTCTTCGATTTGCACCACAGAGTTGTCTCAAACCACGCCAAAACCCCTTTAGGTGAAACAAAACCAGGAGATGTACCTCTTGTTAATGCCAACACACACAAACCGCAGTCAGGGTGCTCCAACCACTAATCAGCATGCAGACCAGGGGACCAGACTAGAGCTAGTCTAAAACAAAACCTCCAAAATATGCACAGCATGGGTTCTAGGTCCTCAGCATCAATTGGGTTTGTTTCCAGATCTGTTTATATCCTGCTTTGCTGCCTGTCAATATAGATACAGTGTGAAAGAAGCAGATAACAAACAGGCCTTACTCTATCAAGGGTAGTTGCAGGGCAGTAAAGCTGAAGCAAAAACCCATTACCTCTCAAAAGTACAGTTATGGGGAGGAGAGTTAAGGATAAGCAGCCTTTATTTCCATTCTGTTTGGCTTTCCCTTTCTACTGAAAGAATCACCTATTCTTGTTCCCATTTTAATAAAAACTGCCTCTTCTGAAGAAAACTCCAAGGCTTTTAAAATCAGGAAGTCACTATAAGGCAATTATTATCTACCCTTCTAATTAATTCCCACATTACATATTTCAGATCATGAATTTGGTAAGGTTTCTTAAAATGTTGGAAATAAAGACCTGGCAAGATCAGCCACAGTCTCACATGGGAACAGTAGGCGGAAGAAAAATGCTCTTCCAGTTTCATAAAAAGCCAATCATCTGCTAATAGAATCTAGGAGGAAACTTCCAGTAAGCACAGGCTTTTCTGTAATCCGAACTAATAGCCTTTCCTTCATAATCCACCTTTGGAATGGATGAAGCAGACTGTAATGGAAGAAATGTCTTTCCTCTTTGCACTTGACTGTTACATGTCTGCACGGTGAAAAGCAGATTGGGCAGACTGTCATCTCTTGAGTAAACAATTTTCACTACAAGTCTAGTGAACAACATATAGAAAGATAAACTTGTCTTCTGATGATTAGGACCAGCAAACTTACACCTATGCTCAAAAGGTCGGTGAACAAATCAAGTCTGGGATGTGAGGTATGAGAGAAGCAATCTTTTTTCTTGTAATTTTGGCTGTCACAGAGTGCAGTTTCAGACTAGGTGAAATCCAGTCTAATGGCCACCAAAGGAGGCATCTCTGCTCCTCATTTCTGCCTCCACTTGTGTGCTCTAGCACACTATTTTGTGTTAATGACCGTGTGGCTTCAGCGTGTCTCAGCTCAACCAACTGATCTGATAGAAAACTAAACTGGAAATAAAATGATTGGTTAGCTGTCAGATCAGCAAACTGATCTAATCCATCCTATGAACATATGACTCCGATAAATTTATTGGTATTAATAGAGACAGCAAACTTCCAAGTTGGGCTCTTTTGAAACTGCTGTAAAGAGTGAGGTAGGAACACGTAGCTAGCGATAAGGGAAGGATAGAACCATTGTGTTTGAAAGATTAGCAGATAATAAATTGACATTGGGGGGATTCTTCAGGGTGTTTTTTAGTGAAAAATTACCATTACAACGAACTTATATTCTCAGTCTACAAATAAATGCAAATAAAACCTTCCTTATCTTTCTATACTCACTTAGATAATGAATTTCAGAATAAATAGTGAGGCAATACGGCAGAATGTTTTTAGAACTGCTTGTAGTTCAATCAGTAATGGTTACAAGAATTGCTCTTGTGATTTCCTAGGTTGCTTGTAATATATTTGAATAAGTAAGGCACAGCTGACTGCAACGTTTGAAAGAAAGCTCTGTTCATCAAACCCATTAATTATTCCAAGAAATTTAATGACTCCTCCATACACACAGAAAAGTAGCTGATGTAAAGTTCAGGAAATTACCACAGTTTATTATTACAGACCGAGGGTAGCTATCCTTTTATTTTTCATTAATATTTTGCATTACTCTTGTCTTTCAACCATTGAAGTACCCAAAACAGGTTCAACACTTTCCACTTCTAAAATACAGACACATTTCCAAAGAAATTTTTCAGCTTGCTTTTTATCTCTGGACATGTTGAAATTATTTTTCAGTGCTGTACATTAGTTACTAGTTATTTTCATTACTATTTTGGGGGGAGGGTTGAGACTGCTTTAAATTTAACTTGCAATCAGAGAAATTGCTGTTTGCATGCATCTCTGGCATGGACACATGAACATCATCCTGCTTTTCGCAGTCTTCAGGTGGTCTTCTAGGCCAGACCTGTGTGCATCAGTCTCTGTACCTTGAACTACAGAAGAAAGTCTTCGCAGGAAATGCTGCATTCACATGCTCAACGCGGAGAGGACACAACATATGCTGACCACTTAGTTTCTTTTATTCATTTTACTAACAAACCGAGCTTTTAAGTCATGTACAGTCTGGACTAACCATTCATCTTACTTGTTTCTTTAGCTTGCAGGAGCAGTCAATTTTTCTGTGAGAAGTGACTTACAAAAAGGGAAATACTACTGAAATGCTTACCATTTGGAAAAGCTTTTGTATTTCAGAGCACCTTGAAGGCTGCCTTCCTTTGAAGAGGAATATATATAAATCTGTTGAAGATTTACAATCATCAGTGGAAGAGTTTTGAGGTTAACAAGTTTTTCTGTAACTTTATCGACTTGTAATTTGCCTCCGTTTTGAATGCTGCCAGGTAAATTTTGCGCATCTCAACAGTTGTGTGCCACCAGGGCTTTAGCTTAAGCTGCTGTATTTTCTAACTGGCTAACCATCTTTCTTTGATCTCTGAGAGGCCCTGTCAGGTGGAAGTTCTCTTAAATACCTGAGTTTCTTTGGGCTCTGTTTGGCTTTACAATAACGTCCCCCATAACTGTGCACACCTATCCCCTACTGTTTTCTTGGTTTAGTTTTTTTTTCAGAGAAATATCTGGTGAGTTGAAGGTCAAACAGCGTAGGTAAAAGGTAGCCAAAAAGATAGCATACCTCTACTATGTAACTTAACACTTGCTATAAAGAAAACATTAAGCCTTCTTGCAAAAAAGATGTAAAAATAGTCTTTACTCACAAACACCCCAAAAAAATAGCATCATTTTTCTCACTGTAGTAATAATATAAAGAAAGAAGCTTTGCTTTATTTTCCTAAGCTCAGGAAAGTCTACCAGAGGAACCAACTAGAGTAACCCACTATACTGATTTGGAGATTTTTCAGCTTAAGATCTCTCACTCCATTTTTTGTGCAATAAGTTTGCAGATACAAGACAGCATTAAAGAGTTTATTTATTAAGATTACATTTTACAATCAACTATGCCATTGGATTATTGCCATTGGAAACTAACTTTTCTCCCAAGTTGTAGGAGGCTTTCTCATTCTCTCTGGTTTTTGGTGATATTTTTACATATACTCTTCCCACATGGATAAATATTTTTAGCCAGGTTTCTGCAGCACCTTTCTGCTTACCTGGAGAACTTTGCCTCATGTTTCTTTTTGTAATGTCAATGTGCTTTAATGTTTTCTCACTTCTCCATTAACCTACCCCAAGATTGCACAATTCATTGAACAACAATAAATAATAGCAGATTCATACAGGACAGAAAAGAGGTAGTGTCATCTCCAATTCATTTGAAGATGTTTCTCCACATTTCTGCTTTCAAAAGATATGGCCGCACTAGATCAAACCAAAGGAACTATCTATTGAATCCACTTTCCTCTCTAAAAGTGACCAGTAACAGCTGCTTAACAAGAATATAAAAGAGTGGATACTTATAGAATAACTTGTGCAGAGAAAATTTCCTCACCATGCCCATGGATATGTATTGAAGTCTACCTGGAGAAGACTCTGGTTTACAAATACTTCAGATTTAGAATA
This sequence comes from Bucorvus abyssinicus, assembly GCA_009769605.1. Classification (NCBI taxonomy): domain Eukaryota; kingdom Metazoa; phylum Chordata; class Aves; order Bucerotiformes; family Bucorvidae; genus Bucorvus; species Bucorvus abyssinicus. Next base: position 32,486,555 of record CM020026.1, read on the forward strand.
ACAGACAATCCCTTTTCCAGCATCTCAGAGACTAGCTTTCATTTGTATCAATGGTTCTGTCACTAAACTCAAATATGAAATAAAATTACTATCTTGACACATAATTTGTGATCACTCTAGATACAAGCGTATCTAATAAAGTGAAGATCACCTGTTACTTCAAATTCCACCCTTCATTCTCAATTCCCAAATACAAAAGGAGCCATGGGTTTGACATAATTCTCCAGAGATCCACAAACAATCCAGTTATTTTTCCTCTCTTTCCAGAGAACAGGCCAGTGAGAAGTATTTAGAGATTCTTTAGCAGATCTTTAATTATGCAAGACAATATTTGTACAGAGAATCAAGTCCTTCTGTGATTGAATTTTCCCGTGAGACTTGGCTGTGGAGTGTACTGGGTCTGGCTAGGATGAAGTTAATTTTCTCCACAGTAGCTCATATGGTGCTACTTTTGTATTGATTATTGCCTACCCATGGGATGTATTCTGATCATTCTGATCTCTATCAGTTTCAGTTTGCAGGTTGCAGTTTATAAAGTAGTATTTACAACAAAGGCATGATAACAGGAGTAGCTGCAAAAACGCTAATTCACAAGGACCATTCATGACTGAGCACAGTTCAATTAACTTACTCTGATCTCTGATGAAGATGCTGCTCAAAAGGCAGTGGAAGATAATGCTGCTACCCTTGTGAGCCTGAGCTTTCGTGCATTGGCAATGGAGATTGTCATACGGTTGAAATTAAAAAAAAAGAAAAAGAAAAGGCAATGTTAATGCTGCAATAAACAGAAAAGCTGTCTTGTCTTTTATCAGCTCATGGAATGTCTACAGATCTCACATTACAACTTTGTTTTCCTATCCCAAAGAAACATCCATAAACATAAACATACAAGAAGAGGTTCCAAAGCTAATTGTCTACCTTCAGAGACGAAATCTAATTCTTATTCAAACAAATTAATTCTGCATTTTCTCTGTTCCTAAACCTCATGGAAATTTTTGTTAATGTTTCCTGCCTAGTCCTGTCCTGATTTTTACGTGCAACATTTAACTTCCCCTTTATTTTCTTTGGTTTGCAAGTTTGTACATATAATTTAAAAAAAAAAAAACAACCTGTCTCTGTATTTCACAGAACTTTCACAGAAAAAGGTGAAGGTGATTTGTGATGATTCCATTTCCTGGGCTGATCTTCCGTTTCACCAGGAAATTACTAGGGCTTACACAACCTAACAAAAGACAGGTAATAGTCGTTCTTTCCATTCAAAAGGAATGCCATTTTTATGTCATGAACCAAGTCACAAGGTTTACATTAATTTCCTTTGTTAGTAAAATGATGCATGCTACTCTGTAATTCTACTGGTATTTACAACTAATTTTCACACACTTAAATGACCATAGTCTCTCTAATAATTGCAAATTAGAAACTGTTTTCAAGCCAAGGCTTTAACTGCTCATGGCAAAGTTCTCCCTGCAGTTTCCCAGCCGCAGAGGCGGTCAGACGGAGAACTGGAGGTCACACCAGTGCCAGTAATGCAGAAAAAAAGCAAGTGAGATTCATACCTGAGCACAGCTCTCCTTTTGGCCACAGAGGAGCTGGAGCCCGCTATGTTATCACAAGCAGTGCCAGGGCACAGTGCCAGCCAGCTGCTGCCTCAGAGACAGGGAGATGGGACCCATCATGGTACCCAGGTGGCTGGGCAGGACCTTGCAGACCAAGCCCGTCCTGCTGCCCTAGACAAGAGCAGGGCGGCTGGAGGCAGCCCCAGCCGCAGGCATTGGGCACCTCAGACAGGCCAAGGACAGACTGCAATGCTGGTCCACAGGTCAGCCCAACTCAGCAGGGTCCATGGCTGGGCAGGGCAGGACTGTGGGGAGCTGGAGACAGGGCCCTGACAAAACAGAGAGGTTGGAGATGTGTTCGTTCACCAAATCTAAAAGGCAAAGGAAATGTTCAGGGCACAAAATCACAAATCATAGGATGAAATTCTCAGAAGAGAAGAAGGACAGCCAGGCCAGCAGATACATGCACATTGTGACCCCGTTCTCAGTGTGGAGATTGCCTCTACAGACAAAATACGAGCAAGTGGGTACTGAACCTTCCCCATGCATCATGCAGCTAGGTCCTCTTCCTGCATTTTGAAGTCAGTTGTTACAGTATAATAGAACTTTTTCACTTAACATGGACTTTTTATTTTGTTAATCATATGTATTTCTGTTCACTTATCTTAGTGATCCATCTGCCCCGACCTGACACGAAGGCAGCCTTCAAGGAATTTTCATTCCGGTGAGAAAGCCAATTTAGGGCTTCATTTCGATAGATATGAATATTTATACAGACATGAATTATTTTTCCTAATTTTACAGTGTGATATGATCTCATTATATCTTTCTGTGCCGATTACCTACCTGGGAAAATTTATATTGAAGAGATGTCAAAGATACTTCATTTTATTCACTGAAGGACAGCAAGTGACATTAAATCAGTGTCATGACATTCAGTTTTTAAGAGTATGGAAACTGTGTAACCTTATGTCATGGGTTAGGGCTGGATCGGCCACTAGGCAAATGACAGACGCTCTCTATTAACCCCTCTCCCTTCCCAAAGGGGAAGAGAAAGGGAATAAGGGGGAGAGACTGATGGAATTTAAAAGAAAGCTAAAACTGCTTTAATGACAATAACAACAATAAAATTAAATAGAGACAAAACCAACATCAAACCCAACCCCTCCCTCCACACCCACCCCATCCCTCCTCTCCCCACACCCCATTCCCCCCCACCCCCGATAGCAATTACTTCATGTTCACCACTGATGCGTGGGCAGGCACTGGGGAAGTCCCAGACTGGACCTCAGTGGCAGACGGGAACTAGATTCAGGAATGCACCGACTGGGATCAAAGACAGAACAGACAGAGTTCTTCTCAGAAGTCAGTCATTGAAGAAGAGATTGACCCTCGTGATCTCTCAGCTTTATACTGAATATGACGTCTATGGGATGGAACACCTTGTTGGTCAGTTCAGGGTCACCTGTCCTGTCCGCTCCTCCGTGCAGGTGCAGCCTCTTACTGCACCCCCACCACAGTACAGAAGATTTAGAAGTGAGCATGGCCTTCACAGGACCAAGTACAAGCAAGAGATTTTCTGTATCCCAATCCCTGGTAGTAACCATAAACACCAAGTGTTATCACTACTAGAAGCAGACATTGTCTGCAAAAACATGCCGTTAACTTCAGACAGTGCAGTCACTTAGAAGAGACTGAGCTGAAAAGTAAAATCACTGAACAGAGTTAGTTCTGTTCTAACTCAAACCAGGACAACTTAGTAAACACTGCGTTTAACAGAACAATAAAGTAGAACTGTATTTTGTCTCTCTTCAAACAAGCATCTTTTGTACTGTCTCTATTTCATACTGTACATTTGACCCGGTTCCCTTTTACTAGAGCAGTTTCCTCAAGGTTCTTCTTCTTTTCGAGAATAATTTCACGGCTGCACTTAATATTTTTACTTAAAGAAATAGGTTAAACAATATATCAATAAAGAGTTCTATTATTAGGAAGATATCATTAACTCAACAGAAGTTCTAGAATTTGCTTAGGGATTTTTCACAAGCTGTCAGTTACATTATAAAAATTGCTGCAATTCTCTATATGTCCTCCAGGTGTAGTATTTTCACAGTTCATAAGCAGTATCTCTCTGTCACCACTGATAACCCTGCGCACAAAACTACATACAGTTCAAGCTCCGTGCTAACTTGCATCCAAACAGTCCCAGTGACTTCAAAATAATTGTACAGTGTTTGTATCAACATGGAATCTGGACCTACATCTATAAACGAACCACTAAATTCAGGGCAATTATGATAGAGATAAATTTAACGAAAACCTGTTTGTTTGGTGTCTTTTTTAACTTCAGAAAAATGATCTATCAAAGTAACATCATCAAAGTACGTTCATAGATTTATACTACTCTTGTGAATATATTACTGGTTCTTAATTTTTCAAAGTAGTACTACAGTGGCTTTCCTAATAATTTATTTAATACTGGTTTGCAAATGTACACCATATCCTATCTGAACACCTCAGAATTTTCCTGATGTTTTGGATCTTCAGGATACAATATCTTAGGAGCCTGAGGAACAGAATCGCCTAATTTTACAGAGAGAGGAAATGAATAATGTAGGTTAAGGAACATATATATGTTTCACGTGTCCTCTAATTTCATGTCACTAGGTGTTTGGATACCCAAATGAGACCCCTGCATATGCTTCTGTTCCACTAATGTGATACATGTATGCTGAACACTTTGCTAAATCAGGCTTAAGAGTACTGACATACACCTTTTAACAAGCATTGTTTACACTTCAGGGGAGCAGAAGGCAGAAGTGTAACCCACTATTTTTTCCACTGAAACCCTAAATGGAAAATATAAGCCCTCTGACAGATGTAAACATTTTTTAAAATTAATTTCATGGTTTCCCATGGTGCAGAAACCACAATTCAAAAACTGTTTAGTAACAAAAACTCAAGTAATATGATATGTACCTTTCTGAGGGCTAATAATAGCTTTGGATTTTCAGTTATTAGTGACGGCAACCATTAAGAAGAGCATTATTTTTTTGTTATTGGTCAGTGAAATTAATGAGAAGAATTTTAAAAATCCCCCAGTATACTGGACTGAGGAATATGTTACTCTTAGCCCATGCTAAGTACCAGATCTTGAGAGAGAGATTATTTCCATGACATTTTACGCTAAAATAAAATTTCACAGGTGAGGTGACTTCCTGTCCACATACTAGCATTCAGATTTCTCACTTTTCCCGTTGAATTGGATGCTTTTCAAATCAAACCAACATTCATTGCTTGTACAGTCAGAATGATACTTCTATCCCAGGAAATGTCATGTCTAATTTTTATATTTGTCCATTAATATAGAGAAGGACTGATAACCCTAATATAATCACCAATACAGACAGAACAAAGCTGGATCATAACTGAACCAATGAAATATCCTTGGTGAAATTCTCTTCAAGTGACATTCAGATTCGTATAACAGAGACTAACCAACTAACCAGAGCTTGCCTATGGAGCTCCCTCAGTGGGTCTGGAGGGAGTTATGTAAGCTTATATATTCACCCTTCCACACACATTTGACCGATCACACCGAAGAACAACAGTAATTTAATCCACAAGAAAGAAGCATAGACTTATAAAATTATAATGGAGTAATTTTATTACTTTTCCATTGTAATATTATAGTTGTGTTATAGTTGTAATACTGTAGCAGAAAACCAGATATTGTTCTGGGAAAGTCCAGTTAGAGCTTGTGAATTACTCTGGATAAACATAAGGTATGGTAAGTTTTATGCTTTGGATAAGTCTGGTTTTGTTTCTTTTTTTTTATTTTTTTGTTTTTTTAAGTGCTTTGAAATTCAGGAAGCTTGACAAAGTTACTTTGGTCTAGGCATTACTACGTCTTTTGAGAGACCCTTTAAAATCAGAGTTCTTAATTTTATACTACCTAGTATAAGCACTCCTCAGTACGTCTCCTTTGCATTCTTTCTATGATCATAGAAAATACCAGTTTGACTATAAGAGACAATTTACGGGAAAAGTAGCCTTATGAAATAGAAATGAAATGTGATGTGCGCATATCAGTGAAGTCATGGTGGTGCTAATGAATGAGAATCACAATCACTATTTCTGACTGTAGTGCTATTATTCAGTTCATACAGCCAGAAGTGAGGTATTTCTCTAGAACGGAACAATGTATTATAATCTGATTCATAAAAGTGGCATTACTGAGAATAATTCACCCCAGTAGTTTCCCAAGAATCACATTTTTATGAACCTTGTGATTAAGAGATTTGTTTTTACCTACTTCAGCAGAGATGTTAGTTCTTCTGAGTGAGGAAAGTTTATTCCAAATTCAAGGATGTCATTGGCAGAATGAGGAATGGGAAGAGAGGAGGGAAAAAGGAAAGAGAGAGACATGACATTTTAATGAGCAAGAGTACAGTAGCTTTTCCTAAGCATAAAACTGTGCCTTTCCTGAATCATTTCCCGCGACTTCTGAGATAAAGGTAGAAATAATAGAAATTAACTAAAAGACCTCTCATCTTTTTATTCACACACTTTTGAATAATGATGGGTTTGTGTGATTTTTACATTCATTTTTTAGATATTTTACCTCCTTTCCCCTTGGATCTGCTCTGTGAACGGTTGTAAAGGAAAACAAGTCAGCCAAAGTTTCTACTCTTTTAACATGAAAAATTGCCCTGTGTTGTGCAGAAACTCTTGAGAGTAGAAAGAAGAGACATCTGTGAAAAGAAAAGGGCTGTGTTTCACCTCAGTTCATCTGCTTCAGGAAAGAGAGGGCAGCTAATAGTCAGAGACCCATACCCCATCAAGGAACAGCATGTCTCTAAACAAGATACAGGCAGTTCTGCAGCTTAACCTTAAAATAGTTGGGAACCAAAGGGTGAGTTTCAAGGGTCCTGATAGTATTGCTGATTCTTGATGGTTGTTATTTTGTGTTTTCTTGACAGCACTTCCTGTGATATATAACAAACATGCAACCAGTGCAAGCCAACAGAAGCTGACAATTGCTATATAAAACAGAATTCTGGTAACTCATCAAAATAGAAAAGCCAGCTTTGGAAAGAAGCAAAGAAAAAAAAAACACGACCACTGCAGCATAGATCTGTCTGGGTTGGGAAAGTATTGAGCACTCAGGTGAGGTAAATGTCAGAAAAAACATACAGATCCACGTTCCTTTTCAAGGCTGAATCTTTACTTACATGCTGGGGCATGCTGCCATTTGTTCTGGAGCTATGATCCCCCAAAACTCCAGGTCAGGCTCTGTTTAGAGCATACTACAGCTTCCATCTGGGAGCATACTTGTGTTTTCTTTCATGAATTCAGAAAACATCTGAATCTCATCTGAAATTAAGGTGTGACCATTTTTCACAAAAAAAAAAAAAAGATGTACTAAGTTCTCAGAACTTAAAACAGATTAATTTCTAGCAGAAGACTGTAGCTATTACATATAATAAGTAATTTTATTACCTGTTGTTCACAGCTAAGCTGAAAACAAAACAAAAAATCCAAATTTTATCCAATTTTCAATTCCCTTTATAGCACTGTATGCAAATAATTTTACTGAAGGAGGGTATGCCAAAAATATTAATTGAATGAATGTATTTTCCATTTTTAAAATACATGGAAAGAAAGTGTTAGCTTTGGTTTTCAAGAGCATTCACACCCGACTGTAACACATACATAGAAGTTGTAGTCAACCAGTTATACTTTGATGATAGTGGCCATTTGTTCTCATCATAAAGTAAATATTTGTGCTTTTAATGATTTAATTTAATGCGTGAAAAGCATCACTGGCTCGAACATAGTATGCTAACGAAAATATCAAGTGAAACATGATAGATAGACAAAATGACAGTGACTGTGTCAAGAAAGCAGTTAAGTGTTGTCTTTGAATGGTACTGGTGTCTAAACAGGTTTGTTATACTATAACTAGAAAAGTATCAAAACCAGTTTTACTTAAGCTGACACAACATTTGTTTAATGACAGTGTTTAAGGTTTTTCCTCAATGATTTCAAGCTTAATAAGCTCTCTTTTTCTTAATGACCTTAGGAAACGCAACCAAGAACCAGCAGTTCCACATTATAACATCTCTGGTTTACTTAAAGACTAAACACTGTGCAGATAGCTGCAGTAATGGCTATCTCGGCTGACCTACCAGTAACCTCTCTTTTGACCTGTAGGAATCACCCTCTCTCTAGAGGGCAAGAAGTTTTTCCAGTTATGGGGCTTATCAATTCATTCATTTCAATGCACAGTTTAAGTAGAAAACATTTCCAACTCTTGCCTGGGTTTTTATTAGCTAAGTTCCTCTGAAGATTTCATTATGACACTAGAAACAATCTTGATTACCTTTCCCTCAGAAAAAATTTTTAAAAAGGGAAAAAAAGGCAAAATTAATGTAATAATTCAAGCCATTTAAATTGCCTTTTCTTTTTTTTCAGCTATCAGAAGTAGAGGGGAATACAACTGAGATATTTTTCATACTTGCCCACAGAGTCCTACTAGTTGTCCAGCTCAGGAAATCCTGTATCCTGCCATTTGCACTGCTATGTGCAGTATTCATTGTCACTATATTATTAAAGACCACATAAACTCCTTTTTACAAAAGGCATTTGCTGCACTGTCTTTTTTATCAAAATAAACCCACAACCAATCAAGATCAATAATCTCATAAAGGTAAATGTAACATATACATATACTTTAACAGAGAAAGGTACTGAAGGTACCAAAAAGTTATTACAGCATTTAGTTCCTACTAAATGTTCCTAAAAGCTGTTGTATTCCTAAGAACCTTTATGGATCTGGCAGCATTCCTTTTTCAGCAAGATGGCAAAGTCTGCCCTAAAACTGATACACACTCTTGCTGATACTGGTTAGACCATAGTGGGGCAAGAATAAGGAGGGGATTTTTTTCAAAGATAAATTTGGAGCACAGTATATCTGGCCCCTAACAATTTGGCCCGTAAGGCTCAAAGGGGCAATATATTTATTAAACCTGTTTAAGACAGTAGTACTCTTTCAGAGCATACAGTAGAACATGCTGTTTCTATATGCCTGAATAGTCCATATGAAAAACTGTAGATGGTTGTGAAATTGAGATTGTCTCTGATATCCATGGAATTATTCTGGTACTGTAACTGATAAAACCAAAATCTCACGCACTTGGCCATGTTTGGTGCCTGTGTTGCCTGCTCCCTTTAGTATGCGTTGAGGATATGGCAGGAGGCAGAAATAAGGGCGCTGCACAGGAGGGAAGGTGAGGCAGAGGCTCTAACTCTGCCAGTTTCCTGCAGCAGTTCTGTGCCTCTGCCACAACAGCTGCATTTTAAGAGTACCCTTGGACCCTGCTGAGTTTCAGCACCAAGCCCAAGCTGCGCGTGCTTCTTTGCTTCAAGGCCCTGTATACCATGCATCCTTCAAACTAAACATTTACCATTAATTAAAAAATGGCATTTCCTACTCATTTAGCACACGCTTTTAGTGTGCAATAAAGACTTCTCATTCCTTTATACTCCCAGTTCTACAAAGGATTGTTGTATGCAAGGCTATTAACCTAACATATACTTTCAAAGGAAGTTAATTCCTTTTGCACCAAAAACTTGCTGGGTGGCAAAAAGCAGAACAGATAGTTGGCATCTTCCTTACCCCAGAGGTAAAGAACTAGCACAGTGTCAAATGAATGCTGAGCTCATGTTCCTGCTTTTATTAATAGAACATGACATGGTAGCACTTTCTTCTCTTGATTTCTTCAGCATCGTGACCATTAGGATAAATGATTACCCTAATACAGGAGATATTTTGTACTTGAATACAGCAGATTTAACTTCTATTTATAAATCAAGTCTGATACTCTGTTCTTCTCCTTTTCTAGGATTTAAAGTGATTTAGGGGACCATTTTTATTGCTTCAAAAGGAGCAGACCATCACTAAAGTGACTATGACTCATGCCTTTCTCACCCTTACCTTGACTCATCATTTATAAGATGAAATTTTCCATATTTCCCACTATGTGGCATTAAGGTTTTTTTAGTGCCTTAAGCAATATGTGTAATAAAGAGTCTGTGGAAAGTATTTAATAGAAAACATATTTTAGGACAACCTTATCGTTAAATCTGTCTTTCCCCAAATTTCTGCACACCCTGGGAAATGGGAGACCCTATGTAATTTCAAATACTCTCTAGGGAGTATCATTTCGCAAGCAGCAATGACAGCATGCTTGTCTTCTCTCTCCAAAGACTCTTTTCGGAAATTTTATTATTTAACTTCCTTGGTATCCCTATCCTTGGTCCTCTTTCCAACTGAGACCTAAGTGTAGTCCATGTTTTGACACATTCTGGTTTGTACAAGGCGGTTGTCTACCACCACCACATTGCTCTATCAAGCTAACAAGGAAGTTATTACCACACTACAGAGTCTCTGTATCATGCTGCCCAAATCACATCAATATTCATTAAATTCTAAGATAGCAGTTTAATTAATGAATTGAAGATGAGGACTTCCACCATACCAACCTGATGTATCAGAAAGCATGTGAATTATTTAGGTGCCTAGTTACATGTGTGGTCTACAGAAATAAAACTTAGGAAGTAGCAGCTTGCCTAGTAAAACCAATTATTACTTTGATTACAAAAAATATAGTATATATGGTTTAATTTTTTCTAATATAGAAGTTTTGGGCTCAATGTCTCTTCTAAAGGTTCAGCAGCAGCAGCTTATGTGATCTTACTTGGATAAGAATTCTTTGGCCAACAGAACATACCATACCATTTGTGACTTGAATAGAAAATCAGTGCCGGTGCACGCAGTATTTTATCCAGTAAATGTGTCATACCAGAATGAGAATATGCACAATATGGGTAGATTCCTGCTTTGAAGTCAGTGGTAATCTCCAATAGACCAAGCAGAAGCCACATTTCACCTGATGAGTTCTACAATCTGTCTCTAAATATGGCTGTCAAATCTGAAAGTAAATAATTGACAAGCCAGGTTAAGACGGAATGACTTGACAAGTGTGAAAGGCACTAAAACTTCATATATCTGTCTCAATGTTTCCAGTGAATTTGTGTTTCATGACTGATTGACATTTAAACTGAATTAAAATAAATGTGACCTCAACCATTATGAGAAAGCAGAGAAGCCACGTGGAGAGAGCATACATAATTTCATCGTCTGAAAAAAAATATCCACACCCTTTCAAACAGTAAAGAATCCAGTCCTCAGTCAAGGTTACTCCCTCCCAAATAGATTTTTTGATGTCTAATAAGTTAACATATCATAACTTACAAATTCTCAGGAAAGCAAGATGTTCGCAGCCTCTCTCACTTTCTCGTTCTTTTCCTACCTCCTCAAACCCGCCCCTTCCTTCTGCCTTCCAATATGACTTCTTTAATGTCTATGAACAGTATAGTTCACATATTCTTTGTTTTCTGTAGGAGGGGAATTATTGTATCCTCTCCTCCTTCTGCCTGGTAAGTTGTTTTCCCGAATACTCATAGATCTTTTACCCCTCTACCCCAGTGTAAAATTTGATCTGCAAATTGATTTTTCTCTTTGAAAGATATTAGGGTCTTCCAAAACACTCAATCGTATTTACCCACAAATGCACACTTGTATTATGTTTTCAGTCATTTAGTAGCAAAGCAGGCTGACAAACAAATTGTGCAGTATTTTAATTTTTGATGGTATCATTTTATGTGGATATGTAAATCTCATTGAAGTGCCACAAAGAAATCCCAAGGGGTTTTTGCATATATAACAAAACGGCTGCCAAGAATAATCTGCAGCGTTCAACCACAAAAACCACTAGTTAGAAATAAACAACGTAAAGTTAAATAACTCAGGCCTTTGCCTTCAGAACTGACAATACAAGATGTGGGCTGAAAAACTAACACTGAAAACTTACTGTATTGGATCCTATATGCATCCCACAGATTCATAATCCAAACAATTGTCTGTTTCCCCCTTCTCCTAGCTTTTCCCCCTACCTTTTCCCTCATATGTTTGAATGCTGATACTCTACCAGCAGACACCCTTCAGAAAATTCACCACTGAGCTTCATAATAACACCAGTGATGTAAGTTAAGGTGATCACAACAACATAGGTTGATACTTATGCACTTAGCATAACTCAGAACAACTGCACGGTCCATCCTTGGAGAACAAGTTTGAACGTATGATTATGAGCTTTGAAATACACAACTGACTCAGTGTTTATAGTAATGTGAGAGTTTTCTGTGCTCGTTCACCGGATGCTTTTAGCTGTGTACACATTGCAAATATTATAATTTTAAACAAGCAATTTCAGTTTTTTACAAGGACAGCAGAAGGATGGTTTCCGCTCTTGAAAACTGTCATGCCTCTGTGAAGATACAAAAGTACATTACAGAACTGGAGAACTGGGGCTGATATTAGTAGCATAAACTATACCCACACAAATTACTTCTCATATACGCACACCAGCTAACTCACAGATGCTGTATGTGTGTGTGCACATTACAGGGTAAGGTAAATATCTCATTGTTTGGGGAAATTGGATGTACGTAATTTTGAAGTATTTGATAAAAATATCTATATGTGTTTTGCAATTGCAAGTGCATTGAATATGTTTAGTATCTAGCTGTAGGAAATTTATAAGCAGAAACTGGTTATTGATTGAAAGTTATTTGCTTAGCTTTGAGGATTACGATAAAAACTTAAAACTGGAGGCAAAGTCCTGTAGCACAGAAAAAACCAGAAAAATATTTGGTTCAAAATTTCAACCTACTTTAGAGAAATTTGTGTATTTAAGGACATAAAGAGTATATATTAGACTGAAATATATGAAAATACTTAAAAGATATAAGCAGCAGAAACTTCTATTTTAACACATTATTCAGATATACACAAATAAAAACGTTGTATTTCAAAGTACATTTCAACGTTCCCTAAATTCTGCCACCTTGGCTCTTTTGGAATTCTAATTTTAAAGCTTAGGACAAAGTCAAAAGCAAATTCTATAGATCTGGAGTCTATTTAGCTGCTTGCTGGAGTCTCATTGCAGGGCAAATCCACTCCAGGTGTTCCTGTTCTGCTCTCTGTCTACTCTCTGTTCCCAGAATGTGACTGAAGTGAGTAGCAGCATTTAAAGTATTTAACCTTTAGACAGTCCTAAAAGCATTCCACATCCTCCTGAACATCACATAAGCCAATGTGCTGGACCCATAGCCACATCTGATTTCCAACATGCAACTCTTACTTGGAGTCTTTGATAGACTGTTAGAAATGACAAGGAAAACAATATAAATGCTGCACATAGATTAGCAGATCATTATTAGCCCTTTGCACACTAAAAGCTGAAACCTCCTTGATCCTAGACTATAAAAAGCCTTCTGAAGCATTTTGAGCTTCTCTTTGATTCTTGGCCCAAGCTTTAATTTTCTGACAGTGCTGCAGCTCTGGGTTTCATTAGGGATATCATCTCAAATTCCTTTGTGCCTCTACTTGTTTGGAAGTGTTACTTCCACCCTCAATCTATGCATACTTCTCCACCTGTGTCAAAAGTTAACTGATGATACCAAACTCATTCAAACAATGCCTGTTAATGATCATTGCTTATGATTTGCATCTCACAGAATTTGGTTTTATCATTCACCTGTAATATAAAAAATTCTTACCATCCAACTCAAAACAATGGGTTTGTTATCATGTTGTTCTCAATTTCTTTCCAAGTATTTATATTTTCCTGCAATTTCAGCTAGTTCATTTCTTGCTGGAAGATTATCTTCAACCAAATACTATTTTTTATTTGTCTTAAATTTGAACTTCTTTTGTGCAACCAAAGCCGGGAAGCATTGTACCTTGCAAAAGTGCACCTATTACTCAAAAATATAATCCATCATATTCTTAGCAACTTTAAATTAAATCAGTGTGAGCAAATACTTTCAGAGAAATTCTGGTTTGTGAACATTATTTAGCTATTTCTTATACCATATGATAACCATATAATAACACTACTAGATATTGAAGGAAGGTCGAAAGTATCCAAACACCACAAATTCAAATTTTTAAAGCTACTTGATATTACTAGCAAAATGATTATGCAAATCCTTTGATTTTGTTTGGTTTCTGCTCATCAGAACATCTATGCATCTATTAACTGGCAGATTTCTGGAAGTTCAGTTCCTGACTCATTCCTCTACTTCTCATCTCACCTAATCCTAGATGTGAATTAAAATGTAAATCACTTTTGGTAGGTATGTGATACTAAGCATCTTTCCAAGATCTAGAAAGAGTCAGGAGGTAAGGGAAAGAAAAAGTCAAAAACATCAGAGTGAAAAGCAATAGCAAGGAGGGGAAAGGGCCATTTCGATGGCAAATTTGGTTTTGAATGCCTAAGCCAGACAGAAGAGTTTACAATGATCAGAACAATCAGTTAAGAAAATGAAAATTTCCTTGTAATGATAATAATCACAAAATTATTGCTTATCTGACATAACTGTTCTGTGGTTCTAGGAAATTATTTTGGTGAAATTTAGCCTTAGAAACATTTTTTACTTTATAAGAAAAAAGTTTCTTGAATTTTTTGACTATAAAGCTCCATAACTGGTTAAAATGTACTGATTGCTATGATCAGGACTGAGCATATGTAATAGAAAAAAAATGAATTGTTTTTATAGTCCACTAGCATCATAAAACTGTCATCCGAGGTATTGCTCACTGTTAGGTTTGGATTTGAAGCTACTTTATATCTCTTGTCAGCCTTTCATTTGTCTTTCTCAGGATGAACTCTTTGAGGAAGATTTCAGCTACAACAGCACAGCTTTTTCTAAGAATGAGATTTAGGCACTTATCGGTCTTAAAAACTCTTTCACTGAGAAACTCCGTGCTTGCACCTTCAAGAGCAGACTCTAAAAATTGTTTAGGCAGTGGACCTGATGTGAGATGCACAATTTTCTGTCTCTGAAAAATCCACTTCTGTTTGCACATGTTCAGTCAAGGTTTCCACGATTCCTCCTGTACTGAGCATGCTGTGGCCCAAAAATCCAAGGATGAAATAGGACTTCTTTATGATTGCTCCAGCTAATTGCTAAATTATGTGACACAGGACCCTGGAGATGAAAGCAAAATGTCAGTTTCTTGTATCCTCAAGTACCTTTCAGCTGGCTTCTACACAGTGCAAAAGAAGAGGAAACTACCTATCTTGAACGCAGAAGAGTGACAAGCGTGGAGAGGCAGGTTGCAAATTTGAGATTATCTGTAGAAAGAGAAAAATTGAGGAAGAAGTTGCAGAGTTAAGGAAACAGAGGGGCTACAGAAGGCTACAGAAAACACAAATATCTGGAGTTCAGAAAGAGGCAGAGGAGTCAGTGTGGTGGGAAAGACACACACAGAGGAGGAACATAGAGGAAAACTAATTTATTTTAGAAATTATTAGAAAGTGAAAACTAAAAGAGGTGGGATTTGAGTAAAAGAAAGAGCAATTATGAAGTTGAATCTGCTCAGGTTTTATATGATGCAGTTACATATGAGACATATAATATTTGTGAGAGATTGCAAATAAAGTTAGTGAGCACTACAACTGTGTATAAATTGCTTTCAAAAAATGAGGTATTCTTTAAAAAATCATCCTTCATGTCTTAGCTTTGGCACCCAAAAAAGGACACAGTAAATTTGGCCCGAATCTCTTTGCACTTCAGTTCCATGGCTGAAAAAACAGGACACTGATAACACACTTTCAAAGGGCTAATAAAGATAGGTTTAGGAGCAGCCATGAAACAATTAGCTGGTGTGACAGGAGAACCAGAGAAATTCCCAGGAAAATAAATGAATAATTCTGCAGTCAGCCAGGGTTCTGGATGAGGTAACATAAACAAGGCCTGAGGGTAAACCACAGAGTGAACAGGATAAAAAGAAATGTTGAATAACTATTATTCCCTCTATAAGACAGAGGTCTCCTGGGAGAAAAACTGTATGCGATTGTGTAATTAAAGATTATATCATAACACATATGCAAAAATGGATGAAAGAAGTTTGAGTGTCTTTCTTTCTGTCTTTCTTTTCTGACTTTTAAAATTTCAGACCTACTATTTCAAACTTCATGTTAGACTAGAGAAGCCTTTACGAGTTTTGCATAGGAATAGCAAACAGAATTTTTTTAAAAAATTGTTGACATTAATATTAGCCATGCTTAGTTCTGCAGTTAAAAGACTAAATAATATTATTCCACATACAAAAAAAAAAAAACATTTCAGAACACTTGTGTATAGCTGAAGTTACCTGTCACTACTTCATTCATATCGTAATCACATGTTCCATGGGTGTCTCTTCTCCGTTATGTTTGATGAAGGAATTGCAAAACACAGCAGACAGTGAGTCACTGGGAAACCTGCTGCTCAACAGCATTCTTAGATAGCTGAAAGCCTATCAGATCCTCATTACTCTCCCTGTTTTCTTACCATTTTGTCTTCAATATTCTCAGTTCAGTGGAATACAGAGAAATTCTGGAGCTTTATCTGAGCTTTTTCTTGGCTTTGAAATACTTTGCCAGTGTCATCATTATCCTGAATATCAGAATATACACACGGAAGCCTGCAGTAAACTTTTTTTTAAAAATCTGTCTGCATCTCTTGATCACTGGCACTGAAGCAGCTCTTGGGCCAAGACAGATACAATATAAACACATGCTGAAAATCCAACTACAGTTATTTGACTGATGTCAAGAAAACACACACGTTGCACCTCACTGTGCAAAAACTTAATTAAAACTTTATTTCACTACTTTCTTCATAATTAACTAAAACTGTATTCCTTCTGAATATACGTTAAGCTCTATTCATGTTGAAAATAAGAAAATAAAGAGTATATATTCTCTAATGAAGTCTAAGACTAGCTATGATTCTCATCACCTTCGCTAGCTTTCTTGTTTCAGTAGCATGACTGACGCACTTCCACGTTTGTACATCGGGGATGAACTCTCACCCTAAAAATAGGCCAGTTATCTCTCTTTCTTGCTAAGGCACCTACTGATTCAGACAATCCAGCAACTATTTTAACCCTGGAGCTCAATGCACCTGTGAGTCCAGGTTTAGGACTCCATTAAGCTGAATCAGAAACAGTGCTACTTTGTGCCACGGAACAATGAAGCATTTAAGTTCATTCTCTCAGGCTGATTCCTTCAAAAGTGTGAATGGGTCTATTTCTCCAGAGAGACTTTACAATGGACCAGGTATCACAAGCCTGTGTGCTTCTAACTGTAACATAAATAGGATATTTGCTATGTTGCACCAATGCCAAGTATATAATACCAACTTTTATTGTATACTCTGGCCAATTCGACAAAATCAAATGATATTTCTACACCTGAACCAAGTAAAACTTGGTTTAGTCAGACAACCTAGTAGGTTACAGATTTTATATCAATTACCATGAAACCAGTATTTAGCAAGGTAGAAAATTCATTCTCTATCTTTGTAGCTCATCCTTGGCTTTGGCAAAACCAGTTACATCCTTCCTTTAGCAAGGTGGATCAAAATTATTTGTTTGGGGGAATTTTTAAACAAATCCTATTTGTTGTTTTCTCTTCATTAATCCTTTTAGTTACCATGTAGCTTTCCTCTACTTCTCCATTTCTTTCCTCCTTCTAATTAATTACCTCCTCTTGTATGACCTGTAGCCATGAATAATAACATCTCACTGATCTGTGTAGCATCATGGCAGCTGTCAGAGAAAGAATCAGTGACTATGTTTTGCAAGGCCAGAAAACAGCTTTCCCGTTCAGAGAAAAGCAGTCTGAAGCAAAGCTACGCACAGAGAAAAGCAAACACTTGTCATGTTTGCTGCATTATCTCATCAAGCCACTACTTGGGACAGACGTGGAAAGAGAAGAAATGTTATTTATGATTCATTTCCCTGTTAGCTCTGTTAAACAGAAACTGCTTTTGCTTGAATTTCATGCTCTCGATCTTACTTCTAGGCAATCCAGAATGTGGAAGAACACCTGGCCACTTATTAGCTTATGAGAGCATCCCTTTATTAGCCTCACTTCAATACAAAACTTATCAAAAACAGATTAATCCACCTCAGATTTCATATTAAAAAACTCATGCTAGATTACCATTTACCAGGTCACACAATAAATTGAAAATGTGGGGATGTACAAAATGTATATGCAAAGTTTTTTATGGCAGAAGGGATGGGCAGAGGGTGAGATGGTCTCATCTGCAGATACAGCTGGTTTATGCATCGTCTTGAGTACTTGTACAAACAGTATTATATTCCCTGCTTTTTAAAAGATATATGTTTTACCAACATTCTGAGAACAAACTGCAGCAGTTACCTTCATTTTCAGGCACAGTAACTAAAAGCATTAACCCGCCTTTTTTTTTTTTTTAAATCACCAGTGAGATTAATCTTTACTGGTTGCAAATATAGATGTTTTAGAGCTTATGACTGATTTCAGGGCATTGCTGGGGGAAGTAGGAAGGAATAAAGTCGATTATGAGGATTAGGGTATGATAACCATGCATTTGAATACCTCTGAGAGCCCTTCCTAAGTGGAAATTTTCCCATTTTTTGAGATTTGATTTTTATTAAAACTACTCATTTGATAATATTTCTGTTTGAAGAAACAATGTTTAAAAATTATTGCTGTTGTATTTTAACACATTTATTTATTGTTGTCTTACATGGATAAGCTGTGGGTTGTATTAGTAGCCCTCAGACCACTTTAGAAAGCACACAAGTTTTACTTTTTGCTATTTTCCAATCCTGACTTTCCTACTATTTTCAAATACTGAATTTTTCTCCAGTCTAAATCTGGAACGTCTTTCTTCTTAGTCGTTTTTCAACTTCAGCAATCCAGAAAATATTCCTAAATGTTCATGATCAAAAGTATTTAACAGAATATTTTTCGAACATTTTTGACCAAAATAATCTTGAAAATAGTTAATTAATGGTCTAGTAGAAATAGAAATATTGATGTCTATCAACACAGAAACCAGGGCTACTCTAACAATAAGGTAAAACAGGCGTCCCCTTCTGGCACCTGAGCTCAGTCTTAAATTTTTCTAATGCACTTTACTGAAAGTTAATGAAGTCATTCCGTGTCAGTCATGTTCAGACATGAAAGTGATTCAAAGCACAACATTTGCAACTTTCAGTTTAGGTTTCACAGGGCAATAAAACAGTTTGCTAATATAGAACAATTGTTAAGCTTGACTGATTATCTGAGGAGGGGGAGGATTCCCAAATTCAGTCCAATGGCAGACATTAAACCAGCAGCTGGTTAGCATTACCAAAATGAATAATGAAGTACCAGTGACATCTAGATGGTTTCTAGGCAGGCTCTGAGGTACCAAGATAATTTCTCCATTTTAAAGAGTGATCCTTTCAGTGTCATTGACATGATCATAAAACGCATCTTCACTTAAGCTGTGAAGTGTGTTATGAAAACACAGAATTACAGTAACTGCTAAAAAGATTTAAGCAGGGAAATTAATCATAAATAACATTTCCTCTCTTTCCACATCCAACCCAAGTATTGGCATGGTAAGATAATGCAGCAAATATCACAATAAAATGACAGAAAGTCATGTTTAACCTCTCTAAGTGCTTTGAGCTTATGACACAGCTGATAAAATCTCCCATATACACAGTAACTTTTGCTGTGTTGATTTGTCACGACCACAGAATTGTTTTCAGGTAGCAAATGCATTGCTTTATAGATTTCCAGTAAGATATATGACATAGTTTTCAGTTTGGCTCAGTGACAGAGAGGAAATTCTAGAACATGACCTTGCATAAGAATCTTCCTGAGTTTTGCAGTAACAGCTTAAAAACACACTGATGCCACAAACGTTTTGGTCTGTTACTGTCAAACACAGCAGTCTTTTTGGAGCATTATATTTGAATGCATTTGAAAAGGCATTTGATGAGTTAAAAAGAAGTCAAAACTGGTTGTGTGGAACAGTTCCAAACCATTGTGCTATATTATTACAAGCATTACTTGAGTATTCAAGAAGGGGAATGTACCTGAGGGCTTAAGAACAGAATATCTGGCAGCAAAATATCACTATTCTCTTCTTGCCGATAAAATACAGCACAGTGTAATTACTGCTTAACACTTTGAAAAACTGTTGGTGTATGTCTAAGGTCAAAGTTAATCAGCTATCTGGAAATTGCTCAGAAAAAGAGGATTCCCTAGTTATCACAGAGGCAGAGTGACATATTTACTCAACTGTCTGAGACAAAGTGAACCAGTTCCTTGCTTTCCATACTGCTATGTCACCCAGGAATAGCAGGATGCTCTCCCGAAAACCCCTTCCACCACCAAGTCAATAATTGCAATGCAAATAAGAAAATTTTCATTAAAATGGGTTTGGGAACAAATGGAAGGGATTGTATTTTCTTTTTAACAATTCTAGTTATCAGAATAGTTCAAGCTATTTCAGGCGAGTCCCTAAGGGAAAGTAAATATGCCTTAAACTTACTCTAAGTTTCAACCCTGCATGGTCTCCACGCAAAATAAGGTCATGAACCATACGAGAAACCAGCTGTTCAAAATTAGCTTCACACTCTTAATAGGAAGGGACTAAACCAGCGTTATAATTATTCAGAAGGCCTTCATTACACTTTGTCTGTCACTTTACAGAAGACAGAGCAGAAAGAGGCAGTGGTAGGCTTTTGTACGTCTTAAGAGTGATTTAGATGGGAAACAGGAATTACTGTGCACATGCTATTGACATTGAAGGCATGCAACCTCTGCTGGTCTAATGCAACAAGATCATTTAAATCTGCATATTTACATATAAAATGTCTTTTACCTATGTAAAGGATTTTAGTTACATAAGCTTTTTATATCTTTCACCGTTTATTCTCTAACATCACATACATGACTCAATTTAAAATTAATTTTTTTGTAAAGCAGGGATGTTCTCCATTTTGCCAGCTATCAGATTTTTCAGCCATTTTTAGACATAGTTTTTAATAAGTTGATATGTACTGTAGGCATTAAATGTATACCTTTCATTTGTCACATTTTTTTAACTATGTATCAGTAATTGCAGATTTCATTAATTGTCAGCTTGCCGTTCTTTACCTCTTAGTGGCTGTTGTTTTTTAGGGGAAGATCTACAGTAATACAAACCAAAGTTACAAAAAAACCCCACCTCTTAGGTTGACAGACATAGCTGTGCTAGTTTTTTTAAACTAATAGCAGTAAGAAATAAATTCTGTTTTATCCTATTCAGCCAAAACAACAAAGCAAGAGGGATTTTCCTACAGATTTAGTGTAAAAGTCCCCAGATGACAGGCACAAAAGCCTGGATATCAAACAGGATGAAAATGCTGATGTTCAACACCTGCACTGTGTGAGGGCCAAGAAGTAAGATAAAGCCTTTGCAACCAACACACCTGTTTGATACTGCAATTTTTAACCCTCTCCTCTTCCTTCTCAAACTCCTTACTTAAAATAGGATTCTGTTAGAGTGATGCAATCAAAAGAGATGTTAAAGCACAGTATTAAAATAGAGACTACATTCTGCCTTCTTGTCAAAAGGCATCAAATACCTATTTTATTTGTATTAAAAGGCTATTTAGCTTGATATATTTTTAATAATACTGGAAAGGATTATGCGTGGCTACAAAATTATGGAAAAAAATCATGCAGGCTGTATGGAAGTGTTTTGTGTGTCTACCAAAATGTTGGTGCCGTCACGGTGTTATATATGACTAGGTATATGCTGCTAAAAAACCTGAGTAGTCTAATCTTTCTCCCTGCTTTTCAGAGGCTGAAGTGTTATGATTAAAGGCCACCCAGCCAAAGCTGAGCCCATGTATCTACTGGGTCTGCTTGTGCAGTCCATAAGCACCGAGTGTTCATGCTGAAGTGCAAAAGGCTTCTGTGTCATGTCACAAACGCATGAACAGGGGCCCGTGTTGCAGCATTCCTTACACTCTATCATTCAGTTCTTAAAAAAAAAAAGAATATTCAAGAGAATATTTAAAAGAATATTCAAGAAGAAGAATAGTTGACAGTTTTTCTTCGGTCATAATCAATACTAAAAATGAGGGTCACGTTATTAGGTCCTCAGTCATTTTTAACATAATCCACACAAGTTAATTGGCATTGTAGATAAAAGCAGTTTGCCTAACTGCGAAAACTTACACAACTGGCAGCTAATATGAAATTATAAGGTGATGTTTCTTTCTGCTTCTTTCACCATTCCACGTAGAAAACTTCTTTAAATGTCTTCCATTATTGCTTGCAAAGTACTAAATAAATTCAAACCCCATAACTGTCTACTGGAATAATATGAGATATTGCACATGAAAGAGAGTTATGCTTCTTACAGCAGAAAGCAGGGTCAAGGTGGAAAGGGTGGACTCGATACAGTACAGCTATAGCTGTGCAAACTATGCATTTTCCCCACATCTCAGCTATACCAGGGTATGACCACTCCAATGAAGCAGCACCCAGGAGCTCTGATTTTGTTGGAAGGATTAGCAGAAATTGCTCATGTTTAAAAATAGGTGATCCAATCCAATACCAAGAATGGTTTGAATGTGAGGCTTGTTTGCATTTTTTTCATCTTTGCCTCCATATGAGAAAAATAATATCTACAGAACTACTCAGCAAGAGCTCTTAAACTTTTATTCATTTATATGACACTTTAGTTAGATGACGCGCTGGCTATTATTTAAGATAACATATTTTTCAAGCCTGGACACCAGAGAGGAATAAATTAAGCATTGAATAGCCCGACGATCAATTGTCATCTCTTAATATGGCTCAGGAAACAGGGTCCTCAGAAAGACCTAAATACAGAGGGTATGTTACTAGCAATACGAGAAAGGCTGACGGCTCCAGGAAAGAAGCCATATGAATGAAGAGCAGAGGATGAGGGGTTTCATTAGGATCTCTAAATAGGTCTGTAAGAGTGTTCAAAAGTGATAAGGAAACTGAGTCTGGACACCCATGTGTTATTACAAGACCTAGATTTGTTATACTCTTGTGCTAGTTACAATAAATCAGGGAGGATTTTTTTAACACTCTGCAAAACTATTCTTAGCCAACTTCAACTTTGTGTCTCTTCTCCATAAAATCAGTGTGTACAATGCTGGGGATCTGGAAGAGGGTCCCCTTAGGTTACATTACCTAAAGGACTCACAGTACAAGATCTTACTCCTTTGAAAGGGTAGCAGAGCAAAACCATTTACTTATAAGACCTGCCAGTGAGGTCAGGGAACTAAACGTTCAAAGTTAAAAACCACTCGAGGGTAACTCCAGAGCAGAGAGTCTGGCACATTGGGACTCAAAGCAGGAATCCTAGTTAGAGTTCCCCCAAAAGGGATTAGTTTACCAGGGTGCTAGAAATCAAACTATTATCAAGCAAAAAATGGGCAAATGTGGGAGCTGAAGAAATCTGGGGGACTGCTATTAAGATGGTGATTTCACCCCTCCTTTCTTCCTGAGTATATCTGGCTTATTTGATAGAAACCCCTGAAACGTTTCCAACAGTAATAAAGCAAAAAGTGTTTTCATTCTCCAAGATCTCAGAGGCGAGGACATGTGCAATTTTAGTCTTTATTACCTAACCAAAGATGTTTCAAATTTCAGTATGCTTCACAAGAATATTCATTTCTCCCTTGCAAAACAAAATTATACCCAAAAGTTTGACAATATCTGTGTGGAAACAAGGGAATGGCAAAACAAAATTTCTTTTGACTTGCCACCTCCTGTAGCCCATCCTTTTAACCTCCACTTGAACTTTTGCAGTAGTTAAATGGTAGATTGATGTTTTAAGCAGAGCTAAAAAGTGCTGACAGTGTTGGAATAAAGATTGGAACACACTAATAGATTTTAGTGTCTGAAACTTTTGATAATCTAGCCCTGAGTGTCATGGGTCTCTCTGAGTGGATTCCATCTGTCCCATAAAGTTATGTATTGAAACGTAATGCAGTCCTTTGATCTTCCCTGCGTGAAGATCCTTGCATTCCATAAAATCAACAAGATGCTCTCATTCACTGCAAAGCCAGATCTCAGACTTGGTGATTGCCGAGACTATACTACTTGTTAGTGTGTATGCCTTCTCCCCTTTTGTTTATGTCAAGTTTAAGGTGCAGGATGACCCCAACAACACTGGTAAAAAAACACTGTAGTGAATTAATAGACATGTCAGCAATGTTGGTTGTTTGTCCTTGTGATAGAGTTTGTAACACAAATATGACAACTAAGAGGGTTACTTCAGATTAGCACTGCCATAGTAGGAAGTGGACTAAGTTTTTTTTACCTGAGTACATAATTAGAAATAAGACTGAAAGCCCACTTGCCACTTATGTGGTTACACAAGATACCTGTGCTCAGACCTTCAGCTGCTCCTAAGAGACCTGAAAAGTAGCCCAGAGGAACATGCTCTCTCCATGCCGAGCATACCCACAGTAAGTTCATAGCACAGTGCAGGGCAAACTCACGCACCGTCTTTCCTTGCTGAGACACTCTGCCCTACACCCAGAGCTGCCACCAAGCTTCTTAGGAGCTCTGTAAGACCACCAAAATCCCCGGTACAGGGGAAATCCAAACGCAGCTGAATCCCAGCTGGCCTCCAACAGTCCCAGATAATGCACTATGAGCCCTCAGGGGATCTCCTCATCCTGCCTCAGCATCCACATAGCAGTGCTGCTGTGCCTGAGTACTTTTATGCAGACAGATGTGGGGCAGGATTTTCCCTTAGTGACTTATCAAGTTCATTAAAGAACTACATTGCATATCTGCAAACAGAGCTGTCATGGGTTAAGGCTGGATCAGCCACTAGAAAAGTGACAGATGCTCTCTATTAACACCTCTCCCTTCCCAATGGGGAAGAGAAGGGGAATAAGGGGGAGAGACTTATGGATTGGAAAAGAAAACTGAAACTGCTTTAATGAGAATAATAACAATAAAATGAAATTTATACAAAAACAATACCAAACCCAACCCCTCTGATGGCAATTATGTCACCATCACCCCTGATGCTGTGGGCAGGCACTGAGGAAGTCCCAGACTGGTCTCAGTGGTGGATGGGAACTGGCTTCAGGAGCTGGATTCTGGAACTGGATTCAGGAATGCACGGATTGGGATCAAAGGCAGAACAGAGTCCTCCTCAGACACCAGCCACTGAAGAAGAGAGATTGACCCTCATGATCCCTCAGCTTTATACCGAATATTACGTCTATGGAATGGAAGGTCAGTTTAGGGACACTTGTCCTCTCTGCTCCTCCCTACAGATGCAGCCTTACTGCACCCCCACCGTGGTACACAAGATTAGCAGTGACCCTGGTCTTCACAGGAGCAAGTACAAGCAAGAGCCTCTCTGCACACCAACTCCTGGTAGTAACTGTAAACATCAGGTGTTATCACTAATAGAAACAGACACTGTCTGGACAAATACGACGTTAACTTCAGACAGTGCAGTCACTTAGAAGAGACTGAGCTGAAAAGTAAAATCACTGAACAGAGTTAGTTCTGTTCTAACTTAAACCAGAGCAAAAGGCCAGATGCCTCTACTCCCTATACATTCATCCCCAAAACTCATTTGGGTCCTTATGTGCACTAGTTGGTGAAAACAACCTCTGGCACTGTAAACAATGTGCTAAGGATTGTCTGACATCCAGAAAAAGTCTATTATGATATATGAAATGAAATAGCATTTAATTTTTTTTCATGTCTTCAGAGAACACCTTATTCACCGTATTCATTTAGTTTGCAGTTTAAATATCATCATGAGCTTTTTTCCAGCCACTTGCCATATAGTAAGTTAAATATACTACCAGCATAATTCTGTTCATTGATAAAGGTCCTATTTTCCTATTATTATGAACGCTATTAATACTGAAGTTGTATCCTGTATTATACCACCTACTTCCAAAACAGATGACAAAACCATGAATGTTTTCATGTAATTTACAGTTATTTCATTAGATGGCAGTGCAACATTCAAAAAAAGGTTTTATTCTTTTATACATCTGTATTTCATATTCACCGAGAGAAGCAGTTGATTTTATGTCAGGTGAAAAATCTAATCTAAAGACAAATTTACATTTTGGAACGTTCAAATCTAACATCTGGAAGTCTATCTGAACATTAAGTGCTAAGTATTGATAACTAAATCAAGATATTAATCTTCTTGCCGAAAAGTTGTAACTTTTAATAAATATTATTCATTGTCATCTTTATCTCCTAGAGTCTATTCAAGAAATTTGTTTTGTCAAAATCAATGTGTTGAGATGAATGATGGTTTTAAACAATCTTTTTATCTTTTTGATCCTTAGGCCAGCTGAGAATCAAGTCACCTCCAGATAAAAGCCTGGAACTACTTTAGTACGTTGTCCTCAGTAGAAAGAATGTTTACAATGACACGGATCATTAAAGAATTATTCTTCTTGTATCATAAATACCTATGTTACCCCTTCCTACCCTAAAATCTGATTTGTGTTGCTCTGTAATGCAATGACTTGCTCTCTTACTTTTCAGCAAATCTTATTTTTCTAGAACTGAAAGCATATCTGAGGACATTTTTTCTTTCCTAATTCCTTCATACTCCTTTCCTCCCTTGATATATCTAACAAGGAGGAAGAAGTACTAAAACAGAAAAGAAAAAGAAACTCTGCATTAAGGCACACTAAATATAAGAAAGATTAAAGTACTTGATACGACAGATAGTGAATTTAATCAAATAAGTTCAAAATACCTACTTAGGCTGCCTATTCTTCTGTATTTACAATTCTCTTTCCGATTCGGGAAATCCCTGAGTTACAACGACTCGGAGGATGAAAGAATTGTCCTGGGGAAGTATCACCATATGCTTGTCCTGGTCCTGACTTCTGCCCTTCACATCTGACATTTGCTATTAGAGAGGACATTACAATCGGCTGGCAGACCCTCTGGTCTGCCCTGGTACCACTGTTCATAGGGAAAACAACTAATAAATATTATTCATGCTACGTATTATTCATGCTGTGTATGTGATTCTCTTCATGAACTCAAAAGAGTTCATGTGAACTCTTCGTGTTCCCAAATGCCATATGCTCCAGGTGATGTCTTTTTTTTTTTTTCTGGGAATGAATTCTGCCACTGAAACACACAAACCCAATTTGCAGCTACAAAGTGTTTTCAGTATTTTGAGTCATTCCATATATGCAAATCTTTTCTACTTCTTGTGAACTGATAGGGTTTCAGTCTTGCTGGAGGATTATGACAGCAAAGAACTACACTGGTTCTTCTTCAGCATTTCTTTATTGTCAGCTGTTCTGACAGCAGCAAAACTTTCACTGGGAAAAAAATAATTCCCAGTTAAAAAATGGGTTTACATCTCCCTCTCTTTACAATATACATGCTGCCAACAAGGTTACTGGTGTACTGTTTCTTTTGATTGTACTTTGCAAGGTTACAGAACCAGTACTGCAGGTGCTTGATAAGAGACAGCACCCTCCTTAATATTGTACTGTCCTTCAACGTACAGAAGCCTCAGGCAGTGCGCTAAAGCGGACTGCTTTTTTTCCCACGATATTCCTTGAGGGATTTCTATTTTTCAAATAATGTCTGAGGTGACAAGCATTTTAAGAATCTCTGGTTCTTTAAAATTCCACCAATTTTTCTGAAAAAGCATGCTATCAAAATGCCATGTCCTTTACTGGTATTTACCCTGAAGGCTAGGAAAGCATTGCTGTGAAAGGTGGGGTTCTGAGGGTACAGAATTACAGCGGATGTGCTGTAAAGCCCTACTTTAGGCTCTTTGTTAGTTTTGAACCCTATCAGAGCTGACCGGATATTCCCATCTGTCTGAAATTAGCATGTTTTCCTTTTTTTTTTGCTTAATTCCCAGTGTTGTACACCAGTGTAAGCATATCACAGATTTGGACACAAGATTTTGCTTCTGATAAAAACGGTGCTGTGTCTTTGTTTTTGCTATATTTAGGTTTTGCTATATTTAAATATATATATATTTATATTTGTTATATTTGGGTTTTGCTATATTTAAAATGGCATGATTATATTTAAAATGGCATGGTTATTTTCCCTCTACTTTTCTTTTCAAACTTCATTAATTCTCTTAATTTAATTTTCTGCTTCACTTTATCAGCAAGTTACTGAGTTCCAGGAAATGGGAAAGCAGCAAATTGATGTTATCACTGGGCTTTTGGGAGCAGGAAGACTACACATAGTATGATGACATAAGTCTACTAAAAATAGAAGGAAAGAACACAGGCTAAAGAAGAAAACAGTTATCTTAGTAATGATAATATATGAAAAAAAGATTGTCTTCCAATCTTTTCCTGTTTTTTTCCCATCTGCATGGCTAGGAATTGGTCTTTTTTTCCATGATAGCTTTAATCTAGCAAGCAGAAATGTAACTTTTAAAGCAAGGTCTTTAAAAATTAAATCCAGAATTATTATTATTATTGGAGAAAAAAGATACTATGGAACATGTTTTATGAATTCATTAAGATGCGTCATAGGTGGCTAGAGTCCCCAGTGAAGCTGAAGCACTCATTAATGGCTCTGCAGTATCTCTCCTATCATGCCTTCATGTTGAAATACCTTCTGGAAATATTTGTTTTCTCATCGAACACTATCAGATATTAACTCAGATTTGAAACATAGCATTCTCGCATTCATGTTTCCTAATATATTAATGTTTCAAATTTAAAAAATATTTTTTTAATATAATCTTTTTTAAAAATAGTAGAAAAACATTAACGTGCTGCAAAGCCATCAAAGGGACTTAGGAAATTTGAAGTGTAAATTGTAGACATGAAAAACTACAGAAGTGAATATGAGTGTGTAACGCTAATAGTATGTTTTACCTGTGAATGAATGCCAGAGCAGAACAGGAGAGTCTCAAGTCTTTAGATTTTTGTAACATCAATCATTGGTGACAAAAAAAAATTACTATAAAATAATAGTTTTATCAGCATTCTCTATCAAATAAATTCATGTTCCCCATACAGCTTGTAGGGCGTGAGAAAAACACCACTATGTTTGCCAGTAATCACCATTGCTTGACCATTTAGCTGGCAAATAAAAAACATAACACTTAGAATATAAAAACCTGAACCCCAAGAGGCCTCAGGTGCCATACTTTAGATAAAAAGGAAAGCGATGTGTAATTCTACTGCAGGTTTTTAAAAGAAAAAAGTTCATCTGCCTTTTAAAGATCAACAGCCAATGAGATTTTGCATCAGACCAGTTTCTGATCCTGCTTCCCAGCTATATAACCAAGGGCTAAATGCTAGCAAAGCAGTTTGATCTCACAGTGCTGTTGCCTCACCACCCTGTAACACATCTTTGCTGCTACTCACATCCCTCAGTGCACTCAGGCGCTCATCTGCGCTTCCTAGCCTTGCTCCTTGATCAGTCTCAGCTGCATCTCCACGCAGAAACACACCAGTGTTCGGGCTGCAGACGAAGGTACCCACACTGGGTGAGGGATTTGGCATGTCTCAGGTGGCAAGGCCATGCTTTCCATGCTTTGGGAGCAGTAAGAGTTGCCTCCTTGTAAATGCTGGGGCAGCTGTTCAAAATCCAGAGCTGACTCTGACAGCAAACACTAAAATATAAAGCATCTGTGGCATCGCCTTCATCAGAGGAGTCAGCTCTCTCCAATGAAACAGGAGATACTGGTAGATCAAGGAGTTCAGGCTATAGTTTCTACAAATGTGAGGGTAATTAGGAAGACTTGATTTCCTAATGAAGCGTACCCTGGCTTGTGAAGGGAAGATAGGAGGCTGTGTATACAGAAGGAGAACTGATAACTCACAGATCAACTTTTGGAGGAATCAACTGCATAGAGAGCATAGTTTGTACAAATACTGAGGAATACGGGACTGGGAATCGTTCGTGTCAACCCCATCCTGCCACTCTCAGTGCTTTGGACCGCTGTCTAAATCTGTCTTAGGAAAAGAGAAGCAGAAATGTTAGCCAATAATGATTTGACTAGCTGAGTATTCCCAAATATTTCCACAAACTTAAAAGAAATTAATTTCCTGCTAAACTGTATATATCTACTTTCTGGTAGCAAAAAAAAATAAACATTATACCTCACAAGTCAGTAGCAAAATACATTAATTACACAGTTTCA
The DNA here is from genome assembly GCA_009769605.1 of Bucorvus abyssinicus. Classification (NCBI taxonomy): domain Eukaryota; kingdom Metazoa; phylum Chordata; class Aves; order Bucerotiformes; family Bucorvidae; genus Bucorvus; species Bucorvus abyssinicus. Next base: position 32,516,239 of record CM020026.1, read on the forward strand.
AATTTTATGTAGAAAAACAGAACACCAGCCAATTTCCTTCTCTTTTTTTTTTTTTTCCCCAGCTACACAAAGGGAAACCTGAACAAAAAAAAGAAATTCAAATAAACCCAAAGATCAAAAATATATATCTTTTGATTATTTTTCCTTTACTATCAGATCTCTTCTGCTGATTTGAATAGGTTACCTAGGACAAACAATGCATAAAAGTTTGTCTTCAGATCTCTGATAGGAAATCCCCACTGCAGCAATAAATATTATATCTATGGCAGGCAATTGGCAAGCTACCTTGATCATGATAGTCCCTGGCTGACAATCACACAAAAGTGAGACCAGAAAGTATATCTTAAATGTTTCAGCACTTGGATTTTCCTAACTACTCCTTTCAAGTTCTTTATGAACAACTTGTATATAGATCAAAACATGCTAATTTCATCATTGCTGGCCAGCATCATAAAAGATTCGTATGGAAACATATGGGCACACTCACCAACTTTTTAAGCAACCAAATCTTTCATAGAACTATTGAAGTTCCTTCGTGAGATAAAAGAGTTTTGCTGTTTTGAAACAATAGTACCTCTTTTGTTAATATGAAAACATACGAGAGTGCTATGTGTCATTCATCATCTGTCACCTTTTCATTTAAAACACTGTCAAGGGGCTGCCTAAATATGGAAAGGTAGCAAGGGCTAGTACACTGCACAGCCAAGACAGGTTTTGATTTTGACTCTGAACAAACTGCCTAATTACCCGAAGAAACATGAACAAAATATCAAAAAAACATACGCAATACCTGGTTATGAGATGTAGCTATTTTTTTTTTTCTGTCTTGCAACAGTCTTTGAAGAAGCATTGATGAGCTGCAAGTGATCTGTTCTCAGAGATGCTCAGGGAAAGGAATTACATCCTAAAGAGTGACCTAAAGAAGGTGAGAGGTGGTAAAAGCATTAAGAAAATACAGGTTCACCATAAGGAAAATTGTCGACAGAGCAGACAGAATGGCTTAAGGCAAACTCTGCTAATAATCTAGAAATAGATGAAATGAGCTTTTCAAAGTGTATATGCCACAAAGAAAACCTACAGAAACATCTACATATTCCTTGTTGCAGTTGTTTGCCTAGCACTATCATCAGAAGGGAGAACACTTTACATAGCCAACATTAGCAGACATTCCTAGATAAAAGAATTTACTTCCTCATTAGGGTAAACTTGAGGAGTTAACTGAGGTTATAAGCCATAAAACCACACGCACTACACAAATGAGGGTATCTTGGACCCAATTTTTAGCAATAAATCAAATGCTTGCAATGGTACATGAATAGAGCCATGAAACATTTCTAGTTGCCTAAGGCAATTTCATACTGCATGAGACAATGTCATACTGTACCTTACAGCGTTCAGCAATCACCAAGCACAAAACTCACCTCATGAGACTTCACGATTTTGGAAGAGATACCCATGGCACCATGACCTAGAAAAGAATGTGTGAGTGACCAGGTACCATGTCACACAGGGTTTAGAGTTTAGTGTTTAGCAGTTTCTAGTATGCATAAAGATAATAGCATAGAATTAAAAGCATTTGCTGACCATCTGGTGACTGTTAAGTACTGGACTCTAGCTCCCTAAGAAAAATTTGGACAAAGCAATCTTCTCAGAGAAAAAATCTAGTCTGTTTACTCAAAGAAGAATAAGACTGTAGCAAAAGTAGGAATTCTTTCAGATTAGTTGGAAAAAGATCAATAAAAGAAAAACAAAACACCAAAACCAACAGGTATCCAGATCCCTACACTAAATCACAGAGCTAAAGTGGGTTTTTTACCAAAAAAAAAAAAAAGAGAACTGTCTGATCTATCTGTTAAGAGCTACCGTTCTGAAAGTTTGACTGGAGGGCCAGCAACACAGTATAGCTTCGTAGAACCATGACAAGGAGTTTCCTGAAAAGGAAAAGCTACCATCTGATATTTTAAAAATCAAAACCTGTTCTAATTCATATCTGGAATACAGTAGGCTACAAGCACCTATCCATATCTTCATGTTAAAAGTTACCAAGGGTATAGACCATTTTAATAGGTCCATTCTGCAGCAGGTTAAATTTCTTGACAAATTTACACAGTTGTTAAGACTTTTCTGCATTTGTTTAGTTTAATGATTGCTTAATGATTAATTGAAGATATTGTCTCCTTATAGTGAAGGTGAAATTGAGATATAAAGACTTTAATAGAGGTTAAATAGTCCCAAGATTGAATAGCTAGAGGAAAAGGCAGAATAAAAAGCAGAATGCAGTTCTGACTTTTCATGCTGTCATTGGATTATGCTACTTTTCAGGAAGAGTAAATGGCCAAACTGGTGCTAAATCTACAAGAAGAAGACACAGTCTTTGTCCAGCTGAAAAGAAAAAGTTTCTGGGTGGAGTTCAAAACCTGATGACCCACCTGATCAGTAGGCTCTCTAGTGAGGAAGACTTACTAAATGTGAAAATCACCTCAGATTTTGCAAAAAGTCCTGAGAATATTCCGCTTCCTATCACTTCACCTGAATCTTGTTCATGCCAAGCTCCGGCCATCTGGCTTCCATTCATACCTCTACTAGAAAAGGAAATTATATTTTCTGGCTCTAGCAAAATAGAAGACATAGAATTAGCATTATCAGGATACTGATGACTTGGTAGCTAATACTACTTCATGGTCTTTACCCAGAAGCTTCAGCACAATAGGGGTCAACTGCTATAAACGCTTAGGTGTAAGCATAGTTGTCTATCACCACCTGCTGATACCTCAGCCATGTACAGACGAAACCACCCTAAGACAAACCTACCCACCCTGAGACCCACATTCATGTCTAAGGAATCTTATAGCCACTAGAATTAGAGATGGATGGAAGACATCTTCCATGAATATTAAAGAGACAAACATGTTTCCTGAAACAGTCAACCACTGAAACTGCTATTGCCAGGAACAAAGGTAACACTTGTAACGTATTTGAAAAGCAACTTTCATAAATATATGCTAGTGTAGATACATATATATTAAAAGATTACATTTGGGAGACAAATGTGACTTAACGTGGGCTTTATTCATAAATCAAGTAACCCTCGTGACTTGAAGATATCCATGAAAGTAATATTATGTGGTTTGTGATATTTTAAGTGTGAATAAAGCATGATTCAATTTTCCTATAATTAGACAAAATATACAAACCGGGACTTTACCACAGAAAGATTTTTACTAAGCTCACTTTCAAAAGACTGCCTTTCTAACACTTACTCCTTCCCCTGTGAGTTGCATTTACTAGAGATTTGCTATAATAAGAAAATACCAACAGCATTTTGGATATGTTTGAAATTCGGAGAGCTACTGTCACCACTACTTTAATGTAGTATTTTCTCTTTTCCTGAACTGCCAGAACGGTTGTAGTCTCTGATCATGTGGCAGATGAAATAGTTATTTTGGCCAGCTGCCAAGCAATTTCTGTTTGAAACTTAATACCTCACCAAGGGGCAATAGAAATAACTGTTTGACCTCTCCTCTGTTTGTTTGTTTGGGTTTTTTTCTACCTATTTGCACACAACTTATTCATAAAGATGTCATGGCTAGGTATGTTCCACCTGAGAAGATTTTACACCTTTCTGGTTTTCTACTCATGAATCTCTGAATGTTAAGAGCTCATACAGCACTGTCAAAACTGCTGCAAAACTTGGTATCAAAAACTTAGTTAAACTAATGCCATAAACCAGACCTTCGTGATTAACATTTTGATGGTACATAACAACTTTAGATTGTTCTCTTTCTCTAGCAATATATTTATTGTGTTGTACTGAGACAAGCACAGGTATATCCAGATGTATGCTGACATCAAGTACACATCAGCAATTGTTCCACCACAGCATCTGAATATCCTATTGCAAAGGAAATTGTTTTCAGAGACATGTCTGATAGGTTGATGCAGACATCCAGGAAGTGTAGAATTGCACCGTCAAGTTCTTCAATGTTGCGAAATATTTACTTCACTTTTCTGCCTCATAAAAGGAAATGGCCCAGAGGAGAACTTATTTCAGGTCTTATTCCTAGTCAGCGTTCTACAGCGAATGCCCAGAATACACACCTGTTTTATTCTTACTCTCTTCCCCATGCAGAGGAGATGCAGTACTGTCTGATCTCATGCAGCCATTGCTATGTTCGTATAATTTGAGTCTTCAAATGGTTGCACTACTAAAAAACCCAATAAAATAATTGCAGAGAATTTAACAGCAGTGAAGTCAATAGTTCTGCTCACGTGAAAAGCAGAAAGAGCAAATGCAAAGAAGATTTCAAAAAGGCCTCCTTACTGATAGCATCTCCGTGCAGTACAGAGCAAGATGAGCAAAACTTAAGCATCTTACCACAGTGTTCTCAGTGTTTATGACACAGGCTTAGTTCAGAACATTAAGGCAATGGTGAAGATGCATTTATGGTTTATAAAACTGTCTTACTTCTGTTTAGTTCTCTGCTGTACAGAAGGAGGAGTAAGGTAAACCTATTGGTTTGTAATGGTATAATTAGAGCCATGGTACAGTGGTACTAGTATGATCACATAAACTGAAAAAAAACCCCAACACTCCCTGTCATGGTTTAACCCCATAATAATAATAATAATTGTAATGAAAAGGAATATAACAAAAAGAGAGAGAAATAAAACCCAAGACAAGTGATGCACAATGCAATTGCTCACCATCCACTGACCAATGCCCAAGCAGCAATCCACCTCTCCCAGCCAACTCACCCCAGTTTATATACCGAGCATGACATTCTATGGTATGGAATATCCCTTTGGCCAGTTAGGTCAGCTGTCCTGGCCACACTCCCTTCCAGCTTCTTGAGCACCTGCTCGCTGGCAGAGCATGGCAAAGTGAAAATCCTTCACTTAGGATAAGTGCTACTTAACAAGGACTAAAACATCAGTTTGTTATCAACATCATTCTCATGTGTCCCAGGTTAGGAAAAAAACCCAGTTTTTCCTGTTTGGAAGGTTTGTTTTAAACTGACCAATTGGACTATTCCCTGACATGTCACGTTTAGCACCTCTCATTGGTTGGAAAAGTTTCTCGTGAGCGTCCCGGTCCCTTTAAGAGGCGCGTATCACCCTCGCCTCTCTCTCTGGGGACTCCGCAGGACTTCCTGTACACTCCTCTTTGTGCTCCGACGGTGTCCCGCACACTTCCTGCTTTGCACTCCGAGGGGGGCCGCGGGCTTGCAGCTTCTCTCCGGGAAAAGGCTTTCCAGGCTCAGGGTTTGGCTCCGGGCACCTTACAGGCTGTGTCCCCCTGGCTTAAACCTTCAGAGGAACACGCCTGCCTGCCTGCCCACTTGCCTGCCTGTGGCTACGGCACCCCGCGCTGCCGGAGCAGAGCCGTCGCTGTGGGAAACCCCCGCGCCGCCTGGGACAGATCCCGCTGCTGGAGACACCGCGACTCGGGGCTGCTCTTTCCCTGCTGCTAACGCCGCCGCTTTTGCTGCTTTTCTTCCTTCAACCCACACGACCAGACCGGTAGGAACAGCGCAGATCGCAGTTTGCATGTGGGATGCTGGCGTTCGTAACAGCCGCGGCTCCTTTGTTCCACTCTACGAGAGCGCCCACGTGGCCAGTGTCATCTTGGACACTGCCACGGTATCATTTCCTTCCCTCACCCGCGTTTAACCCTCGCTGATCCATCCCGTACAAACCCTCCAATATTGCATTGGTTTTTCCCTGCATATAATATATTTTGTTCTAGTGTTATTAAACTTTGTTTCAGTTTTCCAAATGTTCAGAGGTCTCTCAAATTCTTCTTCCTTTTCCTATCTCCGCTTTTTAACCCCTTCTCTCCCATTCCAGGGGGGAGGGGTTTTAGGGATAGGAGAGGACACGTTCCCGTGATTGGCTTGCCTCAGCCAACCAGTGACATCATGCTAAATCCAAAACAGAGCACTGGAAAAACACAGCTACCAGGAAGAAAATTAACTCTATCCCAGCCAAAACCAGGACACACTTGTAGCTCATATAGCTGCTGGTAAAGACCTATGTTTAAGTAAACTTCACAAAGTTACTAAAGCAAGATTGGGAGGCTATGAAAAAAAAGCCACAAAGTACATTAAGAAATGAAAATAGGTGGAAATGAAATCTATTATGAAAATGTGCTTGTTAAATGACTCTCACGTCAGGAAGTAAATTTTGCACAACCCCGGAGTGCTACCAGAGTGTATGGCCATACCAGTGATTTGAATGTTCAGGTAGAGTCAGTGTAGCTGGCTGTCACACCAGAGCATTAAAGATAATATCAACAAGCTTATGACAGAAACCAGGAAGATAGATATGGACTGGACCAAACTGCTGCCTGCAAACACAAATGGTTCCAATCAAAGAACTGTGTGCCTTTTAGACTACTGCCCACTTTCTCTGAATATATCAGCTCTTCTAATAACAAATAGCCATTTCCAGAGGCGCTTGGGTTCTCCTACACACTGTTAACTATTATAGCTGGAAGAGTTCCACAGAAGACAAAAATTCAACCTTCTGCACTCTGACAAACAGCACAAAGATGAATAAAAGTAATAATTTCACTTCAACTAAGCTCAGAAGTCAAGGTCACTCCTGGATTTTGAAAAAAGTCCTGTATGGCTAGTATATTATTACTGACACTTCTTGGTAAAGAGAGCAGAAGAAAACAAAATGCGTGAAGAACTACAGGACTGGCATAGAGCACTCAATTTCCAGCCAGCTCTGAGATCAAAGGGCTAAGTTTTATAGCTACTGGGAGAATTCATGGGAAGCAGAAAGTAGAGCTGTACCTGTTATACAAACGGCGTAACTAACTTGAATAGTTCTCCGTCCCTGGAAAAAAGGAAAGACGGAAATCGGACAGCCAATCATGCAGGGATTTCTTTCAAGATGAGACATTTTCTCTGCCTTCAGAGATTTTCTCCAAACCTTTACCAATTACCCTCTTTATGACATTAGAGCAGCTCACACCTTTTAGATTGATAGGGTTATGCAAAATATAAAAAGTTGAACCAACCTCTCTTGGGAGAGTTGGGCTTTCTGAAGTGGAAGTGAAAACCACACCAAAAGAACAACCACCGACAACTAAAGCTATTAGTCCAGTGACATATGAAAACAGCTATGTTGAGATGTCGCTTTGGCATTTGCCATTTTCAAACTAGAAAACCACTAACTGCATCTGAAGATCATGATGGGCAGAATTTAACCGAGAGCAAATAAATGCTGTAAGCAAAATGAAATAGGAAAAGACAATGTCTTTCTTCAACGGCAATACAAGAGAACTAAAAAGGGAGGCTGTGACAGCTTTTCAGTGCTCTGGAGGTTTTGTACAGTCATTCATCTCCACAATACCTGCTCCATAACATTTTGTTCAAGGATTACTGGCATATTTCTAAAATGGGAATGGGGCAAGAAAATGACAAGCATATATCACTCATCTTCTTCATCTGTAAGTTGGCTAGGTGTTTGGATCCCGAAGTTTCAGCTGATTATTCACCACTTAAAGCTGTCCTCAGTTACTATTCTGGACTGTATTGTATCTGTGGAAAAAGATGCACCATAATAACAAGGATGATCACAGCCTTTGCCATCTTGAAAGTATTTTTGAAGTAGTTGGATTAACAGTAAGCTGCTAATCCAAAGAGAGGTACCTCTTTTATTGGTATGATTTAAAACATGGGGTGTGTTTGCCAGAAATGCATAGGAATTGTGTCCTGAGCAGCAGCCACTGTTTTTTTACACAACTTATATAGAATAAATTATTTTAACATGCAGAAGAATTTCTATTTAAAACATACACTTTTGTCTTTAGTTATTTATCTATTACTAATGGGACTCAGTGCTATCAACAAAATCATTATTTTATGGTAAATTGAAGTACAACATTATTTTACTAAACTGTATTCAGTGCACTGTAGATCTTTCACTACCTATTTTTCAGAAAATTTCAGTGAAGCCTTTTAACCTTAGTAAGTTACATATTGCTAGCCACAAAGTGCTGAAAAACCTTTTTGTGTATCTGCATTCAATTTCTATTTGGCAGAAATAGAAATTTGTCCACAGTCCATCAGTAATCTACCTCATCCATCTCTCCCTATAGATTGGAAGAAGTTCTGGTACAGTGTTGGCGCTAGCAAGTGTGTTATATACTGGAAAATGCTTTTTGTTAATACATCGCTTTAATATAAATTATGCATGTGCAGTACTTGAACTATATATGCTTCTGCCAAACTGAACTCAAATGAGTTATCTTGAGCTGGAGCCCACTGGGAGCATTGGCCCCTGAAACATGAGACCACCTCTGGTACGGTGCAAATGCTGCTGCCCTCTCCTGGACTGCCTTTCCTGCAGTCCTTTTCCTGGCCCGACGCTTCCTGTGGCAATCATCTGACAGCAAGCTTCAGCAAGTTTAGGTCTAAACCACACAGGGTCTGTCATTAACCCTTACTATTCTTACAGACAGCAGGGACTTCCCAAGTTTACGCTTCATATCCGACAGTCCTGAACTAAATTCGTGCAAATTAGCATGATCTTCCTGTTGTATAGCTCTAAGTAGAATACAGACATAGCTCATCTTCGTCCTGAGTCTTCACACAAAAACTTATGCTGAGATTATCCACTAAAGGAGGAATTAACATAAGAAAGAGCCTCCTTAGGCTCCTCTGTACTCAGTGGAGAAACAAACGCACAGAAGCTTCTCATTCAGTGATATCAGAAACTTCTTACTCTGATACGGTTTCCACTTAAACATACTGATAGGGAATATAATCAAAATATCTTACATAGTGATGAGAATCCTACGTGAAAATTTTAAGGAATACAGAGAATTTGTGTGTTAGTAAAGATAGTAGGAACCATTTGGCAAAAAGCTATCAAGCATGTTGTGATTTGAACCAAGATTTCAAGAGCTAATACTACTTTTTCTTTCAAGAACTACAATACCCTCTTCACAGTTGTTGCAGGTTTGAAACATTACACATAGTGTGCTAAGAGACTCTCAATTTAAAAATGACAGTAAACCAAATAAAGGTAAAACATTTTTAATTCCCTTTTTAAATGTGCATTTGAATTCAATACAGATCTGTAAGGCACTATCATAGGTCAAAAAAAAAAAATTAAACATTCTTTCCAAAATAAGGACAGTCACAGGGCAATGGTATGTGCCTAAAGTATAAGATTATCTGTAACTGAAACAATGAAATATGAATGCTCAGGTTTTGAATGCATTGCAATGTAATGTAATTTCTGTATCACGACGCTACTCAGAGTAAGTATTGGCACTGTAAATGATTTCTCATTGGGGTTAGGGGCTTGTATTCTCTTCATATCCCAGTAAAAAATAAACTCTTTAATAAATAAATATATAAAATAAATATATGCTATCCGGAGATGTATAAATAGGTCCATCCTGAAGAAAAGTTCCAGCTCTGACTACGATGCATCGACATCTAAGGTCCATCACTAAAGTGGAGCCACTAAAACTTCATATACAGTTCTCAGGATTTATTACTATTTTACAGTCCGTTTCTTTCTATTTCTTCCAGCTGCTCTCTCATCCACATGATGTAGGTAGTTCTTTGCTAATTTATGGACCATAGGTAATCCAGACGAAATTGCCAAGAGTTTGTTATTTTTAAAAAAGTCACACTTCAATTTCCCTCTGGTTACTGGCTACCAAACAGTTCAGCAAGTTTGAAGGAGGCTGGTCCACTCTTAGCTTTAAGACTCTGTCTCCAAAATCCAAAGGTTAGAAAACCGAGGTTTGCCTACCACAAAGTAGCTTCTTCTAATCCAGCATCCTAGACCTCTGCAGGTTCCTCATGCTGGTTTTGCCTTGAAATCAGGGGCAACAGCTCCAGTACGGGGTTTTTTCCAAAGTTGCCTTCTTCCTCAGCTGTATCCTAACATATCTTTGTACAGTTCTGGAACTCTTTCAGGATCCACGGGACGGGGCAAGAAATGTGTGAATTTCTGATGCCTTTTGGACCTTGCCCCATCTCTGGGAGTACCGTCTTTGTTAAGTGCTACGAAGTATCGCCGCCCTGAATCTCCATGTTTATACACATTTGAGGAGTAAGTGTTGTACCAGTTTTCCTCAAACTGTTCCCTGAAGATGCATTCAGAAGTTAGTTTCTCCTACAGAAAGGAATGGCGAAGAAAAATATGTCAAGCTGTCACTAGATATTTGAACGCACATGAAAAAAATGATTTAAAAAAAAAAAAGTTTTAGACTTTCAGTGGCCTTTCTATTCATTTAACTGTCAACAAATTAAACCCAAGAAGAATATGTAGACCTGACACTGCTCTTGGAAGCCTACTTTAATCAAACTAGACCTGTACATATACAATTTTGGATTTAAACATGAATTAGTTAATGCTCTAAGAAGGCATTACTTGCTTATGATTTAACTAAAATTCACCTGACCTACAGGAACTATATTATGTAGAGTTCTGTCTTGGGCTATCGACCATTCTAGAAATGAGTAGAAGGACTCGGGTGGAAACAGATCAGGAAGGTATTTGCATCTGTTTTTTGTGGTGTGCATCACTTCCTACATTTTAAACCAGACTAACCACAACCAAAGGAACTGGAGAGACAGAATATTTCATCTCAAGATGTTTTACCACTCAAAAGGAGAAGTCTAAGACTGTAATAACCCAGATAATATTGGAAAAAAAAAAATCAAAGACTATATTTTTATGGTCAAATGTGAAGTTATTCAACAGTTACAAGCCAACAGTAAAGAGTACAAGCTTATTTTCATTCTTAAACGTTGGAATTCTTAAATTCCAGTTGGGCTTTACAGATACCGCCCATACTCTCACACCATTCAGATTTTTCAAATAACAGTGGTACCTAACTGTGACATATGGTATTACCCTCTTTTTCCCAGCATTTGAAAGAATGCTTTTATGTTAAGAAGCTGGCACCTGGAAGTACTACCTGCTGATTCATAAAGAAGCATTAGGCTATACATAAAGTAAGTCAGGGTACTACATTAATGGTGGTTTATTTGTTCCATAACTATCCTTTCAACTTTTTTCCAGTTGCATTCAATGTTTTCGATGATAAGAGTATGCACTATGATACATTTGCAGTACTGGTAAAAAGAAAATAAGATAGCAGGCAACTTAAATGGTGTTTGAATAGTTGGTTAAATTTGGCTCTTTTGTCGTAATTTAAGAAGAATATTTCTCTTCAGTTCTCTTCATCTAGGACAGAGAAACTTTTTCCATCAAATCTTTAGTACCTAAGGCTATACTGTATACTTTATAGTAATCATTTCAACAGGAAAAGATTATAGTGTTTTGAAAGCTAAGATGACCTCAGCTGGCTACTTGAGGGGTTTGTACAGTGCTAAGAAGTGCACCAAAACTTCAACATGTATGAGCTGACATGTAAGTGGTACTTACAGAGCCATAGAGTTCTCCTTTATCATTCATTCCAAGGTAAAGGCCACTGTCCACGCCTCTAATACTGACCAGTCCCACTGCCACACTGATGAATTCAAGGATACCTGGGGGGAAAAAAAAAAGAGATGGTTTTAATTCAATTTGTAAAGCATACAATACACAGCATCCAAAAAGCAGATGAAAACAATAGAAAAGGTACATATTATAATAAATGGCCTAGTTTCTCTGAAATTTTAAATACTATATGGAAATGTATACAACATTCCCAGGAAAGCAGTCTGGGAAGCCTAATCTAGGACAAGAATCCTACATCATTCAAGAAATTTCTTTTTTTTTTTTATGTTGACTATGAAAGGATTTTATTTGGCGCTGAGGCTAAAGCCTTCAGTAGTATGCAGTTGGAATCTATAATGATTATACACTATTTGCTAAGCTGCTTATTCAAACATTGGAAGATACGTTTGAATTACCCGAAAATACACTTAACTTTCTCTATAGCGTTATCTTAAAAAAACACATTCGTTATTAGATCATTTGAATGGAAATCAAAGTACAGAGGAGAATTTTATATAACAGAATCTACCCACAGGAAAAAAAAAGTATTTGCCAGACATCTTATCTAGCATATGGGTCCACACCTCTTGACACAACTTGCTGTCTTCAGTGCAGGCTTTTTATGTGTGTGAAATATGCCGCTTACTTGCTAATGTTTTGATTATACCATTATTTATACTACATTTGCCCCAAAATCTAATATATATTAATAATATGAAGTATTCAGAAGATGAGGCACTATTTGAAGCCTGAATTTGGCAAGGATATGCCAACATACTTCACCAATTAATATGCAGAGATTACATTACATATAAAACATGAAAGAAAGGGAATGTGTGAACTGGCTTTTTGGAAGTCGTTGACAATGTAAACACAGCCTCAAAAAGAAGTTGTCCTAGAATCATACCTAAGATCTTGCTGTGCAGCAGCAAAACCACAAAACACTAAAAAAAAAAAAAATCTGACTCTAAGGTAAGTGGTTTTAATTTTGATAATGACTTTTTGTCTATTTGCTGTTTTTACGATTACTCTCATTCAGGACTATTTTTCACTCTCAGACAGATGGACTTTATGGACCATACAATAATTTAAAATATTTTGAATTTAATAGAGCTTTGGCAGGTTTCTTATTTGTATTACCAAGCAACAAAGAAAATAAATCCTTTACAAAGAGTAAGCATTAACAACTCTATTGCCTGTAAATCATCCTACCTAGTTTACCAGTTCCTAAAGCACAAAGTCCCATAAAAAGAGGTGGAGGTATTTTTTCTTTCTGGTATCATTTTCAAAGCCACCCTTTTTCTAAACTATAATAAGCAGGTGATTCAACCCACAAAGTAACCACATCAGACAAACCTGCCAAGAATAGTGGTAGAATAAAGGAAGAACACTTCTAAAAAGCCCAGTAAATGTTTGATCTGGGGCTAACTTTTTCTTCCTTTAAAGCAAAGATTTATTTCATGTTTATATGCTGTAGGAAATCTTCCTTTTGAGAAGAACTGTCTGTTTGACTTTTACTTCTAAAACATCCATGTGTTACAAAAGCAATTAAGAGCCATTCCTGCAGACTGTTTTGACTATGGCGCGGATGATAGGGAACTCTTTAATCACCTTTTTACAACCTCTAAATCAATACACACAAAAACTCACATGCAGTTGACAACAGCAGGTTTGTTCAGATGTCCAGTTCCTACAACTACTATTTAGGGTTTACTCTTATACCAGAGGGAACATTTTGGGGTTGTCTTCACCTCCTTTCGGTTGATTGACACAAACACTGACTGGGAAGCATTTTAAGTACTAGGGAAAAGAGGCATTTTAGGCCGCTCTGCTTCCACGTTCTGTCCTGCAAAACAAAGCAGTCTAATGCAGCCTGAGGGGTCAGCATGCCCCAGCCCATGACCTGTATTATTCTACAACGGCTGAAGAAGCTCCGATACAAATGGGTAACACAAAAAGAACCAGTCTGACCCTCAACCCTTCCCACTAAACCCGCAGGCGTAGGCTGACCAAGGTAGACATGCATACACACCTCTCGGCTTTCACGGCGTGTGCCGCCCTCCCTCACTACCTTGCCCGGGTGCAACCCCCACGGTTTCATGCTGACAGGTGAAGGCGGTGCTGAGGGCTCATCCACCTGCCCCAGCACGACTGGCACCGCACCGCCCCCCGCGCAGCACGGCCGCTCGCTCCCAGGGACGCACACATGCACTCACGTGCACACATGCACAAACACGCGTCCAAACACACCCATACCTGCACGCGCGCGTGGACGCGCACACACGCACGGGCAGCGCACGCACACGCCGCGGGCAGAGCGCGGCCGGGGACCGTGCCGCAGCGCCTACCGAAGAGGCTGTGGTCCTGCCGGGTGCCGCGCACGCTGCCGTCGGGCAGGATCTGCAGGTGGAAGCCGGTGCGGCAGTACAGCTGCCGCCGCCGCAGGATGCCCTGCAAGTGCGCCAGGTCCGCCGCCGCCGCTGCCGCCGCCGTGCCGCCGCCGCGGGCCGCCCGCTCCGCAGAGGCGCGGCGATCCCCGAGCAGCGCCGGGCGCTCGCCGGCGGGCGGCAGCAGGAAGTGGGCACCCACCGGCTGCCCCAAGCCGTCCAGGCCGCCCAGGAAGCCCCCCACCTCGGCCAGCGGAGCCATGGGGGCGCGGGGCGAGCGGGCTAGGGCGCGTCGGAGAGCGGCTGCTGGCCTCTCCCGGCGGGCATGTGGGGGGGCGCGGCGGGGCCCCAAGCATGGGGAGCCGGCAGGGCCGAGCCGTGCTGAGCCGAGTCGGTGTGAGCCGGGCGGCGGGGTGGTGTTTATACGCCCCGCGTGTGTGTATATATATACGGCGGTCCCCCTGACATATGCTAATGAAGCCCTCCGCGGGGAGGCTGCGTTTGAAATTGTAAACCGGCTCCCCCTCGCCTCGCACCTTCCTCTGATCTGGGATGACAGCGGGGAGGGAGCTCCCGGCGCACCTCCTGCGCCCCGCCGCGCGCAGCCAGTCACCCGCGGGCCCGCACGAGCGCGGCGGGGCGGGGGGCGGGGGGGAAGCCCCTGCACGGAGTGGGCAGCGGGGACTGGGCAGCTGGGCGGCGGGGCCCGGGCGGGAGCTGCCGGAGCTTTACGTGGACAGGTGCAAGGAGAGGCAGGAGGGAAGAAGGAGAAAGGGCGTTACCTGAGGGTTAGACCTGCCCAGACACACATGAAAGGAAGGAAAAAAAAAACCCCAAAGATCTGACAGTTTTACTCCCTGTTTCTAAAACGCTAATAAAATGTACATGCATTACCCTTTTATCACTTCAGCTACAAGGAGGGGAATTTCTAAAGAAATTGGCATAGTCAGGGAGGTGTTTTCCCCTCTGCAAACTCTCCCTCATATTTAATTTGTCATTAACGTGACATGAAACTGATCTATAGTGTTTGGATGTCGACATAACGTCTTAAAATCTTCTATGGGCAGGCCCGTGGTTTGGGATAAATATTTTCAAAACCTGCAGAGAAGGAGAAAGAAAGGTCAAGAGATGGCTCATCTAATCCATCATCTTTGGGGTTTTGCATTAGGCCCGTAAACAAGGGCTGTGAGCATCAAAAATGAGCAATAATATCATCTACTGAAAGATCTCTGTTGTCTTTCTACAGTGTTTTGGATAAATTGAGGACATTGCTGTTCTGTTCCAGATGAGCATATGCATTTTTTCATCCCCAAAGTAGAATGGTTCACGCATGCAAACGTTGTGGTGGAACACGTGTTCGTTATTAGGAATGGTAAATCAGCAGTATGGTAAAGCCTTCTGCTTTCTTTGCTGCCTTTTCTGTAATGTCTATTGAATTTTAAGGCTCTCCCATCTTGGCGTTCAAGATACGCAATGCAGTTCCTTGCCAGTGTTCCTTGTGGTATTAGAGTATAAAAACGCAAAGGTCTTTCATAGTTAATTCTTTCAAAAGTTCGAGAGAATTGCTTGGCAGTTTAAGGTTTCATTTAAACAAAAAAGTTGCAGAGAATCATGAAAGATTAGTTCTCCCGCGTTGCTCCATGGTCTTTTCAGTCACAGTAAGTCTGAGAGATCAAATGGATTTGACTGCTTAGCTTTATTTGCTATGGAGAGTATAGGGCTAATTAATTGGCAGGTGCTTTAAAGCAGGTAATGCTACACCTTTTCATCATTGCACTCCTAAGTACTGCCCCTGTGTGCACCTGAATTATAAAAAGGCTGCTTTAAAGCAAGTGATTTACTGTGGAGGGATTTAAAACTGAAAAAACTAACGCTAAATACAATGATCAGATAAATCACCTCAGAAGAGAGCACAGGCAGACCTGTTCTGAAGGCAGTTACAGATAGATGTTATATTATTTTACCTTTCAGATAACAGGAGCCTGTCATGTGGTGGGACCTAAAAATCTACCATAATCGAGATTTCAAAGCACATCTGTGTAAACATTATCACATCAGTGTAAAACATCAACCAATGAGCTTTCTCTTTGAACCAAATCTACTTAATTGCAGTGCTAAATCAAAGAAATAGATCAAAGTTGAATAATCTATATGGCACCTTTTTCTCAAGTAGCCTGTACACTGATTACTCAAATATACCTAAAACGTTTGAAACACGCATCAAGTATTTTTATTGACTTGACTGGCAGGTTAGGATCAAACTGTTCATCACAGCGGCTAAGTTGCAGGACATGCACTAGGATGGCACAGCTAAAGGGAGGAGGCGTACTCTTCTAAGCCTACAGATGCTCCAGTACAGATCATATTGCTGGGTCCAAGCAGTACTCTCCAAGTCCTGCAAGCAGCAGAGGGCTGTTCTGGTTAGATGGCACCACTGTCCCCAGTAGAGAAGGGTTTCTTTAAAAAAAAATCCGCAGCCATCACACAGTGGAAGACCCTTATGGCTAAATCTTTCCTGTTATATAATGGAAACATTTAAAGAAGAGTGGAATATATAACACTGATCTTTTCCGAGTGGAGTCTTTAATGTCTGGGCACTAAACCGGTTATGCTGTTTTAAAAAGTATCAGAAAAGAAACAAAAAGATAAGAATATTTTTGGTGTTTGCACTAGTCATGTGACAGGAAAAGATAACACTAAAGATTTTTTTTTGCACCTTCTGAGACTACACCATGGGAAGTTAAATAATTTTGAAGAGTGTTTTTACAAGAGTACATAATTCAGCTTAAAGTATACAGTATAATCTAATCAACTCTACGTATACTTCCTAGAGACCGCACTTTCAGCGTCATTGAACAAATACATATGTGGTCGAGTCTTTATTTCCATAGCAAGTAGTTAGGGCTTCTATAGACAATATAATTACCGTATGTTTCCTAAGAATAGCATACTGTCATAAGCAAAACCTGCTGGCTACCAAGGCAGTGGAGAAAGCAATGGACAGTAATCTTTGATGGTCAGTCTATATAGATGTGTCATGTGTCGAGAGAGAGATCTATATATCTATCAGGTTGGTTAAAAAAAAAGCTGCTAGCTGTAAAACTTCATGTCCTGCAATTTATTGCACCTTTATTAATTGTAGGACTCCTTTACAACAGTGCTGTGCCAGCAATAAATTTTTAGTGATATAATAAAATACTGTCTAGGAGAATGAAGGTGGGGTTCATGAATATATAAGAAAGCAAACACAGGGTGTAACAAAAATAACTGAGTAGAACATAAAGAAATATGTCCAGCTGGAGATACTTGTGTATCATGGTCAGTTCCAGATTCTGCCTACCTTTGGACAAGAAAACATGGTTGGTCGCTTTCACCAAGACAAGCAGAACATGCAGAAGTTACAGTAAGAGCCTTTCAGAACACTCAGCAAGTCTGAGTAAAATAAGGTGTATTCTTGTGCAGGATTTACAAGGAAGAAAAAAACAGAATCGTTTTCAAGGCTCCATGTACAAATTGGGTCATAATCTGATGATCTAAAGCCTTTTAAATGCAATACATACAGACAGACTTTAAAAGCATTCAGAACTTTTTCTTCTGAACTGATCCAGTTACAGGTATATCTGCATATATATACACATGTATATATAAATATATCTAGCTACTTAGAAAAAACTAGATAAGTAATGCTGAAAAAAATTATTTTCCTATGGAAAGTAAGTTCTATATTTCTTGCACCTTGATTTTTTGTTCTGTTTCTTTAAGTGAAGTCAGAAATTCATAGAGCTTTTTAAGATTCATGATTTTATTGTCCATGTTTTTGAGGACACACATGAACATCTCCTGTATAAGCAGGGTGGGGCAGAGAAGCTAGGTGGTGAGCACGTGTTTACACCCAGTGAGAAAGGACCTTTTTCACATATATCAACATTCAAATGCCTCATTAGGCAGCTTTTATATTAGTTCTGTAAGTGGACCATTGGATGGAAAACACCTCGATTCATTTAAATTACATGCTTGATGAATCTGCACACCTAAGATGTGCAGACAGTTTACTGTTTTTGACTTGCTGCCCAAACAAACTGTGCTCTTGTTCCTAAGCAAACACCTCACCAGGGAAGTTCTGACTAACAAACCCAGGTGTAGTTACAGATGTGTATTGCATTTTTTGAAGCGAAGAAAAAATTAGCCTAAAGGAGTTACTAAAAAGTCATTAAAATGTGACTAACCAGTTCCAGGGAAACAATGTGAACAGGGCAATAACTCATGGCTGATGTCTACAGTTTAGGTGACATCCAGCAAACAGGTTTATTTTGGGACACTACATTGACCAAAAGTGGTTTCTTTTCCAGTCAAATGGAAAAACTAGACTATTTTAAAAAGGTAATTGTATGGGTGAATGATGTCTCCTAATGAGGCAGCTAGAACTGAAAAGATCCAAGAGCCATGTTCTACGAAGTTTTCCAGACTGGATGCTTAGTCATGTAACTGCAGGAGAAATATGTGAATTTCAGTCATGCTAAGCATGTGAAATATTATTGTCTTGACACCTAAATATTGGCCTTTATATTGGTCTTTTATCATTTAGCACAGAGATGTTGTTCAGAAACATATACATTGCTTGGGAAACATGCATGTAACGTAAATAAAGCAGGAGACATTAAAAAAAATAACAGCCCCCCCCCCCATTATTCCCATTAACAGATGGGAATAATGAAGTAAAGGGAATTATTTGAGGGATGAATTGGCTTATGATATTCTAAAATATTGAAAGAAACGCAGTAACTCTATCATCGACCCCAGATACCTGCCTTTCCAGACATGAATTACTCTGACGTAATTCAACCTTGTATGATCTGTCATTGTCAATTGACGAACATGGACACAGTTCTCCCTTGAGACAGTATCATAACCACTGAAATTTCTTAGAAATTGAAAATGCATTAGGGTATTTTAAACCTATGAAAATGAGTTATAGTTTGTGTGTTTTCTGAAATCTTCTTCACAGTAATATACAAACCCACCAAAGATTTAGGAAAAAAAAAAAAAGGTGAAACTGAGTGAAACTGGGGAAGAACATATTTATAGAAAGAACAAAAGCCTGCACCTGACCACTGTGAAAAATGCCTGAAGGGGTGCTGTGACTTGTCTGTGTGCAGTTTATGAAGCTTCAAGCCAGCATAGGTGGTGACAAAGGTTGTACCATGGAGAATGGCCTAACATGAAATGCCTGACAAGGGCTATTGCCCATCAGCACCCGGTAGTGACAAAAGAACCTGCTCATCTTTAACATCTGGTCTTTAACTAGTGCTTGGTTGTGCTAAGGAGCAGCCAAGTATTTATCAGAGAGGCTGCTGACATGGCAAGTGCCTGTGGTTTCCTGATGAGGCAGCCTTGTATCGGAAGAGTATAAAAGGGTAGGAGATACTGTAGTCTGGGGTCACTTTGAAATGAACAGCAAATATGCTTGAAATGGGGGGCAAGAGAATCCCTTTTTTCTGAGAACGTGCAGTGCAGAGAAAGGTGTTGGAGGGAGAGTTCAGATGGACCCGGGGATGGCAAAGGTTTCCAGCCTAGGGAATTTTCCTTCCTAGGGAACTGAGTATTTAAATTGGGTCCCAATGCAACACCACAGTAAGCAGCCAAACAGCAGGAACATTACCTAGATCAGTCTACAAATGGTCAAGGACAGCATTACTATGTTGGTAAGTTGTTTGGCTCCCTGTTTCATATTTAATTTCTAAAAAATGTTCCTTATGGGACTAAGTACCACTTATGGACGCTTTACAGCACAGTTCAAAATCATAGAATAGTTGACCAGACTGTCAGCTTTCAATAAATTTTAAAATCAAAGATTTAATATGCCAAATGTTAGCATCACAGGCAATGCTGTTTAATTTCAGTTTATCTGAAACAATCCTCATGCTTTCAGTTCCACCTGTGTATTGGGTATGCACCTGGAGTTTTCAAGGCTTTGAAACAGGCCTGGGACATTACCCCATTTTTAGAAGGCTGATGGAGTCATAGCAATGTTCATTCTAGTAAGGGTAACTGGGGCCACTGGATGCTTTTAATAAAGCCCTGGCAGTAAAACTCAGAACAATCTTGATGCTGCAGCCACCTCCAGCCTTCAGCATTACGGGGCAGACAATGTAGAGCTGGACACTCTTCCTTCTCCGAAGCTACCGCTTCTCGGTTTCTGCAGATGTATTGCTGGGTCGTGCAGGCACGCTCCCTTGGGAGCAAGGCTACGAGCACACAGGGTTAGGCTCTGGAGCACCTTAGTGAGCGCACATGGCACATGGTCTGCGGGACAACGACGGCCACGCACGAGCTGTGTCCCCAGCCTTGGCATTTCCCACGCATCACCCTTCCCTGGCACTTTGGTTTAAACGGCCCGGATTCGGGTCCCTGACCGACCTCCGTATTCGGTCTAACCACCCCCTATCTCTACGAACTCGGCTGCAGCCCGTCGCAGGCAGAAAACGACCCGCCGCCTGCTGCTGCCTATCCCGAGAGGCGGGCAGCCCCGCAGGGTCACCGCCTACTGCAAGTACGACGGGCGCCGGTGCCTGCAGCCTGGCCGGTGGGCTGCGAGGCGAGGCAGGGGAGGGGTCCGCCGGCCCGGCCGCAGGGCCACTGACAGGCCGGCGGTGGCACACGGCGGCGCAGGTGGCGCGGGGCGGGGACTAAAGGGGGCCTCTCGCTTCCCCACCCCTCCTCCGCTTCTCGCGAGGCTTCTGCCGGTAGCAGCGGTGGCTCCGTTTGCCGGTCGCTGGCGCGGAGCGGCGGCCATGGCCGCTCTGCGAACCCTCTTGCGGTGGCGCCGCCGCTTGGGCCCCGCGCCCGGCGCGCAGCCGGCGCGGCGGCTGTGGGCCGGCGGCGGGGCCGGGACGGCGGGGCTGAGGCGGTGGCGGCGGGAGCTGGGCTGGGCGGTGGCGGGGGCTCTCGCCGGGTACGCGGGGTACCGGCTGTCCGAGCGACGGCGGGAGCCATCCCAAGAGCCGGCAGCCGCTGAGCCGAGCGGGCCCCGGGCGCTGCTCCCCATCCCCGTGGCGGCCGCTGCCAAGGAGACGGTAGGTGTGTGCGTGCCGCGCCTCTCCTGCCTAACAGCCCGGCGGCCTCTGGCCTCCCTCCGGGCCGCGCTCGGCGGAGCGGCTCGGCGTGCCGGGAGCCCCGCCGGGCGCTGTCAGTTGCCTGGGGAGACGGTGGGGATGGAGGAACGTCGCTCCCCGCGCTTTAGCTGAGGAAACGTCTGCGAGGCGGCGGCTGGCGGCGGCCGAGCCGCATCTTGGGTTGTCCCGCAGGGGTGACCCTGTGTGGAGCCGGGCCCTGGGCAGGGAGGCGAAGCAGCTTGCGCAGGCGGGTCTCCCAGGAGACGAGGGCAGAGGCAGGAGCTTGTCACCCGTCCTCCATCGGGGAGAGGAGCTGTCACTGAAGCGTCGGGGTTGACACGCCTTCGCTCCACCTCAAGATGTAAACCGTGTGGCTCCTATCTGCTTGTCGTCTCTGGAGCTGTCCTAATCGAACCTTTATTTTTCTTTAATAGAAAGTGTTATTTTGCAAATGGAACTGCTACTGATAGTGCAAAACCTGTGTTCATCTTTCTTTTTAGGACGATTAGCTTTTTAACATGAAATTTTCTGTAGAGTGAAAGGTTTATGCAGAGCTTCATAAGAAGTGGTAGCGTAGCACTTGGTGCAGATAAGTAATGCTTCACATGGACTAATTCGCTGAAGACATTGGCTGAGTAACCATGGGTAACAAAAGCCAGTTGATGTGAACCAGGAAAATGAAGTTTCCTGTGATAGGAAGAAACTCCTGCACCATGCCATACGTAACAAACGGTTCTATCATTAAAAGGTATTTTTAAAAACTTCAAGAGCTGTAATTAAGCAGTTTGTCAATATGGTATCTGCTAAGACTGGAAATTAGTGGCGCAAACATCCCATTTTCTGTACATCATGTTTATCTTCTAATATGTTTGGAAAGGATCTGCAATTTTGCAATGGAGGTATGTATGAATGTTGTTAGCTGAAAGGCAGATTCTGTTGGCAGCATCCTTATGAAGGGAAGTTGAGCCAGGTTTTTTTTGATTATTCATGTACATGTTTTGAGTGTGTTACTATGGCACAGAGGACCAAAGACAAACTCTTTCAGCCTTTCATACTTTTTTGATTTCACAGAATTTTATATTGTTTTACTTAGTCTTAATACTCAATCTTCTTTCAAGGGAAATATGGCTGCAGCATCCTTGAACAGGCAATACATTCAGTGTGATGTGTAGTTCTGAATTTTCACAAGCATCACTACAAAAGCATTGAGGTTACAAAGTCAGAATTAAGGATATATTTGAATCAATGTAAAATAAAAAATTTATAAAATGTGCCTTCTGTTTATACACAGACTCTTTTTCAAGGACAAACACCATACTCCTGCATGGAAAAGGGCTCTTAATTAATTCTGGTTTATATTTGCGTAGCAGAAAATTTGAAAGATTGACTTGAAATATGTCCAGTCAGTTTGTGTGCACAGACTGACATCTCAAAATACTAACAGGTTTTTAATTTTGAACACATGGTCTCATTGATTTCAAATTGCAGATCTCAGCGCTCAGCATTCCTGAAAAAAATACCCTTCCAGTTGAAGACCCCTAAAAATCAGGATCAAATAGCTATGGAACTTTTGTTCTGAGGTAGTGGATTCCTGTGCTTTTTTGACTGTTGTGCTGCAGAAGGGCTTCTGTGGCAATAGGGACAGACCGTAGTCTGATACTGGGTCTAGCTGGTGAACTACCAATAGTAGTTTGACTGTGAGCTCTATCTGCAATCTGTACTCCATTTATGATTACCCTCTAGACCTGTGATGAGCATCAACTCTTTCATTACAGGCTTCTCAAACACCTTCAGGGCAAAAAGAGGGATCCAAATACTGTGTTCAAATTGCATGGAATATTATTCGTAGTATTCTGCAATGGTATTGTATTATAACATCCTTTATTAAAAGGCTGAATTAATGTTGCCCAGGTGACAATAACTTTTTTTAATCCCTAATTTTAAGTGCTGAGCTTACAACATTAATAATGTTTGCCAGTTTTAAAAAACATAATAATGTTTGAAGTAGAAAATTCTGTCATGAAAAGTCATATAAGTGTCAGTGTTATTAGGATCAAGGTTGAAGCTCTGCAGAGTGTCTTTGGAGTAAAGGCAGTTTCTGTATAGACAAGTTTGATGGAAATGTGTTGCACATTTTGCTAGGAGGTTTTTGTGATTCTGTCATGGACCAACAAAAAATGGTGAGACCTGAGTATCTTGGGATCCTCTCCAGCTGCTTTTGGAAAGTCAGGGAGAAGTAAAAGACGTTTCTGCTCTATTCCTGATGCACAAAGATTAACGCCATTTTCTGTGGCTTTCTAGGTTTGTCCTCCCCCCACTTTCGTGTTGCCCTAGCTCCCCATGTCATTTTCAGTCTCAGTTATGCTTTTCAAACCACCAAGGCAAATCATCCAACATCTTTTTTTTTTTTTTTTTACTCCTTCCGTTCAATCCATCTTCTCTACTTCATCCTAATGTTTCCATTTGCATGCCTCTTCCTTAATCTTCCCTCCAGCAGGATGCTTTTCCCAGATCTGTTTACTTGGATCACTGGAAGCAAGAAGCAGGTGGTATTTCTGCTCTCAGTGTCTTGCTATAGAGAGCTACAGCACCTGGTAGAAGCAGTTACACTGACTGTTTCTTGTGTTACCCTGGGGCTCTGACCTGGAATGACCATGTAGCAGGTTGAAATTTTGGGGGACTTAGCTAACAAAATGAGTAATTTTGGGTGAGGGTTTGCATAGGCTCATAATGTATTTACTTCTCAACAGAAGAACCACTAAAAAGTACCCAGTCTTGACCAGCCCTTGCAAAACCTGAAAAAACCTTTCCTGACCAGCCCCTGCAAAACTTTTCCTTTAAAACATGGAATTGCTGAGATTCTTAAAAAATTTTAAAATGTTCTAATGTGGGCAAAACAAAATCTATCTACTCCCATAATTTATGGCTCCATTAAAACAAATCATTCTAAAACATTAATTATGATGGATCATTTCATTTTTAATGGTTAATGCGTAGTAAGTTTATAAGTGAAAACAGTATCATGGTGTAAAGTATGCAGATATTCAGAATGTCCAAGAGCGTTCAAGGTAACTATGGCTGTCTTACCCATATTGTTGGGGTTTAATCTTGGCCAGCAGCTGTCACATAGCTGCTTGGTCGACCTCTGCAGTGGGATGAGGGAGAGAACTGGAAAGGTAAAAGTGAGAAAACTTGTCAATTGAGATAAAGACTGTTTAATAGGTGAAGCAAAAGCCATGTGTGCAAGCAAATGAGGAATTCGCCTATTACTTCCCATCAGCAGGCAGTGTTCAGCCATCTGCAGGAAAGTAGGGCTCCATCATGTGTAACAGTGACTTTGGAAGACAAAACACCTTAACTCTGAATGTACCTGCGTCCCTCTTCCTCCTCCTCCCCCAAAGTTTTTATTGCTAAGCACAATGTTATATGTTATGGCATATCCCTTTGGTCAGCTGGAGTGAGCTACCAACTTCTGGTTCACCCCCAGCCTACTAGCTAACGGGACAATGTGAGAAGCAGAACAGACAGATTTCATGTGGTCATTACAAAGAAAATACTTGCTGGACCAGGCATATCATTGGAGGTGTTTTGGTAGAGAGTAAAATTTGTTACAGGAGCAGCATGAAGCAACGCTCTCTACAGGATTCCCTTTTCCCAGATGCTTTCTGAGAATAGTTCAAATGAGAATAATTCCAGTCTTGAGGACCGAGGGTTTATATGCAATTACTTGGAGCAAAATCTTGGATGCTATAATAAAGCAACGGCTTTTATTCCTGGGTTACTGCCACGTAACATTTCAGAACCAAAGTAAAATTGTGCACTCAAGAGCTGCTGGTTTTGTGTTTGAAAGTTTTGATGAAGACAGGGAGAGGTCTGCTAAGAGACAGCTCATTTAAAGTCTAGGAGATGCTTGTGCGGATCGGGAAGCTCTTTGAAAGAACTGTTTTTTGATACAGTTTCTCTGTACGGACAACTGAGATCAGACCCAAGAAGGGGTCTTGGTGCAACATACTGCTTATGAAGTAGTTACCTTGTTGGAACAGATGTCTATCCTGTTGTTTTTTAGAGAAATCAACAATTTTAGAAAAATATAATCCAGTGTCAGAATTCCTGAGAGGAATTAATATCCGTTTTCTAATTCCATGCTTCCATATTCCTTACTTCCAAAATTCCAGCATCATTTGTAAAGCTTATTAAAATGATCTTAGAAATACCAGTGATGCCTCTTTGCACTCCAAAGAGATCTTTTCTGTAATCATGTTGTTATTGTGTAAAGGTAGTGAACTCCAGGTCTTTATTTTTATGAAATACTCTCCAAGAACCACTTCCTTGAGAGGTGATTTAAGAATGAAAAGGGGGCCAGGGAGAGACAGACACAGAATATATACTTTATCACATTTCTTGAAAGCATGCTCATTTCCGAGAGAAAGAAGCTATGTACTTCAGATGTTTCCAGAGGTCTTTTTCTCCTCAGCAGTACCATCAAATTCTTGTCTGTGTGAAAATACTCAAAAGGTCAAGTTTATTTGTAGCGGTACGATCAGGGGATTAAATCATGTCTCTGTGAAATGGAGAACAGGACTTCAACTCCAGAAAGTAAGGAAAACTCCCCTAGGGAGGAGACTTTTCTGCCTGCTTAAAGAGGATGCTATTCCAAGAGATACATAAAGCATTTTTACAAGAACCGTATGTAGTTCACCTTTTTTTCACAAGCATTGTGCATTTCATATCATAGGTCAATTGCCAAATGTAGGAAGATGGTTTGCTCGTTGGCTAATGACAGCTGAACCTCCTCACTGTCATCATACTGAGAAGGGTGCAGATTGCCAGCCAACTGTAGTGAAAGCCATGCTGAAGGAAAACGAAGGTTTACCTCTCCGCATTAATTCCTGTGTTCCTTAAGATGTTAAAAAAGGATGCTATGTGTTTGGGACAGACAGATCCAGCTACTAGGATGTTTTAGTCTTGTATGCAGTGAGCATACGGACACGTGTAGCAGGATATGCACACTGACTAAAGCTTCTTGAAGAACTTACTTGGGTAACTTACATGTGAAACTAATGTAAGAATGACTGTTGGAGAATATTTTAGCGTAATACTTATTTTGGAGGATTTCTGGAATAGCTGTGCTTACAGATAAACATTGTTACACCAAGGATTTCCTGTAACAGAAACATATTTAAACACAGCCCTTTTTACAGCATTTTAAACACATTCCAGCTTCCTATGCTTGTAAATATTTTAATATAATAATGTCCTTATCTCAGTGAAGCGAGATCAGCTAACAGAATTGTTGGCTGTACAACACCTAAGTAGTCTGGTAGAAATATAACTTCAGTAAGCATCAAAACAGTTTTGTCGACTTTGGGATTTTCCCACACTGGGAACTTGACGTTTAACCTTTTGGCCACCCAGCATGAAAACAAAATTGTGCTACTTTTATCTACATGGGAGCATATTAAATAAGCCTGAAGTCAAATATAAACGAAGGAAGTAAGGAACAGCATTGCTTTGAAAACCTTTTTATTTTAATAATTTGCACAGATTCTCATTGATAGAAGACAGATTACTTTGCAAGAAAAATTCAAAGAAACTCATTCACTTGAAATAAATTAGTTAAAGATTAAACTACTGTAACAGAACATATTTTGGACTGCAAGCAAAAGGTACTTTTAGTAGTAAATGTTGGCTTCTTTAGCCAAAATAGTCTCACCTTTATCTCAGTTGGAAAAAGCAACAGAACACTGATTTGACCTGGGACACAGCAAAATGGTGGGGTTTTATGTACTCTTGGAGCTTTTGTCCTCATATGCATGCACACAACATTGTATATTTTTACCTATTTGTAAAATACTGTGCATTATTCATAGATATTGTCAGAATCTGGAAGTTGGAGTTTTGTTCTGGGTTTTGATAATGGATTCTTGCAGATTACTTCGGCAGAGCTTTATGAGCTTGTAGGCATCATTTTTGCTAATTTTCAAGTGAAAATTACTATTATCTGGCATTTAAGCTTGTCTCTATAGGAAAACTAAAATAAATACAGTCAGAATAAAAATTCTGAATTACTAGCAATGTAATAGGAGACTAACACTTGGCAAAGAACATTTATTTCGTAAGGGTAATGATGTCATGTTTTATCTTGTACGCTTCCACTGTACCTGAGCCATATCATTACCATTTATTGATATTTTCAGATAGTTTGTGGTCATAACTACTGCAGCATTTTAGTTGTTTTACTGTCACTCTGTGAGCTTGTGTCCTGTGTTAGGCTATCTTATGTCAGTTTTGAGTTATTGCATAGATTTCACTGGAAGGACATACAGGTTAATTCATGTTCTACCAAGTTCAGACAGACCATATCTCTGACGTGAGACAGCCAGTAAGACAAACATGGGACCAGAAATGGAGATTAGCCCATGCTTTGAGGAAGTTCAAGTAATACATGGATACCTGTGATGAGAGCACCAGAATTTCAGGGTATTTTGACTTGTCTCTGTGGATAGACACAGTATATGAAAGATGAACCCATAATGGGAATGGGTTTTGGACAGTAGTTTTGCTTGTTAAAAAGCCTAGATTTTCATTGCTCAAATTTTTGCTGTGAGTAGAGGGAGAAAATACAGAGGGGTATCACTCTAATAGAGGTTTTGCAAGGAATGCTTTCAAAGTTGATTGACTTAAAAATGTTGAGTGTCCATAACAAAGACCATCACCTGAAGGACTTCTGCTTTGTGAGACATGGTGGTAAGTGCAGCTTTAGATGGCCCTCTCTAAATACAATACTTCTAGAAAACAGTTTTAAGAATTATATTAAGTCCTTGAAATACGTTATTGAGAGAGCATTTTCATCATATTTTCATTTGCATAATAAATTTGAAACTTTTGAGGCCTGTTCCAGATATTTTAGGCTGTTTAAAATACATCTGTAGCATAGAAAAATGCCCGGAAAAATTACTGCTTGGTCTTCAATTTAATTTTTACTTAGCTTGTTTTGATAAGCTGATGTTAAAGTGGACTTTCTTATGGAAAATATTTCCCTCTGTTTCCTCTGCCTGGTGATGGTTTGCATATAAGTGCTGAATCCATTTAATCCATTTTAGAAAGTGCTTTGAAATGTGTTCTCCGTGTGAGAATTAGGTATGTGTATATACATTTTTGTGTTAGGGAACAGCAGTGAACTTAAAAGTTCTAATAACAAAGTAGGTTGGAGTACACGTGCACGTAAACCAGAGCTAACCTGCTACACCTAAAATTAAAATAAAACTGCTATTGGGAGTTTCGTGACATTTGGCTTGATGGAAATGGCTATGTCTAGTTTTTAAAAGGCAGAGAACTATAACATGATACAAGATCGTAATAATTAGTAGGCAGGATTGCCAAGAGGATTAGTAAACAGAAGCATAACAAAACTCCCCCCTCCCCCCCGCCATTTTTTTATGTCAGAGATGTACTTTCATGGAAGTTTTTGAAGATTGTTGATAATTATAGAGAGATTTAGTCTGGATAAGCTCTTGAAACTTCAAATAGAAATGGGAATCACTGAATCCTGTTTACACCTTCACCAACAGCACCTTCCCTGAGGTATTCCACATCTACTTTCTGTGTCTTGTTCATGTGTCCATTGGATGTGGTAATAATGCTGCTACAACAAGATTGCCTAACCCAAACATAAATATGAAATAAATTGAGAGCAATCAGTGTCAGTAAGATTCTCATACTTGCCTCACTGGATTATGCTCTGCTAATGTTGGGAAAAACAGGAGACATTTCATCATTATGATGAGTACCTGAAGAGATGCAAATTGAGGTCGTACTTTAGAATGGCTTGGCGTTTAGTTAGCTTATTGATTAGTACCTAATAATTACCGCTTTTGCGCAAGAGACCAAGTTGCTGTATGTAAGGTAAATTGATAAGCAGTAATAGAGGAAGGAAAGCTCTGAACAAGGAATTTGGACAAAAAGTAGTATAACTCCCAAAGACGGTTTTATTTGTCAGTTGCTAAGGTGTCTTCTGCAGCCAAACCTTGCTTTTACTTGCACATTTAGTGTTTGGACCAGTGATCTAGTACATGTTAAGCCCTGTGTCCATTTGTTTGAATTCATGTTGGATCAATAGCAGAAACAACTTGTTTTGATTCTTTCAGGTAAAACGACAAAGTACAAAATAAAGTGGTATTTTTATTCCTTTGTATAAAATTATGCTTAAGCTTGCAGTTTCCCCCTCACTTGGAGTAAGTGGGGCTTGCTGCTGTAACAGGTGATACTTTCTGTTGCACAAGCTGAAAGGTCCTACAGTCTAGGTTTTGAAACAAGTAAGTGTTCATGTGGGGTAGATCCTGGCATTTACCTGGCTAAAAAGTAACACTACTAAACCAAAAGGTCTGTCAGACCTGTTCCCTTATCCAGTTTGATGCTTGGAAAAATGAACATAAAGTGCCAAAGGAAGGGCATGCAGGGTATTGAGCCTTTAGGGGGGTACTGCTCTCTTCAGTGGCACGCTGTGTTCATACCCGGTTACAATGAGTTTGAACCAGAGCGTGTAATATTGGCATTGCTATATAGTCAGAGGGAAGCTGTCGATTGGCTAAAATGAGGCAGAAATTAAGGTTTTCCACACCTGAGTACTGACATGAGTTAAGTTTAAGCGTGTCTTGAAAATTCAAAGTTTGCAGCATGTTATTATATACTTACAGTAACATAGAGTATTTAGGATAATGTTAAAATACGTGTCTGAGAATTTAGCAAAATATTAAGCAGTAGTACCTGAGACTGTGTATTTCTTGAAAGAGCAAAGAATCTCGACATGCTCTCCAAATACCAACAGTGATACATTATCTACAGATTCTCCTGATTACATATGATTGATTATGACTGATTGCAATCAATTATACACACTGGATGTGTAATATGACCTTGAAGCAGTTTCTTTCTGAAAACTGACTCTGCAGAAATACTGCTTTATTACTTTTGCTTACAACCTGCATGTATTCAAAAGCATGTTTGTGATAGTGGTAAAATAGCATATGTATCAAAAATAAGATAGACTATTAAACTGCAAATACAGGGATAATCCGTTATGTCACTACAAGCTTTACCAAAACAATTGAGTCGTGTAAATCCTGCATGAAGGCATAGCTTGAATGCCACTGGCCCGCTCAAGGATCAGTAAGACCATAATATTCAAACACTGAGATAGGACAGAAGTATTTTAGCTTGTGTGTGAGTATGTCAGAAAAGAATTCATCTTTTTTCTGTCATTCTAAGGTGAGTTTGTAGGTCTGGCTGTTACGAGTTTATTTTTTTTCTCCCCATATTTAATTTGGTAATAATTTGAAAATCATAAAAAGCACAAAGCTGCTTCTCAGGGAGAAGTGAGAATATTTGTGTGTAGAGCAGTCTATAGAAAATCAAATGGTTGTATAAGTATTTCTATTACTTTCTGTGACAGTTTTTTCCTTTGAAATGAAACATTTTCACACACGCACATGTACACAATAGAAGCAATAATTTTAAAAAGACTAGAGACAGTCCAGAAAGAGAACTAGACAGTCAGTAGTCTTTCTTTCCTTCTAGAAGGCTGGTTAGAATTTCCTACATAAAGTTTTGAAGTAGTAAGTCTCCCATATATAAAATTAAGAAATTTTGAGTGTTCTGTTACATTGTGACTATATGTGTGGGGATTTTGTTTTGTTTTTTTCCAAATAGACAGTGTTTGACCTCTTCTAGACACATTCATTTTTGATGTGTCTTATTTTACAAACATAATTTACTCTCCTAGTTGCAACTGAGGCCATAAAATTTTGTTTCATTGCAGTAGTATTACTGATGTTTTATTTTTGAAGAACATTTGGAAAGCAGAAAGAGAGCCCAGATTTTTCACTGCCCGATATAAATGTTCTTTTGCTCTAATTGCTGAATATTGAAACCTATTCTTAGAAAGGTTTTGGAAAACCAATTTCCATTTGTAGTGCTACTTGTTATCTTTCCTTCGTTTGACACCTGAAGAATTTTAGAGATACTGTATGAAATGACAAGAATAGTGACGACAATGGCAGCTTGGGATATTTCATTGATAAGATACTGCATTCCTATTTTAACGTACTGGGAGAAGTTAGCTATATCATTGCTCTTCGTTTTATGAAACAGTTTGGATTTGGTTTTTCATCTTAGGAAAAAAGCACAAGGTACTTATATTTTCTTCAAGATACTGATTCCACAGAGGAACTTGCCTTGTTATGGGCTTAAAAAAGTTTTCAGAGAGCAGTAGCATATTTTCTGTTAAAAGGTTTGACAGTGTAACAGGAAGATGTAATAATTTACAATACTTACAGTTTTGTACCACTAAGTTTACATATAAATCATCTGGATGGCAAATATACTGGAAACTCATGACATCTATCAACTCTCATGAGGTGTGACCTTAATGCCATCTAGTTCTTCTCTTACTCTGGAGGAATAATTATGCTCTTCTTTTCTTCTGTACTACCGGTAGCTACTTCTGGTAGCTTTCATTGCAGTGGATACTTGAAATAGCGGTACCTGAAGAAGATTTACACTGGAGTATATTGTGGAGTTGTCTTGCCTACTGTTGTCAACAGCTGCACTCTGCACTAAGAGGCAATATTAAAGAAGTGTTACTCCATTCTCTTCTGGAAATATCAGACAACTGAAGTAATTTTAGCAGAGTTGTTTAAAGTCTGACTGCTGAAGTTACATGGACTTCCTTGAGTTCAAGTTGCCCCTTTTCTATGATTTGAGAGCCTAAATTCTCTTTTTTTCTTTTTCCTTTTTTTCCCTTTTTTTCCTTTTTTCCTTTTTTTTCCTTTTTTTTTTTTTCCCCTTTTTTTCCTTTTCCTCCTTTTCCCCCCTTTTCCCCCCTTTTCCCCCCTTTTCCCCCCTTTTCCCCCCTTTTCCCCCCCTTTTCCCCCCTTTTCCCCCCTTTTCCCCCTTTTCCCCCTTTTCCCCCCTTTTCCCCCCTTTTCCCCCCTTTTCCCCCCTTTTCTCCCCCCTTTTCCCCCCCTTTTCCCCCCTTTTCCCCCCTTTTGCCCCCTTTTGCCCCCTTTTGCCCCCTTTTGCCCCCTTTTGCCCCCTTTTGCCCCCTTTTGCCCCCTTTTGCCCCCTTTTGCCCCCTTTTGCCCCCTTTTGCCCCCTTTTGCCCCCCTTTTCCCCCCTTTTCCCCCCTTTTCCCCCCTTTTCCCCCCTTTTCCCCCCTTTTCCCCCCTTTTCCCTGATCTTGGGTGGTGTCAGCAATTTCAATGCATAAAGATTTATTGCTAAAATTGTAGAAGACTGAAAATTATAGCAGTGAAATCCTGATTGTGGTTTCAGCTCTTACCATACAAAAATATTTGAATGCATTTGACTTTGGAATTAGCACCTTTACATTTACAGTTTCTTTATGGGGAATGACAGTGGCAATTGTAAAACAACTTTTTTCATACATTAAAATTGTTTCCTTCTGTCTTTGAAGGTTACAGAAAACAGATCACACCTTGAAGATTTACACCTTTATGCAACTCCTCGGGAACAACGGTTTCGTAGGTTTGCCAGTTTAGAATTTGAAGGACAGCTATATATGACACCATATGACTTCATTCAGGCTGTCACAAATGATGAACCCAAATGTAAGCAGGAGTTTATTATTGATAAAATGAATAGGGAAAATGCCAGTGGTGTATGTTACTTCTCCATTTGTTTTTGATTACTACTTCCATTACTGATTGTGGTAAAAAGGTACTGCATCTTCAAGAATTTTATTTTAAGTGGCATCTTAAGTGTATATAATCAGTATCCTGATGCTTACTAGATTGTAAACATCTGTATGCTAGTCATTAATTAAACATTCTTGTCTTAATGGTCACAGACAGCTCAACAGGCATGAAAGACAAGAAGTTCATTTGTACTATTTGCATTGACACAGTTAACGATTTCTTTCTGAACAGGCAAATATTGCTGTAAAACTCTTGCCTCCTCCTCTGTATAGTTTCTGTGTAAATAGGCAGGCAAGGTATGAGTTCTCTAAATCACTTCAGATAACACTGTTTTGCAATTTTTGCCATCTTATATTGTCATCTTCTATCATGTTGGGGTTTTTTTGCCGTACAGAGATTTTATAACCATATCATGGCTTTCTAAATAAATAACATGCTTTAAGTAAGAGTTTGTCCCCCAGGGGATCCACTTCCTACACTTAAAAGTTACTAGTTAGTACTACGTCTTAGTTTATTTTTCATTAATTTAATTATCAGCTTTAGTTCACTTATTGTAGAATTTTTGCTTCAAGTATCAAAGAGTATCAAATAGTAAGGTGATCCATTTCTGATCTAGTTCGATTTCCTGGCCCTCAGGCTTGCAGTGCGTTGGTAGCAGCACACAACTTCTGGGGAAAGTGAATATCTTTGCTCAGGTGTGACATGGGTAATAACTCACCTTAGGTCTTTCTTCCTGAAGTCTACACCACAAAGCTAGTATAGAGAACAGTCAAAGGCAGCTAAAACAGTCAAAGGAGAGCTTAAAGCTCTGTGCAGATGTTAGATTTTTCCCCTTTGTTCTCTTAACCGTAATGAAACAAGAGGAAAGAATTCAGCCATGGTGCATCAGTGATCAAAACTTCTGTAACTTTTGAATAAAGATATAATCTCAAGGTAACAGTGAAGACAGAAAGTGAAAACTTGTAGAACTTTGAAATTCTTACCAATAAGCAAATCCTCATTCTCTTTTTTTTTTTTTTGCTCTGCAGTTAAAAGAGAGGAAGCAGATTCCTTATCACAGAAGTTAATACAAGCACACATCAGCACTTTATATCTACTTCCTCTGCCCAGATCTCCAAGTCTTCCTTTTTTTGTTACTGTGGAACTGGGTTTCACCACATATATTCATGAAGCATTTGTGCCACGTAACTGGACATAAGTTAAACATTTCCTTTTAACTCCATTTTATGACAATTTGACTATTTTGACCACTGTGTATATGATTTACAATTAAGATTTTTCCATGCTAATGAAATACATGCTTCCTCCTCTCTCAAGCAAGTATTCAGATTTTAAAAACAAAACCAAGCCAAAAAGCATCCATCTCATGCCCGAGGAGAGGAGATCTGCAGTTGAATGGTCAGGCACCCTTCTGAGTTCAGTGTAGCAAACCTTACTTACATCTAAATCCTTCCTGTGCATCCAGATGATCTCTAAGACTGAAAGCAAAACTAACTTGGATGTCTTTTAGTTTTATAGATTAGTATCAGAGATTACATGCCTGAGATAATTATTTTAAGGGATACTGTAATTAAGTAGAAGTGGATGACTTCATTATCATGGAAGTCATATTGTCAGCCTTCTGTCCAAATGTCCTAGACAAGTAGGAAGTACAGATGGAGTAGATGACCTGCAGATTATCACTTCCAGCTCCTGATCTCTGGCTATGTTAATTTTAACCTTTCTACTGCAGCTTTGTCAAAGTACCACTTTGGGCAAGTCAGTTTTCTGCCTTGCTCTATTGAAGGTAGGAGGTTTCAGGAAGGTGTTCTTTCTGAATAAAATAATACATTCTAAACATCTTATTTTGTATTTTTGTATCATTTTGTTAAATAAGTTGCAAGTTGTAAATAATTTGGTCCATTCAGGCTGACATACTAAAGCATCTGTATTTTGGAGAAAAAAGAACATACACCTGGGGTTTTTTTATTGATGAAGACTAGAAAGGTCTTGAGTTTTGACAAAAGCCACAATATCCTTTGAAGAGTAATAATAGTAGCTCTTTCTGTCTGCTTTATAGAAAAGCTAATAATGCTAGACCTGAATGAGGTTTGTGATGGAGTGAATGCGTCTATTGTGATTGATTTACTTTGGAAATCTTGTAGACTTTACAAAAGTCAAGAGGGCGTTCACTTCCTCTTTTGATTAAACACTAACTAATATGGTAAGAGTATATTTTCTCTTATAAAATGTAACTTTTTGACTCCAGACATTTACTTTAAAAAATATGAAATAAATGCTATAATTAACTTGTTGCTGCTGCCTTTATGGTGAAGGCTTTCACTTGGGAAAATAAAATATTTTTAACAGAAATCCTTGCTGCATTTTTATCATATGAATATGTTCATATATGTAGAAAGTCAATTAAGAGAAGAGGAAGTGTATTTTATTCCCTGTAGCTCTAACTATAGTAATTTTAGCCTAATACTTGAGCTATAAGAAATATATATGTACACAAATCTTAACTTGCTTGTTTAGAAAGAAAATCTATATAT
Organism: Bucorvus abyssinicus; assembly: GCA_009769605.1. Taxonomy (NCBI): domain Eukaryota; kingdom Metazoa; phylum Chordata; class Aves; order Bucerotiformes; family Bucorvidae; genus Bucorvus; species Bucorvus abyssinicus. Next base: position 32,551,464 of record CM020026.1, read on the forward strand.
AAGGTGTGAAACTGGGAAGCTATCTGATTGGAAAGTTAGATATATTTAGTGACCGAGTTTTTTGTGGTAGGCATAAACATATATCAGTTTGTATGGCAAATGAGGTTGTTTTGGGGCGGTTATTTAGTATTTTGAGACAAGGCTTTAAGTGACATTGAAAAATTAAACTGAAAAGTATATGCAAATCTGTTAGCTCATGTTCTGATGTTGCTTGATATAATTCCGCCATAGTTAAGAGTGGGATTTGCAGACGGTCTTGGTGCTGACGTTCACCAAGATGTAAAACTAGAATTTCAATGAGTTTCTAACCATGGGCTAATGAAAGACTGTACTGAGTAGCTTCTGTATCATGATAATTATTTAATGGAGCATGGAGTTCATCACAAGGAAGGGATTTCTAATACCACAGAATGTTTTGCTCTGTGAAAATGAGCCTTTACCAACCAAAAAGTTGTGGATTTGACCACATACTATGCTCCTTCTTGTACCTTTGTGAATTCTGGTATTCACGGTGCTTTATCTTAATATTGAATCTGTGCAAATGTTTGTTTTGAGAGGGTGGCAATGAACCTCAAGTTTTGAATTCTTGGATGGCTGTGGACAACTGTTGTCAAATGCGAGTATCTTTCTCTGCTCCTGGAGTCTGTCATATAAGGTGTTAGGAAGAAGGCATCTGCCCATCAGTTGTCAGCCTTAATGAGCAGTTCCAGTTCTGAACTGGAGTCCTTCTTCAGTTCCTGTGTTAAAACTACTTACAAAAAGTTGGACCTGACAGAAGCTGTAAAAGGGAGCATGAATCTGAATTACTAGGAGTGGCTGAAGAGCGTTTTAGTACCTGGTGTAGTTTCAAGGATTTTTTTCTTTTTGTATTGCTTTAGTCCCAGAAATGAGGACCAGAATCCAGGTCTCCCTACAATTTGCATTATAATACTACTTACACTAAACAATCATTCAAAATACTGGTACCACAGGTTGACAGGATTACCCTCTGTTTCCTGCATAATGTTTTAGTGGTCTATATTTTGGAGATAGAAATTCTTTTCTCTCACTGAATCAGAGTTGGATTAAAAACTGTATGTCTGAATTCATTCTTTAAAGTGAGGAGTTTAGGTATGTATTAAGCCAAATATTTTTTTAGTAACATAAAGGGAATTTTTTGGAACCAGGTTTAAGATTAGCCTCATGAGGTAGGGAAAATACCGCTTCTTTGGCTAGAAAACACAGTATAGATGCAGTCTAATTTTTAGGACACCACATTGGCGTAACTAAATTCTGTGCATTCATAACTTTGTCTTTTGTTGCAGGTGCTAAAAAGTGGCGATCCCTTTCAAAGCAGGTGGGCAGTAATTCCTGTGCTGTCTTATAACCATAGATGTTGATACAGTTGCTTTCTTTCATAATGTCAATTTAGAGTCGCAGGAGAAATAAGGGAATTTTTTAATCTTTGTTTAAACAACAAAAAAGATACTTTAATTTCTTAATTTTTGTCACTTCAAGCTCAGCTGAATCCAGAATCTCAAAGATACTCAAGCAGCTGTGCCTGTTACGTTGTATTTACTTTCTCCAGCCTCTGTCAGTTCTTTCCTCGACCTGTATCTGACTTTCTTTAGTGTCCTAACAGGTGTATTCAAAGCTGCCTGAAATACTTAATGGCACTCTCTACCTTTTGTGATGTTTAAGTGTCTCTTACTTTTTTTTTTTACATTTGTACAACCGCAAAAAGACTCTTATCTGTATCTGTGTATTTTAAGTAAAGTACATTCATGGGTGAAGTTTGCTTTAGTTCAGGTTGAGTGTTTTAAAAGAACAGTTGCTTAGAGCTTGTATGAAAACTTACTGAAATCCAGGGGGACTTATCCTTGGCTTTAGCGAATATGAGCAGTGGTTAGTAATTTCAGCAACAAATAAGTTATGCTTCTCTCTCCAAGTCTGCAAACACTTAGTATTCATGCAGATAAACAATTCTTGGAGTAATCACGTGTGCAAAATTTATGTATGTTCCCGACTACTTCCGAAGTCATTGTGGTAAACTGAAGTCAAATTAACTGGTAGACTTGCATGCAGTTCCTTGTCTTTTATATCGATTTCCTAGCATTTGCTCATAATCTGTTAACTACTTCATTAAATATTTCAAAATATACTTTTATTTTTTTTAATTTTATTTTTAGGAACTGAATCAGATCCTTATGGAGACACCACCAGTTTGGAAAGGATCATCCAAACTTTTTCGTAATCTTAATGAGAAAGGTGAGGGATAAGAATTTATCTTCCTGAACCAAATTATCACTTGTATTAATTTATTGTGGCTAAAGTGATGTTGTATTTATAAGTCACTTCTTCAAAAAGATAGAAAGTGTGTGTTGCTTTCTACATTTTACAGCATGGAAAAGTTCCCTTTATTCTCTACAGTGTTTTAATCATGCCATCTTACAGCTATCCTCTTTAAGTGAATTGGTATCTTAGAGTTTGTTAAACTCATGTTTGCATGTTTCAAGTTCAGTTTCTTGTAAAGAATGACCTATAGACCATAGATAGAATATTCTAATAAAGACACAGTGTATCTTTGCTTTTTTTAATAGGTTCAATGATGTGATGATTTTTAAAGACAGTCATGGTATCTTATATCGCTTAAATAAGCATTTTCTTCACAACACAAAGTTTCAGAAATGCTACATATATATATCCCTTTAAATTCTGCAGATGAGGGCTTTCATAGCTTTTAAAACTCATGCTGTTGGTAAATGAAGAGCTACTTATGATAAATAATTCACATATTCCTTTCCTTATATTCAGAATGGCAAAAGTCTGGTGGAGCGTTTTAAATATTTTTAAAAGCAGCTGCAAATACTTGCTGTAAAATAAAGACACTTTGTGAATGTGTAAAATAAGCATGCCAGCAACAAAATTCCAATCAACTGTGTGCATGTAATTGATTAATCTAATTCAAATGCAGCTCAAATTTATTAGAAGAGTAAGTGTGCACCTGCTCTGAAAGGAGGGTCCCAGGCTCAAATCTCTAGTGCATGGAGGCACTCACTTTTTCCTCTGCAGCTAGAATTCCAGAGAGGCAGAAACTGGCACTTCTTTGCACTGCATTTGCTTGCATTTCCTTGCTCTAGGCTGCTCTCTATATAGTCAGAATAGCTGATTTTTGAAATATTAATTATATAAAAAATCAGCCTCAGAATCTGTTAAATCAATACATTATCAGCTTGTAAAAAAAAAAAAAAGAACCAAAACCAAACATCTGGATGTTGCTTATTTAGTCTGTAATCAAATGTCTGCAACATGTGCAGTGTTCATTCAAGAATGTCTTACTCCAGTTTTCTGCTGGTGAAATTCTACAGAAGTTGATGTAATTAAGAGGACTGAAAACTGGTGTAATAAGCTGGTAAAATTTGGAATAAACTTTAGCACTTATCGCTGCTTTTTTTCAGCATGCTTTATGAAAAAGTGAGTTCCGTTATCCTATGGGTCACATGACTGATAAGGTCGTTCAGTAAGCCAGTGAGAGGAATGGGAATAGGTCTCCTTAATTCTAATTTAGTGTTTATTTAGTGCATCACCTGAAAAGGACTACATTAATTTACTCTTTTTCTTCAAAACATGCACATTTTAATACGAAGCAAGTAGCAAAAGCCTATGTCCATTTATTTTGCCATAGAATCATTTAAATCAGATGAGCCACATAGATTTACGCCAGTTGTCCTTAAGGTTTATGTTTTACCCTTGAGTGACCTCCCTCTCTTTTTTCTGATCTTAGTGTAAACTTTTCTTTCCCTTCAATTGTCATTTGAGATCCTCTCTCCCTTAATGCTCAGAGCAATCAACCAGAACTATCTGTCTGCAGCTGCAATATACCAGTACAAACAAAAGGAGAGAATGCTTTCAAGGCCTTTTGTATCGCTCTCTTCATACCTGTGATGGACTACTTCACAATTGCACTTTCTTCTTCTGTTTCACAACAAAGAAGGTGTCATCAAACAAACAAAAATACATATTTACATTTATTGACTGGCTATTAAAGAACGTTCTGCATCACTGAATGAGAACCTTTGAGGTATCTGATTTCTTGATAGCTACTTGTCCGAACAGATTCAAGCATACCTTTGAAAACTAATTTCTGCAAGCTGCTGTATAAAATCAAGAAGATAAAGCATAGAGCATGTGTTACTTCAATGCTGCATTTAATCTCTGCTAATCTTCAGTGTGGAGCTAGGTGTAAATTGAGGAAAAGAGTAGGTGGTATTGAAAGTACTTAGTAGCCTTCCTAACTAGATCTACTAGCAGTAGTAAAATCTTGGTACTCAAGACTAAAATTTGCTTTTGGATCAAAAGGTGTGAGAATATCTTTTTTTATCCACGAACAGAATGGAAGTCGGGATGGCAGCGTTTCAGCTGATGAAGGTTGAGGGTTTTGGTTATTCTTTCTAGTATGTGATTTAGTTCCAAAGACATTTTAGTTAACTGCTGTTCTTTTGTATTGCCTTTATATTCCACTTTCTGTGGTATCTCTGGGGATCTCTGTAGTTGGTTATTTTTTCTTTTATGTTTGAGGATAGGAGACCTGATTGCCTTGAAGATTCTACTCTTTCAGGACATGGGCTTTTAGGAAGGAGTATTGTTGAAGGTTTGGGGAGGCATTTGGACAGATGCCAGAGAAGTACAGCTGAGATTTTTGTATCGGCTGTTCAAGAGGACAGAAATTCCCTCCCGAGTATTATTTCAGGACAGAATTAATTTAGAACTTTTTGTGCTGTAAATACTAGTAGAAAACACCCAGGTTTCTTACTTTGGTAATGTGGAAGTTCTGATGTTAAATGTGTTCAATAATTGTAAAATCCACATGAATGATACAATATTTTGAGGTTTAATTGTACAGGATTTTCTAGTGAAAAAAATTCAGGTTACTATTTACATAGTTCGTCACATACTCAGTTAAGTCAGATTTTAAAAGATATTTGAACATCCAAAGATGAGGCTGTTTTTAGAAAAACTTTTGCACCTGACTTGGACTGAAATCAAGGAGACAGCCAGCAACTTTTGAAAATCCCATCTGATAGATATCTTTACTCTCAGGCATCTAAATACTTTTTTTTTTTTTTTGCCTTTTTTTTTTTTTACTCTTTTGAAATAGCCTAATATTGCGGTCTGACTTAACACTTTTGGTTTTGAAGGACAGATAAAAACAATTGGTTAGAAATCAGGAACCAGTTTTGCTAGTTCAGCCTTGAAGATCATTAGAAGTACAGCTTATGGTACCAGACATACTATTTGGATATTGACTTCAGCTGTAATTTAAATTTTGCTTTAATCACTTCTGAAGAGAAAAGGAAGTGCCATTCCACACTATGATTGCCTTTTGATATCTAACAAAAGATTAAAAGCTTAGAATATATTCCTTACCAATTGTCTGAATGTAGGAGGTAGTATAAATGTCTCTTAATGTTAAATATTTTAAAAAATTTAACAAAACTTGTACATTTATTAAGAGTTTTAATATAAATTTCAGGTGATTATTATGAAAATGTGCATATAAAGACAACTCAGAAACCCAAATCCGTGCTTTCATAACCAACACGAGGCCAAATTTTCAATATCAAGACATGCATTTACAAAGCACGTATTAAAGTCAAGAACTGTATTCACACAGTACATATCAGGAGGGAATATTATTAATGTTCTCAGTAAATGTCCTCATCCTGTCAGAGAGTGCTATCTTCAATTACTGGTGGGGTTTTCAGAAAGAAAGTCAAATAAATAATTTATATATCTCTTAAGAATCTAGCCAGCTTCAGTTTAATGAGCCATTTTCCACTGACTGTAGTTGTTTATTTGCCATAATTAATGTATTTCTCCCCTAAAATACTTAAAAACAAACCCAAACTAAAAATGCCAACCCACAGATCAATGTTTTAGACAAATAACTCATTGACCAGGGTGAATGCAGTCACATGCACACAATGATGAATATGCATTTGCAGACATACAAAAGTTCTCCTTCGTATAGATACATTTAATATTTTCACGTTTAGGATGTGAAGACAAGGTGAAACTAATATGGAATAACTTTTTTTTTTCCTTCAGGTGTGATATCTTACACGGAATATTTATTTCTCTTATGTATTTTAACAAGTAAGTATTTTTGGAGGAAAAAACCCCCAAAACTTCCTTACAAATTTCTAAGCTCATAATGTATTGCTGTACATTACAATACTATTTTTTTTCTTTCCTTCTCCTGCTATCCCAATATGGAAAAAATGTGTCATGCATCTCTATGTCCATTTGAATCTCTCCTGTCCTACTGGAATCTTGTGTAATATTTGATTTAAGTGCTTTATTATTATCTAGAACACCTTTTACTGACTGTTGAGAAAGTTGAGCCATACACTTCAACTAAACCCCAGTTAAGAGTTAAATTTATTTTCTTCTTTAAACTTGCCTACAAAATTTCTAGCTGAATTTACTGACGTTCGTAAAGGATGCTGAATATAGGGAGAAGAGAAAGTTATACATTATTACTGGTTTGTTTCACCTATTAGTGCATAATGGGTGACATAAATGAGAAGATAATAAAATATAAAATGTGTCAAACTAAAGTAAATGTTTATTTATGTTAGAAAACTATAACAAAATTGAATACTTATTCTTCTACCACCCATAAAAACAAAGTAGAATAATTTACAGTTAAACTAAGCCTGATACAGACTTTGTTTTGATATTTTAAGAGGTTTTTTCTGGGAAGGAGCAAAGTGTTGTCTTTCATTTGCATGTAATTAAAACATTTCTACTGGATTTATTAGGGTATATTTCAGATATGATCTGGATTCTTATTATGAATCCGAGTAGAAACTTGACCCTGATTGCTTATAATCCCTAACTGTTGGATCAGTGGATATTCTTCCATCATTGCCTTGTTATCTGGACTAACTTTTGGCCATATTTCATCCATATTGCTAATCATTGAGTATCACCAAAATGTTGCCTGGAGGCTTCTTAAAGGTCTCTTCCAACCAGATGATTTTATAATTCTCTTGCAGTTACCTTCAAAGTCCATATATTTTGGAAATAACCTGAAATTCTAAGCTGATTTCAAATTTCAATGACTGTTAAGCGTGTAAACCAGAAAATTCTGGGTCTCTTTCAACACATCATTAGTTTTGACCAGCAGTTGCATCCTGTGCCTGTTTTGCAAAACATTTAGAACACTCTGTTTTCATAGAAAATTTATTTTCTACAATTTTTTGTTCTCTGACATCAAGTGGCATCTAGTTGTGAATTAACACTCTTAATCACCCAACTAGCCATTACTGTGAGATACTTTTCTTGGATATTTCATCTTCTATTCCTACCGTCTATTTTCCCTTATCTATGAACTTGTGAGCATGCCTTCTGTTTTCTAACATGGATAATACTGGTTTACAGATGTTATGGTTTACATGTACTATGTACACAGATGTATTCATTTAGATTAGTTGAGGGTATGGCTTCTATAAACAGACACCAAATAATTTCTTAGAGATTTATATTTGCTTTCTTTCCAAGCAAATAAACAATTGAATGGGTTTTGGTTTTGGCAGAGCCACACGCAGGTTTTAGAATCGCTTTCAACATGTTTGATACTGATGGCAATGAGATGGTGGACAAAAAGGAATTCTTAGTGGTATGTATACTTTCTGTCTTTCAATATTTTGATGTAATCTTGACATTGATTTTTTTTTTTTGGTCTGAATTGAGAGTCATGGTGATGTCAATAATCATGAGAACATGAGCTATTCAGTGAAAGTAGTTGTTTGTTCACCTTATTTAATGTAAACAGTAAATGTAATGTAAATTGTAAATAGCAGCTCCTTCTTACAGTGCATGGGTGAGTTGTATATAAAGATTTTTGAAGCTTACTTCCAGGTTTTTCCTGGATCTTTTTAATTGCTATTACATTCATAGATAATTAGGCTACAGAAGTAGTATTGCTTTATCAGCAGGATGATTTATTTAAAGGATGAATTATTTAATTGTCATAATGGTGGAGGGACTTGCAAAAGAATCGTTGCCTGGGAGACCACTTCACTTTGTCATTCATTCTGCTTATAATCCCAGGTGACCTGAAAATACTGACTGACATAATGTGACACTGTCATCTGGTTTGGACAAGATTTGTATTGAAATAAAACATACTGTACCTATATCTAGTTCAGCCCATGAAATCCATATGCTGAAGCAATTTTCTAAGATGGGGTTCAGTTACTTCTTTTTAAGGGGAATATTCCTGATGGCAAAATTGACTTTGAGCTAAATAATTTTGATGTGCTTTGGAACAGTTGACAGGCCATCTAGAATTTGATGATAGTTTTGTTGCATCCAAGTTTTTGTTACATTACAAATCTGAATTACAGTATTTTTCTAACTAGAGCTTAGTCAGTTTATTGCTTGGTAAAAGCAGTTCTGTAAATTCTTATTAATTATTTAAGCAGAGCATTTAATTTTCTTCTGGTTAGACATTTAAACAGTTCTAAAAGGCCCAGACTTTGAAAAAAAAAATGAGCTTATTTCACCCATCATTGAGATTTTTGCATTAAGAAGAATTTGGCACTTGAGAAAAAATCTTCAGAAAAATCTTAAAATCATCCACTATGTTTTGATTTTGAGCATGATAAATCTGATGATTGCATCTTAAAATTCAAATACTTCATGAGTTTTCGGGTGATAGGATCCTGTAAGTACAGGAGAATGATGTTTTCAGTGAGAAGTATAAAATTAAAAAGCCTTGGAAGAAGAGGGCTATTTCAGATTTATGTTCATTTCATTTATTTTCTGATTTTAAAAGAAATAGGAGAAATAATTAATGCTATTCTAAATTAATGTCAATGTTGAAGTAAAAAATTGATAATTTAAAAAAAAAATCTTGAAATGCAGACAATTGCCTGCTCAACATTAGGACTTCTGATTTTACAATGACTAAGTGGCTTTACATTAACTGCACAGTATAAATCAGTTTTCTAAAGTGGTAATGTCCATATGCAGCAGGTGTCTGGGATTACACTGAGAACAGTTAGTTATGTCGGACATAGTTTTTGACATTTCTTTAGAAATCAACATTTTAAATTTTGTGGTTAGTGGTTCAGACAAGCTTTCCAAAGGCTGTACAGGGCCTTTATTGTCTACTGAACAAGTACAGGCGTTTAGTAAAATAAAAAATATGTATAAGAATTAAATCAGATGTTTGTAAAAAAACATATTTGCAGAAGACATCAATTCTTATCTTCATACATTTTTTGTGTAGTTGAGCTTGTAAATAAATACAGTAAGTACACATGAGAAAAAGCCCACTGCCTTACTGAAGAAGATGGAACAAAATATAAAGAATGAAACAGACACATTGAGTGGATTTAAGTGTCAGACCGTGATTTATTTAAAACAAAGATACTGATTTCCTGTGTGCTGTTTCTTTATTGTTCTCAAGTCAATTTATAGGGCTCGATTCAGATAAGCTGTGCTAACCTAAAGAAACTGAAAACATGCAAGAAACTGTCCTCAACAAACTGAACTTCCTTCAATTTTCCATTTCAAGGAAGTGAGAGCTGCAATCTGGGGACTTGTTTTCTGGTGGCATCGCTTAGGCAGAACAGGTCTCATTTTGGAAGCTGTCACCACTTGCAAATTGTGGCATGCTGACAATTTTTTTTGTATTCTAATATTAAATGTACACATCCTTGTGTGTGCTAATTCCTAATAACTATCTCCTGCAGTCAGGGGAAAAAAAACAGCAAACATTGGATTAAATGGACAAAGGAAAAGTAGAGGAAGGAAAAAAAAAAGAAAAAAGAAGTCTTTAATGATTCAGTAAAACAGAGTGTGGTGGAACAGACTCAACTTTTTAAAGAAGAAAAAAAAGGCTTCCATTACAACAGCTAAGTGGGAGGAAATTGAAGCAGGAGGCTTTGTGTTTCAGAAGCTGATGCTGAAAATGGAATCAAATAAGTATATAAGGCAGGAACCAAGGACAACATTTAACTATGGATATTGTGATTCACTTTCTAACTGTGCTTTTATAGTCCTCTTCACATCCTGCTTTTTATTTGTTCCCTGTCATGATTCCTGATAAAAATTCCTCCTTCTTATTCTTTTTCTGTTACCAGACTTGGTGGATAGAAGAAGAAAAAAAAGAAGACTTTTCAAACATTAGATATGCTGTTCTCCACCTATTACTGTATTAAACAAATTTGTATAGATTGAACCTGACCCTAACTCTTAGGGTAACTCACTGACTTACCATGTCAGTGACTCTTCAAAAATTAGATCAAAACTCCTAAGTCAGAATGTAGATCTGAGGTTAGAAAGACTAAAATAGATAGGTAGGTAGGTAAATAATGTCTGTGTAAATAAAAATGAAATAAAAGTTGATTCTGTGATGCTGCAGCTGTGATAGACCTGGCCCCAGAACATACGTTTGGCATCTGTACTCCCCTTTCTTGGGTATGCATCATCACCTGTGTGCCTGGAAGCAGGAGACTGTAAGTGTTGGCATTTGAAAGATATCCAGCATTTGCAAAATACTTCTCAGTTGATTACAGTCAACTGTCATAAAATTGGAAGTATAGTTAATACTATTCAGTTTTGCAAATAAAGAGACTTTGAAAAGGTTGGTATAGGGATCACATGTTATGCCTGTCTTGAAGAGTACGTGTAGTGAAGAGTTGTAAAATACTTAATTTTTCTGATAATAGCTTTAGTGTTTTGTAAACTAATGCCGTGATGTTTGTGCTTTCCTCTTGGCTTATGTCATAGGGGTGAGGTCAGGGAACGGATGGATTGTGTTGCCTTGTTACAGGAGATCTTGGTTTTGCTGCTTTCAGCAGTCAATCTCATTATCCTGCTTCAAACAATGTTCCTATGAAAGTACTCCTAGATCCTTTTTGCATTCACTTTTCTACTGGCTGGTATCCTATAGCACTCCTTTTGAACAAAAGGTCCATTTCCAGAAGTTTAGCTTTAATGATGAATGCAACAGAATCCTACTCCTTTTGCCTCTGTGGCAGGGGAAATACATCCAAGAATGCATTGCTTTTTACCGATCTTTTTTGGTTTTTCACTCTTCTCTTGATGGCTTGTAACTTCACTTTTCACAAGGTATTTTCCTTCTTCTTCTCTCTCTTCATTTACCCTTCTTCTTTCCGTAGTTTTGGGTTGCAAACTGTGTAATACCCTAGGCCATCCAGCTAAATATTCTTGTCAGGCTAGGTTACAGTAATTTGTGCGTGTAGGTTTGCAAAAAAATTGGAAAAAACGTAGTAAGGTCTGTAAATTGATCCCATACTCAAAATAGTTTCAGTGACACACAGAATATTCTGGTCTGTATTTGCCTTATAGGCAATTCCAGCACACAGTAGCCAGTTTTGGAAATTCATAAAACGTTATTTATAAATGCATTTGCTATTTCATCGCTAAACACTGTATTCATCTATTTCAATGTTGTCGTACCCCTGCAGTCAAACTTGCTGATCCTTTTGTCTTCTGCCTTATCTGAAATATGGTATTCTGAAATTAAATTTGGAAAATTTAGTCACAAAATTTATCACGCACACTTTATCTTTCACATTCCAATCCTGGGGAGTTCTGTGTATGTGTCATTACAGTATCATGTTTTTATCAGACTTCTGGTAGGTAAAATGAAACAACTGCCACAATTGTGTCTGTATGCCGTGATCTTTGGTTCTGAAAATACCGTATTCTAGATAGGACAAATCTGTCAGCCATGGTGTTTATTCATTTCCCAGCCCATTTTGAGATTAGCAAATGCTACAAGTGGCAGTACAGTATTTTCATGTGCAGTTTTTGAAAAGCTGAAGTTCACTGGTAGAAATATAGATGGCATCATAGTTAATCTGCTCTCTCTTGCTGTGACACTTTTTTCTAATGGTTTGAGAATATTAATAAGTATTACTATAAATTAAAAATAACTAAATAAAACAAATACTTACAAAAAAAGGTAAGTACAGACCAGTTCTTACTCTGAAGACTTTATAATTTTAAAAAATAAATATCCTCAACAATCTGTATGTTTTAAGTCTTGTATTTGAGGTTTTCTCAGAAGTCCTCTTTAAACCTCTTAATTTAGAGAAAGTTGTGAAAGGGGTATTTTACAAGACCCGAAGGTATTCTTTGAACAGACTTGAAAAAAAGGGTACTTGATAAATTACTCTTGAGTAGTAGTTTGTTGCTGCTGAAGGAGAATATTTCACCCGCACCAGGTGTTTCCAACCTTCCCTTGTGCCAATAGGAGTGAGAACTCATCTGGTAGGAAACTAACAGTATGAAAGATCGATCCAGCTGCCTACATAGCCACACAGATACTAATTAGTACCCGACAAGAAAGGATGTGCCTGGAGGTGATGAAAAAGACTGGAACTCCTCCTCTTTGTGGAGGCTGGATTGGCTAAACTGTAAAGCTAAACAGAATGTTCTTAGTATTGTTCTCCCATATAGAATTATTAGTCTAACTTCATGGAAAAAGTATTTCCTTTTTCCTTTCTGTGTGATGGTTAAGGTCACAGAAGGAATATGAAGGCATGAATATGAACAATAAAGCATCATTGAAACACTGGTATTTTAGTAAAAAGCTACATTTTCATACTCTTTGCAGTGTTCCTCACAATGAATGATGGTTATGCATATGAAATAGCCTAAAAAAATGAATAAGAACAAAATGGTTTGTTTGTTTTAGCTACAAGAGATTTTCAGGAAAAAAAATGAAAAGAGAGAAAGAAAAGGAGACGAAGAAAAACGTGCAATGCTGGTAAGTAAAATTAGAATAGCCACAGCAGGTATTCATTTGTTCTCTTTGATGTAGGACAAAATTCTGTGTGTGTACGTTTTAATAATGACTCTCAGTTTACATAAAATAAAATTCATATAATTAAATAAATATGCATAATTTTATATATATATAAAAAGAATATTTAGCCTAAACTGTAGTTATTAAAAATATTTAAGTGGTCTATAGAAAGGAAAAATCAGTGTTTAAATACTTTATCATGTATTATGACAGTAGCACTGTTTCCATTTGGAGTGTATATATCTAGTAAAAAGTGAATAGTAATGACTATGTAACGACTATGTAACGATGTTACTGTCTATAAGAATGAGAGATCTCAGTGGCAAGACCCAACTATACTCTTGCTCCCATAACTAACTGAAGCTGTTCATGTAGATATACTGATCCTGGTGCTTGCTACTAACATAGTAGTTTTAAAATAGCTGATGAAATGTTACAAGTGAACTAGAGGGTTTTTTAATTTTTTTATTAAATACTGCTTATGACTAATGCAAAATGGTTTTTGTTGTTTATATTATCTTAATAGATTTTTGTAGAATATTGAACACTCATTCTTATGTAAAGTCAAATTTGCATTTCTTATGTGTATAAGAAAGGTAAGTCAGAAATAGACAAGTCTGTGGTGCTTTGTCTGGAGGATGGACTTTAATTTTACTGTTGGATCAGTCTCTGTCTCAGCAGAAAAAAACATGCTTATTTGTGATTTGCATATTTATGGCAAAAATTTCTTATTATAAGAAAGGTTTTGACGTATATGCAAAGCTTCTTATAGTGCTCATTATGTTTTTGGGACCATAGATGCTTGATCTCACGTCTTTGTCCCTGAAACCATAGGAAGTTTGAATTTCAAGAATTAATACTTCTTAAACCTTCCCTGAGCATAAAAAGGGATCTTTTCTTCCTACCCAGAGAGACTTATCCTTCTCAGCTTTTCAAAACTGTAGCTCAGTTGTTGACTCTCTCAGACACTGTTTAGTCAGAACAAAGAAAGCTAAGGAAGAGCTTTTGGAAACAGTAAGATTGCAAAATGGAATATTCCTCCTAAGAGTAATCTCTGCAACTCTGTACTTCTCTTTTGAAAATTTGAAGAATGATTTTGAAGATAAACCATTTTTTCTTCACTGTCATTTAAAAACAAACAAACAAAAAGATATAGTAACGTATAAAATAAAGATTTGCTTGTCTTAACCTATTCTATTGTCTTTTTTTTTTTCCCCTGCATTTGGCTTCATTCTGACATGTGATACTTGGCTTGGGCCATTTTTACTGTATGTCAGCGTCTTCAACTTTACGGATATCATACTTCTACTAACAGTGTATGTACTCTAATTATGTTCAATTTATGCAGTCTTCACCAGTGAGGCGAAATAATATGCTATGAGAAAATTAGCTATGTTTATCTTTTTTATGAAGTAAATTTCTTCTGCTAATTAGTAAAAATGTGGTAGATCTTGACTTGCATAAAAGATTGTGCATGCTTGTTGCACGCATTCTGAAACAGACAAGCCTACCAGGAGGAAAGGTCTTATTTATATAAAATGAAGGAAATGTTTTTAAGGGAAAGGGCAAAATATATCCTAAGAAATTATAGACCTATTTTTAATCAATTTTTGTAAATTAAGTTATCATGTATGAGTCATTTGATCCATTTCTGTCTTGTCTCCTTGTGTATAGTGTGAATTGTGAAGTAATAATTAGTCAAATGAATCCATCACCTCTTTGTTCCTATTCCCTCCCAAAAAAAAAAGAAACAAGAAGAGAGCTTTTATTTTTTTGTGCTTCACTTACTGAGCAAATAAATAAGCACTTACAGTGCTGAACTAGAATAGGATTTTACAGAAAATAGTCTCTGTGTTATGTAGGTGACAGCAAACATTTCAATCGCTTATGAGGAGTGGTAGAGAGAATCAGCGAGAGAGAGATCTGCTTGGTTTTATAATATCTTCAGCATGACCTGATTAATGTTGGATCACAACAGAAGTAAAACTGTATTAAAAAAAAAAAAGGGTTGATATGATGTTAAAATAGAAGAATTAAACTTGTTTTGGTACGATTAATGTGATATTCAAGTGAGGGGAGGGAACCTGTGAGAATGAGATGACTAGTGAAATTCCATTTTTAAAGTCTGCTTATATAATCATTCATGGGAATCACAGATTTATTTCCTGTGAAGTTAGCACACAACATTTGGGCAATATGCAGAGAGGAAGTCTGTTAAATGGAAAGGTGCAGTGAAAATGATGTAGATGCTGCAATGTTGTGAGAGTAATGTAGCAGGAAAAGTGAGACCTTAAGATTCAATGGATTTTAGATCAGGCTTTACTGCGGTGAAAGATGCTGTACAGTGGTTTCCATATTCCTGTGCTGCCTCCTATTTTAAATGAAAACCAAACTAGTTAGACTATCATACTCATATAATAATTTTCAGCTTTAGTAAAAAAATCTCCTTCTAGACTTCAGTCCCATCCAAACTCTTTTATCAAGATGAAGCCCAGGTGTACACCATCCTTTTCTGCCTTCCTACTACCTGAATGGAGATCTCCATGCAGAGGAGGCTCAGATGTGTAGGAATTCATAGTATCCAACAAGTCCTTCTCCCCTGAAACAAAGTGGAGCAGCCTTTCAGTTTCCCTTGATGTCCTGTGCAGTTGAAGATACTCAAGACCAAGGAGATGCAGACCTGAAATGTCTGGGATAGTCCCAAGAGCTGTGTTGGGCATTTCTCACTTCATCCTTCAAAACATTTCTAATTTGTTGAAAAGTGTTAAGGTCTGAAAGCCATAGAATGCAAACGGTGATGTTTTAAATGGGTTAAATATTTCTGTATTTTCATTTGCATAGGCTAATTCTTTCAAGTCGTGTTCTGATCTATACTGCAGTTGCGTGCTATGGCTGATTCAGCATGTATTGCATGAGTGCTCTTACTAGCCAAATGCCAACCGGAACATGATAATTATGATGAGATGCATGTAGGAAAATGAAATGTGCATGCCCAGAAGTCCTAATTCCATTGGCTAAAGTAAATCTCCAGTAAGAGAACAAATTTATTGAGTATTTAAAATAGGTAATTACAGACTTGTATGCATAAAAGTTGTTCATTCACATGACCCAGTAAACATCAAAGGGATAAATAATGTCAGAGAGAAACTTAAGGACCTAATCCTGTACACACCAAAGTAAACAAAATTAGGAGTTTAGCAGTTTAGGAGCGAAGGGAGTTACAGATGAGAAAACTGTGGCCATGACCGTTACTCCATAAGAAGAGAAAGGTAAACCTAGAATTTTTCAAGAAGTAAACAAAAGTATGATATACATTAAGCATGGGTGTCGTTCCTGATAGTTTGTCATGTTTCTTTGATGACAATTTACAGAAAGAGCTGAGTTGAATTGATTGGTGGAGGAAGTACGTAATAGAACTTGTAGAAGCAGTACATATAATCTGTGGACATAATGTAGAATACAGAGGCAATAAGTCTTCATCTCTGTACAGTATTTTCTATGATGATAATGTGGTTTTACACATTGCACAGCAGTGTAAATCTTCTAAAAGAACAGTATGTGTTGAGTGAAAAAAAAAATGGTTGTCATTTGTAGTTAGAAGATTAAACTTATTCTTTGTCTTGCCTGCCCGAGTGGACATGAGTGGGGAGCCGTTGAAAGTAGGAAGCAGAGTTTAGATTAACTTTTGGAGAGAAAGGGGAAAATGCCTTCAGTTGCAATAACCTTAACCAAGTTCAAATAGCTTTGCTGTCCTTAGGATTCCTGCTCTAGATTCTTTGGAGGGAAAAAAAAAAAAAAGCATTGCATAGATCTTCCAAGACTAATTGCAAGATAAAGGAAAGCCTGTTTTAATAAGGGAGGATTTTTCAGGCTTCCAAAAATGACACATTTCATATCAAAAAGGTAAGAGTATTTTCTTTGGAGAGATTAAACGCTTACTTTCTGTTTAAACAAGGTAAGTTTGATCATCAGATGTGCGTAGTGTTTTCTTCATCAGTTATTACAGTTGAAGTTGGACTTACTAGGCTTGATTTTTGCATTTCTTTATTGGTACAAGGTTCTCATACTGCTTATTAGATGAAATTAATTTTATATAACTAGTTGTATGGTGATATTTATATTTTGACCAAAGAGAAAACAAATTCCATAAATACATGAATTAATTATTGGTTTTTGGCAAAACAGAATTGTTAGAAAAAACAAGAGCAAAATACTGAGTTTAGATGGACATTTTCTCATTTGTTTTGTTGGGGAAAGTGGAATCCAATGATACTTTTGGCACAGCGAAGTTTCGAGTAGTAAGCAAATAACTGTAATAGACTAGTGTTCCTTTTATTTACAAACTGTCCTGTAACCGGGTAGAAGTTTCTCTGTGTAGAAGTGAAAGAATCAAGCCATGCTTTTGAAGATGATTGGAAAAGATTTTAAAGTCTGTAAGTGGTTCTTTTATTGTTCTTTGGTTTCAAACAATTGTGCTTCTTGAAACTTCTGCAGGTTCTTAAAACAGAAGGAGAGGACCATGTCCCCAGAAGCTATTGGGATACTTTGAGGCGTAGCACAAGCCAAGCACTCTTTTCGGACCTTGCGGAGGTATAAGACAACCTCTGTCTCTGGTCCATAAACAGACTGCTATTTTATTTATTTGCTTTCTGATTATTTTCCTGGTTTATGCACTTTGTTTCTTCTCTTCCTTTTAATTCATTCTTTTTTAAACCTGAGAGTTCTCAGATGAAATGGATTTGGTTCCATGCAGTGCAGTGATTGAAAGTTGTCATTTCCAAGTAAAAGCAATGTTATCTTTTGAAAGAGTTGGAAGATCAAGTGCTCTTTGGTCCTTATATAAGAAGCATTTTGTAACACTAATAGTGACAGTATTTCACAGTTAGAGAAGTAATTCAGGAAACCTTTGTCATTTAGGCTTGGTCCAATGATACAACAACTTCAATGAGAGCTGCAGCCCTTTAAGCTTCTAATCTTTAGGTCCTTAATGTGCTTTTTATGTGTGTTATCAGAGGTTACCATTACAAAAACAGTATCACACAGATTGATTTCATTGTGCATCAAGCCAGGAGTGTTTTATGGTAACCAAAACATTAGTCAGTCTTTTTTAATACTACATAATCGTTATGAGGACTGGCAATATCACTGAGCTGTCAAAGTAATTTCCGTAGTGCTTTAAATTCTAATGAGATTCTTGTTTCATAATCTGCTTTCAGATAATAGGTAGGACATTTATTTCTATTGATCATTTAAGAAAGTTAGAAAACTAGACCATTTAGGCTTCTCTGTGCCCCATACAGTGAGGGTGATTGCTCTGCTGGTTGCGGCATTAAAGGATATACAGCAACTCCCCACTGCCTCTGGTCTCAAGTTCCATGCTTCATAAGCAGGATCAAAATGAGAAAAGAACAAGGAACTGAAACAGACCTCCAGGGTAAAACGATCTTTTTCTTTGCTTCATAAGCAATGTGTGCTCCGTATTAAAAGTAATTAGTGTTTTGTCCCTGCTGTTCCTCTGCAGAAGCTATTGAATAACCTGAGGACTTGGATGGACTTGCTCTAATTTCCAGACTAATTTACTCATAGTCCCTTTACACCAGTCCTGTTCTCCCTTAATTTTCATAGAGCTTTTCTTTTTTCTTTAGTGTTAATCTTTTTACTCATATAAACACGATCATAGCCCACAGTTTTAATTACCATAGGCTAAACACAACAAGGCCTTTGATTTTCTCTTAAGGTAGAATGTAGATTTCCCAGCAGACGTTTTCTGTACCTTTCTCAGCTTACAATTATCTGCCTTTGAACAAAACAAAATGTAGTGTTACAGAACTGAGTTTTAATAGCAATATTCATAGTAATAACACATTCATAATAATCTTGCAATAAAACAGTATACCCAGCCTTTTTTTCCTTACTTTTAAATTGGTGAGCTCCTGAACTATTAGTCCATTTATTAGTCCTTATTTATTCCACCAAATTTTAAAACCCAGAACATCAGTATTGTCTAGTCAGCTAAGGGAGACGTACTGGGGAGAGAGGGCTCTTTCCACTGAGTATTTAAGGAGCTTGGGTCACTGAGTTTTCTGAATTAAGTGTCTTCAGTTAGCTGGCATGAATTCAGTCCCAAGTGTAGATGGACTTAAGTTTGGTAATCTCCACATACCTTTAATTTGAAGAGAGAGTATGGTTTTTTGGGGGTTGGTTGTTTTTTTTTTTTTACATCTCATGCCTCAGACTAGTATCTGTAACTACAAAGTAATTGAAGCTAAACAGCAGCTATACTAAACATTGATTTAAATTGTCTGTAAAATGTATAAGACGTCTCTCTGCTCACTTGTAAATCATTTTATGAAGAAAAATCAAGTCCTGCATTTACTCCACTGACAATTTCCCACTTCTCACCATAATCGTCATTATCATGCTTGGGTTAAGTTTGAGCCAGCTGGTTTTCATCCATATTCTTGTCTCTCCCAGGTACTTTCACATCAGAATAATATTATAGCCATCTGTACTAACAAAGTGGCATAAAGCTAGGTGACATTGCAGTCTGTGTTGTTTCATAGCCTTTTTGTGTAAGTTGAAAAGGAGAGTAAATAAGGTTCATTGTTGCAGGAATCAGCTTACAAGGTCTCTTTGGGGGGAAAAGAAGTTATTCATCACATCCAGTTACTTTCTAGGACAGTTTAGAGTACTGGTTCTGCTATTCCTAATTTAGCAACTACACCATTCTGTTGGAATATGCCAGTTATCACTGAATTCAGTTTATGGGTTTGTTCTTAAATTACTAAATGAAAAATGGAAATCAGTAGATTTATTATCACTATTGAAAAATCAGGGACTTGCAGTAAGAAACTCCTTATTAATTCAAAGCATAATATGCATACTTCATTCTCAGAATATGTTGCTACAAGTGGACCATCACTCGTGAGTGTAACTTCTAGTCAACCCTCTTTAAGCAAAAACTTGAAATTAATTTGAGGAATATTTAAAAAAAAAAGATTTACTGCTCTTCAGGTTAAGAAATTGAGAGGAAAAGATGTTGCCGTTATGCTGCAAGCCAATAATGTGGCTGAAACACTTGTCTCTCCTGTTTGTCTCTTTACCTGTATTGTATTACAATTAATATAAAGGTAAAGAGAAATGGGGCAGGGTTTTATTCTCATTTAAATGACTGCAAAATATATCTTATCAAAATAGAGACTCATATTTGTATATATGGAAACAGGTGTGGTCATTTCATTTTCACTGATCTAAAATAAAAATTCACTTTATTATGAACAGTAATTAATAGTTTGAAATTATTAAGGCTTTCAGTTTTATCCTTAGCCCTTAAGAGAGAGAATTTATTTAATGATATCAGTGCAGAAGGAGTGCAGGAATAGTTTTCAGTTGCCTGCGATTCTGCAGAGAAGCATACTGGGTTGAGTTTCTGGCGTGAGAAGGGTTTTGTTTGGGCTTTTTTCATTTAGTGAGGCTGGTCAAATGGGAATTGTGAAAAGACTTACAGATTGTATTGTTTTTAAATGGTTCTTTAGATATGGGTGAATGCAATCTAAGTCTAAGGTATTGAAATGTTTTTGCAAGATGAAAGGCTGTAATTTAACATTTGATATCTTTTCAGTGTACTTGAGGGAAATTGTTAGAATGTGCTTAGGGATTTAATTGCTTAAAAGACATAAGAAATCAGGGTATCTGCATTTCAGTATATTGTGTCCTGTAGTGGAGGATGACCATATTAAAAGACAAATACTGATTACTTTTCCAAATTAGTTTGCTCACTTGAAGAGCACAGCTGTCTTAATTGAATGACATGAAATATCTCTCTACCTATATATACACTATGACATCTTATTTTTCCCCAGAGAAGAATATGAGAATACAGAGGAGGTCAGAATACATGAAATACAATCTTGAGAATCCTAAACTGATTATACTAAAGTACAGAAAAGTCTCTTACATTTCTTTAGATCTTGGATGTTGAAAGGAAAGTATTGTGGTGTTACTGCCACATGTTTTTCTTTGTTGTTGATACATAAATACTCTTAATAGGTACTGCATTTACATTCTTTACAAATCAGTATGTAAATTTGAAATTAATATAGTGTATTTCAGAGACGTCATGGTACATGATGCTGAACTACTTCATACTGTTGAAAATTTCTTCCTAGCTTCTTCATTTTGAGTTTCTTCATCTGTATAATTTTATTGCCTCTTCAGTTATGAAAAAAAAGTCAGACTTAAAGGACTCTTAAGTGCAGCTTTAGGTTTGTATATGCAGATCTTTATAGATCCATATGAATAGTTTTCTATTCTCATAGTAATCCCATAGGTTTATAATCTATCATTAAAGTGATAAATTAGGACTGTTACATCTCCCTAATACTTACTAGGTTTCTGTACTGTGTATTCTGTTTTTATATTTGAACATTAGAGTCTGCAGGCATAATTCCACAAAAATACGGTTTTGCTGATGGGTGGTAGCTTGCCTAGGAAGAGCAGAGACTACTGGCTCCCATGCTTTGCTTTTCATAAGATCTTGTCTTTGTAAGAAAAATGAGAGCTTGGACAGAAGGTTCTCCCTGGGCAGGTGCAGCAAGGAGACCAAATATATTACTTTTTGAATTTCACATGTTGGCAGATGCATGTTAATGCCAGAAGGACTTTGTCATGGTGGA
Source organism: Bucorvus abyssinicus (assembly GCA_009769605.1). NCBI lineage: Eukaryota > Metazoa > Chordata > Aves > Bucerotiformes > Bucorvidae > Bucorvus > Bucorvus abyssinicus. The sequence goes on from CM020026.1 coordinate 32,572,971, forward strand.
ATTCTGTGGCTTATTTAAGAGCCTTATATTACTGAATTATTTTTGTAGCTCTTCACTTTAACAAGGGTTTCTTTGTAAAAAATCAATGCACACATATGACAATTAAGGGTAACTAATGTGTAGTTAAAAAGTGGGATGTTGCACAATCACTATACACAGATGATAGTTACTTCTATTTATACACTGATGATAGTTACTTCTCTTTATATGCCTGTCTTCCTATTTACAACTCTTGCTACTACTAATGGTCAATATTAGTTGGTTTTACTATTGTAATTCTGTTCCTTCCAATTCCTTCCAAGATGATAGATATTCATTAAGGAGAAAGTATGAATGCATGTTCAAAGATTCCTGTCTGGTGTAGAGACCACATACTTGGTAGATGAGGAACATTCTTAAGAGAATGGGTCAAAATATTACTTAATGATTTCAAAATTTTTTACGGTTCTGTTATTTTCTATATATTTGGGCGATAAAATTTCATCTAGTAGTAGTCATCTGCTACTTATAGAAGAGAATTATACAAGGAACACCTGACTGATGTGAGTGGTTTTGGAATACAATCTCATACTTAATAATTTTGAAATATAAAATAAGAGTATATGGAGTAATGTCCTTTAATTTCTTTGTAGTTGCATAGTAGAAGGGAAAGGAGATTGTGTGCAAAGCGAGTTATTTTTACGGTTTACCTTAATTGACTAGAACTTTTTTTTGTAGGAGTTTCTGGGTTATTTTCATGCTTTTCCCCCCTTCACTGCAGCTTCCATTATATTGTTAAGTGTTTTCTACTAAACGCAATTAACAGCCTAATGCTATTTGTGCAAAAATCGCATGATGAAATTAATTTGATGGATTTTAATACTAAACTCTTTTTAAGACTGTGAACATAAAACACAAACTCTTTTAATAGAAAGGTCTATTGTGATGGTAGACACTGTCAGGTTATACTTCTGTAACTGATCCAATCATGGCCTTTAATGTTTTTTTTTTTTTAATTCTAATATTTAAGCGTGCTGATGATATTTCAAGCTCACTGTCAGATACTACTCTGCTCATACACTTTTTCGGCAAGAAAGGAAAAGCTGAACTGAACTTTGAAGATTTTTATAGGTGAGTCTCAACTTTATTATTTCCTTGTAAAAAACACACTTGCATGCTTGTTCTAACTAATGCGAATTATATTACGATACACATAGTTCATGCATAAAGTTTAGGTTCCCATTGTGTGTGCTATATATACAGAGAGTGAAATAAAATAGTGAGTGGCCCAGTGATAGAAAGTGCTATGCTAATACTGCTGTATTGGCAAATATTGTTAGCACAGCATTTGTTTGCATAGTTGGTTTGGAGTGGAGAGGTTACCCCAACCCTGTCCTTATTGGTATGTAGGAACATTTTTCTTGGTTTTGAATTTTTTTTATTTTTTTCTCCCATTTGTCAGTGCTTAAGAAGAACCTCAGGTACATCTCTGCTCTTAGGGACATATTTAAATGTAAAGATTTTTCTGAAGATACCATGTCAGCACCTTAAGAACAAGCTTCTTTGAGGAAAAAGTGAAAATGAAGTGGAAGCTGTTGGCTTAATTATTACACCAGTTCAAATAGAATATAAAAATATAGGCAGAGTGCCATAAAAACAGAGCCATAAAACTATGCTTCTGTGAGATTGGAAGAGATTCAGTGTTTGGTTATTGTTTCCTCAGTAAATATTCCCAATACCTGTTATCTTTATAGTTATCACTTAACTGCCTTCTAATCAATCAGATGTTTGCAAAATATTTTGCCTTAAAATTATATATGTCATTAAAAGTATTCAGTATTTCACATCATATAAAAACTGTGTCATCAAGTGAAATAATGATGTGAGTTCAAAACAAGAACCAGAAAATAAGGTACTTCTTCAAAAGGCGTCTAGTTAAAATGTCCATCTATTGTAAGATGCTGTAAATGCTAAAGAGTTCAAAACCTAGTAGACATACTAATGAAAGAGTAATCCATCAAGTTTTATTCAACGCTACTTTACCAGCTCACAAAATCGTTAAGCTGTGGATGGGTGAGGGAAATAGTATTGTATGTTTACCTTGCACTTACACTTTTGCCTAGGCATCCTTTTGATTTGAGCTCCTCATAGTTCTAACTTAGAAGTCAAGTTATATATTAGGAAGGAGTGTTGCAGACAACATCTACAGGATGGGAACTCTTGAGAACCTGGAACAGGGAAGTGTTACAGGTTATGGTTGACAGATGAACATGAGCGCCCAGTGCAGTACTGTGACCAGAGAGCTAATTTCATCCTTGGTTGTAAAACTGGGACATCAAGCAGAATCAGGGAAATTTATATTTCCTTTTTATATGTAGCTGGTTCTATACTTTATCCAGTTTTACTGTCCAGAATATACTAAATATGTTGTTAAGTTGGGAAGACCTTCTAGAAATATCTTAAGAATAGTGAAGTATTAAAAAAAACAGTTTAGTTTGAAAGGCTGCAAAAGCTGATTGTACTTGGCTTGTTGAAAAGAGAAAAGTAAGGCTTAATTGCAGTCTGTAGGTAACTGTTTGGGGAATAAATTTTGGGAATTCATTTAGATCCATGATGGAATTTTCAGTCTAGCTTATAAAAATAAAGATCAGTGACCTGCTGAAGAAGTAAGCAAACACAAACTAGAAGTAAATTAGAAATGTTAAGTATGAAGTTATGTTAGTCCTTACTAAAACACTTCATCTGTGAGTTAAGATTGTTGTAGTGATTAGAAAATATGTCAACACAGATAGGGGATTTACCATCAGTGCTACAAAAACGGAACTAATTGGTATGATGTTATTTGGCTTTATAGTCTATGAATCTTTTATGGACATGAATAGTAGAAATACGAAATATTACTACTTCTTCATATTTATGTTTGTGCTTTAGATTTATGGATAACCTACAAACTGAGGTTCTAGAGATAGAATTCCTTTCCTACTCTAACGGGATGAACACCATCAGTGAGGAAGACTTTGCCCATATTCTGTTGAGGTATACAAATGTGGAAAATACATCAAGCTACCTGGAAAACATGCGCTGCAGGATTCCTGAAGAAAAGGTAATTGTTTAGCTAGGAGAGCAGTGGGCCACAGCATCCAGGCCCAGTGTAATCAAGATGAAAACATGCCTTATTGGACTGAATGACGTTCTGTCACTGAATTAATTAGCATCAGGATTGTGTTCTGATCATAAGCTGTGTGTCTCATGTTTTTCAGATTACTTGCTGAATAAAAAGTAGAAGATTAAATAGCATAGAGGTATGTTCCATAGGATTTAGCTAGTAATATTTTTGAAGTTTAGATTCAGCTTTATATGACATGAAAATTCAGTTTAAACAGCAAAAACCATGAGACTTGAAAAAACACAATTGTCTAGTAATGAGGCATTAAAAAAACCTTACTTCCCTTTTGCACTGCTGTTGGAATAGCGCCTCTTCGCCCTTGTCACCCTATATCTAATTATTTTATAGTCTTAATAGATCACTTCTGTGTAATTATTGATGGCTTATTAATGGCTGAAGAGATAGAAAAGATCGTGAGGTAGATAGTTTTTCATTTGTTTAACAACAAATGTCTTGTCAGAAGTGTATCTGAAAGAAATGTCATGGTAACTGTGCATCAATGGTAATAGGATTACATTAAAAGTAGCCCATCAGGTTTTGTGTTTACAGAAGGAGATCAGATTAATCTGTCCTAGAAATCTAACTCTTTCAATAGGTATATATTTTAATAGTACTGACAGCAGAGCTTGTGAAGAAAAGTAATAAATTGGTTTGGCCAGTTTTGTGGGGTTGTTTTATTTTGGGTTTTTTTTTTTTTTTTGAGAAATTACATGGTAATTCTCAGTCTACAGAGTAAGATCAGTCAGCTGTCCTGATAAAAACACACACCAAAAATCAACAGTTTTCTGTTCACATATCTGGATTATCTGATTCTTCCAGTGGTTCCACAGCAGTTAGGACCACTGAGAGATAAGTGTGGCTGGGGAGTGGAAAGGGAAAGCAGGGCTGTCTCTCTTGCACCAGATTAGGTGTAAGATGAAGCAGTAAGATTGGGATCACAGTTCCGATCACTGACTCTTTCTGAGTTCCCGGTCTAGCCACTGAGTCACTTGGTCCTAACTAGGTCTACACAGCTTTCAGTATTAAAAGCCAAGACAGTGCAACAGAAGTGGTATATGGAAACCTGGGAAAAAAAAATCACTTCGGGTCTCATATAACAATGATATAAGTATCACTTGGGTAGCAAAAATGACAGTCAGAGGTATAGAGAAGTACTTCTTTGAATGACAAAGGTGAAGTTGATTAAGTAAATCTAAATACAGGCACTTAATCTTTTAAACACAAGGAAGTATTTGAAGTTCACCTTTAACTCTTCCAATGCCAAGACTAGCAAGTCTTCCACAGTAGTTTCCTTTTCATGATCTGTGGTGGGACCATCAGCTAAGGAAAATTTTTACATAGAAAGCTGTGTCACTGAGTTACAGGTTTGCTTGTGCTGCATTCTGAGAATATCCTGGCACTTGACCAGTGCCATATATCTGTATGTCATACACTAAACCTCTATTAAGTAAAACAAAACATTGCCTTTTTCCATAGCTCCTTATCACTAGCCTGGTAAATGTGCTGTCAGTACAGTGGACAAAGTAAATCCATGTGACATCTCTTGTACTGGTTACTGGCTTTTGAGAACAGGACTTTGCCTCTTACTGCCATGGAGCTGTTCATATGTTTGCACTTTTTTACACTTGTAATAACATAGTAATTTGAAAATTATCAATGCACTCTCTGTTTTATTACAGAGATATGCTGCTATACTTACACAAACCAGGGAATTCCATTTAGAAAAAAAAATTAGTCCAGCCTGTAAAGTAATAGGCAGCTACTCTCATAGTTGGCAATGTTAATCTTTCATGGTGCTGTATGTAGAAGTCTCTAGAGCAACACAATGACCATTTGGTGTACTGTAGCTGAGTTAAAATGTTCATCTGGCATGCTGCTGCTCACAGGATGTTTTCCTCCTTTTACTAACTAGGTGCCAAGCAGTGATTCATTTGCTGCAAATATCAGCCCTTAAAGAAAGTCTATGCGTTTTTAACAGCATTGGTGCATTGATATAACAGTTTTCCTTGCTGTAGTAAAATGTACTGTGTACAAATAAATTAAAAATTTTCTTTTACATAGGAAGTAAATAGTTTCAGGTAGGAAACTTCTGGGATATCTGCACATAGATAACTTTCTATGTCAAAATGCAAAACTTGTGGCAAATATGAAGTGATATTACCATTACCTAGTGAAGAAAATATGGTCCTAGGAAAGGAGAGAGATAGCAGAATGCTGTATGCCCAGCTGTCTTTGGGTGTCATTTTGCCTGCCCTTCTGCCTCTTTTATGCCCTTTGCTCTTTTTCCTTGAAGGAAATAAACATGCATGATTGCAGATGATTTCAGCAGAAATTGTAGAACTTTTAAACGAAGCCAGATGTTTTTCTCATTGATGAAATGTTGTGGAGTATGCACAGTTTAGCCATGGACTGCAGGTGTGGCTCCTTTATCTCCCTGCTTCATCTCCAGTGTCAACTCATGGCAGCAGTTGTCACCACTACTGGAAACACAGAAGCTGCAAAAAGGCTTGTTTGTAGACCAGTGGTTCTCAGCCTTCCCTGTCCAAATTGAGAATCCCACATTCAGAATCTTTACACACAGACTGGTGGAAATCAAGGATTTTTAAAAATCATTGTGAACCTAAAAATGTCAGCTCCAGACTTTGATGGCCATTTTCTATATTGCTATTTTACCATAGTACCTGAGGGTACTAGTTGGGGACGGAAGTTCACCAATCTAGGTATTTCACAAATATGTGACAAAATTATTCCAGTCCCAGAGAGTTTTCAGTCTAAACAGAAGAAACAAGGACTTGGACATAGCAAGAAACAGAACTTGAACATAAGCTATTAGATGTCAAATGCAACAAAACAAGAAGACAATATTGGTTAGTATTAGTAAGTTACGCTTTTAAAATAAAAATTTAAAGGAGAATAAGGAGGTGGTCCTGCTTTTGTCTGAGAGTTTCCTCCCACTTGCAAAGGATGAGACAGAGAACAAATATGCTAATTGAGAAAAGCAATTTGTCTTTGAGATGGGTCAAGCTCTCCAATTAGTTTTTAAATCTTAGCTAGAGCTTAGGTAAAATCATAGAACCACGTAATCATTTTGGTTGGAAGAGACCTTTAACATCATCGAGTCCAACCATTCACCCTGCACTGCTAGGATCCCTAAACCATGTCCCTCAGCAACACATCTACACGTCTTTTAAACACCTCAAGAGATGGGGACTCCACCACTGCCCTGGGCAGCTTGTTCCAATGCTTCACAACCCTTTCTGTAAAGAAGTTTTTCCTGATATCTAACCTAGATCTCCCTTGGCGCAACTTGAAGATGTTTCCTCTAGTCCTGTCTCTTGTGACATGGGAGAAGAGACTGAGCCCCACCTCTCCACAACCTCCTTTCAGGTAGCTGTAGAGAGTGATAAGATCTCTCCTGAGCCTCCTTTTCTCCAGCCTAAACAACCCCAGTTCCCTCAGCCACTCCTCATAAGACTTGCTCTCCAGACCCTTCACCAGCTTTGTTGCCCTTCTCTGAACCCGCTCCAGCACCTCAACATCCTTCTTGAAATGAGGGGCCCAAAACTGAACAGAGTGCTCAAGGTGTGGCCTCACCAGTGCAGAGTACAGGGAAACAATCACTTCCCTATGTTGCTCTTTGCATTTACTTGCTGACTCCTATGAGTTTATGCCCAAACTCGGCCATTTTCTCCTCTGCCACAAGCCTACTTCAGTATGTTTTCTGTGTTCCACCATACCATAAGGACCATTATATCTTAAAGATCGAAATTTTAGTTTGAACATAAAGGCTCACATGTCCTTCTATTGTCTTCAGGTTTATTTTCAGAGAGAAATAGGATAAAAGGATAAAAGCAGACAGAAGAATAGCCAGGAATGATTGTTAAAGGAGTCCAGAGAGGTGAAGGTTTGATGAAGAGTGCCATCACATGTTCAGAATGGCTGACAGACCATGGAGAATGAGATATAGGTGATGGTCCTGGCTTAATTCAAAGTGTCTCTTTAAGGTGTCTTTCCTTGATTTAGAGACAATTTATCAGGTCTTTGGATTTGTAGCTAAGAACACTTGTAGAAGTCAGCTGGACAGGGTGCTGGGCCATCTTGTCTAGACTGTGCTTTTGCGAAGAAAGGTTGAGCCAGATGATCCATGAGGTCCCTTTGAACGTGGGATTCTATGATTCTCGGATAAGAGAACAGCAGAAAAAATACTATAAGGAAAGAAGGAAGAATAAGCTCTTTTAACAACACCATTTTCAGAGAAACTTCCACCGAAGATATTCTGAAGTCTGGTCAAAATGCAAAACATTTTTGAAAAAGCTAGACTAACCCTGCAATACTTGATATTTGCATATCACCTGAAGAGACTTAAGTGTCGAAATCTGGATGTGTAAAAACTTGACCTTAAAGTACAGAGCTTAAGGCAGATCATTACTTGTATTTATGAATTCATGCAATGTACTTCTGTGAGCACACACACATACATATATAAAAAAATATATAAAATAGTGGTTTGTAGGTTTTCAGTAGTAAACATATTCCAGTATTGATACAATCCTAGACTCCTCTCAATATTAACTGCCATGTCGCAATAATCGTGGAATTCTTAAAGATTGCCTTAATGTAACGCTATTTTTTACTGCTTTTGAGTGAGAATTGCTATTTGTCGCAGTGGCAAAGAAGTAAGGCATCTTGCATTCCTCAGGAGACTCCAGTGCTTTGCTTTAATGACTTTCAGTACGAATCTCTATTCTTAAATGAAGTCTATATATGTAACTGCAAGGTTTATTTATTCAGTTGTCATCACTATTGGTAATTCTTATGATGCGTACTGTTCTTTATTTTTTTAGGGTATCACATTTGATGAGTTTAGATCATTTTTCCAATTCTTGAACAACCTAGAAGACTTTACAATTGCAATGCAAATGTATAATTTTGCAAGTCGTTCCATAGGTCAAGGTAAGTATTTATATTTTCATAAAAATCTGTTGATAAAGATACAGAACTGTTGACAAAAATGTTTTGTAATTCCTAGTTTGTAGGAACTACAATTTGTAGGAATTCCTAGTTTAATATCTCAGGTAAAAGGCTAAAAAGGCTAGGACTCCAGCTTTGAGGGGAGAAGGCTTGGTCACATCCTAAGAGGTTTGATAAAGCTTTACAAAATCGTACAAGTGATGTATAAGCTGAATGCAAAATAGTTGGTCACCTAATCCTAAAATACAAGAGTTAAGAGGCAGTTGATGACACCAATTAGTCAGCAGTTTGAAGCAAACGGAAGCGTTTATTTACACAGCGGGTGTCTGGAATCTGGCCTTCTACAAAGGCTTTAGAAGGAAACAGTGTCAGAAGGTTCCGGAGAGGGATTAAACAGATTTTTGAAAAAAATCAGTAAGTGGATGCTGAAAGAACTAGGCAGGTATGTACTGACTAAAATCCTTAGTAGAACAGTTGAGACGCTTGGGGAGTGCAAGGTGAAGAATATGTGATCAGATTTACATGCTATCCTCAAGAAGTATCTTCGAGAGTCTGATGCAGGAACGCCAGCATAGTCCTACCTAATGTGGCCTTAGCAAAGGAATATCCTGTTTTCCCTGTACTCTATTTCATAGATTCTGGTTTGTGTCAATTAAGTAGATGCCATTAGTATATATGTAGTACAGGTTTAATTATAACATGATTTTCTAATTCAGTTATTACACATAGTAGTATGTGGACTATTATCTTCTGTGTAAAATAATTGATACCAATTAAGCGGTATCATTTTGTATCAGTTGAGAACTACTTGGTTTAGAACTGTGAAATTCAATCCTAACTTTCACATTTTCTTATTTTTTGAGTGTTTAAATGTGAAAAATCAAGTTAAAAGTTTACTTGTATTTCATAATATGTTGTCCACAAAGTAGGATTAAATTAATGTATTTTTTTTTTCTTCTGATGTTCTCTTTATGTAGATGAATTCAAACGTGCTGTGTATGTAGCCACAGGTGTGAAGCTTTCACCACATTTGGTGAACACAGTGTTCAAGATTTTTGATGTTGACAGAGATGACCAGCTGAGTTATAAAGAATTTATCGGCATTATGAAAGACAGACTCAATCGAGGGTTTAGGGTAAGGATTCTAATCTTAGTTGACTTTACTACTTAACACTACTTAATTTAGCACCTCTAGCACCAGTAGGTTGCAAACCAACAGTGTTTACATTTAAAGACATGTTTTATAGAAATCCTGAAGCAGTTTGTAAGATCAATTCCTTCTTAAATCCTTGATTTTTTTGTTAGAAAGTAATACATAGAGGACATAATGTGCCTTTATAGTACACAAACCAAATTGGAGATGAGAAATCCTCTGCATACTGTCATTCTTCTGTATTGTGTGATTGATAGATTGGCATTAATTGCTACCCTTGTTAAAATTCTTATGTCTGGGTTGTTTGCAGGGAAATGAGAGTTCATCTCTCTCATATTTGGGCAGTTTAAGTTTAGTTAAAGGTCAAACACTGGCTTTTCTAAAGCATTATCTAAAATGTGAGTGTTCATAATGACTGTTGGAAGGAGTTGCACAGAAGATAATTTTGGTTTTCAAATAAAGAATTAGTGAAGTGGCACTTAATAATGCTATATTCAAGTTCAAAGTTGCCTTTGATAATTTAACCCTGTATCTAATATATTAAATTACAAGAAGCTAGAGGGCAGGAAATTACTTGCATAAAATTTTCATAAGGAACAAGCTTGTAAGTCGTGCTTTACCTTTTAGGTGAATGTATAGGCCTTGCTGCCCTCTTCAGGTTCTGTGTAGTATAAGGGAATTTTAGAGTATCAGAAATTTTTTTTATTAGAGTATGATCAATAAAAGTCACATTTTTTCTTCATGTGACAGGTGTTAACATTTTTAATTAAATGTAAAATGCTGTTCTTACTGACACCCCAACCCCTTAGACATAAATCTTAAACTGTATTATGGTGCCTAAATTACATTTCAGAACTTTCTGTGAAGTTGTGTTGAGTCTAATAGTTGTTATTTTTGTAATATGTGATCAAACGTAAAATGTTGATAATAACCCCTGCATTTGTAACAAACTGATTTCCTTGTTGGTCCTCAATTCCTTTATTATGGTGTGGGGGATGATGATTGTTTCATAACTGTTTCAAGACGTTCAGCTATATGTTTTAATTGTTCTCTAATTGTAAGTGTGCAGTGTTTGTTAATTTAACCAGAAAACAGTCTGCTTACTAAGTAATTCTTGTAAATGTATTTCATGTCTTTATTTCACAAAATGTGTGACAGAAATCACATACAATCCTCAAGAATCTGTATCATCCAGCACTATTCAGTCTTATGCATGTATCTTTCTTTTGCCTAGGCCACTATAAAATATTCCAGTGGACTGTAAAAGAACTATAAAGAATAGCCAAGGATGGTCAGAAGAATAGCACCGTCTTTCATAAATGATATGTCTAATTATAATTAGATAGGAGTCTTCTGGACTGCACAGGAGATGATCATGATTTGGTCCTCCAATACTGTTATATTCAGACATGCCTGCCTACATGCAGCCTTGTTAGATTATTCAGAAAAATGTTAGATTATTCATATTCATATTATATTCATAAAAATGGTTAGATTATTCAGAAAAATGCACTCTGTTCACTTATCAGTGAATCAGTAGTGTTCCAAGACAGTTACTGTACCAAACATAGGGATTACAATTTCCAGTAAGTTTTTGTAAGTGACACACAAACCTGATTTTTCCAAGAGTGGGTAGTAATAAAAACTCCAAAAAAAATTTGCTGTTTCAGTTTAATAAATACCCTCCACCCTCCCCAATCTTGGATTAGAATGAAATGAAGAAAACACCCAAGAGTCTTCTGCCCAGAACAAATTGGCAGAAAGCATCATTAATTGCTTCCTATTGTTTGTACATTAAAAGTTACACCGTATTTAGTATGGCCAGAACAAGTAAACGTTTACCCTCTTGCTCCTACATTGTAGAGGGCTCAAATGTTGTTATGTGCTACATCAAAACTAACAAATCACTAACCTTTTCTTTGTTAATAACTGTTTATATAATCCATATTAAGATTTTATACATTCTGTTTATCCAGATAAAAAAATATTATAGCTTATGCAGTATTTTGTAGCAACGTGGAAATTTTTCCCATGAGAAAATTTAACCTGATTATAAAATATAAATGCCTGATCTTAATGTTAACTGTTCTACAATTAATGTCTGCCCAAATCAATGTAGTCTCTGATTATCACTCTAAAAACATTTTAAAATAACAGTTTAAAATAGGCATATGATTTGAACAGTTTAAAATAGGACTGTTTGATTTTGATGACTTTACAATTAACATCTTACACTTGGTAATTCAAATTTTTTAAAAGTTTTTTACTAAAATGTTTGCCCAGAAGAATGTTGAGGGATCACAGAGCTTGGTACTAGGACTGTGTATTTTAGAAAAGGGCATTTTGCAGTTATAGTCTGACTAAAGCAAGTGTATTAAAATGCAAAGAGTTATACAAGTCCAATGAAACTGGAGTTCTGAAAGGTCAGTCTGTACCTACCAGCTTTGTCCTATTTAAAAGCTTAACCATAAACTTACAAACTTGAGGAAGGTCAGTTATAGGAACATCATAAATAGTAATTTTAATATTTATTTTAGTACATTTTTTGAAAAGTAAATGTCTTAAAGAGTTTATCAAAAGAAAATTCTGTCTTTCTGGAATATAGTATTACAATCTGAAACCTTTTTTGGTTTTAGCAGTTTGAAACAAACTAGTATATTAAGGTGCCATCAAGTGGTCAGTCAGAGTATTGCCATAAACTTAAGATGTGCAGACGTGAACAGTGTATTTTTTGCTTGTTGTTTGGTTTAAAATAGTTATTTCCTTTCTTCTTCTTTTTTCATTTAAAAATATATAAGAAGATTCCCTTTCCTTTATAAATTCCATTTTTAAACTGAAACATTTGGAACTTAATGACTAAATGAGAAACATTTTACTTAGCACATACTATACTGTATCTTCTAGCTATTTGTCACTTAAAGAGAGCCATTTTTTTGTATTTTCATGATACTGTTGTCTTATGCTTACCTCTGGCTGCCTTCACATGTTGTCCTGCATCTGCGCACTCTCCATCTTCTGCTCCACAGGGCTACAAACCTGTACAGAGTACACTACTTTCAAATCCTGCGTGAGGAAGGAACTCTATAGCAGATGAATGACGGTATGTGTTAGCCACCCAGTCCAAGTGTGCTGGCATGCTTGCAGGAATGGCTGAATGTTAAACTGTCACTGCTGTGTTTCCTGTTCCAAAATTCAGGAATAGGTTATCTGACTGTAAGCAATGTAGTACCTCAAAGTGTCATGTTGTGTTTTTGACTGAAGCGATAAGATTTTATTGTGGAGTTGGCAATAACTGACTCACGCTGTCACTGTTCTGTAAGCCGGCTGCGATTTCGTACTATGTTTGGAATAGGGAAAAGTATTCTTTCATGGTTTCTGTTGCTGTTTTCTGTTTGTCCTGTGACCACTTTTCAGCAGTTTCTTAGATACCTGTAACTAATAAGTATTTACTAATGAAGATGCTAAAGGCAGATTTTTCTTTCTGAAAGACTTCTGAGTAACTTGATTCTACTTTGATTTGTAGTTACATTTTTTGAAAACAATAATGTGATTTTGGCACTATTAATGCTTATACCAGCAATTTGCAAAAATAAGCACTGTGCCCATACATGACCACCATGCCTGTGTCTGCATATCCACCACAGGAATATTCATTCTTAGAATTAGATTGTACTGTGGGTGTCAGTGTGAAAAACCGTGTTGTGGATATGCTGGAGCCACATTGTGAAACTGTCACACAGTGGACACGGCAGAAATTTATTAGCAGACATTTCTCTTCATATGTAATGCAAAAGTTTGCTCCTTTACAATTTAAGGTTTTGATGCCAGCACTTTTTTCCTGTTTATATTTCTAGAGTGTGCAGTAGTTGGTACGAAGACTGTTAATAGCTGATGTAGGTCCCAGATATACTATTTTGCAGTGGGAAGGAGCAGAGATGTACACCATGAAAAACAAGGCCTCATAGCCAGGATCTGGTGTGAGTGGACTCCATGGAGTAGCCAACAAATCTCATGTGCTCCTGAGCCAGGAGGGTTTGCTGTTTTTAATTCTGAGGGCATGATAATAAGCTGAGATTTCTTGTTGAATAACCATCTTCAGATGCCTCCATACATCAGCGTATTGGCATCTGACCTTCTGAATCATCCCCTTTCCTATCATATGCCTCTCTGAGCACTTTTATGCTACAGAGCGTGGTGGGTCTCTAATTTAAATCTTCTGAACTGAAACAGCGTGGCAGGAAAGCAAGGAATCTAGGTACAATAAGTAGAAGTTTCTTGCATCCTGTTTATCTGGAGTGATGGCTGGCTTCCAGCACGGTGTAAAAGCTAACTCTGCAAGGAGGAGTAACCCAGGAGTAACTCATTAACCCAGACTGGTAGCCCACCAGCTGACCAGTCCCACTGATGTTTTCCTTTTGTAGACCGCTATGCAGGGTAGGTAAGGGAGAGGGAATATATCTAAACTATTGACCTGTTCCCATGGCACAGCATGTCATGTACCCCAAACGGCGTTCTTGGGACTCTCCCTGCCATTTTTTTTTCAGTGAAGTGTCACATCTTTTGAATAGGCTGGTTCTTTGAAATTCGGCAGTAGAGATGGTGTGGGGCAACATAGCTGATTTGTCCCCATAGAAAGAAGACAAGTTCCATTTGATCTGTGTACACTCTTATCGTACATATAACTTTCAGCATCCATAGGATTATTTATTTGATTAACATTTTTTTAATTGCGCTTCCTCATTATGAGCGTAATGCAAATACTGAAGCATTGTACTACTATGTGAGGAACAGAAAAGGAGATTTTATTTTAATGAACAAAATATCTGGTTTCTGGGAAGTGGGAATGTATACTGGGAAGTGTAAATTACTAATCAAATAGTTAAACCAACATTTTAATAATCCAACTCACCAGTCACATAAGAGAAAATGCATAACTTTAGATTAATTTATGTAACTTCAATCTCTTTGAAACTTTGACTCTCAAAACTGCCTTTCTTCTTTTCCCGTGTCTTTTTAAAAATCATTTTTAGGAGTACTTTGTCTTTTTTGTCCCCACTAATTCTGCAAAAACCTATATTGTAGTTGCAAATTAAGCATTGTTTAAACTGTAAACTTTTTCAAGATACAGAACAGCTCTTACAGGAAACCGGCAAAATGCTACACAGACATGATGCTCTCCTAATAATTTCAGTGAAGGGGTATATAGCCAAGTGGAACAAAGTGCAGTAACACAGAATAATCCAATGTCTAATCATCAAGCCTAACAAAATGAGCTTGGTGACAGAGAGACTGTGGTAAAAGCATTAAGTTTACATACATCTTGACAGAGATCTGAATTCAGGCAATAAATTAATTACTTCATCTTTTGAGATGGAATAAACTGGGAGAAAAACATACAGTGGTCATTTAGAAAGGGAGATTTTATTCACTCTGTATAAAGTCATTCTCAAAAAAAAATTTTAAAGTGGAATAATACTGTCTGTACTACGCACCGGGAGAGAGAAACCAGGTTAATTCTCAGTGCACTGACCTGGCCACAGGCAGCCTCACTGACATAGTGTAGAGGTTGCTGGTTATTTACCCTGCTTTCTTCCCACCTGGATATGCTAGATGCTATAACAAGAATGCTTCTGGTACCTAAGCTTGCCTGTGTAGGTCTGTATCAGATATCTGTTCTCTGTGCACTCAAGAATGCAGTGTAAACCTCAGATACATAAAATTCTCTTTTCCCTGCAGACACGTTAATCAGCTACTGCTCTTCACTTGAGCAACTGCTCCTTGTCTCTTGCGACAAATTGTAGTAATACAAGTAGTTGTTAGCTATTCTGAGTTCCTTTTTGTGCAAAGTGTTACTTAGCTGACAGTATTTCTTCAAATGTGTTGTAAATATTAAAGTTTGTTGCAAGTGTCAGTTAATGGAAGTGGAAACTTTAGCTGAAACACGTGAAGTGGTTTCTAGTTAGTTACTACAGTGGAGGTGAAAGTGAATATATGTAATTCTAAAAATAATTATTTTCTATTTAGTTTATAAATTGAGAAGATAATAAAGACAGAATTGTTGGAGATTTGAAATTGAACAATTTCTGTTGGGTAATAAAATTGCAGCCTAATGTACAAAAAACACATAAATGTATGTGAAATACAAAAATCTGCCTCAATTACCTCCCAAAGTGAGGTACAACACAATAACTTCTACTTTTTTCTAAATATAAATGTACAGACGTCTGTGCTTCGATATACTTTCTGTGGTAAAGGTAGAATTCTGATGAAAGATACTAAGATACTTGGCATACATACCATGGATTATACCATACTTTGACTCCACACCCTGAAAAGGATAAACAGCACATGTGCTCTACATTATGTATCTCTGAACTGCAGTAATGCAATTTGCTTAACAGTGTAAAGAAATGTTATACCCTCATAATAAATAGTGAAAAGCTCTCCTCGGGAACAACTGTACCAGCTCTGTGTGGTCCAAAACACTGGCAGTCTTCTTGGAGAGCTTGTCTTTCGGCATTGCTCTCCCTGCAGGGGACACAGCCTGTCCCAGCATCAGCAGGTACCACTTTGCGTACTCTGCAGGGAGAACAGAAAAAACATGTTAGTAGGGAACTGCCAAACAGAGCTGAGGGGAGAGCTCTGCTTCAGATGCCTTATTATTAGTTATTAGTTAGTTATTAGTTTCCGAAGAAAGGTGCTGGAGGCCAACTGGAGGAATTCAAGTCCATCTGAAAGTACTGTTTGCTAAACTATTTGTGTGCTCAGTAACTGTAATACTTAAGCTATAATTCCAATTTTGTTCACTTCTAGAGTATCGAAAGTACAAACTATATGTCACAATTGTAAATCTAGAAATTAAATTGCATGTCCCAGTAGTTTCTTGAAAAATCTTAGGATTTTTCTCTAAAACAGCTGTTTTCTAGACTTTACTGAGTTTTGTGGGGTTTCTAAATTTCTGATTGGAAGTTTTTAGTTAACAGCTAAAACCAGTGTCTTGGAACTGTTAAGGAAGGAAATTTCATTTTGATAAAGGACTGATAGACTGAAGGATGGATTCAGAACTTCATTTCCAGTCATGTTTCAACAATAAATTGGTGTCTTCTGTAAATACTTAATTCAGTCGAGTGAGATTAAGATTTGTCATGTAGTTAATATTTTGAAAGCTTTTAACTTTCCACCCTTCCCTAATATACAGCAGTTGAATACATCTATCACAAGAGATAGCTTTCAAAAAAAAACAACTGAAGAGGCTGTTGCTTACTAGTTGAGACTGTTGCTTACCACTTCTCTAAAGCAAGATAAAGTCAGAGGCGTGTGATAGGCACATCTTACTTACTCATCTTACAAAAGTAACTGGAAGTTACAGAACCCAAACTTCTGATCCTAAACCTGACTAGAACCTTATAAAATACCTGGATACAGTGGAGAAAATGTTCCAGTGAAATGTGAAAGCACTGCAGAGTATGTGGACAAAGGGTTCTTCCTATGGATTTGGTACACTGTGAGTAGATACAACAACAAAGCATACAGTAGAAATAAGTAGATGAACAGTTAGTGTACTTCACTGTTTCTTTTACTGATTTTCGTGAACATTTCCCTGAACCTGTTTCATAAAATAATAAAAGTGTATCTTAAGCACTGGTTAATCAACTGAATGTGCTTTTGTTAAATAATGCAATGCATTTTGCAAGTAATGCATTTTTTACAGAAGATTGACTATAGATCTCAAGTAAATTATGCATTCATGTAAGTATTGTTTCGAAGACTTCATTTAAAGTCTGGGTTATATACTGCTGTGGATTAGATTGTTTTCTGAATATTTACAACTTCTGCATAATGGTCTATGCTGGACTTAATTTCTAAGATGGATTACAATTTCAAATTACTTGTAAATTCTCTGACTTATCTACAATTACAATTCCTGTTCCTTACTTAGCCTCTTACCCCAGCTGATGTAATATTCTGTACTTACTAACAAAATAGGCTTGTGCAGTTAGGAATAGCAGAAGAAATACGGAGATCCAGCGATAACTACAGACAGCACAGTCTGATGAATCTCCCAGACCAGCCTTTGGCCAATATTCCTCTCGAGTCAGTGGGCACTTAGTAATGTCAGTGAATTAGAACACAGTTTAGGGTTAAGGTAACCTGGTATAAAGAAGCTTTCGTAACATCTGCCTATTTTGTATTTGGCTTTTGCTAATGCCTCAGTTTCATGAATATCAATAATTTTCTATGCTTTTTATTTGGTGTTAAAAGTGAATTTTTTAGTACACTATTGACATGAGAGCAAGGAACCAAAATGAGAGAGAGAGAGCAGGACATCCTGAATAAAGAGGAATCCTTTCCTACAGCTTTAATATACATTGGCTATTTGTTGAATGCTAACCTGTTGTGCTGAGGTGAGGATGCATTTGAATAGTTTAACCTGTGTACAGAGTTATAACCCTTGTTTTACAGAGGTACATCTGATCCATGAAGATTTTGATTTTTCATTATTTTACTATTAAAATATATATCTATTGTGTATGACTGAGTAAATTTGATATAGTATTAAGAATTCAGTGAACAATATCTTTTTACAATTTATGTTTTCATTTTCATAGGAGACTCCAAAGTATGGTTTGGAAGGAATATTACTCTTGTGGTGATGACTGTAACCAGTGAACATCTCAGAGATCTAGGGAAGCAATTTCGGAGACGGGATATGCTGAGATAAAGGAAAAAAGAAGGATTACCTGCACCGTTAGAATTATTTATTCCTCTGAATTCTTTGTGAAGAACAAACTAACCCAGGTGAACCATGAATCTTCCAGCTGCAGTGAAAAACACAAGACTTCCTTTCACTCAATGTAGTGATCACTCTTACAACTGCTTTTAAGTATGTATTTATTTAGACAACAAACTATCACCTGATTGGAAGCAGTCTTTTTTTAAGAATAGATTTTGAATATTATTTTTTTATTATTTTGAGATGTGTTTGTCATTTAAAAGAAAACAAAAATAAGTTTTACACCTGGGTAGGCAAACGTTTTGGCAATTAAGAGAAACTGCCCCACATCGGCTTAGACTGTGAATTTGCTTTGAGAAGGGCGCTATTAAAAGTTTGGTGTTAAACTGGGAATGAGAATACACTTAAGTAGCATAACAAGTATATGCAAGTTGAATGTACAAATTAACTTCTTAGAAACTAACAAGGCTGTTACTTTAAAAAGAGTAAAGCTGTTCTGGTTATAATGTGAATGATAGGTATTTACCTAGGAAAGGTACTGTATGGGCTATGGTGTTCAGATTCTTCAAGTCTTACTATTATGTTTATTAAATTAGCCTTTAAAAAAATTTTAAAGATTTTAAGATGTCTTACAAGCGGCATGTGAAGAAAAGTCGAAATGTTCAAATTCATGTTAAGTAACGCTCATTTTGTAATACTTACTATAAATTTTATTGCCATACATATAAATTCACTGATATATTTCTGGTAGAGTAAAACTTCATGTGTTTCTTGTGAATAGTGCACTTTTATATGAAGTAAGATGTGGCACTGAGTAGAAATTATAGTTGTTTAAACCGCTACTCTGGGATGCAGTATCTGAAAAATAGATAAATAACTTGTGTTTGTGTCAAAAAAGCGAAGCAAAACATGAACGCATGCAGCAGTACAGAGCAACACTCACTAAGATATTATTTGAATATTATGCATCAAATATTAGACGTAAATTAGGCCTTACAAAGGTAATGGAGACTACAGACGATCAGTAGCCACCATGCCCTTTCATGCCCTGTAGGTTTAGATGTTACTGAAACAGTGGTAAGGACACTGTTACATTAGGTTTTCATATTCTCTAAATTTTTTCTTTGCTATTCAGCAGCAGCGTTTCTCCTTATTCTTTCAAGATGATTGTTAGGTGGTGTGAATTAAACCCAAACAAACACATATTTCTTATACCCTTCCTGAAAAGGTTCACTGGACTTTAAATAAATCTGTATCTATTTAGGAACATGAAATATTTCTAGCTGAGTACATACACACTAAAACTAACATCTTAATAAAATGTTATTGGAAAGGCAAATATTTTGTACAGTCTGACAATTAAAATAGAACCAAAATAATGGTTTTAAATGATATATAACTCCAAATACCTGTAAGCAAATTTCTCAAAATTGTATTGAGTGTACATGTTACTCGAATACCATCTTATATCACATGTGAATACAAAAGATGTATAGCATCTTTGTAAGTACACCCAAGTTTAGAAATATTAATTTATAGTGAGATTTATCTCTGCTAAAAAATCAAAATAAAATTTAAAAGATGTTTTTTAAGACATTCCACTCTGGTAATCTTACCCCAAAAATGTTCTAGGGGTGGCTTTTGTCTGAGAAAAAGCCATTTCAGAAAGCTTTTGAAGGATGCTACTTAATGTTTCATGATAAATACTTACCAAATTTCCACCTTGGCGTCCTTAAACTACCAACAAGAAAAATGAAATCAATTGGGATAAAGACACAACAGAGCAATGCATAAGCTGCAATCCCTGTGTGATCATTTAGGGAATTAATTGTATTCAATGTATCGTCTTGGTACGCAGAACTGTCTCACTGCTTCTTTTCAGCATATCCAAAACCCAATTTGGTACTTCAGTGAAGGACAAAAAATGGGAAGAAATTATCGGGAGTTATTGAAGGGGGCCCCCTCCTTCCTCTTTATTCACTACTGCCCACTCACAAGAGATATCCTCCCCATGGAGGAAGCAGCAGCACCACCTTCATTTGGCTCCTCCACTGCCCTAGGCAATAGTGCACTTTGCTTTTATGGCTGGCTTGAGACAATTTTGTCAGTTTTCTGTATATTTCCTAACAATAGTCACGTAATATAAAAGAGAATGTGAAAGTGTCAGAGTAGTTTTTAAAAGTATTTTCTCATGTTTAATAATAAGTTATTTAATATAAATACTAATATATGCATATAATATTCTTGTTTATTTCAAAATAAATGTACTTAAATAATTTTCTTTGCAGTGTATATCATTCAAATTCTTTTGTCGTAAAAAAGTCTTTTATGTGTAACATGTATGTACAGGTGCTTTGAATTAAAGCATCTCACCATCACCAAAAAATACACTTTTTTTCTTCTTTTGGTCGCTTCTTTAGCTAGCTTTGCTTTTGTGCCACAGAATTCTCTGTAGAAGAGACAGGTGAAAACAAAGCAGGGTAATGGGACATGCCATCTGCCACAGAGGCATCCCTCAGAGAGGCAGCAGTCAGTGTGCTCAACAAAACTGTGTTCAAAATCCTTGTCCAAATTTCTGGCAGCAGGGAAAACGTGAACACTGTAACTAAATTGTGTGGTAGTTGCATGAATGAAGGCTTTTTGTAAAACCAGCTCTTGTTCTCTTCTGTCAGTTAAGAAAACTGTAATAATACAAGAAGATACGCAGTGGGTGCTTAGGAACTGCCTGCTGATGCCCAGAGCAGCTGTAAATTGTGATAAAATGGTAAACCTGCAGCTTTGGGTGGCTTTGTGATACTAACTTTTGTCTGAGCTCTGATGAATTCCTAGTTGCCAGCAGAATATCCCAAACTGCAAGCTAATCTGATATTCAAAATCACACTGGCAGTTTTCCTCCCTGCACGTTTTGACAGTAAGTCGATACAAATTACTTTATTTATGTATGCCATAAAAGAAAGTTATTGGCCTGAAAAAAAGACATACTGTTTAATGGTGACTTGCAGCCTATTGTTGGGCGTACTGCCTGGTTTTCTGTAGTTATTTGATCTCCTCTTTTCCACCTAAATATCAGGATAAGGATGTTTTGAAACAAAATGAGAAAAAGATAGAGGAATTTTTCACTTTGCCTTGATTCAGCGTCACATAATACTCTTTACATAATGATGGGTTTTGCTGTTTTGTCCCACTGAGGACATTTTCAAGACAGTTTCTATCACAAGAAACTTGCAGCAGGCAAGACTAATACTTGCATAAGGAAAAGAATCAGACCAAAAGCTCGCTATTCAAAAAATTAATCTCAAACAAAACTAATTTGTAGCAATACGAAGTGTGAACTCCCCTTAAAATCAAGCCAAAACTGAAATTTTCTAATATATGTAAGCTCCGAATGATCAGTATTTTTCCCTGTATCTGAAAATCCATGAAAGCATTTGGCACCCTGAACCTGTCAGCAGATGGTGCCCTTGGATCTATTATGTTCCTTTCCTTACACACACGATTAAATACATGGGGGTATGCTTTAATCTTGAATGGGTAATGTTAATTTTTACCACTACTTTGACTTATAAATTCCTCCCACAGAGGAACACTATTATTAGCTAAGAGACTTTCATAAAAATTTTAGTACCCACTTGAATATCTTAGTATAAAATACCTAATCTTATATAGATAAACATTCACAGAAACAGCAACATACTAAACATATTTTAAGTTTTGGCAATATGTTTCTTTTTATTCATTGTAAGCAAATAAACTATTAGTCTATGTTTGGGGTTTTTTTTTTTAAAGTACGAAGAGCTGAGTTACCTATTTATATGTCCACCTTAGCTTAGAAATTAAATGGAATGAATATCATTGCACAGGAGCTTTTCCAGCTTCTGCTTCATAGGTACTCATTGCAAGTAATTTTTGATTTACAGTTTTCTTCTGACAAATTTATAATCCTCCTCCTTTTTAAGCAGCCATACCTATAAGCCATGCTTTTTTAATAAGTGGTTTTATTATTAAGTGATTTTAGCGGATTTGCCTGAGGTTGTAATTTCTGGTTTGAAGCAAGGAACTCTAACTCACTCTGATTCATTTACCACTCTGATTATTTATTATTCACTGACTCAACCCAGATTCAGAGACTACAACCTAGATTGAAAAGAGTGTAGTGCATTCAAAGAGTGTAGGTATTCAAATCACTGCAGTAAAATACCAAGCCTTAAGTTAGTCCACCTAGGCTCTCTAACAGATGGGTGCAGAGAATTGCACGGGATCCAGAAATACCACAAACTGATTAAAATCAGCAAACTAACTAAACTAGTTAACCAAGCAGTACTGAGTATAGGGATGTTGTAAGGTGTTACTCCTGGAAGCTGTGCATTCTTCTCATGGGCTTTCTTTCACAGCCAGTAGCACGTGTGAGACAGGGAGTGAGATGGCTCAGAAATTAACAGTGCCAGAAAACCCACACTTGTATGTATAGGTGGGATTCAATGAAAACGGCTCCCCTTTAAGAAGTGCTTGGGGCAGCATATGAGAGGGCATGGAAATACATTGCCTGAAGCAGAGATGGAGAGCAGGGTAAGGGCAGTGTGGATTCAGAGAGACTTGAGCTGCTGTGGTAGTTGTAATCAAATTATGCTTCTTGCCAGAGATTAACAGCTTGTAAAGAGAGTATGTTCTTGCACTTGGAAACTGCCTTACAAAACCCTGTAAAAGGAGCAGGGACTAGAATCCAGAAGTGCCCATTTTGGGCAGATACCCTGAGAGGCTGCCAAAGCGTTTATTTTCTCTGGTCCCGTGAATCAGATCCTTTTCTATGTCATTTTATAAAGACAGTGGACAAATTGTCAAAACTGGCCCACATGCTGGCAATTGAAACACTTCCATGGGAAGTGGAAATAAAGAGATTGTGGTTGTCAGTGAATTTTGTGCAGAGACATACTGTCGGGATCCCCAGCAATAGAACATGTGAACATGGGAAGGTATCTCATCCCTGGACAATGATGGAACCTCAATGTGAGACCAAGGTACTGAGTTGCTCAGCTCTGTCAAGGCATTTCAGGGCATTAGCTGTGTAGAAGTGGATTTAAATTGCCTGATCTAAAAGAAGAAAGAGGCTGCCAGACTGATAGTTTTACATTTAGATGCCGGCTTTTGGAGTCAACCATTAAGCCAGATAACTTCTGCTCCCAAAGGGCAGAAGCCACTGGATGGGTGCACACAGCATGGGATGTCACTAGATGAGGTACGGTTTCTTAGTATAGCTCTCCAGGGGCTCTCCAGTCTAAGAGTCATGATTTTTGCCTAAGTAGAGACACGAACACTAGAACTGCTTTAAATTTTTCCTGTTTTTCCCATCTTAAGCAGTAAAAGGGGAAGCAGCAAGAGAATGAAAATTCCAAGATGAATACATCTGGGGAAAAAAAACCATTGCAATGGAAAAATTACTGCTGAAAGTAACAGAAGAGTGGGTGGATAATAAGCCGAAATATGACTTTAAACAACTTCCTTGAAGGCAGGCTTGACAAATATGGTATTGTATCAATCCAGGGGTAGCAATCAAGAAATTCCAGGAAATACTTCATTACTTGAAAAGGAGCTAAATAAGCCTCTCCTGTGGAGAACGAGGCAAATTTCCACATTGTGGAAAAGTAAAACAAAGTAAAAAAAATAAAAATCATATGCCAACAGTTAAGTTGGGGTATCCAAACAGTTGCAAATAATTAAGTGCGTAGCTAGAATGGAGGTCAAGAGGATGAATACATATGGGCCAGTCCTTCAATTAAAATAGAGCTGACAACTAGACTGATATTCGGGAGGCTACTAAGCTGCTTGTTTTCATGTAGCTGGGAGTCACAAACTGTACACAGATGGTACTTGACTCCAGCTGGGATGCAGCATACATTTCCTAAGAGGTGCCTTACACCGGAGACACTGCAGAGAGATTTCTTTTTCTGTCTCTGGTAAGTGTGATCCAACACCCAAACATTCTGCAGAGAAGCAAGTGGCACATTCACTGTGGTGAAGGTCGAGATCATCCCTGCAGAGCTGCTGGTTCACTGAATTAGTGCTGAGTGCCTGTGTGTCTCTGTCTATGGGTATTCCTCCTTCTAGCTGCTAGTCTGTGTAATTGTACTGGTGTGAAGGCAAATATTGATACTCCTGTCCTATGGTCCCTTCTCTTGCTGCTCCACTGAATATGTGGGACGTGTGGTGGAAGAGGAAGTATTCTGCCATAACAGATTGCTTGCATAGAGGAGGACACGTTCAGAGTCTGTAAGCTGTAAATTTCCAGTCCGATTCTCTGAAAAACACTTCTTAAATTAAGAGCATTTTGCTTGTGTGTTTATTTATCATTCACTGTATTCTGCATATACTTAGTTTGGGATTTTTTTAACTGACCAAATAATGAAAGGAACACTGTGCTTAAAATTATCAGAAATTTATTACAAGATTGTAAAATGAATCATGCTTTATCATTTTCAAACCATTACAGCACAGTACATCTGTGACATCTTAAAATGATCTAATAATATTGAGTCTTATTTTTCCACACTCAATTGTTGTAATGATAGTCTTAAGAGTTCAGTGTAATGTTATAGCTGGAATGTGATGAGCTAGATGCACGTACGGTATTTCCACCTACTCATCATAACAATGAATAGACAGTAAATGTGACCATCGATGGCCAGCCTTGGATATTAAATCTGCAGGACCCTAAATGAATGCTACAGTAATTCCTTGACAAATGTTCTCTTACTGCAGTACTGCAGTATTCAAATCACATACACATTAAGAACACTGTTAATTTACATAATCTCTTTTGTTTCTTTTGTGGCTCATTTTTTTTAATTGTTTTGAAATTTTATGACTTTTCAAACTGGTACTACTCTGAGCTCTGAAAAGATTATTCTATTAAACATCCTCCCTCACTGGAGATTTCCTTCTGGTTTTCTGCCATTACTTTTTGAAATTGATTATTAAGAACTCTTTATCACATCTTAATAAAATACATTCAAGCCATCTCTGTAGCTTCATTAGACGTGTACAAACCTTCTACTGCTGTTTGCTCTAGACGGGTGACTTACTAAGATCAGCATTCCTAGTACAGCTTCTTCCATCTTAAATGCACTGAAATGCTCTTTTAACAGCTACCCATATACAGTGAGCACTTTTGACATGCAGCATGATGTGACTGTAATTTAGGTATCAAAGAACTTCAATGTCAGCAATTAGAATTACAATGCAATTTTTTTAATCTGAAGTTAGTTCAACAAAGCAGAGGCCCCTAGACTTACACAGGAGTAGTTTTTAATCAGGACTGCACGCTAGGGTACCGAGATCACTTCCTTTGGCAAGAGGCATGGTTTGCACTCTCCACTTCCGTACCTGAACTCAGCCGGAGCGTGAGTCCTGTATGTAGGTGCTGTTGCCATGTCCACCAGGGGGACGGAGATGCCAGGTGCCTGGGCAGGACTCCAGTGGCCAGGCAGGAGCATGCCTGGCCCCGGAGCTGTGAGTGGCAGCCCTACTTGTAACATCCCTTCATGCTACCCAGGTCATGCAACCTGATACAGAGAATAGTCAGACGTGATAGTGTGTCATGATTTAAACCCAGCCAGTAACTAAGAACCACACAGCAATTCACTCACTCCTCCCCCTTCCAGTGGGATGGGGAGAAGAATAGGGGAAAAAAAAAAAGGTAAAAATCGTGGGCTGAGATAAGAAAAGATTAATAACAAAAGTAAAAAAAAAAATAGTAACAACAATAGTAATAAAATATAATTTAAAATTTAATGGAAAAGAATATAACAAAAAGAGAGAGAAATAAAACCTAAGACAAGTGATGCACAATGCAATTGCTTACCATCCACTGACCAAGCAGTGACCATCCCCTCCCAGCCAACTCCCTTTGGCCAGCTCAGGTCAGCTGTCCTGGCCATGCTCCCTCCCAGCTTCTTGTGCACCTCTCACTGGCAAAGCATGGGAAAGTGAAAAATCCTTCACTTTAGATAAGCACTACTCAGCAACAACTAAAAACATCACTGTGTGATCAACATTGTTCTCACACTATATCCCAAACACAGCACTGTACCAGCTACCAGGAAGAAAACTAACTCTATCCCAGATGAAACCAGGACATAATGTTAGAAATGTATTACAGAAGAGACACTTGTTTAAAAATCCACATGCGTTATCCATATCCATATACCTTGCCTGAGGGGAAAAGCGTAACAAAAGGGAAAACCACTTAAAGCAAGAGTATTTTGTTTCAATTTGCCAGACACTCAAGCCTCCTCCTCAAACCCTTGCTACCCTCAACCCAGCTCTTGACAAGAAGAAAAGCCTGTAAATCACCTTTGTTTCCTCTGTCTTTTTTTTGTAGACATTTCATACAAGCATCAATAAACTGTGTCCCAAGTAACCTCTCTCGTTGTAAAGAGAGGCTGCCCAAGTACAGTCATTTGGGAGATCTGTCCATGAATACCTCATGCTTTAGATTATCCCAGGATTTACTTCTGCCATAACACAATGCTCCTTTGAATATGTTCGCTCTTGAGTTGCTCTGCTGCTACCTAAAATTTATGCAGGTCACACCACAGAGGGAGGAGGAGGAAAGGCTCAGAAGAAAGATCCCACATGACCCATCTGGAGAGTGATGAAAGTCGTGGAGGGAATAGAAAAGAACTGTAGGCATGAAGGAGGCCTAGAGAACCCACGTCCATGAGGAGAAGCCACAAGCGCAAGGGCAGGAGAGAGGGATTCTTTACAGCTCTCTGCCCAAAGGATGCTGCAAGGTAATTGGGGTCAAGGCAGGCGTCTTTGTCCCAGCTAAATTAAACTGAGGTTTGCCTGTTTACTTCACTAAATGGGCTAATTTTGAAGTGAATTACCATGCTCTTGGAGCTCTGGTAGAAGAGGGTGGTAGTGGCCATGGAAAAGTTAGAAAGCTGGACTACACAAGTCCATTTCCGTGAAGAGGTAACAAAAAGCCTCTGACCAGAAATCGTATTATACAATTTGAGGTCTTTGTAACACATCATCTTTTTATTCCTACATCTCCAGCAAACTGCCACCTCTCTATATACATCATTTTGTATAAGAACTATTATTTCCAATAATTAATGACTACGTCAAAAAGTTCTCTCTAGTGTTTAGTATGTTTCCCTGGCATGTGTTGTTCATAAGCCCTGTATCATATGCAGCATTTCACAATAGTTTATAGGAGAAAGCTTTTCATAGCCCCCAAGAAAGATTCAATAACTAATTCACCTTTATGCATCCAGCATCCAACCATCTAGATGCTAACTTCTCATGGTACAGCCATGTGCCCCTGGAGACACACAGCACATTGGGTGTGTCATCCTTTGTACCTGAGAGAGGTCACTGTCAGGTATTTCAGGTAAGGGTGAAGAGCCATCAGATTAATTAAGTTGCCTTCATTTCTTTTAACTTTTGCCAGTAAAACATGGAGTATGCTTTCAAGTACTGGTAATCGTATTCCTAGTACTTTTAAAATCCGTCTTGAATAACCATGGATGTTTTCATAAAAACACACTAGAGTCAAATCTTATAAATGTTTTATTAAAATGTTGGCCTTAGTGATAGACTTGCGTAATTAATTAAGGTAGAATAAAGTGCTTTTATTGTCTATGTCATGTTGGGTTTGGTGCCTTTCCTCTTCTTTTGTGAAATACAGTATGTAGGAATATAACATCTCACTTTTCAGCACCATTTGCTGAATCTCTACTTTTTAAATGTATAACACATAATTACCCATTATGTGGAATCTTTCCTTATTATATTCCAGTCTTTCATTGGCATCATATTTCGCTCATGTCTCTTCTTTAATAACTATACATCACAAAGATGGTTTCACTGAGCCATTCACAACGATATACGAGTCTTTTTCTTGAGCAGGCAAAGATAATGTACTGCCATGGGAAATGTAATACTCCCCTCCATACATCACTCTGTATTGTCCACTTACCCGGTTCACCGCGGCTAACTGAAATTCCTCAGCCCAGTCTGACAATAATGAGGGGTGTATGGTTTTGCATTACATAGAATCACTGCAGCCATATGGTCACCTTCTTTTTCTGTCTCTTCAACAGACCTGCTAACAACTCCATTTTGTACTCTGGAACCCTGCAGCACATCTACTATTCTTTTTTCTTATTTTCTCTATTTTTTTTTCCTGTCTTGCAGCCTGTTTTTAATCAATGGCAGCCGTATACTTTCCAGGTTGTGATTCCTTAGCTTTGTGCGTAGTCTCTTGCGTGTGACATTATACAAGCCTTTTTGCCAAGTCCAAACACATTTTAATCAACCAGCTCTTTCCTACGTACCGCACCGCTGATGCTCTCAGAGACTCTAGTGGAGCGCAGGAACAATACAGGCTGCCCGTGCTCGGCATTTCTAATTCTGGAGTGATAACTCAGCGGCAATGTGGGTGCACGCACGGCAGCGCAGCCTGGGTTTACTATGACATTTCGCAAGTGTTTCAGTATGATGGCCGTAATGTGAAGCCTTTCTGGGAAAGAGCGGGTCATCACAACCCTACCCCACCCTCCGTGGCCGAACACGCCAGGAGCAGGGCCAGCCACCCCGGCCTCCCACAGCCCTCTGCCCGCTGCGACGCTGCAGCCTGCAACACTTGCTGCTCATTGTACGTTACTTTCAAACGTTGTTTGCAAGTGAGGCAGCGCTCTCCCTCACCAAGTGTTTTTAGGTATTTCCGAAGGCGGTTCAGTATCACCCTCCCTACTGGGGAGCAGAAAAGTCGGAGCAAGCGGCGCCGGGCACCGGGCGTTAAACGGG
This sequence comes from Bucorvus abyssinicus, assembly GCA_009769605.1. Taxonomy (NCBI): domain Eukaryota; kingdom Metazoa; phylum Chordata; class Aves; order Bucerotiformes; family Bucorvidae; genus Bucorvus; species Bucorvus abyssinicus. The sequence goes on from CM020026.1 coordinate 32,601,783, forward strand.
GGCAGACGCCATCAGCGCCTCCAGCTGCGGAACACCCCAGCGCGCCCGCACGTGCCGGAGGCCCGAGGCACCTAACTCGTTTCTCACCAGCTGAGCCGCTGCGGGGCCCGGCCCCGAACTTTAAGGGACCGCTTCTTGTTACCGCCACGGGAGGCGGCGGCAGCGGCCTCTTCCCTGCCAGGGGCGGGGCGCCCGGAGCCAGCTGAATCCCGCGGACACGCTGTGCCCTCTCGGGCGGCCCTTCCCCCCGGCCCTGCCCGGGGGGAGCGGCGGGCGGGAGGTGGGAGGAGCGGCCCTGCCGGAGAGCCCTGTCAGCGCGGGAGGGAGGGACTGAGGCGGGCTACGGCGGGGTGGGCGGCCGGGGCCCGGGCCCCCGGAGCAAGCGGCCGAGATGCGGTGCGGGAAGATGGCGGCACCGTCGCCGCCGCCGCCAACGGGTGCGACGGGCGCTTGGGGCAGCGTGCGGCGGCGCTGCCAGCGGCTGCTCTACTGGGTGCCGGTGCTCTTCATCTCCAGCATCCTCTGCTGGTCCTACTACGCCTATGTCACCCAGCTCTGCCTGCGTGAGTGCCGCCGCGGCGGGCGGGGGGCGCGACGGGATCCCGCGGGACATGAGTGGGCGCCGCCGCTGCCCCTGCGGGAAGGGCGCAGCCGCCCGCGCCTGCCGGGACGGGGTTAGCGGGGCGGGGGGCAGCGACGTTGTCTGTTATTTTCCGGTGCCGGGGCCGCCGCTGGCCGCCGCCACGCCCGCGGGCCGGACTGGGGCTGGGTCGCCGCATGCGGCTGGCGACGGGCTGGGTTGGGCTGGGCGGACTGGTAAGTGGCGGAGCGACCTGCCCGCGGCTCGGTCGCCTCCCAGAGGGCCGGGGCCGTGCTGGCCTCCGCGCTGCCTTGTGTCCCTCCCCCCACTCGCGACCTGGTCGCGCATGATTTCCACTTCCACGCGAGGAGGGAGCCGATCGAACGGGGCTTTCCACGGGCGTGAGTTTTCCTCCGTGGCGGGCTTAGCGTGTGACACCCCAGTCCTGGAGGTGGGACGTGGAGACCCCCTGTGCAGGCGGCATGAGCAAAGTTAGCGGTCCCTTTTGTTTCCCTCCAGCTGCGTGGCAGCACATATACAAGTATATGTACGTAAAAACAGGGTCTTCTGTCAGCTAACATGGAAGCGGGAGCAGGTAACACCAGATCCCTGCACCTCCCCGTACCACTCCTCAGTCGCCTGGAAAGTGCCTGGCTGACACAACTTGTTGGTGCGCCTTTGGATCGGCAGCCTGCAGTTCCTTCGGAAGTCACCCTGACCGTGCACCTTGGCTCTTCCTTAGCGTTAGCAAATAATTAATCACATGCTGGAGACTGGGTGTGATCTGAGTAGTTGTGTGAATTTGAGTAGCTGAGCCAGAAGGATTTATGAAATAACCAGCTCACTAGGCAAGCTTGAATTAATTTCAGTTACCGTTGTGGTTTATCATATAGACAACAATTTAATCTTTGAATTTTAGAAGCCGGGGCATCGCGTACTGATGTTTCATGAACAGTGTTATAATACTGGCACAAAGGAATACAAATTAGCAGTTGTCTCCCCTTTTTCCTCTGCTGTAGGTTCATAGTGGCATTTGGTCATTTAACATCTGTTTCAGAAACAAAGGTGAAGGAAAATAAACAATTCAAGCTGAGTGTGTTTATATGCCTATAGAACTTTGCCAGACTTCAGCTGTTCAATGTTGAAAATCTCAGCAGTCTGGTACATAAGTTTTTTAGTTACTTGCCTGTGATTACAATTTTTGTCCTACAGATGCTTGGCTGAACAGTTGAGACATTAGGCAAAAAATGATTGCCAGACCTAGCACCTCTGTTTTGGAGGGAAGTGTCAAGACTTGGTGTGGTTCCTATATTGGAGGTTGGCTTTTTACATCTTTTTTCACTAACAACATTCACATCTGTTAGTTTTAAATGCTACTCTTTAACTAGAAACTGGGACTTGAGTTGCTGTGCCTTCACGAGAGGAGGTCTGAAGTGTCTACGTCCAGTGCAAGGAAACGAATTGGCTGTGAGGTTGTGGGAGAACAATTTGGCTGAATGAGCCTGGAAAGGAGAGCTGTCAGCTGATAGGAGGATGACTGGGGGATATGCTGGGGGAAAGTGACCCTCTATTTAATGTCTATCCTAATATACACAGCCCAGAGATGCTTACACAGCAAATTAAAGCTTGATTTGAGCACTACTGTTGCTACTGCATGTTTTCTTCTGTGTAATTCTGTATAAAGAGAGGAAAATTGGGTTTCAGCTTACCTGACTGCAGGTACCTCTTTGGGCAATGGCATGTTTGAAACTGACTTCAAGCTGTTAACTGTGGTACCATAATTCCTTGAGAACCCCTCAAAGTGAAAGGCCTGCAGTGGGAGGGACAGAAGAGGGAATCCTAGGGCTCTGCTAAAACCTCTTTTACTCAATTTCTTTCAATGGACAAAGTGATTTTTTTTTTTTTTTTTTAATCTCTCCCACATTCTGCCTGGCTCACCAGTTTTTTAATTCAGCATAATATTTGTCTGCAACTTCCAGAAATTCCATCTCTTATCTATATCTGGATGTTTTCCCTCGTTTTTGGCATATTAAGATAAAATAAACTTATGTCTTGTCTTACTAATGAATATTTAGTGTAAACAACAGAAGGAATAGCTAACAACTCTGAGAATGAAAGCCAACGGCAGGAATAGACTGTAAGCATTCCAGCGCTTTGAAGCCAGCTTGTCTACTCAGTGCATCTTTTATTCCTGCAACACTGACAGCTAAAGAGGACATATAGCTGCTTATTTTACTGCAGCTTACTGTCACTGATGCTAACGATGACATACAGGGAGCAGTGTTCACCATTGTGCAGTAGGGCTTAGCAAGGACTTTACACAGTTGTAAGTGGTTTCTTTGAGCTTTTAGCAATGAGAAATTATTTAAAATATAGTATTTTATTTTTTTCTATTTCAACTGAGTGTCATAGGAGGGACATTATTTTTTTTAAAAAAAAAGTCTACTAAAATCATCCCTTTCATCCCTAAAGCTGAGTAGTTACAGTACTGAGTAGAATTTTAGAAACAAAAAAAGAAGATTTTAGAAACAGAAAAAGGAATCCACAACTTTTAGCTGTGCTATTACCATGTCTAGTGTTCTCTTTTATTGTTGGATCAAGTCAAGTGCTCATGCTGCTTTAACCTTAAATGAAAAATAGAAAGGTATTGAACGTGAGCAAACATTTATCTTCTTCCTGCTGGTTATAGAATACTGGAATTAGAAGTGTAAATGAATTGGTTTTGAAACACCTAACTAAAAATTGCTTCTCTGTAACCAGTTCTGTTCTCTTGATTTTGTTGGTATTGTCATCTCACAAGCCCTGTCTGGCAGTAATAAGTTGTCTTCCCCCCCTCCCCCGATAACTTCCTTTGTGTTCAAAATTAATGACCTTTAAATATTCCTTCCCTTGAAAGTGTGTTTATGAAAACCTGAGGGTCACAGATTTATTGTTCTTCCTCTAAAAAAGATCTGAAAAAGATAAGGAAATACAAGCAATGTATAATTGCTTGTATTGAAGTTCAATATTGAACTATTTGAACTATTGAAGTTCAATATTCAGCTATTGAACTTTGATAGCTGAAGCTACAGAAATTTCAGCCTACGATACATGGAACAACAGTCGCATGAAGTGCAGACGGAATTCTTTCCCCCAGCTCCTGCATCCATGTGTCTGTATTCAGAAAATACATACTGGATTCAGTAAACTATATGCAAAGAAAATAATTATTATTATGTCTTCCTTCTTAGGTGTATCTCTAACTCGGGTTAGTAAAATTATAAGAGACTTAGAGTAGTGATCCACTCCATGCTGTGGGAAAAGCAGAACCAGTAGTTATTTGCAGTTTCTGACAGTTGTTTGTCAGAAATGTTCTTCACAAACTTGGATGTTGAGATCCCTTTTGCTTTTTTTTTCTGTTTTGTTTTGTTTTCCTGCCAGGTCATGATTTGGAGTTGCATATAAGAAGAAGGAAAATGGGAAAATTTGACAGTGCTGTGACAGATGTTTTCACTAAAAACATCAACTGTGCTGATGAAAGGTTATCCAGTAAATAGAAATCGGTTGTATATGTTCAGTATTGATCTGTTTTCACATGTCACTGGTTTTAATTCTGAGGATAATGATCTTGCTCAGGGGATCTTGTCTGAAAATGCTTCTTGAATTTGTAACTTTGAAAAAGGAAAATAGATTTGCTGTGGAACATAGAAATGAGCAGTAAGCATTTCCCAACTACTTCAGTGAAGGGAAGGGGAGAAAATATTGCCACCTAGTGAGTGATTTGCCTGATTTGGAAAAGAATTAAGTGACTTCAGCACAGTTGAAGACAGGAGACTACAAGCCATTCACAGTACAGTCAGGAGAGCTCTTAAGGCACTTCTTTATTTTTGGAGTAGAATGTATGACTGGGATCTGTCCACAGCTACCTTCAGTATGGAGCAGAAAAACATGGAATGACATCCAGCTGCTAAAGATAGTAATGAACATGAAAGATTTTTGCTGGAGGATCAGATTGATTAGTGCTGAATTGAGGTTTTTGACTCCATGTAACATCAGTGGAATGGAATTATAGCAGGATAAAAAGCTGCTTAATTCATCACTGTTTAGAGGCAGAATTATTGTGTGCCCTGTAGGCATGGCACAGCATCATCGGGGGTTAGAAGCAGCAGAAAATATGGAGATAGAAGCTGATAGAGGAAAAAAAGAAGAAGGGAAAAAAATAAAAGCAAGGTCCAAGATTTGGTCAGCTGGATTTGAGCTCTTTGCTTAGTATGTTCTCCAAATCGATCAAAAGATTTATGGTACTTGTTGCTCATGTCTTGTAATCATCTACAGCTTACATTTGGCTATAGAAATACAAGTACATTGTAATATTGCAGTTGGCTGTTGTCAATTGAATAACCTGTCTGTAAATTGGCTGCTAAGGTAGCCGAGGACTTCGGTCAAAGCAAATTCGTATTTTTATACCATATTATGCAAACACAGCATTTTTTCCTTTTCTGAGATCTGTGGTTACATTTCAGAGAAGTTTCAAAACTGGCAGCTGAAATAAAATTGGCTTTTGATTTTTTAGCCAGCAGTACTCTTGTGCATTTCTCAAATTTCATCTGATTTCTTTCTCAGACTTTCAGAGGCAGCTGACATTCTCCCCTTCTGAGGTAGAAGTCTGTGTTAAGTATGACTGGTTCTCTCTCTGTGTAGTGCCTGATGTACTACCTATAGGTTTTGTTCCTTAAAATTTAAACTATAACTTTAAGCTGAAAACATAAGACCAGTAGTGAAGATATAATTATTAGATAAGACTGTGTTTCAGTTGAAGATTTAACACTGCTTGATACATAACAACTTGAATAGATGTTCTTGTCAGAGTGTGCTCTTTGCTCAAAAGGATCTCGTCATACAACTTCCCTAGACATAGTCTTCACTCTTCAGTTAGTACTTGTGACTCAGAAAGTAAATGGGAAGTTTGTAAACAAGAAAGATTAGATCAATTCTTAGTCACAATTCAAAAGCAGTGATTTTGTGACCTTACCTTAAAAGGTACCAAATAGCAGCTTGCTGCATGTAGGTGAGCGATGGTGTAGTTTGATAGGCACAGGGTTAAAATGAATTTATAGAAACCTTCACAAATACTGTCAAACCCAAATGTATGGGTTATTGGTGACTACTTATGCCAACCTTAAATCACCCAGAAATATTTCTGTTACTTTTTGTCCTGAAGCGAAGCCCTGGTGGCAAAGTCACCACCTTGTCGCTCTGCATCACTGCAAAACACTGCTCTGTCTAGCAATGAGGTAGTTTTTATTGCAAGTGCTGATTTTTTTATAAAGGACTGTTGCAGACAAGGACAGAACACTTGTCACAACTATAAAACACTTCTAAGTGTACAGAGAGCTAAGTTAAACTGTGTCTGTAGATCAGTGTTTTATAGCTTCAAATATGCTATAAAGGTAAGATAGGTACTTAGTTTTGTGAATCATCATCCAAGAGTTAAATTGTATAAAAGTTTGGGAGAAACAGCTATTTATAGATGTGGCTGCAGAGTCTCTGAATCAGATATATCTTATTTTCTCATTTCAAAGTTTTAAATATTTAAAATATGTATATAAAATATGGAAACAAGATTTTATATATCCACTTCCATCAAAGCTTTAGAAAATTAATTGCTTTCTCCAGACTTTTTTCTTTTCTTAAATCTCACCGTTATACTTACTGTTCAGGAACTTTGATTTTGGGTTTAGAACTCAAGCAAAATTTAGTGTGAGAAAACCAGTGCAAATTTTTTACATGTATTTTATCTTCCAAAATCTTCTGGGTTTTATGGCAGCAAGGTGTCTTGCCATGTCTCTAGCTACACAGAGACAGATGCCTATTTAATTTTTCCATGGGTGAGTGAGAATAAAAATTTGTAGAAAATAGCCATAGTTCAAGAAATGGGAAATCCATTTCTATCACTGAATTAAGGTCTGACCCAGCACAAGGTGCCTAGCAATGTGGCTTCCCTTCTTAGGAAACTAATTTGGAGATGAAGTTGTAGCAGGCAGTTTGGAGATACTGTGGTGCTTCTTTGCTTGCCAGGGCAGCATTCCTAATGCTGCGTGCCTCTCTTCCAGTGAGAAAGGCTACCAGCAAGTGTAGATTGAGTTCCTCAGGCTTCTCTGGCTGTCCTTTCCATCCTGCACTTTTTCCTGTCTTCTGTGACATAACTTTCTGTCCTCAGTCACTCTTCATTTTTTTGCAAGCACAAGCTGTTTAGCAGCATTGACTACTGAATGTGCTGTTCCTGTTTCTGGCTGCCTGTGGCTCAGGGCAAGCAGGGAATGATGTTTCTGGATCAGGAAATTGGCATTGATATTGACCGAAGTCCTGTGTATGTCCCAGCCTGATCCCTAATTCTGATGAGCACCGTCTGCAAGCTGCATAATGAAACAGAGAGGCTCTAATTATGTGATCGTCTGCTAGTACTGAACTGTAAATGGCATCCTGATGCTATAGCAGTGGAAGGCTGTTTCTTAATGAAATTGGTCCCTGCAGTATCTCAGGCGAACAGAGCTGTAACTTTTTAATGACTTCTTGAAGGCAGGTCATGGTTTTGTAATTATCTCCGTCTCTGAATATATGGGAATATCGTTCCATTCCTTTCTCAGAGGGTTTTACCCTATTTTCTCCCAGACTGTAGAAATCGCTTAACGGTTGAGATTGGTGTGTCCTTGGTGTTTATTTTAGTTATTGTACGTAAATGCTTTTTACCCTTATTATTTGTATGCTATTTGACTACCAGTAAGTGAATTTGCAGCGTTTAAGCTGATATTAATTAATGACAGGGTGCACAGTCTGACCTACTTTTCTGTGCACTACTAGCAGTGAATGTAACCTCTTGGAAGAGAAATGAGAAAACTGCCAGAAGGAGTGGCATAAATGATTCACAGAAGACTATATGATCAAATACTATTGAATAATATAGCAAAGCTGTATCACTGAATCTACTGAAAAATACAAAATTTGCTTTAAATTAATAGATCATGTGTGCTGTTCAGAAGGTAGGGAAAGTAGCAAACATTTCTTTGATCAAAGCCAGAATCAGAGGATTTTGTTTTTGCATTAGAAAATTAATTTCCGTGCACTTAAGTAGTGTGATTTTAGAGTTATAAGCATCTTGTGGTTGCCCTAATAAGTCTTTGTATTGTGGTTGTTCTACAAATAGAGAAAGTTTAATTTTTAAAGAGAAATTTAAGAAAAAGTTTGATTTGTAAGGGTTGGTTGGTTTTGTGGGGTTTGTTTGTTTTTTTTTTTTTTTTTCCTGGTCAATTCTGCCACATTTGTGCAAAAAAAACCCCTCAGAGTCATTCCCTGCGCCCCCCCCCCTTTATTTCCTCCTTGATCCTGTGGTGTTGAAGATGCCTGTCCATTACTTTCCCACACATTATACCTCCTTCAGGGAGACTTCGTCAAAGGTGATTTAAAAAGCCATAAGCACGTTCTGAAAAGCTGCAGGGTATTGGGTATTTTGGGTATTCCTCTGTGTCACTGTCTGAGGGGATGTTTGTTAAGCAGCGCAGCCAGTCCCCTCATGAACACCAGTTGTAAGTGTGGAGAAAAGTGATGGTAAAATTGAAGATACTGGCATCTCTCTTCAGCCTTGCCTTTTCTACTTTGGTCTCTTACAGTGGTTGCAACTCAGAAGCATATGAAATAACTCTTGAGTTATACTTCAGTGGTAAAATATATTAAAATGACAAGATGTATCAAAAAAAACCTGGTTCTCACTCTGCTGGGATTAACTGGACGTCCTTGGGCACTTAATTTTAGCCTTCATGGTCTGCAGCATCTGGCTGTTAGGAACATTTGGCTTCCAAGCTAGATACCTCAAAAGCTGAAAAGACGGTCCACCAGTCAGGTGCAGACTCTGAAGAGTGCATTTCATCCCGGAGCTCAGCAGAAATATTGAAAAGCTGTAGGCTTGCAGTCAGGTAGAAATTACTAAATTTGGATTTATTCATTGTATTGATCCTTTACATACAGATGTGTGGAAAAGTTAAAAGTCTCAAACACATTAACTTATACATTTTATCAAAGGTTATAGGGGGGGAAAAAAGATGACAGCTGCTTTCACACCAATGTTCTATGCCATTGCCTTGTTAGGAGAGAAAAATAACACAAATCGTTGTGCAAGGGTAGTTGAGATTCTGCCATGTATGCTTGGCTATGGCTTTTTAATTAGCAGAGAGTAGTTATTCCAAGAAGACTGGCAAAATTTCTGCACACTTTGCTGACCATACCAAGTGGATAAAGAAAACCAGAATTTGAATAGTGGTTATTTTTTCCTGATCTAAGAGCTCCAGCACATCAGCCTTAAAGATGTCTTTTGGGGTTTTTTTTATGGTGGATGAGTGTTTACATACAATTCTGCAGATCTTTTGCATTATGGTACTGCAGCATCTCTGCTCCTCAGAGTCATGTGTGTATGCATGTTCCTTCGGCTTCTCTCTAGCAGTTGTCTAGATGGATATTTAGCTTATCCAGCTCTAAAGATTTCTCACTGCTGAGCTATAAGATTGAGTGCAGAATAGAGTTTTTGGTTTTTTTTTTTTTTGTAATGGCTTATGCGACTTCTGCCGTGTCTTTCTGATAATTATGAAAAACTTCATAAATGTGGATATTTACTGGTTTCCTTTAGGTAAGGTAGATGCACATTTTGGTGAAACTATAGTCAACTCTCTGTTTTAATCGACCTATTTTATAATTATGGACTTGTGGAATAATGTATGTTTGAGAGGACTTCAGCACATCTAGTCCAACCTCCAGGGTTTTATCTGGTTGAGTTTGGAAAGCTCCAGAGATGGAAACTGTACAACATGTCTGGGCTGGGCAGCTTGCTCCACTGGTGGACTGTTCTCAAGGTGGAAACTTTTTCCTTGAACCAAATCAGATCCTCTCACTTCAACTTATGCCTACTGGCTCTTGTCCTCCCATCCTGCGCCTTTATAGAGAGCACAGCTCCACCTCCTCCATACCTCCCTGGAGGTCCTGTTAGGTCCTTCCAAAGCCATGTCTTCTCCAGGCTGAACAAGCCCTGGCTGTGCATCTCTGCTCAGAGGATGAGTGATCTCTACCAGCTTGATTGCTGTCCCCTGGACTTGCGACTTTGTATTGGGGGACCCAAAGCCCTGCAGTATTCTGGATGTGGTCTAATGAGTGCTGCCTAGAGGAGCATAACCCTTTCCCTTGAACAACCAGCTGTGCCCCTGCTAATGCAGCCCAGGAGGCTGATGGCCCTCTCTGCTGTCTGAGTGCTGCCCACCGGCATCCCCATGGCCTCTTCCTCAGAGCTGCTCCAGCCCAGCAGTCCCCAGGCTGTATGGTTGCAGGGGGTTGCTTCTTTACAGGTGCAGGACTTTGGCTTTGCCCTCACTGAATTTCATAAAGGGTGCTGTTGGCCCATTTCTCCAGCCTGTATGGGTCCCTCTGGATGGCAGTCGTGCACACAGGCATATCAGCTGGTGTCCCCAGGGTGGTGTCATCTGTAAAGTTGATGAGTTTTCACTCTTCCAGAGCATCAGTTAAGATGTTAAGTAGTACTGGTCCCACTGTACATCCTTGCATTGAGCAAGATGTATTTCAATAGTGACTTTCACTCTACCAACAAGCCTAAGTTTAATACAACAAAGTAGGATGGCATGGCTGCTTGGCCTTTCTGTAGGAATTGCCTCGTGCCTGCTATTTGAAGACCAGCCTTGTGCAGCCATTTTTATTAGGGAAAGAAGAGCGGATGAGAGATGCGTATAGCTACTGTCCTCTCGCTTGCAGTTGTAGGTGCCAGTATATTACGGTTTGTAGGCTGCTTAATTGGGATGGGTGCTTTTGGAGAAGAGTTAAGAGAACCGAAAAGTTTTGATCGCTTGGGAGTTTCTGATCTCTCTGAGATGTCTGTTGTGGGTAGTTATTTTTTAAAAATAATGTGACCAAGAGTGGAAAATAGCTGTAAGAAAAAGATTTATTCTCTTTCATAAATGCAATGACTGATATATAACTGTTTACTCCACTCCATGCATGACATATGTGTGCTTTTCTCACTCTCTTACTATCCCCAAATCCTGTAATATGTGGGGAATTTCTTGAAAGGAAATGCAACTTTTGTCTACTTTCAATTTTAATGCTTTGGAGATCTAGGGTATCACTGAGTATTGCTGGCGAAACCAGTTCTGGAGTCTTGATACCTCCGCCTCAAGAACAGAGTGTATATAAAGAGTAAAAGGTGTACAACCAGAATGAAAGAAATAACTCTTCTTCAGAGGTGGTTTTTCTTGGGTTAAACTTGAGCAACTTCAGGTAGATGGAGGTGCCAGTTCTCTGGAACTAAGGCTGAGAATGGGAGCCAAAAAAACCGTATAAGCTATTGGCATTGTCTGCCTATTCTTGTGGTGAATGTCCGCAGCATAAAAGCTTGATAGTGTGTGGCCATAAGCTTGTATTGTTTGGTGATCACTCATCCCTGTTTCATTGAAAAGCAGAAATTTAAAATACTCAGTTGCATCACATGCTATTTAAACATCATTTTTACTCTTCCCTTTTTTTCTCATTTTGCAGTGACAATGACAAATATTGGAGAAAAAGGTAAGATTTTTATTAGCTGTTTATAAATGGAACTCCTATATCAGGGTAGTACAGTAGTTTACTAGTAGAATTGAGATACAGATGTATCCTCTTTGAAATAAGTGTATTTTTTTGTGTTCCTCAGCTCCTTCTATTATCCTGCTGTCCCTGAATATTGCTTTAGCCATTCCAAATAGAGATGGGAAAAAATAGAACTTTTCTTACTGGCTTTCTAAAGTATCAACTAAAACAATCCTTATATTCTGTTTTTTTTTAAAAAATTATTCATGACAAGAAAAGCTCTTGTAAAACCAGGACTTCTAAAGATGAGCAGGATGTTTGTGCAGAGTGTAACATACTTCAAGGGGAGGTGAGTTTTTTCTGCAGCTTCTTTTTAGCCCATGTCTTTGAAGAAACAGAATCATTCAGATGCGTAATCTTTTCAGAAGATAATAAAACTGCCTGATTAGCTGTCATTAAGAGTTGCTGCACTGAGACTGTAACATGTTCAGCTTCCTTTTCCAGCTGCTGTTTTAATGCTACAGCACAACTTGGAAGTGTGAAGTACGGGCCTGCAGAGCTTTTGGAGGAAGGGGCTGGGGGTTAGGAGACAAACTATGCTTTTTACATTTGTGTAATTCCAGCAGGTTTTAAGTCATTGGTGACTCCCTGACTTAGAAAAAGTGTTTCCCAGTTAAGAAACGCTTGAAAAACTTTTTTTTTTTTTGATGATCTCTCCCCCAATATGAGTGCATAAGCATATGTTCTGGTTTTGCCTGGGAGAGAGTTAACTTTCTTCCTACTTAGAAAATTCTTCTTCCTAGGAAGTAAATTAACTCTGTCCCAGCTGAAACCAGGACAGTCTTACTGCAAACGTCAGCACCTGCAAACTTTGAAATAATTCCAAGTTTTGCTGCTCCATAGCATATGTGGGAGACGAGTGTATGGTTAAGGACTGCTGACAAAGCACATCAGAATTATCAGTAAAATGCATGGGGAACATTAAATTTCCTTATTTTTAGCTGCTGAAAGGTGTGGTGAGCTTCAGCCTGTCAGAAGAACCTGCACTGGCTGTTCTTCTGCCCTAAGTGTTTTCAGGGGTGAAAACTGGGCAAACAGGGCTCAGCCCTGCTACAGGTTGCTGCAAATTTCCAGGCAACTCTAAGTATGCTAGCTCTTTGTAAATGGATTGCTTTCAAGCAAGGTTATGCCATTTGGGTTGGGTTTTTTTCCAGAAAAAGTGTAAAATAGAAGGATTTCTGCCCAGGGAGCTGTGGTCAGCTCTTCTTTTTCTGTCTCAAGGGAATTGAGGTTCCTATGTTGGACTCTCAACACCCACAGACCCAGTGGAGCGGCTGGGTAGCCCAGGGTCTCCATTGCAGTGCAGAGAAACTGGTGGATACGTAACTTGAGAGAAGTGACGGATCGGGACCTGGTGGTGACCCGGAGAACTGAGGTGAAAAAGCAGACAAGAAGAGCTTAGGTCCTGTGCAGACTTTAAAGGGGAAACATGGGATAATAATGTCTTTAGGCTAAATTTTTGTCTTCCTCCGGTAGTCTTTTTTCTTTATTGTATAAACCAGGAATTTTCTTATCAATCACAGTTACCGCTATTCTCACAACAATAAAATCTAGATGCAGATTAGCAAATGCATAGTGTACAGCACTGATGTAACTTGCTCTACCTTACCTTCACTATATGCCATGAATATGCTGTTGTTTAAAAGAAATACTCTTTGAGTAAATCAGTTTTTTTCAGAGTTGATAGAAATGTTTTGATAAAAACATGGACTGTTCCTGACAGATGCTTATGCAATAACAAGATAGTCATTTAGTGTAGTATGCTTGATGTGGAGTCTAGTTCTATCACTTATACTGATAAGATTTTTTTTTTTAGTATGTGGACATGGCAAATGGCTCTTTTCCCTGGCCATCGCAAAAGCTTTGTACAGTGTTGCTCCTGAGATATGTTAGCTTTTGTAACTATTTTTTAACTGCCTAGTGAATAAGAATAAATATTTACTGTGTTGCTGCTTCTTTAAGTAAACAAACTTTTAACACCAGAATTTATTCAGTGTTACTTTTGAGGCAAAACTACAAAAAATAAAAACATGCTGGGCTACGGTTCTTGCATTTATACATACCGTCATGCATGTTTTATGGAAAATTCTCTAGCACTGAATACCCATATAAAAACATGGGGTAATTGTGTAGTGAAAGTACACATTTCCCTTTATGATGTTTTTTGAGGATTATATGAATTTATAGACATTGTCTAAAGATTATTTGACCATGCAATTTCCATATAACCTTGAGCTCTCTGTGATCTGAGTTCGTCTGTACAGCAGGGAAATAATATTTTTCACTGTTGCTGTCACAGCTGTCCTTTATTTGTTGCTTCTCTGCCTGAGAAAGAAAAAGACAAGGAAATACTCTTTCTCGTGCATTACAGCAAGTTAATCAGGGGATACAAATTTTGGATTTAGTCTTTACTGTTGCAAAATTCCTTAGTACAGATGAGCTTTTAAATGGAAACACTTATCCATCCGTGGCAGGCTTTTTGAAAAAGTTAATGTTACTTTCTGTATTCTAGTAAAACAACTCAGCATGGTAAGTGTTGGCTGGCATCTATTAAAAAAATCTAAGAATAAACCACTGGCCGAGAAGAATATGAAGTAGTGGAAGAACATTTGAATTTAAAGAACTTGCAGGTTTTTAAAAACCACCGTACTGTCCTCCATCCTAAATATCTAGCAAAATAGATCAACTGGTTATGGTTACTGCTTGGGAATCCTATGCCTATGCACTCAAAGACTTCCCTCACTCTAGTCATTGTTTAGATAGCTGTACTTCCTTTCAGGGTGGGGGTCTTGGGTTCGGTTTGGTTTGTGTGGGTTTTGTGGTTTTGTTTTGTTTTTTTTTTTTTTTTTTTGCATGGCTAGCAGTCTCTCTACATGGTATATAAAGTTATAAAGCAGAGATGCGTCTGTTAAATAGGATTTAACCAATATGTAAAGGGAGAGTGCATGGTAAATAACAAAGGGTCTCTAATGGGCTATTAATTGTTCCCCTCAAACTTTTCTCATTTACGTAGCCTGTATCATGACTTTCCCTACGCAGTCTGCATTTGTGTCATGTAAAGTTGCAGTGCAGTATATATTTGTTGCAAAGCTTTTGCAGAGCCTCTGTATTTACATCTGTTAGAGTAACTATCTGTGATACGTACAGCATCCGTTTGTACGTACTATAGTATCACTGGTCTGTTTGTATTAATTCTGTTCCTTTTTGATTTTAGTTGTGTGCCTGGTTGCTTACCACATATTTTTCATGCTGTTCGTCTGGTCATATTGGAAAACAATCTTTACGCTACCAATGAATCCTTCAAAAGAAGTAAGATAAACTTAACTTTTGTTTCTGAAGTAGCCTGGTCAAATGCCTGATTTTGTAGTGTTTGAATAACTTGGACTCTGATCTCCTGTAGTTTTACACTGTGTAGAAAAATACAGGTGGTAGTTACAGCTTCTTAGCAGGAGTGAGATTGGAAACGGTGTCAAGACCAAGACAAAAAAAAAAAACCTTCTCTAAGTTTTAAAGGTTTTTAAATAGATTTTTTTAAATTAGATAATATTTTTGAAACTAAGAAGAACAAAAACCTCTCCACTTGAAAAATATGAGTTATTTGAACTAGCAGTTTAAATCTTTGCATGGGAATATAATACTTCCAATGTGGGCAAAAAAATTATTTCCCTGTGTTTAAGACATATTACCTGTCAGCATCTGTGTGTTGTCCTCTGAATTAAAGTTTCTTCCCCATGTGTTTTGATATGATGGAACTCGGGGATTGTGGCATGAGTGCGCAACGGGTAAGCTGATGCTGGGAAGCTGAAGCTGGCTAAGCAGGAAGGGAGCTAGTATAGAACAGCTGCATGGAAAAGAGATTTGAGTAAATATGTACACCAAGTCTAAGTCCAGCTAGTACAAAAGTGTTAAAGAAGAAGGATCCAGTTGTCTTGGATAATACTGAGATACAAAACCATGTTCAACATGAGTAGCCTCAAGATAATTGTTTTTAGTACAGTATTGTGGGGGTTTTATTATTATAATTTCACATTCTTTCTAACATTTACAAATAATAAAAAGAGAGAAAACTGTTAATAGTCTTGATGGAAATCCTCCCCATGCAGCCTGGTACAACCAGCACAGCTTTTTGGCCTCTTCCATCCTGTCTTATTACAGAAACCCCACAGTCCTCAGTAGGTGCTGTGTCACACAACCTCTGAGGACAAGAGGAATCATGCTATGGCTGCTCTAGAGTTTGAAATACCTACAAAGCAAATGCTTCTGTTGACATGGACTCATAACTCAAGCTCCTATAACTGGCATGCCAATACAAAATAAATAGCTTGTGATTTCTACTGTCTGTTGTGTTATTATTTTCTGAATAGTTTTCATTCACTAATGCGATCTGTAATTGTGGAAACAAGTAGATAATTCAAAGTAATTGGCATCTTCCTTGAATTTCACACTGCAGTCTTTGCTACAGCTTGGGGTGGAAAGGAGCAAAATAAATTAAGAGCCGATTTTATTTGGTAATTATACTGCAAAATATATGCATGTATATGGTGACTGTAACAATAATTAGAAGGGTTTTCAAATCACTGGGCTGATGTCAGTGAAAATCTTCCAAAACATTTTGACACATCCTTAGTAATTATAGTGGGATTCCAAAGCCATCATACAGTGCTGCTGGAGAACTTCAAATGGGATGTTAGAAGTGCTGAAGTTGGGTGACAGAGAGCAACGTGTGGTGTTTCTGTATTCTTTGAATTTACACAACGTTGCTGGCAGTAAGTGACATCTTTGTTGTTCCATGTCTTTTTTGTAATCTACTAGAGCAGTATTTTTAAAATTAGGGTATTTTGTAATGTGAAGTTACTGCATAGCTTCCAGTTTCTAGGATGAAGTCTGTAAATGTAAAAGGATGTATTTTCAACTCAACTGAACTGACTTATCAACTATAGCAAATACTCACTTGAAGATTGAAAACCAGATAAAGCTTTTGCATTTTGTTTTCATGAATACTGGTGCAAACCACACAGCCTGTGTTTTTTTCTTTTTAAACTTATTTCAACTTTTTACATTTATGAAAAGCACTGATGTTCCATCTGCAGTTTCTCTTTAAGAGACTTTGAGGGACTTCACTTTCGTGTGTGCCGTTTTGTACCTGTGTGTACCAGCTATTTACAAGCATTGCATGAAGGCAGGAGAGAAGATGGTTTCCCAGGCAGGAAGGTTTTGTAGGCTTAGGACTACTCTGAGAACCAATACAACACGATGGAGTGATAGCTCTGTGTGTATCAAACAGGAAATTAAAAAAAAAAAAAAAAAGTATTCTGAACCAAGTTTCTGCAGTGAGAAATCCTGTGTATCCCAATATAAATTAATTCCAATGTTCGTAAGAGTGTATTCTTGACAGGGAAAATAGGAAAGGTGACCTGAGAAACTCAGGCTAAGCAGTGAACCTCCAGCTTCTGCTGGAAGATTAGGAGCTTTGTCAGGAAGGTAGAGTGGTGCCTTCTCTATGGAGGTGAGAATAGGCTCCTAAATGAATGTTTCTGTCTGCTTTCTTAGTTTTACATAAATCACTTCCATTGAGGAAAAAAATTTATGTGATTGTAATGACTAGCCTTTCTGTAGACATAAGTGCTATGCAGAGGGCTTCTGTTTCTGGTACAGGTTAGAGACAGTCACTCTTCCTGCCAAATACAGGCTTCCTTTCAGAGATGATTTTGTATCCTGTTTCTCCAATAGAGCTATCAAAGACTTCAGCATCTACCTATTTTTAGAAGCTACAGTGACAAAGCTGACTATGTTGCTGTGTTGCAGAGGACTTTATAAGAAATATGGACTACTTCATGTATACCATGCATCTCTTCCAGGAATTTTTACCCTCTAAGCGCTTTTTACAGCAGTATTTGTTATTGCCATTTTGGACGGTGACAAAAGTTGTCCTTTCATGCAGGAAGATGTTAGGACATGGTTATTCTGTCATACAGGACACCCATCTCTTCCTGCTCAGCCAGTCTCTGAAGTACAAACTCATCCTAACACCTGCATGAAGGGAACAGCAGCTCTCCAGTGGCAAAGAATAAAAGGGAAAATGCCAGACATGAGAAGATAAATAAAGCTGTCTTTTGTGCTATTCCTAGTAGTGTTTTTTCTTTCAGTTAAAAACTGACATCCCTAGCTTGTATTTACTAGCTAATATTTAGTGTTACAGAAGTAAATAAACCGACCTTTCAGGGGAATAGTAAGCTCTTGATCCTCACTTTTGAAAAGTGTCACTTACTTACTGTTTCTGGAAGTATTCAGCATTGCATCAATACCAAATCAGAAATAATTTTAATTTCATCTTCAGTTGCCATAAACTAGATCAGTCGTCTTAGGAATACTGTGTTACTTGCTGTAATACCTTGTACGTGCTGCTAATCCATCTTTACAGAATGAATATTTATCTTTACATCTCTACAGATACATATTTAACTTGAAATTTGCTAATGTATCTTTGATTTTAAAAATTATTTCAGTTTCATCTATCATATTCAGACAAGGAATCCCTAGAGAGGGAGCCTAGAGGTGAATCCCAGCAAGAAGTCTTAAGACGGGCAGCCAAGGATCTTCCTATCTATACACGGACAATGTCTGGAGGTAAATAGGTGTTCAGGAGACTACTGAAGGCAGGTGTCTTGATGTATTATCTAAACTAATTAAAAAAAAAAAAAAATCAGGAAATCAAGGGTTTGGATTGTAGGGAAGAACTGCTTTTCATAATTCACAAAATAACAAAGTGACCCGAGAACTTAACTTTAATGTAGCTTTAATGCAGCTGTATTTATTCAGTGGAAGGATTGTTGGAAAGTAAATTGCTGCATACAGTTTAGGATTTTAAAGTGGATTGACAATGCCTTGCTAAATGTTTGCAAACTGACATTTACAAAAAATGCTTAATACTAACAAACTGTAGCAGTCTTTAATTGCAAAGATTTCTTCTTTTATAGGTTAAAAAAAAAAAAATTAAAAAATTAATCACTACCTGCATGGCATGTATAGCTAGATGGATCTCAGCAAGAAACTGTTACTGTTTCACTTGCTGGTTGTTCAGTTGCAAGAACAAAAGTTCTTCTAGACTAAGAGTTAACCTACTGACATTGTGAGTTTGTGAATGCTGGCTAGCTAAGCAAATCCAAAAGATAATTCTCTATAGTAAATTAAAGCTGTTAGAATAATAGCTTAAAATAGCTATATTGTTGAACAGTTTTTAAGGGTTTTCCAGTCTAGTGAGGGCTTTGTGGGTTTTGTTGGTTCATTGGTTGTTTTGCAGAGCTGAGGGGTTTGGAAGAAAAAAACCCTGATAGGCATGATTAACAGAGATTGCAAAAACTGAGCTTTTTGGGTTCATTCTGCTAGATTCAGCACTGCAAGTACTTAAAGAATGCTTCAATATTTGTGACTGCTTCTGATCATACTGAAATGCTTTCCTGGGGGTTCTGCTGGGCTGAGCTGCTAGTATTTACTTTTGTGCAGAATTCAGGAATCAAAATGTGTAACTGTACATTGAGATCTAATCTTGAACTTTTTTCTTTAGCAATCAGATACTGTGACAGATGCCATCTTGTAAAACCAGATCGTTGCCATCACTGTTCTGTATGCGACAAGTAAGAAAATATTTTAAATAAGTGGTTTTCTGAAGTAATGGATTCTTTTCTTCACCCAGAAGCTTCTTTTTCTATGCATAGATTTTTCAAGTTTAATGGTTTGGCAGATTAGATTTTTTTTTCCTTAGATTTTTTTCAGATTTAGTTTTTATTATTTCTAAGGAAGTCTGTAACTTACTCTAATTCATTTGATGGTTTTCTTGATGCCAACATGGATCATGTGGTTAAAAATTACGAATATTGATAAAGAACTTTCCTTAAGAATGTAACCAAAAATAGCTGATAAACAAAAATTTGCTTCTTTTGTTAGAATCTGAATAAAGATCACTACCCATCTCAATCTAATCATGATGTCACTTACATCTTATCTGAGGTAATAAACTTAATATCCTGTTTTTCATTGGATAACTTGCAGGTTGTTTTGTTTAAAGAAATTGAAAACCAAGTAACCCACATTTCTAACTGAAACCATAAAATGAAGTTTTTGTTTGTCTAACACAAAAGGAAGTTCACCTCGATATTCCCCAGAAGTCTAATTGCTTTCTAATTTAATCTTTGTTTTGGCTGTTCTCTCTGACGTTTCTCCAGTTAGGTTGGATGTTTGTGTGTTTCTCCACTCTTGCCCCCAGTGATTTAAATTTCTAACTCTGAGAGAAGGGGCTTCCTCAAAGGCTGATTTATTTTTAGCTTTAGGGCTGTTCCAAATACTCTTCAGCTGATAATGCATCAATCCTTCCAACATGATTATGAGACAAAGAAGGATTCCTGGTTAGTCCAGCAAAACAGTAGTGGCATCGAAAGAGTAACTGAGTTGAGGTAGAAAGAGGATATTGGTTGTGCTGTATAGGATGGCAGTTGCAATGTAAGACAGAAACAGTCTCATGCCTGAGTAGGGTGGAGAAAAAGGGTGACCTGTGTTATCCTATGAAATAAGAGTGAAATCTGCAGAATGCCATGAGTTAATATATTTTGCAGAATACCTTAATTTTGTCCTTACCTTGTCAAAATTCACTTGCTTCAAGGTTATCTGATTTTTGTGCTTGTTTTATTAATGGAGAGTGATTAATTGCAAAAATGTTTGGGGTTTTCGTACAAGGTGAGTTCTTAAAAACGTCGTGTGCATCTGTATGTGTTTCTATAAAAGCAAATCATGTACTTGGAAATATATTAAGTTGTATCACTAAGTATATAATGAATTAGCCCAGTTTCCTGGGCTGTGTCAGAGAATAAACAGTAGTTGAAAGACCTATTTAGAATGAGGACCAAATCCTGAAGTTGAAGTTACAAATTGTGTTTTCTTAAATCACTAAGCTCTTGACAGATCAAGTGTTTTAAGTTTGGGTTACCTACTTGTAAGTAAACTATATTATGTGAATTTAAATGGACATTTTTGTTAAATCGATTAGGTAACCAATAGTGCATATGGGTAATTCTTAAGCTGTATGTGAATAATTGAAATCTTGACATATAACTGTGCTTCTGACTTTTTTTTTTTTTCTTTTGCCTTTTGCGATGCTTGGAATTCTGTTGGGGTTTTTTTAAGGTGCATTTTGAAAATGGATCATCATTGCCCTTGGTGAGTGTACTATTGGCTTTCTTTTCTCACTTTCTGATTTATTAAAATAAACTCAAGGGGCCTGTTATGAAGGTGATGCTTCATTATACCTAGAGTTTGATGTTTATGTGAAGTTACTGGTCTTGCAGGACCATTGAAATTATTTCTCTTTTCCTAGTTGTGAGATGTGAAAAGAAGTTCATAGATCATTTTTTTTAGACCTTTGATTTTGGTACCTTCTTGTTTTTACTGTTAGAATGAGGTAGACTTCTGGTCAGTAGGAAAACATTTTTTAAGAACTGTGTCTTTCCTTCATGGACTTTGAGTTTTAGTATTACTGTGGCTTACTTGCACTGAATGATTAAATACTACCCTAGGTTAAAAACCAAAGGGAAGGGCTGTGCCTCGTTCCCCTTACTGAAGCTCCCAGGACAGCTTGAGCGGGCTTGCTGGAAACAGCAAGTTAGCTGTTTTACTTTTATGGGTTCTTTGTTTTCTCTCATTTTTTTCCCCCCCTCTCCTTTGCACCTGCCCTCCTTTTGGTGCTGCGTCAGCCTGCTCAGTGGTTTTGTTTTCCCATCTTTTCTCAGCAGCCCTTGGAACCAATGGGGAGACAGGATGTGTGATTAATTTATGTCAGTTTGGCAGATATCTCACAGAAACAATTAAAGATAATTGTTTAGTAAAGTCCAAGTTAAGAGGATTGAGTGGTAGATGGCAATTCTTCATCACATGAAACCAATCAGAAAAGAATAATCTCCTGCATTGAACAAACGGAAAGGTAGATGGTTCTAAGCAGCTTGTTTGACCTTCTTAAATCAAATTCCTGGGCAGAGGAGACTCTGTTACAGGGGAGGCAGGGGTGCTGGGCTTCTCTTGCTTGTCTTGGGCCTGACTACAGCCTCTGACATAATGCAATACGATTTAAGAATCTGGTAGACACAACTGAAAGAAATGTTTAACCACACAGAGTAGAGATACTTCCTACATATTTTTTTGCAGTAGGGATATCAGCATATGAAACTTGATGACTCTTAGTAGTATGCTTCTTAATAAAATTTAAAGAAAACCCAAACAAAACACAAACAGATAAAACTGTTCCATGTGGAACAAATTTCTTATAAGAAAAAAGGCTGTCTCCTTTTTTTGTCCTTCTTACAGCTGTCTTGTAGAAGGCTGTAAGAAAAATAGCTATCAGGCTATTTCTGACAAAATATCTCTGAAAAGTCTCAATATTACTGTTATTATTCAGTATTATACACACTTCTCATAAGCTTTATGGTCTGTCTGGTATTTTTTGAGTTTTCCTGCCTTAGGATAGTACATGAAAATGTCCTTCATGTAAACTTCAATTTCAGAATAAAAATCTATTGTTTCAAATTACAAATCGTAAACTGAGCACTTAAGTGTTGTTTGAAGCGGCAGAGAAGTGGTATTTCAGCAGGGCATAGACTTCGAGAAAAATAAACTCCATTGTCCTGTCAGTAGCCGTTGCTCATTTTACCTGTTTGCAGACTCTTTGTATCCAGACAACATAAATATACCCAGTTTCAGAGAGGATTTACATTTGCTCATTGTTTTTAATCTAATAAGCATTGGGTGCAAAAATTAAAAACAGAAATGGAGAAGGTACTTGAAAGATGTATAACGTTTCTTGATGGAGAATTGCTTCTTTTGTACTCCAAGTAACAGTAATGCACTAGGAAAAGAGGTGTTGTCTTGCTTTATTTTCCCTAACTTGAGTGGCTGTCCACAGTTCCTTGCTCACTCTGAAAAAAATAACTGTGGAAGTGACTTCTGAAGTAGGTGCACAGATGCTGATCAAATTTCATAGTTTCCTTTAAAGACTCAGCTGTGTCTTTTGAGACTGGTGTTCAAGGGTTCTTTTGGAAATATCATATGGCTATTTGCCACAAAAGTAAAGGTGCAAATCAGTATAATGGCTGGGCTTTACCCTCCTTGAAAACTCACTAGGTACTGCTTTGCTTTTCGTGTTGGGATTTTTTGGTGGAAGCAAGTTCAGTGGGAAATAGGGGGGAAAGGACCCAAGTGATGCTTTGAGAGGGCAGGGAAATAGTAATGGGAATTACCTCTATTTTAATATTTCTGTAGAGAGGACAGGTAAAAATAACCTAGGGAAAGTAAGGTGAAGCATTTGGAAGGCAGAGGCAGTAAGGTGGTAGTCATGTTCTAGCTCCAGGTCAGCTGTCTTCAGCTTTTTGGGAGGCTTTATTTTGGCTATCATTCCAGCGTTAATGGAAGTGTTGTGATAAGTAGAAATATTTAATTGCCCTATAACTACTCTTAAAAGGTTTAAATTATGCCGAAATAAAAGCATTAGTGATTTCTATGCTAGTGCTGCTGCTACTCATACTATGTATAGATGGAGCTGCAGGCAGGAATGCAGTGGCTTGACGCATCACCAAAACTACAATTTGTGTATAGCACCTGTAATACTGATAGGTGCACTAGGAACATTTTAGGAATCATTTGATACTTCTTTGTTGTCTTTGTCTTTTGAGTTATCCAAAAAGAATCTCCATAATTCTGTGAGGCTTTTTGTAAAATGAGTTGCATCACCTTTAGTGCCTTCTGAGTTACTACTTTGCCTGGCATTTTCAGTAAACTAACTTTTGAGAGAGAAATCTCTTCTTTTTGTACTTCAAAATAAAGTGTTTTAAGTGTTATCTGTAATCCAAATTGGTAACTGGACTGTTCTTCCATATGAATGTTTAACTGCAATAGCACACAATAATTCAGCTAGTTGTCAGTACATTTATCCGCTTTACTCTTCCTCAAAAATATTAGACTTCAAATCTAACCACCATTCTTGAGTTTTATGATTTGATACTACATGTTGAAATAGTACAAGTACAAAACCTTGGTGTTTACTTTCTCTTCAATCTTCTGATGAACTAATTCTCTTCCAGTAAGAACTCCTTCCTCGGTCTGGGGCTTTGTCAAAATTGAAGGGAGCGGAATAATTTATGGAAGTTTTTTAACATCTGTACCATAAGTAGTGCAAAAGAATGACAAGAAAGAAATCTGTCTGTGATTCCAGAAATTTCATCTTTGGGCAATAACATTTCACTTGATACTTTTTTTCTCACACTAAACAATGTCATAAAGGAAAAACTGTACTAAAATAAATGACACGAAAGGAAAATAGAGTTATCATAGAAACCTTATATCTGAATTGCTTGCAGTTTATCATGGAATTGCTTACTTTTATGTATTTAATGAAAAAAGAACACCTCACTGAGGAGAATTGTATATTTACTTTCCAATAAGAATCATTATGAGCTTAGTAACATACCATCTAGTTTTTTTAATTAGAACAATCTGTTGTGAGTCCTTCTGAACTGTAGTTAATACAGATACTTAGCTACTACTGCGTGTTTAAATGGCAATGTTAAATTGAATGTTTAGCCAAGGTGCCATCTTTTGCAAAACGAATATCAAAACAAACATACCCCCTATCCACCCTGAAGATGGATAACAGTAGAGTACAGTGAAAGTTTGTTTGGTGTTTTAAGATTTTACTCCATTCTGATTGCCGTGTGTCCTGCCGTTAACATCACTGTCTCCCTAAAGAAGAGAGTAGTTGCAATAACTTATCCTGCACTTCTGGAAATTAAAGTTGAAACTTGCCACTCGTTCTTAATTTTTGAGATTTTTTTTCAACATGCAAGTGCTTTCATGAACTTAGTCTTCTTTTAATTAGCTGATCTTTCTGTTAAAGAAGGTATATGGATTTCTTTTCTTTTTAATTCATATGGAGAGTTATGTCAAAGATAGCAGTGCAGTGATAACTTGGATTAGCTTCTAATGCAACCAAATAAAAGAAGGAGGAAGCTGTTCACCAATAAACTGTCCATGGCCAGCACC
Source organism: Bucorvus abyssinicus (assembly GCA_009769605.1). Lineage (NCBI taxonomy): Eukaryota > Metazoa > Chordata > Aves > Bucerotiformes > Bucorvidae > Bucorvus > Bucorvus abyssinicus. The sequence continues at coordinate 32,626,093 of CM020026.1, forward strand.
CCAATATATTTCCTTCAGTGGGTGTAATATCATTACATGTTTAGTAGAGCTAAAAAATTCATGATTCTTAATATAGTGCCTCTAATGGGAAGCTGCTGTTGTACTAAGTATACCATCATCATGTCTCTCTGATGATGGTGTATACTAGTTGCTTACTAACATGTAAAAATTATTTAAAAACCCGAATCAGGTGAACTTGTCGCCCGTAAGTAAAAATAATAAACTTAGATTGATTTTAACATTTGAGTGAGTATTTACATGCTCCTAATCTGTTTTTTTTTACTTTCAAGTTCTCACTGATATGGAACGTTTTCTGTTTATTCAATGTTATTATTCAGTGTTTTATATAAATGTTAATATTTTTAAGAATCTGTTATGAATACTCTTAAGTTTGAGAATCTTACTAATAAAGTTTACACTAATACACAGGATGATTAATGAAGGAGTATGTGGATTAAATGAGACTGGTTTTATTCTCACAATATTCAGTGGATTCAAATTCTAGGCTTGCTACTGTCCCAGTTGTTATGTACAAGATGCTAATGGTAAAACATGGATACTTAAAGTTACCTCCAAACGAAAAAAGTGACTGTAACTGCAGTCTCATTTACATCGCATGTGCTGAGAACAGATTTCCTACCATGAGTCAAAACTGAATTTCAGTAAACTGTTGCGACTGGTATTACCTGGTAAAGTTCTTCGGGTTTGTCGTTGTTGTTTTTGTTAGAATTTCTAACTAAAACCATATCAGTAGTTTGAGGCATCACAGATAGGAAGCCAAACTTGGTTTACGTACTGATAATAACTTTTTTAAGAGCGACTTAGTTTAATTCTAAGTTGGATGAAAGCAAAGAATGTAACAACTTTCTTTACACTCCATTTTTACTTTCTCTTATCAGGGTGAACAACTGTGTAGGATTCTCCAATTACAAATTTTTTCTTCTCTTCTTGGCTTACTCTCTACTGTACTGCCTTTTCATTGCTGCAACGGATTTACAGTATTTTATCAAGTTTTGGACAGTAAGTACTCTTAATAGCCATAGTATCTTTAGGCATATGAAGTTACTGACGTGCGAGAAGTCTAAGATTCAAGGCTTTACATCGTAATCCAGTATGTCCTAATTCAAGGTACAAAAAATTAATTTAATAATCATAGCCCTCTATTTTTTTTTGTTTATGAAGTTTCACTTATTCCTGTATTATGTTGAAGCCACATTGAACAAGTATGCAATTACTTAGAAAATATTTTACAAAGTAATTTATATTACAGATAGGTTTTGCCAACGTCTTTTAATGCTATGAAAAGGCTTCAGCAGCATTTTCTAGTATTTTAATTATCATTTGTGCTCACAACATACTACCTTCTTAGATCTGCAATATTTATGTTATAATAAAACTATTCTGAAAAGGTTAATTAAACAGACAATTTATGTAAAGATAAACTATTCTTCAAAAGACACTCCAAAGTTCAGATCCAAATTGCAGGTTCTTATTGTACAGTATTTATACTTTGTCAGGAAAGGGGCTGTTTCTCTAACTTAGAGGCTGTCAGCAACCTAACTGCATGGCTGGCTGTACATAGAAGGTGTATAATTCATGTATTCAGGCTCTTATTGTGTGGTATGTTTGTGTTCTGCACTGAATTCAATTTGGCTGAATAGAGGGTTATTAATAATCAAATTAAACAGCTATTTCCACAATTCTAACAGTATAATTTTTTTTTATCTTTAGAATGGCCTTCCTGATACTCAAGCCAAGTTCCACATCATGTTTTTATTCTTTGCTGCGGCTATGTTTTCTGTCAGTCTGTCTTCTCTTTTTGGGTATCATTGTTGGCTTGTCAGCAAGAATAAGTCTACATTAGGTAAGTAAGTGGATTTAATGCTTCTGTGTTTGGCAGCAAAAAATAAACAATAATTGCATATTATATGTATGGAAGTAATAGAAAAAGCAGGCAATCCTATGCACGTTCCTTGAATCCTGGTTAGAAGTGCCCAGATATGGCAATGTCCAGTTCTGCTGCTCCTTGGAAATTATGACTCTTCTCTTGCCCCAAGGGGCCAGGCTATTAATGAACTTAGCCTCTTCCTCCCACTGCCTCCCATCCACTGCTTGTTAACAGAAAACGAATAAACTAAATTTAAAAAAAAAATTGAGATCACTTTGTAGTAAATGTTAGATATACTAACACATGCTTGCACAAGTGCTTCTTGTTTGGCGTTCCTAGCCCCCAGGTCAGTCTTCTGCTATGTTGTGTCAGTCCAAGCAGTGGCTCCAGTGCTTTGTTCCTATCCTTGCCGCTGCAGAACCAAAGTTCCTCTGCTCAATTCAGCTACAATTTTGTTTAAAAACTCTGAAAGGCATAGTTTTTAATTCTAAAATGTTGCCTGTACTGGAGGAAGGAGAGAAAAAATACCTGCTGGGTAGGTAGTGGCCCTAGTGGTGTTAGTTTTGATCAACATGAATGAGCACAAAGAGTCAATGTCAGAGAACAATCTGACACAGAACAGATTTAAGGCAGTGCTTCTGTATTTACTAGTAAAAGAACACTGAGATTTGAGAGGCTGTTTCACAGTTGTAATTCCTGTCTGCCACTTAATCATAGATAAATAGAAAGGACTCTTTGTTACAAGTTAATTTTAAAAACCTGAAAGAAGGTGGCCTGTGCCTCTGCTGTGGGGCGGTATATATAACTGCATTGAGTATCAGCATTAAACCAGGATTTCCTACCACTTGGATGCATGTTTGTCAGGTCACATATATTAGTAAATAAATAAATGGAGGTGCAGAAGATCTGTGTGCCTGTTGTATACTATATCCTGGCCTCTAACAATACCAAAGAAAGCTTGTTTACTTCAAGATTTCTCTAGGGTTTGTGGGTTTCTTCCATCTTCTGAAAAATTATATACTCAGAAATTAGTTTTGGGAAAAAAATTGTTCGATCTAGTTATAAGTGGAGAAAAGTTTTATTAATGATGCTTAAATGAATGGAAATAAGTATTCTGTTTATAAATTGTTCTTATCATTTTAGTGAAAAAAAAATTGTTCAGAGGTAACCATAATGCAATATACTTCTAATTCAACATTTCTTTTTTTTTTTTTTTAAAACTAATTGAACTCCGTGCTTTTATATTCCGTGGTTATTCCAGGTAATATATCATGGTTTCTGTACACTTAAGCTGGTCAAAAAGATCTGCTTGTCTCTTCTACCCATTTTACTTTGGGAAATTACTTGATATGTGAAACCCTGAACGTGCGGTAGTTTGGTAATGAAGCCGTGACAGCTTTTGAGTGTGACTGTGCTTAAATCATCTAGGCACTGTTTCCTAGCCTAACGTGGGCATCTAAAAGGGTATCTCTATTTTCCCTCTCCCTTCTTTAAAACTAACCTTGTAATTAATACATACTACACGCTAAAGGTAGTTACCAGCAGTTTACAGCTAAGGAATTACTGCAGAAGGACGATGTCTGAATGTTTCCAGCACGGTTTGTGTGAGCTGTACTGTCACTTTATGCAGCTGTAGAAACACATGATATTTTCATACCCCAGGGTGTGAAAAGCTAGTCTTAACTACTAAAGTAGGTTAAGCTTTTGTTCTTTTCCATTACTCTTTCTGTAGTAAATCCTTTGTTTAGGTTTTTCTTTCTTGGATGCTCTCTGTGGCATAGTCACTTGCTGAAATCTTCATATAACATACCACGCCGCCTTAAAGAGTTCCTCACATTTCCTTGCCTTGATTAGGGAGAAGGGTGGAGGTTCTACCCGTCCTCAGCCATAGGACTTCCTCTGCATGCACAGTGACTGCGTTGACTTTCTCAGTCATTTGGGCAGTAGATCCTTTCCTCTTGGATGATGGTATCATCAGTGCAATTACCTGAATACCGGTGTGAAATTTAAATGTGCTGTCTTTTAAGAGATCTAATGTAATTTTTTTTCTTCCAAGAGGTATTCAGAGCTCCCATATTTCGTCATAGAACAGACAAGAATGGCTTTAGCTTGGGCTTCAGCAAAAACTTAAGGCAGGTGTTTGGTGATGAGAAGAAATACTGGTTGCTGCCTGTGTTTTCAAGGTATACTCAGTTTTTAATGCTTCATTTGTTGAAACTGTTGAATAATCCTGGATCCACGGGGTTTGGGGGGTGGTTAGTTTTTTGAAGTAAGATAGTAATTGATTTATTTTGAAAAAAAACAGTTTTTCAAAGTTTTGTATGGGGGTTTTGTATCTATTACACTAATTCTGAATTTTTCAGTCTAGGGGATGGTTGCTCCTTCCCAACTTGCCTTGTTAATCAGGATCCTGAGCAAGCTTCCACACCTGGTGGTCTTAATTCAACATCCAAAAAGTAATCTGCTTTTTGTTACTCATTTCAAATACTCGATAATCTATTTTTTCCTGTGCACATATACTTAGAACCATGTATAAGATACATAAAAGTGGTAAGCAAATGAAGAGTGCCCTATTAATAAATATAAGTCAGATTTTAACCAGCTAAGATGTAATTCAGCTAATCCTCAGACTTATATTTACATTTATGGAAATAAGGTGGTGGTGAGCGTTCCCCCTGATGTGCTGTTTCCCAGTTCAGGACCTGAATTTCCCACACCTGCTTAACATTCAGTATCAGCAACAATCTGTTCTGGATACACGAGACAGTTGTTCCGTCTGCCTATGATATGGATGTATTACCCTGCATGGCTTTTGGGGGAGGCCTCCTTCTTCGTATCTGGTGAAAGATGCTTTGCACAAGGGAACCCCAGGCCTGCAGCACTTCCCAAAGCATGGGAAGCTGCATATTAAATGCATATCAGCTGCATATTTCTGCTGATAATAGGACATGTTTTCTTAATTCTTATCCTTCATGGACATGACATCTTTGAAGTGTGAAAAGTATGCAGATGCTCCTTAAACTAAATAAATATAATAGCTTAGTATTTCATATTTTAACAGGGAATGTGATAAATGTAGTAGACTTGAATAGGTGACTAAGAAATTATAGTAGAATTGTATTGACAATCTTTTATTCATAAAATACATTATGTTTCAGCTAGCTGTTTATTGACATTTTAAATCTTACCCCAGTGATCTCTAGCTTATATTAGGCAAGAGATTTTGGAGATGTTCTCTCCATTATTTATCATGTCATGCTTGTTGTAGTGGGAGAGTGGATGGAGTGCATTTGGAACTGAAGAACATGTATTAATATATAATAGCTGTCAAAGGAGAAATCGGAGTGTTTCCTTGTTCTGTGCTAGGGAGCTGGTTTTTAGAGTGCACTTACACTGCAGTTGTCACAGATGCATCATAAAAGTGTAGTGATTCATCAGAAAAGAAGCACGGTAAGGCAGGGAAAAATACTGCATACGACAAACTTTTTGGAATGCGTGGGAAGGTAACGAAAAGTTACTGCAGTTTACTAACGTTCTTCTTACTGGCAATACAGTGAGAATCACCTGTTTCCTGCAAAGCCGTTGCGCGATTCGCAGAGCCACCTTCTCACGGATACACCGTCTTGGTCAGAAACTAGTACAAAGGCTGAGAAGGACAAAGTTGGTAAGGAATTGATTTATGCTGCAATGATTGGTTTTGTAATAAGCTTGTTTTGGAGCATAGAGTGTAAAGATGGCCAGACTCACTTGATTTGTATTCCTGAACCAAAACTCACTGAGCTTATTTTAAATGCGTGTTTGTAGGAAGCTCCATCTGTCAAGTCGCTGTGCCCTTCCCAGTTAAACCTGACCAAGAGATAGTGAGAACATTAACACCAGTAGGTGCTATTATCTTTAGGCTGAGCCTGATAATTCTTTTGGCAACAAACTGTTTATACCAGAATATAATGACAACTTGTTGCAACTAGTGAAAAGCAGTGTAATGGGCATGGGACAGGAATAGACAAGAATGACATAAGATGAATTGTTAATTAAAGGTTGTATTATTTGCTGAAATAGACAGGAGACCTTTTCCTCTGGAAATAACATTTTTTTGTCTTTAAAGGTATGAGCAATCCTGCATTATCCTTGGAAAATGAAACCTAATTTCCCTTGAAAGAAACATTGGAATATGTAAGCAAAGGTATGTTAATATTCTCTGTACTTAAGATATTATTCCATGATTCCTTACCACTTGAAGAATGCAAAAAAGAAAATTACAACGGCAATTCTTATGTTTTCTTTTCTTCAGGTTTTTTTTTTTTTTACCATGAGTAGTAGCACGTGAATTCACAGTTGTAAATTAAACCTCCTATTTCTTGATGTGTCAAGTTTGCAAAACAGTTTAACCTTTATACCCATTGCTTTTAGGTAAAATTCCAAAATATCATCATTATTATTATTATTCCCTTTCTTTAGAAAGATAATGGAATTGTGGCTATTCAAGCAGTCCAGCAAATATTTGTAAAGCTGAGTTTTAAAATGAAGTTAGTTCTTAACACTGAACACAAAGATCATAGCTTGGTCTGCCAAAGCAGATAAAGGTCTGTCAGATTATGAAAGAAAAAGGATTTATTCTGATACATAAGCTTTTAGCAGCTTGTTCTTCTATTCCAGGTACTGAGCTGCATCCTATTTAATATCAAAAAAGTGCTGCCTACTGAAGACAAAAGGTGTCCATATGACTTCCTGAGCATTTAGTAACCTATTGTCAAAAACAGCTGCAATTTTTTTGATTTCTTGCATTGATACCTGGCAACACAGACTTCTCAGAAGGCAGGTTTGAGAAGCAGCTAGTGAGTTCTCCTACATACATAGGAGGAGGAGACCTTAATAATTGGGTTGTAAGTAACAAACACAATCGATCGTCATACTCATTTTAGTACTTGAAGATTTCTAACTCCACCAAAACTTACGGAAATCAACTATTTCCTGTTTAAAGCTGGATATAAAATTTTACTCCAACCCAAGAATTTCAGCATACCAAATAATTTATGATTTTCCAACAAGATTGGAGGAGTTGTTCCAGCAAGGTCATTTCTATCTCTGCTATTGGAAAAACACCCTTTCAGTCATCCTGAAAAAGTGTCTCAAGTGGATGTCCTTCAGTTGTGTGTAACATGACTCCTGGACATGCTGTTATGGCTGTCAGGTTGCTCTCAGTCACTCCTGGAGGAAGTAGAAGGCATGAAAAGCCATCACAGAACTCCAGTGTTTGTTACTAATCCCATCAGGCAAGGTATTGCACTGTCAAGGCAGATTATAAAAATGGTAGGTGTGCAGATACCAACAGGTGACCTGTAGCTTGTACCAAAAAGGTCCCAAAAGTTCAGTTTGATTCATCAGTGAGACTAAAAAATTCTTTACCCTTACATTCTGGTTTTGTGTTAACTGGTCAATGAAGATGCAGACGGTTCCAGACATAAGTACATCTACCAACTTGATGATGGTGTAAAGTGTGAAAGTGTTGAAAATGTGGGTGTCAAATGAACAGTGTTACAGAGATGGGTAAATGAAACTCAGCTGGTGTCAGGAATTTTGACTGCTCAGCGTAGGTTTTTTTTAATAGAATCTAAAAATCTCATTTCTAACCTGTTGTCCAAACTGTAAAGTGCTGTGCTTCTGCCCTGTTTAACCTGTCAGTTGTTTCAACAAAGTAACAGCTTCTGGAAAAGAATAAATTATTCAACTTCAGTTAGTTTCGTGTTTTACTAATGTCATCACTACTCAAGAGTAAAGCATTGGAGACAGGCTTTAAAGAAACATTTTTGGATTACATTACAGAAATATCATTTATTGCAACTAGTTTTGTCAGGCTGGACTTGTACTTTCTAAAGCCCTGACACTTTATCTGCTTAAGTAATAACTTTTAAACTGTAATCTTTCTTTAAAGAGTGTGTATATTTTATTGGAACTTTGTCATTCAGATTATTTTGAATATCAAATGGTCTATGATTGTTCTCAAGATGCTGTGAAAGGGGCTTTTTTTCATTTGGTGTTTTGATAAACATCTCATGCTCTTTTTGGGTGATTCCCCCCCCCCCCCCTTTTCGTCCAGCCTGAGAAACTAACAACTAGATTTGTGTTTGCAGTCTGATTACCCCACTCCCCTGGATTTTGGAGGGGGTTGGTTTGGTTGTTCTAGGGTGTGGGGTGTTTTGTTTCTTCCTTTTGTGAGCATCCGTTTTGAAATGTGGCTTTTTTAAAGTGACCACCTTCAGAGGAGGCTATGTTCCGAAGAGTAAGTGTAAAGCCGTGTAAAGGGGCTCCTGGAAGTTAGTGTTGCCTCGGACTGACACATGCAAATCACGACAAGGGCAGTTGCTAAAGACTGGTAATTCCTCTGTCATGAGTGCAAGTTCCAGTTTGGTTGTACTCTTAGCTCTGTCTGAGGTATTTCTGTGTGGCACTTAAAAGACGTTTTGGAAATGTAACAAAACAGCTGCATTACTGTATATATGTATATATATGAGACATACAGTCGCTGGAGTTAAGAGCCCTTACATAAAACATTTTTACTTGTTTAACTACTTTTTGATTAACTTCATTACTTGATTGTCAGTATTTGAGTTATATTTGTCCCTAGGGCATGAATAGAATGCTTTATTAAAGATGCTGAAGTCACAATAAGAAAATCAAGTAATTTCATCTTTGACATGAAAAATACAGCCCCTGCCAGTGTGTTAGTAATTTGAATTTCTGTCCCAACTAAGGATATGTTCACTATCCTGTATCCTATAATCCTTTATAGTTAATCAGAGGATTACCTACTGAGACTGCCAGATGTGGTTTACACTAATGTAATAGAGAATTGTTTTTTCATTATGTTGGTACCAGGAGGAACTGTAAAAATAAATCATTTAATTTTATAAACCAGTGGCCTGCTTGCTACGTAGTCCGTTTTTAACCACTGTCATCCTGAAGTGGGTTAATAACACAACTGTGAACAGTCTTACTCTGTTCCTCTTCAGGGTGGGATTTTCGTTCAGCTGTTGTTCACTTTGTGCTTTGAGTTGATGAGACTTTTTGCAATAACTTAATATTTAAGTATTCTTCAATTCTAACTAATGTATTTTGTGATTAATATTCTATTCCAGTTCAAGAAAAAGCTGTTGTCAGAAGGAAGATGCATTCTTCCAAATATCAACCCTATTGGCCAGCTGCTCCTGTCTGCTCCTGTGTGGATGTGCTCAGAAAACAAACTGACAGATGATCAGCTATCTCCATGTCACTGCTTGAAACATGAAACTAAATATACTACTTCTGATCCATATAAAGAATGTTTCAACTTAAAACGACAGGTTTTGAATGGTGAAGGATGATTCTGAGTATTAGGAAATGAAGAAAAAAAAAAAGAGTCTGAGTTTACAATCATAAAAATTCAATGGCTGGTTTTACTTTGATACTCAGCACGAGAAAAATGTGACCTCCTTACACATCAGTCCATGTTCTTGCCTTGGTTTTGAAGATTCACCTGTTAATTCAAATTGCTGTAAGTAGTTGACTTTAAAATCAAATTTTTGCACTACTGGCTTTAAGAATTGAGAGAAAAGCCAGTGTTGATTATGAATAATTTCGTGGCTTGGTAGACTGTATTTTCTTTTGAGCACTTGATAAGCAATTTTTGAAGCTAAGGAGACCCAGGTGAAGTGTCTGACTATTTTGGAACATCTTTGGGAAACATTATTCCAAAAGCTCCATTTTTCCCTCAGATCTCCACTACCAGTAGTTTGAAAAGTTGCAAAGGGGGGGAAAAAAACTCCTGTGTTAATTGAATGCTACAGTGGATCACTGGTAAGTGGAGCGATAAATAGCTTGCATTCAGATGCATAATACATAAATGAAGCTGGCCAGCTGGGGATTTTGATGGGAGCTGCACAGGACAGTGCTATGATATGGGGATTTTATATTTGGAGCCATTAACCTCTTTGGGAAATGAACGTCGGCACTTAATTTTGATCCAAAAGGCTTTTTACCAACCTGTGTTCCTGAGGGCCGCTGTCTTTCAAAATCCTGGTTTCTTATTAATCAGTAGTTGTCTCAGCTATGTTTTTTCACTTGTTCTTCAAGACACTGCCTTTCTTACTGCATAACTTAATGAATGTCATGTACAATCATGGAGACTTACTGTTATAACTTATGATACTTGCATTTACAGGACAACAGGCGTTTGTTTGACTACAATACCAAAAAGCCAAGCTGCTGCACACAGGAAACCCCCTTCAATTAGGTTAGGAGCTAACAGCTTGCTTAGGGTCAGAGGTCACTGGCCAGATCATAAAAGATGCATTATCAACTTTCAAAGTCAAGGAAGTTTCACTAACACAATCTAATTGTCTTGTGCCTTTTGTATACACTACATTTATGGTATCAGTGTTTACATTTAAATGCAAATTGTTATTCTGAAGACAACTCTAGGAGGAACTTGGTTACGCTTTCCAGGTGGCTAGGTAAAAAAGACTAGCCCAAAAAGCGAAAACCTCTCAGACTAAGCTCAGTTCTGTTACCAAACCTGAGTTGCTTAGCAGGTTGGTTCACAGTGTAACGATGCCAGCTGTTTGTTTAGAAAACTGGCAGCAGCACTGAGCGGCAGATTTCTGAAAGCAAAAATCTTACCATTAACTCTTCTACAGGCAGGTAACTTTAAAATGTGACTTTCCTGGGTTTACAATTTAAGTGATTGATAGCTGTTGGAACACAAATGTGGCTTTTTTTTTTTCTAGTGAGGGAAAATGTATTTATTTTACCAGCCTGAAAACATCTGTTTCTTGCCAGAAGTGCCAGAGTGTGGATCCCTTGATGTAGAACACTTTTTTTAAGCTAGCATGAAGGTAGCATACAGTTTACATGATGCCTGCAGACATCTAGCAACCAAAAGGTTTTTGCAGCTATTTATTCAGTGTTGTTCTGTCAGCTTAGCTCATATTAGTGTTTTGTTTAAAGACTAACTTGTCAAGGGATAAGGGAGAGAGGGAAAATATATTTTTTAACACTTCAGGTTCTTTATGTGTATAGTCTTGTTTTTTAGTCAGTCACAGGGTGGTTTGTTGTGGAGCATGCATTTGAAAATACTGAGTAAAAAGTTGAAATTCAGCTTCAGTGTAACTTGCTCCATATTTTTACATAAAGACGAAGTACAAATTTCTTCCCCAGCAAAACTCATAATGGAAATTAATCTCTCTAATACAGCTGTCAGCCTCCCTGACTATGTCCAGGGCTCTGAAAGCTCTCAGTAAGGCTGGGGACCAGTGTAGAGAAAGGACAGGGATAAGGGACCAGAAAATGCCTGGCTTCTCCGTGTCTCAGAAGTCACACTTAGAAAGCACAATAGCCCTAGAAATAATCTGCAGCTTTGACTGCCAGAGGCTGTCCCTCTAGCAGAAAACTGATGGAGATGTGGGAAACATATGTTGATGAAGGGAGGAGAAGGGGAAATTGTGGTAGCTCATAGGTGAATGTTCAGCAGATCTGAGCCAGCGGGCTGTAGCTACACCAGCTCTCGGATGAGCGTGAGCTGTGCCTCCGTGAAGAGCGCTGTCAGCAGGTTTTTGAGGGTTCCTGGCAGTTCTCACTGTATAGAGCATAGACAAAAATGACCTAATTGTGCTCCAAAGTATAATTTCTGATATACTCTTGGCTTTAAGCTAATACTTTATATAACAAAGTGAAAAGTGAATGCACTCGGGGGAATTTGTGACAAGTTAGGGGGAGCAAGGATGCAGTGTTGTTTGTCCAGTTACACTGATTCTCCTGTTCTTTATATTCTTACTAGGCACTTTACTACAGCCTTTTGTGTAATTTCTGTATTTTTTTTAAAGACTGCTTTTTATCTGATGTACAGTGACTAATCTACTTTTTTGCTAAAAAGAAAATGATAGCTCTGATATTTATCTAAGCATTTGTTGGACAAGTTCTACAGACTCCTTAGATGGGCCTGAGTCCCTAATGACAACAGAGTTAAATTTATTTTGTATATATGTAAACAGTGCTATGAATCATAGCCCCCCACATGCATAAGAAGCTTCCTTAATTTGTAGGTTAGAATAAATCCATGTCTGCACCAGAAGTGGTCTACACATATTCCATGTCATTTGATGTACTGGTGATAGAGTGCTCAAAGTCTTCACAGAGAACTATTTTTATTAAGAAAATAGGACACCTAGATGTTGGTGATCTCCTCCCACTGAACAATTAGACCCAGCTGCTGCTATGCACTTTAACTCTTTGGGAGGAAAAACAGCGTTCAAATTTAAGTTGCAAATTGAAAGTTCTTTAGTAGCCTACAACTGTGGGCAGGTAGCTAATGAAACTGCTATTTATTTTTAACTGTTTGCATATTTAAAATCAGGGTCTTAAGCAAGACTTCAGAAAGGTTGCAGAAGCAAGTTTGGTTTAGTGCGTGGTATGTTAATCATCATTTGGACTGAGAGTTCTTGCCCTTACGCAGTTGACTGGTGTGCTGGGGGCGGGAGGGGGAATATATTTCTACATAAATTTAGTGTATAACTTGCCACTTGTTAACGTATTGCTCACATAAATAAAAGCTTCATGTTCAGCAAGTCATGTACTTAGTATTCATTGATATGCTACGTTCAGTTTTCCTGACAGCATACCTGAACAGCAGAACATCATCTCTACTATGGCTTCATTAACAACATAGTTGCTGTAAATGTCCCCCCTTACCCTTTTCACCAGCAGTACTTGACTTTTATGGGTAAGTTTTTTCCTCTCCAGTTTAATTGCTAGATCCCAAACACCTCACAAAGCACCTACACAGTGAAAACAGGTCAGGGAAGCAAAACTCTCTTGGTCTTTCATGGGTGAAACACTTCATGTCTTCATCCTGGCAGAGCAGACACAGTTGCACTCCTTTGGATACTGTGGAAAGTCAAAAAGGTGGAATTTTGTCCCAAAAAAGAGGAGGTTCTTAAACCCACCTTACTTTATAGAACTGAGGAGGTACAAGGAAGAGAAGTACGTTACTTACCAGGGTTGTCACCCAGGGCAGTTTTTCTTCCTGAGGGGTCTCCCGTCCCTCCCATGCCAGATTCTTCTGATTTGCCTCACCACTTTGCAGTCTCCCCTAAGAAAGCGCTGGATCCACCTCTGGTACAGAAAGGAATGAGAGTGTCTGCTCAGGGGCCTCTAAAACTGCAGGAGGTAGAGATGAAAGCAGCTTTCACCTGTTCCACTTCAGACATAACGTGCAGTACATGCTCCAGAATTTTCCCATTTTTTTTCTTTAAAGCCCTTCCATAAATGTTTGTATTGAACCATGTAAAAACATTCTCCTCCAAAACAAGATTAAAGAAAGACTATGCAGCTCTGTTGTGTGGGTGGTGGGGTGTCTTTGTTGCCACTTCACTTGCAGCTATCACTCGTTTCTTCAGTGACCTGGTAAGAGGACAGGAAAAGCAGCAGCCTCCTGGTGTGAAATTTTGAGCAAGTGGCATCTGACGTAACCCAAGGAAAGCTTTGCCTACTTCCCCTTTGCAGGTTGGGGGTTTTTTTGTTAAATTTTTGATCATTGTTCTCTCTCTTCCCCTTTCCTTCCATGGAAGGCCAGATGGAAAAGTCTTACATTCGAAATGTACAATCATCCTCTTCATTCCCTCCCAAAGGTCACCCTAGATAGATAATTCCTTCATTTCTCCAAGTTTTCCTGATGCCACCCATCACTGAACTACAGTAACTCAGTCACCCTGAAATCTGCCTGTGTAGTTTCCAGTATTTGGGGCAATGAGGACATGCTTCATTCTAGATCACTGTAATCTTCTAAAGCAGATGGGCCCAACAGTTTGATTGCAGCAGTGGGAAGAGTGTGCTGTGAGTGAGCCATGTCCCTTTCCCACCTCCTGCATGCTCACAGTTTAACTGATTGATTGGCATAATTGGAGCAGACCCAACACTTCCTGACAGTCATTCTTTTATGAAGTCATTTTATCTTCTGGAAACAGTAATTCCTGGTTCGCCTAAGAAGGAGCTCCAGTTAGTTATATTAAGACAAACCACACAATGTATAAAAACTGCATGTTACAGCCTGAACAATGGGATCCTATTATCCAGAGATTAAATTGTAGTTCAAACATACGATAGAGAAAAACAGTAGCCTAGTGATGATAAAAGCACACAGGCAACTAACCTTCATATAAAACTCTGCCATAGATACTACAGGTAACTCCAGAGCATGCAGGGGGACAGGAAGGAAGGAAAATGGCGTTTGCAAAGCTCAGCTATTCAGTGATGAAAGGTAAAATAAAAGATACTGCCAACTGCAACCATAGATCTGATTTGCTACACTGTAAAAGACAAAGGATGTTCTCATAATGCAGCTCTAAAACTTCAGCTCTTGCCACCTTCTACCTGATACACAGAGAAGTGAACGCTTCCCCTCTCTTCCCTCCATCTCCTTCCCTCGCATTATCCAACGCAGTTATTTGAGGCAAGTGTCTCACAAGCACAGGAAAGAATGCACTTGGGCAAAGAAAATCCTCCCACTCCAGCAGAGGCAGAAAAAAAATCTCATCTGTGCTGGCAGAAAAAGGGCCAAACAAGTGTCTGCAGAAATCAGATCTTCACAGTTGGCATCAACGAGCATATTTCATTTCCAACCCAAGACTGCTAAAATAGTGCAGGAGAATCTTCCTCATTTCTCTTACCATACCTGATCAGGCAAGAGGGAAGAAAACACCAAAACAATCTCCTATAAACCCACCAAGGCACACTGAAGTTCAGATATACCAGAAAAAAAACCTTCACGATACAAGGAGAAAAGTCCGCTGAGGCAACTGATGTGTTTTACTCTATGTGGAAATCGGGTTTTCTTATTTGTGGTAGTCAAATACCAGCAGTTTTATTGGAGGCTTTTGGCTTTCTTTGCCATCACTGGCTTGGTAGCATTTAACAAAAATCTCAATAATCTATTTTATTTTAAAAAAATAACTTCTTAGGATAATTATTTTACTAGTTAATAAACTGCAATGAACCCACACCATCCAAAATCCATTAACATCATGTGAATATTAAAATTCCAGGGAAGTTCTAAGAACCAATTTGTTAGAGAAGCAATTTCTTCCATTCAGTGCACTCGACCAGTTTAGGTGAGTTATTAGTTAATTCAAGGTAGAGAAGCCAACTGGGAGCTTAAAACAGAGGACACAGAAGCTCACCTTCTCAAGTAAAAATGACACTTGAGAAAACGGGGGGAAAAAAAGCAACCAAACATGTCAGCAAAATAAAAACTACTGGGAAGCCCAACTGAAGATGCAGGGGCTTAAGTTTGTGTGTTTCTTTCCTTTCTTTGAATGGCCTATTAGTTAGTGTGTAGCATATATAAAACAAATAAAACCAGCAATATTTGGCCTTAGAAAGACCCATTTTTATTCTGTGACTGGTCAATAAACCCCTTCAATGGAACAAGGCTCAGAGAAGATAGGCAAGGATGGTGTGCTCATGAAGCTCAGAAAGAATGGAGGAAGTGACCACGGCTGTCACCGAAGAAGGTGAACTGATCTCAAGACCAAGGGGACCAGAGATGGCCTTTGCCGGAAACAAACAGCTGTATCAGCTGAGTGGGTCAGCTGTTTATATAAATGGCCTTCCCTAAAATAATCAACAGAAATTATCTTCCTGAGCCAGCCACACCAACATGGGGATGTGTGTGTGGCTGAGCCCAACATGGGGTATAAAAACCAAACACCCAGCAAAATCAACTTGGGGGAGAGCAACAGGCTTCAACCCCTGTGTTCCTTCCTGACAACTGGGATCACCCAGTGCCATGACGGCAAGCATGCTATAGAGATCGGTGAAGGGAATGATGTTCGTCACGTAATACAACTGTATATACAATTGGTATGTTGTGTTTACGTCGTGATTTTGGTATACTGCTGTATCACTTTTCTAAATCAAAATCCCACATAAAAACAAGTATCTTCAACTCCGTAAATTTGGTACTAAAGCATTAAGTCCTCCTCATGTGGAATGCCTAGAAGAACATGGTCAGAGACGATTGGACTAACACCCTCACCTTGCCAGGTGATTTAGTTAGTCCTTCACCTATTTTCCTAAGCAACTGCAAAAGAAGGATTACACGAGTTTTATAGAGCTGAACAAGTACTACCACTCAAGAACATTCAGCCATCACAACTAAATACAAGATTTCATAAGAACTAATACTTACAAGCTAGGAGATTTTATTTGGAACTATTGAATGAAAACACTATAAAATTATAGTATCTGCCACATGGGTTTCTATGACAAGGACACCTCAAAAGTCAGGTTTGATGCCGTAACTTTGGTTCTGAAGTATGCCCTGTCACTTAAGGCAGTGTTTAAGGTTACTCCCCCAGCATGAAAATTAACACCATCAGTGCTGTGCAATTGACAGAAACACAACTTCCAACCCAGGAGAAGTAATTCTCAGCTGGATTTATGTAAGGCTAAACACTTGTTACCAAACAGCTTCTCCCACTGTGACTAATCATCCCCTTCAGACTTTACTCAGATCCACTGTTTGCTCTCTGCAACAGTTTAGGCTCCCCCATTTCAAGCACTACTAGTGGAATTATCTTTGACACGGTAATTTTAAACTAAAGAAAACCAGATGAACAGTAACTAATTCCCCAAGGCACACTGTCTCATTTTGCTTCAAGAGCTTAACATGCCCCATTATCTGAAAGCGGAACCAACCACATCTCTCTTCTTTCAGCAAAACACAACATTGCAAGAGCAAAAGCCTACATAAGGCAGCAGAGCACGGACCTTAAACAAAACAGTTCGGTTTCTAGGATTATCTGTTCCATCACCTTCCCAGGGATCAAGTGAGGTTGACCTGCAGCTCCCTGCATCCTCCTTGTGCTTCTTGAAGGGAGAAGTGACACCTATTCTCTTCCACTCCTCAGGAAACTACCCTCATCACCACAACCTTTCAAAGCTAACGAGAGCTGCCTACAATTACATCAATCAGCTCCCTCAGCCCTTATGGATGCATCCTATCAGGTTCTCCAAATTTCTTTATGTCCAATTTGTTTACATGTTCCTAATCTGATTCTCCTCCACCAAGGATAAGTCTTCCTTGTTGCAGACTTTCCCAGGCATCTCAGGGACCTGGGATTCCTGAAAGTAAGTCTTAAGAGTAAAACCAAAGCAAACGCGGCATTGAGTACCTTGGCCTTCTCCATGTCCTTCGTCACACAAGGTCTGCCCCCATTCAGCAGTGGTCTCATATCTTCCCTAATCTTTCTTTGCCTCTGATGTCCCTGTAGAAACTTTTCTTGTCCCTCACCAGATGCAACTCCAGATAGACTTTAGCTTCCTTGACCCAACCCCTACACGCGGAAGACAGTGTCACCTGTCCCTGCTGCTACCTTTCATACACTTCTTTTCTATGCTGGGGTTCAGTCAGAAGCTCCTTATTCATCAATTCAGGCAGGCTTCCTGCTACTTTCATTTGATCTTCTGCATGAGGGAATGAACCATTCTTGAGCTCAGAGTAACCAATCAGATAGGATTAAAGGAAGTGCTTGGATGTCAGAAGCTATAGGTCATCTCCAAATTCACACAGGGAAAAAGCCTCAAATACTATCAGTGTTACAAACCTATTTCCTCACACCTCAAAGATCCTTCTTGCCTAGTTGCAATAAGCAAATGGATCAAATGCTTAAAAAAAAACCTGGAGAACATAATGTTCCTGCAACACTCATCTGACTCCAGAGGCCAAAAATAAAGTGAATTTAAAAAAAGATCAAATGTAACAGTTTTTGATACTGCATTTCTTCTGACAAACCTACTCAAACAACAATATATTTTAAATGGATCGGGAAGAGCAGAGGCATGAAAAGAGAGTTCCTGTCTCTGAACAAAAAGGTGCATGTCTAGACAGCTGGAACTGTGCATGCACATTTATTTTTGCAAAAGCAATTAAAGCTGTCCACTTTGGAAACACTCAGATTTCAGCTTCTGCAGTTTACAAGTAACAGTCCTACACCTAAGAAATTACTTTTTTCATAATCTCTACAATTCACTATTTAAATCACTCCTTAATGGAAATGAAATGCAATTTTGCCACAGAAACTGAATGATGCATAGATGTCTCCCCAGATGTAATCAACTCTCAACAGACAGGTCACATTGATCAGACCAAGAGTGCGCTCGCACAGAATAAAGCATAATCTTAGTTCCATGCTGATCAGTGGCTTTTGAGAAAAGCTTTTCTTACAGGAAGAAAATTGAAGAGTAGAATTGCTTAAAGTCAAATGCCCATGGAATTTTAGGCGAGGTTTTAAGCAAACTCAGCCTGGTTCTGCAGACTACGTGCTCATTAGCAGCTGGGATGAGATGCACACCTATCACGTATCTTTGGGATTAGCTTCTTCCAGAAGGAGTCCAAGCTCTGACAGGTTCAGGATGGGAAGCAAAGCAAAGCACAGCATGGGGTACAACTCATGAGTCCCTTCAAAAGCATATCCCAATCTGAACTAAAACTTCTACCGTAGGCACACATTTGGAAGCCTCTAAAAACTTCCTTTGATCCACAACTATCATGTTACTTCAGAACAAAAAACCCATCAAAGTTCTTCAAAGAGTCATTCCCTTCAAAAGTTAACCACAGATAGTTGTATCGGTATGCTTCAGGCAAAGCTACTAAACTTTAAAGCAAATGCATCAAACTTCAGGGGTTCTTCATTCCATATGTATGCAAATTTTCCACATAAGCTTATTGTTCAAGTGTGGACAGACAGAGATTGACAGATGCCACAGTCAACACCCATCCTGTCTTCCTGTTAGTCCCTATCTAGTGAAGCAAAAGACAACCAAAGTTAAAACAAGCCACCATCATCTAATGCATAATGGTATCAAAATAAATTACTGACGGGATTTGGATGCCTGAGTAGTAAGTTGTAATCAGCACTGTTGTGACTTGGAACAGTAAGAGTGAAGTGACTGGAAACACGTGAACAGAATTCTGATCTGAAAGCAGAATAAGTCAGGGAGCAGTGAGAGAATTTCACAGAATCACAGAATGCTTTGGGTTGAAAGGGACCTTCCAAGGTCATCTAGTCCAACCCCCCTGCAGGGAACAGGGACATCTGCAACTAGAGCAGGTTGCTCAGAGCCCCAAGGTCCAACCGGACCTGGAGTGTTTCCAGGGGTGGGGCTTCTCCCAGCTCTGGGCAGCCTGGGCCAGTGCCTCACCACCCTCAGTGCAAACAATCTCCTCCTCCTCTCTAAACTCAAAGAGGGGGCAGATTACACTAAACCCATCACGCCTTGTCCTGTCACATCAGGCCCTGCTAAAAAGATTGTCCCTATCTTTCTTACAGGCCCCTTTAAGTATTGAAAGGCTGCACTTTAGAGAGCCATGTGAAAAAGAACATCTGAAAAAGAACTATCATGCCTTAACAAAACAGAATACAGAATTGAACTGATTATACACATTCCAGGAAAAATTTTGCAACAAAACCACCAGTCTGTTGTTATGTAAGAAAACATTTCTTAGGCCTTTATTTACAAAAGCTTTAAAAACAAATACCCTCTGTTATGCAAATTATTTGTTGTTTAAAAAGGACCACCCAGTTACATCATCGTAACCCAATGAAAAAAAGATGTTTGATTCTTTGATTTTAAGTACAAGGTAAAACAGAATAATTCGGCGAACATTTGGAGATTTTTCTACTGTTGATTTCCGTGTCGAACAGGCACACACATACGCGCGCGCACGCACAGACAGGCACACGATGTCGCACATTCCATCATTTCAGGCTAGTATTTAGCTATTCAATACCAAAAATCCTTCCTGCACAACTGCTCTGTACACAGGCTATGCAGACTTAAGAATGTACTTTAGGGTCCTTTAAAACAATATATCTAAAATATATTGCTAAGATATACTCAAAAATAAACTAGCATTACACTCCTCAGGTAACTTTATTAGCTATAAGTTATTTATATTTTGTTGTTTTACAACAAATATCTGTAACATCTGTCTTTGTAGGAACTACAAAAAAAGCATGATTTAATTGTCCTTCTAATTCAATAATTCAATTAAATAGTATCAGATCTTTGGGTTTTATCTTCAACTAAACTGACTTTCAAAAATCATCAAATCAAGTACATAATAAATATGACTTCATAAAAAATATTTGACGTGTACATTACTAGAATAAAAGCTAGGAAGTTCATCAACAGAAGTGTGCCATTACAAAACTCCTACTATTCCAATAGCCTTCAACTCTCAGCTGAAGGGCATAAATGCTGAAGTCATAGCTGTTCTTTTCCTGAAGGGTGTAAAGCTGGTTTTTCAAGCTTCTTTCCCCCATCACAGAGTGGTTTTAAAGCAGCAGGCCAACCTGCAGTCAGCATGTGCAGTATATGTTTGAAGATGGCTGAACACTAGTAAAATAACAGCAGTTACTATGATTTCAGTAGTTTGTTTTGCTTGAACAGAGGTTATGCAGCAAATAGCTCGCATTCTGTGGGTTGAGATACCAAGGAAATACAGCATGAAGCTGCTGAACTTGGCAGATGATTGTTTTCTAGCTGAGGGCAAAAGAAAAAACAAAACTTCAAATAAAACAGAGGATCTGAGTCAGAGTCACTCTCTAAAGTGCAAATTTGATGGTCCACAATCTTGAATAGCTAAAACGCCTGCATACTGGAAGGAACAGACATGAATGGAAAAGTTAGTTACAATCAGTGCTAGTTAATTTGGAGAAGGGAGGGCAAAGAGACAAAAAACTAGATCAATATAGGTAAGTTTGCCAGACTATTAATTATAATTTAACTTTCCCCTTCTCTCTGCCACACTGATCCTGTACATGCTTCTTTACAAATGGGCTAATCATGAGGCCAAAATGTAACCCAGAAAATTTTACATATCAAGATCAAAATCTGTGATAGGAACAGTAAAGTTTAGTACGTAGAAAGGCAGAAAAGAAAGTGTGCTGAGAAAGGGGGAAAAAAAGCCAAGTCCAAGGAGTTCAACCAGAGATAAAACTTATATACAAGTACGTGGAGGTCGAAAAGACGGCCTTTCATTTCATGTCATGACTGTTTGTTGGCTTCTTCTTCATATGCATTTCCTGTGCCATTCTGTACATAAGATGACCCCGAACCAAGGCCATATAAGTGGCCACAATATTTGGCATCATCAATGTGATCTTCAAAGAACATCTGAAGAGTTAGAAGAGAGAGACAAATTATTGCTGAAGAAAAGTCTCAGCTTAAACAAAACTGTAGAAAGGCTTTAAAATGTTACTTTCTTTTTAGCATAAGACATCAAATCCCAAGGTGCAAAAGATGATATAATTAACACAATAACATAATAACGCACTTAATCTCAACATCTTATCAAAACGTGCTGTGTGACAGGATTCTTTAAAGTAAACCTGTCAAGGAATTCAATTAGCCTTCCTGTGAGCCCTTCCTGATGAAATGGCCAAATGCAATCTTTTGGTAATTTTATATTACCAGGTATCACTCACTTTTCTGCAAGTGCAGCAAAGGTATTTCTCCAACTGATTTCTGTGGAGTTTCTCACAACAGGCATATGCTTAGCATCCATCATTGCTCCCCATACTCTTACCTGCTCCTCAGCATGGGAGTTTTCATCATAATCTATCTTGAAATGGAGGTATGTTCTGATTTAGATTATAAAGGTTTGGGGACAGGGACAATATTTGAGCACAAAACCCATTACAGAGTTTAGAGAAATGCAGGAAGACGCATTTCCAGCTAGGTCCTCAGAGAGGGGGACTTCATTTAATAAGGAACAGCAAGATTAAAGTAAATTTTGTACTAAGTCTGCGTTTACACCTTACGAGTCTTAACTGCAAACAAAACTTTTAAGCGGAAGACATAGGAAACCCCATGATATTCTACCTTTCAGACGTAGGTTTTCAAGCAAAACCAAGAATTACCCCACAAAAATAAAGATGACAAGATACACAAAAATTGTAATTAAGCAAGTGTTTTGTACTAAAAAACCTCAATGATTTCTTCTTCTCCCAATAAGAGCTTTTGGTAATCAAATTCAGGAAGCTAATTTGCCATGTAACACAAACTGCATCTCATTAGAAAAACCATCATTGGTTTGAACCTTTTCCTCTAGAAAACTAACTTGAAAGGCTGTATCTTAGGCACAATCATCATATACTTCTCCCTTCCCTTTATTTGCTTTGGCTATTTTTTTCAAATTCAGGAGTGACAGAACAAAACCCTGCAGACAGCAATTAGCCGCACTGGGCTTGGATAGTACCAGAAACACAATCCTCTCCATTGCATTTGTAGCCCATGAACTCCAGCAGAGATACAACTGAGAGTTATGATGAGCAAACCAGATTAAATCACAGCATTTATTTTTCACCTGCTGTCTCACCAGTTATTTGTCAGAAACTTGGGATCATTTTCTCCTTTACACAAAAAGCGGATTATAGAAGGTAGACGCCTCAGCATACGATACTAAACCTTATTAAAAGATGAGGTTTGCTATCGCCATAGTAAAGGACACTGAATTGCTGGCAGAATGCCATGTTCAGATGCACTGGCATTTGCTCAGAGCAACTGCTTTCCAGAAGAGGCCCATTTAACATTCAATTATTCTGCTAATACAAAATATCCTAATATCTTCCTGTTACACACAGACAAGTAGCAAGGTAATACAAAGCTTGAAAGATCTGGTTTCCCTTGCTGCAAAACTTGAATTATTTGGCCAATGTATAATCTTTTAGAATCTGCGTTAATCTGTGCTTTATTCAATGATAAGGAACAAATACACAGATATTCGACAGCAGCCTGAAAGTCATTATTTAATACATCTATAGCCTGTAAGGTTGGCTACTTGACACTCTTTCCCCTCCTCTAGGCCTGTTAGAAGCAGTACTGCACACCAGCTGGGTATTGCACTGAGCAGAAGCTCCAAAAAAAATGTCTTCGAGTATGGTCACTCAGAAAGGAGTCTGGCTCCAACAGCGCATGAACAGCAGCCACCTAAAAAAAACAGGTACCCAGCAAAACAGGTAAGGAAAAAACCCTCAAAAAATCCAGGCACAGGCTGGAAACGGGAAGCAATACTCATACCAGCTAAACAGGGAATCAGTAGGGCTGGTTCACACTTACTCTGGGGAAAATATAGGTGCTCTTATTTTTGTCAAGAAAGGAGTGACTTATGAAGCCCTTTAGAGACCTCCTTAAAACATGGCAGACTTATTAGAATCAGCAATTTCATCTATCACAGCATGTTACTATCATGGAGATAAGACCAGTAAGTCCACCTACTTCTCTCATTTTGAAAAAGGCCATTCCTGTGAGTAAAGAATCAGATCCTGCCTGATGCTGTGGTCCTATCCTTTCCAGCTCTAACTGCTCAGCCACTTCCTGTAATCCACCCTGAAAAAGAAAGTATTTTTATTAACTGCTGAAAAAAATTAAATCAGAAAATTCAACAGCTATATTTGGGAAAATCTGTTAAACAAGTCATACAACCTCAGGTGTATTTTAGCATTTGCACAGTAGCTGAAACAGTCATTGTACCAAATAAATATACATCCAGAGAATCAAACTATCAGTATAATAGCAGCATTAGAATTGTGTCAGCAAAACTACTACTCCTTCACATTCCAGTTTTTCCAGTAAACAGATGTGATTATTTAATAGAACAATTCCTTCAAGATGTTGAAAGGACATGCAATGCTGAAGAACAAAACTAGCTGTTCCTGTACTCCTTCTATCTGAGTGAAAGTTTCAAAGGTGAAACCACTGATCTACAAACAGAAGAGTTCAAGTGCTTACGAATGAGGTGCCCATATGCCTCCATGTGTTAAAGTATCCAGGCTTCCTTTCAAACAGAACATTTTCTTTTCACTTACCTTTCAACAATTGACAGTTTTTCCACTTCCCTTCACAAAACCTGAAAGTATCGTTAAGTATCTAGAACACTACAGGGAGTCCAAGAAATTGTTAGACAGCAGTCATTTAGAAACCAGGTGGCAAAGTCAAAAGAGGAAGAAAGTACCCACTCCACCTCTACAAGACATTCTGCCCCTCTTAAAAGTTTATTTCATCAGCTGCCATAAGAGAATAGGGAAAAAAGCATGCAAAAAAATCCACTGTCTTGCAATTAGTTTAAGATACTAAAATCCAATGGTATAGCTGGCTTTTCTGTTAAAGATGTATATTTAATAGGCACGTGTAATGAAACCTGCTTCTTAAAAAAAGTATATAAACATCACCCATACAAAAAGGGAACAATTTAAAACAGTAATTATCTGCTTTGAATGTTGATACATGGTTTAAAAGGATAGACTGCAAAGCTGTCTGTCAGATACTAAAACCTCTATTTAGTGCCTCCCAAAATGGTAAAAAACCACTATGTGTGGAAGCAAACCTGTCAGAAGTCAGCTTGGTTTTAACACAGATAGCACAGGTCAGTTGAAGGATAGTCATGTTATACTGTACCTGCAATCTTTTAATGCTGGAAGCTACATTGTGAGCACATAATTTTGGACATCAATCATTTTTATTTATTAAGCCATAAAACTACTGGAAACAGACTAAAGCACACGCACAGTATTTAAGGCCTAGAAAGATGAAAAAAGCAAAGACAAAATCCTTAGTGCTGCCATAAGCTTTGCCAGGCAAAAATGTTGGACAGAGGCAATGCTTTTAAAGAAAGCTGCCTAGTATCTGAATTTACCTTTCCTCGCGCTCTTAAGCACTCCTAAGAGTAAGGCTATACACTATAGAGTTAAGCAGTCTTGTTCTCTTTATGTGTTTGGATGCAACATTTGAACACTGCAAACGTTCAGTTCTTTAACTTAGACTCTCAAAAACATGCTGAGCATTTGTTGGCTGGGAAAAAAAGTGCATCTCTTACAAAACTGCTTTCCAACTCCAATAATGAGCTGTAGTTAGCAACAGCGGTTAGGCCTACACCCTTTCAAGGCATTTTCTGCTCCTAAACCCTGTACTTCCTCAAGATGTGAATTAGCAGTGCCTCATCATCAAGTTCTCCCAGCTGTATGACTATCTACTCTAGCTTCAAATAAATTTGGAAAAAAAACCACTCAGGAATCAAAATCAGTGGTATTTACACTGCAGCTGCAAGCTCTGGAATGTAGACTTCGTAATTCAAAATTTACAGTAACAGCAACCTAAAGAATAATGTTTTGAAAATAGTGCTTTTAGTGGTATCTATTTGTAAATAGATCAAACACCACTTTTGTGTGGAACTACTTCGTCTATAACTGCAGTGATTACAGAATAAGATTTGGTTGTCTCTGAAAATTAATAGGCTACTGAGATTCTATTTCAGGCAAGACTTATACACAGCAGGTAAGAAAGTTCTACTCTTGGAAGAGAAGGAAAATTCTTCCCACATTTTCAGAGCATTGGTCTTTCAGCAAAAAGGCCATAGAATTATTTACATAATCACATGACCATAGTCAACAGCAAATCCCGTTCAAACTCTCAGTTCATGGCACTGGTACCAGAAATCACTGTTCTGTACAAACTCCAATATTAAAAGGAAGTTTCCATCAAGGTCGATAAATCCACATTACTTAAGAGTTGCCATTACTATTAAAGGGTTTGGAACTGTCTACACAGAAAGATTTTTAGAGAACAAGCAAGAGTTTAACCTATACTACATTAATATCTCAATTTAACTCCTGCTCTGCATGCCAGTAAAGTACATTCATGTCCATTTAAGTTAGATAAACATACTGTAAATTCACAGACTGCTTAATTCCACAATAAGAGCATCAAACAGCTTCCCATCCTGAAGCATATTTCTCTTCCCAAAGCCAAAAATTCTTTTTTGGGTGTGTGGGGGCAGGGAGTGGTGGACCTACAGCAAGTCAGGGACTTTTGTATGAAAAGTAACTTAGACAAGTGAATAAAGGACAACTGCACAGCAGTTCAATTCACTGCAATTTAATAGAGATTGAAAGTGACACACATTAGGAGACAGTGCATGCATTTCTAGAATCACAACATTGACTATTTAACAATTTTTCAGATAGCTGCTCTCAGTACAGTACAAGTCCACCATCATATCATCGCTAGTAAATTTGGAGGGGTAGGGCAGTCCTCATCCCTTCCCCCATTGTCATTACCAGGCTGCAGGTTAGGTGGTTAGGTGACAGGATCAAGATTTACTGCAGGAAAGCTGACCTCCATACTCAGCTCGGAAAAAAAATCACCCTTGTCATTAAGCGTGCTGAAATAAGACCTGTGAAGGTTTTTCTTGTCTTCCAAAAAACATTAGCGCCTCCAGACAATGCAGGTTACACACAACTGTCTTAATGAAAGGACAGAAAATACAATCCCCTCCTTCCCAAACCCACACAGAGTGTCATTCTGTCACCTTTCCTACATCGCTGAAGTTGCATTATACATTCTGTGCTTGGTGTGTTGCCATCACTAAGACACCAGATGCTTTACTTTGCTTCACCAGGAATGAGAAAGTGAGGGCTTTTTTTGTTTGGGGTTCCCCCCATCCCTCCTTTAAGACTTCTAAATTCAGAAACATTTCATTTTTTTTTCTGGCCTCTGAAGAAAAAGTGTTTCTAAGGTGTTCTCTAATACTCAGCCACATGCCCAGCTGACGATACTAATACCAACTCTAGATGAACACAGGTAAGTATACTTTTCTTACTAACTGGAAGGGAGGTCTCCATTTTCAACATTAATTTGGTTAACAAAAGGATGTACACAATTTACTTCATACACAAGTAGGCTACTACTTAAAAGTGACACATTCTATCAGTTTATCTCAGAAAGAAACAGAGGACTATAAACCCACGCAGATCACTAGTTCAGCACAGTGAAGTGGCAAGCCATCCCTCAGGATTTGGTTGCACTGCAGTCAGTGTTCCCTTTTTCCTGCAGGTTCTCATTAAGAAAGTCTAGAAAATCAAGTTACTTTCCATGAAAACATCAAGTCATTAATTGCCTCAGATGAGCGATGCACCTCATTCCAGCAGCAGTCCAGACTCTTACAGTTCTTTGGCAAGTAAAGCTGTTAACAATCCCTGTAGCATCTTTCTTTCACTTGCTGTCTTCCCCTTCACATACTTAGTTCCAGTTTCCATTTATTCTCCAGTCCAATAAAGTATCCAAATTTTATGCCTGACAGAGTAAGCCAATTAATAGCCCCGCTGGTCTGACATGAGAAATTAAGTTTCTAGTACTGCATTTTTTTTCCCTAGAAGTCACATGTTGTCCCTGAACATATGCTGTTGTTTATCTTTCCTTATGGGGCCATCTGAAACATTCTTCGCTCCATTCCTCTTCCCAAGACACTTCCACAGCATCATCGTTGCAATTACCTTTGCCAAGATGACTGCAGTCCTTTAGTGGACTGCATGATGAGGAAATAAGAGTATATGAAACCCATCAGTTCTTACAGCTCAAAAAATGAAGGATTAATTCCAAACATGGGTTTATCATCTGTCAACAAAAACTGGGCCTATAAATACAGTATCAATACACTACTTTTAAGTGTTAAGTAGTTATAAAAATTGATGTGTGCTCCTGCCTGCTTCCATTAGTAGCCTTTAATATTAAATATATAAAGCTTGAAACAACAATGCTTAATAGATATTATGAAAGTAAAAACAGAAAATAAAAATATAGACAGTAAGTATTTTTAAGCAGAAAATACTCTGTCTCCAAACCTAAAATTTGTTCTGAGCCATTAACAGATTACTTACCTTCAGATTTTTGCAACTCTTCATGAGATATTTTACATCATAGATGACAGGAAAAAACAATCGCAGTATCTCAAAAAAGTCCAGCTCTTCTTCAGGTAAATTAGAGTTTGTCAGGATTTTGATTAGATAGCCAAAGTCATACCCACTGCAAATTAATAACAAAACCCATATAAGCAAATAACTTTGAAACATCCTTCTTACTTCCAACATCAAGACTTCATTACACATTAACAGGCTATTTTGCTTAATTTCAACACAATTAAGATTAACTCCTAGAAGAAACTAAGCCTCACTGTAAATGGCCCCATTGCAGATTCCAGAGACGTTTTAATTTAGTCTGAATGAGGCCAAGAGAAGAAGCAAAAAGATCTGCCTACAGGAGTTTCTCTAAATCCTGAAACAAAGTAGTGCTGCTGGGGCTCTAGCTGATAGCAAGAACTTAAACCAGAAAGACTCATAGCTGGTTCCTTTCACACAAACTGGAGTTTTTCACTACAAACTAAGGGAGATAGAGAGACTTCTACAGTTCTTGAAATCTAAAAGATTCAAGAGTTTCCAGAGCCAACACATGGTTACACCTGGAGGTAAGTTTCACCTTCAGAAATGAAGAGTGGATTGTCTTTCAACTTTCTCCATTAAATCAACACACAGACAACTACAAAATTTAATAGCTTGAGGACTATTACTCCTTTTGGTGGCAAGTACAGAGTACATTGGAAAAATTTTTGCGTATACTTGTAAGTCAGCAGGAGGCAGTAACTGAGCAGTACAGGTTTGGTAGAAGAAACTGCTTTGTTACTTGGTTTGCACTGAACCAAATCAGTTCCTGGATTTCATTGACATGGAATTTTAAAAATGCCTCTACTAACAAAGATGAAAACACACAGAAAGGCTGCCTGTGCTGAAGGCTGCAGCAGTTTTGCTGCTTAGGGAATCTTAGCATATAGCTGAGAGACAATTGAATTGAATAGGTGGCCACCACAGACTCCAAATTCAGTTTTAAAGACTTCATGTTCATTCTTGGTTACATGAAGATCATACTCAAAATAAAGAATTTTGCAACTTGGTCAATATTGCTTGAGACCTATAACTGAGAGATGAGCAATACAGAAGACAAAACAGTTAAAAGCACTGTAGTACTGATCTGGTGGATATTTACCACCCGAAAAGACTGGTGACTTCTGATGCAGGCTTGAGGCTTTCGCTTGCATACTCAATGTAAAGAGGATTGATTTTTGTACCTTTTGTATACGATGGTGTTCTCTACATCATCTTGACCTTATGAATTTCTAGACAGAGGATAGAAAATTTGAACATACTGGGAATGAATGTATTGTTTGCTAACAGTCATTTAAGATATACAAAAGGTACAGACTACTGCAGCTCTCCCATGGGGGTTTCCAGGGCTCTAAACGGGAATTTCATGTTGAATGAATCCTGCACTGCATTTGGTGTTTGGAAGCTGTGCTGGCAGCACTCCAATCTTTACAGCAGCAGCCACTGGCCAGGGAGCAAAGGAGCCAAAGATAAAGAAGGATTTCAGCCAAGTCTTACAATGTAAAAACTTGTAGTATACTTGGTAACACAGTAGCTTGAAAGCTTAGTTTTATAAGATCACCTACAGGGAGGGAAAGGAAGCAGTGGGAAAGCCTGTATCAGCATAAAGCCTTCTCTAGAAAAAAGAAAATAAAAATCCACATTAGCAAAAAAGGCTATTCAGAAAGATGCAAGAAAGACTGCTCAGGATTAAGGAGACCTACTCCTCTAGAGATCAGAGAGTTTATTAACTCACTGACTTCCTGACATCAGTCATCCTTATGGCTCAAATGTAACAGCTGTATTAAAACTTTTAAAGAGAACAGTATTTGTGCTTCTCTTCTTCTAAAAACAAAACAAAACAAATGGTTTTGACTCCCCTTCTCTTAAAAAAATTATCTATATTACTGAATTACTAGAAAACAGATACTCTCAAACACTTCCAATTCCTATTAAGAAGGAAGTATTGTAAGAAAAGAAGAGTCAAGATTGATGTACTCTTTTTATTGAGAGGGAGCAGGTTATCATAAATATGCAATTTCAATAAAGAGTTTTTTATTTATTGATTTATTTTTCCCTTGGAGATTGGAGCAGATTCTTTCACTCTGGGATCCTCATGAAGAAAAATGGAACAGGATATCTGAACAAGCATGATCACCCTTCTATTCCATGACAGCATTCAACCACACATCTGTTCTTGGATCATAAACATCAGTTAGTTTTAGTCAGCTCAACCGAATGATGTCTCACATTCCTGAAATTCCAGCTGCTTACACTAGTCCCATTGTGCTTGTAACAATCATCACACAAACAAACACTTTACTGATCACAATGCAGTATCAAGGCATTTACATAATCTTTTAGAATACTTTTGGGGGTAATATGCTCCAGTCATCCAAGCTTACACAGACACAAGAACTATCACTTCAAGACTAAGATACATCTAGTTCAAGAATTTGAGTGGTCACTGCTGAATGCTAACAGAAGGGTTAGAAAGTCCACAGTGAGCAATTATGTAATTACCAGCTCATTAAAGAAGTTTCCCTCTAATCCTCTTAATAGTCAATTAGTGGTTGGTTTACACCCTGAAGCACATAGGCTTCCTTTCCTTAAAAAGCTTTCACCATTTCTAATACAATCACCTAAAGTTACTTAGAGCAGCTAGCCACAATCCCTGGAGCTATACAGCAACCTAAGCACTCTTACAACCACTTTTTTTTTCACTGAACATGGACAGCACTAGGCTACAAGAGCATGGAAAAGATCCTGTATTTCTTTCCCTTACTCTCCAGAAATAATTCAGATACCCAGTTAACAATGAATTCTACTCAAGCACCAACAGTCTCTAAAATAAATCAAAACCTGACAGAGCTGAGAGAGCTTTACTTCATTTTTTAACTGGCTAATAGAAATGAGCCAACAGATTATATTTTAGTAAAATCAGTTAAGACACAAACGATTATTGAAATACAATACCTGGAACTTTCCAGCTTCAAAAAAACATCTGGTTTAAGAGGCATGTTTGCACAGAGCCTCCAAAGGCAGACTGTGATCAATACTATCAACATGCTATGTGAGGCACAAAAGCCTTTAAACACTCTCTGACTTGAAGCAGAGTTGTGGATAATCAGTATTTGACAAACATCTGCTGGAATAACTGTCTTAAGAGTATTTCTAAGCACATTTTCAGTGAAGTCCACAACAGAAACTCATTTTAGCACAGATGAAAATGTACTTAAAAATAAAGCCATTCCAAAAATCCTTCATAACTGCACTAGTATAAAAGGCATTATTGCACAGTTTGCACTACACTTCGGCCAGCATATTAGTCAGAAATCGCACATAATCAATATAATTATGTTTTAAAAAGAACCCCTACTGTAGAAACGGCTCAGGTGTTCTTTTGCTAGGACAGCTTATATTGGGCTCTTGAAGTTTTTAGGCGATATTGGAAAAACACCTTTTTGTAGCTGTAGTTGCTTCTACAGGGCAGTGTCTGTTGATGTACCAGTTACATGCATAACACGCCCCACCTCCCTTTCACCATCCATTTTACTGTAGTCAAGTAGAAATCACAAATATGTACATAAGAGCCCATAGTAATGGGTTTAAGAAGCTGCAAGAAACTTAATTCTCTAATTCAACCTTTGTAGTTATTTTGACACAGTTCATGGCATTCTTATTCCAGTATTTTTCCCCAAGGTGCTACTCTGGTTGCAAGATAGCAAAAGTTAAGATTATATTGGAGCCGTATTGTGAGTTCAGACAGCTGCAAGTGGAAGATGTAGGCAGATTAGATGACAAGTGCACTCAAAGGATTTTATTGTTGTTGTTAACTGTCTTTTCTTCCACTCCCCAGCTCTCCAACCCTGCTTTTAGAAAGTCAGGCTAACACTTGCTTTCTACAAAGGAAGTGAAAATGATGAATTCTTCAACAGGCTGTTAGATGCACCTTTCTACTACTGTTTTACACTCCTTGCTCAAGCAATCCTTATTTTTCAGTTGATAACATAAATACTCCTGTAATTCCATGTGACTTTCTCTCCTCCAACCTCCCTTGCAAGATTTAATACTTAAGGATGAAGAATTCGGGGTTTTTTCTAATTTCATTTACTTAC
Source organism: Bucorvus abyssinicus (assembly GCA_009769605.1). NCBI lineage: Eukaryota > Metazoa > Chordata > Aves > Bucerotiformes > Bucorvidae > Bucorvus > Bucorvus abyssinicus. Next base: position 32,657,883 of record CM020026.1, read on the forward strand.
TCATCTACATATTACCGCCAACCAATGTAGCGTGCATGATAAACAAGAATAAGACTGTAAGGAAACTACTAATCTTAGTGAAAACATTTGCTCTACATTTGCCGACTTGCTTAGCAGCCAGCATTTGAGGTATCAACTTGAGGGCACTACACAGCAATAAGCCTTTAAATCCACTGTTGCTTGCAAAAAAGCACAAATGGTTTTGGCTGTGATAGGTGTCAATTTTCTTCCCGGTAGTTGGTACAGTGCTGTTTTGGATATAGTGTGAGAACAATTTTAGCAATAACTGAAAACATCAGTGTGTTATTAAGTAACACTTACCCTAAGTGAAGGATTTTTCATGTTCCCATGCTCTGCCAGCAAGGAGGTGCCCAAGAAGCTGGAAGGGAGCGTGGCCAGGACAGCTGACCCAAAGTAGCCAAAGGGATATTCCATAACATAGACCATCATGCTCCGTATATAAACTGGGGGGAGTTGGCAGGGGCTGGATCACTGCTTGGGGACTGGCTGAGCATCAGTCAGTGGGTGGTGAGCAATTGCATTCTGCATCACTTGTCCGTCTTCAGTTTTACTTCATTTTATGTTATCTTCCTTTTCATTATAACTATTATTACTACTATTATTATATTGTACTTTATTCCAGTTATTAAACTGTTCTTATCTCAACCCATGAGTTTTACTTGTTTTTGATTGTCCTCCACATCCCATTGGGTTGGGAAGAGAAGGAGCAAGTGGCTGCGTGGTGCTTAGTTGCTGGCTGAGATTAAATCACAGCGAAGTTTTAAAGTGTTAAATCTTATTTAACACCTGAAGATCTTTAGTATCTTGGCATCTCTATTTCTACTTGGAAGACAAGTTCCTATGATGGAATAAATAGTAAAATACATTCATCACTGCAGCTAGAACTGAGGCTTATCAGGGCTCTCCTTCCAAGCTGAGTAATTTTCAGCTGTCCAGATTACCAGGAGATCTAAAACAAATTTAAAAGTGCTTTCTAAAACTCCTCACTGACAATTCTGCAGTCTCTCCCATGAGTCAAACAATATTTGCTCAAGAATTGCTCAGCAATAGTTCACTTTTATCATTGTTACTATTGTTACCTGCATGTGTGATATTAAAAGATACAATGCCACCTGCTGGCTTAGGAGTTTCATGTTTTTCAGGTTTACAGTTTTCTGGTTACAGTGCAAACATAAAAAATAAAACACTAGTACCACCCTCTACACCCTATACTTTTAATACAGAAAGGTGCTATAACAGCAGAAATAGTTTCCAAGTCTTATCAAGATGTGTGCTTATATACACCATCAGACTTATACCACTTAACTCCTGAGATGTGAAATCCAAGCTCTGGAATTCAATAATCAATACTGAAAACTCAAATACTTAACATGAAGAATTTACCTATGAAAGGAAAGCCACTTGACTCCTTCACACAATACAACTCCTGATGTCATAAGCAGTTCTGCAAAGTACTGCGTCTCAATTCCTTCTTCTTCATGCTTTTTAAACTGGATACCAGATGTTGTCAACAGTTCAATAGAGTCCTGGGCGTACATATCTTCTCTAAAAACAGAAAGAGGAAAAGTAAATTTTCAAAAATCTTCAAACTTCAGTGATTATAAAGCTAGTAACATTTCTTTTTTGCTATTCATTCCACACTTCACTAGCATAGACCAGAAGCAACTTGACTTTGTTCCAGGTTAATTACAAAACCAGCATTTTTCATAGCTTTTGTTAACTTTCACTAGCATTCAACCATTCCCAGAACCTCCATTCTCGCCTCTGTCATAAAGAAGTAGTTCCTGCCTCTCTTATGGTCACCTAGAACTCCCCTTTTGCAAATCTACAGAGAAAAGCAAATGTATAAATACAGATATTTTACCAATTAAGATCCACTACTTGAATTGTGACAAATTAGAAAGTGTGGTCAGTAATAGGGAAGCGACTGCCCCCCTATATTCAGGACTGGTGAGGCCACACCTTGAATACTGAATGTCCAGTTTTGGGCCCCTCACTACAAGAAGGACATCGAGGTGCTGGAGCATGTCCAAAGAAGGGCAAAAAAGCTGGTGAAGGGTCTAGAGCACAGATCTTACAAGGAGCGGCTGAGGGAACTGGGCTTGTTTAGCCTGGAGAAGAGGAGGCTCAGGGGAGACCTTATTGCTGTCTACAACTACCTGAAAGGAGGTTGTAGAGAGGTGGGGGTCAGTCTGTTCTCCAAAGTAACAAGTGATAGGACAAGAGGCAATGGCCTCAAGTAGCACCAGGGGAGATTTAGGTTAGATATTAGGAAAAATTTCTTTACAGAGAGGGTTGATTAACACTGGAACAGGCTGCCCAGGGAGGTGGTGGAGTCACCATCCCTGGAGGTATTTGAAAGATGTGTAGATATATATGGTGCTGAGGGTCATGGTTTAGTGGTGATATAGCAGTGCTGGGTTAATGGTTGGACTTGATGATCTTAAAGGTCTTTTCCAACCAAAACAACTCTCTGAAAGTAAATGTAACAGTTGAAGCACTAACGTGTTACATTATAGAACTAGGAATAGTACACTTGAGATTTTGTGATGAAATGGATGGGGTTTTTTTATCCTAAAGTTTGTATCATAACAACAAAGACACAGAACAGTTAACTGGAGAAAAGAAAAGCAAACATGGCTCTACTTAGAGGATTATATTCATATTACAGTACACAACATACTATATTACAAAGTCTCTTCAGTGTATAGTTTGATTTTAATAAAAAAAACCAACACAAAAAAGACAACCAACACAACAAACTTGACTATTAGATTCAGTAGTACACTTATATTCCTTACTCCTAATAGCAAGTCATCATTCATCAGAACATAGATACATTCTCAAGATGTGCTGTACCTCCTTTCCCCCCCTCCCACACAGCTGCTCATTAGTTATCCAGCTTTAAGACATCAGCTTCCCAACTCCTGTCCATCTTATAGCACATTAAAGAACTCATACAAAACAAACACACCTGTTTTACAAAAAGAAGTTTTAATTCTAGTTTATTGCTCTGCGCTAATCAGGTTGATAGAGAAATATTTATATGCTCTTCAAAAGCACACTATAACAAGACCTGGCTGGAACCACACACACAAAAAATTACCTTCTAGGAACAGCGAACAGCTGGTTTGCTTTAGGAGCAGAACAGTGGGCACAGTGCCACTTCCCAAAAGGAAGTTTAGAAACAGACAAAAATAAGTAATCTATTCACCCATGTTAAAAAAAAAAAAAAAAAGTTTCACGTAGCACTTACTTAGCTTACCTTTTTGTGTAAAATCCCCCAGTGAACTAGTAACAAGTTAGTTAGATAACTACCTATATCTTGCCTTACTAACCTGTCTTACCTGTGCAGCATCTAGCACAAATGGAAAACTACTTTTGTTTTCAGTTGCTTGACATTAAGTAGACCTTCGAAGCTCAGAAAATAAATAAAATATAACACAGACTCTTCTTCTCAGATCACAGTGTGGAAGTTATTAATTCATTCTCCCTCTTTCTCCCATACTTAAGCAGGATTAGTACATTCTTCTACTAAGACAACAGATAACTTCCAGCATTTGTATAGCCAGGTAAGTTTAGAGATACCAAAATATCGAATCTGCACATCCTTTTCTTTCAAGAGGTATTTCAAACAAAACTAAAAAGGTCATGCCATTCCTCAAACTAAACTGATTTGTGACAAGCCACAGCACTGCTTGCTTGTCACACAAATGCCAAAAACCCCCAAAGCCTTCAACATATGTAAGTTTAAGAAGGGTTTGCATTTAAACTCAACTCAGGCTATATGAAAATCTATAAGACCAATTATGTTTACTTCAGGAAAAAATTCAAGATACCAGTAAGCTTGTCAACTACCTGCTAAAGATGTAATTAGAACCCCACAGAAGTGTCTCATCCCACTGGAAAAGTTAGGCTTTATACTTAAAGGCTTAGCACTGATAAAAATCAAATTGTAAAATAAAGTTCACAATACAATTCCAACAAATAGTAAAAATCAGCTTGCTTTTTAACCAACACTTTACACAAAATAATTCAGAACAAAAATATCCACAGAAGTTAAAATGTGTAATTAGTAATCTCTTTCAACCTATTATAGAATAAGCTGCTTTGAAAACACAAGAAAAGCTGCTGAAGCATTAAAGTTGACTGTATTTTGCCTAGAACGTTATCTAGAACTTGTTATGAGTCTTCTAACATGAATAATGTTATTTTAAAGAGGACAGCGCATACTTGCTTTAGAACCTGCTGACATTTGTCATACTTCTTTTTTAGTCACATTACCCTTTTTAGTAACATTACCTTTTTTCTTCATGTTAGTATCTTCCATTTTAAAATATGTAAAGAAACAACATGTGACTTCTAGAATAATTACGAACAGTTAAACTAAGTTAAGGGAGAAGCACTCTGAAATGCTAAATATGAAAATGCAGAGCTAACTGTTGCACTAAGTATAAATACCTCTTTTTAAAACTTGCCCTGAAACTGCTGAGTATTTCTAACCAGATTACCAACAGTAACACAAGACTGCAGAGAAATGAGGGAAGAAAGCACATTTGACTGACAGAAGTTTTCCTCACATAAAGTACCTATGGTATTCCAGTCACAGAGATAAGAGTTGCTATAGCTTTTACAACCTATAATATATTTTCAGTAAGTCACAAAAGTACATTCAACAGCACAAACATTTAACACTTACGTTAAATTAAATTTAAAATTAAACTGCCAAGTTGAAGTTCCTGGAGGGTATTCTCCTTGTTCATTCATAAATGTCAGTCCTAGTTGAATTATTTTTAGCAAGTCTACATTGCAGCGTAATAATTGGTACTGATAGTCTGCATTGCTTCTAAATTCTCCAATAGGCCTTGCAACTACTCCTGGAAATTCTGTATCCTGTAAAAACAGAATTAAAACTTTAACAAAAGACACCCATAAAAATTTACGTCACTCATTTTTAATAAAACACATTTCAAGCATCTAACAGTTTCATAGCTGAAAAGTACTGTGTGTAAATATAGCTTTTAAAAAGGTAAAAGATTAGGATCCTAGTGCTTTTACAGCATTAATTCAACATTAGGAATCTATTATTCTTTCACAAAAACAGATGAAAAAGTTTATTGCTTTGATTTACTAACATCAAATGAAGTGGTGATTTGCTAGATAAACATCAAGTGCCACTTACCATCGCTACATAGTTATACTTCCGTATAACTTGACGTATTTTTTTCATCTCTTCATCCAAGTTACAAGCCCAAACTTCACAGATTCTTTGGCTATGGTCTACGGTAGCTGCTGGCATAGTGGGGGGCTTTAGAGACCATACATCAAAAGTTACACTTGACTGAGGATCACTTTCATAAAGATGACTTTATTTATTTATCAACCTAAGAGACAAAGAAAGCAAAGTATCAAACTTAAAGTTTTTATTCATCATTTATCTGAAAAAACACTTAGAGACCACAATCAAGATTTATTCTTCAGAATTCCAAAAAAGCAGCACAACAAGGACACCAAAAAAACGTGAATTTCAGCTATGGGAGTTCAGGTTACTATTCAAAACTAAAACCCTATGATTTTGTTATGAACTTTATTTCTTGCACAAAGCCAGGCAAACCGGCAAGGTGCACTACAGTTCAACAGCAAAAACAGATACCTGAACCCCCAAGCGCTATTCCCCCACGGGTTAAAGGAGCACATTCCTGCGGATCCCACGGCTGCGTGCAACACGAATCAAAGCGGCAAAGTTACACCACACGCGGGGACACTGCGGACGACAAACAGCCACCCAGGCAGGCAGCCTCCCTGTGCCGGAGAAGTTCTTTCAGCTCGTACGGGTCGCGCTGAACGAACGAGCGGCGCGCAGGGACGGAAAGAGGGTCCGACAGACTCAGACTCACTCCCCGGCTGGGTTCCCGGGCGCCTCCTTACGCATACAAGGCCTTAAAAGCGGTTCGAAGAGCTGCAGAGTCCGCGCTCTACGCGGCAGAGCGGCGGGCAGCACCCCTCGAGAGGGTGCAATCGGGAAGGGGCCGCCCCAGACTACGCTCCCGCCCAGGCCCAACACAGGGAAAGGCTCCGCTCTCGAGTCCGCCTCTGGCGGCAGCCGCACGGCCCGCGAAAACACCACCCGTCCCCACGGGACCGTCACGACTGCCGGTAAGGCCGCAGGGCTTCTGCGGGGCAGCCTCGGGCCCAAGTGGGGAACGGCTACACCAAGGGGACGGGAGTACCGAACCGCTCTCAGCTCCCTCCCACCGCCCGGCTCCCCGTGGCCGCCACCGCGCCCGCGCCCCCGCCCCTCGCTCTCTCGCTCGCTCACTCACGCTCTCGGCCGGGCCGGGCCAGGCCAGGCCGGGCCGCGGCGGGTCTGGCGAGGCCCCGCGGCGGCCCCCGACGCCCTAGAGCCGCCAGTCACCGCGCGAGACGCCGGAAACGCTGCCCCCGCCGCCCCACTGCACAAAGCCATTACATCATCGCCGCGCGCCGCTCCACGGCCTTTCCCCCCTCACCTCTGACCGACGGCGAGGGCGCCAATCACCGGCTGCGCCGCCCTTCCTCCACCCCACCCCCCCTTCCGCCTGCCCGCGCGCGCCACTCCTTGCTCTACGCCGACACGACTTGCGTCACGAGCGTGCTACGGTGACGCAGTCTGCGTGTCGCCGTGGGGGCGGGGCTCCACCCGGCAGCTCCGGGGCGGGGCGAGGGGAGTCGATGCGGGGCCGCGCCGCCGCGCGCATGCGCGAGGGAGTGAGGTCGGGCTGCGGTGCCGCCAGTGCCCCCGCTCCCACCGGCGGCCGCCGCGGGGAGGATGAACTGGCTGTTTCCCCTCGCCAAGGGCGGCAGCTCTTCCTCGCCTGCCGCGCCGCTGCCCGCCCTTACCAGCCTTCAGCAGCAGAAGCAGCGGCAGATCGAGTCCCTGCGCGGCGCCCACGCCTCGTGAGTGGCCGCGACCGGGCAGGGGGCGGCCTGTGCCGCCCGGTCCCGGCGCCGCTCGGGGTCACTGTGAAACCGTGTCTCGGAAGGGTGTCGTGTGTCCCCGCACTCACACCCGGGGACGTGGTTTCGCCCCGTCCCCTCCTGGTGCGGCCCTGCTAGGTCCCGCCGGCAGCACTCGGCCGTGCGCGACGCCGGCCACCGGTGGGGCGGGTAAACAGGAAACTCAGCCGTCGCCGCTGCAGCCCGGGACGGCCAAACCCTGCGGTGTTTCGGGGGCGAAGGGTCCCGCCGGGCGGGAGCGCGGTGGTGCCTGGGGTGCGGTGTGCCGCGGGGTCCTGCCGGAACAGGGGCGCAGGTGCATGGCTGGAGGACAGCGGGAAGCAGGCCCGCGGCGGGGCGAAGGCCGTGTGGGCGGCCGAGGCGTAGGTTACACCTGGAAACCGAAAGCTAGGCTTGCAGTCGGGTCGGCGGGGGGGCCGTCCCCGGTGGCGGGGGACTTGTCGCTGTGCCTTGGCCGGGTAATCGGGCACAGATCGTCGTGCCCAGTTAAAACATCTGCTTGACCGGGAAGTCAGCTAAATTATTTAAGGGGTTTTAAAGCTCACAAAGAGGTACAGGTTGTGGTATTGGAATAAAGCTCTCTTTCTGGAAACTGGTGGTAGGAGCGTAGTTCTTTAAAAGTTAAGAATAAAACATTCAATATAAAGGAGCTGTGTGTCTTAGTGGTCTTACCAGAGCCCTACTGGCTCTGCAAACTGTTTTTCTGATGTACAGAGCTAACTTGCTAATAACTGACAGTTTCTTAGTAACTTATTTAGATGCTCCCCAGAGGCAGATGGTTTTTTCCTGTCTTAACAGCCACACTTTTTACAACAAACCATCTTCCTTTATCCTGAAATACTCCAGCTTGTCGGTATGCTGATTAGTTTTGCCTAAATTTCCAATTAAATCTGCACTGCATCATGCTTCCTAGAATGTCTGTTGAAGTGGAAGGATAGATGTCTCCAAAATGATGCAGAAAAAGGAAGGAGAATATTTTCCATTATGTCAGACTGACACTGGCAGTGGAAGAGATACTACTGTATTTCCAGGTTCAATAATTGTGGATTGCTCACTGTCCTAATATATTGAATTATCACATAGGAAACATTGCTAAGTATTGTTGCTTGCTTAAACTTGAATCTGTTCAGACCTGGTTTTGCAAATATTTTTGAAAGACAGTTCACTTCTCTAAGGAGCTGTCACTGTGGGTACACAGCAGCTTATCTAACTAGAAGTTTTTGTTGGACTAACCTTACTTAGCCTTTTATTTCTACCCCTTTTTGTCTGCCAGGGAGATGAGCTCACCCCAGGTCCTTAAAAAAGGTTTTCGTCAAAGTCATCTTGCTGAACTGGTTTACTACCTCATTGTGCAGGCACCAGTTCAAGCTTGGACAAAGAGCGAATGGACCCTGCAGCAGGGATTGGAGATGAGGGGTAGGGAGATGGTAGCTGCTCACATGTGACTTTACAGCCACAGAAGCAAGGCTATCTGATCTCTCTTGTTAATAGGTGTTAAAAAAAAAAGAAAGAAAACCCAAACAAAAATGAGGCAAGTGAAGGAGTGAATTCTGGCAAAGTGTACATTTTTTTATAACAGATAGTTATTACTGAATAAATCTGTGTAACAATGCCTCAAATTCTGTGCTTTTAAAAAGTATGTGTATTTGTGTGAGTTTTCAAAAGTGCAAAGGGTTTTTTTTTTGCGTGGGACTGATGTGCTTGCTTATGGACTCCATAGCACCACAGATCTATAGGACAGGAATATGCATTAAGTATTGCAACAGTGTTGTTTCCTAAGAAGTGATTAAATAAATGCCATTCTAGTGTTTATTTTATCTGATAAATATATTTTGTCATTCATTTATGTGTATCCTGTCTGTTCCTCACTTGAAATGTGCCAAATAAAACTCTTGGCATGGTGTAGTTACCGAAGTTAGTTGTGTTTTCTTAGATCATAAAAGCCCAGGTATAGCTGTGTTCTTAATTTCATTAAAGTAGCTAGTCTTCTGTGCAGGTTCTCTCCCAGCTTAGGAGCTTGAAATCAGGTTTTTCTGTTTGAGAAACAGTTTTCATACATTTGCTGTAGTTCTAGCTAAAGGTAAGAATGTGTTGTTTTTCCAGGGTACCCATTCCCACTTGGGGAAGGAACAACTAAGTTTATTGGTTCAAAATTTTGCTTAAAGGAGGTTATAACAGTTTGAACATCTCAATGAGATCATGGATTTCTCGTTTCTCTCTACCTATTCTCCCCTTTCTCCCCAGTTCCTATAGGTTGTGCACGTGAGTGGAGCATAATTATATACCCTTCTCAAAAGGATTTTTTAGCTGGCTATTAAAATGCATGACGGATGAATACAGGGCAGGAACATGCGTGAGAGATTCCAGGGAGAATCCTTCCGTTAAGATTGAGGAGGTGGTGATTTCAGTGTGTGGTGTATCACAGTAGAGCCCTAGACTGATTTGAATTCTCCTGTGCTGAAGATACCTAATAATTTCTTCAAGCAGCATATGATTTCACAGGGAGAGAGCCGATACTGAGAAATACTGAGTTGTCTGTGAGACGAATAAGGTTGGGCTGTGGAAAGCAAGGTGCATAGCTAGGTTTTATTCATGAAGCTCTGAAGATTAAAGCTCTAAATTCTACGTGCAGATAATGCTTTGGAGGGATACAAACCACTCCTAGCCCTAAACTTAACACACGTTTGCAGGTTATGTATTTTGGGGTTTTTTGAGGAGGTAATTGTTTGGACTGTACCTGGCAGTGGATAGAGGGGCATTTCTGAAGCTGAGTGCAAAGAAGCTTTCTGGGAACATCCAGCTGCCATCATTCACAGCTGGAGCTGTGTTACCTTCCTTTATAAGGGAACCTTAGAGAGGTGAGAGAGAAGAGTGTTATTAACCAGGTGCAGGTAGGAAAAATATGTGGAAGAGGAATCAGTCTGCCTTTGAAGTTTGTTTTGATTGAGGCATTATAAGATGAAGCTAATTTTCTGCCCTTCTTTTTCTCCCAGTTCCAGCTTAGGTACATTCGTATTGTCCAGAAATTCTGCTTCTGAGCTGAATCTTCTCCTCCATGTTCTTTGGGATGCCATCTTTCAAAACAGTCTTGTTGTGCTTACAAATTGTAGAGTGCATTGAGTGTTGAAATCAGCTTCCTGTTAATGCAGTGGATTTAAAGACTTTTTTCTTAATAACTTACCTGTAACTGGAGAAACAAATTTGGATTTGGTCTTACCAGATTTCATACATGTTTCTTCACTCGGTATTTTCAGGAGGATCTGTGTCTTGAGCGTCACTGGATTACGGAGCCTTACATTCTTTTAAGTAGCTTTTCTACAGATAATTCCTGAAAATATCTGTGCAATTGCGTAGAACTTGGTATGTGTGGAAAAAACCTACTACAAAATAGTAAACTAATCTATTAGGAAAGAAGGCCTAGTGTAACATTTTCTAAATACTGATCTGTAGGCAGTGTTGCAGAACAATACTTAGTTATGAACAGAGTGTAATACCTTGGAAAAATAAATGTTTTATCAGATAAAATTCAGTATGGAAAAAAAAAAATTGACTGATGTTCTGTCTTAAATTAAGCCAGTAAGTGGAAAAAAATAAATTGAGATTGTTGTCATATCAGTGAGTAGCACAATTTCTCCTACTGTATTTCCATTGCTTGGGATCATGTATGAGGTTTACAAGTTGAATCTACTATTTGTTGCTTTAATATTAATATTCAAGATAGCATTCTAAAGCATATTAACTTATTCCAGCATTTTCAAATTTACTCTTACAAAGCTTTTCAAAACTAACTAAATACGAAGGTCTGAGGTCATGCCTTTTTTTAGACTTTAGGCTGTTATATCCACCATGAATTGGATGCTAACAATTTCTTCTTTGACAGCATTGCAGAAATTCAGAAAGATGTGGAATATCGATTGCCATTCACTATAAACAACTTGACAATTAATATTAACATGTAAGTAGAGTGAGGTATCTCTATGCACATCATGAAAATAAAAATTATTCTCGAAAATAAGTAGTAATGGAACATAAATGGCTCCCATCTCATAACTAATTTCAGGATCTGTGAGCTGGATTTGCATTAGTAGTTGTAGTGATATGAGTGAAACTAGTTCTGTACAAGATGCAGATGCTCAGCTGACAGCAAAACTGTATTTTGCTGTGCTCAGCTCTGAAGATACCTGCATGTTTTTAGTTGAAGGAAAGTAGGAGAAAATGCTTGAGGGTTTCTGATGACTTTGAATCCCCTACAACTGAAAATAAACTTATTTAGTAATTTACTAAACTTGAGTGATTTATTGTAACGTTTCCTGTGAATTTAGTTTTGGGGGTGCTTTTGCTCTGGCAAATATTGGTGTTATTCTTTTCACAAGTTTTTTATTACTTTAGCCTGATAACTTGCCTAATATTCTTGTAGGTTAAACTGCATTGTCTTTGTGGCAATAACATTTTTATTAGAAAAGATTTTCATTATGCTACAGCTTTTTCTTTGTCTGTGGACATAGTTGCTTTATTATTATACAGTAATTTTTCCCAGTAAATGCTCTCTTCAGTTCTGTGGAAGTCTGGTATTCTAATCGGTCTGACTTGTAATTTTGTAACTGAAAAATCCTTTTATGTGCTTCATTCACTCTATTTCTCCATAACTATTCTCATAGAAGAGTAGGTTTATGTAATTAATTGTACTTTTTCTTTGCATAAGAAGCCTTCTCATGCAAACTTTATCATGGGATGTAGCTGTAGTAATGATAATTCTTGTATTCACAGCTTGCTTCCACCTCAGTTTCCTCAGGAAAAACCAGTCATCAGTGTTTTCCCACCTGTGAGACATCATTTAGTGGACAAGCAGGGAGTGTATGTGACGGGTCCATTAATAAGTAATGTATGTATAATCTGTCACTTCACATATGTCTACTGTTAGTAGCAATGTTAATATGTGATACTCGATTATTGCTAATACTTCTGGTAAAAAAGACTAGTTCGGATCCTGATCCGTCTCAAACTGTGTTTTGAGGGGTCTGAAAACAAAAATTCAAGCACTCTTGAACAAGTACAAAGTACTCTTCAGTATACTACTGTTTATTCTTTTACTGCTACCGTTACTGAGTTGACTATTCCATATATCTAAAACTATTTTAAGTTATGATGGCTTAAAACGTTCCTGTCACTTTTCTTGTTAGTACCAGTAGCAGTTCTTGTTTCTGTACAGACTATTCCAAACAAGGGAGAAAGATGCTTTAAGACTGTTTTGTAACATAATTCTTTCTACCCTAATCCTCTTAGAAACTTGTCAAGGTTTTAGCTCTAATATTCAAGGGTTTAATATGCAGTTCTTTGGAGGGGGGCGGGGGGGGTGTTTCCTGTTTTATTTTTTTTTTCCTCTGTGAACAAGGATGTCATTGTTTTGGGGGAGCAGAGGTTATGACTTTTTCAGAATGTAATTTTGTTGTAAATCTTGATTCTCCATTGATAATGGAATATAAAAAAGACTTTGAGTTTCTGATCAGTTCTGGGTGGCTTTATCACTTCATTTGGAGCTTATGCATACAGTTTACATTAGCTGGTATGTCTCTGAAATAGCTTCCAGCACTGCTGTGTGGGTATAATAAACAGTCAAGTTCAGCATATTTTGGAACTTGTTGGATTCCAGCATAATTTTTCTTCTTTGTTGGGTTTTGGTTTTTTTACCAGTTTACAATGCACTCAGATCTTGGAAAAATTATTCAAAGTTTACTGGATGAGTTTTGGAAGAATCCTCCAGTTCTGGCTCCTAGCTCAACATCATTTCCATAGTAAGTATCAATAAACATGATTAGTGGAACTATGTGTATTAACCTACATTTTTAAAGAAGAGATGAAAACAAGTATTAGGAGAGCAGGAACAGGAATAATGTGAATATGTTGGGAAAAATAGGTTCTGTGCCCTTGCATAATTTCATGTGCATGCACGATAGCAGGATTGTTTTGAGAAGAAACACTAGATTTCATTGGAGTTACTGTGTCAACATGCTGATGTTACTTTACGTGCTTCTGTTTCCTTGAAAAATAATAAATGTTTACATTATCAGATGAAATTTTGAATTTGCTCTATGTCATGGTCTGCACAGTTGTGTTTCTTCATGTTATGTTCATAATCTCCCAGGCTTAAAAGCAGCTTCTGTTACACAGCTGTAGAACAGAAATTGTTCAATTTAAATAATTTTATTAAATATGCAAAAGTGCTCTGAGACATTACAGCTTTATCATACAACTGTGGTTCTTATGGCTGACAATGATACTGGGTTTAGATGCAGCTGCAGTTGTGAATTAAAAAAAAAAATCATTCATGTTATTTAGAAGTAATTATGTCTGTATTGCCCAAGCTGTTAAATGCTATACCGTAAATAAGAACTAATGTATGACAGAGATGCATTTATCAGGACGTCTAGATGGAAACAATTTAAATTTACCATCTCATCAATTTTTGAGAAGTAGTTTTCTTACAATTAAGAGTATGAGTGTGTATTTGGCTGCTCTACAATAATATAGTTTAATGGAGTTGTATATTATGTTGCAGTATAAGGCGTAAAGTAGATTTACTATGTTGGAATTAACTGAGAACAGAAAATGCAAAATTTATGGTAATTTAAAAATTCAATCTTAAGTTTTGTATGTAGTCCAGTAATTATAATTCAAATTATAAGAAATGTGCTGTAAGCAGTTGGTTGCTCATGGTTGTGGGTTTTTTGTTTGTTTTTAGCCTTTTCAACAAACCAACTGGAATGCCTCCTTATGCTCCTCAGGGGTTTCCATTTCTTCCTCCATACCCACCTCAAGAAACAAATAGAACTATGGCAGCCGTGCCTGTTGCTGAGTCAGTTTCTTCAAGCTACACTACAGAGAAGCCCGCTGCTCCTTCTTATGGTGTCATTGCTGATCTACCACTACCTGTTCCGACAGCAGAAGGAGTGCTTCAGGTCTGTGTGCTGAGTTTTGCTGCTTAAGCTATCAGACACTGGGTACAAGTTCCCTCAAATGCACACAGGGCATTGCTGCAGAACTCAAGGGAACGGTCTGAATGACTACACTTTGTTGTTTTGCTGGTGCTAGGAAAATGAAACTGTCATTCTGGCTTTGATGAAGTTTTTTGGAGCAAACTTGAAATCAGAAACAAGTTTTGTCTTTCTGAGTTTGAGTGAAAGTAGTGTTATGCTAAGTATCTTTGAATATACTTTTTTTTGGAGCTGCACTTCCCTCATAGTGTAGCTGTGACAGTTTCTCCAGCCATAGAAAATGAGATCCTTTTCTCTATACAGGATTTTCTGCCCAGAGCCTATCAAGTGAGAATGATACGTGGTCTCAAGCCTTTATGTGTATTTATTTCTCATTTTCATGCTTAAAGTATCTTCTCTTCTTGGATCTTGTATGCGTATACTCACAAACTCCCCCTCACTGATGCACTCTGAAAGGATTTTTTTGAATGTCCTCCTAAAACTTTGTATCTGAATGTTGAGTCTTTCATCAAATCTTGTCTTTAGAAACAAAAGCTTTCTTAATCTTGGAAGATGCTTCTCTGGCTTTGTAGAATTTAAAATTTCTTTGTTCCGTTAAGACAGGCTTTTTTTCGTTTCCTTTTTTTCCTCTATAATCCTAGTGGGATTATAGATTTAAAAAACACATGAAAGAGATCAAAATAACAGTCTCTTTCTCTGTTCTCACTTCCCTGAGTTATACTCCTTTGTGTTTCCTGGGTCATCCAACTGTTGTCAAATGGAAGACATAGCAAGACAAAATTATTTGCCTCCAAAATTGACTCATCTTTTATGACATGCCGCCCCAAACATCCCCAAGTGTTTTGTTGACATGGTTGAATTGAGATGTCTTCTGTTCAGAGACTAGAGCTACTGCTTCTTACTTCTTTTCCTACTTTTCTTGTTACTGGCCAGTACTTACCTCCAGTTTTGGATTAATCAGGTTATATATCAAGAAATAGCTCTTCAAAAATCTACTAAGCATTTCTAAACTTCTGTTTAGGTTGGCCAGAATGGATTTACTTACAAGATGCCTGATGTTCCTGATACATTTCCAGAACTCTCAGAACTAAGGTAAATTTTCAGAAGGTAGCAAAACTTCCCATAGTCATTAAAAAGCAATTACTGCTGGTCTGTATTTGATTTTTGTCAAAGGTCAGTATGCATCACTGAAAGGTTTATGTAGAAATTATAAATAGGATAACTGCCACTTATCAAAATTACAGAGTCAGAAAGTAAGCCAGCCTTGTATTCAGATGTGCTGCTCAAATGTGTTCAGGGTTTTCTCAGCAGGAACAATACTTACAACACCAGGAAAAAGAGCATTTATTTTTACTTTTCATAATTATCAGTGTCCTGCTGTCTTCTGGGGTCTTGCCAGGAACTTAATTTCTACTAATACAATAAGTTTAACTTTTGAAAGGAGGAAAGGGGACAGGGAAATGGACTTGAGACCAGTTCACAAATTACATTCTCTTAAATTCAAAGACAGTAGCACAGGTTAAACAACAGACTATTTTGTGAGCAGCTCAGTGTGTGCAGGGCAGGTAGGTTAGATAAATCCAGGTGGTAAATGTGCCAGCTGTCCCAGTGCAAATCACTTCCACATCCAAGTACTTCATACACATATTACACAAACATTTTCATCAAAGATATCTTGTCACAATTAAAATTATATTAGTTATTCGCTGCAATTTGCTCAGAGCTAATGAGGCAGCCTCAGTTATCCAGGACTAAATAGATTACAAATTAGCTATTAATTCTAAAGGGTCTTAGAAGATTGCTTTCTTTTTGATCTCACAAAAAGTGAGTGGTGGTGTCGTAGTTTAGTGATTGAAAACTCTGTCCTTTCCAAAAGGAAAGACCTTTGGCAAGAAGGACTTTCAATTTGTTTGTTTTTTGTTTCCTATGGCACCTTCCTAATAAGAGCCAGTTTAATTTAGCTAAATCAGCTGTAAGTTCTGGCAACATCCTTACTATGTAGCAGAAAGTTAGGGGATTTGGGGGAAGGTATAATTTGTTTGTTTAAACAAAACATTCTGATCAAGTTTGGTCCTTCCAAGAAGACCAGATTAAAATTCCATGATTCTTCTGGTGGTTGAGTTAAATCACAAATGGTACTGCAGCTGTTCTTGAGTATGTCTACTGTGTGTAGATGGCAAGGTTTTGGTAGCTGGGGCTGCATGGGTGGCCTTTGTGAGACAGGACCAGGGTCTGCACCCGTGCCAGGCACAGCCAGCTTGGCAGCAGACCCACTGCAGGACAGCTGAGTTTCTATGAAAACATGTTTTAAAAAGAGTAAATGCTGCAGAGTTGGTGAGGATTGAGGGGAGGAGTGGAGAAGTGTGAAAATCCTGCAAACACAAAAGTTGGAGAGGAAGCAGAAGGATGTACTCGAAGTGCCAAAGCAGGTATTCATCTGCAGCCCATGGAAGTTTTGGAAAAGACCACAGCAGAGCAAGTATGTCCCTGTAGCCCATGGAGAGGACTATGCTGGAGCAGATATCCACACTGCAGTCCTTGGGAGACTCCACAGATCTTCCTGGACCAGACAGATAGGCCCTGAAGGAAACTGCAACCACACTAGAGGAGGCTTTCCTGCCAGAAACTGCCATCTGTGGAGAGGGACCCATGCTGGAGCAGGAGAAAAGTGTGAGGAGGAGGGAGCAGCAAAGGAGAACTGTGCAGACTGACTGCTACACTTGCAAGGCCACCTCCCCATCCCTGCGCTGCTTGGGGCAGGGGCAGGTAGGGGAGTTGGACATGAAGTTGACAGTGAAGTTGAGCCTGGGGAAGATGTAAGTGAGGTGGTACGGGTTTTGTCTTTCTTTCTCACCATCCAATCTTACAAATTAATTTGCAATACATTAATTTTCCCCAGGTTGAGTGTGTTTTGCCTGTGATTGTAATTGTTAAGTAGTCTGCTCTTCTTCGTCTTGACCCACAAGCTTTTCCCCTATATCCTGTTGAGGAGGAGGACTGGGAGCAGCTGGGTGGGCATCTGGTAGCTGGCCAAGGTCACTCCATTAACATTAAAAAACACTTTATAGGAAGTAAGGCTCAAAATGAGAGATACTTTTTAACACACTCCTTTTTACGCTTTCTGCGTCAGATAGTAGAGCCCACAGTCCAGGATAAAGGGGAAAAATAAGTTGTGGTCAAGTGTCATGCATCTGAAAAGTCCCAATAAATGCCTCAAACTTTTGACTTTTCATAGAAATGAGTAACTCTGCACGTAATGTTTGCTGTTAGCTTTAAATCTACTTTCTTTCTGTTTGAATATAGTATATCGCAGCTGACCAATATGAATGAGCAAGAGGAAGTGTTACTGGAGCAGTTTGTGACTCTACCACAACTGAAGCAAGTCATTACTGATAGAGATGAGTTAGTGAAGAGCATTGAAGAGCTGGCAAGTAAGACATCAAACCATTAGCATCCACGGCTGTGTTCTGTGAACTGAATCCTTTAAAAAAGTAGTAATAGTGACTTTATTTTACAGAAAAAAACTTGTTGCTGGAGCCTAGTCTCGAGACAAAAAGACAGACCGTGTTGGATAAAGTAAGTGAACAATAAAATCTTTTTCAGAAATTTTAGTTATAATACTCTGTTTTCTTCAGGGATAAAATGTTCTTTTCCCTCTTCCTTCCAGTATGAGCAACTCACACAGATGAAGGCAGCCTTTGAAAAAAAGATGCAAAGACAGCATGAACTCAGTGAGGTATAATCTCTATATCATTTTATTCTTTTAAGAACACTTCAATAAAACTGAAGTTTTCATTTGTATCTTTATCCAAGAAGAATGTTCTTCTGGTTAAACTGGTTAAAATTCTTCTAACTTTAAGTGAAATAGGTTCACGTCAAGTGTGACATAAAATGGGATGAAGAACCGAACAGTTGGAAAGCAGAACAGTGTTACAGTTGCACTACCGTTTTGTTGGGTTTTTTTTTTTAACATGACAGCAGAAGCAAAGCTGGAAGAAGGAAGGGTGTCAAACCTTTTAGTTTTAAGAATAGAATGATTTGTAGAAAAGGCTTGTTTAACCCATTTAACATAATAAGCTTGTAAAACTGTACCAGATTAAAATGATTATAAAATCATTGCTTTAGAACTTAAATTCTGCAATTCACTGGGTACGCTTACTTTGGGCAACGTGTTAGATGTGCTGTCAAACTTGGCACATTCTAAAGCACAAACAGGGTAAAGTCATCACTTGAGAAAGCAATGGAGAGAAGGAGGATAATTCCTTAGTATGTTTACCAGGACATGCATTAGAAGATGTAACTTCTCATAAACCAATGTCTGCACTGAAATCTTCATTATTTGCGAACTTCTCACCTGAGAATAAAACAGCCTACTAGAATAGCATGTGTAGTACCTGAATTTCAAAATGCCCAAAAAGTAAAAAAATACAAAACAGCAAGCAGAAAGTTACATGACAGCAAACTGAATGATTTCTTAGCTGATCTAAATGAATTAAATGTTTCCTCACTTGAAAATCGGAATAGTCTGACTTTTAATGCCTCCTTGTTGTGTGATGTGAATTGGCTTTAAAGTGGGCAAGAGTTAGCTGGCATTGAGAAACTTTCTATTTCTGTAAGAAACCACTTAACGATAGGACTCAATAGCCCACTGCTATATTACCTTTTCTCTAAGTTAGATTGGCTGATTCAATTTAGTGATGGTTAGGAGGCTGAGAGTTGGGGAGTTGCAGCTGGATTTTTGCGCAGTTTTTCCCCATAAGCTGTATCTTCATGTACTGATGTTCACTGCGCATTACATGGTATCTCCTGTTACCTCTCCTTCAAAGTTCCAGTAAAGTCTTCTCACTTGCACTGTGGGTGAATTTTAGTCATCTTTTATTAGAGCAAACTCTCCTTGTTTTGCACGAGATTAATTTAACAGGATTTCTGATTACATTACAGTTTTACAGTATGTAAGTAAAATATTTTTCATTGGATAGATGAAAGGTCTGAGCATCTGAAATCTATAAATAATCTTAATTTTGCAGTTCTGGCTCTGTACAGACTCCTACTGAAGATGTGAATCTCATTGTGATTAACTGCCCATAAGAGGAAAAATAATGAAACTGTATGCAGTAAACAGAAATAAAGTTTGTGGTTTATAAGAAAAGAAGAATGAGTATACTGGTTTAGATTAGCAGCCCATCTACTTCTTGAGTAGGTGCTTTTTCCTTTCCTGTCTTCCTCTCACAGTCATTTCAAGGGTTTTTTAAAGCCAAACAGTAAGTGGTTTTTTTACCTTTTTATACTTCTCAGGTTTACTACTGAGTTTCAAAAGTAGACCCTATGTATTGAAAATTCAGAAGTCACGCACTTCAGAAACTGTCAGATTTCTAAGTTAGATGCTTTCTACAGTGCAGGGTAAAAGTTGAAAAGCTTAATGCATTTGTGAGAATGATTGTGAATCAAGACTAGCAATGCTTTTCTCACATTGAATTCTTTCTAGTTTAACAAGCTATGCTGTTTCTTGAAGATGAAGCTTCATCTGGTCACTTAGGCTTTTATGTGATGATAATGCTCTATTCACATATTCCATATTTATATAGTCATTTATCTTCTTGGAAATGTAGGTTTTGATGGAAATTTTAATATTACATAGGAGTTCTGATTTTCTTAGAGTTGCAGTCCGAGTGCTCTGCAAGCCAGACTTAAAGTAGCTGCTCATGAAGCTGAAGAGGAATCTGACACTATTGCAGAAGACTTCTTGGAAGGCAAAACAGAAATAGATGACTTTCTTAGTAGTTTCATGGAAAAGAGAACGGTATGTAATATACAAACCATTCTAATCTGAGAGATATACAACACAGCAAATAAATTTAAGGCTTAGAGTTTGAGCATTTCTCTGATACAGAACAGAGCTTTAGTAAGCTCCAACAGAAGGAAAATATATCCCTAAGCAGCTTCAGTCTATTTAGAATATAATCTGTGTTCTGAAGGCACATATTTTTAAGGTGGGAGTGCAAAGGTCTGCATTATACCCTAGTCATGTGTTGTTGCAGATATTTTTGTGCTACTTTCTTCTGTATCCTGTATAGATAGAGGGAAGATAGCCACATGGACAATTTGTAAATTTGGTAAGTCAACATAGAGTCACATGTTATATTAAGCATCCTTAATGTTTAATTTCTGAAACTGCTTTAATTATTCTGTTGATGGCTATCACCAAATAAGTAAATGAGATTCAAAAACCAACATTCCTGCTTATGCTGTGAGAAGAGCAACTTAACAGGTAGTGTACCTTTCTTTAAAGATGCCTGATAAATGCATTTCATAAGATAGGAAACAATTCTTGTTCAGGGAATAATGTTACCAATATAGACAACTATTCCACCTGAAGCTTGGAAGGGAGGTGGTTCAAAGGGCTTTCCTTTTTTAAAGATCCTGTAAAGTGGCTAAATCATTAAAGAGAAACTGCCATATGCATTTTAAAAAATTCCTTTCAGAATTCACTAATCCCATGTCTTGTTTTGTAGCTCTGCCACTGTAGACGAGCCAAAGAGGAAAAACTTCAACAGGCAATAGCAATGCACAGCCAATTTCATGCTCCGCTCTAGGTAAACTGCTGTTTTAACATTTGTGGTGAACTTTTTTTTTTTTTTACCATTTACCTCATTGTCACACACTTACAATTGTTACCTACCAAGGGATTTGTTACAATGCGTAGTGCTCTAATAATTCTTTCCATGGAAATCAAGTTTGTTAGTTCTATTTAAAATGTTGACTTCTGGAGGAGTGAAAATGTCTAATTCTGGAAATTTGTCTTTACAGACTTCCTGCAAACTACACCTGCCAAAAGAACGAGTGAAAACCCCAATAAAGCACACTTTTTAATAACTATAATTTGCGAATATGCATTTCATCTTGTATGGTTGTATTTATAGAAGAGATTGTATACAGATTTGGGATGGCTTTTGTATAAATCAAGAGTGTCTCTTTATATCCCCATTGTTCTCAAGAATCCTTCTATTGCAATCTTTGCACTAATTTCCTGTATTTATTGTTGATAGTTCCTGTCGTATTTAAGTTCCTGCTGCTATACTCCATTTCTTCAAAGATTAAATATCTAAACATGTAATTTTGACTAGCTTTTTACATTTTTATAAAAATATAATTCATATCTTTTTCTATTTTGAACTTTAAACATAGATTTGGCTTATCTGTGGCAGGGTTTGAGATGAGTAGTGATAGGACTTTGGAAACTGAAGATGCTCATAATTAGAGATTGTCACTGGATTCACAAGCTCTCTTCTTGAAGCCAAAATATTTAAGAACAAGTTTTTTTACTTCTAAGTAATAATACAAAACTAAGTATAGCCTGTATTGGGTTTTGGCTAAGTAGATTTCAATTAAGCAAAATACGTGTTTGAACAAATTCTACTGAAATCAAAATAGAGTAAATGATCTCTGCATAGATTTGGTATGTTGCTCAGTAGCACTGATGTTACTGAGGATTGCAGGAATGGCTTGGTACCTAGCACTGTAATTAAACACAATTTTAATCTCATAATTTCATTTTCATATTTCTTTTTACTTAAAGGAAAAATAATCAGGTCATCTCTCAGTTTTTGTTTAAAGCAATATGAATATATTTCATCTTGTGAGGAGCTCAAAAGCACTTTACAAAAACTAAATCTGAAATTCTTTGTGAAGTAGCAGTTATTTTTTCCTAAAAAAAAAAAAAAAAGAAGAAAGAAACTAATTTGGCTGGAGTTGCATAGCATATTGTGTTAAGGCTGGTGATAGAATTTGGAAGTGAGACTTAATTCTGCCCTTTAATGACTGAATTTTGCTCTGGTGAGGTGACCTTTTTTAGGATGGGGATGTGTCTGGTGAGAATGGATAGGACCAAGTGCATTCCATATGTGTTCCGTAGAAGAGAAATACAGCCACTAAATACATGCCTGTATGTTCTCTCTTGCTCTTACAGAAATACACATTTTTTTTCTTAACCTTGTCAGTGCATTGGGTTTTCATGGAGACAGTCAGGTTCCAGAAGAACAGAAGGAATTGAATAGTTCTGAGAGATAAATAAGATAAAGGACTGATTAAGTAATGTATCAGGAATCCTGCGGCTTTCTTGTCAGGAAGCAGTCTGGAGATAAACCTCTTAGCCAAGACCCTGACTCTGTGTTACCTGGATAGGGTCACAGAGCATCATCATCAAACTAGAGCATGTTGGTCCAAGTGAGTACTTTTCTGTATCGCTAATCTTCAGACAGTCCTAAAATAGCTTTTTGCTAGAAAAGCATCGAGGTGTTTCTTCTGAATTGGAGAAAAGTGAGTAAATTTGGAGTTATGAAAATCCCTTAAGTGCAAGAAGTCTGTTCCACAGGCTAGTGACTCTTCAAAGGGGCTTTAGTCTCAGCCCTGTCACGCTTTGCAGCACTGTGGTTATCTGTCTTAAGCTACTGCCTTTCAGGGTGAGTAAACTATTCACTGGTATTTGATGGAATTTCTCTTCATAAAACTGGTCCGAATTCTGAGATTAGATGTCACAAGAAAATAGAACTATGGTCCAAATCACAGAAGATACTTAAGTGCCTGAAAAAAATAAACAGGTTGTTAAGTGCCATGGTTAAGCAATAATTTTTAGAGTATCTTCTTCCAAAAAACATTACTACTGACTGTGCATAATACTGTTTGTATATTGACGTAGCACTTCTGCTAATGTGCTACCTAAAGCCCTAATTAAAAATGAGATTGCTTATGTTTCCAAGTGGTTCTGGACTTGGGGCTCTGAGTAGTGTGATTTCTGCAGCTCTGGAGAAGAGTTAGATTTAGTCATCGGTGTTACCTTCTTGGCAAACTTGATGTATTTTCATGCTGAGTGTACAAGTTGTTTTGGATCTTTTTCTCAGTATCTAACAATCCTAGAGACTAGACACACAATTCTGTACAAGGCTGTTCTTTGGTTGCTGTTTCTTCCTTGTGAGCAGAGAAAGGAACAGATTACCAAACATTTGGTGCTCTTCCTGAGTTGGGCTAGTATGTTCTTTATACATTTTATAATGGCATGGAGTGGCAGACTTCTGTCCTCATCTGCCTCCTGCTGTTGAATGTTCTGTGGTATATTATGGTGCTCTACTGTGACTGAACTCTAGCCAGCTCACCTCCAGGGGATTTGCCTCCCCAACTAGTACAAGTTCTCAACGCTTCAGCTTTTACTCTTTTGTTACTTTTGTGAGCAAATTCAAATTCATGACTTCTCCATGGAATCGTTCTGATGGTAGTGGAGAAGAGTCTGGAAGAAAATGTCACTGTTCCATGCAGGTTCTTACTACAGTGTTTCTTGCTATGAAAGTTTAAGGTCTTTTCTCCCTTTCTATTCTCTCACATATTGTTGTTCTATTCTTAGGAATTTTTTTCCCTGTTTTTTAGCCCATTCTGCAGTCACAAACCCATCCCCTAGAAAAGAAGCACCCAAGTCTCTGTTTTAAATAATGTTGTACTGGGTTAGCTAGAGGTATCCTGTCACATGCAGGACTGGCCAGCCTGTTTCTGGCCTTTAAAGAACAAGCCAACGTGCTGCTGCTTTGTTGTTGGAGTTTTTTTTTTTTCTTTCAGTCCCTCACTGGTGGTGCCAACAGGAACTTTTTTCCTTATAGGTAATCTTCACACTTTCACCAGAAGACTTGGTAGAACATTGATAACACTGTGACAGAGTTAGGCTTTTTGGCTTCTAGCACGCTGGTAGTCCACTCTTAAATGCATTCCTTACCTTATTTTGCCAAAACATAGCATGTTAGGTGTAAATCCAGCTTTAAAGAATTCCCCTTGAAGTGTAAGAGAATGGCAGCTGCTGTTAGATGCATATTCTAAAATCTTTTGAAATGTGTCGTGAACTCTTAAGCAATCTGGAATAATAAGCTACATGCAGTGACTTGCTTCTGGAGAGCCTTGCACTGTGTCATGCTCATGCTGAGGTGTTCTGCCAAGTAGAAAAGTGAAATAAATGAATTAAGAAGTACAAGAGTAAGGAAGTGGCTTGTCTCTGGGTTGGGGGTGAGGGTACATTCTGTATGGTAACTGTTAATTGAGTCTGGGTTTTGCCTAATTTTAGTATCTGGTCTTACTGCTAAAAGTTTTCTATAGCAGAGTTTAGGCCTCTTGTTCAAGTGACTCCTTAAATCCAGAACTGAATTTTCCATATAGCAGTAGTAACTGGTGTTATTGCAGACTGGAGAAATTTTAAAATGTGTCTGAAATGAAGTAGCTTTCATTTTAAGATGATCTTTTACGCAACTGGTGTTAATGGTACATTCTGCTGGGGCTTACGAAGAAAGTTCTTCTAGATTTCACAGTGTATTTGACATGCCAACCTTTCTGAAAGACAGGGATTATCAGGTATGTACAGCTATGCTAGGCACAACTACTGGCAAGAGACTAAAATTAAGCTAGTGCTAAGCAGTGTCTAATGATCTACTACTATAGTTTTGTTGTTTGCTCTGTACATACTCCTGCAGCTTTGCCACTTTGGACCTTGACCCAATGTGGAAGTTAGAAATCTTCTAGTCATTTCTGTCCCAAGTTCTTACTACTCCCTTCAAAGACTGGGATAAATCTTTCTAAAACAGAGATTTAAGAGACCTTCAGGTAAAACCGAATTGAAACTCTGGCAACAAAGTTAAGTCAGTTATTGCAGCCTTATTGTGTCCATTATTCCGAACAGTAAATACTGTAATGTGTTAAACTTACAAATAAAGGCTTTGGGATTTTGAATATATCTTGTAATTGTCTAACTTACAGGTAGAGTTGGGCGTTGCAGGGCTTGGGTGGATACAGAGTTGTGTTGGAAAAGGATGCAGTAAGCTACCCAAGGACAGACTTTTCATCTTTGTGTGTAGTGATTTGAGCTTTTCCTGTTTAACCCTTTACCCCCAACAGCAGTAATTCTTGGAGCCTCCACCAGAAAAGTGGGCTTTGAAAACCCATAAAGCTTCTCTGACTACTGCTTTTGCAAGTGCCTTGTTTTGTAGAGATCAAATTTATATGTAGTAATAAGCTACAAAGAAAGCTTGTATGTCAGTATTAAGGGGATACCTTCACATAAAGAACTGTGTTCTTCAGTCTTCAGAACCTGAATAAATTAATCTGAATAAGCTTGGCAACCATCAGATTCAAAAATGAGTCCTTGCCTGAATTCAGTCACAGTGATGCTGGTGGGCCTATAAGGTTTCATTAGCTTCCTTCCAGAACGATTTATATTAAAAGACCACTACATTTTAAGATTAAACATTATTTTATTTGCTGGCTTCTGGTTCTTTACTGGCAATTTAATGTAAGTGAAGGTGAATGCTTATTTCACCTTCTCATCACCCCGCTCTCTGGCAATGTTTCTGCCCCTCTGAATTCAGTGTTTGTTGATGTGTGGCCCTAGATCTTTGGCATATTTTTCACTAGTCTTAGTACTGTGGTAAGTTGACCTACTTTTAACTCACCTTACCACATGTTCCTCCCTTCCTAAATGAACTGTCAGTGACTTACCTGTCCTTGGGGATTCTTCAGTCATTGTGCTGTTACCTGTCTCTGCACTACAGTGTGTAAGGGTGACCACCAACGTAAAAGCCACACTGAACCTTCAGCCTACGCACAGAAGCAGCCCATTGCCTCAACGGTGATGTTTGTGAAAGACTTCAGGATTCTGTGTGGAAATCAGGGCAGTGTCCACATAAAAGCCTCAGATTAACTGGTCAGCAGTTAAAAAATGCTTATCTTCATTGCAAAGGCTACCTCCTTGTTTTTAATTGTTATTAGTTTGTGTCGTCAAACATATTTTATGCTATGTAAAGTGTTGCTCTCGCTTGCCTCTCTCTTCAAAGAATGTGGTCCTCTGCCTTACTATTAATTTTACAAAGAGCTTTCCTTCTCTGCCTCCCTCTTTCTACTTAGTTTTTTCTTTTTCTCTTCTTACTTTTCATGGTAGACTTCGGTCTGGCTTGTGCCCTCCAACTTTTAAATTTTATTTCTTAGCTTTTTCAAATCCATTGCCAGTTTACCATCTTTGTCTGTGTCTTCTATAGAGCTATCAATAAAAACAGCTAGTGAGTAGTTTTCTGTAGTTCAGATGGTGGTCTTTTGTAGAGAAAACATCAGCTGTTTGATCCCGTTGCCTTCAGTGTCCTTTAGATGCATATTTTCATACTAAAGAACAGCCTGAATCTAGTGAGGCTAAAATCACACTGCCAAAATCTATACTACTTCTCTGATCCTTTCTTTCCAGCAGCTTAGTTATGGTCATGTGTGTCCTATATCAAATTACAGTGGGCTTATGCCAAATTTGCAAGCATTTGCAACAGAGAGGAGATCCCTACAAGGCTACAAGAAATCTGTGTAGTTATGGTGTGATTTTTCTCATCCTTTTTGTTTCACATTCCCTGAAAAACTAATACAGGGGTATAACATGCTCCCATACAAACAACTCAATTGGCAGGACTGTCAGTTTTCTTAGTTATCACTAAATTCCTCCAGAAATTAAAATATTGGATTCAAGTATCAAAGTAGGGAAGACACAAAAATCCCTTGATCTTAGTGACAAAGGGACTCTTGAGTAAATGAAGGACTGTTGCAAGCAAACCTTTTTTTCATTCACTGGTGTAAAATAGCATAACACTAAATGATGTGTTTATTTGAAAGTGGTTCCCAGCAGGCTAATAATGCCACAGATACATACATTACAGTGAAGACAGTGGTAGCTACTGCAAAATTGCATGGACTGAAAGACATGTCACAGAGGGCTGCTAAGTAAAAGCTTAATATAAAATGTTAATGTTTTTACTCTAAAGCGAGTTATAAGGAGTTGCATAAGTGACATGAAGACGGTGCTTTGAATTTGCATATATTGCTGTTCTGCATTTATTTCTAGACATGTCTAATAGGACACAATACTATCATACACAATTTTACATTTTAAAGATGTGCAATAATATTGCCCATTTTCAAACTCATTTTTAGGCAGACTATTTTTGTGTTTTGTTTTCATTGCTGATTTGCAGCATGTTTCTTTAGTTAAAACCCATTCAAAATCTCCTTCAATACCATAAATTTTACAGGCTATGTTCAAAATAGGAAACATTTTTTTAAAGTGCAATTAAAATCTGGGCTTACATTTAATACAAATTCATAAAGATTAAAAAACAGAAGGCTAGGTTCTCGACTGAGTATAAATTATAGCTGCATTTATTTCAGTTGAGCTGCAGTGATTTATCGAATTGAGGATCTAGCCTTTCCAGTATAACATTAAGATAAAAGTTGCTGTTAGGAATTAATTATTTGTTCAAAGACAGCAGCTCCCTTGAGGATATAAATAATACTGAAGTTTACCAAGTGATTTTTAATAATTCAAGTTCACAGAATGAAAAGCCATTCCCCAAAAGCAGACTGAATAGTAAAACCTAAAGCTTCTAAATTGAGGTATATTGATATAAGTTAATTCTGCCTGTAAATCTGTATTTGAAGGAGTAGTATGAAATGCAATCAAAGTAAACTTACATTACTACCGCTTTGCTTTACTAGAGTTCAATATCACATTGTCTCCAAGCAGGTAAGAGCAGCCATAAGAATTATATTCTTAACTGCTTGTAATAAAAAAAACCCCACAGGAACAAAACAAAAAACCAAACAACCACCACCAAAAAAAACCCCAAATCCAAAAAAATCCTTGGAAGAATTACATCCTGATAGGGAAGCCTTCTTAGTGAGTTTCAAAACATCCCAAATTTTAGACATTTTTCAGTGTTTTACCTATAATTATGAAAGGTATTACTCCTACTCTTAAATTCTTAAACCAAATAAGATTAAACTTTTTGTTGAGTGAATCAGTAGTTTTCTTAAATGAGCATTGCCATGCTCTGTTCAGGTAGGCAAACACTAAAAGGGAAATCTTGTGTGAGGATAAAAAAAGCCCTTGGTTGTGGTGAGTTTATTTTGAACTATAAAATTTGGAAGAAGTATTCTTTACCACAGTTCCTTTATGGGCATAACTTTCCTTTATTTCTGAATGGAATCATGCTTTCTGAAGTGATTTTCATAAGTGATTTTTGGATTCCATATTTTCTCTATATGTACCTCACTCCCACTCTAAAATATTTTCAAGTAGGAATCAAAGTAGGTTGGAGAATTCGGGGTTTCATTACCTTAAGAATTTTACCTGCATGTCTTATATAGGCAATTTGGAACAAGAGTAAGATACAATCAGTCAAACTTGAGAAGAAAACGTAAAGAGGCTGGAGTATACTGTCCAATGTACCTTTCATTAGAAAGGGATGCTTTACCATGAAGGCTGTGTAAGTATTTTTATATTTCTTGAAGTTTTGCTCACAGAACTACTGAACTTTCAACGGTGGTTAAGAGTATAGATGGGAAGCATTTGTGTGCAGCAGCAGCTGCTGCTTACTTACTAAAGGGTATTTTGCAGGATCAAAGGTTCATTTGTCCCCTAAGCAAGCGTGTCCATTTGTTAGTTTTACTTAGCCGGTAAGGATTCTAGTAGGGGAATATGAAAAATAATTGTTGGAATGCAACATTTAACACCTCCCATTAAAAAAAAATATATACACAGTATATCTGAAGGCAAAAGAGCTCTACATAAATAAGTTTGACTGATTCACCAGTAAGGCTAACACTAATGAATCTTCAACCTTGTCCCTATGTGTAAGAGAGTGCTTTGGAATTTCACATCTTTGGAGAATAACTGTTACTTCATACAATAAATAATTATGGAAATGTACAAAGTCAGGAATAATGTACAGCATTGATAAGGTTAAAACAAATGCCACATTGGCTTATCTAAATATAACAACAGATAATACCTTCCTTTAGCTTTATGTCTTTAATAATGGCTTATTCTGCTTAGATCTTTACTTACACAATTGCACAGTTCCCTTTCTTTGGGTTATTTCTTTAGGCCACAGACCATTTCCATTCTCCATCTGATGAAAAGATGTCATTCCAGACTCGAAGGACTCAACTTCATCTGAATCCTTGCTGTTGTGAAGGTATTTCAGACTGCCAGAAATACAGCCTCATCTGAATCCTTGCCACTATCTTCACTAGGCAAGCAGCCACCCCCACTTGGGGACCTACAGCTTAAGTCCTCCACACCCGACTCCTGGTCACTGTTCACTGAGAGATCAGGATCAGAGCTTTTCAGGTTGTCCTGTGTCAAAATCAGGGCTGAATCTTCTTCATCCCCTTGTGAAGAGCTCCGGGATGGGAATGATTTCAGATCGTTGCTGTATTCCTGGGGAGTGTTAGCTAAGCTGTTGTTGGAAATAGAAAGCCCTAACTGTTTGCTTTGGTCTTGTTGCTTACTCTTGATTTTGTTATCATTTAATTGTGACTTCTGAAGATTCATCAATCTCTGAAATAAAGGAAACAGTATATATTACATAGACACAATTAGGGCCCAGTAATCATTTTGTATGTCTTTGCCTTTTTTAAAAAAAACAAAGTTGAGAGCCCGACCCAATTGGTACCCTCTTAAAACTGCCTATTTGCATTTATGGAGTATGAGCAGCGCACATTTTACCACAAACCAGTGCTGAATTACAGCGTCCTTCTAAGTTACAATTACTTCTGAGTTATAGAAGGATATAAAAACTCTTTCAGAAGTAGTATTTCTGCACCAACACAGGTGAAATTTTATCCCTGAAGAAAAGAAAGTCCACTGTTTGTCTTAAATGCAAAACATTCATAGTCATTTCTGTGAGAACAAAGATGACAGCTGCCAGAAAAGGATGTGGCGTGTAGGGGATTCTGCAGTGTAGGGAGCTGGGTTTCATTTATCATCACTTAAGTCTGGGACATCAAGATCAAGTGTTTATTACCTCTCCTAAGACCTCCAGCTCTTCTTCTAGCTGCTGCGTTTCTTCCTTCACTGCCATCAGATAATCAGTAACTGACTGTCGAGGATGCAGCCCCTTTTCAAAGCGGTTGTACATGCCACTCCAGAACCTGGAATTGATGGGAAGGTCATAAATTTTCTCATTTGGTGAGGTGGCCTCAGAAGACTTAAATGCATACGTTGGGGGTTGCTTTTTCTGGACACGTGTTGTCCTAAATGATTCATCCATGGATTATTCATTATTAGAGTGCATACATATAAGTTCATTGAATAATTGAATATTTGGTAAGATTTATGGTTCATTTATGTTGACTCTGTCCTGAAGATGCAACTGTGTGGACATATGCATCTTGAACCAATTCTGATTGATAGACAACAGAAAGAAAGGTGAATGTGTCTTTGACTCAAGGCTCCGGGTGGTTCACTGAACACAAACTATTGCTGTATTACTTTCTTGTTCTACACTATAGGTTTAGAGCAATGTTACCTATGAAACAGCCAAGGTTAAAGACAGTTTTTCATAATCCTAGTTCTCAGCCATTGTTTAACTTCCCATGAAGTCAACTTTGAAATTCTGTATGCTTAGTTTTGTCGGGGGGTGGAGAGGGTTCTGAGGTACACCTAGTTAACAGGGTTTTTTTCCCCTGTAAAGAAGAGTTAAAAATCAGAAGTAAAAAAGAGTATGGCATCCTGTTCTCTTTAAATTTAAACTGGTGTTTTAAACTGGCCTATGGAAATTGCATGAAGTATATATACATTGGCAAATTCTCCTCCTGTTCTATGGAATTATTTTACAAACCTTTAGTTAAACAGCTGAGTTGATTTTTCATTTTCAGGAGGAAACGACTCATAACAGTAAGCTCATAGCTTACTCTAGCACTCCTCCTGTCTTCTGTCTTCCTGGCAATACCTGGCCACAGACAAGACTCTGAGTATGTAACTAGTTCACCAGACGGGTTAAGTAACCAAAAGACCTGCCCTCAGCTGCAGCTGTCCTGCCAAGTAGCTGACAGGTATTTTTGGAGCACATGCGTACGCCCTTTATTATTCCTACCCTTACAGTATACTATTTAAGTCACATTCCCCCTTCAGTTTATCATCTAATAGCTCATGCTTGGAAACCTTTACACACCCAAGTAATTCCTTTAAAATCAACAGGATTACTCATCTGATGGAGGATCTGCAGTATCAGCACTTCTTTTATAAATCCCACTATCGTAAAGAATACGATTAATGACTATTTTAAAATTGTTTTAAAGTGGATGTGACCTGGAATAGTAGATGTGAAAGAATTCAATTTCTGTCATTTAGGATATTTATTGGCTTTTTAACAGGGACTTTGACTTGCAACTGGAAAACAAACTGATCAGTTTTACTTAAATCACACTTTTAATGAACTTCTATTCAAGTTTTCCTTGAGTTTGTTAAGATTAATGGCACCATTAATTACTCAAGTCAGGATGTCAATAGTAGCATTTCTAAAATTATTGTATTTTGTTGCATTTTGAAAAAAAATACCAAGTAAAACTTAACTGTAAGTACTTTGAAGTATAACAACAACATGGGCAAAATCTGCTTTTTTGTTTTACTAAACACTTGTTTTAGCAGTGAAACCATATGGTTTCTCAAAATGTCCCTTTTTATTTTTGACACCAGTTGATTCAAAACATCACAAAATCTTGGAATGAAAGCAGTTGAAGCAACTTTAAATTTAGAAACCACAGACAAGAACGGAACTGGAAGACATTTCTCAGTGGAAGAAATGAGTAACCACAAAATTAGGACACACAACTATCAATACAGCTTTGATGTTAAGCTTCTTTTCAGACTAATACTCTGTTGTGGAATGGCGCAGAGGCATTGGCTGACTATGTGCATACAAGGAACAAGCACATTGCATCTGAGACTGAATTTACTCTCTATAAGCTACCTTATGGAATGAGAAATACTTAAGTACAAAGGCACTTTGCACTAACACATCCTACAATTCTCAGTAGCAAGTGATACTACCTACTTGTACAGGAAGTTGCATGGAGCCATCTGTGGGCTCAGGGTCCCTTGGGTTTGGCTGTGGTCTGATCTGTACAAAGGATTCAGGTAATCAGCACGATTTTTCCACAAATGAGCCCACAGTGAGTATGTTCGTTCTTGGATTCTGAATAAAAAAAGAAATAAATATATATTAAAGTCTTCACTACAATTCAGGTATAGCTGAAGCTTAGATGTGACATTCTAGCACTCTGTACTACTTGCTTACAATCAGCTTTTTTACTTAACAGAAGTTAAAGTATAGAAAAACAGAGAGGCATATTCCTTTATTGGTCCCTAAAGACAAAATTCGATTAATTTTCCATAAAGCCAGAGCAGCTGGAGAGAGAAGGTGGAGAGATGGGTTCATTTGCGAGATGGAGAGGATCACTTCCATAAAATCAGCTTTCAGACCAAGGTCTACATCAAAGGCATCCCCACATTTGAAAAAGCACTCCTACACCATTGAGCTGCAGTTAGTTAGGTCTTGGGATATGCTGACCCATTAAGGTTTTGATTTTAAATGGACTGTGGCACTGAGGCTTCTCTGCATTGGAGCAGTGAAAGGGACCAAATGGCATCAGCAAGGAGTAACTCCTACCTTCCTCTCATTACTACTGCTGACACAATTGAGATGCATGAGAAAATTGGTGGGTATCATGATGTACGTGAGGAGCCAGGGCCCCAGGAAGTAGACAGGAATATCAGCACTGCCAGGAATTATACTATTGTCTCTGGGCCTGAGGGCACGTGAATTAATTTGTAATTGCTTTGGGCCCAGACAGCAAAGGGATAGTTTGCTGATTCCCCTAGTCTTGGGGAGAGCTACCAGACAAAAAGGCTGTTCATAAGAATGTAGCTGAGAGATCAGGACTAAAGTGTCCTGACGTGAGGTCCCAAGACAGGTTAAAACACAGAATAGCAGTGACTCTTAAACTGAGAACTTAACTAGAGATAGCATCTTCTTGTGTTTAAGCTACAGTGACAGCTTGCCTTGTGTGTTGTTAATGCTGCAAAAAAGGCAAGGGCCTCATGGCTGCAGGGCTAATGCTCTTGTCAGTTTTCACTAATCCCTGTCACGCACACCGTGGATTACGCTCCCAGGAGAGACACACTGCAGAGGATCAACTTTTTTTAGTATTAATCTGTGTTGACAGAAGACAACAGCCAGGAAGCATACACTGCGCCTCCACCTTACGATAGCACATACAAATAGACTGGCAAATGCCTGACTCCTTAATACGCCACCACCCACAGTCCCCACATGTAAATGCGCTACTAAAGAAAAGACTGTCATACTTCAGCTCTCGTCTCTCCTTCTGGCTGTTACACAGGAAATTCCCAAACTGGCAAGAATAGATATGATGCTGTATGTGGATGAGAAATCTCTCGTTGAATTCAAAGGCACAAGGAAACTGTTCCATTAATTGCCAAACGCACTCAATGAACTGGTCAATAACGGGGGATATCTCCTTCGGATCTCCGTCTAGATTGCCATACCTGAAACAAGACAAGACACATTCAATTGTAACCTGAAATCCTCTAAGAAAACTGAATAACACTAATGAAAACAAACCCCTCAACATGCAAGTTACCTAATAGGCATTCTTTACTAAAATCCCAACTCCCGGTATATTTTTTTTACTTACAAAAATTATGCAAGATTCGTGGAGTAGGAAGAAGGCAGAATTTATCAACCCCATCTTTGATGGGTGTCTTATTGCCTTACAGCTACTAACAGCTGGCTACTGCATACCCATGTTTTAATGCTATTATTATAAATTTATAACACAGTAACACAAGTCATTGTAAGAATGACTGCAATGACTTATGACAAAAACATATCTTAGACAGTCAGTTAACAGCAGATGATTCCCAAACCCAGAAATCTCAGCAGGAGAAGAACAGAATAACCTTGGCAGAAAACAGTTTAAAGCTGCCCAATCTTGGTGAAATTTTTAGAAAGTGTGAAATGTTTACATGCTACTGTAACTGTCAAGTGAACATCAAACTTCCTGTCTATAAAAATGTCTCTTGGAATCACTTGCAATGAATAAAAAAGGATCCTACATAGAAGTAAAAAATATTTAATGAGTCTACATAATAGGAAGAAGCATTTTCAATCAGTTATTCTGCTTGTCTGCTCTGTATGTGTGAAAGAGTGTGAGTGTATATGTGTGCATATGCATATATATGTGCCAGAGTGGAATTCCATAAACATCTAAAGTCAAAACTTCTAATTCTACTATTATTTTGCGTCAAAGAAAATATAGCAACGTTGTATTGCAAAACAAATCTATCAGTGGTGATTGCATTTCATAGTATCTTTCACCACTGATAAATAGACACCTGACAGTATCATGTTACATGTAGTAATTCCTGATGGAATTTCACAGGTGCTGTGGAGCTGCACAGATTTCCTGAAAGTTTTGTAGGTTTTTTTGAATCTAGAATAGATTTATATGCATTCAAGCAATATAATGCAATTAAAGTCCAATATTAAAAAATGCCTTTTTTTTTTTTACTGAAACTAAGAGGAAATACAAAAAAAAGAAAGAAAATGTGGATATTTATCCACGTTCAAATATTTAAGGTCTCCAAACATTTTCATTACATTATAGCATTTACATACTGGCTGTACAAAATAGTTTGTCCAAATAACTGACTTTCCACTTCGCTTCACCTGACATTTCTGAAGAAATCCTACTGTTTTCATTAGAATAGAGTCTGATTGCAAGAGTGTATTTTACAGAACAGATAATTTGCAGCCATGCCTAAGATTAAGTACTGCCCTAGAAGATGCAGACTTTGCTGAACAGGGACTTATATGGGGTGTCTTGGCACTACTGAAAGATCTGCTGCAGTCCGAAGGGATTTTGGAAGCCACATACCTACTACTTTTCTCTCATCTGATCTCTCAAAGTTCGTAGCAATGGCAAGACCAGCACTGAGGATTCCCGATAACAGTCTTGGAGTGCATATATAGGAAAAGACTGATATGAAAATACTTCACTTTGATTTTTTCAGGCAGCTAAATTATACAGTAGGAGGAAAGGGTATGGCAGTTTATTGGGGGCATTCTGTTGATACGCTTTGTAAGGCGACAAGGAAATAAAATCGTAATGGCAGCAGACACTGACTACATAAAAATACATATAGAAAAACCTTAGCATCACCTTACCTGTGGTTAAATTTGTGACCAAAGGAAACCCAGTCTTTTTCAATTAACACCTAAAATGAGAATGTTGCATTCAGTGTTGTGGAGCAGAGCTGATATGTTGAAGCAGGCAGAAGAGTGGTGTAAACAAATAGATTTGGAATCCCAGTTAATTCTTAGAATAAGCAGAAAAGTGATAAGCAAGAATGATGTAAGCAAGCAGTATCAGAATCCCAGAGAATTTTTAGAATAAGCAGAAAAATAATGAGTGATGAGCATTGCTGCCTGTTCAAGAGAAAGCAGCACTCTTGATGGATCAGATAGGATGCCGGTATTTCAGCACCACTTCAATTAGCTTGATTCATTATTTTCTGAAATAGAATCTAAGAAGTCTCAAACATATTTTTAACGTGTGACCAGTAACCTGATAAGCATTTCTAAATGCATTACCAGTGCTGATTTGCCTGGGAAAGGAATAGATTTTTCCAAAATAGCTGCTCACTGCAATCTAATGTCTAGGGAGCACATATTTCTGACACTCAAAACTTCACTGATCTCTGAAAATTGATACAAATTCTTGCTTGCACAAAAGCTCCTTGGGCTGTAAGACAGTTTCTTGGTCAAGGTTAGGAAAAAAAATAAATGAGTGCCCAACTTATCCCCCACCTTTGATATCATTTCATACAGAAACTGGGAGACTAACTTGGGCAGATAAAAACCTTCCTTTCTACTTAAAAAAAAAAAAAAAAGATAAGAAACTATATTTAAGGAAGTTTATTTCCCATTAAACCCAAATACATTAATTTTAAATTATTCCATAGTACTTGATTTACTCTGTGAAAGAGAACCTGCTTACCATGAATCCCTTCATAGTTCTGTAATATGGATCCAATAGAAGGCTCGCTACAGAGCAAACCTGGGCTGTCCTATCCCAGCCATCAGAGCAGTGAACAAGCACACTCATACCTTCCTCAGCCACAGCCTAAGGATACAGAAAAAGTCAGAAATTTCACAAGCAGGGAGAAAGGCAATGGTAAGAGAGGAGCAGTGAGACAGTGCAATATAGAGTTTTAATTTGGGAACTGGGAAACCTTGTTCATTTTTTATTCTGCCACAGAGTAATTGAATTATGTGGAATGTTATTCCTCTCATTTGAAAAGTCTTAATCTCATCCCATCCATGCAATATGGTGGTTGCAGCTTCACCTGGTTATGCTTCACTACAGGAGGATGAGGGATCCGTGTCAATTAAAATACATCAACCAGTCAGAGCAGACAGCTCCCTAAAGCAGATTCAGATGCAGTTAATGCTCTAACTCACATATCAGCACCTGAACAGTTATACGTGCAATATGGCTTTTAATTTCTCATCTTGATGCTAATGTCAATAACGGCAATATCTGCTTCCAATGCCAGCACCAGTGTGGTTATTATTACAGCACACTGCCTTGCACACTGATGACATACCTCTAAAGGTTTGTGGGGAAGCCTGTGGTAGTGATAAACTTCCATATCTAATAAGTAAGATTGTACCAATTTTTTTAAGGTAAGTAACTGGGGAGAGAGGATCCCATCTGATACATAAACACATAAAGAAGAAACCATACTAAGTTCTCCAAAGACTGGTGTTGCTTTATCTTTGGAACTTGAGGGGCATTTTTTTTTTAAATTCTAAGGGTTTTGACCTTTGCCATTTCTAAAGAGAACTAAATTTAGAAAGTAGAGAAATAAAATAGGTTAGTAAAGATACTGCTTGGAAAAACAAACATTTAAGACAAGTTTGGGCTTAATAGGCAATGAGGAATAATAATAAATTAACTATGTTTATCTCAAGAGACAAGTAAATTCTACCAAAATAGAACCCATGTGGCAGAAGACCAACAACTGAGAACTGGAAACCATACAAATAAGAACGGGTCAAGATGTATGCCTGAGGAGGCATGAGGCTAGCAAGCATAGGGACAAAGGATAAATTTTTTTGAACAGTATTTTAAGACTAGCCACTGGGGAAATGTTGGCAAGAGCTAATGTAAATGACCTGATTTCTACAAGCTAATGAAAGCTAGTATGGCTGGGAGAAATAATAACATGTGCATTTATCCCGCAGCTGCTGTTCAGCTAAGAAACTAGAGTTGCCTGCTGATCAGGAAGAAGCAAAGCAAGAGAAACAACCAGTTACTGAGGGGGCAAGTTTTATCGATATGGTCGTATGTAGCAGGTCATGTGAATAAAATGGCCTATGAGAAATTGTAATAGTAATTTCAAATATAAGAACTGAAACAGTAAAACGCAGAGCATAACGAAGGGGATGATAAAATTAAAACTACTGTTGGTAAATTACAAATACCTGCATTACTTTGGGTAGGGTTAGGGGAAATAATTTCTTATGAAAACCAACGACTATTTTCTGAAACAGCCCTCAAGCATGTAAGAGTAGAAGCTGCTAGAGAGTTTGTCTGTGGTAATACTCAGGAGTTGGTTTAAGAGGCAAATTTAGTTGGTCACTAAATAACTCAGAGAGGATAACACATACATTACAACTGCCATATGAAGAAGTAGTTCTTGAACACAAACCTTCAGCAAAGAAAATGTCCAGAAAACAGTTGAGGAGGCAGGAGAAATGGGGAAAGAAACAGTGACAGTCACTGCTGGAGAGTAAAGACAAGACATTCAAATAACGTGGCATAACAAGATACAGGCTAGTAGAGGCTTTCATACACTTGAATTCTTTGGTGAAAAGAACACAAACTTTTTTTCACCATATTAGCAAAAAGTCCACACAACAGCACCTAACAATCATCTCTTCTCATATATGAAGCATTGCAAGGTGGCTTTTTTTCGAATACAACATCACTGAAGAGAACAGAAATTAGCCACAAGCAGAGCATTTGGTCCTCGCTTTCTGTATCTGGTTAGTCCAAGTTTTGTTCTCATTTCACACACTTTACCTTTGCAATAAAAATGCCAGCATCCATAATGGCTTTGATATGCTTCAGCCAGCCAGAATTTTCTAGGCCCCACAGAAAGTCACTCATCGAAGGCGATTTCAGCTCACAAACTGCAAAACAAGCTACATCTTAAATGTACAGAATTACAGTCCCTTAAGCTTTCACTGACTCTTCAACCTAAGATTTCTCTCTTCAGAAATTCCCCGTGAAAAACATTCATCTTTTGAAAAGAATGGCTACTTCACAGTTAAACTTTGCCATGGAAAAAAAGCATATATTTAAGAAATAGGTCTGGGTCAAATTTCACCCAATACATGAATTTAAATTAAAAAGAAAAGCTGTTACAAAGCCTGTTGCAAGCAGTTTACCAAATACATCCTTAGGTGCAGCACAGATTTTCCAAAATTGCGTTGGGACCAAAGTTTTTAAACCCCTGAGAGGCCATCGTGTGTTTAATAATGAGGGCTTGGAAGCAGAAAACATTTGATTTCTGCTGTCAGACAGCCACCTAAATGGCAGCACAGCCTCCTATTCCCAGCTGCATTTGCTGATGAAGCTCTGTTAAGAGCAGGCCCACCAAACCCAGCCTTCAGCATTGCCACAGATGGAGGTGTTTGAGTTAAAGTGATTCACTCAGCAGTTCTCCATCCCTGAACGAAACCTTATTAAAACTTCACTTTAGTCAGAAGGTATTCTGATGGTGAGGAGAAGCCATAATTCATCACAGAAAATATTCTCCTGAAAACTTTCCAAGCTCTATGACATGTTTAAAGAAAAAATCTTGCATTTTTAATGATGTTTCTATCCTGCTGTATCCACGTGTCTATTTTTTAATATTACAGAGTTTGTGACATCAGAAGAAAAAAAGAGCAATTGGAATCTAATTCAGATACCTCAATCCAGCAGCAAACAAATACTCAGCATTATTTGGTGCAATCTATTTTCAACATTGAGATACTAAATTCACCCCAGAACTTCACTTTTATTTTGATCCATGTAGAATTATACTGTCTTTTAAGGAAACAGATATTAAGCAATGAAACTCATTTAAGGAATACAGTGAAAAACATAATGGTTTTTACTGAGTTTATGTATGACCTGTGAATTAATAATGTCTTGGTAGGTCTCTTGTCCTCTGGAAATCTTCTAGAAGACTCAGTTAATTATGGCCATTATGACCAGTGGCATAACTTTAGTTTCCTTCAGTGTAATTGGAATTTAACTTTACAAGCCAAAATCAGAGTTTATACCACATCTGAACATATCTGACTGTATTAATTCCATTTAACGCAGAGGAAAAATAGCCTAATGTGTCCATACAAAGTCTTGCAATCTTTGCACATAGGGCCTCTTCCAGGTGGTTATTTTAAAAGTCATTTATGAAGGATATTTATAAAAATGCATAGATAGCAGCACTGAAAGCAAACAGCTTCTCACATGATTAATGCTCCTGTGCAGATGGAAGCATGACCAATTAGTAGCTGAATCCTGGCTGAAGCTGCTGTCTTTGTTTACAAAAGCCCAAGGTAAGGCTGAAATAGTGCTTTGCTCATTCCCACTAGCAAATTAGAGTCAATATTTACCTACCACTGCACTGAGCAAAGTTCGGACTGTCCTAAAGGCATACACTGTATGTTTCACATGATTTTGTCTACCGATCTGGACCTTAATTCTGAGTTCAATTATGAATTCAATTATGAGGCATACCCTAGGGGGAAAAGGAGTTTCCATCTCAGCAGAAAAGGTACAAAAATCTCCGAGAAATAAGACCTGCTGCACCCACTGTGTGGGCACAGGAAAATCAAGAGCCCCTGGGCAGAGCTCATAGCAATCCAGCAGTGCTCCCTTCCCCAGGAGGGGAGGAAGAAAGAGGGCACATGGTGGAAATGGTCTCTTCCTCCACCAAAAGTACTAGAGTGGGATGCTGGACCAGTTCTCCCATTTCTGGTAGAACGGCCATAGGTAGAGGAAGGGGTAAATGCTGCGGCCAAACCCTCAGGCTCTTTTTCTGACTGATCTGTCACCGAAGTCCAAGGATCAGAGGGTTGCTCTTACATCAGCAACTACTGCTCCTGATAGAAGGGGAGGAGAAGCTCATATTTGCTGTTTAAATACAGACAGGGCTCATCATTTCAATGCACAGCAAATGGGGGTCAAGTCTTGGTTGGCCCCTGGATATACAGCAAAGCTCACCACGTGAC
Organism: Bucorvus abyssinicus; assembly: GCA_009769605.1. NCBI lineage: Eukaryota > Metazoa > Chordata > Aves > Bucerotiformes > Bucorvidae > Bucorvus > Bucorvus abyssinicus. Next base: position 32,698,105 of record CM020026.1, read on the forward strand.
AAATGCCAAATAGTAGCTTCAGTCAGCCCCTGAATCTTTACTGAGAAAAGTCCTTGTGCAACATTTCCTTCTAATATTAAAAAGTATTTCAAAGAGGTTGTGCGTAGGGTCAAAATTATCTCAAGGATCTTCACCTACACCTCTAAATGTAGGAAAACCAATACCATACTAAAGCAATATGAGGCAGTAGAGACAAAAGTAAAACTTTTTTTTTTCCCTCTGGAAAGAAATTCCATGCAAGCATGTTGAAGTGATTTTACTTGCAGAGTACAGTCAAATCTCAACATCGTTTGCCTATTCTGAAAAAATTCTCATTTTCCTATGAATTTAATAATTTTATATTGGTGATCTATTTTTACATACAAAATTAACAGTATACAAGGGTAAATCATGTTAAAGTTAAGAAAAATAAAATTCCTAGAAGTCAGTTAAAATCTCAAAGCTGAAACCAAATCTTTTCTGCCTGCTCAAATAAATGATTGACGTTATTATACGTATAAATTTATTTCTTCAGCTTTTTCATAAAGAAACATCATTGAAATGAACACTTTCCTAATACAAGTGCATTTTCCAATGGAAAACTGAAGAATCAATTTTTGTTCAAACTTCCTCAACATTGGAAGTTATTTAAAATTTTATATTGAAAATAATCTGCAGTCTCTCATGTGAAAAAAATCCTCCAACCTTCACTTCCATTTAATTCCGGTAACTTGAATAAAACACGTCAGACCCATTATGTCTTGACGTCCTCTTTTCCATGCTGTATACTTCCAAGCACACATTAAACTAAAATCAGTTTTCATCAGCCTTATTTGTCACTTCAAAGATTTTTATGTAGCTCATAACATCTCACAACAGATTATGAGCAGCATACATATTTTGTAATGCTTGTAGTGTAATGTGATGTTTTACCTTAGAGATTCATCTACAGTATGTTTAAGTACTCCTTGATAAAAATTTAAAGCCATATTAGTGTATATTATCATGATCCTTAATGGCCTTTTTGATTCTGGTCCCCTTTGTATGCACAAGTCAGGTAATAATTAGAATTTTAAAGGCCACAAGGGTGGAGATGAAGGGACACTACTAAGATTGGAAAAAGACAAAAACTACGTAGCCCCTTACATGAGAAAAGCTCTGCTCAATCACTGCAAGTCATAACATTATAAAAAAAAAAGTACTTGAAAGCCTCAAGTATTTGAAATCACGGGCTTCACTTCTCTAATTTCTAATCTTATCAGCCATGTTGCTAAATATGAGATTTCAGCATAGGAAATACAAAACCTACGAAAAAGGCAGATGTGTTGAGCGTACGGCTCATTGAAAAATAGATGCTAAGAAGTTATGTCCCCCCCAAGCAGCCTGAAGTGTTAAATGCATTAGATATTACCTTGTTACATGACAGTTTGGGCCTGTCTCATGAACTTTTGGCTCAAAAATAACACACCGCACTGTTCCATGCAGCCAGGCTGGTTGTTTACTATTCTAACTTCAATGGTCTCAAGCTGAACAAATAAAGGGTCAGGTTTATTCACTAAGCCTGTCTCCTAGCCAAACAAGACTTTGTAGTGAACTAAAAATCTTCCTATTTTCCTTCCTGAGACCGTTAGACCAAGGAATTAAGTAAAAATATGTTATGAAGAGAGTGACTGTTTTACCTGCATCGCACTTTACTGCTAGCTTTCATAAACTGCTCGTATCTGAAAACAGAGCACAGCTCTCCTGTCATGGAAGATGTAAGCCCTTCTTAGGTCTAAAATTCACAGTTGCTTACAGGTGATGGGAGTCATATGAAGAATATGAGTAAAAGAGTAAAGAGTATGGGCAGGGCATCAAGTCAGGAACAGCTAGATCAAGCTGATCCAGGAGGTCACAGAAGGTGGTGATAATATCCATGAAGTAAATACTGAGACTCTGTGGAGTGAGCACTGTTTACTATTTGCTTGTTAAAAATCAACAAGCCGTTGAGGGTCAAGGATGGCTTATTTATTCTTACCCTTTTCCTAGAAGGCCTCTAAACATTAATGTACTCAAAATATTCAATGTCAGTACAGATGTGCTCATTTATTCACTGATAGGTATTTATAAAGCAATAATTATTACTTTCCATGGGATTATGAAGGTGATGAAAGGTTGCATTCATAAACAGTGAGTTTCGTAAATAAACCCAATGTAATATGCTCTATACAGGGCATGAGTAAGTTTCTATTGAAATTCACGGTCTAAAATGCATGACTACCTTATTGACCACATAGAAAAATCAAACCATAGGTTTTCCAGAGCTTAAAAAAACCCAAAAAAATTCCTGTATTTTCCACTAGCATAAAGTCAGCTATGAGAGGTTTTTTTTATTATACCACAAAAGAAGACGTAGTAGAAGTAAGGTGCATTGAAGCCAAAAGAATTCTGTCATTAAAGTAAATTACATCTGGATTTCACCCCTGAAACGAGGTGTTTGTACAATTAGGAAATCGCTGCTCATTGTGATGATGTTCCGTTGCACAAGTCCCATTAGCCAGCAGGTAGCTGCATGCAGCTGCAACAGGCAAGGCTCTTTTTTCACACCCGTTTTCACTGCTGCTGATTTCAGAGCAGTTATCTTGAGTTGTGTGACAGAAGGAGCAAATCTTTCCTCTAGTTTTCAATAATGAAGAGTATTACCTTCAAGCATTTTCTGCAGACTATTTCTCATGACATGAATGTTCTCAATGCCTATAAACTGAAACTTAATGTTGGAGTAGTTGTCTTCATTTTCATATCCCTTCCCTGCTGCTCTGTTTGCCATTGCATTGAGCTGAAAAAAAAAGGAAAAACTGGATGAAAACCAGCAACGTACAGATTCTTTTCAAAACAAAGCTTGTGGTCTACTGCAGTAAATCAGAATTATTCAAGTCAAGGATAAATAGGAAGCATTTATCACAGTGTCAACACTACTGGTTAGGAATTGGGGATCTGCTTACATCCTATTGCAGGGTGCTGGGTTGCTGAAGGTCTGTCCTCTATTTCACACACTTCGAGTGAAACTTCATTAGTGAGGTTAGACACAAAAAAACCACAGCTCCTCTGCAAGACCGAGAACGTTTGTCTTTAAAAGACTATTCTGATTTTATTTTTGATCAGCATTATGTTTACTAGCAGAATATACCCAGGAGGTGGCAGTGTCTCATCTGCCACGCCGCTCTTTCATAGCATATGTACACTGTAATGTTGCCCGAGTTACTGTGTTTTACAGCTCAAATCATCCAAAAGTTGATACTGCTTACTCCTTTGAAGCTTGGAATAATGAAGAGAGAGTTAGAGTAGTTTTTCTAAGTTTATATTATCTTGGCTCTAGTTGTGTAAAACCACAAAAGATTTGAATTGACAAAATTACCACAAATATTTTCATCTGCAGTGCAACACTATCAAATATTTTGCTGTGCTTCAGCAAAAAATACATTCAACTGGAAGCTGAAGTTTTGTCTTTGAATCCGATACTTACTTCTTGGCATGGGAAAGTCACTAAACATTTCTTTAGTTCAGTTTTCCCAAGCATAAAATTAAAGGGTTGTTTAATGCTTATTTCCCCCTCCCCCCTTTTGAGATCCCTGGGGGAAAAGAAAACTATCTGTCAAGCTCCTTATGCCAAATTTTGATCTCTGGGCTGAAAATTAAGAGTTCATAGAAATGAATTTAATACTTTTTAATACTTTTTTTTAAATTATCTTATCTATCTTTTTTTATTATTCCCTATAGCAAAATTTCACTGTTCAATTAAAAAAAAAAAAAAGTCTTTTTTCATAAAGTCCCTGCTCTTCTATGAAATGCATGCTCTAAGGCTGGGGGGCAGCCCACATGGCAGAACCTCCAGGCCTCCAAGCACAACTAACAGCTTCTGCTCAGGGAAGAATTAAATGGATATTTCACATCCCGACTGGAGGGCTTTTGGAGAGACCTTATGAAGCATGATTGGACAAAAAGTGACTCATCTTCATTGTACTGAGAGCCAATGCTCATGGAAAATCAAAACAAAGTATGTCTTAGGCGTTGCCCTGGGCACAAGAGGCTAAGCAGGTAACGCTGTTTCCAGTTGATTTCCCAATATCGCAGACAGCACTATTGATTTGCTGCTTCTGTGGTCGCATCTGAAACTCAAAATAATATATTTCAGTATTCAGCTAATGGTATCATGGAATGTGCCCCTTCCAGATCTCTTCCATCTGAAATACACAAACTTCCAATATTCAATTTTTCTTTGGAGCCAAATGCATGCAACTGAGTAGGATTGATTGTCTGCTGTTAATTTACCTCCAGCTAAGATGAACAAGTCTAGCTTTTTTACATCACAGGTCAAAATATGTTTCCATGGACCAAATTTGACCACTTAACTTTCAAAGGAAAGAGCTAAAGACTAAATGCTTTTTTCTGCCATTTTAATTTCATTTTAGATGAATTAAAAAAAAAAAACAGGTAGTTGAGACCATTTTTCAATTCTTCTGCCCAATTTAATGTGTGAAGATAGGGGATTTTTTTCCCATTTTCTCACTTTCTAGTGCATCCACTCCCATGAGCAGAACTTGGCAACAGGAACACTTAGTAATGTTTGTGGAACCCCTTTAGGAATTGAGACATTACATGAACTTCATGATACAAGAGAAGGAACCATACTCTAAGATATGAACCCAGGCAAAACCCCGTAATTTTTCACTTACTCAAGTCTTGTGTAAAACTTCTTTTAACTCGTCACATGCAATTGAGGAAAAGGTGCGGGTGAAAAAAAAAATTGTCTATTGACCAGCAGTGTGCTGATGTTTTGACTATCAATAAACAATAAAAAAAAGACATGTCTGTAAAACAGCATGTCCTTTAAGGACAGAGTCCTCAGAGTGACTTGCTAGAAAAATATAAATTATCTGCTGATTCCTAATCTTTCTCTTTTGAAGTAGATATCAGTGTTCTAGTATAAACAAAATGAAGCGGTCTCTGAAATAGTGTATAGCTTCAGGAAGAAAGATCTGCATGCATGAATCTAAGCCACCACAAAGATTTGAGACCCTACAGGAAAAACGTCTAGCCCCTAACTGACCTAATCCTCAGTACAATAAATGCTATTAACTGTCCCTGCAGCAGAGCAATTTTGTCACAGAAATCCTGTCTTAAAAGGCAATCTGAAACAGCCCTCTTTAAAAGTAAATAAATATAAGGTTAAATTTGAAAGGTTTTGTGACAGTCATTTATTTTAAATATTATCAGTTGCCAAATTTTGCAGCTGCCACAATATTTACTAACAAGTTTTCCACATCACCTACCAAAATTCCATCTGTTGCTCTAAACACAGTCATTGCAAAGCTTTCTAAATTGTGCCTGTCCTCGCTTAATCTCAGTTAATATGAGGATACAACCTCTAAAGGAAACAGACCTCACTTTCCTACCAGCCCCAAGGTCTTCAGTCAGTCATCTACCAGACAGGTTCCTCATTTCTGCTCCAGCTCTGCCAGGTTTGCCCTTCCTCACTCCATTCCCCATGTTTGTCAGCTTTACCCACGTTGCCCTTTCAGGATCTGTCTCCTGATCTCAAGATTCTGAAACAGCTTCCTTGTTCCTTTTCCTCAAGCCTTTGCTCTCATTTTCCCTTTTCCTGTGCTATAGCTTATCCTGTATCTATTAGGGATTTTGTGGAGATTTGTCCCTCTGGTTACTTTTTTCCAGAGGCTTTGTTAATGTCAACAGGGAAGCTACTCATAGTCTAAAAAAACCATCCCAGCTCCCATCTCCAGATACTGAAGCCTATCTCATGACCTTGAGTTGTTTGCTAGCATGTAATTTTGGATAAAAGGGGTTTTTTAACTTCCAACCTCTTCTAGATCATTACTGAGTTTTGATGTTTCTGCACAGCACAATTTTTTCTAATGCTTTTATCTTGGCCAAAGATTTTAGTCAATTATAGAGATACAGCACCTGAGATCACTATTTACTGTATTTCAGATTCTCTGTCAAAACCACAAAGGTACTGGATATATTCAAAAAAGGTCTCCTCAATTCCTGTAACTTCAGTAAATGGTCTTTCCTTAGCCTTATGTAGAGGTTGCTGAAGTTTTCTCACTTGCAGGAGAAATCTTGCACAGAAAATTTTAGCATAAGTGGGCAGAGGTTTGCAACATTACAAACTGTAAATACAGTTTTATAATGGGAATTATTTTTTCCTAGACTCATCAGTAATATAGTTACACACAGCTCCTCTGTGTGTGAGAAAAGTTCAGTGTAAAGAAAAAATTCTCTAAGGGATAAAGATATGGGCAAGGTTCCCAGTTAAGAGTCCTCTGATTAATCCTGATTTACCTGTGGAGTTACACTTGTGCAACTAAGATCAGTATGATCAGTCACTTAGGCTGTGCATCTTCCCTAATGTATTCAGCCCAGATTCAGACTTACCATGTGCAAGAAACTTAATGTACTTACTTTGGGTCGAGTGTCAACAACGTATATGAAATCACTTCCTGGATTTGCTTTTCTAATGGCCTGGAGCATCTGTTCATCCTCAAGGCATCGAGCACTAAAGCCAGATAAAGGCTGGCTGCTTCTACATATGGAGGCCTGCAGACAAACAGACAAACAACAACAAAAAAAAATAAACACCGTTGTTAAGAAGAAATTATTTAGCATCCATAAGCACTTACAAAAGCAGCTCATTAGATTTGTGCATAGGTGTACAGTTACATGGGAAGGGCAGAATGGTAAAATTAATTATGTCTTAATAAATACTTTATTTTTAAAAAGGCAAGGAAATATTAAAACAATACAATCCCATCAGCCCAAGTCTAGTCTTGAATCTAAGTCTTAAAGCTATTTTAAATACAGTATTTCCCTAATGTGGAATAACTCCTGAAAGATGGTCTCTAGAGGATGAGATGAGTACAACATTGCAATCACAAGAACACTGATAATAACATAAAGAATGGGTCCTTTTGCACTGTCACTCACACTTACCAGTTATAATATCGATTACTCTCAACTTTCACTGACACATGCTTCATTAAACAATGTGACACCATGAGTCCAGAAAATAAAAATGCATAATATGGAGCCAGATCACTGATGGTGGTGTATTTTTAGCTCTGCCTCTGAAGAAATACCTTACTGCATGAGAAATGGGTCAGGCAGCCTGACTTCTGGAGCACATTCATTAATCAATGCTGTTGAAGATGGCAAGAGGGTTTCTCCACAGACCCATCAGGATCAGACCTTCAGATAAAACTCAAATGAAGGAATAGAATGTGAAATGGGTGAACAGGGTGTTTTTTATTTCTGCTAGGCAGATGGCAGTTAGATTTGTAGAGGGCAAGGAGCTAATACATGCACTTTCTAAGCACAGAATATATATATATGCTAACATAAGCATGAAGATAATCTGCCTGCTGAAGGTCATGACTCATGCAGACTGCCCTACAGATTATTTATTACTGGAGAAAGGACATGCTTTTTTTCAGCCACGTCTTTGAATTATCAGTAGTTAGGCAGTAAAACATGGATCTTTAATACAGAAACCCTGAGCTGTATGAGAGCCTGTTCAGACTTTATTAATACTTTTGCAACTAGATTATTTATCTAGAGTCTTACCTGATGATCAGCGTACATTCCAGTGATTTAATATATGCTTATATGCTCCTTAGCATGAAGCAAAAGATACATATGAATATGACCACAGACTGCTATTTTAATAAAAAGGAAGACATTCCTCTTTCAACCATATTGTACCATACACAAGACAGATACAGTCCTCAAGATCAAGCCTAAAGTTAGGGTTGTAGATGAAGGTCAGGATTCAGGAAATTATGTACCGAAGCCCATTACATTATATCATTCCTGGAGCCCCAAAGTTCTAAGGTATGTGCTGACACCAGTACAAGAGAATGGCTTGTTCATCAAGTTAGGCTTGGGGTTAAGATCATGTTTAGCCCCAGCTTAAGAAACAGCAGCACTGCTAGTACTGCAACAGTAGAAAGACAAGCTGACCTACTGCCCACTAGATATCATAGGTGGGAATCATGAAGAGATCATCTCCTGCTGACCCAGGCCAATAACTTAGGATGAGCACATATGCCTATAAAATTTCTCGGGCTATGTTAAAGGGCAGGACAAGAGATGAGGTCATGTTTTGATATTGCAAAGCTGAACAGATAGTTCCAGAGTTTGAGCTTATCATGTTCACATAGATCCCATGAGACGCAGAGTAAGGTGTCTCAATTTGTCAGTACCAAAGAGCTATGAGAGAGTTCTGGATGTATGTCCTGGGTTCGGCTAGGATAGGTTTAATTTTCACAGCCAGGATAGCTGGACTGAACCAGTCACTGAGACATTCGATACCATACTGACATCATGACCAGTACATATAAGGGGTGCCTAGCTAGGAGGGGCAGTAGTTTTCTCAAACAGCGGTGTGGCTCAATGCGGCACAGCTCAGACCCGGGGCTCAGCGTGGCAATGGCAGAAAGCAGTGTGTTCTATATCACCTACTTGTTTCCTCTCTCTGAGTTGTTCAAGTAAACTCTCCTTATCTTAACCCACATGGCTTTACTTTTACCTTTTTTATTTTTCTTCCTCACCCCTCAGGAGGGGGGTGGGGAGCGAGAGCAGCTGTGTGGTGTTTAGTTGCCAGCTGGGTTTAAACCACAACAGTACTTTTCGGTGCCCAGCGTGGGTCTTGATGAAGGGTTGAGATAATGACAGGTCTGACCCAAGCGTGCTAAAACAATTTTGCTATACGTACTCTGTATATTAGTTAACTAGTCCACGGTCACCATGCTGGTTCATTTGTTCACGTGGTGGTGTTATGTAAATCCTTATGTACACTATGTATTCCCTGGTGGTGGTGTTTATCATCTCTGGGAGATGGATCAGGACAATCATGTTATATTGGATATTGTCAACCTATGATATGATTATAGCGCTGGTTACGAGGTTAATTTGGTAATTGTATGTTTCATTGTAATTTATTAGTAACCTCACCCAACCTATGGGCAAGACAGAGCAGGAGAATTTCTCAGCTTTTGAGAATTTTTAATATCCTTGGGATGCCCAAGCCATTGTTACATATTGTTACACCTCCTAAACATGTCCCAGGTCTTCTTTAGGGTTTCACAAAGTTTTTTCAGGAATAGCACCCAGAGATCTGCTCCGAGACTGAAGAGTTATGCATGGCAGGGTGTGTGGGAGAATATGGGCAAGTGCCTAGGACAGTGGTCACGTCCAGTGCTTTGGAATCTTACCCCTGAACAAGTGTAAGATCCTGACAAACTAATAAAATATTTGGAAAAGTTGTCAATTGGACGACTTCAAAGAAACACAAATCATCGCATCATGCTGGGGCCTGGCCCATGCCTACCAAGCCCTGTTCAACACTATTCAGCGTCGTCAAGGGGAAAAGGTCTTTGGGCCTAAAAACAGGCCAGCAGCACTGTGGCTATTCCAACCCTCGTGACAAGCACGGAGGCTACTCAGACCCCGGTGGCAAAGCGCTGCAGCTGAACCAGAGAACCAACCCATGCCAGTAAGAGTTGCCCCTATACAGGAAAAGAAATACACCAAAAAATCGGCATAGTAAGGGATGACGATTGTCGCCGGTTGGCTGAGGCAAGCCAATCACGGGGACGTGCCCTTTCCTATCCCTGAACCCCTCTCCTCCGGGAGAGAAAAGGGTTAAAGAGCAGAGATACAAAAAGGAAAAGAAAGATTTTGTGAGACCTCTGAATGTTTGGAAAACTGAAACAAACTTTATTAAAACTAGAACAAAATATATAATATGCAGGGAAAAACCAATGCAAAATCTGAGGGTTTGTACAGGATGGAAAGGCGAGGGTTAAACGCGAGAAAAGAGAGAAAGGGGGACGGTACCACGTGGAGTCCAAAATGGAGTCGCCACGTGTGCGCTTTCGTGGAGTAAACAAAGGGAAACCGCGGCTGTTACGAACGCGGGGCTCCAACGTGCAAAGCGCTGTTCCTACCAGTTCTCGTCGTGCAGTTTGTAGAAGCGAAGCAGCAAGAAGCGGCAGAGAGGGTACGGCGTTACAGCAGCAGGCAAAGAGCAGCCTCAGGGCGCGGCATCTCCAGGCGGCGCGAGCAGTCTGTCCCAGGCAGCGCGGCGGGGGCTTCCCCGGCGCACAGCTCCGCTCCACTCCGGCAGCGCGGGGGAGCCGTAGCCGCAAGTCTGGAGAAAGCCTCTTCCCAGAGCGAACTGCAAGGCTCTGCAGCGCCTCTCGCAGTGCAGAGCCGGGAGTGTCCGGAGAGCAAAAAGACCCGAGAAGCCGAGAAGCCAAAAAGCCCCGAAAGCCCCCGAGCCCGCGGCTCTTAAAGGCACAGTACGCTCGCGAGAAACTTTCTCAGCCAATGAGATGTGCGATCGTAGCATGGAAGGGAATAGTTAATTGGTCAGTTTAAAACAAAAGCTTTCTAGCAGTTTTTTTCTTCAAACTGCCACAACGATGAATCAGCACCATCATGAGAAAAGGAGGAAGAGCCAGAGGTGATCACCTGATCCCTACCCCTGAGTGAGCTACATGACACGTGTAAGGATTTCAGCCGTCATCCAGGCAAGCACATTGTTATCTGGCAGCTCCAATGCTGGGATAACAGGGCCAGTAGTTTGGAATTAGAGGATAGAGAAGCCAATCAGCTGCGATCCCTGTTGAGCAAAGGGGGCATTGACAAGGTCATTGGAAAAGAGACACAAGCCTTCAGCCTCTGGAAGCAACTTCTGTCAGGTGTGAAGGAAAGGTACCCCTTCAAGGAAGATGTGGCAAGTGGACCACCATGGAGAGAGGTATCCAGTACCTGAAGGAACTGGCTGTGCTGGAGCTGATTTATAACAATCTGAATGACGAGCAGCTGCCTACAGACCCAGATGAAGCCCAATGCACACTGTCCACATCGCAGAAGTTTCTACGTCATATGCCAACTCACTGGCAATAGTGACCTGGGGTGAAGAAGGCCAGGGACACACAGGGGATGAAAGTGGCTGGCCAACTCTGGCAATATGAAGGAAGTCTCTCTTCCTCCCTGAGGGCCTGTGTCTTGGCTCTGGAGGAACCGTCCTGGGAGTTCCAACAATTCAAAGAGGACATGTCCTACTCCCCACTTGTACGGGCCCATATCTCAGGAATAGACACTCCCTTGCTCAAGAGAGATAATATGGAAGGTATACACCACGGGGTACCCTATGGTTTTACCTACATGGCCATGGACAGGACATGAGGAAATGGGATGGAAAACCCACTTCAATCCTAGAGGCCCAAGTACATGAGTTGTGAGGGAAAACAGTCCTGAACGGGGATTCTTCCAAGAAAAGTGCTGCCCCAGCTTCCAGTGGGAAATTCCCTAGACAGAGTAGGAGAGCTGATCTTACTACTGATCCTCTTGAAGGGACTTCTAAGTCTTTTTCACAAGAAGTGAGAGACTCCAATCAGGATTAGATGGGCCCTGCCTCCAGCCAGGTGGAGGAAAGGGACAGTCAGGTTTACTGGACTGTGTGGATCCAATGGCCTGGCACATCAGACCCACAGGAATTTAAGGCTCTAGTAGATACTGGTGCACAGTGTACTTTAATGCCATCGAGTTATAAAGTGGCAGAACCCATTTGTATTTCTGGGGTGACAAGGGGATCCCAACAGCTCACTGTATTGGAAACTGAAATGAGTCTAACTAATTGGGACTGAGTGGCATAAGCACCCTGCTGTGACTGGCCCAAAGGCTCTGTTCATCTTGGCATAGACTACCTCAGGAAGGGTATTTCAAGGACCCCAAAGGGTACCTGTGGGCCTTTGATATAGCTGCCTTGAAGGCAGAGGAAATCGAACAGTTGTCTGCCTTGCTCAGTCTCTTGGAGGAACTTTCTTTGGTGGGGTTGTTGAGGGTTGAGGAACAGCAAGTGCCAGTTGCTATTACAGTGGTGCACTGGTGGCAATATCGCACCAATTGAGACTCCTTGATCCCCATCCATAAGCTGATCCGTCAACTGGAGACTCAAGGAGTGATCAGCAAGACACAGTCACTCTTGAACAGTCTTACTTGGGCAATGCAAAAATCTAACGGAGAGTGGAGATTGATAGTAGACTATCATGTAAATGAAATCACACCACTGAGTGCTGCCATGCCAGTCATGTTAGAACTCCAGTATGAACTGGAGTCAAAGACAGCTAAGTGATATGCCACAACTGATATTGCCAATGCATTCTTCCCCATTCCTACAGCACCAGCGTGCAGATCACATTTGCTTTCACATGGAGAGGGATTCAATACACCTGGAATTGATTGCGCCAGGAGTGGAAACACAGTCCCATGATTTGCCACGGACAGATTCAGTCTAGACTAGAAAAGGGTGGAGCTCCTAAACATTTGCAATAGATTGATGACATCATCATAAGGGGCAACACAGAAGAAGATGTTTTTGAGAAAGGATAGAAAATAGTTCAAATCCTGCTACAGAATCATTTTGCCATAAAAAGAAGTTAAGGGACCTGCATAGGACATCCAACTTCTAGGAATAAAATGGCAAGGCGGACATTACCAGATCCCAATGGATGTGATCAACAAGATAGCAACTATATCTTCACCAACAAATAAAAAGAAAACACAGGCTTTCTTAGGTGTTGTGGATTTCTGGAGGATGCACATCCCATACTACAGTCTGACTACAACCCCTCTCTAACAAGTGACCCAGAAGAAGAATGATTTTAAACGGGGCCCTGAGCAGCGACAAACATTTGAACAAATAAAGCAAGAGAGAGTTCATGCCTTAGGCCAGTCTGGGCAGGACAAGATGTTAAGAATGTGCTCTACACCACAGCCATGAAGAACGGCCCTATCTGGAGCCTTTGGCAGAACGCACCCAGGGACACCCGAGGTTGACCCTTGGGGTTTTGGATTTGAGAATACAAGGGATCTGAGGCCCACTACACTCCAACTGAAAAAAAAAGACACTGACAGCATATGAAGGAGTTCGAGGTGCTTCAGAAGTGATCAGTTTTGAAGCACAACTCCTCTCAGTGCTCTGGCCACCAGTGCTTGGTTGGATGTTCAAAGGGAGGGTCTGCTCTGCCCATCATGCAACTGAGGCCCCGTGGAGTAAGTGGGTTGCACTGATCACACAACGGGCTTGAATAGGGAGCCCTGTCCACCCAGAAATCTTGGAATTGATCACAAACTGGCCAGAGGGCAAAGACTTTGGAATATCACCAGAAGAGGAGGTAACATGTGCTCAAGAGGTCCCACCTTATAACAAACTACCAGATAACAAGAAGCGATGTGCCCTGTTCAGTGACGGGTCCTAGTGATTGTAGGAAAACATCAAAGGTGGAAGGCTGCTTTGCGGAGTCCTACATGATGAGTCGTTGAAGTTGCTGAGGAAAATGTGAGTCGAGTCAGTTTGCAGAGGTGAAAGCCATCCGGCCGGCTTTAGATATTTCTGAGCGAGAAGAGTGGCCAGTGCTCTACTTCTATACTGATTCATGGATGATGGCAAATGTTCTGTGGGGGTGGTTACAGAAATGGAAGCAGAGCAATCTGCAGGGCAGAGGTAAACACATCTGGGCTGCTGAGTTATGGCAAGATATTGCTCCTCAGGTACAGAACCTGGTTGTGAAAGTACATCACATGTATGCCCACGTACCCAAGAGTCTAGCCACTGAGGAATATCAAAATAACCAGGCTGCTAAGGTTAAAGTGTCTTGAGTAGGCCTGGATTGGCAGCATAAGGGCAAACTATTTTTGGCTCTGTGGGCCTATGATACCTCAGGCCATCAAGTCAGAGATGCAACATAGAGATGGGCTCGTGACCAAGAGGTGGACTTAACTATGGACACTATCGCACAAGTCATCCATGAATGAGAAACATGCACTGCAATGAAACAAGCCAAAGGGTTAAAATCTGCATGGTATGGAGGGTGTTAGTTGAACTAACTAGTATGGGGAGGCCTGGCCAATTGACTATATCACACTTCCATGAATATGCCAGGGTCAATGCTATGTGCTTACTGTGGTGGAAGCCACTACTGGATGGCTGGAGACATGTGCTGTGTCCCATGATTTGCCTGTAACACTATTCCAGGGCTCAAAAAGCAAATCTTGTGGCAACATGGCACCCCAGAAAGAATTGAGTCAGACAGTGGGACTCATTTCCAAAACAATCTCATAGACACCTGGGCTAAAAAGCATGGCTTTGAGCGGGTATATCGCATCCCCTGTCATGCACCGGCCTCCAGGAAAATCAAGCAGTACAATGGACTGCTAAAGACTACACTGAGAGCAACAGGATGTGGGACCTTCAAACAGTGGGATACACACTATAGAAGGGGATAAAGTCCCCACAGTGCACATGGAAAATATATTAGGGGAAGCAGTTTGGCTTAGTCCTGCTTCAGGCAAAAGCAAACCCATTCATGGGGTTGCCTTTACTCAAGGACCTGGGTGCACTTGGCGGGTGATGCGAGAGGACAGGCAATTCCGATGTGTACCTCAAGGGGATTTAATTTTGGGTGAGAACAGCCGGAGTATTCAATTGTATGATATTCATATTTTATATCAATAAGGGATGGACTTTGAAACTGAGCAAGGGGTAGTGGGGATGGAACTCAAAGTGGTGCCCAGCAACTTCCTCAGGATCAACATCTTCAACCTGTAGATCATGCGCATGGGCCACGCCAGATGACTCAGCCTTGAGCTCTAGAGGCAGCCTGCAACAATCCAGCACCACCTCTCCTGCCCTGAGACTATTGTGACAGATGGAGCCCAAAAGTCATGGATTAAATGAACTCAACAGATACGTTAGAGGGATGGACCATAGACTAAGGGAGGGATAATCTGTGTGGATCTGGGCATGATGTAGATGGTATAGAATAAGGCTTGGATAATGATCTGGGTTTGGCTAAGATAGGGTTAATTTCCACAGCCAGGATAGATGGACCAAACCAGCCAATGGGATACTTGATACCATACTGACATCATGCCCAGTACATATAAGGGGGACCTAGCCGGGATGGAGGGCAGTTTTTTTAAACAGAGTACTGCCAGGTAAAGGATTTTTTCCAAATGGTTACAGACAAGTGAGGCAGCTCCTCACTCAGCCCAAAGAATATCTGTCATGGAGAGGAAAAGGTGGCACTCCTCACTCTTACAGGCAAAGAGAGTATCTTCAAACTAAGCCATAACACACTGCTCAGCCAAAATTTGGTAGTTCTTTCATCCATCCTTTTTGGGCCTATTCACAGATCTTTTCTGAAAGGCTACTCCTGATTCTCTAATTGCCACAAGTATAGTTTTTCTTCTCCTCGACTTGCTCTCCATGCTGTGCCTACCAGATCCTAAATTCTCCTCCCAATCACCTGCTAAGCTGCCTGCTACTGGCCTTCACTCTTCTGCATCCATGTTTCAGGACCTCTTGTACCGCAGTTTTTTGGGTTAGCTGGATGATGAAGCTGAGTTTTAATGATTGTATTAAAAGCCTGTTAATGAACTAACCATAATTCCAGTTGTGCCCATATGTACAAACCACACTAACCAGACTACACTAATCATATTTTATTTTTTTAATAAAATAATCACGGATTTCTTTTTGTGAAACCTTACTAGAAGAATTATGAAAGGCAGGCTAAAAAAGCGAACACTTCAAAGCTACGAATTTGCACTTACATTATTATCTTTGTAGTAGTAGGAAAGAGCTGGAAAACGCCTTCGGCTCCGAAATTTAGAGCTCCCCACTATGATGTGTGCAGTCGCAGACTTTGGCACATACACTTCTGTAGGATAGGAGTCACAGACCTGTGAAAAGAAACTCTGTTTATTTGGTCTACAAAATACAATTAACATTAGCCATCTCCACAGCAAAAACAAAATACCGAGGAACTCTAATCTCAGGGAATATTCCATCATTATTGTATGCACATCACTGACATTTCTCAAGACAGTCTTTTGAAACTGTAAAGTATTAAATCTGACTTGCAGATGACAAAACTGAAGCAGAAGGGTTGAAGGACTGTATTTCCAAATGTTAATTCATGCCTTGTTGAGAACAGACAGGTATAACATACACTCATACCAGAAAAAATTCATCATTGTATACAGCAAAGTTGTCTTTACAACTCTGGTTTCCTCTGTAGCAGAATTTGGTATTAAAGATGGGAGTGGATGAAGGTCTTAACACCCCTCTGTTAACAATGAGTCAGCAATGTGCCCTTGTGGCCAAGAAGGTCAACGGTATCCTGGGGTGCATTAAGAGGAGTGTGGCCAGCAGGTCGAGGAAGGTTCTGTTCCCCCTTTACTATGCCCTGGTGAGGCTGCATTTGGAGTGCTGTGTCCAATTCTGGGCTTCCCAGTTCACGAGAAACAAATAACTACTGGAGAGAGACCAGTGGAGGGCTACAAAGATGATGAGGGAACTGGAGAATCTCTCTTACAAGTAAGGCAAGGCTGAGAGACCTGAGTCCATTCAGCCTGGAGAAGACTGAGAGGGGATCTTATTAATGCTTATAAATATCTAAAGGGTGGATGTCAAGAGGATGGAGCCAGACTCTTTTCAGTGGTGCCCAGCGACAGAACAAGGGGCAACACGTACAAACGGGAACACAGGAAGTTCCATCTAAACATGAGGAAAAACTTCGTTACTTTGAGGGTGTTGGAGCACTGGAACAGACTGTCCAGAGAGGCTGTGGACTCTCCATCTCTGGAGATACTCAAAACCCACCTGGACACGATCCTGTGCAACTTTCTCTAGGTGAACCTGCTTTAGCAGGGGGGTTGGACTAGATGATCTCCAGAGGTCCCTTCCAACCCCTACCATTTTGTGATTCTGTGATAATGGGAGGGGACTACAGAGCCAAATTTTCCAGCAAATCTGATAATAAAAACAAATTACAAAAATAGGGATTTGGAGAAACGAAATTAATCCATATGAAATGAGGATACCAAAAGGCAGGCAGCCCTGACAATGCCTACCACTTCTGAAAGGAACAAAATGAGCCTGCAAAAAAACCCCAGAAGCTCCTCTGGAGACAAGTAAGATCACAAATGGGATTCTGGTCTAACTTATTTTTCCTGATGCTGCCTTTGGCATTGTGGCTGTGGTCAGAAGGATATCCAGTATCTCCCTGGGACTTTTTGAGATGGCTAAAGGAATTAGGATGTGCAGGAAGAAATTAGGTTCTGAAAGAGTCAGAGATATGTAATGAAGAAGAAAGAAAATGAAGGGCTTGTGGTTACAGATGTGTGGTGAAATGGGTTTCATTCATGATGTAATTTTTCCTACACTTTATCTTAAAAGATGTCTAACATTTTTTCCTCTTGTTTTAACAAAAAGAAAACAAACACTGACAGCATGTTCAGTTTCTCTTGAGATCTTCACAGGCCTTCCTTAACATGGATGTGCTCTAGCAACAGAGCCAATGGAGTGTATGGACAAACTTCCTTCAAAAATACTTTGGTTGTTATTTCTCACAATTAATTAACATTCTATGGACTTCAATTGTACAAGACTGAACTAGGCAGGACAGCAGGCAGCTAGGAAGATACATGACCTGTTAGATGACTGTGAAGAATAATAACAGTCAATCACAGAGGCTTCCAAAGGATTGTGAGGATAGTCAGTGAGGAAAAAAATATTGTCAAATTCACTATTTCAAATAATTTTTTTCTTAAAATGCCTATGTGATAATTTTTTATAACCCTACACGTCAGGAAAATGCTCATTCAAACACATAACATTAGGTATGATTTAAACTTCTCACCAGGCAGCCAAGCACTAAAGTTTAAAACACTGTGGACACGTTTTCTGTGCTTAATTTCCACGTGTTACATGAAGACACATCCTTTCTCCCATTTTCTATGTGCCTTTTTATGTGAAAGAGTGGAAGAAGTGCACTTTACTACATGTGTATACAGCACTGAGCATAAAGCGATCCCGCATCCTAGCACTACAGTAGTCTGCAGTCAGACTGCTAGCTTACTTTACAGACAGCCTTTGTAACAGAAAAATCACAACTCACTCCGTAGTCTCTGTTTACATCACTAATCTGCCAATAGTTGTTCGGAATACCCATCCGAATATATTCTTCATTGAGGTTCACAAGCTTCCAGCCTTGTTCTCGTTCTTCTTTATCTAATTTTGGATTGAATGAGAAACAATACAGCTCTTCGTATTTCACTGAAAAAAAAAAACCAAGCAAACAAACAAAACCAATAAATCACATCAGATCCATAAATCACGCTTCAAAACCGGAATTTGGTATTGTCCTTTAAGTAGTTTCTTTTAAAATAGTACGCTTTGCTATACAAAAGCACATATCCTAGTTTATAACTATGTTCAAGTACCCCTGGAAAGTACTGTGCTCTTTTATTATTTGTATATGTTACAATATATATGCCTTATTAATAATGCTACTTCTGCTAGAGCTCTTCTCTGCTGCATTGTAAAAGCCTCCCCCAGCACAAAGACAAAATATCAGGGATAATATGATTTCACCCAAAGAAAACTAAAGTCAGTGCCAGAATAAGCAGTTGTTCTACAAAAGAATTTGCTGGCCAAAAGTAGCTTAGAAGTCCCTTTATTAACATAACATCTGTCCTGTAGCAAAGATAAAAGATCTGAAGGATGGACTATGCAGCACAACCTTCCAAAAATGAAATAAGTCAGAAGTTTTTGTCCCTCAGTAGGGAAGTTTCAAATAGATTCAATGAAATCTTAGTTTAGTGGACTGCAAAATTCTGAATTATTAGTGAAGGCATTCAAGATACAGATGTTGTAATAGCATAAAAATCTCATATGTTACATCAATCATTTTATCACACCATGAAATTGTTTAAGAAGCTATGTCACCCATCACCCTTGGTCAAGGACGCTTTGCTGGTGCTGGAGTTTTAAAGGTTTTTTTAAGGAGTATATCTGTATTTATGCTAATGAGAGTCTTAATCCTGGTGACCAATGGCAGCCAGACACCATTGTCATTAAATGCCAGCTGTCACTGATAACTATTCAGCATATAGCTTGAAATGTTCTCATTGATACTTGAGATATTGTTATGTCACAATGGGATGTTTCATCCTGTTGCTCTAAGTTCTTTAAAACTTTCTCACCATCAAGTTTTTAACTTTAGAACTGAAGTAAATAACAAGCTGAGTCCTCTCTAATTTCATAGTTCTCCACTGATACACTTGCTCCACAATATAATTTTAACAAGATAAGTAAATTTAATACTATGCTTTCTTTTCTAATAATATATATACCTAACAAGCAGAGTCTTCAAACACTATAGTAAGGAATTTATAGCTATAAAAATAATAACCACAAAATCAAACACAATATTAATAATAATAAGGCTCCCACCTTTTTCCAGTGAAAGTCTTTACTTTTGATTATATCTTCTAAAGGTTTACATTAATTTATATTTTGCATTTTAAAATCTTGGCATGGAATATATCATAAGTTTTTTATCACGGTAGGAACGTGAAAGTTCTCTGGATTTAGAGACTTGTCAGTATTTTCCTAAATTGACACTTAGACAAGGCATCCAGTAAACAACATTTACACATAAAATAGCATTATAATGTATTTTAAGGCCCACGATACCCTAGAGTATTATTGTAAACAAAAGCTCATGTCATACTTTATGGAACAAATTACTTGTAATGTCCTTCCTTCATTGCTCCATAAGTGATTATTTTTATATGCTTGCCTACTTGGAGACCTTTTCTTTCATCACACATCTCTAATCAGGCCTTTTTTCTGAACCTGCAAAGGACAAAGATGCACAGCTACATTTCTTCCATTATATTCTCCCTCTTCAGGATGAGGATTGACTTTTGTGCCAGTTTCTTTCCCATACCTGGTCGTGCCAGACGTATCAGAGATATGTACACGTCATGGCAGTCTCGTTCCTGAGGGATGACCAGCTGGATGACCTGGAAGTTCTTGCAGCGGATCAGCAACGGGCAACCAGTGGCGGTGGTTGCCTGTTTCTCAATAGAGGAAATCTGACTGTGAAGAACCTGTGAAGGAATTGAAAACAGTTATGCCAAGTGATTAAAATCTTTAAGAAGAAATAAAATTATTTCTAATGATGTGCCAGGGCAGGCACAGTAGCTTCTACTACTGTTTCAGAAAATCCCCATGCTCCTCCTCTTGTAGTTTTGTTCCAACCTCCAGCTTCAGCCTCAAGCAGCAGCTGATACATCACCTATAGACAAAGAAGCACTTCTGGAGTATTTCAGCGGCTCAGACATGAGGCTGGTGATGCTATCCAAAGTTTTTTTGTTTGCTTGCTTTAGTATAAGCTAGCAGTTGTCAGAAAAAGAGCTCTTCTCATCTATCTGCACAGTGAAAAGATGACCCAGCATCAGTTAGTTAAGGATAAAATGTTTGGCCTCCTCATTGGCAGAATGGTAGTCCTGATATAATTTTAAATACTGCATCAGATGAGATGAAACATTACAATAAAAATCAGGAGGGGAATAGTGGGACCAAATGAGGATGGAGTCAATAATTAGTACAAAAATGGGCAAAAGATTTATAATAAGCTAAATAAAAGACTCTCAAATGGTAAGATACTGGAGCTGTATCTGTATCTATTTTGAGCAATACATCAAAATAGATAACTAAAAATTACCTTAAAAAAACACAAACTGCATTATGAAAAATAAAAATTTAAAACTAAAAAATCAGTGATCCAGCACAAGAATTCAGGGAGACAGGCAAGAGTTGACTAAGCCAAGGTAGTAATTCACATTCAAAGCGTTTCTCCTCAGTTCTTCCTGTATGATAGGAGCAGTGATGTAGTTTACCGCAGCCTGTTCCTCCATCAATCACATCTGGTATGCTTATAGTGAAGGTCCTTCTACTCCTCTTACTGTGTTGCAATCCATTGAAAATTTTCAAAAATTACCAGGCTGAATTTCACACGCTCTGAAGTTATAAAAGCATCCTTATGAACTAATTTACTGTGTTTGAACTGTTTTGCAAGTTATTTTCAAATTACCGTCAACAAAGCACCATGCCCTTACAGCTAAATGAAAAAACCAAAAATTTATACCCAGGTTTCTTTACGAGTTTCAGAACCATTTTCCACAAATATGACATGGGTAGCTGTTAAATACAAGGTTCCCAGCGCAGCTTTTCTTGAAGATAAACGATCAAGTAACCGAACATTTTCCACCTATACAAAGGAAAAAAAAAGGAAGTGGTTAGGCTGTGACACAGCCTGCTATAGCGAGATCTCAACATCCACATTTTGTCCATTACAAAGTAAGTTCTTTTCAGTACCATATGAAACCACTTTCAGAAGAGTATAACTGAGCATAAGTATAATAAGAAAATATTATTATATTATGTGATCTATTTCCAGATCTACCTTAATGTTCATTTTCCTCCCTCTTGTGGTACCTCTGTATCCAAAAATCTGTAAGCAAAGAATTCCAAAGACAATTTCTCACTTGAGCTCTTTCCTGTTATCTCACGTTACCAAAACCCTGTGATAGCAAGGCAGGCCCTGGCCTGCAGCTAACCTCTACCTGCATGTTGTCCATTAAAGCCATGCCAGGACTCTCAGTGATACACAGGAAGCTAAATAAAAAATAAAATAAAATAAAAAATAAAAAATAATATAAAAAATAAAAAATTTAAAAATAAAAATAAAAATAAAAATATAAAATATAAAATATAGAATAAAAATAAAAATATAAAATATAAAATAGCAGGAAGTGATAGTTGTCTTTCTTCAACCGATCTCAGTTGGACTCCCAGGTAAGTCTCCGTTGATAGTTCAAAAAAATGTTTCAGGGTTTGCTTCTACACTCCTATTAGGGCTGACAGCAGTGGTCACACCAGAAATTTTTGCCTTCAGTCACTTTTCAATGGGAATCAAAGACTTTACCCGCACTGCCCTGCCTCATTTGACACAAAATGGGCATTCTCTCTTTTCTACCCTCCTGACACAGGTGAGTCCATAACGTGTTGGTAACTCTCAGATCACCAGCTTGAGGCTTGTACAGCATTAATATTTTGTATATGGCATGTGTCATAGGCATTTGTCTAATGTTACATAGCATTCTGACTGAGAAACTAGAACAATAAAAATATCAGCAAGGTGGATATTACATGGGATAAAAACTGCCTAAAACAGTTAACAATTTGCTACCACAGGTTTGATGGGTTTCCTACTACAACAAATTTAAAACTACGAGTTGGTTTTCCTAAAATCATACCCAGTTCAAAAAGTGAAACCAAGGAATGCTCATGGTTGACATAATATAACTTGTATTAAATTATCAAAATGATCTCTCTGGTCTTATAAAGCTGGAATCGTATGAGAGCCCATGCTTTTCAGGTAAACAGCCACACAGATCTGTGCAGCCTGTCCACTGCTGCAAAGGATCTTCAACACACTGGCTAATCTTCTCTACATCCTCTCTTCAACTCTTCACTCAAGACTTACAATTTCTTTTATACACCCAGACTTAGGGATGTTAACTGTTGAAGAGATACACCCTCAGTAAAACAAAAAGGGACTAGTCTTGCATTTGAAGTACAGAAGCTGACTTAAATGAGAAGAGGGAAAAAAATAAAAGAACAGAGTTAAAGAAGATCCTATCACTTTTGCATTAAAAAAAAAGTGTAATTTTGCACCAATTTCCTGAAAATCAGAATTGGATGCAACAGATTAAAAAAAAAACAGAATAAGAGGATCAGCAAAATCAATTTCATTTTTAATAGTGCAGAGATTCCATGTTACATTGACAGAAACTTCCTAAAATGCTCTCAGAGATGGGATGTAGCTATGTATTCTCAAAATTTTGCAGAAATGGTTCCACTGAAATCACACCAGAAACAGAATGATGCCGGCACCTAAGAATTACGTGTTTACAATGTGTATTCCAAACCTGCTGCAGCATTTTAAAAATAGTAATAAAGAAATACTTAGAGCTAAAATAAGCCAGTTTGGTAGCAAAATGCCTAAAATCAAACAATTAGTAAAACCAAGTCTTCTCCCTCAAGGCCATTTATAATCTGCTTTAAACAAAAATAAAACAGCTAGAAAGCATGGATATGGTCTTTTCCCAGGACCATCTACTTCAGAGGTCACGTATTGGGGTGAGGAGGAATGGAAGAAACAGTATTAACCCTGTAAACATTCAGTAGGAAGTAAAAGAGGAGTTACAAAAGAGCAGGGACCATACAAAATAAAGATGTAGGCAGTGCCCCTCTAAAAGGAACCCACAAATAACAATAAAAGTGAGGTTTGTCCAGACAAAAAAGATACCTACACTGCAGTCCAGCCAACATGGACTCTGCAGTACAGCCATCAATCTTGCACAAGGCAGTCATCACCCACACCCTACAGACCGAGGTAGTTTAGGCTGTGAAACTCAAGCAAAGCAGACATCCATACAGCAGGGCAGGGGCTGAGGGATGACTTTCCAGGCCTCCTAGTCACATACTCTCCCCACCCATCAGTCACAGCCCCATGACTGAATCATGCTAACAAACAAAGCTCATTTGGGGTTTATTTTTTTATACAGAGCTACAAATAAACTAAAGGTTGGATCTGAATAAACAGGAACAGTTGCAATAAGAACTGTGCATTAAGTCATATTTCATCAAAGCAAATACAATGGCTGCACTGGGTGAGATCAGAGATTCACCCAGCCCTGCAGTTATCTCTCAGAGTGGAAAACTGCAGTTGCTGAGGGAAGAATAAGAGGGAAGCATGTACCGTTGTTCCCTCAGGATGCTATCCTTGCTTCTAAAAAGCAGCAACTCCAGGGTCTTCCTAAGCTGAGGTCATAGTTTTTAAGAGCCCCAACTGCATTTTAATTCCATTAATTTTGTTAAATAACAGTTTGGATTCTTGTAACATACTGGCATGCACTGCACCCTGTGAGAGTGAACTTCATACTTCACCTATGCATTGAGCAAAAAAATCCATTCTTGCTTGTTTTGAACCTGCCACCAATAGCAGGTGCACCATGCATTTGGTGAACAAGTTGGTAAACAGGGAATGCCGTTCCTCATTTCCTTCTGTGCTTCACACGCCGTTACCGATCCTTCCCTCCATCCTTGTGTTCCCAGTCTGAAGAGCCCAACTTCATGCAGTTGTGACCTTTAAGGAAGCTATTCCAGACAAGCTCTTCCACATTTCCGATTATCCTATGAGATGTCTGTTTCTTGAGAAGAGGCCAGAAGTGCAAACTGAATTCAAGATTTGAGTGTACATCAGGTTTGTGTAGTGGAATGGTGATGTTTGCTGTTTTGTTCTCCATTCTATTTTTACAAATTTTCAATCATTGCTTGCTTTTGCATTCTCTGCTGAACACAGTGGTGTGTTTGTTTTTTTTTTTTTAAAACCTACGCCCTATGCATATTATCTTATATTTATTAATGATTTATTTTGTACATCAGTAACATGAGACATTGCTTCAATCCCCTGCAGCAATCTTTCATTTCTCCTACCCTGAATAATGTCAGTACTATCAGTGAACTTTGCCACCTCTGGCATCTCCTCCCCTCCCTGTATCTTTCAAAACATTTATAAGTCAAACATCACAGGTTCTTATAGAGTTGTTGGATCTCTAGTGGTAAGTTCCCTCTACTGTAAAAATGGTCAATATAATCTTACTACTTGTTTCTTATTTTTTAATTGGTTATTACTGAGAGGCCTGAATGTCTTATCCTATGATACGTAAGATTCTTCAAGAGCCATTGATGAAGGACATGCTCAAATGAATTCTGGAAAATAAACTAGCTGCTATCAAATGTGTCACCCTTGTTCATATGTTCAGTTACTTTTTCAAAGAAATGTTAGAGATTCTGGGTTCCTTTATGAAAGCTCTGCATATTCTTCCCCTTTTTATCAAACTTATCCAGAAAACTAATAATTTAGAAGGGAGCCTAGGGAGTATTGCAGCTCCTACCTATTTATCAGATTAGGTACCATATTTATCCCCTTCATTTTTTTCAGACCAAGAAACTTAGAAGCATTACACCATTACTACTGGCTTGACAGTTTTGTACTTTAGTTCTTTTAACTTGCATGGATACTATCTGGTCCTGGTAATTTTTTAGTGTTCATTGTTGCCAGTTTCTTCTGAAATCTATTCTTGTTAACACTTTTATCAGTGACAAATCTTCTCATATGTTCTTGACAGAGAAATAGACCAGAATGGGCATGTCCCTAAATACCTTCCCTACTTCGATCATTTACTAGTCCTTTATATTTTCTGTCAGGATTCTACTTACTCAAAGACAGCTTGAAAATGGCTTTACTAGTGGTTTTTGCCAGGTTGATCCGGAAAACTTCTTTTGGCTCGCCTTATTTCGTTTATATATTTAACTTGTTTATGCTTTACTTTCCTCATTTAAGCACAACTTCAACTTGAAGAAACGCCTTTTACTTCTAATAAAAGAAATCCTTTTAATAAGAGACATTCACTTCCTCCTTCACCCTGCTGTTTAGCTATGCAAACCTTTTTTTTTTGGTCTTTTAAAGCCTTTTTCTGGAAGTCAGCTTGCAGTGAGCTCCCACATTTAAACAATCTTCATGACTCCTATAAACATTTTAAGTTTTGGCTCTCTTTCTTTTTAAACAGTTTTCACATTTTTATGTAGTTTCCTCTTTGAAGTTAAACATTACCATGGGAGATTTCTTTCCCCTTTCTTTGCTATTTCAAGACTACTGCATTTAAATACATTACTTGCTGTCACGCAGAATAACAGCTGTTACTTTGAACCAGGTCTTTCTGTCACTGTCTAAGACCAGTTCCTAGAATAATATTGAATTACTTACAATTACTTTTTAAAATAAATATATAGCCTCTGTATAAGCAATCATTTTAAAAAATGAAAATTTTACTCAGAATCATATCCCCCCAGCCCATTTATCCAATCTCAATTTAGTAAATTATATCTCCCACTGTTATTGCATTTCCTGTTTTCATGTCCTGTTTGATCTTGTTTAGGTTGTCACAGGCAATGCCTCGATTTAGGTAGGACAGTCGGTACTACAGTACTAATCCTGTATTGCAGTCCTGTGGTGCTACGGTTCTACTTTTCTGGTTTAATCTTGTACCTGCAATCTGTAGGGACTCTTTGCTTTTGTGATGTAGCTAACTGGTGAGATTTTACTTTCTTCAAGACAAAAACAATTACTCTTTGACAGGCATGACTTTACCTGTCTTTCCTATGTAATTTGTCATTGATGTGCTTGTCACATTGATTATTTTTCTTCCACTAAGTTTCTAACATGCCTATTACATCAACATTCTCATTTATAACCAGTAACTTTAGTTTCCATTTTCTTTCCAGACTTAATATTTGTACTGAAACACACACACGTTTGGTCCAATTGTCTATGTTTCTTTGTTCTGGTTAAGTGGAACCCTTGTCAATTTCTATTATTTATTTGAGAACATTTTTTGTACTGACTATTTTTGTGACACAGCACAGTATACAAAATGTCATACATCATCTGCCTTCTAGCAAGAGTTTCTCAGTTTTTCAGTACTTCAGTGTGGCTAAGTACAGCTCGGAAGGAGCTTTCCTACCAGGCTCAACAGGGAAAAAGTACTGATTTTGAGATGACGCATCAGATGGAATTTTTATCTAGCCTTTATTTCTGCTGACCTCAGGGAGTACAGTCAGAGTCAGTTAAAATTAGCAAGAACCTCAAAATTTGGCTCAATAAAAACTGGCACGATTCATTGATAAGCCTTGCCTAGTTCTCACACGATATATGTCAATCTGTGATTGTAGTATGAGAAAAATAAAGAAGTTTTATGAATAATCTCCCTCATGAACCACGTTATCATATATAACATAATTTCCAAAGGGAAAGGGAACTGCTTAAGTCTAAACTCTACCTGGATTCAAGTCCACAGTTCTGATTTATAGTAAGTGGCATGAAGTGCCTTCAGGAGAAGTAAGAGCCTCTAAGCTCTCAGGAGCTTGCTCCAGAAATTCTCTGCATAACCTCCTGCATGGGTTTACATGGTTTTCATCTGAGCTCCACCTTCTTTCTTCTGCCTAGCTTCCAGTTACTCAAACCTGAAAAAACAGTATATTTCACCTACAGACAAGGGGGGGCGGGAAGTAAAAAAAAAAAAAAAAAAAAAAGTCGTAAAATAGAGCTAGCCTCAATCTGAAATTTCATTCTGCTGATAAAAGGATTGAGAAGGAGCCTTCTTTCTTCTTCTCCACCCTCCCAATCAGGAAAAGAGAGTCAAGTCAAACAGTGTTTTTAAATGGTGTAGAGGGAATGTGAATTTGTTCATTCCCACAAGAGAGGAACATGTGTTGCAATAGTGCTTCAAAAGAAACAGAGTTTTGCTATACAAAAAGTAGCAGCATGCAGAGAAATCAACATTAACAGGGAAAAAAAATGTAATATCAGAAAGAGTAGTAATTATCTCCTACTTTTTCTTCAAAAAATGCTCAATTTTTTCACCAAAACTATCACAGAGTTTATTGGATAACATAAGAAATCGTGTATGTACTGTCACACACCACAAAAAAGCATACACACCATGCACATGTGCTTTGCCTAAAATGAACAGCTGGTGGGAGAGACCAGACCGGAATATACCATGTAAAGTCTAAAAAAGAGTAAAACCAGCCTGGTTAGCTGAGAGCTGGAAGAACTCATGAAGGAAAAAAGAAAGCATTAGACAACCCAGTCTGGAGAGTGGCATCTAAGTAAAAACTTCAATAATTTATTTGAAACTGTTGCCCCATCATTTATTTTGCCTGATGACTGTGGTTGTCTAGGCTTAAAGAAAAGACTGCCGAGAGATTTACTTCAATGATTACAACCCCTTACATTGGGGATAAATAAAATTGGCCAGAAGCTCTATTTTCAATGCAACACAGATGACAGAAAAAAGGAGGCAAAAATAGAAGTTAAAGGGAATGCAAATGAAGAACAGATGGAAGGCACTTTTTACTCAGAGAGTAAACATGACAAATGACTTACAAACAAGGTTGCCAGGAGGTCATTCAAGAAAATAATGTCATATAAGGGAAAAGCATGGGTCAAAACTTTATTCAGGCACAACTCCCACCAGTTTCAATGGCACTCCCACCTAAGGCAGAATGGCAAAGATATGACCCTGAAAGTGTTCAGAAAAGTTGGTGTGCCAAAATGGTATTACTAAAAATATCCATGTGCCCTAATTTGTTTTCATTTTTAGCATAGATTACTTCTTGAATAACCTCTGACTATTTATAAATGCTTCTTGAATATGCTACCTTCATTCTCACTTCCTTTAAGATGTTTCAGTATCTCCAAACACATGGTGGCATCATAAAAAAAAATGCAGTAGTTACTGCTACTTTTTCATGCTGTTCATAGCTCCACGTGGGAAAGCTCTTTCAGATAAATGCAGGATCAGTTCCGACTGCAGACTCAAACTCAATTAGCGAAAGGAGAGGGAAGGAAAGCTATACAGCAGATTGGTCAGACTAGGAAAAAACAGGCCTTGGAGCAAAACCTCAATCCCATGCCTTTCCACATCGTTTTGCTTCTTGATCCAACAACACTCGTGTACACCAGGGGGTTGCTATCTGACACAAAACAGTCTCTACTGTAGGATTTTCAAATAAAATGAAATTTTGAATTAGGAAAAACCATCTCAATGAGTTTTATTCTCACTACACAGGTTTTCGGTCTGTGTGTTTGCTTCCCATGTATTAGCTAACCTGTAGCAGAAGACACTTGAACTGCCAGTTCTGCCATGGTAGTCACCAAGCTGCCTGTTACAATGATTGCTGTGCATCTGGAAGGAGAACACAAGCAGAAAAACCTATATGGTAGCCAAGAACAAAATAGCTCTGCTTCCATGTTTCACCAAGTGCTCCTTTCTCCCTTAGGAGGAAATGTTACTAATTCCTCTAATTCCTTATCACAAAAAAAGGAAGAAAAGCCAGAAAACCATCCCAGCCAGGAGAAAGCTGCTAATTAAAGGTAAGCAGGAATGTCCTAGCTCACAGCACATCCTCAGGAACTTCTCCGTTGTTTAGCCAGTTAAAATTCATTGCTCTACAACAAAAGCCTGACCAAAGCCAGTTCCAGATAAAAGATGATCAAGTACCTTGACAGTTGACAGTACAAAGGAGTTTCAGAGATTCTTCAAGGGTAAAGAAAGACTGCTTCCACAATGGTCTGTGCTGCTGAAAAGGTTAACCCAAAGCCAGGGAATGGTGCTGGGCCCCAGTTAGGTTAGCAGCACGCACTTACCCCTAGAGAGGCTTCTTCTTGTCTGTCCAGGACTTTGTCTTCCCTTGGGCTCCTAGACCGCCCACGGAATTCAGCCGTTTTCCCTACTCACTCTGTGATGTTACACATGCAAGTAAAAGCAAGAAGAAACCAAAACCCGGGAATTAGTGACAGGACTCTGACTTCACACTCAACACTGCAAGCACACAAAACCTGCAGGAAGAGCTTGTGTCAGCCAAAAGCCTAAGCCTATTGAGAAAAAAGGAGCGCAGCTGGTAGGTTTGAGGCCAAGTGGAATATTTGAGTTTTCGTCACCCTGGTTGACCCCAGCTATCCATGTGTTTAGCATAATTCCTGAGGGTGGATAAAATACAACATGCAAAACGCTACTACAATTTTTTCACACAAGATAGTATAGTGTTGTACTCGTTAAACAAAGTATACAATAAGTGATCTTGCATGATCTTGGCACAAGAATAAAGGAAAACTGAATTGCCAATTGATGCTGCCCTTTAATGGGGTTTCTATTCTATTTCATAAGAATCATGAAAACTGTAGTTGATCCATGTAACTTTTTTGTATTTCCATGTCTGAAAAGATTTCCCAAGTGCAGTAAAATAAGGCACAATCTGCAACACAGAGTTGGATGGTTGCATATGTCAGAAGAATCAACCAAAGCCAAAAATACTGAAATCATTAAATTTAAGTAAAGGCACCTTAAGCTCTGCATTGTAAAATGTCAGGGCAAACCTTACAGGATGGGGAGAAATACTCAAGAAAAACCTAAACAAGCCTAATTTACTAAAGGACTACAGTGAAATGAGAATACTGGGAAAGGTCTCAAAAATATTGTAAGTAACGACTCAATCTTAGCAAGGCAGTGAACAAATTACCTAACAATTTGGCTTAAAGAAAAACTTGTCTGCTAAAAACTACAGAAGGTGGGAGGTCAGTACCATATTATCACATACAGCTGAGTAGCAGTTGTATAATGGACGCAGTGAACAGAAACCTATTACAAGTGTATATACCATTATAATATGATGTCAACACTATAATGTGTTTTCTCTTTCAGCCTATACTAGA
The DNA here is from genome assembly GCA_009769605.1 of Bucorvus abyssinicus. NCBI lineage: Eukaryota > Metazoa > Chordata > Aves > Bucerotiformes > Bucorvidae > Bucorvus > Bucorvus abyssinicus. Next base: position 32,728,407 of record CM020026.1, read on the forward strand.
CCTCACTTATCTAGAAAAGAAGAAGAGTGCAACTGCAGGATTTCCCAGTTTTTCTATGTGTTCTATTAAAAAACATACCTAACAGCTTTAATTTAGGGGGAAAAAAATGATTCCCCAAGTCAGTAAATCTTACTACTTTTGCCAAAATTGTTTAGATTTAGTTCTGAAAAAAACGCTTAAAGCAGTAAGCTGAAGTAGGGAGAAAGAATTCTGCATGCAGCCAACAGATATTGGAAATAAATATATGTTTAAATTCCTCCATTTGATACAAGCTTTTCTGTTGCATATTCAAAATCATGCCCTGTTCAGCAGTCTGTTTTAAAGAAGCAATACCAGGCCCTTCCAGCTCTGCAGGCCACAAGAGATGGATTTGTAGGACTCCGTTTTCTCATGGTGGGGATTTGTCTTTCTCAGCAGAGTACACCTGCACACCATGAAATGTCAGTGTGTATTTTCTGTTGCAAACAGATAATTCCTTTAGCTTACAGACAATGATAGATCAAATACCACCCACTCGAGTCCATTAACAGCAGGCTTAGAGATTCCAGCCTTGACCACTCCAAAGCCAAGCTTCTCAAATCCTCCACTCCATCCTTATTCTCCTACTGTGCATAAACAGAATCAAAGAGTACCCTGCAGACATGCTGTCTTAATGATTTTCAGCACCTTTTTTTAAGTGCAACAAGTTTTAGAGTTACTGGTTTAGACACAGATACCAAGACAGCAAATTAAAGTATGTAGTTTTCCATGGTTTTTAGAGCTTGTTTTATGACTTGATCCAGCTGCCTCCATTGAGGGTCACATTATTGAAAATATGGCAGTTTGGCATAGAAAATCCAAAGGAGGTCTGCCAACTTCAGGATTAGGAAAATAGTTATACTATTATGGACTTAATGGAACAATCTAAATCTAAAAGGAATAGACACAAAACTAGAAATCTAAAGACAAACTACCTACCTAATTAATACAATGAGTATACAGATCCCACAGAGGAGAAAGTGCCTTCCTACTCACACGACATGGGAAAAACAAGGTATTTAGAGAAACACTTGATTTTTAAGACAACACTACAACCAAAATAGAAATAAAGTGCATATTGGGAACAGGCCTACGTATGAAAATCAAGTTTCAAAAGTGAAAAAGCATTTAGAATAGAAGGGCTCTAACGTAAAATAAAGAAAACCAAGTGAAAATATAACCAAAACCATAAATGGCAAAATGCTAGATCCTGAGTCTTTTCAAGCCAGACTAATTTTTTCATTGCCTTAAATGACCTTTGGATTAGGATCACTGGCTCTATCAGTGTTCATGCTTCAGGACATAAACTGGGAAGCATCTTCCCAGATGGATCATGCTTTCCTTCACTTCCCTTTACATTGGCTGTTAGTATTCTGGATCAGATGTTTTGCTGACAAAATCAGAAGCACCACTAGTCTGATCTAATAAATCAGCTCCTGTGCTCACTTGGCAAGTCATTCACCTCACAAAGGTCAGTATGCTCCTGGACTTACTGTAGATTACATAGAGCCAGTAAACATTGAATTAGCTATTATTTAAGTAGTCAACTATCCTACAGACTCTTACTACTACACAGGCAGAGTTTTGAGACGATGAATATACGACATATTTTAATAGTTTTACCTGTTTCACACAACGTTTCCAATGGGACGGTCAAAGATTAAAAACAGAAGATGGGTGAAGAGGACCAAAAGCAATTTTGTTTTTTCAAGAGAATGTATCAGTATGAGAAATATGACTCATATTACAGAAGTGAGAAAACAGATCTAAGAGTAGTGAACAGAAGAAGTTGGTTATTACAACAGAAAATGAAGAAGGTATTAATGACATCTAAGTTTCAGTGCCCTATTTAGGTAACTAAGTTACAAGCTTCTGCACTTGAAGAATAGATGGTGAATGGAGACTGTGAATCTAGTCTAATGGGATTCTGGAAATTCCTTTGCCCATGTCCATGGAGCCTCTGTTCTTAAATTATATACTTAATGCTAAATAGTAAAAGTGGGATCCCATAAGTAGTGATGCCCAAAAGGAAAAAAACAAACAGGAGGAAAAAACAATGCAAAATTTGCCCAAGTACACAGAAAAGTGAAATTTCAGCTGAAACTGCACTCCAAAGTTTTAGTTCTAGTCTTCTGCAAGGAACAAGTTACATGAAAAACCACAGGGGTATACCACTGATATTTCATTATATTGATATTATCAATACCGTGATATTTCATTATGTTGCCAATAGAAAAATTGCAACCCACTTTGACAAAATGGGGGGTTTGTGGATCATGTAGCAGTTTTACCTGTGCCACCTACTCCAAGCTCAAAGTAAAGGGAGAAAAGTGTGATAACTTTGTGATATTTTGAAATTTCAGCAACACGAGGTAGGGTTTTGCCTACTACCTCATCAGAATAACACTGTTGAGCTAAACACATCTGTAATACAAATAAATTTTGCATAGATAACAAAACTGAGGAAAGAGAATAGCACAATTCATGGCTGTGGTGTGCTCCTGTGCTGAATCTGCCAAGGTTCCTTTGGCTCCTTGCCCTAAGCAATGTGCAAGTGCTTGTGTGGCAAATAGAAATAGCCACTGCTTTGGATCACTCTGGTTTAGCTTCTTCTTACCTGTCCAGAATGTCCCTGTTTGTTGGTGCAAGATGAGGTTCAGCCTGGTACATCACATATAAAATCTATCAATGCTGGAGGCATTTCCAGGGCAATCACAATTAATGAAATATTTTATTTATTCACATTAAAATTCCAGCAAAGTAGAAGACAGATGCAACTAAGGGAAAATTACATAATTATTGATGAAAATGTCTTCTGTTTCAGTATGAAAAATTATGCCTTCCAAAGTTTTTCACTTTGGATCAAGATTTTTTGACTGTTTAAAAATAGAAACACTTCACTTTGAAAACTTCAGTGCAACATTTCACAGCTTGAAACATCATCTGCTTACCCTGCCTCTGATAGACTCCTCTCTCTTCGACAGTCCTCCCAGAGAGCTGGCACCCAGAAAATCCTGAGCACCCTGAAGCTCAGAAATGAGATTTCCAGCTCCAAACTCTAGAAAGGGGAGTTTTGGGGGAGGGAAAATAAAAAAGGCTTCAGCTCTACCACACAGAGACCAAATTAGTGTCCTAACAGTGAAGAAGCCTGAATTACCTGAGTTTCCAGGTTCCTGGTTTCACAGAGCAAACCAAAGTTCTCAAATTAGCAGGCAAATGCAAGTCTCCCGGATCTTTGAGATGTGCTGGCTCAGTGTGGGCTGTGAGAGCTGCAAGATGTTGACTGTGGAGCTGGGAAAGAAGAGCTAGCTATGGTTAGGTCTCGAGATTGCAGAACTGATCTAGGACCATGGAGCTCGGAAACCCCAAACTCTCCACTATCACTGCTGACTTGAAGGAAGGACAGTTCTCGGATCCCCAGCAATCTCCTGGGTACATAGCCAGGAAAATAGGCAAATTTTCATCAGAACCCTGATGATGCTTTCACAGAACTTCAGCAACAACAAAAACCTTCTGTGACTCATTTTAGTCTGGTAGATAAGAACATGTCAATTTAAAATTATATAATTGAGAAGTTCCTTGTAAGGCAAAAATAAAATTCTAAGAGCTGAAGAATGGAAAGAAGGTGGAGTCCAACAGAAATACTTCAGAAGAAGGAAAGTAGCAACACTACAACCTGACAAGCCTGGGAGAAAGAAAAAGAACCATACAAAACAGTAAACAAGGAAATACTGCTCTGGGAAAAAAACAGCAGCCAAAATCTTCCAATATAACAAGACAAAGTCTGGTATTGACATATACACAGGGGGAATGAGCCAAGCTAAACCCATGATATGAGGGAGGAGGAAACCCAAGACCCAAAGAGCAATTCTGGCTATGTGATTCACTGAAATTACAGTGTAAGATTTCTTTTTAGCAGGAGTTAGTTTAATTTCACTAATAATGAAATTATCTTAAACCCACCCAAATCAAAGACAGCTCTGGGTCTTCTTCAGTTCCAAAAAGACATATTAATGATATTATAATGGTAAAGATGATAAGAAAACTGAGACTGAAACGGGCAATCCCCAGCTGGATTGTAGGCCAGTCAAGTTAGCTGTGAAAATATGACCTATGAGTGAGGTAAATTGTACATATCATTTGTATCATCTTTGTGGTCCATACTGTAATCAGGCTGTGGTTCTGACATCTGGACAAATACAGCTAAATTTTAAAAGTCCACAATTCTCTGAGGTAGCTTACAGAAAAAAAATATCCTTGAGTTAGAATTTAATTAAACTGATATCATGAATGCACAATAACCATGATTTACATGACCTCTTGACCATTTTCTGACTAAATCTTTCGAGAATAATAGCTGTTACAAGATTTTGTTTAAATCTAAACTGACTCTAATAAGCAGGTCCTTTGATGACTGTAGTTCAAAACAAATATTTTAGGAGGAAATTCCAAACTGAGAGCTTAAACCAAATCCCACATCACCTAGATATCCTCTGCAGTTCCTATTTTAATTTTATCCACGTCTAGTCTTGAATTCCAAACCACACAACACTTTTCAGCACAGTATATTACAAGGCTTATTTGCAATAAATTTATCATTTGTGCTCAAAGTTCCACAGCACAAAGATGGAATAAATGGAACCCAAAGAAAACTAAATTACATTCTAAATAGGGAAGATTCATTAACAAGAAAAAATCTGTAATGCACAAAATCAGAGTCAAAAGTGTCCAGAATTAGTGTAGATTTTTTAATGCATCACTTTTAGTATAAGCAGTCAAGTAGAATGACATGTTTGAAGTCATTAAATGTGTCTGGCCCCAGGAAAGGTTAAACAATTCCTGACTATGATGTAAAGTTAGAAAACACTTATGGAATCAGAAAGCACCAGCTGAGCTGTAAGGTGTTCTGCTCTGAGCTGTAGACTTAGTACAGAAAAGTGAATACTGTCCACCTTTACACAACACTTCAAAAGCTGAAAATCAACTTGGCACTCAAAAGAGCTTGCAGTAAATTGTCTACTGTAAGCTGATGATCCAAAACACCAGTAAAAGGCAAGGGCCATGCCAGCCTTACCTTCCCTGCCTTTCCTAAATAGCAAGCTAAATAAAAGTTTAGCCAAGAGCTGGTACTGCTATGGCAAAGTGTCTGTGGCACTCCATTCCCTGGCTCTTGGGGGTAACAATAAGCCCACATCCCCAGATAGTTCCTGATATTGCTTCAGAACTGCTGATACCTTCCTACATTTCTGAAGTGAAATCAAACTTTTCCAAAAAGAACAGTAGCCTGAATATGGAGAACTTAACTATAATATTAGCTCCTATCTCAACGGAAGGCAGCAGAGAGCAATGGTGGAAACGGCTGCTTAGCTTAAACATAGGTGGAGATCCATCAATTCAGCAGATGTAGTTGCAGAGTAAAGACTTGGCTTACCGTGTTCAGTTTTGTCATTGGCCCAGATGAGCACCTGGACAAATCTTTTGCCATTTACACGTGTCCCATGTTAAGTGGATGTAAATTTTATGGGTTTCCTGATGGAGACATTGGGAAAATTAACTTCTATTACAAAGCTTTTTGAATTAAAAGGAAGAACTATGGAGAGCAAAAGACTGAGAACAAAACGAAACAAAATTCATTTACACATGCTGGAAATTCCTTTCGGAAAGTAATACATCTGGTAGAAAAATCTGTCATAATCTGCAGGAGATCCCTTCCTGAGAAAGGGATCATTGAAAGGAAATATCTCACTGTAACATCATAAAAATGAAAGCACTTGAGCAACTCATCTATTGTGTTAACAGGAGATACTGAGCCAAATTAATTTCTGGACTAACTCCACTTGAAGACAGCTATTACACCAGGGATAAATTTTATGTATTCTTTATTACAAGAAGAGCATTCAGGAGTATTACCGTCAATATACAGGCAAATGATAGGGAACAGTGGTAAATAAAATAAAGTAACTGATTAGCAACAGTGTATGAAGTCCCCCTATGAAGTAAACATATCTTCAGAGCTCTTTATCTGTCAACCTGTCCATGGCCAGACATAACTCTACACATTAAGATGTGCTTCTAGTGCAGAAGTATTGCTTATTTGTTTTTTATGACTGTTTGTCACATTTTGGGTTTCAACAGTTACCCTAGACTATCTCGCTGCTTAATCCGTACTCATGGCAGACAATGGTTTTAATAATGTTTAAAAGATTATTGGAGTTACACATAATTCTATTTAGCAATGAGTGACCGTTAGCAACTCTTAACTGTACTCAAATTACAGCATTCATACATAGGATGACACTTGCTTTGTGAAAACATCATTACTGCACAGGTATGTATGTATAAGCGCACACCATACATGCACTCTCTGTTCTACTGATAGTATAACGATAGAACAATAGCATTTAGCACATAAAATACTGTGTTAGGGACTTGGCTAGTCAGAAGGTCCAGAAGGTCTAGGGAATACCATTTTAAAAATAACCAAGAAAAGCAGTTTTCTCTAACAGACAACTGTCAAGAGACCTGTTTTCTGTGTCTGCTATTAAGTTGCTATTTTTACTTGCTAAGGAGAGATAGCAGTTAAATTCTTCAGACCTAGACTTAAAGGTATCATGTCTTTTGGTGAAAGACTAGACAATGTATCATTAGCAAAATTATGTAGTTATGTCAACAGCATGTGAAAGATCAGGATTTTTGAGCAGTCTGGTGGGAAAGAAACAGCTTGGCTTTTGCAGCAGGAAATCCTGCTCAAGTCCTGTGATGCTGCCACGAAGCAGCAGGTGACCCAGAGGACATAATTATATCGAGAATTACAAAAACACTTTTGACAAGTGAAGGTTATTAGAGAAACTAAGTTGTCATGGTACTGGAGGAAAGGTCCATTTACAGACAAAGGTGGGTAAAGGATAGGAAACAAAGACTAGGGTTAATGGTCTCCTTTCAGGATGCAGAAAAGTCAACAGTGAAGTCCTACAAAATCTGGTGTTGCTACTGGTTTTATTCAACTTCATCAATGACCTGAAGAGTAACAGTGAAATCTTCGAGTCTGTGGAAGATCATAAACTGTCTTAGACAGCCAAATGCTTTATCCATGGCACAAAAACTCCACAAGACACTGGCAAAACAGAATGCGGGAAAAAGAGACACAGATGAGCTTCAGTGCAGATAGACATAAAGTGATGTACCTATAAGAAAAACAACCTAAACCACATCTACACAACCACAGACTCAGAACTGATAGCTACCACACAGAAAACAGGTCTTGGGGTCATTGTTGACGTTTCTCTGAAACGATTAGAATCTGGTGGGTTATGATCAAGTATAGTGAAGGCATGGATAAGGTGAACATGGAACTGTTATTCACCAGATCCCCGAAGCTAGAAGCAGGAGGCATTGAATGAAACTACTGAGAATTTTTTAACAGATAAAGGAAATTTTTTGTACAGCCATCATCTTCTGGCACTTGCTACCATGCAGGTTGTGGAGGCAGAGGGTGTCCACATGTTCAGAAGTGGCTTTTGCAAATTCACACAGAAAGGTCCATAAATGGACACTAATCAAACTAGGAAGGGTTGGACCCTAATACAACTGTGAATGCTAAAAGGGTATAGAATGTGGCCAGCTGGCAAGGACTTTCTTTCTGCTTTTTTATGACAGTTATGTTATATCAGATTTACTTTAATATTTATGAACCATCACTCACTACAGTTATATTTTAATTAAAATAAAAAACTATTGCCAAGTCCTAATGGACATCATGTGATACAGACTTTTTTTACTGCCTTTTGAAGGAAAAGCTTTTACTTGGGGCAGGAATTATGTTTTCAGATATTATTAACTTTATTAATTTTCTAAGTATGGGATTTATCTTGATTTTCCATTTGGCTGGGTTTGCAAATCACAGAAAGTGTCATTATGCTGAGATTAATACCTTTAAAGAGTAGGGCAGTTGCTTGTCAAATTTCTCTCAGAACAGATGGATTTGGATGGAGTCAGGAAATGTCATACCAGAGACTACCACGTGATATGGTGAGAATATCTTTCTATTCACCCAGCTTTCCCTTACCTATTTTTACATTGCTGGCATTGGAAATCATTTAACATTAAATTACAAATTATGAAAAATAAATTGAGCAAAAAGAAAACAAACAAACAAACCAAAAAAACCACCCCAACTCTGTTCTGGTGGCTGAGTTTAAGCTGAGGTTATCTTATCTTATCTTCGATATCAAAGCTATCAATTCTGCTAGGTAACTGTAGATACACTGACTTGTCAGTCTATTGGGGAGTAACTGGAGAGACTATGTATTTCACTACCTACTCATGTCAAATGTCCTGGATTTTCTACATTTATGTAAGAAATTGTAAAGGATTTTTGTATTCCTTGTACCTTTAAGTCATGCCTTCTAAACTGCTTTATCATATTAGAGAGATAAACTTCTAGCATAGCTAGAATGCAAGGGAATTCCAGGAACCAAGACTGCAGAATCACCTTGCACTGAGTAAGATTTTCAGTGTTTTGAGTCATCAGTGCAGTGCCTTCTCACAGCTGTCAGATACAGAAATGGATTTTACATATGCACAGTGAAATTTTAAGGACTTGCTTGTAGAGAAACTAACAGATAAGCTTCCCCTGCCTGCAATAGGGACTTGCCTGGGCCTTCCACTCACAGCAAACATAAGCATTTTATTTTTCGGATTTTTTCTACCCTTATTAATTTGTTTTCACTATTTTCCTCATTCAAGCTTTCAGCATTCTTCAGCTAACCTTGAGAAACATCTGTTCAGACAACTTTCAATGATCGCTTCCTATCTGCAGTAGGATACATTCTTACAATGCTGATACTCTTCCTTCCGGCAAACATAGTAGGCCATGAAATGACACGAGGAAGGGCAGTGGTTATAAAAGCTTATCTTCTTAATATATTGGCAGCTTAATTCCTAAAGGCCTAAAAATGTAGATGAAGCAAGAAGGGGCCTTCATCTCAAATTCAAGGCATCATACTAAATACTGATAATAAAAAAACAGGTGCAAATCAAGCACAAATACATTCTAAATCACAGGGTCTGGGTTAATAAATAAATAAATAGGAAAATATATCCACCTCCATTTTGAATTAACATATTGCTCTGGTTCTTTTTCTTATGATTAAGCTAAAATTTGAGTGTGTCAAAACAGTATCTTCTTTTTTAGAGCAAGATGTCAATTTTGTTAACAAACACAGGCCTCATGCTTATAAAGTTAGATAAAAAGGATGGTTACACTGGCCGAAATGTCGGTATAAAGACACTCAACAAATTCGTCACTAGGTCTGAAACACTGGGGTAAAGAAAAGCAACACACCTCTCATTTTGTATACCTACCACTCATGGACAGTGTCTGCATTAACAGGAGGGGCTGCATAAAAAGCAGTTAAAATGCCCGACAAATTCTCAGCCCACATCGCAAAACAACGCGTTCACCTCTCGGTGGATTTGGGCAGATTTCACACCAAACCGGCTGAAAAAAACCCGGCAGCAGCCACAAAGCACGCACGGGATGGCTGTGCCCAGCCTCAGGCCCGCGGGGCTGCGATTAAAGCCGCCTTTCAGCTGAAGCAGAAGCCGGCAGGGAAGGTGGTGGGAATGTGGCCAGGACCCCGAGCGGCCGCTCCCCGCCGGCCCCGGCCCCGGCCCAGCCCCGCTGCCCGCCTGCCGGGACCCACCTTGGGCATCCGGATGTGCTCCATGGCGGCGGCGCCCGGCCCAGCTCCTCATCCACCTCCCGCAGCCGGCAGAAGGGCCGCCGTAGGCACCTGGCCTCGTTGCTGTTTTCTCTCGCCAGCCCTGCTTTTAAAATATATTTTAATTTTTTAATATAATTTTTTTTTTCCCCCCTCGCGTTTTCCGGCGCAGGTGGGAAGAAAAAACGGAGGATTTATTCAAAGCAGATAATGTGCCCGTGTTTCGATACTGGCTCCACCTCCCCGGCAGCTGCCATGCTGCCTCCGCGGCGGGGATGCTCCGCGCCTGCCCGGCCCCGGCCCCGGCCCCGGCCCCGGCCCCGGCCCCGGCCCCGGCCCCGGCCCCGGCCCCGGCCCCGGCCCCGGCCCCGGCCCCGGCCCCGGCCCTGCCCGCAGCCCACGGGGCCCGCGGTGCTCGGCGGCGGCTTGCGGCCCCGGGCACAGAACGGCGCAGCCCGGGGGTGGCTCTTCGGCGGTTTGCTGTCTTACCTAAAATTACATGGCTCTGTCCTTCCTTTCAGGAAAGATAAGATCAGAAACATGAAAGAGAGCTCTGTCTCAGATCGCCTTCCCCCGTTTTGTTTTGGTTGGTTGGTTGATTGGTTGTTTTTTTGTTTTGTTTTGTTCCCTGGCCCAGCACGTACAATATCTCAAAGACAAAAGCTGCACTTACTGGAACTGAAGCACTGAATTTTGTTTATCTCAGGCTCTGTGTGTTGTTTTCTGTAATTCATGATTTTGTTGCATCCTTAGATTTGCCCAAGGGGAGATTTTTTCGTGACACACGACTTTCAGTCTTATGCCTGAAATTCCTTGTCTCATCTTTTGCCTTGCCTGATCCAAGAGATGTGTTACCTCGTCGAGCAAAAGGAAATGCTACAGAGCTTACGTGCCTGAAGATGAAGAACAGGTATCCCAACCGTCTTCGATTCACTATCATATTCTGAGCTAAAAGATAAACTTTTCAGTGTTTATGCCAATGTACAAATGACTAGAGGTGCTAATACATTATTTCTGATAAACCATAGCCTTTGAGGCTTGTAAAATGCCCAGGTATTCTATATTGATCAATGTGGTCCAGCAATTCCTCACAAATAAGGACTAGCTTCATCAAGGGATAGAAATGAATGCAGAGACCTGTCAAATCACACAAAGGCATGGCAGGAGGCTCTGCTCCAGAGCAGCAGAAGCTCCCTACATATTCTCCCCCACCTGCAGAGACCAGAGAAAACTTAATTTGTTTTGTAAAAGGCAAAATATGGGCTGAAAATAACATGAGGTTACCAAAAAATGTGAATGTATTTTACCCCAAGAGAAAGACAGCAACAGGTATAGCTGCACTGGCTCCAGTCCTGCCAATGTTTCTCCAATTCTGCCACTTTCTTGCTAAGGAGTGGCTAGATCATTCAGCATCATGAGGGTTTTCAAGCCAACTCTTTGGTTAGAGGAGATGGAAGCTGTACTATCATGAGTGGAATATAAGTCATCCCTGGATTTGACCATTCTGCTTCCTTCCTCCTCTGTTTCAGCCCATTTCTGCTCTCCTTTCTCTCAGAGTTCAACAGCTGTTATTGAGCAGTGGTGGCTGGTATGACCATAATCTCAGACACTATCAACTGGATGAAAACTCTTCTCCTCTTGGAGTTTTTAATCATTCCATTTCACTCTGTTCGCTCAGATCAGAAATGTTTGAAAATTCACTGCATAGCATCCACAAAAGTGCATGAATGGCATCAAGTGTGGACTTCACGAGACTCTTGACCAGTGACATGTTTTGCTCTCTATTTTTGGCCAGAGCCATCAGAATCAATTAAGAATTAACCAACCATGAACCTCTGTAGTTATGCTGATGCGATTCACTGCATACATTATTATCTTTTGGCATTTGCTACAGCCAGTGAGTAAGGAAAGTTGGAAGAAAGCATGCTTATCCTTTCAGTCCCCAGAGATACTTACTTTATCTCTGGTACATCTTGTGATTCATGACAGCCAAGTTCAAGTCCTACTGTTGATGGCAGGAAGGCTTTCAGACTTAAGTGAGAATGCACTTTATCTCTGCTTCACATTCATCACTAGTTGCAAAACTAAGACATTGCTCAGAGGACATTGTTTATGTAGCAATCCGTTGCTCAATTCCCTGCTAGAGTTTTTGACCTGTCTGATGCTGGTAAAATAATATAATGGGCAAGTGCCCATAGAAACAGAACTTGGGGTTAGGTAAAAAGTTTTGCCTACTGCAGTTGTCATGGAAAGCTGCGGAAAGCACAACCTTCTAAAAATTCTTCAATGTTTTTCATTTGCATATCATGCTCAGGGAAACTGCTGTCTTAACAATCCTGGAAATTAAATCCTCTGTCCACAGTAGAGGTACGGTGAGGGTGACATCAAAAAAGAGCACTCCATAGCCTACTGCTCTGACTCAACTAAGATGTAGGGACAGGAAAATTAAATTGCAATGCCTCCATAAGTTTCTACCTATCTGCTGCAGTTGCCAACAAGTTCTTGATTAATGTCACGTGAAGAAGGCCAGTCACTGGGGGCTAGAATGATATCAGTGTAATTATTTTCTGTATCCATAAGCAGTAGAGTCAGCTTTCAGCCTCGTCCAGCAAAACCTGAAAGCACATGTTTCACTTCCAAGATATAAAAAATTCTGTTATATTCAATGGAGTTGCCTGAATGCTCAGAGGTTTTGCACCCGCCTGGCCTGGATTTGAATCATCATGTTAGATCTGGAAGGCTTTATGGATTTATTTGTGTTTTACACTTATATTTTACTAGTTTAAAAGTGGTTTCCTATAGGCTGCATTTTAATATAATACAAACTCAAAGAATAGATTTATATACTTGTATTAATAGTTATTTTTGCATGTAGTCTGCAGATGGTCATTTGGCTTTATAGACATATATTAAATATATAGAAGAAATCATCTTGAAATTGGTGGTATAACAACTTTGTTGCCGGGACAATTATAGCCAAACTGACAGAATCCTCCACCTAAAGAGTCCGGTATGTGGGATGACGATGTTGGAGGTTGGGGTCAGCTCATGATACTGTGGGCTAAAGGCAGAGAGTACTGGTTTGAGTGCAGCCCTTGGTTTGTGGATAAGGAATGGAGCATCTCACCAAGGAAATGCTTTTGGACTCAGCACTGGCAAAACAAGGTTTGTGGGCTACACCACTTTCTCCCAAAATTCAGCGTACAGGTATTTGTTGAAAACAACAAACAAATCAAACAGGATTACATCAAAGTCAACTGACTTTTTTATCAGTCTTCTTCTAATGAAAATATCCAGTAAGGTCCATGGCAAAATAGACTTTTTATATTAGAAAAAAATTTTATTTGTTTATTTAAGGACTTTGGGCACTCGTGTCAATGGGAGTAGCAGAACCTCTTAGCAGAAGTTTGCTACAGGAGCTGTATGACCTAATAGAAACCAGCTTCTCACCTTTTTAAATATCCCAGTGCACAAGAATCCTAGGAAGACCCACAGAACAAGGATGTTGCTGAAGAAACAAGAAGCCTGTTGAAGAAGATTTTTAGCCATTCTCTTTCTAACACAAAAGGACATTAAGAGCACAGACCCTTAGCAGGCACTGTAGCTTCACAGTGCTACAGCTCCTCTCCAGATGAGCTTTCTTTGGTGCCAAGTTCCCAGAGGAGAGATGTCCCAGCCCTACACTACTGTATGGATCTGTAACAGGCTCACAGTATGGCTGAGCTGAACTAACTGTTGCCAGTGCAGCAAGGCAGAGCACTAGCTTGTTTTTCCTTCTTCTTGCGTCTGCTTCCAGCCCTGCAGCTCCCTCTGCCTATGCTCTGGCTTGGTTTTTATCTGGCTTTAGTGTTTGTAAGCCAAGTGAATTTGCTGCACTGTTTCCTTTGTTTTGGCTGTCTAGTTTTCAGTTATTTTTGTGTGATGAACTGACTTCCCATGGTATACAGAGGCAAGGGGGGCAGCTGAAAGTGAGTGGTGACAGTGAGCCAGGTGAGTTAAAAAGAAAAAAGGAGGAAATGAAAAACACAAGAAAACAAACCCAGAAGAGCTGGGCTGGGGGGTAGTGAGGTGGGGTGATTTCACTCACTCAGGAGACGTGGCAGGCATTCATACACTGTGGCATCAAATCTCCTGTTTGCCTGTGATCTATTGCCACTACTGACAGTAGCCAAACAGCCAAAGGTGCAAATGCACACATGCAATTTGCAGTTGTCTTAACAATGTTTACACCTGGGATAATCAGTACCATGGATTTAAAAAGCAGTGTGTCTGTTTATACTTGTTTCATAACTTTTGAACTTTTTCAGGGAACATGCAAGTTTTTCATGGCAAATGCACTTGGACTCACAAACTTCTCCACCAGTTGATCTAGCAGGAGCTGCATGTGACCAGGTAAAGGAGGCAGGGAGCAGCTTTCACTTTATTGTTTAACTCAGCTGTTACTAGGTTTGACCTTTTAACACTTCCTTCAAGAATTACTCAAAGAAATCTTTGATTTTTGCCTTGTTACAAAACATTGTTGCATTGTAATAAAAGGAAATATATGCAGGAAAGAATATCAGCAGACTTCTGGAGATTGGAATGGTTTTGATCCTATTCTGCAGATAGACAAACTGATATCACAGAACCACACAATCACAGAATCATTTTGGTTGGAAGAGACCTTTAAGATTGTTCCAGTAAGGATTTGTAGGATCCCGGGGTGATTAAAAATCACAGGCACGCACACAAGGATAGCTGCGTTTATTTTATTTACAAACAGACTAACTATAGACTTATATATATATATCCACATACTACTGGAATTTAAGCTTCTAAAGTATTATGACTAAAATTACTGTTAATACAATTAAGGCAAATAACAATACACTCTGTTAGAATTTAGGCTTTCAAAGTATCACAACTAAAGTTACTGCTAATATGATCGAGACAACTAACAATGCACTCTATGGACATTCAAGGGCAGTATAAACAGTCCCGTCTGTCCAAGTCCAATTCATCATGATGAATTGGGGGGCAGGAAGAAAGTTACCTCAGCTCATATACATACCGACCCTAGGACAGCAAGTGATGTCCCAATCCACAGCGTTCCCAGCATAGATTGTTTTTCGGATGAGGCGTTGGTAGGTACCGGACCCTTTGCGGGTGTCCCTGCGGAGGGCAGTGTGGTCCCCTTTTTTCCGTATAGCTACCTCGTCTCTGTGCTCAAACAGCACTACCTTTATAGCAGAGGTTAAAGCCGCCCCTCACATAATGTGTGGCCAGTACGTATGTGTGGACTGCCCCAAACTCCACCTTTCAATTACATAATCTGTAACTTCACACATGCCCAATTTCACTACTGGGGTCGCTGTTTGGTGGTCGTTTGACTTCATCTTTTCTCTTCTTCCTCGATAAGAGTTTTGTGAACATGGGAAAACTCACTATTGTGGTAACTCCCCTCCTTTTCCCATCCTTTGGCATCTGATCACAAGGCTGGTGATTATGAGCTCGTCATGGGAGAATCCGCTTTGTTGCAATTAGTCCACTACCCTCACACTATCACTTCTCCTGAGAAAGGTCATTATCTATAGTTTCTTGCAGAGCTTCCAAAACTCCCACTGCCCTGTGGTTTCTTGCAAAGCTCCATGTTCCATCTCAGACCAAACTGTTTAAAGGGGCTGTCTGACACAGAAATCATCGAGTCCAACCGGTGACATGATACATTATACATGATGCATGATATCTGGCCAGATATATAATAACTGACCTGAAAAGCATGGTAGAGAAAAAAAACAGGTAACAAACAGGTAACATTTTAGAATGACTCAGGATATACATCCAGTTACTCACATAAGGACTCCCCCAACTGAGGAGACTCATAAAATTTTAGCAAAGTGATAACTGTCTGCTAAATGAAAGCATTTCAGCAAGAATAGAGTAGTTAATCCAACTACTCTGAAAGTGCAGCATTTTTCATAACAAAGTATGTTAGGACAATCAGCTGGTGGGTACAGTGTTGGGACATGCTTGAGCTAGTATATGTCATACCTTGTATAGCAGTTAAAGGAAAGCATAGCAGTTAAAAAGGGGTCAATTATTACAACAGGGGTTGTAGGGGGGAAATGGAGCGAAGTGCTTCTCAGTATATCCAGCAGAGAAACAGACTCTTCCACAAGGTGATTCAAGGCTTTTGAAACCTTGAAGTAGTGTAAATACTGCTTAGAAATTTACCTCATTCTGCAAATCCGTATATATAGATTCTTCTACCTACATGCTTTTGCCAGTTAGATAGTTCAATGACAATCAATTGCTTCATCTTGCCCATTACTGCTTCTCAGCAGGACACTGCTGTAATGGATGACTATACGAGGAACTGGGAACTGGGAGAGGCCCCCACCTGCCCCATACATTAGCTATGTTTGAATATATCTGAGCAGGTCTGCTCCTAAGTTAAATCTCCAGCTATGTGGGGAATCTTGTGGAAAAAGATGATTTAATTTCTTTGTCATTAAAATCTAGCAGAAATTTGTGCTTCTTCCACTTAAAAATGGGAATTGGATATTTTGCAAGTGGCTTTACTACCAAGCCAGCTATGAGTGACAGTCAGTAATTGAATTCTCCCTGAGAAGTGTTAGAAAGCTGTCCCAGATCTAAGACAGTCGTGTGGAGATTCTCCAAATTGTAGCATCTGTGATACTCTGACTACCTCTACAATATCTCATCCAGAATCTTAGGCAGGAAATAGTCTCTTAACTGGTATTAAAAAAAAAAAAAAAGGCATTTTTATCCTCTCAGACCCTTTCCATTGAAACATTCAGTCATAGACTCAGCAACAACTTAGAAGAAAATACGACTACTGAGTTCAAAGCAGACCACAACTGTGTGTAGTCTGAAGCAGTATTGTTCAATGAAAAATAAAATCATGATAGCAAGGCAGCTTCCAGCATTTTCACAAAGAAAATTTTCTTAACTTATGGGACTGTATTAACGGTCTGCCTAGAGCATTTTTCCCAACATGAAGAAAAAGAAATGGACATGGTATATTTGGGTTTAGGAAAAAAAGAAGAGAGAAGAACAAAGAAGTGGGTAAAAGGGGAAATGTATCCCATGGTTTTTATATAAGAATTAGCTAAAGCTATGTTTAAAATACTGAGGAGTTAATTTATCTTGAAACTCCCCATTGACCTATGATGGTCATAGTTCAGTGAAGCAAATGTGGCTTTTTCAGTTATGAGATTTATGCATCAATTTGTGATGGCAGTGAATTATTTTTGATTACTCTCCACATTTTACAGAGGCTCCAATGCTATATGTTATGAAACAAAAAAGTGGAATTTGTTTCCCAAAAATATATAATTAAAAACTCACTGGAATGCTGTTTTATATCCCAAATTCACACCATATGAAGGCATATTTTTGAAATAAATCATTTGTTTCTCTCTGCACTTAAAAAGGAAACCTTAGGATGAGGTTTTTCTTATTTTCTTTCTTCTTCTTCTTCTTTTTTTTTTTTTAAGTAAGGGGCTAAAGACAAACACAATTCTTTGAATGTCTATTTAGAACAACTGAAACTGTTGTGTTTCCTACCATCTTACTGACAATTGCCATCACAGTAACCGGCCAGAATCAGTTCTGCCTGACTTGTGCCTCTTGAAATCCTTCTGAATTTCAAGTGATTGCCTTGGCCTCTTATCTACCGTAGTATCAAGGAGATAAACTGACACTGTGAAAGTTGTCAATGAAGTCTCATTTGCTAACCTGTGAAAAGAAGGTTCAGATTACATGATAATCTTTAAGCTACTGACAAGCAATTTAGTTTTTGAGAAATGGCTGATTAAGCAAGAGTCATAGAAACCTCAGTGTTCAGACTGAAAGGGTGTTATGATTGAATTCATATATGATTTTGCAAAATTTGTCCACTTTTACACTTGAATTCACTTAGTTTCACTTTTACCTGGTCAATATTTTTCAGGTTCCATTACTGCTGCTTCGGTCTGGGTAAGGTATTACATTTTAGAGTGGGTTCTGAAGAAAGTTTGAACTGCTTCTGGTGTTCCCGGGCTGAAAGCTCTGACGCTCAGGAATTGTCTTTTTCTTTAACTCCTAAGTTTCTTACCCTACATAATATTAGATTTGCGTTCTTGATCTCTGACATTTATTTTCTTGGGTTATGCATGAGAAGAGAGTGTTTGACGTAATCTGTTCCCAGAGTGGAATGTCCAGGTGGTATTGTTCCAACATACTTCTTCTCACTGGTCACACTCAGGGTGCCTGAACTATCATGGTTGAACAGTCCACATCTGAGTGGAAAGGGCACAATGTTTAGAAAAAAACATGTGAGATGAGATGTATCATTAACTGCAGATAGCTACAGATATGGTTGCACATAATTGTCCACTCTGAGGTTAACAGTTAACTAACTTAATGATTATAGTCAACACAAAAAGCATATGTCTACACTGTATTTTTACTGCATGCCACCATATGAACCACTAAACCAAACCAGCTTACATCTGTAACACTGACCTTCATCTGCACAAGTCTCGAGAGGACCATTCTCACCCTACTGGCTCAACAGCTATTCCATGGTCTTGGTGCCCACACAAGGCAGACCACTCTGTGTATATGCTTACCAGCCATCTATCTTTGCACACTATACACCACTAGGTTCTGTAAGAGCAATGCTCCAGAGTCTCATCCTTCCCTCTGCCTCAGAGATGCTACTGCTCGCTGCTGCTGTTTTGCAAGCCAGGCTATGGCAACTGGCCTGATGCTGTTGGACCAGGCCAAAGGGAACCCCAATACATATCCAGATTTGATCATCATGCAGAAACTGCTGCTAGCACAGATGGAATAATCTGATGACGCAATACTCCTTAAAGTGCAGAATGTTGGGTCCTGGTCTGGGCTTTGCTTGAGTCCACTGTGGTCTCCTCAGAGTCAGAAAAGATTTTGCCTCTGTAAAGCTAAGCATGGGACTGTATCATTGTAGCCCAAGCCAACCATCAGGGGGAACAGAACTTGCAGATATGAAGGTTCACATCTGAAAGCCTCTATTTCTAGTTACTGCCTGTCCTTTAGCACCAATATACTCCATTATCATTCATCTCTGTGGGAAAGAGGGTGAACATCAGTTTGTAGACCTTCACTACTGCCCAGTCATGGTCGTTGCTTGTTTCCACAATAGTGTGCTCATTGTCAGTGTGATCATCATGCACAGCTCCTACTATGATTTGGTCAGCATTGGCAGCATTCCCAAGAACAGGGCAACTTTCAGTCATTGTCAAAATTCACAGTGGGAAAATCAGCAGTATTTGCAGTCTCACCCATGTTGTCCCCACCTAACTGATTCATTTATAGGCTTGTGATGGCAAGTCTTCTGATGATACTTTTAATTTTTCAGAAACAAAGAAGCTGTCACCCTCTTCCCTCTGGGTGTCATCAGCATCCAATGAGCTAGCCACTACTTGCAGCACAGGTCTCCCTGCTACAGCAGAGGTATTCAGACAGCCTGCAGGCTCATGGATAACTTCCTCCAGAGCCAAAAGGGAACATTTATTCCTGCACTTTACTTTATCCTGGGGGACTTTGAAGGATAAGCTAAGTGCTCGTAGTCCAATGCTAGCAAAATTGTACCTGCCTGCTGTGTTTTATCCATTGCTGCTTATTGGCTTCAGATATCCTTTCCGCAGGGGCTGCCTACAGCTGAATGTTAAGGCAGGAGCAGGCCTAAGCAGAGTATATGTACTTATACCCTCCATAGTATAAGATGGTACTGCAGAATTCAGTCACAAAATAAAACTTTATGATGTTTGGTACTTGCATAGCAATACCTTGGCCAACACGGCCAGTAAAGCACTGTCAGGAATGTAATACCATATTAAATATTACTGTAGTCAGTAAAATTAAAGATGGAACTAAACTGTCCAAGTAAAATAAACAAAGGCCTATGTGTCCAATGAACAGAAAAAGGAAAATAGAAACTTTCTTCTCAAAAGGATTTAACTAAGTGTTATGTCCTATGTGTCTTCCAAACAGCTGTTCTTCACTCAGTTTGGGCTGTAGAGTGCATGCTCTGGCATTGCCTTGTCCCCAGCTGATGAAGGGGTTAGGAATCTGTTGCAAAGATGTTTCTAGACTCTTGAGGGCCTGAAGGATCTGGTGGCTACCCCAAAAGGAAGGCTAACATGAGGCCAGATTAGGAAACTGAACTTGTTGTGCCTTAACCTGCAGGATCATGAAACAAATGTCTCCTCCACAATGGCCTTGATCTCTTACTTTGCCTGCTTCTGTTTGGCTTATTTGTGAATCTTCACTGTGAGTCACGACACTCAAATTTCATCGCATCAGTGTACACACTGGTAGAGATGGACCATTTCCCTAAGAAAGATGGTCTGCTTCAATAGGGCCTGCTCCTTCTTTCATTTGAAGTCCTTCCTTCTGTAAATCTATACAGATCTTTATAGATGTTGTGCTGAGGGTCAATCAAGAGAGACTTCAGGGCCTTGGAACGACTGGTCAAGAGATCAGAAGCACAAGTAGTGTTCTCCTCTATCCCTCTAGTTTCAGGGATTACTGTGGGAAGAAACAGATCAACATGTGGCTCCAGGTCTGGTGTCACCAGCAGGACTTTGGGTTTTTTGATCATGGGTCGGTTTACACGACCTGTGTTTACACGACACCAGGCCTGCTGGTGACAGACGGGGTATGTCTGCCTCAAAGGAATAGAAGGATCCTTGCACAGGAGTTGTCAGGGCTCATTGAAAGAGTTTTAAACTAGATTTGAAGGGGGAAAGGGATAAAACCAGACTTGCTGGAGATAAGCCCGAGAGCGGCACATCAATGTTTGTGGGACAGTGTGCTAGCAAGGTCCTTAGGCCTGCCATATCAGTGGAGGTAGGGGAAGGAGTGCCAAGGGATAGTAGACACAAGGGATACTGACGAGATAGGAATCACTGTAGCACTTGGGAATGGTCAGGTAGCAATTAGGCCTTCCACCCCCTAAAAAGGTGATGGGATCAGTAGCCCAGCTGAAGAACATTTACACCAATTACACAGCATGTGCAACAAACAAGAGGAGCTGGAAGCCATTGTACAACAGGAAAACTATGATGTAGTTGCCATCACGGAGACACAGAGGGATGATTGGCACAACTGGAGTGTTGCTTTGGAGAATTATGAACTCTTCAGAAGGGACAGGCCAGGAAGGAGAGGTGTGGGAGTGGCCCTATGTGTTAGGGAGTGTTTGATTTTCTAGAGCTTGATGATGGTAGTGATAGGGTTGAGTGTTTATGGGTAAGAATTGGGACAAAGGCCTACAATGCAGATAGCATGGTGGGAGTCTGTTATAGACTGCCCAACCAGGTTAAAGAGGCAGACGAAACAATCTATAAGCATCTGGGAGAAGTCTCACAGTCACTGCTACTTGCTCTTGTGAGGGACTTCAACTTACCAGATGTCTGCTGGAAATACAAAATAGCAGATAGGAGACAGTCCAGGAGGTTCCTGGAGTGTGTGGAAGACAACTTCCTGACACAGCTGGGAAGTGAGCCAGATAGGGAAGGCTCCCTGCTAGACCTGTTGTTCACAAACAAAGAAGGACTTGTGGGTGATGTAAAGGTTGGAGGCTGTCTTGGACATAGTGAACATGAGATGGCAGAGTTTTCAATTCTTGAGGAAGTATGCAGGGGGGGTCAGTAGAACTGCCACCTTGGACTTCCAGAGGGCAGACTTTTGCCTGTTCAGGAGGCTGTTTGACAGAGTCCTCAGGAGGCAGTCCTGAAGGACAAAGGAGTCCAGGAAGGCTGGACAATCCTTAAGAGAGAAATCTTTAAGGCGCAAGAACAAGCTGCGTCTGTGTGCTGTAAGACGAGCTGGCAGGGTAGAAGACTGGCCTGGCTAAACAGAGAGCTTTGGCTGGAACTCAGAGGAAGTCTATGGCCTATGGAAGAAGGGGCAGGCCACTCAGGAAGACTACAAAGAGCTTGTGAGGTTATGCAGGGAGAAAATTAGAAAGGCCAAAGCCCAGCTAGAACTTAATTTGGCCACTGCCATAAAATACGAAACAAAATGTTTCTATAAATACATTAACAGCAAAAGGAGGGCTAAGGAGAATCTTTATCCTTTATTGGATGCGGGGGGAAACATAGTGACCAAGGATGAGGAAAAGGCTGAGGTACTGAATGCCACCTTTGCCTCAGTCTTCAATAGTAAGACCAGTTGTTCTCTGACTGCCCAGCCGCTTGAGCTGGAAGATGGAGAGCGGAATTGCATTAGGAAAAACTTCGTTACAGAGAGGGTTGTGAGCATTGGAACAGGCTGCCCAGGGAAGTGGTGGAGTCACCATCCCTGGAGGTATTTAAAAGACATACAGATGTGATGCTTAGGGACGTGGTTTAGCCGTGAACTTGGCAGTGTAGGGTCATGGTTGGACTCTATGATCTCAAAGGTTTTTTCCAATAAAAATGATTCTGTGATTCTGTGATTTAGTGATGACTTGGCAGTGCTGGGTTATCAGTCGGACTTGACGATCTTAAAAGTCTCTTCCAACCAAAACGATTCTATGATTCTACAATTTTAGGGTACTGTCTGGATGATGCCATCTCTGCCATGCCAAACAGCAAATGAACAGCAGTTGTGTAGCCACTAGAAGCTACACAAAGGGCTCAACTTTTTTTTTTTGCTGAACTGTCAATGATACAAGGACTCTGACAATCTTTGAGTGACCTTATTTTGGACTGGGGAGCTTGACAGTATGACTGAACTGCAAGCAGGTATTTCCCTTGCTTGTAGGACTATGGGGCGAGATATCCCTGGCTTAAGCCCCCAGCGTTATCAGGAAATGTTAGTGAAAACAGAGCTGAAAAGGAGTGGCAAATGCTACTTCACTGTGGTTTTACTCATAGGCAGAACACAGGGCATTCCTTCCAGTGGTAACTGGATATTTTTATGCAAAGCTCTTTTCCATAATCCCAAGGTGCAGTGTCACTTTGGCAGAGCGAAGCACATGATTGGAACAGGGCAGACAAATGCATACCTATATGGACCATTTTTCATGAAGAAATTACCAGTGTGACTATAAACTTCATCCATAGCTGCCATAGAGCCAAGCTGGCAGTGCTCTGTAAAGCACAGGAAACTGCCATTACAGACTCCTGTTCTCCAATGTCAACATGATGTATATAGAAGACCTAGTCCTGGAAGCTGCTTGAAGTATTCATGCCCTGTCCAGCAAAGCATGCCTGTCTCTTCCCCTTTCTGCCCTTTCTGATGTTGCAGGGACGGTGGCTAGGGAGGAGGTTAATGAGTCATCTCATGTAATAGCTTCTTTAAGTTGAAGACATCCCGGATGGGCCAGAGTTGTCAGCTTGGCACCTTATGTAAAGGTGAGGTGATAAACCCTCTGATGTAGCGTCCTCCTTATCGCAGATATGGTATCACAGCTTTTTGTGCTGTGAACATGATTGACAAGCTGCCCCAGGATGCTATGGTTCCTGACCTGCTTTTGTCTTCTCCAGTGTGAAGCAGAACCCGTTGGTGAGCCTTACATACCCAAAAAGTAGAAAGCTATTTGGCTGTCCCCTGTCAACAACATCTTCAGCCCTTTCCTAACGCTGTGTGAGTTTTTTCCTAGTCCCCAGGTCACTCTTCTGTGCCCCATAGACATCTCTCTTGCTGAGAATGAACATCACAGTAAAGACAATGGCCAAATCCTGAACTGGTTGCTCTCTGTCATGCAGAACTCAAGTTTTTTAGCATACCGCTTAGTGATTCTTATGAGGAATGAGGGCATCTGAGGGGTTTCCTGAGAACAGAATGCCCTGGGGAAATGTTGGGATTGTTTCAGAGCGCAGTGTGGGAAAACGACGGATGATGGGGAGGTGAGGGAAACTCTATTCCCCAGATTTTAGCTTACACCTTGACATGAAAAATAGCCATGAAGCAGCTATGAAGCAGTTTGCTGATCCCAAGAATGGAATGTGGTTACCATGGATAAGGCCTACTGCAGCCGAGCACAACGTACCGTACCTCCGAACGAGGGAGGGAGTAACGTGGAGACGATATGGTCCAACCTTGTTCCTGGAGGTAACAATGGGCTGCTACAGTTAACTGCATCAACCACTATCAAGGAAGATGGATCGCTACTGCCGTGCCAGCAAAAATGGTGAAATCGTGTCCTCTAGGTGAACTCTGCTCATTATAATGTCATTATAATACCAAAACACACCTCCATCCCAAAAGCTACCCGCCTCCAAGGTGCGACCACTCCCCACTGGGCATGCGCCCTATATTTTATCACCTGTACCTTTAAATGTGAAGTGAGAGATTTTTAATCCAATCAGAATAAAAAGAAGGTACAACTAAAGTCACTCAAGCTCCACCTAAAAGTATAGAAACAATATAAAAAGTGGTGAATAAAAGGGGGATTTGGGGAACAGAAGACCACCATTGAAACTTTGGGATCGGTCAACGGGCTGAACCTATCTTCTCCCCCCCCCATAGGGATGCCTATTGGGTAAGAGTTCTGTGTTTTGTGCACTTGAATATGAACATCAGGCTAGCTATTAATAATCATTAGTGTTTAGGTTTGCTTGTGTGTTTAGGTTTGTATGTGTGTGTTTAGTGTTTGCTCTAAAACCATTTCGCAGTCAATACCCTATCACCGGTATCATTCAAACCTGCATTTTGTCACGAATCTACACAATAAATTATTATTGTTGATTTTAATACTGAAGGGATTTGTCTTTGTGTAACTGCTAGCGAGGGTCCCTGAACAGGTTAGGTGAATATCCTCCAATCTTGTGGGCTACCAAGAGGGACTTTGATTTCAGTGACGCTGCCAGCGTGCCTGGCAGGCTGGCCGTGTTGTAAAGAACCCGAGGAGGTTCCCCTTCTCCGTAACAGGAGTGTGGTAGGCAGGTTGGGTGACAGGATTTTGTCTTTCTTGGGAAACTAGTGGACTGGACAAATTGTAAAGGGTTTGGGAAACTCCCCTTCTGGGCCAGGAATTTTCTTGATCTATCCTCCTGGCCCCCCGTTTCGTGACAGGGAGGAGAATAGCACTTGGCAATACTTGTTCCTCCACTGTCAAGGAGTGCTCCACTACAGAAATTTCCTCCCAGCAGTAAGTCTGAGGTGGATGTAGCTCCTCAGTCTCTGACTACATCTGATGGAGAGGGGAAGAGGGAGGAAGAAAGAGCAAAGCAAATTGCCCAGTTGACAAGGTAGAAGCACTTCTGTGGACTGATGTTCAGGGAACAGATTACCTGCCTTGTTGTTTCACACATGTTGAACTTCAGAAATGTCTATCTGTAGCATTCATTACACATTATTTCTCTAAATCTTCAAGTGTACAAGTATAGCTTCTGTATTACAGTCTCTGTGATCTTAGAAAATATTTAGATTTAATTGAATTATTTGAAGTCTTAATCTTACTGTTGTATTTTGCAAAAGGGAAAGTTCAGCAGGTGTTTGCAGAATCATGCAAGAAAATACTGGGATTCATGACAACTTTCTCTCTTAGATGTTTTGGCTTTTTATGTTCCTTTTTCTTGGCAAGGTATCTACTTTTTGTCGGAGAAGCCCTTTATTGATATATTTCCCAAAGCAAAGGAGCTATTAATTTCTTTCATATTCCAATGACTTTTTAAATTTCCTTCCTTAATTCTGTATTTGTGGAAAAGTATAGTTATTTTGTTTGTTTTACTTTTGTTTCTCAGTGTAATGCAGAAATGAAGGAAAGAAAGGTGAACTAGATAAGAGAAACACAGAGACAATAAGGAATATTCCTGGTACATGGAATTTATAAAAGCCATAAACCTCAGAAAATATAGTTTTAGGGAAAAAAGCTCCAGATATCCTATGGTTAAACATTTATTTGAAGTGAAATTTGAAAGATCCCAAAGGTCTCTGTTCAGAAGTGAACTTTTCCAGCATGACAGTAAAAAAAAAATTGGATAAATTTAGAAAGGTAAGGGTGCCCTCCATTGATTTGCCCAGGACTTAATTGAGTTGATTAAACAGTGCAGAAATGCACTTTTGGGGAAGACATGATGTTTTTGCTAGGTTGTCACGTATTAACACCTAAGTATATTTTTACTGTGAAGGATAATATGTCATTGTGACTTTTTTGTGACAATTTTAATGTGACCATCAAAACATAAGTTTTGGTAACTGATAGGAAAGGTAAGCAGAAGATACAATCAGCAAATGCCTAATGAAACTACACAGAGTCTTCATTTCTAGTGACTGAATATCTTTCCATATTTGATATTAGCAAATATATTACAAAACTATGTTTAACAGTAAAAAACCAATCAGTTAAACAAAGCCCTTGAGGGCTTATTTAAATAGATATATGTGATGTGGATTTAGTAAAGTAGAAATCCAAGGTCTGTGTAATTTAGAACCTTGTGTAATTTTCCAGTTGTTAAATCACAGTTTAACCACAGATGTGGTTCTTCCTTGCAACAGTGACCTTGGTTAGATTTTGATATGGCAATAACTATAGGCACAAAACATAGTAAACTCGATGCTTCATCATTTCTATAAAGAAGTAAAATATTCACAGGCTATGCTGATTTCCATCATAAACTTATTTTTCCAGCATTCATTGCATTAGCAATTCATCAATCGATTCTATTTGCCATATGATCCAATACACTACTATTAATATGACAAAGTAAATTACGAAGTAAATTACAGAGTAGAAGGTTGGATTGTTTTCAGACCTTTGAGAAGTCCACTTGTGGGTGCCAAATTCTTCTCTGTTTTATGCTCTTTGTTTATACATATTGAAGGGATTAGGAATTCTGTCTTCTGGACAGCTTAACAGGTATTCAGAAGTTGTGCAGTCAGAATCTTCTTTTCATAAATTGCTTTTGTATTATTAACTAGAAACAAATTACAGGATTAAACTGATTTCTGAGCCAGTAACCCACTGCACTTGAAAAGTGTGTTAGCTCCCTCTTCACCAAATGAATAGAGGAGTCAAGTTGCAAAAAACTACTAAGAAGAACTGCTATCATGGCAGCAAAGGCACAAATGCTGGAAGCCTTCAGAACAAGGTACACTGAAGTAGCATTGTTCAGCAATAAAATGTCCACATAGATACATGTAAATCATACTGCCCGAGACCAAGCCCTGCTCCAAAAATTACTGTAGAAAATCAACCTGCCAAACCTTGTTGTTCCACAGGTTTGAGCAAAAAGTGAGCAAGGAGACATACGAATTTTCTGCTCCAGGGTGTAACAAGGTTATAGCAGAGAGTGCTTCTCATAATTTTTTCCATAATTCTCTTCTTACAGGCATACTAGAGTTTTACATCACCTTGGTAACTGTAGATCTTGGAGTGGGTATTTTAAAGACTATAAAGACAATGGAATTATGCCCTCCCTCTATGGAACTTCCACAGAGTTGAACAGCTCCAGGATTCCACCCAAGAAGCTGATTTCACAACATTGAATTAAATCTAGATTTCTACTTACAGGTTTTTTGACAGATTTCAGTGCTAGATATTTGTTGGAACCTGGTACACACTCTGATTTTATTTCCCTGAGAATTTACAGCTGTCATATCACTCAAAAGATGGAGAATGCAGTAGTCAGAGATAACCAGTTAGTATACCAAAAGAATAACAGAACTGTATTTTGTTTCCCCATTTTGTAAAATGCATTATCTAGTACCCTGAATGCTATGAGGGTTTATTGTTTTTTTTTTTAATTTGCATTTAACAAGGCAGTTTAAGGCACAGGAGTTTTCACATGCTTGTTCTTACTGGCAGTGGTGTGTGGAGTAGCTGCTCTTTCTCCCTGTGACTTTTCTGATCTGTACAACTTGAGACATTTCCTAGTTTTTAAAAAGAGAAAACTGGTAAAAAATAGCTATTTTTCAGATGTTTTCTGCCACCCTTTCTTCTCTTGAATGTAACCTCTGGCATAGACCTAAGTAGTGGCAAGTCTGAGACCTCTTTTTAAAAAGGTCTTGCTAAAATCAGCCTTATTTGGAGAGTGCAAATGAGAACAGGATGAAAGCTCCTATTCAGCAGAAGGAGTCATAACAAATGCATCAGAGTAGTGTTGGAAAGGAGTATACCAAAGTCTTTTCCAAGCAGTATTTAAAAAAAAAAAAAAAAGACGTATTTTAAGTAGTGCTAAGAATAGAAAATATGTTTCTGTTATTGTTGCTGGATGATACATTGCGTAAGGCAGCTGCAAGTCTTTGCTTCTCTGAACAATCCCACAGCCTCCTTCACCCTGTACTCTTTCCCTTTTAATGGAAGATATTGTTTCTTGATTAAGAATGCAATACTGCAATACACTGTACTCACCCAAACTCAATAGGCTTTAAATAGGAGGATTTAAGTGCAGCAGCGCTTTGGGGGGGCATGCAGCTCCTTACAAAACTGAAACCTGAATAAAAGGCACTTTTTCTTCTCTTTGAATAAGTTTGCAGTTAATACATCTATTCAATGGATGACAATTTCCCAGTTGGCAGCTTCAGTATTACGATATCTTTGAAACTTTTTTACTTGCAGGTTTTACCTCTGACAGCAAGTGCTCAGTGGCCAAATCTCATTCTTTAGTCTTTGCATGTTACGAGTCAGAACAACAGTGAACTTCTCTTTGTATCCTTATGACGTGGGCGTGGAGGGGTCAGCAGTCAAAATTCTTTAGCTTCTGTTGTCACTTACAACTCTCTTTCCCTTCCAGAAAGGAAAGAAAAAACAACTAACTCAGAGCAAATCATTCCATGTCGCTCTTCACACAACCCCCATTTAGACCCAGGACTCAAGGGGTTGAGTTGGAAAGCTCCACAAGTACTCCATACAAGTTGGAGGGATCCATTCAGAGCATCTAAATTACGCTGCTCCTCTGACTGATGCTCAGGAGGAGCCGAGAGAGGAAAACTAGGTAAGTTAGAAGCCTGTAGTTCTACAGTGTGAACGTCCCATGTACTGTCCCCTGTAGCTTAAAAGAGGAATAACATCCATCCACCTCTTATGACTGCGAAATGACACTCCTATGAAAGTATTCTGATAGCAAGGCTCGGCATCAAATTCAGTGGGAAGCTAATCTTGCAAGCTGGAGTGACAGTGACAGTGAGAGCCACTTTTGGATGACCTTCACCACTTCCAGATTTTGCTGAGAGAAGCCGGCTCCCACATTGCACTGCCAGATCCACCCCACCCCCATATGTGAGCATCAGTCCCTGTGGACAAGGAGACTGACACAGCCTGTAAAGGCTAACTATTAATGTGCAGTAACACTTCTGGCTTCTATAACGGGCATGGGAAAGTCCACACTGAATAGACTGATGTGTTGGAAGTACGCCTAGCAATACAGAAAGTCTTAAATTTCTGTTAGCTTTTTTATTCTATTCTGTTTTTTAGCATTCTTGATTTTTTGGCAAATTTCTATGTACTCCGATGGTAGATTTTTCCCACCAAACTGGAGAGTTATAAAAAGGGTAATGGGCAGGAACTGTACCTGGTCTCATTTTCAAAGGCAGTTTTCCTCAGTAACAGCTCAAGGCAGTGAATGTGGTTTCCCTTCCACTTGGGTGCTGCTAGGGTTAAAATTTAATGGCTCCACTGTAAAATCCAGTTTCTTTTTCACTCAGGCATTCTGTTATGTTTTCCCATCAAATTTCTGAAGTTCTGTCATATTGAAGGTTCAGTATTAACAGTTTAAACTCTTCTTCCATTATTTTAGCACAGACTCACAATTTTTCCCTTTAAGCAATCTTGTCTGAAGATATATGAGAAATTTAGGAGAATATATGAGAATATATGAGAAATATATAGGAAATATATGAGAAATTTTCTGCACATCTGAAATTGTATGTAAAATGATTAAATCAACTTCTTGAAACTGTAGTTCAGACACAAAAAAGCCAACACAATCCTCGTTTGTATTCCATGTAAAAATACAAAAAGTATTAGCACCCTGTACTAGGCCCTGGTGACCTCCTGTATGAAACACGTTTTTTTTCTTTTCACCCATATTCAAGAAATAGGAACTAACCTTGAATGGGTATAAGAGAAGGCTACTAGCTTGATCAGGGATATGAAAAACTTAGCACCCAAGACAAGACTGAAAGCTCTTCGCTTACTGAGCCTGACAAAATGACAGTGGAGAGAAGATACAATTATTTCCTGCAAACATGTTTGAGGAGGAAAGGGAGAGGGAAAGTTATTCAAACTAGAGGATAATATTTGCACTCAAAAAAAAAAAAAAAAAGTGTAAATTGTCTGTTGGTGTCACCTGAGGATGAAAAAGGAATATCTCCAAACATCAGAGCGGTCAGGTTCTGAAATACCTTTCCAGAGGAAAAATGCAAAGCTTTTTTGCTCTGGTGACTGAAAAGCTGTTGATATGAATCTGGTTACAGGGAGGTGTTGTGTTGCATCATGCAGGCTGAACTATCTATCGTGAACACAGTTTCTCAGTTTTATGAAAGCTGCATAAATTCAGAATTTCTTAGGGAAAAAAAATTATAAATTACAGTGAGAGAGGTGTACCTTTTCTGGCCTGTACATCTGCAGTCATTTTCTAGGGGTGCTGCAATAGCTGCATGACTACAAACTTAGCTATTGCCATGAGCTTCATCTCTAGGAATATGGTATTTTTAACCACACTGGCTATCACAAAGCTTGGGACTGGAAGGCCTTCAATACCAAGTTTAATAGTCGTGCTCTATATTAGTTCTGGCGGTGAGCCGTGATGAATCAAATTACTCTGTAAATAATTGCTTCTGGACCAGTACAGCCAGTGTCCAACAGTCACTTGCAAAGGGTGCTAAGTTCTATGTCTTAAATAGCATTTAGAGCCGAGCTGCTAATCCCAATAGTTACAGTATTGTTGTAACTAGTTTAGTTCTGTTCTGTGTTGAATGTCTTGCTTCTTCCGGTAGTACTAACACAATCCCTTTTTCTTGCACTCTTTTTATTGAGAAATAAATCAAATCCATGTGTGCACATTCTTATGAAAAGCATATATAAGAAATAAAAATATGAATTGTCTCTAAATCCTTGTGCTCAGGCCTAATGTTTCCCAGACAATGTTACAAACATAGACAGTGCTCTCCAAAACTCCTTTAGTAATTAAAAATATATTCACCCTTTCAGAAAGACAAAGGACTGAAGAGGACCATCCGGATCATCGTGTGTAGTCCTCAGCTGCTGTGAACTACTCCATTACATGATCTTCTTCATAAATTCAGCTAGCTCCAGTTTAAGACCCGTTACTTTATTACCCCCCTCCACACCACTCCTACAAAAAATTAGATACTGACTCATATGTCCCAGCCAAAATGCATTCATGGGTTTCTTGTGCCAACATCTTTTGCCAATCTAAACAGTTCCTCTCTCTCCCCAAAACTTACCCTTTGATATACTTGCTGCAATCATATCTCCCACCAGCCTTCAATGTGCCAGGATAAAAACTCTCTTTGGGGAGTATTTACACTGCAGATTGCAGTTCAGTATATATATGTCACAAGGCAGCATTTGATGAGGGCAATCTTCCTGTGACAGCTGGCAGCTTTCTGCAGTCTCTTTGACTAGATTTCTCTTTGCAGTTTTCACATATTTCATATGCTTACTATATTGTGTCTTGTGCATGAGCATTTTAACGAATGTAAAGAACAGCCAAAGAAAAAAAATTATAATGTAAATTAGATATACACAAATGTAGAGTCACAGAATCACGGAATCATTTCTGTTGGAAGAGACCTTTTAGATCATCAAGTCCAACCATTAACCCAGCACTGCCAGAGTCCCTAAGCCATGTCCCTCAGCAACACATCTACACGTCTTTTAAATACATCCGGGGATGGGTACTCCCCCACCTTCCCGGGCAGCCTGTTCTAATGCTTCACAACCCTTTCTGTAAAGAAATTTTTCCTAATATCCAACCTAAACCTCCCCTGGCACAACCTGAGGCCATTTCCTCTTGTTCTATCACTTGTTACTTGGGAGAACAGACTGACCCCCACCTCACTACAACCTCCTTTCAGGTAGTTGTAGAGAGTGATTAGGTCTCCCTTCAGCCTCCTTTTCTACAGACTAAACAACCTCAGTTCCCTCAGCCGCTCCTCGTAAGATCTGCGCTCTAGACCCTTCAACAGCTTTGTTGGCCTTCTCTGGACATGCTCCAGCACCCCAATGTCCTTCTTGTAGTGAGGGGCCTGAAACTGGACACAGTACTCAAGGTGTGGCCTCACCAGTGCTGAGTACAGGGGGACAAGCACTTCCCTCCTCCTGCTGGCCACACCATTTCTGATACAAGCCAGGATGCTATTAGCCTTCTTGGCCACCTGGGCACACTGCTGGCTCATATTCAGTTGGCTGTCAGCCAGCACACCCAGGTCCTATTCCATGGGGCAGCTTACCAGCTGCTCTTTCCCAAGCCTGTAGCACTGCTGTGCGGTTGCTGTGATTCAAGTGCAAGACCCCAAGTGAGCACTTCTGCCAGGTCCCTCAGTACCCTTGGGTAGATTCCATCTGGCTCCATAGGCTTGTGTGTGTCCAAGTGGTGCAACAGGTCACTGATCATTTCCTCATGGATTATAGGTGCTCCATTCTGCTCCCTGTCCCTGTCTTCTGGCTCAAGGTGCTGGGCACTCAGAGAACGACTGGTCTTACCACTAAAGACTGAGGCAAAGAAGGCATTCAGCAACTAATTTGTGTATTAACCAAGCAAACTTAGTTTGGATGATTAGAAAATCAGTGTTGAGAAAGTTAACAATCTTGGCTTTTGTGACTGCAGTGCTGAGGAGGCTTTTCCATATTCACATTTAAAGCCAAAATTCACTGCTTTCTCCCCTAGAGAGTGTTTATTTCTCCTGCATAAGCGGGTACAGACGTGAATCAGCTCTGAGGGACACATTCTTCCCTTGAGTTCTACAGAGGTCCTTACAAATGTGAAAACGTATCATTAAAGAATGAGCATCTGTTTATACTGTAGATAGGAAATGTTCAAATTAAGCTTTCCCTCTGCAATTTGAATTACTGGACACATTACCTTTAACATTAGGACAACATAAGTGACAAAACATATCTTGAAACATTACCAGAGCCATGTCCCCTACCTTTTCAGTGCTTGCAACTCTGAACTCAAATGAGCTTCTTCCACTCTCAACCACAGCGTGCATCCAGCAAAACTTTTCAATCAAATAAGCTTATTTGTTTAAAACAAGCACTCCAAGTTCTCCCTTGAATCTTGGGTCTTGTATTTGTTTCAGAGGCCAGTAGAAACTTAGGAGTTCACCAGAGTTTCCAGATTTAAGCTTAGGAGAAGATACAGCTCCTCCAGTTTCTCAGCAGTTTCTCATATTGATTAATGATTTTAATAAGTATCTATTAAAGACAGACTTCCTCAGCATAAAGAATGACATTACCTCCCCTCATCCTGAAGGTCAATAGTTACACATGTGAGTGGATAAAGTACAGGTATGGATGCTGTGAGAAAAAGAAAGTCTTCCATCACTTGTTGATCAGTTAAGCTCACCCCATTTTAGGTATGAAAAGAAGAAAAGAATAATAGTGTATAATCATACTTGAATTCAAGAAAATGAATAGCAGTGTGAAGAAAGGTGGTCCATACAAATCCATCCTATGAATAATACCCAAAATTTAGTACCAGCTTTCCTCTGATGGGTTGAAAGAATTTTGCAGGATACATTTTCAATGATCATGTCACCTCATACTGATGAACAGTAACCGCAGGAGTGGAACAATTTGACCATTTTGTTGGTGCCTGCTATTCCATCATTCAGAAGAGGGACTGAACAGGAAGGTCAAAAGCAAAATCCAGTGGCAGTTGTAGGAAGTTATCTAGGTGATATTTTTCTTTGAAGAAACAACTTTAAAAGATCAAGTGCTATAAAATATGAAAAGGCATTATGTGCAATATCCAAAACATGATACATTGCTCCTTACCACTTAAAAATTTAGCTTTGTCTCATCAAAAAGTAGCTGCAAACACGTTGTTCTTTTCATCAGCCTGAGAGTATATAGGTGTATAACGTATCATCATGGCTTGGCTTCGCGGACGAAGATTTGGGAAGGGCTTTGCCCACGCTTATTGCAAGCGCGCTGATGGCTGAAAAGGCCAATGTGGGATAGGCAAGACCGGTTGCAAAGAGCACACCGGAGGGTCTCCTTGGGTGGTATTGCCGTTTCGTCCCTTGCCTGTCGCTACAGGGCTTTGCAAACGTGAGTACACCCTTCAAGCCTGCGCGGTGGATTTTTTAGGTGAGGCGCAGCGTGCGCGAGACTGGCCCCACCCTTTACACCTGAGGTTCATCTGCCAGGGCCTAGCGAGCTTGGACGGTGACAGCGAAGTCCTCAGGTCGTAGGTTTGGTTAGAGTATCCTTCTCTTAGATGGATGGCCTTACAGGGCTAAACGAGCTCCATCTGCCCGGGTTTGGAGTTAGAGTTGTCCTTCTCCTAGGATGGTTGCCCGAAGGCTAGTGAGCCCATCCTGCCCGTGGACACACTTTGTCTGACCCTTCAGTTGAGACCTGTCTGGCTTGGGAGACCCTACCGGAGGCATATGCCACCACCAGCATAGCTCTCAACTTCACAAGGGCACGCAAGCTCTTTCCCCACGGCAAGGGGGTGCCCATGAAAGAGTGTATAACGTATACTTACACAGAAAGTGTACACGTGCAAACACAGATGAGCAAAGACATACACAATGTACCTAGCCATAGAATCTGTGCCATCTCTGTAGTCAATTACAAGCCCCAGCTGCAAACCTTATTTTCCTCGGGGAATCTTACAGTAAATAATGAATGCTGTTGTTATGCAGAGATGCAGCAGAGTGAGCTGACATTACAGTTTCCCCAGTGGTATAACTGGGACTGAATGATTCAGACAACTTCCTTCCCACCATGTTAGGCAAAGCTGAACTTAAAAATGTGTCAGTATATATTTATACTCCTTCTTTTCCTAGGGCAGAAGGGCTGTTTAAGTCTTCCACATCTGGCTGCTCTCTCCCACCCTTTTCCTGTGGGAAGTTCTCTCACATCTTCGGCCACAGAGAAGGGGAAGAATACTGTGTGTGGGACTACACAGCAACCCAAAGGTCAGTGGAATCTTCCTGGGAAAGCTGATTAAAAGTATCAGTTAGTTTGGAAAGTGATTTTGTAAAAATTTTGGTCAGTTCTCTGAGTGACAGAGACATGCTGAAACACAAGATCTGACTCAGGAAAGCTGGAGATTCTGCTAAGTAGAAGCTCTAGGATGCAATGTAAAACTGTGCAGAACTAAAACTAATATGTATAGCGAAAGTCAAAGTAATAGATAACTAATTAAGACCAATGCCATTGATGCAAAATTGCCTTTGTCATTAAAAGTAATTTATGTGAAATGTGTGGAGCATTTCATGTTTCTCACAATGTGTCTACACTGCACGATCGGCCAGTGGAGCAGAGTAGCCTGACCAAACCTAAGTTGGCACATCAGGAAAAATCTAACAGCAGTGACACAAAGCTCTAGATGAATCAAATCATAATCCAGAATCAAAGACTTGTTTGTTAAAAGATAACCTGAGTGTCTTTACATACATAGGCTCAAGTGTGAAATTTTTTTTCAGGAATCCTGGAAGTTCCATGAGACAGCATCTCTATCTGGTTATCTGAGCTTACTTTGTAAATCACAGGCAAGATACTTTCTCCCCCTCTAAACTGAAAGTTTGGACTCTTCAAGACAGGTAGGGTTCTGAGGACATTAGGTCATAGAGTCCATAGGCTCTGTTGATGCTGGGAAAGAAGAAAAGTTTATTGTTCAGAAGCTATTCTGAGCTTGCAGAACTGCTAACGATAATGGTACCTCACAGAATCACTTTTGGAGGGCCATATTTAGAAAGAACTTCCAGTTTAAGCCTTAGCATTTCCCTTCTACTGGAACACGTTATTGTTCTCTTTTTGCTGCTCTCCATACCAAACAAACCTCCACTGGCAGATGCTACTTTTGAGCAGAACTCCACTGAGCAATGCATATAGTGCATATATGCATAAATAATACATAGAGTCTCTGAACTCAACAAGCCCCTCTACATAGATCAGACTGCAAAACTTGCACTTGTTTCATGTCTTAGAAAGACTCAAAAAACGAAACCACAGCCCCATCCTAATTTAAGAGATTACATCCTCCACTTCTTCAGACAAATTAAGGTGTCAATTTGATGCACAGCTTATGTGGAAAAGTAGAGGAGATGGAAAGAAGCCAACCCTCACAATCCCATAAGGCACATTTCATTCTTTAAATGTGCCAAAACTCATGTTGTTGGGTTCAGCTTCAGCAAGTCACCCAATATATCTTACTGCGGCAACTCATGTGATTCATTATGGCTAATCAAACCTTAAGTACTTAGGCAAATTCTGACCCCAGAAGAGAATACGTTGAGCCTGCGAACAGCGTCTGTGTACAGGAGACTGTAAACCAGTGGTTAATGTGTAAGCAACCTGACGATAACTGTAACAAAAAGTATGTTTTCCTGCTGATGAGGCTGGGCAAGTTTCCTGGCATGTGTGCCTTCTACTGCTAGAAATTTCACTGACATGGCCTCAGTTGTTCAACAGCTGAGACTTGCCATAGGTTGCTAGAGGTACTTGTTACCTCAGCACGTTCACTGGAAAACAGAAGATGATTGCAGCTTTCCTGCCACTCCCCCTTACACTCCCCTTGGTACACCTCCCTGAAGTCTCAAATGACAGCCCTGCTTTCTGCAGCTGAAGATCAAATCCTGCCAGAACTTTTTTCCTACTGTTATGGAAAAGCAATAATTCATTTCTGACTCTACATAGCCAAGATGTCTAAAGAAAATAAACCCCCAAACTGTTGGAAAGAATAAAAATTGTCATCCAGCATTCATGTAAATATACTTTTAAGTCTTCATACTTTTTTTCCCTGCAAAGGAGTAATGAATTATTTATAGAGAGACACTAATTTTCTGTGATTTATTTAAAAATTATTTTGTTGTCATTCACAATAAAATTCAGTGTTCTTTATCTATTAACACAGATTAAAAATACTTCTTGGCTTTTTTTTTTTCCTTTGCAAACTTTTTTGCCCTCTGTGTTTGCATTTGAAAAGTTTAAAGGACAATCTGTCCTGCATAATACAAGCCCTTATTTATCTAGTGGCTAAATGTATTCCAGGCAGCTAAAACGTGAAGCTTCTGTTCTGCCAAGTAATTCTGTCATGACCTGATGGGTATTAACCTGTTTACAAGGAAGAACACTTTAATTTTTATGGCATTTTCATTCCTCACGCAATCACTGACTATGGATAACATTGCCATGAACTAGGTGGAGAAGGGGGAGCAGGCTAGAGCGTAGATTTATTCTTCTGCCTTCTCCTCACAAACCAGCAGCCAGCACACCTCGCAAGAACATTAAAGGCACCACTAAGTATCTTCCTTCAGATAAAATTTCCCTGAAAACAATATTATTGTAATTAATGTACCTACCCCATAACTAAGCATACCCATAAGCAAATTTTATTTTATAAAGTGTGATACCTCTGTTAGGAACATTGGTTTGGTTAGAGAAAAGTACTCTTTCCCTCTCTTTTCCCTCTTTGCCACCCTGCCTCTCTGCTTTCTTGAGCCTTTTTGTATAATGTTTTAATGACCTGGGATAATGCCCTATATTCTGCTATACACATTAGTTACAATCAGTATCATGAACTGGATCTAAAAGCATGACAGTCTCCAAAAATTGGGATAGTTATTTGAGAGTCATCAGTTTTTTCAATGTTAAATTTTGTGTTATCTTCAGAGTGTTGTTTTCTGAGCCTCACCTGGATCCAGATATATGTTTTACAGGGCTTTCTTTAGAATTAAGAGGAGATTTTCTCCCAAATTTAGACTCAAGGTGTTGAAGAAAGCATTTTAAGGGTTATGATGAGATTGTAGAAATTAGTAGTACTGATGTCTGTTAATATGGCACAACTCTCAAAATCTCACAAAAATCTACAGAGCAGTCTGAAATTCAGAGTATATTATTATTATCTCTTCAACATTTCTTCTTGTCACTATATCCCTCAGAACAACCAATACTCAGAATAGAAATAATTAAAAAACCCCAACAACTTAATGAAAAACAGAAAGGTGAAAGGAGTATGTTAATAGGGGAAAAGACTATAATTTACAGAATGAGAACACAAACCTACATTTCTATTTCATGACAAGTAGAAGATTGAAGAGTGTGGGAAGGAAAAGAGTATGAGCCATTATTTCTTTGTTTTGTACAGGCAATAAAAATCTCATTGCTATTACCAGCTAAAGAACGGAGTGCAGAACGGCCATTTGGTATTCGCGCAGTAGCAGCACACACAGCATGGCAATAACAAGCAGGGTACCCGCAAATTTCACAAAACTGATTGCGTATCACAGATTTGGCGAGACAAACTTATTCTGTTCTGCTTAATCATTTTAGCTTCTGACTTCTGACATGTAATGTAGTATAATCACACAGAGGACTTAGTACAACTTTCATATTTACATATACAGTTACTGTAAAAGTACCCTTCAATAGTATTCAGAAGATATTATGCATTACACACAGCATTTACGGACACAGATTAGAACATTTAGTCAAAACCTTTGTCCTGCACACACGGCAAGGGCAAGAGCAAATAACTTTCTGATCGCCAATGTTTTGGTTGAATAGGCTTCCCATTAGCAACATAATTTAACTTTAGGATGAGATGAAATGGCCTCAAGTTGCACCATGGGAGATTTAGGTTGGATATTAGGAAAAATTTCTTTACAGAAAGGGTTGTGAAGCATTAGAACAGGCTGCCCGGGAAGGTGGGGGAGTACCCATCCCCGGATGTATTTAGAAGACATGTAGATGTGTTGCTGAGGGACATGGCTTAGGGACCCTGGCAGTGCTGGGTGAACAGTAGGATTCAGTGATCTTAAAGGTCTCTTCCAACCAAAACGATTCTGTGATAATTTCTCTGAATAACTGATGTGCATCATGAAAAAAATCTTCACTGCACTGCTTACGTCAATGATGTAGCTATTTCTTAGCAGGCTGACGATACTCCCTGCTATACCTGAAATGTCCATAAAGGGGAAGATGAGAAATTCTGCTGAGAAACTAAAAGGAAAAGTAGTCCAACCACATGGAACATAGCATGAGCGTTTAAGACAATGGTCCATAATTTATTCTGCAGATAAACAGAAAATTGTTAATTCCTCCAAGCCATAAGTTCACTTATGTAGTGCTTAGTCACTAAACAGTCATTCCCCAAATATGTTTCTGCTCTTCTGATTTCGTCAGATGGGCCCTCTGCTTGATCATATGAAGTAAGAGATTCACAGTATGAGAGCTGAATCAGAGTTACAGATGCTTGGCTTCTTTCAGATTTGCAGTTCTAAAAGAGCTTCCTGTAGAAGGAGAAAGGCAAAAACTAGCCAGGTCAAAGATGGAATTTGATCTAATTTTGAAAGGAGCTATGCAATGTCCTAGTCTCAATAAAGGCAACAAAGGTACTTTGAGTATTTCCATGCAGCAGTCCAGGAAGTACCTAACAGCATAGTGATGGCAGCAGAGATCTCATTCACCTGGACTAATTCTTGTCTGTTTACCTGTAGTAATGGAGATAATGGAGCTCATTGCTGACTCCTAACATGCCCAGCAAACTTTGGTAAATAAAAATTCTTGGGCTGTTTGTTGTCAGCACTGAACTCTATGACTCTACTAGTTTCTGATCTCACTGGTTTAAAGCTAGATCGTGACTGTGAGTACATCTGTGAGCTGCAGTTGCACATTTGACTGTAGGATATGCGCATTCCCTGCGAGGCTGCAAACCAGCACACTGGAATAACTGCTATTTGCTTTAATTATGTGATGCATTAGAACATGCTAAACATTGGAATCAGAACTGACACATTTACAAGTGGCTAGCGATAAATTCACTGTTGGCAATCTGAGTTTGAGCCCCCCAAAATGGGAACTGTTCCAAAAGCAGGCACTTTACCTTGGGTACACAGTCAGTGGGAAAGGACTTTCCACTGAAGAAAAGGCTGTGCAGGACTACCAGACCTCCCAGAAACATGCTTGCTGAGGTTTGTGACACTCTGCTGATTTTCATAAAAGCAGTTATGGATCTGTCAACATTGCAAAACCACCACAGTGACTGAGAAAGCAGGGAATAGACATTTCAGTTGTTAACAGAGCAATGTAATATAATCAGGGCTGCGATAATATCTGGCCATTTCTCCTGTTTTAGGTGGCAGCATTTCAACATACTGGATGTAAATATTTAATTTCACACTTTGCAGGCAGTATTGTCAAAGGAAGACATGCACATACACATGACTGCTTCAGGTGGAATCTTCACAGAAGAAAAGTCTTTTGGTCTAATAGCTGAAACCTACACTGTTAAGTATTAACCTTTTACCAATAAGGAATATTATTATTCATTGTGGAAAGAACTATATTTAAGACAGACCACTCCTTGCCCAAAGAGCAAATGACATTTAGATCCAAAAAGTGAAACAGAAGGGAATATATCCGGTGTGCTAGTCCTCTACAAAAAACCCCACAGAGATCTAGGGGTGCTGAAAATGATCCAGACCTTCAGGGGCTTTGCCTGCATCCTTGACAGAACATGGAGTTAGTGTCTTCAGGAAATCATATGGATGTGGAGCAGGTAGAAACACTGTAGGGCTGATGTAAAATCTTTATGGAAATACGTTAGCTTTAGTTTTTGTGAAATGTAAGCTAAGTAACTAGCTTGAACTGAGGACAGTTGGCGATGGTATGTGATCGCTGGTCTTTTTCAAGTATTATCTGAAGCAAATTTGAAGGCCTGTTCATAGAAATTTACATAAGAGCTTACACCAGCAGTGAAATGTTAGTTATATGTGATTCCCTGATAGCGCAGGGTTTGACTATCATGATAAAAAATTTGTTGTAAAGTTGTGAGCTAAGAAAAAGAGTTAGGTTTAAAGATGTCACACAAAAACTCAGACAATGAAGACTATTTTTCCACATGCCAGATGGATTGTTAGTTTTGGTGTTCATGGAACAACCTCTGTTTTCTTAAAGCCTACAGTAGGGATACACATATGTGTGTATATATATTATATATAAACACATATACACACATTGTTGTGGTTTAGGATTTCGGCTCCAGGGGAAGGTCAGAGTCTTCCCTCTCCTTCCCTTGTTCATCATGCCGCCTTGTCTCCAATTTCACACCTACCCCTAGAGCCAAGCCATGTCAATCAACGCGTCTTTGAATACCACTATAAAAAGCAGAGCACACTGTTTCTTTTTGGGCGCGCTCTTTTTCAGTATCAGCAGAAAGGACGAAAAGAGGGAACTGGAAGAAGTCACCTCAGCCTGGGACAGCAAAAGATCTTCCGCACAGCAGGTAACTTCTTTTCAATGTTGCTGATTGCTGGTGGGGGTGGTAAGAAGAGCTGCCAGAAGGAAGGGATGCAGAAATAGTGGAGCCCCCAACTCTTCACGGAAAGCAGCCACTGGTGATGGGGAGGAAAAAGGGTTCAAGCCCCAAGAATGAAGGCCCTGCTACAATGCGGTAAAGAACCCAAAACATCCCCTGAAGATCTGGTAACTCTCACGTTTTGCAGCTGGGGAGAGAGAGCCGAAATGTCCCCTGGAAACCTGGTAACTCTTAAGCTTTCCAGCCACCCAGATTGCTGCAAAGGAAGTTTATCCCGACGAGTACAACTTGGAACCGAAATGCATGAGGTTAAAAGAACTGTGTTCCCCCATTCCAGGTTTATTATTCCTTTCCGTCCCCACCATCCCCAGTGCAGACTGTGTGTATGGGATAGTAGTGGGGATGTGGATGGAGTGGGAGGAAGCTATATATATATATATACACGCAACCGGTCTTGCCTATCCTGCATTGGCCTTTTCAGCCATCAACGCGCTTGCAATAAGCGTGGGCAAAGCCCTTCCCAAATCTTCGTCCGCGAAGCCAAGCCATGATGACACACACACACCTATTTATGTATTTAATACCACTGCTCTCTCTTTTCTTTCTGTCCTACCCAAATTTAAGTAATGATTTGTGGTTCTCATTGTTTTTGAATTAAATTAATTTTCATTCACCCCTAATTTGAACCTGCTATGCCACCTATGATGCATCCCCAAACCAACTTCCCAAGTGTTCCCTGCTAGGACAGCCACAGCAGCTCCTTCTCCTCCATTCTCAGCTCTTCCTGGAGCTTTGCCATGAAATCCCATGTGGAGCGATGCATGATGCACCACCCCACCACATGCTCCTGAAAGCTGCACTGGAAAATGCATCCAGCAAGCAGCAAAGGCCAGTTTGAAGGCATCCAACCCTGGAGCACCCATTTCTCCTGCCTCTTAATGCCAGGCAGGGGATACATCCACCCACCCACAAGCTCGCCCATCTAAAACTGGGTGGGAAATGGTTTCATGAATGCCCTGCAGGTGCTGTTCACACGCAGGACTTGAAAGCACTGCGGGCAAAACTATGTTAGAAACCCCGGTGACTGTTGGTGATGAGAAATGACAGTCGCGAGTGGGACTTTAAGGGTTGCTCCTCGACCGTCAGGAAGTGCAGGGGGTTCTGTAATGGCCGTGGGGGGCTCTATAATGGCTCTGAGGTGGGCACCGGCCCCAGCCGCGGAGTCGGGCCTGCCCGGCCTCCCTTCCCCGAGGGACACTGCGGTAAACACCGTCAGCCCCGGAGGGAACCCTCCTACCTCCCCGCCGCGACCGGGCGGCGCCGAGCCGAGGGGCGTGGGTTGGGGAGGAGGGCGGGAAGGGGTCGGCGGGGCGAGCCGGGCGTTGCCCGTCCCGCACGTGTGGGAAGGCCAGCCGTGGCGGCTTCCTGCGGAGAGCAGCGCTCCAGCCTTTGCCGCCGAGGGAGACCTGCCGCTGGTCCCGCACCGCCGCGCAGCCCACCGCGCCGCCGCCGCCGCGGGGAGCCGTGCCCCGTAAGTGGCGCCCTTCTCCCGCATTTCCCTTCCGCGGGACCGGGTGGGCGAGGGGTTGGGGGAAGCGCCGCTGCCGGGGCCTCTCGTCTGGCTCCGACATGGGGGCGTGGGGTCCCTCGCCCCCTCGTCCGAGCCAGGCGAGAGGCCTCGGTGTGTGGCTGGGGGGCTCTGACCCCCCGCCTCCGAGAGGGGCTCCGACGGGTTATTTTTAGGGCCAGGCGACTTGGGCGGGGAGGGAGGCCGAGGGCTTTTCTGCTGCCTTTTAAAGTCCGCCGTGCGGGAGACGGCGCTGGGTTTCCCCTGCTGACCCTGGTCGCCGTCCCCACCTGCGCTCGGCTGCTGCAGCCGAGGAGGGACTGGCGGGGTCTGCCGACTGCGGGCAGGGAGGCCGAAGGGGAGAGGCGCAACCTGAAGGCGAGAGGTGTGGGGGACCTTGTTTGCTGGTCCTGGGGTAGCATCTGCTGCTACTGTGAAGACTTGGAGGCGTGGATGAGTGAAACTGCCCTCCTGGCTTTCCGGCAAGCTCGCCCAAGCCCTGCCTTTACCTGGAGGTTCCGTTCGTGCAGGTTTTCACGGAATCAAAGGATACAATCGCAACGCAACCTCAGTTCTTCAGTGCCTTTGGGAAGCTGGGGAAATCAAGCTTCAGTGGAGAGCACAAAGTGAGTGCAGGTCCCTAACTGCTGTAAAGCAAGTTTAGGAAACGTAAGATTCTTCCCTTCTGCCAACGGTTTAAGTATTAGAAATGTGTTTGAAGTGTATTATCCAACGTGTAATGCTCCTGACAGCTGAGGAAAGCTAGTCTAATAAAATATTTAAAATGTAACGTATCTGAAGCAGCAGAACAAAATCCTTCATTTAAAAATATTGGTTATCATTTGAGATTTATGATACCATTTTGATGATAGAGTGTGGTGGATCTGATGCAAGTCTTGCGTCTCGGTGAACTACATTGATCTCGCTGAACTGAATTAATTTTGGAGGGTTGGGGGATATCACACCACTTGGTTCTGACAGTGAGTGTAGGTTCTGCTGATTGTTATGCCAGTGCTTAACACATCATTCCAGCAGAAGTGTTTTACCTGTGACAGGGATAGAAGTTTCCTGAAGAAGCCCAGGCTGTGAAAGGAACACCTTCAAGCCCACCCTCTGCTTCATGTATATTAATACCTAACATGTATTTATTTTAAAAGCTTTCAAACACATTTCTCTGTATTCTTCCTAATTAAACCCAAAACAAATACACTGAGAGGCATTCAGATGTTTCAGAGACGGGGAATGTAAGACAAGGGATCATGGCATACAGAACTTGTATATATTGAAACAAGCTGATGGTAGGTTGTTTATGCTAGAAAGACAAAACAAATTCTATGAAAAGTTCATGTAGACACTGTGCAGATTCAGTACATAGTGGATGTTGATTTAGAATTTGGATTACACAGTGTGGAAAGTGTTTTGAGTTCTGGTTTCTGTTACCTAATGGCATTCAAAGATTAAGACTGACAATAAAAAAGGCATAAGGCCTACAGAAAAACTAAACTTGCT
Source organism: Bucorvus abyssinicus (assembly GCA_009769605.1). NCBI lineage: Eukaryota > Metazoa > Chordata > Aves > Bucerotiformes > Bucorvidae > Bucorvus > Bucorvus abyssinicus. The sequence continues at coordinate 32,772,641 of CM020026.1, forward strand.
TTCATTTATATCTATAATATATTTTATAGTCGGACAGGAAAAGACATGGTGCCTGCCCTGCTCCTGTAAGCAGATGTCCATTGCTGCAGTTGATTCCTTTTGACACCAGCAGCCCTGTCCACACAGTTCTTCTAAATTCTGCTGGGCTCTGATACAAACTGGGACAGGGATAAAACAACCCCACAGAGATATAAGTAGCCGTAATGATACCCTTTGAAAGGTGCACTGACTTTCTATATGAATGACATACATTTTTAGTCTTTTGCCACATCTTGCAGTGAAGATTATCTGTGCACGGAGTAATCTTCTACCTGCCTGACATTACTAAAATGTGACTTTTGATTCTTCAGACTTGAATGAAGACTGGCGCTTTGTGAAGTTTTAATGCAACCAAGTTTTGATCCCGAAGCTCAGTATGTTGGCTAGTGTGTGCATGCACAAATGGTCTGACCAAGGTTCTTGACGTCAGTAAAAATGTACTTGATAAGACACATGAATATGTAGCTGCTTCTAGCTTTGTACACACTTAGGGATTAAATAAAAATCAGTTTCAGCTTTCTTAATAAATTCGTGCATTTAGCGTGTTTTCAACCTGTCTGTGTACAATTCTAACTTTTTTTAAGCTTAAGGTTCTAGTTAATAAGGTACTTAAGGATGACCGTGAGTTTGGAGTCAAAGTGTTGTCAGTGCCATTTATTAGCTGCTCTATGGGATATTTGTTACATGAATATGTTGGCATAATAAGTGGCAGTGAGTACAAAAAGACAGGTAAGATAAAAGGAGAGCAATAATTTAAAACCTTTTTGAAACTTACTTTGTTTTGGCAACAATGTATTTTGAAGGAGGCTTCTGTTTGTAAATCGGTGGTTATGGATGGGTATTATCGTGACTAAAACCAGACAGAATTCCTGGGTAAGTACATTAGATACAAGGATCCAGCAGTTTAGAATTCCTCTAGGTGGAGATAATTGCAAAAAACGCATGTATCTTAAGTGAAAAGATGTGAAACTTAATTTTACAAGTGTAGGGACCAGAAATGGGACAGAGATTAAACTCTGCAACTGTGGGAAGAAACCCCACACATTGGCTTAAGTCAATGTGGTCTTTAGCTTCCTTGAAAATGCACTTTGCTCCTACCTTTGAGCTTGCACACACTGCTGAGTAACTGGGAAAAGCTATAACGCGTTCATTGCAAAATGAGATGTATTGAAAGGTGCTGTGAAGATTTAGTTCCACCTTTTGTGCCACGGCAGATTTTTTTTCATTTTGCAGAGGCGAATGAAGGGAAAAGACAGCAAATGATCAAAAAAGAGCTTAAGCTAAATCTCGTTCCCTAAGTTGTTGTAGAGGTTATAAGCATAAAGTTTACTCATATACCTTTTGATCATCTTCATCTGTGTTCTATAGGTATTTTGGCATCTGTCCATCATGATACAGGTATCCTATGACAGACAGCCCCCCACTCCAAGTTCTGTCTTTGACTCATTGTTCATTTTTCATACTAGAATGAGCAATTTTCTGCCATTGCTTTTCCATTCTTCCCCACTTCCCAGGCAGTTAGTGATCTATTAATGCCATGTAGTCAAAGATGTAGAAAACAGTTAGCAATGCCACTTGTAGGTGTATTTGCAACTTTAAAGTAGAACTTCATATATTCACATTAACTTTTTACATACTCCGATATTAAAAATTATTTTATATGCTGCTGAAATTATTAAAAAGTATATAAAAATACTTGGAGTCATATTTCTATGTCTGTAAGTTTTCATGTATCTGAAGGAGCCCACCTTCATGACACCTTTGCCAATTTATCCCATCGCCTTTGATCCCTCAATGTCACAAGACAATTCTGATCCTAAGTCTTGTTGATTCTTTAGCCTTCTCTGCATTCTTCAGTTGGGGTAAGAATCATCCTCATTCCACTGGTTAGTAGCTAAACAATTTAGTATTGGTAAGTCAAGGGACAGGGCTCTTGGAAGCTAACAGTTGAGCTTTCAGAAAATGACAGTGTCCTCCTCTCTGCTGGAGAAAGCATGTGTATAAATGATCTGCCACTACAAGCGAGGGTTGTAAAGGTTGCTGGCAGAAGTGGCTTCTGGGATTCCTAAGCTTAGTCATTGCTGACGGTCATCCAAGATCTTGCCTGATCTCAAAATTGTGCAATTTATCTGAGTGGATGCACTCCAAAGGGGAAGGTCATTTAGAAATGCATTGAGTGATGTCATTGACTTCATGAGTTCCTGCATATGATTGCATATGTGTGGAATGAGAGATTTCTGAATGTAAGGTACTGATGGGGAAATGTACTGCATGTGCTTGACCACAGGATAAGCAGTTAGCTTAGGATGTCTTGTTCTACACAGCTGGAGAAGAAATGCACCATGACCTTGAATAAAGCGTTCTGCTTGCGAGATGATCGTTGCAGTTGTCTTAATGTTGAGATATGATCTACAGCAGCTTTGTACACAGATATCTTTTAGTTCCATCAGTCTCACTTGACCATCAACCCCCAGAGAAATGAGGGTGGACAGGTTGTGACAGTCTAAAAAGTTGATCGTCTAATGGCTGGTGTTGGGTCTGTGTTTATCGAATGTAACTAGAGGAGAGGTGCTGCTGGAGTAGCACACTAGACAATTGATGTCTTCCTTACTGTGGCCATTCAGATTCTGTCCTAGACTGCGCAGACTCCCGTGTATGTGTGATGGTTGTGTATATATGTACACACACCCTCAACATATGTTACGTAGGACTAAGTGTTAAACTAGAGTAAAATATTAGTACAGTTAATTACAGAGGCCTACCCAAATCAAGTTTACCTCCATTCACATCTCATAACATTAACAGAATCCCAAAGAAAGTTCTACCCTCTCAAAATGTAGCCCAGACAGCAGTGAACTTTTGAATGTGTGGAACAGCAATGAGAAGGATACCACAGCTCTAACAACTGCTAGCTACTCTAGTTTGGGTTATGGCTTCTAGAAACAGCATGACATTATCTAAAACTAGTTTACATAAGAATCCAGACCATATGATGATTTCTCCAAAATTTATTTTGGAAGGGTAGAATCTCTTATGAGTGTCTGAATGGCTGCACACATCTGACAAGTAGAAGTAAACCAGCTGCACAGGAAAAAAGCGGAAGGAAATGAACATACATGAAGCATTAAAGCATCACATTATTTTCATGCTTGTTCACATACTCAGTTCTTCTTCCTTCTTGCATTTTCAGTTACCTTTTCCTACCACCCCCTGTAGTTAAGGTAGGTGACCCATAAAGACCTCCGTGCAGTTGCTAGAGAAAGGTGATATTTGGTGCCCTCGGTTCCTGATGACAGCTCATCAGAAATGCAGCTGAGTGCACACAACAGCTGCTGCTCTGATAAGTGATCAGAGTGGTCAGAGTGAGGGTTGGCGATTCAGTGTTATGCCATAGTACCTTGGATCACTAATGGCAGGGTGGATTTGCCTCTTTGTGATGGTAACATCAGTTTTTAGAAATCTTGTGTGGCTGTTCTCTCTCAATTACCTCAGTTCTGAAAATTATTTTGTCAGATGTCCTTCCAGAAGGGGATAGTACTTGATTTGATCCATCCAATTGTACAGGTACTGGAATTTTGGCAAGCAGCAGTTTATCTGCTATAGAAAGATGACAAAATGTAGAAAGGAGTCAACTGAAAAAATCTGAATAAATAAATTTTCTTCATATATCTTCTGCAGGGAACTGAAGTAGGAATCATTTGTCAGTTGGGATTGGCTTGAAGGAAAAAACAAACTGTGCCAAGTGATTTTGCCAGACTTCACTACTGTCTTCTATGTTTTATATACAACTTCATCTGTGCTTTTTTGTTTTCCAGAGTAAAGAAATATATGGAATACATTTATTTTTGTTTTAAAGAACATTCTTCTTTATGTGACTCTTTTTTAGGGGGAGGGGCTTAAAGTCAGCGCACTCTGATCTTCCTTTGCTTTACTGTGAAAACAGTGAATGATGTGGATAACCTGTTCTAGTTGTGTGAATTCTTGTAGCTAACCCCTAGTCCTCACTCATTTTGTTTGAGGTTAGTTCTTTGTCTGGAGTTTGATTGCAAGCTGTTTGACAAGATGGGAAAGCGATTGTGTTTATTTTATTTTGTTTGTGTAGTACCATGTGCATTGTTGTTATGGAATAAATAATTATTGAAATGGAATTTGGAAGGGATTATTTATTGTCCTCTTCCCAGCTTCCGTAGATTGAGAAACACCTCCATATTAGTTGAGGAAAATGTAACATTTGGATATTGTGAAATTATCTGATTAATTCCATGAGGACTTAAATGAATTCCACTTAATTCACTGTTTATGAGTGATTTGGTGTAATATGGGTTTTATTCTACCGTTGAATGTTTTTGGACTGTCATGCACTTGAGAGAAAACAATGGGATGTGATGCAATGAAGTACTTTCAGCACTGTGAGTTAGATGAAAAAAGTTGTGGATAGATAGAATTAGCACAAATGTGTGATTCTTTTCAGAGGTACACTGCTTCAGTGTGCTTTTTAGAAGCAGTAGATTAGATGACTAAGCAGTATTTTTGATGCGAGTAATGCTAGTCTAACTTGTTTTAAGGTTTAAAGCTAACAGTAAATATTTGAGTGCAGTCAGTCGCAGAATTTAATTGCTCTGTTCTGCTGTAAGGATTTGAAGAGAGGAAGAACTTTTAAGGGTAGTACTGAAGAGGTATGTATCATGAAACATCTGGTTTGCTGCTTGAAAATTGTAGGCCTACAAAAATTCTTACACGCTTTTGCAGTAATAGGTACATGGTAATTTATATGTTCTGCTGTTGTTGTTTTTCCTCAGATTTTTTAGAAAATCTGGATGTGTTGCACCAATGCACTGCTTACCAAACTCTGTCCACCATCTTTCTTTACATAGACTTAAGGAGAGGCCCTGGAAGGTTACTGATAAGGAGGCGCTGTTCTGCAGGTGTAACAAGGTCTCCTCCTGTGTGAAGAGGGAAGTCCTGAGCTGGGGACTTCCTTCAGGCCTGTTTGTAGAAAGCACCTCTTACATCTATGAATTTCTCAAAAAAATGATTTTTCAATAAGGCATGAGTATGCACTAGGTAAACTGCTATGCTGATAAAGTAGTAAGAGAAGAATTGTAGTTATCTAGATCTAGATCAATGAAAAGATCCAATATAAAAGTCAGTGATGAGAATTACCAAGAAGTACACAATGCTTGGTTAGAAACACTATAAAATTTTGCAATTATAATATTCATTGTCTGTTGGAAAAGTCCAGAGAAGTTGAAATTAGCACTTCTTAAATTACCATCTATGAGGAGACTTCTCGATTGTATCTAATGAGCCTGCTTTGGAATTTTCAGTGTTTTAAGGTGACCTATGTACCTGTCCTTGCCATCCCTTGAAGTGTATCTTACCATTTCTGTTAGTTTAATTCTGAGCCGCATTCTGAATTGGTTCGCATAGTTACTATGAAAAAAGATTAAAATCTTTTCAAGTTACTTCATAAAGTACTTTGTCTCCTAAGGAACACTCAAAGGTGAGTTGCTGTTCCTTGTATTCTCACAGTGCTGTCTTTCCCATTTCCCAACGTATTTTTCAGTGCAGTAGAGACTGCCACACTTGGTGTTTACACCAGTTCCTCTGGAATAACTTGATGGTCTGTAGAGACTTGTGCTGGTGCAACCAAATAAACTGTGCCTAATGCCCCATACCCTGACCATGCTGGAGTTAAAAACGTTTGGAAATAGAACTACGGAGATGAAATATTTTTCCTAAGGGTCTTAACTGCGTTCTCCCAATATTTTTATATTTTTCTGCCTTCTTGTTGAGAGCCAAATAGATTCTTGTTATTTGTCCATTTATGTGAAAGGTCTGAAGACCTGGCAGAAAGTAAAGTTGACATCCTTGTTGTTTTTCAGTATCCAAATGCCTGAAGCCAAATCTAGCACATCTAGTCAGACCCTTTTTGGGGTCTAAACAACTGAGTGGACTTTAAAAACATTAATCATACTTAGTTGCAAAGCTCCCCATATTGCTCTGTTTTCTGCTCTGGGAACTAACATGGTTGGTTCCACACAACATCTAGGATAAAACAGAGAGATGATTGTACATGAAAGACCTTTGGGGCATATGGAGGCCGAAGAATGGCAAACTTACGTTGCAAAAAAAAATATCATTACAAGGTTCTCTGTGGTAGTTTGTTTTCTGCAGCAGTGGTGGCTGAAGATGAGATGCTGTGCAGGGAAGCAATGGTGATTCACTTGGCGTTTGCTCCTGAGAGATTGAACAGATTTTTTTAAGGCATGTGGTAGACCCAGATCACCTAAGAGCTTCAGGTTTTCAGTCACATTTGCATACATTCTTGTGCTGCATAGAACTTAGATTATGAACTTTATCAGGTCTGCACCTCTGGCTTGCATGAAAACTAAACATGAGATGTAAGTAAAACATTCAGTGCTGGCTTGTTTACGTATTCTCAGAACGTTAGGAAGAAGACCATACTTCGTGGTCTTTGGTTCTACTCTTGCTGACTTGCTAGCAGAAATCTCCTTGACAATAAAATAAATAGGTTAGAACAATCCCACAGTGGACACCAAAATTATTTAAGTGCATAATTCTGTAGGAATGAGTTGTTCATAAATATGTTTTCCCATATGGAAAGTATTGTGACTTCATAATTGATGTATTCTCGGCTTCTTTCTTTGTCAGCTATATTTTTTTATCCTTTTAAACCAAAGACAATACAGCATTAGAGTTAAACATTGATTGCCTGTTTAGCAATAATAATAACAACAATAACAACAACAATTATAATAATAATTTAATTTTGCTGAAGTGCCTGACAGTCACATCAGAGCTTGAGTTCACAGATGCTTTAGGCCAAGATCATCATGTCATCTTCCATTGCCCTCCCCAAACACACATACTCCCCAAAATCATACATTTGGATTTTAGAGCTTAGTTTTAGTGTAACTCTGCCAATTACCATATGGGTTTCATATAAGAAAACAATATAAGTCTTGCTTTTTATTCATTTCTCCACCTCTGCTTAGTTTTCCCTGCTCTCTTCTGAACGTCCAGCCTCTGAAATCATATAGTCTTTTTGTGGGAATTACATCAACCCAGTATTGCTGAGAGTCCTTTAGATTTTTAAGACAATTAAAGAAGTTTTCACGAGTTAAAAAGTAGATGTTCTTATGTCATTTGGAGGAATCTCATTTGTCCCATGAAAATGCAACTCTTGTCATGGTGGTAGAGCCTGATACTGAAAAATACCACGGGCAGCAAGTTATCATTTGCTATGAGGTGTTCTGGTAGAATGACTGTCTTACAGCAGTCAGGTATTCGCTGTCTGATTTTTGCATGGTAGGGAGAGAAGAAACGGAGAGGGAGAAGTCAGCCCTGTAACATACTTTCCCTAAATGAAGGAAATCTGTTCTAATTGTTTCAACATTCATTCCTTAGTGGGACACTGCTGCTGGGTGTCCAGTCCAGAGTTGTTTGCAGTCTCCCATGCAGTGCCCAACTATTAGAACTATTTTATGAGACCATTTTAATTTATTACATGCATGTGCCTTATTCTGAGACAATTAGTTTCAACATCAGACTTAATAACCCTGTTTTGTATTTCTAATTGTCCTGGATATAAACTTTTATAAACCTTCCTGCAATTTTCTAGTACTCTGTAAAGCCTTCTGTGGTGTTTAATTGCCTATATACTCCACTTCATTAGTTGTCTAAGCAAATAATTTTTGATTTGTATTAAATAAGAGGTGGGTTTTTTCTATTTGACTGTTTTTCTGTCCTGTGTGGTAACAGATGGATAGCACTTAGTTCAATGAACCAGATGCAAAAAGAGCAGAATTTGAAGTAAAATACTGTTGATGTTGCATTTTTCTCCACACACACTAAATTAAGTTGGCTTTCTGGTTATGTAAAGTGAATGTTTACACTATTTCATTGTAACTAATTTAAATGTATCCACTATGCTCTGTGGAACAAGCAGCTTTCCCAGTCTAGATGGGCTCATAGATACAGTTTGTGCATTTGATCAGCTCTTGTGCTGTACTCCAGGCAGCTATCTCTTGTTCCTGCTTCAGTAACCATCCCTCTGTGCCTGCACAGCTGTTTGTGGTACTGTGCAATGAACTGGATGAGGAAATTAATTTTTTTTTTTCCTTGGGATACTTTTGATTAAGGACCAGTTCCCTGTTCCAGTTTATCTCATGGCCACACACATGGCTGTGCATCCGCAACTAAGGGAGTGACACAGAGGGGAGAATAGATTAAGCAGTATGAGCTGCTTAAGTTGTACCACCTTTGGGGGAAAATATTGAATATACTCCACATAGCTGTAAAACATACAGTAATTTCTCTTAGCCTCTCTGATTTTTGTCTTTCCTTCCTTTTAAACCATTGCATTGTTTTGTTTTGTTTTGTTTTTTACTGGAGAAAGCATTAGTTGCAAAACTTTGGTCAGGGGAGTGTTATCCCTCAAACGTTTCAAGTAAGTGTGGTCACTTGGTATACACTTGTCCTGCAACATAGGAACTCCTGTACAGGAGTTCAGTTCTGTAGTTTCATTCCTTTGGACAGGAGATAAAGAAAGTAATAAATTTTTAATCAAGAAAATGTTACTTACCAGGTGCATTTTTTCAATGCTCTTTAGACTTGCTTGGTAAATGGCTTGTATGTGAAAGTGTTTTTTATGAAGGATTTTGGATAGTTCCTACTTTGCATCTGTTACAACTGTAGTTCCATTACTGCATATTTGACCTGATTCTGATCTCTGTTTGGCATTGAGAACAGGGAATATTTCCATAGGAACCAGTGAAATTATTGAAGTTGCAAACCATCGCTCTTCTTCCCTCCCCCCCTCCCCAAACACTCTCTCAACTCTCATTTGCATTTATTAGTATAGCTATTATAAGCTATCAGAGATTTTCAAAATAATTTTCTTGTGCCTGTTTATGAAAACATGCAATATTACAGTATATTTGTCCAAACAACTGTGTGATGATTGGTACAAATTACTCCTGTAGAATGGTGAGCGGGATAAGTATCTTCCTTTCATCTACATCAGGGAACAATGAAATCCAGTATTTTACCATGGCTGAAACCTAGCTAATAGAAGTGGGGATTTCAGTGTTCCATGTGGTTTCTAAGGATATGATAACATTGCTGATAGCACAGAGTCAAGCAGTGAGGTGGTTTAATTGCAACTGTTTGCAAATGGCAGAAAGGCAGCAGAAACACAGAATGCTGTGAATGGTGCTCACAGTATTCCCTGGAGGAACAGCTTGGGATTGGAAGTGTGGCTGGAAGGAAACCTGGAACTGTAAGCAAAGCAGCTCACTCCTTGTACTTTGGCTCCTGCTATGTTCAGGGAAACAGAACATGGAAATGCACAGCGGGACATGTGAGATATGTGACACTGAATTTCTCCACCTTGCTGGAGGAGATTGCAAACCCTTGAAAACAGGGTTTGAAGTCATCTGAGTCAAAAGGGAAAATCTGAGTCGAATGGGAAAATTCTAGTAGTTGGTGGAGTTGAAAGTGTTGTACATATAATCTTCTTTGATGGTAAACAACCCCCTTGAAAAATTCTTCCAAAGGCTGGAGGAAGACCTGAAACAATGGTATACAGCAATGTTATTCACAGTGAGACTTCTGTGAAGTTGCGTTCTCATGAACAACCAGTATGGCTGCTGGCTTGAAAGTGGAGAACTTTTGCATTTGTCTTAGCAAATTTAGCAAGCAGGATTTCAGGAACAACAACATAAAATCCTCAAAACTCAACTTGGGAAATAAATCTGTGAATTGGGTAGAAATTGCCTGCCTGGATGTTGTGGGTCAGCCAGGGAACTTGCATAAGCTGTGTATTTTACCACAGATTTCTACTGTGGAGGCCCAGGAGGGGAAAGGTTGGATTGCCCCATCAGAAATACTGCAGTCCTTGACATTAGCATTTTTTGTGACTGATATAGTTCTGCTGAAATTTATTTGGCTTTGTTCAGTATTGCTGGAAAATTGGGTAAATTACTGGGTGGAACAGAAAGATAACTTTTTGAGCACGGACTCTGAGGTAGAAGCCATTTACAAGAAGCAGGTTTTCTTTCCTGAAGAGGCAAAGCTTGATATTGTATCGGTCTTTGAGAAATAGAGAAGTGGAATGTGCTTCATACTAAGAAGACCGAAATGCTAGTGTTAAAATCCCACTCAAGGCTGCAGAATGTGAAGCAGTGTATTCCGTGCATTCAGACTGATGTTTCAGAATACGATCCCACACCAGACTGCAAAGTGAGGACCAGCTGACCATCCTAAGCAGTGAAGAATGGAAATCACAAAAATGTTGCTCCCATCCTGTGTGGGTTGTTTTGCTGGCCTTTGGTATTGATGTGACCATTTAGAGAGGTTCCCTTCATTCCTTGTATGTATCAACAATTCTTTGCTAATAAAAGAGGTCTTGGCTGATAGAGAGTGATGGGGATTTTGTTTTGTTTTGTTTTCTGTAGTGAATCTTAGGTTGGCAAACAACTCAGCATCCAAAGACCAAACAACTCAAAGATCAAACAAAGACTTTTGTTTTTGTACGAGGATGAATGTGTGACTTGCTATACTGAGGCATATACTATGTAAAAGGCATGTACTGAGTCCTTTGAACCAGATGGACAGTTACCAGTATGAAATTTATATCAAAAGGGAAGTGAGAGAAGTCTACTTAGTATTGATTTAGATGAATGAGCCCTACAACTCAGCAGTACATCCTACCTGAATTCCAAGTTCATGTATTAAGACCATCTCAGTGCATGGTAGGGAGGAGCTTTCTTAACAGTCTCCTCCAGAAACTGAGAACTCAGCTGTGGAAACTGAAGACTGAAATAAATAAGTAAATAAACCCCTCCTACACAAATGCAGCCTGTGTAGGTCGATGTGCTTGTCTTTCTCAGCTGCATTTTCCTGCCATTCACACTGAAATAAGACTATTCACACTGAAATAAAGGCATGCTGAAATAGAACTTCGGAGTGTTTTCCTAGAAGTGAAGCAGAACTAATGGTGTCTATATTACTTCTGTTGAAGCGTCCTTATACTTTTTGAAGTTCAGATCAAGTTAACTTGGAGTCAGGGGTTCATTTGGCATTTCCATGGGACAGTGAATGACACAGGGTGCAGGGTGTGGTGTCAGTATTCAGTTCATTACACAGAACTTGGAATGAAATAAGACTTAAAGCAATTATAACCGATACTCTCTAAATGTGTCTATTTCCCTAACGTGTACCAGTAATGTTCCAAACAGAACAACTGACCTGTCCAACTTTACTTAAAATGGATTTGTCTTTCGGAGGTGTTTCTGCCAGAGAAGGGATCAGATTTGATGCGGTACATTATGAGTCATCCATCACCAACACTGCTGCAGTGTTACATTCTAGACTTCAATCTTGAAATTCAGTCTGTTGTGGCATTTACAGGTTCTTAGCTTGCCTGACACCTCTGAGAGTAAACTTATCCTCATTCAGAGTTATGATTGCACCAAAAAGTTGCCATTTTAGAGTTTATTTGATTTATTTTAGAGTCTGTCATTTCACAAATGTTGCAGCTGGCATGGCCTCCAAAAGAAGCAATTCCACTTGCCTACAGCAGTTTATCCTTTTCCATGTGTACGCTGCAGTAATGCTGGTACAAGAACTTGTGCAGCTCTGTAGTGAATTGTATCAAGAAACTAATCTGAGTCAAAATTGTTTCTTTGTACCTACTCAGTATAACCGTGGCACCATTCCCCAGGTTAATTCAGTTTGCAGCCAAGAAATGTTTATGTTGGCCCAAGGGAAGAAAGAAGGAGCGAGCATCCAGTTGGAGTACACCACTTATTTTGGTGGAAATGCCAGCTTGAGGTGTTAGTTCAAATTATACCATAACTGCGGATGAAGCGGTGGCAGCACAGAGCTTAGCTGTCTGGTGAGCACTTCTGCATTCAGGTGGGTTGGCAGACCAGCTTGCAGCCTTCGCAGATGAGGATTCACTGTTATCTCCGTGCAGTGGCAATATCTACTTCAGCAACTGGTGCAGCTCTGCAGGAATGAAGCTGTAGAGCAAAACTGGTGCTGTGGATTCACTGATCACACCACTTACGTTTTAGGTATGTGTGGGAGAAGTGGGAGGACTTCAGCTTAGCTTTTGTCTGGTGCCACAGATTGATTTTCTCTTACCAGTTAGAGCGTATTAGGTGCAGTTCTGGAGCACATATTCACATTTCCTGTATCCAAAAGGACGGTTCAGGATTGCTCCATGGAGTGAACCAAAGCACAGTGAATGGTCAAGATGACTGGGAGAATAGGTTTGAAAATATGCATCTGATCTGAACAAAAATGCCAGGGTAAACATACCAAGGGCGATTCAGCCCTGTCTGTACATGCTGCAGTCAGATTGTTGCACTGACTGTGGTATCGATGGGGTCTCACTTGTGCGTGACTCTCTCATTCCTTCAGATTCCATTTCAAAACTTGTTTTGGTGGCAGTTCGGCAGCTAATCCTGAACCAAGCATGTCATACTGTTGCTCTCCAACTTCTGAGATTGATGCATTCACTCTCTGTTGATGGTAACAGTCAGAAAGAGAGATAAGATTCTAGCACTATTTCTACTTGGCAAGTAGTCTGTGAAAATGGAGCTGACACCATGAAGTCTAAGTCAAATAAAAACCTTTCACTGGACTGTCCTTGGTGTTCACATGTGCTCTGATGAAATTTGGTACCCAAAGAGGGGAAATGCTTATTTTGGGCTGACTGATCTTCAGCTGATGGAGCTTTGCCAAAGAGGGACATGTAAAGGTAGTGCTTGATAGAGTTGCATTTTCTGTGTAATGGAAAATATTGAATCTGCATAACCTAAGAAGCACCAAAGAAAGAAATCTGGATGTAAGAATTTAGGCAGGAAACAATCCTATTGAATTCCATTTGGACAAACATTTGACTATTTAAAAAGTAATTCTGCAGGAAGCAGCCAGCCAAGCTTGAATTGCGAGGTGAAAAAACCCAATTTCTGGCCTGAATCAACTGAACTGTGTCTGAAAGATGACCTTTACAAACTGTTTCCATTCTTATTTGAAGGTATTTAGCAGCAATGGCTACACTGGAGCTTCTTCTTGTTTTGACAGTGAGGAAAATGGATTGCACATCAGTAGGAAGACAGATGAACCCACCATCCCATGCACTGTACTTATGTTTGGTTGTTTTACCTCTAATTTTCTCATACTACAGATTTATCTTAGATTAAGCTCCTGGACAGTCCTTGATTCCTGAGCTGGTTGTTACTGCAGTATGAATAATTGCAGAGATAATTTTGATCTTAGCAAGGCTGAAAAGTTTTTTGTTTCACTAACTAGGACTCAAAGTGTATTTACGGAAAGAATTTTGCCATGTGGCTACAATCTGTAGTAAATTCAAGTGCTTTTATAACAAAGCCCTTAATTTTGAAGGGATTTCAGTCTTTTTGATTATGCATAACTGTTTGAATTTCTGGATCAAGGATAAAGAATTAAGTATTTTCTTTTTATTTTTTAAAGAAAGAAATGCTGACTCTTCCTTCCCCTCCTGTTCTGGAGCTAAAACAGCTTGGCAGCAGTGTTTGAACACGGTTCCAGTTAAACCAGTTTTGGAACATAGTTTGGCAGGCCAGAACGGGGTAAGGCCAAAGTACATTAGAGCTAAGTTTTAAAACCCAATTCTAAGCTGGAACTGTAGCTGTATTGAGAATTATGTAAAACTCAAATACAGTGTTTGTCTTTTCCCTCACCTCCTTTTTTCTTCTTTCTCCAGTTAGTCACTGTGCCATGCTGCTAGGAACTGGGCTCAAATTTCTCATTAATCTTATAGCTTTTCTGCCTGAGCCTCAGTCAGTGTGGGTAGGAAATTACTCAGCTAACTGGGTCTTTGAGAAGTAGCTTACTTTTTAATCATATTATCCTTAGGTAAAATTTCACTTCCCTTTAAAATTGTGGGAAGCTTACAGCACTGCAGATAACCGATTCTTTTCTTTCCTGTGTCATTTCTTGCAAAATAGTTCAGTCAAAGGCTGTTTCCGTCTCCCTTGATACCTTCCAGTTATGTACAAACACAGCTACTTTCAAATGCTTTAGTTTATCTGCTGTTGACTTTAGAAGTTCAATTTGCAATATGAAAGGATGGCTGCAGGAAATTATTTTAAAAGTTTGCATAAAAGCGATGGTGCATCTTTTTTTCCCACAGTGAAAATGTCTAGACTCTTCTGAACCTTTGTAAAGCTGTTATCCAGACAAATTAGTTCCATGAATTTGAGCCACATCAACCTCAAGAATTATCCAAATAAATGGGGTCAACAAGTCATTTTACTCTTAGCTATAATACGAAACACTGCTTGTAATCTGAAAAGCTGACAAATGTGAACATTGTTCATCAGCTACAACCCAGCTTTTTTTTCTTTTTAACAAGAAGATTTTCAGTTCGTCTGAGTGTTAAAAGTATTTCCTAGCAGAGTGGGCATTCTTTTGCATAATAATTTGGGTTGTCTCTGGGCATTTATGGGTTGTGTTAAGCATAGCTGTCATGAGGAATAATTTGTGTCTAGCATCTAATACCAAGCCTAAGAGTAAGAGTCCATGTAATATCCAGTTATATTTTTAGGGAGATGTTCAATTCATTTGGGGGAGGGGGAGATGTCATGCTGCAAACTGTCAGTAGTTTCTCTTTGATCCTTTATATTGTTTCAGAATTCATACCAATGCCAAAAATTAACTCCTCCGTATCTATGGCTTCTCATCTGGTTTTGATAGCACTTTCCAAATAGCCTTTTATCCAGCGTGTGCTTTTTACTTGTGCTTTCTTTGTGTGCCATATACACGGTTTGATAAACTCTGAACAAAGAAATCCTCTGAACACTACTCACATTTGCTTAGAGTCCATCTCCTCTCTTTTACACAAGCTTCTCCAAATGTGCTTTGTTTTAGTTCCAGGCAGTTAAGGCTGTGAACGTTGTTTTGTTTGGTCTTTTGTGCTTTGTGGAAGAAAGGGGAGAAAAAAATAAAAGTGGTATGAATAAATTGAGTTAAGCTAAGTTTAGGAAGAGCCAGACTCATCGTTTTAACAATTTCCCAAGTGGAATAATACTTTCATGCTCTGTTTATGTGCTTTCTTTGAAGAGAACCTGTTAGCAGAGCACAGCTTTAATGACCTGAAATAGCTTTCTGAGGGTTTTGGTTTTTTCAGAGTCTGCATTAAAGAGCTTTAGGAACAGGTATACTGAAAAGTGATATGAAATTAACCCCTGAAGGAGTCATGGTATTGTCATCACGCGACTGATCCCAGTGTATATTTTATGGTGATAGGCATGAAGTGGTAGAACAGCTGTCTCTGCTTTTGCATTTTCTGCCCATTTGGACGACTTATGGTCATGACAAAATTTCTAGTGTCACACACTCACACAGCTATCACATCAGAGACCAAAGTTATACTTAAAAAAACAAATAATGGAGTCTTTATTCTGAAGGAGTAGCTGGTTTTGATCTGTTTGATCTCTGGGCTCAGTAGCTCTACTGCTTTTTTTCTCCTTTTCTCATGTTTTGGCTTACTAACTGTCACCAGTTTCACAGGAAACATTGCAGTCTAGTGGTGAGCCCAATGATGTCCTTCAGGAGTAAACCCATTTTTTCTGCTATGGACAATTAATCCATTTGCTGATGCCTGCCCTAAACATCCTTTAGAAATATTCCTGACTGTTGCACAGTTGTCTGCAGTTTGTGGTGAGTTTTGTAATTCCCATCAGGAAAACCCTCTTTTTAAGTTCTGTTTTGAAGATAATGAATCAGCTCTAATGTTTTGGAGATTTTTTTTTTTCATTTCTCTTTATAGTTGCAGAGAATTTCAGAATAAGTGAACTGTGTTCAGCTGTAGCCTTGTGAAGTCTTAGCCTACGTGCTTAGAACATGACCTAGCGATATTTGATATGTAGAATAAGTTGCCTTCAAAATTTCAGAAGAAATACCTATTTATGTTGTATGGCTAGAAGAACACCACTTTTTTCAGACTTTTACTCTCAGGGTTTTCAAAGATTTCTCTCAATATCATGTCAACAAGAGACTTTAGTGTGTCACCATCCCGTTCATGTTTAAGGATAATCAGAGTGAGTTAGGATGACTGCTAGCACTACTGGAAAGTTACACACGAGGAAGTAGAAGCTCTACTGTCATTCAGAGGTGAAGTAAATGTAAATGTTTTCGTACACAACAGGCAGTCTTCTATGGCACATTTCCATAAGTATCTGCAGAGCTATAGCAGAGTATCAGATTTCATTGATTTTGTCTGCTATCTTAAAGTTTTGTACCTGCAGAATTTGGAACTAGAGAGGAAGTTAGCCTTTAGGGAAGTCCGTACCTAAATCAGAAGAGGATGCCAGTTAATTCCAGGTGGGTCATATGGCATATCTTCAAGGCTGATTTTTACCTTTTGTTCTAGCAGTAAATTCTGCTGTGCATATATTGGTAGATTTTTAAAACTATGTTTGGCTAGCACCAAAAAACATGTCTTAATTTGTGCACTACCAAGACTTTGCTAGTAAGTACAGAGTCCCTCTTAATCCAGGAAGTCCTAAGGAGCTCTTTGCCCTTCATATTATATCAAGACCCAGACTTACTTCCTTGGATTTCCAAACTTCCTTGATATTTTGTTATTTTAATTACAGCTTGTCATTTGTATTTTAAGTATACTAGATTGATAGGATTTGTGAAGGGTATTTTTTCAGAGCTGTTTATCACCTCAGACCTAATAACCTGAAAAAAACATGTTGTTATTAATGGATGGATCATGGACTAGTTATTGCTGCATTTTTCTCCTCTTTTTCCCCCTCTCTTTACCAAGATATAGATAGATAATGTTTTAGGTAGTTCGATACTCAACACTGAACTCTGGATTCTTTGTTTGAGAAGGCTATATAAAGTTTGTGAAACTGGAGGTATTTAGGTGCTTTGGCTCTATGATTTCTAGAGTTCAGTGGAGAAATGATGAAATACAACAGTTTGTTTTTCTTTTGATCATTAGAATTCTGTTAGATTTTTTTTGGGGACCAAGACAAATGATTCTTGTCATAAAACTAAAAGTAATTTTAAATGTTTTAGAAAACATTTCTGTTCTGGAGCAATTACTGTATCTCAGTAGCTTCCTGTATGATGAATTGCTTTACTTCCATTCATTTAGTACATTTAGGTTAAAATAAAAAACAGCAAAAAAAATTTCTTCTGAGGCGAGTTTTATTTTTTAAATTAATACTTAGAATTGATCATTTAGATAGAATGTGTTACATGATGGCTTTTGATATTCCAATCTACTGAGGAAAATACTGACTTTTAAAATTGCTTTACTTGAGCAAATTTTCAAATTTATTAAGATGCTCATGGGATTGTTTTAATGTCTACTGAAACAGATGGAATTCTCTACTACTTTTTGAAAAACACTTATCACATCAGACCACCTTTGCCTTCTGAATTTGTCACAAAATCAGCACAATTGCAGTTAAACAGGGCAGTCAATAATGATGCGTTCCCTGGCATCTCTCAGTGCCTGTCAAAAATCACATATTGTAAAATTACAGTGACTTTTTTTCTGGGTCTCATATTACTAACAATGCATCCATTTCACTTTTCATGTTACAAGGTAGACCCTGGCACCATGTGTCTGAAAGTTACTGTTGGCATGTGATACTGTTTGCACACTACTTCTGAAAAACAAGCTTAATATCTAGATGGATATGTGTGATATTTCAGTGGTAGAAGAGCTATGTTTTCATGAGAGGCTATAGTTAAATGGGAGGATATTTGGATAAAAAGATGTCCAGGCTGCTCTAGTGGGTCCATAACAGATTGTAGGATGATACTGTTCTTCGCATATAATAATTTAAGAAGGCAGACAAGAACAAGAATTGCAACTTAGCCTGTATGTGAAATGTGAAAAAAGGCCAAGATTAAAGGGAAATAAAGTAACTGGAAGTTATGGGAATTTGAGCACAGGGAACTTTTCATTCTGCTTTATCCTCTTCAGCTGCTAGAAACTGGAGTTCTGTATGAGAAATGCTTGTGCATTGCTGGCTGCATTTCTAGGGACAGAAATAAAGGAGCAGTAGTTTGACAAGTGTATGCCAAAGTGGCATTTTCTGATGGCCAGTAAAACAACGCATAGGTGAAAAAGGATCTTAGCCAAGGAATACTTGCTGACAAATGGATTATCATTTAAACTAGCTAAGAATTTTTTTAGATTAGACGTGCAGGATTTTACACCATTTATCTTAATTTTATATAACAAAATTCTCTATATAAGTATCTGTTGCTAGTGTAGAACACTTAAAGCTTCATGTTTCAATGGTGTTTCTATGAGGAATGTGTAGCTACTCTCTGTGCCAAACATTCCTTGCATTATGAAAACATCTATCATTTACCAATGGTACTAACCTATTAATCAGATTTGATAAAAATCAGTAAGTAAGTTGGTGAAATATTCCATCTAGTACTAGTAAGGAAAGTGATGGCATTACAGAATTAGAAGTAATTTCTATGGCAGTTTGCCACTTAACATTTTATCTAAAAGGGGTTGTGCATATTCTAGTTACTCTCTTAAAGAAGAAAGTATCAGCAGCTTTTTTCAAGCAGTCAGTAACATGGTATGTCTTTCCTGGCTGTAATTTCCCACAAGGTTATCCTAGATCATTCCACTTCAACTAGCAACCTGTTTTCTGGGTTTGGCCCTTGAGCAACTGAATCTGTCCTGGACACCTTTTTCTCCTGGGGCAAGTAAGGAATGGTTTGTGGCCAGATCCTGCCTCTGCATCGACAGGCAGCTGGAGCTCAGGTTGCTGCGATTGTTGCCAGAGCTCCTGAGAAAGTGAGGGAGGAGATCAGTTTTATTCCAAAGTTGTGATCCAGCCACAATAACAATGAAGTCTGGGTCACCCAGAAATAAGCTATCTTTTTGCATAGTAGGCACTGAGAAGCAATTACCTGTGTAACACCCCCGAGCTTCTCAGGCAGAAGTTGATCGTGCCATTCAGGATCATTACATGTGGCAAGGGCAGAAAGTGACTGAGGGGAGGACGTGTTACAAAATGTTTATCGAGATGTTCTGTGTTCACTGAAGATAGAAATAAAAGTTATAAATTTATGGGACTTTCTGTTGCCAGAACAGAATGAAATTGGAAAACTGGGTTTCACTCAATCTACATGTGGGGGCAAGTGATGGGCTGTCCCAACCACCTTTCAAATTATCCTGAAAACACATTTGTGAGTAATTTATTATTGTAACTACCAGATTGATTGGTACTGCAGGTATTTTACTGCAAACAACATTTATGCGATTTGTTCCTCCATGCAGTTTGGTAGCCAGTGAAGTAGCTTCATATTTAGCGCTCAATTTAATGCTCAAATTACGCTTGATTTTTATGAGCAGAACAGCCTCCTGGAAAAACTACAGCGCTGTGAAGCTGCTAGCTTTCCCAATACCCTCCAGACACTTTATATTGAAGATAAAGCTGCAGGTAAATAACCATCATGCTGTCTGGCTGGAAGTACAGATACACGCATGCACACTCAGAAGCTGGGCTTTGTCTGAGATGTTTGTGTTAGTCCATATGTCATTTATGATTTTCAGAATATTCATTACTTTATGAACCTATGCTTGTGCTGTCTTACATGTTTTTTATGCTCTGCTGAAATGACTGTCCTGCTATTGCTAAACATGTTCTGGATTTATACCAAGAGAATATCTGGTTTCTTCAGGCAGACTTGCCAATGTTTCAAGCTTTATTCATTAAGTAAGTCAGATCTGCATAGATCTGCAAAGTAGTGGCCTTCATCATGGTTATGGAACCTGGTTATGGAACCTCAGCATGCTTATGCATAGCTACGATTTGATTCAGATACAAAGAAATACTTCTTTCTTAAGGGAAGTTCACAAAGGGTTTTCAGTGTATCTTCAGAAGATGCTGAACAGAGTCTTGCTGTCTGCAGCGCTCTCTTATGTGACAAGTGTAAGCTCTCCAGAAAGCCGCAGCATGTGGTTAGGCTAACATAGGGTCAACTTCCTATAGCTGTCGTTCGGCCACTTGGAAATCTGTGATCAAGATCCCAGTGTGACTAGCAAGGTAATTTCTGGGTTTTGCTGTGTTTTGAAGTCTTGGTGAGATGTTACACGCAATCAAGCTATTTATTGACTTGCTTAAAAATACCAAAAAATTTGAAAAGTTTTTCAGAAAAGTACCCAGTTGAAGGTTATAATGTTCTTCAGGCTCAGTTCCTGATGCAAATGTAGTGGTGCTATTTAAAGCCAAGAATGAAAAGGGAACTCTCTGGCATTAGTTGCCTCAGTTATAAATAATGTTAGTTGTTAGGATTTATATGATCTTGACATGGACAGCATATGTTCAGTATGTCTGGATCGAGTGTCTGCATTTAATGTCAAAGGTTAATGCTCTGTAACAGATTTACTATAGTGACTTTGCAGTGACATGATTTTGGGGATTTCATATGTGAAGGAAGTGGTGTTTGATTTTTTAGAGTGCAGAAAGTACCCCCAAGGGATGTAGGGTGGTCTTAACACCACTAACTTCAGAACACAGAGTGCTGTTTAACATTTCTGGGATTAAGCCTTGCAGATGGAGCTTATTTATATCATGTGAACTCGCTATTCTTGTTTATGTTGTTTTGTATTGTTCTGATTCATAAATCACAGCCATGCATTTAGCTCACTGGTTCTGTCTGGTGTGAGTCATGTCTGCCAGTGATGTTCGGCACGTCACAGTTCCATTCTTACCACCTTTGACTTAAGATAAATGAAATATGGAATATCAACAATATGTGGATCTAATTCTTGTATTTCTGTAAGCAAGAGAAAGCAAACTTGGCTTTTAAAAACTCTTCTAATTGGCAGATAATTAATACATACTCCATTTTAGATGTTCCATTCTGAGAAAATTGTGATACCTTGATTATATGACCTTTTTTTTTTAAATCCCTTTAAGATGGCATCCTTTCCATGTGCCATAAAAAGTCATGCAGAGACAAGCAAAGTGTGTAATAGGAATGCCTTCTCTTCCCTTGCTCCATGATACTTTTAAGTGAAGCTATTTCCAGTACCATCCCTGATTTCTTTCAATCTTAAATTAGATACATTCATCCTTTCTCTCTCCTCCACTCTGTTCTTCCTTCCTTGGTCCCCATAGAAAAAAATGGGAAAAGTCCACTCTTTGTTTTGTATAAAATTGAGTTACTTTAAACAATCTTCAATAAATTGATAGAGAAAATTAATTGCACTGGTTTTTTAAACAAAAAGACCCACTGGAGCCCATTAATGTATGAGACTGGGCAACCTCAGTGGAGCAGGAATCCCTGAAGCTTGATACCACTTCTGCCATCAAGCAGCCAGCTGGGGCTGGGAAGGAAGGAGAGAAATGAGGTGAATCATTAGTTCTTTGCTTAATTTTCATTCTTGCACCGTGAAATTAGGCTACTTTTGGAGATGTTGATCTGTTCTCTTTGTGGCTCTGCTATGGAAGCACACAGGTGCACACCGCGAAAGCCATTCAAAAAATGGGGAGACGTTACAGAAGTTTTAGCAGCCACCTCAAGCATTTAGACGTGTGAAAGAGCTCTCATGATGTCTACTTTAATATCATTGGCTAAGTCCCTTTTAGAGAATCACCAGCTTTTGTGCAAGTCAATACAATTTTCAGGAGGAAAAGGGGTGGGATTTAATTTTGACCCTGCAGTCATTGCTCATATCTTCCTATTAGCACAGGAAAAAAAAATATTCCAGGATTGTATTTGAAAATACTTCTCTACTAGTTTGTCAGGGGTTTATTTTTTTATTTTGTCTGGTTTAGAAGAGGACAGAATGGATGGAATTGACCTGATGTTAGCTTGTAAGAGGCTTTTACTTATGTCTTACACAAGAGGCTATCATGGAAACCTAGTAACCATGGGGCGAGAGGTAAAGCCCTGTTACTGATTAAAAACAGCTTAAAAAAGAGTAAATATAAACAGCAACCTTCATACCATTTTTGCAGGCATTTTCTGTCATGGAAAATGATTGTTAGAGCCATACCTCAGGAATGATGTAGAAATGGAGTTAAAAGAAATTTTCCGTACAAAATTTTTTATAGGAAAACTGTTAATTAAAGATGGTAACTAGGAAGAGTTCCCTTTTTTGATACAGAAAAATATAACACTTTTAGCCTTTCCAACTGAAAGATTTTTAAAGAAATGCAAAACAAAAAAAATTCAAAACCTCATCACAAATACTCACAACAATAAAAAACCCAAGTAAACTGAGAAAAGAGATTATTTGGCTGAGGGGACATGTCCTGTATTATAGAAGAAATGGGAAATATATTTTCAGTTGGTTAATTCAGGTATCTAAGAAAGTGATAACTAGAACAAGACAACCTTAAAAAGCTATCAAGGAAATACACCCAGAACAACTAAAAAAGCACTATCTTTGTAAATAATGATATAACTTTTCATAGTAAATAACTCAAGAGTCCCATTATTTGGGTTAAAGGTTTGGTATGTTTGTTTGGTTTTTTTTAAGTTTTGAGATTTTAAAATATCAGTTGCATTTAAATAGGCAAGGATAATTACTAGAAATGTCCCTGGTTGCCTACCCAAATTGCCATTAGAAGAAAATATACATGGTCAGTAGCATGTTACCACAAATTTGGCTCAAATATGGACTATTGTTAGAAATAGCTTTGGCTTTTTTTTAGCTTGCTTTGCTGTTTGAGAGGTAGTGAGTTCCATCAGCCTTTTGGAAAAGCAGAATAAGATGTTATCCAATAGCTTACTTCTCAAAAAATGCACAATGTCTTAATAATTTGTTTTCTGGCAGATCTTTCTCCTTGCTCTTATTGAAAGACCATTTATAACTTCATGCCTCTGATGAAGAAGTGTGCCTAAGCCTCAACTGTGGTGCCTTCCTCATGCTCCTCCTCCAGCTGCAGTGTGGAGCCACATGTGATGCTCCTTTCCCAGGTCTCTGGGGAGATGCGAAACCGCTTCATTTCAGTCTTGGCAAGACATGGCATCACACTTTATTTTCAATTACAGATCAAGTGTTAGTTTTAACTTTGATTTTCTTGGCTCGTCTTTGTATACATTACACATATTTCTATCTAAATTTCCTATTTATATTTATCCTGTATTCAAGGTATAGATATGGGCCAAAAATACGTGTGGATTTTTTTTTTTTCTAGAGAGTGTGGCTTTAAATAGTTACTTTCCTTCTCCAAGGCTTCTCCAAAACTCTGGCTTTAGATTTGGGGACAGCACTGTGAGTCAGCACCACAAACATTTTCTTTAGACCCTTGGGAATATGTGGAATTCAACAAATGATAGCTAGTAGCCGCTTGAGACATGCTTAATATTAGGTTAAACAACTCATTCCTGGGTCAAAATAACCAATGGAAATTCGCGCCAATGTAGGCCTTCTTCTGGTTACATATGAAATGCAGGTTTGCATATTTATACTTCATGCCTGTGCTAGTCTAATAGTATATGATTATTTTTAATAGGATGTATTACATTTCTCTTACAGAAGGTCAGCACTTGAGGTGTCTCTTTCTAAGCACAAAATGAAAGAGAATTGTTAAAGTTGAGAGAATTGGTTAAGTGATAATTTTATTTTAATCTGTACAACGTTCTGTAGGAAGCAGTTTCAGTCATCTGCTTGAACTATAAGAAGCAATCTAAAATAAATATATTTATATTTTTAGAAATAGGAAGCCCTTTAAAAAAAGACCTGAATTTAAATCTTTTCTCTTCAGAAATGATCCTGTCCTAACATTATAAAGATAGCCTACACTACTGTTGAGCTTTATAAAGATTCTTTTTCTCTCTTACCTGTTTATGATAATCTTAAGTAGATTAGCACATAGATTGCACTAAATTTATTTTTTTGTGGTAGCCTTGGTTTTTATTCTCAGAACCACTAAAATGCTAATTAATTTATTCATCTTGACATAGAAAAGATTCTTCTGGCACTTGATAAATCTTTTTATGAATACTAGTACATCTTCTTAAATCCCATCAGAGCTGCACAAACTGTACAAACCATGTTGTCGTTTCTTTCTTGTGCATGTCAAAAGTTATGTTTGTTACAGCTGGCTGCAAAGTCCTGATTTCCAAGGCAAAGCAGCACGCGCTGTGCAGAGCACCGTCAAGGGATTGCAACGGTTCACTACAGCCCCGGTTCTGCAAGCACTTTTGTTCATGTTTAACTTCTGTGCGGTATGAGTAGTCATATGGGCCAGCCCATGGGAATGCTTTTGCAAAGTTAGCACCTCTAGTTGTGCAAAACTCCACAGCTCTTTGGCCGTATCTGTGAGACAAATCAGAGTCAACAGCAGAGCATCTTTTAATCAGTTTGTCATTTGGGCTTCTGCAGTACTTTGCTTCAGTCTGTGCAAGAGTTTTACAAATTAATGGGGTGGGTTTTTTTAAATTTAGAATTCCCTGAATATGAATTTCTGCATAACTATGTAAATACATTCATACTCTTCTGACACTGTAAGAGAAAGTCTTAAAGGAGCCTTCCATAGGAAAATAACATAAATAAAATAGCTTTCTCTTTCAGTTCATTCCTTCTAATGTGGTCAGCCGTTTTGTGGCAAGAAGAGAATTTCTGATCAACTTTGTTAAGAAAAGAATGTGCTACAAAAGTCCTTGGAAGTCAGAGAAGTGCTGGATGAGGCACTTTAGATTAATCCAAGTGTGATATAGTTGCTAAGGAGCAGAAAAAAAGTCTCTAAAGCCAGAACCTAATGGCTAAAGTATTGTTGGTCAAAACACAGTTGGATTTGTAACCAGAAACAAACTGGCGGCCAAAGTAGACTACACAAAGAGGACGTACCACAGCTCTTTTCTGGAGAGAAACCAGAATTTCCTCCAGTAGGGAAGCTGTGTATGCTGTTGCAGGTAGCTGCCTCCAGAGAACACTCTGTATACTCAGTCTTGTCCAAAGTGCCTCAGATCTGGCGTCCTTCACTTGTACCCCACCAGACCCCCTGCTTTTATGAACACCTCTCTGATGCTGCTGTGTCACCCACCCCAAGGCACACAAATTCACCTCTTGGCTGAATCTACGAAAACACCACTCCACTGGGTAGCAACATGGTGTTCTTATAGTTTTGAGTACACACACAAAACTACGTCGAGTGTGCACAGGACTTCTGAATCAAACACTACATGGTGGAGACATTCTGACCTATCCCTCGGTGCTCTAGATCTAGACAGGACATAGGCAAGCTATTTTATTTCATCAGCCATTGTACTCCCTGTCTCTTGGCTGGAAGCAAGGGACAGTTCTAGGTTTGAATGCCTTTAGCAGTGTAGCTGCTGTGTGCTCCTGTTCTCCAGATTATGTTTTAGAAGGTCAAATGAACCACAGAAGCACAGTTCCTATCTGTCTTTGTAATGATCCAAAAATTTACTTGTATCACCTGGCTGCAATAAGCCAGGTGATAGCTCTGAAGGAGCCAGAAAGTGCACTTGCGAGTGTTTTTTTTGAGTCCCATGCATGTCAGTAGTTTCTACTGTTAATTTAAAGAACAAGGAGGAAATTTTGGACTGATTTATACAGCCTCTGAAGTATTTGAACTTGTAGTGTCTGTGACAAATCTGTACCATAATATGGTCAAGAATAAAAAGGTAGAGAGGCAGAAAGTAAAGGTGGATCCAGTTAATACTAAATCTGATTTACCATAATCTTGTTTCTGCCACTTTCCATAAAGGGAAGATCCACTTCTAAAGAGGCAATCCCAGAGGAACTGGTGCCTCAGAGTTAGAAATGGTACCAGAGAAAGTTTTGGAGGTGCTGCGGTTACATGGATGAATAAATAACTGCTCATTTTCCAGTTTTCAGTGAGATGTACTGGAATTATTTTTGCAAACTCTAGGAACCTTATGGTATATTCTCTAGATTGTTTATGATGTATATGAGATAAAGTAAAATATGGTGATTGTGATGTACGTTATGGCACTTGCAGACAAACTTTAACTAGAGAAATAATTTGTATGGTTACATTTCTATTCTGTTTGGGCAGTAAATCCATGTAGGATGTAATGATGGTGCTCTACTGTGAAATAGGAAGAGTGGTGGGGGTTTTTCTTCTTAATTGTACAATGAATAAATTGAAAGAGTGCTAGAGATTGGAGTGAGTAGTGAAAAGAAGATCCAGAAAAGCAGGTGACCTCTAAAATATTTACTGTGGAAAATTGTGAACAATCCGTGTGGTTTTGTGGTTGTGTGTTGTTGGGAGAGGAAAGGTTAGGCCATTCTGTCATTACTTGCTGCTTCTTCCTGCTTCCTAATTCAAGGTCCTTATTTTGAATCGAATCCTGATGCCAATGATACGATTTGAAATGTTACTGTTGACTTCAGTCTGACCAGGTTTGTGTATTTAATACCAAGAATTGTTTGTTTTGCTCTGTGAATATGACAACATGTCCTGGACGACTCTGTGTTAATTCTGCACAGTGCAAAATGTTGTGAAAAGTGTGTACATACAAATGCAAGCAATGCATGTATATAAAATGTCCATAAAATAATGTATAGGTGTTTTTTAGATGCTATAGAAAGAACTATGATTATAGGGAATTAATATGTTTACAGGAATGCAAATTTGAAATTAAACTACTTTCTTAAGCTTGTTCTGCCTTCTTGGAAATATAGAATTCCAGTTCCCCTCTTTAAATTTGGGCCCATGCCTCTGTTACAACCGCATTTATATGGCCAGCATAGTCTTCAGTTCTATGGCCACATTTAGTAAGTAGTTGACAGTAGTTGTCAAGGTTTGCTTGTTCTTTTGGTTTTTTTTGGGAGGCCAGTTGATTTTGATTTGTTGGTTTTGGTTTTTTGGTTTTGTTTTTTTTTTTTTTGCTTTGACCTGCTGAACTGTCTTTTATTAATAACTAATAAAGCCAGTTGGGAATTATTTGCATATCACGATATCCCAGACAGTGGTTCCAGCTCCAGGAGTGACATAAATTCATAGATCAGCCCAGTATAGTACATCATCATTAATGTGCTAGGAGCCTATCAGAAATCGATTGTAGCAGAACACCAGCGGCAGGCTAGCCTCACAGTCAGCTGTTCCGTGGGGAAGGTATGCCTGAGGAAGGCTAACTTTTGGAAGTCAAGTAGTAATTGAGCCTCTGTATTCAGCAGATTATGAAGCAATTACAGCTTCTACTTCTTTTTTTAAAGTGGAAGGGATGCTTTCCGTGATTAAGCAATAAATCACTTAATTTATGTATTAGCAACAATTCCTAATGGATCTATGTGGTTGGAAATGATTTAGAACTGGCCTTGAGGATGTTAACTACAATTCACATGAGTAATTCTGAACTCATTCATGGACTGGCTAGAGACTAATGGTTTGGGAGAAAAATGCTATGTCATGGTTGAGAATGATGCTTCTTAGAAGTAGTTTTTGTATGTTTCCACACAAGAAACCTAACCTGTTTAGGAGCTTGCACCTCTGGCATAACTTTTTGTTTTGGTCTTCTGAGCAAGTATTAACTGCAAAAGAGATAAAGTTCATATTTAACACAGATGAGGTCAGCAACGGGGGAAGAATGAGTATTGTTATCATTAGAACTTCCAGAAACAAGACCTTTTCTCTTCACACCTTTTTGCACTTTAAGAATAGCCGTGGATGATGTAAGAAATGACATCTGGACTCTGGTCTCTGAAATATGCCCACCCCCATGGAGCACACTCTTCTTAGAGGCCTTTCTCATTGCATCTGGGAGGGCTGAGAAAAGGTTGTCTTCATCCCTTGCATGTAGCTTTCATGACTTTTCATGAGAGAAAGAAGAGGAGCCCTCTGTGCCCCACAGCACTGGCAGACTTTACACTCAAGAAAATCTAAAAGCTGAGAGCAAGTTGTAGGGGGCTGCCACACTATGTGTATTTTTCTCCCTATTTTCTTAGGAAAGACTTTTTAACGATGAGAAGCATGGGGCTTTCCTCTGCAAGGCTCATATGTTCAGTGTTCTCTGAATAAAAAGAGAGATTGAAACACAAGAGTTGTAAGGGAAACAATATGTCATGAATAATGTTGACTGGAAATGCCACTACATGTTTGAGGTTGGGTTGTCTGCCATTGGAAGTAAAAAAATACAGCTGTATATTATCCCTTGGGGTTTGGTTTATTCTGGAAGCTAATTTTTAAGAAACTGGGGGTTATTTATTGGTTGTTTCACAGGAATATTTGGACTGTTCTAATTCCAGTCTTCAGCATTTTTACATTTCAAGCCATATAAAGGAGAAGATATGTGGTGTGTCTACCCCAGTTCAACGGAATGGGCTCTAACCAGCTACTGTAAATATACTGTCTTCTGTGTTGCTTCTAGCCACAGCAATACTTTTCAAATTATTTGTATTATTCTAAAATTTACTCAGCAAAAGCAGTTTTCTTGCTGCGCTATTGCATTCAGGTCTCAAAGCATTGCAAAGTATCCTTCAACATGCTTCAAAGCCAGTTTATTTTTTACAAGGGCACAGGGAAGACTTTGCTTTTGTAGTGGCAGACCAAGTGACATCCACATTTTTGCTTTTCCTTTAGGACATGTAAAAGGAGTCCCTGAGGGGTGCGTGGAGGATACCCTCACTATAGTGCGCATTTTGTGTGCAAGCACATAGGTGTATTTAAATGTAGAAAACACCATCCCAGTTGTCGTGAAGTCAGTGGGCATGATTTAACAGAAGAGCAGCATGACTTTCTCCCTCTCTGCCTTAGCTGGGCAAATAGCTGGCCAGCTCGCACTCCTCCAATCACCCAAGCTGCTGAGTCTCCACCCCTTAGCACCAACAGCTCTCACACCACCCACAGCTGGCTTTTAAAGCAAATATTTTAATAAAATCTCTTTCAGTCATTACTCTTCCATTTAAGACGGCAGAAGTTTGGAGCTAGGAAAGAGGAGCAGAAGTTTGCCCAGCAGAAGTTGCTCTGAATCAGGTTTGTCGTGAAGTTTAGTGCTGAAAGAAGTAACCTGAAAACAATGTGGCTTATGATAGGAAACTTTGCCTTTAACATACGTGCTTTTTGAGTAGCAAGAGCTGTGCTAGGCAGTATTACATTTAGTTAAGGTTACAACATTATTGTGTGTCTGACAAAGTGCAAATTACACTGTTAATATATAGAAAATGCAATTTATGATTTCCTTCCCAGTCTGACTGGAATGTGTTTCTGCTTTTAGATGATAAAGCTTTCCTTTTCCATTTTATACATCTTAGACTTCTGTTACAGGTGCTGCTTTCCAATTTTAGGGCTTTAAGTATTATTTATATAAACTGTTTTAAATATTCCAGGGCATTAGGAGTTTTGTGAAGGTCTTGGGCACAACATCAACTTCTAGGACACTTGCAGTAAAATTATGTATATTGTCTGTGCATGTGTGTACACACACTCACAAAGCACAGACTATACCTAGTTTTGCTTCATCTCTGAATTCTTATAATTTCATATATTATTGCTCTAGTTCTAATCAATGCAATACTGTAATTTTGAATAAGGCTAAATGTACTTAACAGCAATCAATTTTCTCAGAATTTTTACAGATGGAAATTATAAAATATAAACTTCTGCAGTGTTTTTCAGGGAAATGAGGCTGAAAGAATACTCTAAATTAATCTGTATATAATCAGTTTATATTTTCCTATTTTCAGGATGTTACAAACTTATTGGAGTATTTTCTCCCTATTTGGTATACTGTTTAAAATGTTAGACTCCTGCACCTAAAATTTGTAATATAGTGTAGTATATAATAATAGCTTAACAAAATAGTTTATAAGTAAAATATCTTTAAGATACTTTTGCTTCAGGGATCTTTAAACATACATTTAATAACATTATTAAAACTTCCAGATGTTTTATATTGCCTTATAAAAGTTGCTTTCCATATGAGATTTTTATCTTTTTTTATTAGAGCTTTTAATAGAAAATTTTTTTGGAAAAGTTGAATGACAGCTGCAGCAAAACTAGAGTTTTCCCACCTCTGGCTTGGGTCTGATGTGAGCTAACTTAAACCATTTATTACACGTAATTGAATTAATACATTATTATAATGGAAGAGGGTGGTGATACATGATGTAAGTTACTTTTTTTTGCTCCAATATCCACCTTTTGTTTGCATTTTGTTTTGGCATAGGAGGCTGTTAGGTTATTTTTACATGGAAAATCTTTGCAAAAATGGTAGATTTTACATGACAAGCAATTGTAAAGGTGAATATGAACTTTGCAGATGAAGACTTTGTCCCTTGCACTGTGTTTGTAGTTAGAAGTTTTTCAACACCACCTTTTCCTGCTAATAAAAGGGCTAACAATAGACGACCATTAAACGTTCCTGATTAGCCATCTGAATGGAAATACTGGTGTGAGTTACAAGGCTGAACTCATCTTCTTGGATTAGCAGTCAGATGCGTGGTGTGGTCAAGCAGTAAATTACCTGGTTTACAACTGGCCAGGAAAGACTGAAATTAAGAAGGGTCTATCAGCAGCCACTGGAGAGGAAAAAAAACCCCAAGACTAGGAAGAACAAAAGGGATTGGAGAACTATCTGTGCTTATTCAGGTACTCTGATAAATACCTTCAATGTCCATTAGACATGAGGAAGCCTTTGGGCTTTTATTCCCCGTATTTTTTCTAGGAATGCCTTCAAGGAAGGAGGAGGCTTGAATATGGGCTGGACTTTGGTCCTCAAGTCTATGGCAGTTGAACTGGGGCCTCCCTTTTTGGAGGACTGTTGGAGACAGTGTTATAGAGCAATCTGTAGCAATCTGTAGCTAAATAAAAACTTAGTCCAAAAGAGACTTCAGAAGTGCAGTGACCCAGCACATACGGAGCCAGAGAGTTGTACACCTTAGTTGTAAACAGCAAAGGGAGCATGCCAAGGTCAGTGACAAATGGGCTTCACAGGTGTTTGCATGTGACAAATGTCTCTGTAAAGTAGACGTCACTGAAGTGGAGCCTAGCGCAAGTCTGAATGCATGGGAGAAGCAACAGGTTGGGTCTGCTCCTTGCTTTGGTTAGAAATAACTGCACACTGCTGGTGAGTGCAAGGGCATTTTCCTTTTTGGTTTCTTATCACTAATTTCCTATGCTTAAACTTTGTATAAGCTCAGGATTCAATCTTTACTCTGTTTAAACTGCAAGAACAGCTCAGTCCACCCGACTCGCTGCACTTTCAGGCTACATGCCTAGTGCTGTTGTTCAAAGGCAGGCAGGTACCCAGGTCTCCCCTAAGAACCGCAGGGCAGGAGCCTCAGAGAGCTGTCAGCAGTAGACCTGACTGCCTTCTGGATGGCCCCATCTGTTGCCAAACCCCCTATTCCCAAGCTGTCAAGCGTGCCTCCCCAGCACGGCCAGAGAAGCGCCAGCGCGTAAGAGCTGTGCAGGACGCTCAGCAAGGGCCTGGGCCACTGCTGGTGGAGCTGGGGGCAGCAGAGGCAAGGAGGGAGCAGAGGCCACCATGGTCTGCTAGGGTGAGGTGGGCTTAGGACCACAGCAGGGAGAGGGGGAGTAAAAAGAAACAATTAGGAAAATACTGAGACCTGCTCTCCAAAAGGTAGCAGAGATGATTTTTTCTGTGTTCACTTACCCTACTTCCTGTTCCTTCCCGTCCTAAAGATCAACAGAAAAGGAAACTCTGAGATTTGCCCAGTGACGCCGGTGCAGGAGTCAGAGCTCTGAAGTGTGGTTGCAGTCAGTGTAAGCTTCTCCAGGACAATGCTGCCACCAAAAGGCACAACCCGCTGCTACCTTCTCTGCTTCTGTAGGTTGGTAACTGAGCACCAGACGTGCTTGGCCACAGCGCTATGATAAGCTGGGCTTGTGAGCCCGTGTCAGCACCCAGTCAGAGCCCACATTGTTCTCCTGCAGCGAGTAACGCGTTAAAAGGTCTGTCTCACAAGGGTCACCTCAGGAAGAGGTTACACTTGTCAGTGACTTCTGAAGACAATTTGTCACCACTTACCCATATCATTTGGTCCTGTGTGGAGACCAAATATCCTCATAAGCTCATCGGGTCTTCCTGCTGCACCTTCCTGTCAAGTATGAATTGATCATCTTGGTCACCCCAAACCTGAAAGGGGGCCATGTCTGAGGTACAACGTTGCACTTGGTACACATCAACAGAAGTGGTGAAGAAATGTTCGGACATTGCTTATTATGCGTATGTGCATAGTAGGTATAGGAAGCAGTGTAAGACATTCTGGATTGCAGCGCTTGTCTTAGAAGGAGGTGTTTTTATCAAGTTCATGTTAGGATGGATATACCTAATAAAATATGTTGCTTGTGCATATAAGATTTTTTTTTCTCTACAGACACAAAGTTTGTATCTTGAACTTTGTCTTTGCTTGTGCTCCAGTTTTTAAAGTCTAAAGAAGAAAGAGTGGGTTTGAGTCAGCTCAGGTGTGTCATCTTACTGGGTCGAGGCTAGCAAGAACCCGCCTCCTGTCCTCTTCTCAAGAATCAGAGAAAGCAGAAGCAGAAAAAACCCTTCTATTTTGTCACAAGGATTCTTTCTCAGCAGAGAAAACCATAAGACCACCTACCTGGCCACTGTAATAGATTATTTTACAGCCTTCAGGACTTTTTGTCACAAATTGCAAAGGAGCAGAGCAATCTGAGATGCCCCTTGAATTACAAAAGTCTTGCAAACTGGTTAGCGTTCTAAGAACAACGTCTGCCAGGATAGTTTTTCCTGTTAATTAAATACCAAATGAACTATCATTTGGCAGGTGGAGGAAATAATTTCTTTTAAAAATGCCATGTTTCTGCAATGCTGAAATTGCTAAGGTGAAGGGCATGGAGTCACAAGAGTGTTGTTGCCTGTTGCCATGGGCCACAGCCTAATGAGTATATTAATATAACATCCTAAATGATTGCTACAGCTTCAGAAGTGTCATTATGGGAAAAAAAATATAGCGGCCTTAGGAATACTTGTCAAAGTACAGCCCAGGACAGACAAACCTGGCTTTGGGGGAGTGGAGTGGCTCAGCCTCAGGCCCAAAGAAAGGCTGCTCTTACTGAAGAGTTCAGGAGCTACAGCAGGGGATTTTTCCTGAACAGGTCAGTGTTGATTCCCCTCTGCAGAGCTTATGGATCTCTTCTGTCTGCTGACATGCACATCATCTTGGTTCTGAAGTGTGTGATGTGTGAAATCTCCTCAGTGGCTGAAGTCTGCATACCATGGGCAGATACTTACCTCTGGGAGAATGGTGGGCTGAAAGAACTGCCTAACTGCAGCAAACCTTTAGAAACTCGCCTGTCCAGTCTCCTTCTACTGTCCTGGGGCAGCTATCACCTTTCTAATGGGCATTAAGCATCACAGCCCAGAGCTATTAAATTCCACTCACTATTCTTTATTGATTTCCCTTTCCTAGAAAGGGAATGGAGACTTTCCTTTTTAAGAATTCTCTTTGAAGACCGAAGTGACATGTCTGAGTGTACTGGGGGAGTTATTGCAGGAATAGGGAGAAAATGTTTCTACACAGAGGTCACTCTCTTTTTCATACCCAAGGGGTTCTCTTTGGTCTAGGATCAAACACCGTTAAGTGAGCTATCCATCTTGACCCAAAGTCATTGCTGTTAGTGGATTGAACTATTGTGAGTAGAAATGCCCTTTAGTGTCTAGGAAGCTGACACAGACCAGGGAGGAATCTACCAGCAGAATACCTTTGTCTAAATGAAAAAGACTCTCAGTTCCCAAGAGGGTTTCACTTAACAAATCATGAGTGG
This sequence comes from Bucorvus abyssinicus, assembly GCA_009769605.1. Classification (NCBI taxonomy): domain Eukaryota; kingdom Metazoa; phylum Chordata; class Aves; order Bucerotiformes; family Bucorvidae; genus Bucorvus; species Bucorvus abyssinicus. The sequence continues at coordinate 32,806,453 of CM020026.1, forward strand.
GTTATAGATATTTATGGTATGAGTTGCAAAGACAAGCATCAGTTTGGGGAGATGGCAGATGGTAAAGCTTAATTCTTAACAAACTCTTAGTCATCAACAATACAATTCAAACAAATATGTAAAGAAGGTCAGAACTTGTACATTAATGCTGCCTCTCCGAGATGTTTTCTATGGGATGCTCATGTCCTGCCTCCCAAGCAAATGTTTTGGACCCTCAGCTGTCATTTTTGTTGAGCTGGGAAGCAGCCTCACTGCTGTTCCTCCTAGCATGCACCTGTATCACAGGCCAGAGAAGCACTGCCCACCTGCTGGCCTCCACGACCTAGCTGGTCACAAAACCTGACCTTCTGTGCAAGGGCTGATCGCACCCCACACTGCAATGTGCACTCAGAATATTGAAGAATTGCAGTTGCCGTGGGATGAGCAGGTATCCCATCAGGTTTTGTTAGATGATTCTCAGGAAGAGTTGCATGAGATTTCCTGTAAAAATAATTCTGGGAAACTTCACTGATGTGAGAGGGAGTAGAATTTTAATCTGCTTTCAAGCAGTTTTTACTGAAGCAAATTCTGAAGGCAAAAGCCATGTATTTGAAGGCAAAAGAAAATTGCATTGGCTCTATCAGAATGCTGTATTTTAAAGCTTTTGCTGTTTATAGCCTTAGTGTTGGAGTTTTAGGTCGTAAAAATCCTTACTTATGTTGGTGTTGATCCTTATCTTAAAAGTCCTTAAGATATATGAGATAATAGACATCTGTTCTGGTTCTGTTTTAAAAATGGTTAAGTGACCAATAGCAGATAAATAGAAACAATTCCTTCTTTTCTATAGCAGTGTAGTAAAGCTAAAGATAGTGGATATCTTTCCCTGGGGAAATAAATGCTAAATATAAAATTAAAAATACTGGATCCCTAATTTGTCTCCTGGGGAAAAAAGCACATGCCAGATTATTTAATGTCACAGAAGAGCGTAAGTACATTAATTAGTAGGTGTGACTAAAGTTCTTGATACAAATGTTTTTTCATTGTTTTTCACCAGTGTCTATGCTGCCTTTTATGTACTGTAATGATTTCTTTCAGAGCTCTACATCTACCATGTTGCCCTGTGGGCCAGCTTTGTCCTTTGTTCGGTGTCTGGTGCGGAAGAAGAATGTCAGTGGTGAAAGTCTTGAGGACTCCAAGTTGTGCCGATGCTTATCGACGTTGGACCTTATAGCCCTGGGAGTAGGAAGTACCCTTGGTGCTGGTGTTTATGTCCTTGCTGGAGAAGTAGCCAAATCTGATTCTGGACCTAGCATCGTTATTTCTTTCCTTATTGCTGCGCTGGCATCTGTGATGGCAGGTCTCTGCTATGCTGAGTTTGGTGCCCGTGTTCCCAAGACTGGTTCTGCGTATTTGTATACTTACGTAACTGTTGGTGAACTGTGGGCTTTTATCACTGGTTGGAATCTCATTTTATCCTATATTATAGGTAAGCTTAAGAACAAACACAGGTCTCAAGGGTTTCTGAGGCAGCAGATACAAGATACAGCTTTGGGTCTGTCTTTCTTTTCTGTCTCTATACTTAGCTACCATTGCTTTTTACTCCTGATGAGATGAAATAACCAAAGTAGATTAGGTTATCTCCCCCAGCGCTTCACCATTGCAGGTTTTTTTGCAAGATGCTTTTGTAAACTGTATGTCTTCAGCAGCACTAACTGCATATCTGGTATGAAAATTGTGTCAGTTTAGAGATGATACACAAGAATAGATAGGATTTCATTGCTGTCTTTCTTTGGTCAGCAAGAATAATTTCAGTAAAATTAATAAGCATTTTTCTTCTGAATATACACAGCAAGGACACTTCCAGGAGACCCCATCACTATAGTATCTCACTTCAAGAAAGTCATGAAGTACTAAGTTGCTACTGTAGCCTCAAGCTAATTAAATAGTGTCCTATCAGGTAATCCCATAAAATACACAGTTGACCAGATCTGAATACAGTCAATGCTCATATGGCAGATAGTCAAATAAATATTTCAGTGCTCTAGCAGAGATGACATTTTTTTATTAAAAAATGTATTTTTTCAGAGGTACGTGTTCCAAGGATCCATATATTGTGTAGAAGCACACCTATCTGCATATGTATACGTAATTATGGGTCTGTTGCCCAAATCACTACAAAATCAATATGCCTGAGTATTATATTGAAGCGTATTTCATGATAGGAGAGTTGTAAAAATCAGGTTGTATTTAGCCATGGCCACATGCAGTCTTTACCAGAGGAGAGTGTTAATCTTAAATATTAACTTAATGAATACATATCTTGCTAGTGATTTTTTGCTTTACTTTCCGCTGGAGAAACTATGCTTCATGTCCTTTCCTAAATTGCCTTCTTACATTGCTTTATGTTGTTTAATAAATGCCATATTGTAACTTTAGAAATAAGTGTCTTCTAGAATGACATCAGATACACATGAAATAATTTCTGCAATATTTTGGGAATAAATGAGGTACAAATTGGTATATTTTAGTTGTAGAATAGTATGTTACCATTTAACTATGTAGAAAAATTCTAAACCACTAAAATCCCTCAGCAAAACAAAATCAAGCTCTGCTTTTTAAAATGCAGGTCGCCAAATGCTTAGTTTTATTTCTTTTTCAGTAGAAGTAACTGTATCCCTTTGTACCTGTGCAAAACCCTAAACATACATGTATTTTATGAAGGTACATCAAGTGTAGCAAGAGCCTGGAGTGGGACCTTCGATGAACTTCTTGGAAAACAGATTGGTCATTTCTTTGGAACCTACTTCAAAATTAATTACTCTGGGCTAGCAGAGTATCCGGACTTCTTTGCTGTATTCCTTATATTACTTTTATCAGGTAAGACAATATATGGTTTTGTTTATGGTGGTTGTGATGTCACAGTGTTTCTTACAGACAAAAAAGCTAAATTGTAGTTTGTATTTTACCGGAAATATCTTAATAATGTTTAAGAAGCTCAGATGCATATTTGTGTAGTGACACAATGACTCTGGGAATTAAATATGCATATAATCAGATTTTCATGTGTACCCTCTTCTTTTGTTGAAGTTGAGACATGAAATAACCACTTGTCAGTATTTTTTTTTACAAAGCCCATGATACCAATTGATGATAATATACATTTCTGTGTAGTTTTTATGGTTTTATCACTGCCAAATGCTTTTAGAAGGACCTTGAGGTTAAGCTCTATAGTTTCATGTTGTGACATGCTCTCCTTAAATCACATATTGTACATGTAGTGGGTATTTGTAAAGGGTTTTTTTCCCTCTAAATTGTTAACTTATTTCATATAGAATAACTTCCGCCTTTTTAAGTCTTCAAAAGAGTTGTTTAGCTTAGACCTTGTTTGAGCTAAAGGGCAAGGTACTGGCAGACCAGTTTGAAACTTGAACAGACGTTTCATGTCTACTCCCCTCAGTTCTGTTTCTTTTTTGTCTTTCTTTTTTCTCATGTTTTTAAATCACAAAAATTTACACCAACTATATGCTATTTGAGGGATCAGAAAGCTCAAAAATACAGCAACTTACTTGCACATTTACATTTAACAATTTCTTTCCACAAGGAAACGCTCCTGCTGCCAACAGGAGTGAAGGAAACAGTAAGTGTATTCTGGAGCGTATAGCTTGTTTTCAGACAATACTAGAAGCATTTCAGTATTCACTAGAGGTCTTCAGCATATCTCAATATTTGCCATGTTCAGTCTCTGTTTAGATCAAACAAAAACAGGAGCTTTTTTTCTCTGGAATGTGAAACTAAGTTATATGTGTATAACCTCCTGTTCTCTTATTCTGAGAGGCTTTTTTGGACTAAGTACTTAGGAAAACATTTCTGTTCAACTCCTAATGCTAGAATGATTGACTAGTGCATCTGAAGCTTTTATTAGGTCTCTGTACATAAAAGGATGTGTTCCCACACTTAGGAAGATGAGGGATTTTACTAAACAAGGTTTAGTCCAGCATCCTTCCATGTTTGTGGCTCAGAGTTGCCTATAGACCCAGTTCAGACCCTTGTGTCTTCAGGAGGGATAGTAATGAATTTGGTATATAGCTGGGACAGACCTTTCAGTTTCACCTCTTCCAAAGGAAGGAGGGGGAAAAAAACCCCCATTTTTAAAAGCAGAGCACTGAAATTCCACAAACCAAGCAATAAAATGCTAGTATAGATGCTACCACCTTTTATGTTTTCTCCATTGCCATTGCTGCTTCCTACAATAAATAGACATTCTTGACAGAAGAGGAAATGTTTCTCCTGTGGTTTGCCACTGCTCCTGAGTACTCATTCCTGTCCTGTCTTTTCAGCCCCACCATCATTTCTTCTTCACTTCTCTTGCGCTCCTGCCACAAATGACCCCTCCAGGTCTCTGTGGTAAGCAGACAAGCCATCAGTGAATGAACTGGGTGGAATTCACTGCTGCTGAGAGGAGGGGCAGTGGGGATGGCTCAGGGCTGTGTAGGCTGAACATGATACAGTAATTGGATTCTGACCTCTGCAAAGGAATCTTAGGAACAGCAGATGATGTTTTACACAAAACGTGATGTGCTAAGCACAAGGGAAAGTGCACAGAAATCTGGGTTGGTGATTTTTTTTTTCCTACAGAAAGGACTTTAAAAAAAAGTACATACTATGTTTCATACTGCATCAGGCTGATTCAGACACTGCCGCCTTGGGCAAAACTGAGCTAAAGAAAGCATACACCTATTTCCAATAAAAATGCCATTGGTGAAGAAAAATTGAGCAGCTCACATGATAACTTCTGTATTACGATATGATAGCAAATGTCTCATTAGCGGAGTCAGAAATTTTTTAGACATTATCTTAAGAGGCTTAAAATTTTCAGACTTAATCTCTAAATAATGAGGGAAAGCATGTATGTGATATTAGTGGAAAGGACCTGTGCAGGCTTTCTCATTGTATTTAATTTTTCCTGATCTGCTCACTGCCTGCTCTTCCATTAAACAGTTAGTACATGTGCAGTTATTACAAATCTAATGACTCAGTGGGATCCCAATGGAATAGCTTTCAGACTGTTTAAATGCTCTACTCTGCAACCTAAGGTGTGTGGGGTTTGTGTCAGACTGTTTTCTAGAATATGGATCAGTGTTTACGAACAGGAGCTGTGCGTTTCATTCAAAGGTTTTATTAATGAGCTAGGAAACGAGACTCTTACTCTGTGATGGATATGCCCTGAAAAACTTTGAGAGAACAGATTACATTACCAATCTAATAATTTTGCTTATTTTATTAATCTAATGAGTAATTGTTCTGTAACAAATACATTCTATCAATCTGGTTTTTACTAAGCACAGGATTCGTGTACCTATTTTTGCTCCATTGCGTAAAATAGAGATATGAATTGGAATCTCAGAAAAGCAGCAAGTATCAATCCGTCAAAATAATTTTAAATACTTAAAGAATACAACTAAAGAAGCTTTCTGTTTTGTGGTTTCGAATACACTTGCTTATTGCCATGCTGTCAAAGAGTCTAGTTAATTTGTGCTACCGCTTTTAAAAGTATAAGATCTAGTGCTGTTATTATTATTCATAGTAGTTGCATGCATAGCTTCTTTAAAATGCCATTCTGTTAGCTTAAGGAACCATTCACATCTATAAAATATTTTTATTTTATAGGTCTTCTATCTTTTGGAGTAAAAGAATCTGCATGGGTGAATAAAATTTTCACTGCTATTAACATCTTGGTCCTACTCTTCGTTATGATTTCTGGTTTTGTGAAAGGAGATACTGACAACTGGAAAATAAGTGAAGAATATCTCATACACCGAACTGCAGTAACAGAGTAAATTTTTTAAAAATCAATTTACTTGCTCATATTTCAAGCTATTTTTTGTTATACTTGCTTTAGTGGTATTGCAGGTAATATATCAACTAATACTCTGTTGCTGGGAATGATAAACAGTTTATTCCCTTAAAAATAGTTTTTTATTTTCCTGTTTGTATTTTCCTTTAATAAATCAACTTATTTCAATACTGTTGTCCATAGCCATTTGAGAGGGTAATGGCTTGAGCCATCCTTAAGCCATGTATTAACTGCACTATGTGAGTATGACAGCGAGAATTGCCTACACCATTAGTGTTTTAATATGTTTTACCACAAACTGCAATGTGAGTGAGATGATAGTTACTTGATTCATACATTCTTCCTTTTACTGTTATTTTTGTCTTTCTTACAAGCTTTGACATAAATACGTCCTCTCGTGCAGTTTTGTAAAGCAGAGCTCTGTCTTGACGAGAGATTTTAACGTGCCCCATCCCTGTAAGTGTTCAGGTTGGATGAACAACCTGGCCTAGTGGAAGGTGTCCCTGCCCTTGGCAGGGTGGTTGGAACTGGGTGGTCTTTAAGGTCCTTTCCAACTCAAACCATTCTATGATGCTATGATTCTGTTTTTCCATAGTGGTAGGGGAAGGGGATGCATGTGTTTGTCCTGCCACTAATAAAAACAAAAAGCAAAACAAAACAAAAAAGTTATTTTTATGCTGTATTTTTCTTCTTTATAGGAATCGCTCATCCTATGAGAATGTGACAAGTATATATGGAAGCGGTGGCTTTATGCCATACGGTTTCACAGGAACATTGGCTGGTGCTGCAACCTGTTTTTATGCTTTTGTAGGATTTGACTGCATTGCAACAACAGGTATAGTATTTATATCTGTGTGTATATAAGTCTAGATGTATAACATGAACTTTTTTTTGTAAAAAAACCCCACACAAACAACATAACAATTGATCTACTCTTCTTCATTTGCTTTCTCCTAAATTTCCTTCAGTCCATGTACAATGAGTCTGAGTTCACTCCTGAACGTGGTTGACATTCTGGGAGAAAGGAGGACGTTTTACTTATTTAATTCTTCTTCTAAAGAAATTAATTGTAACTTACTAAGTCTGGGAGGTTTATTCAATTTTTTCTGCTGAAATCATGTAAATCACCTGCTCACCCTTACAGTTCTCTGAGATGAGGTATCTCTCCTAAAGGCTGGCTTGTATATGGCTGATAGGGAATGAGTACCTTGAACTTATACACTGTAGGTAATTGTAGGGCTTTGAGTACTCTAAATATAAAATGTATTTTATGTCCTTTAGTTTACCTCTACTTTTTAATGCTGTTTCTGGCAACGAACTACTGAGTTTTGTTCTGTGTCACTGAGCTTATTTTATACAGGTTTTTATAACTTCTATTACAAATATGATTCTTGTAGCTTAGATTAACAAATGATTTGTCTTTGATGTTATCTTTTAAAGCTGAAGGTGGAAATGAGTAAGAATTTTTGGTGGGTGCTTTTTTTCCTTTTTTCAGGAGAAGAGGTCAAGAATCCTCAGAAAGCCATACCCATAGGAATTGTGGTGTCCCTGCTTGTCTGCTTCATGGCCTACTTTGGGGTTTCAGCTGCGCTGACCCTTATGATGCCATACTGTCTACTAGATGAGAAAAGTCCTCTGCCAGTAGCATTTGACTATGTTGGATGGGGTCCTGCAAAATATGTCGTAGCGGTGGGATCCCTCTGTGCTTTGTCTACAAGGTAAAGACATTGAAATACTAATTTTACTGGGAAAAGCTGATGAATAATATATGACATTTAAATACATGTTCTTGCATTAATTTTGAAAGCGCAGTTCATGCAAAGGATTAGCAATAAGTATTATAAGCATGTTTTAGATTTAAGCAGGTCTTGATCACAATAGGTGCATTAATTTAAGTTCCTTTTGTAAACTGTACTGTTACTGAACTCTACCTCTTTGGCTTATTACCCAGAAGTGGTGTTTTGGGTTTTTTTTCATTAAAATATGTATTTTCAGACGTATGACCTGCAAGTTATCTTTATTAACTGATAACCTCACACATTTGGGCCTTTCTTGCTGTCCACTCCCAATGACTCAGCGGCTTTATGGGCTCTGTGTATTTGCAGGCAAAACTGAAGAGATGATTAACTAGCTCCCCTCCTCATCTTTGTTCTCCGTCTCTGTTTTCCTCCAGTACCTAGTCTATCTTCTGACAACATCCCCTTCCTGTGTTTTCTGTGTGAATATTTGAGATGTAGATTATAGCTGTGAAATACTGTAATTTATTCCTCTTTGTGAAATTGTGGATATAACCTTAATGTGTTATTTTGATTGAAAAGATCAGGGAGAGCATGAGATATATTAGTAGGTGTTCATATATATTACAGCCCAATTGTAATGTGGTATAAACACTTTCATAGAATAGAAAATTGCTTGATACTTAAATGACTCCTTCCCTACATAAGTTCAAGTAGAAGATTGGCATCAGCATTTTTCTATCCCTTAATTTATGTGAGCTTCAGTGGTAAGAATACTGGCTGCCTTTTCACAGAGGAAAACAGCATGCCTGTGAAGCACTAATGCTAACAGGACTCTGAGGTGACCCTGTCAGCATCAGCCTGAAGAAGATGAGCATGATGACTGTGGACAATGGTTTAAAGGAAAGGAATATTGTGATGTAGGAGGGCATAGAAATAGGAAATAGTTCCAGAATGACATTAAAAGAATTGTAGGGTTGACTGAAGAATGTCATGGTTACACAGTTAATTCTGGGATTAGAGTTGTTTTCAATCCAGTTGTCACGGTCCCCTCAGTTCAGAGGGTTTTACTGATTTTTTCCTCTATATTGAGAAATAGTAAAAGTGATACACAAGTAGAAACTAAATGCTGGAAAACAAAATGAACTGTGATGGTAAAACACTTTTTCAGAAATTTGAACTGTGGGTCTCTTTTTCCAGCATATTCTGAAGAATTGCATTTATTCATATGGGGAGTTTAATCTTTCAGTCTGTTGACTGATGTTAGTGGAGAACAAAACAAAGGAAGTTGTATTTCATATTCCTCAGTTTAGAGATATAATTAAGAAAAAAATGTTGGGATAATTTCTTTTGGTCCATATAGTTATCTCTTATTATGTTGTGTTGCTAACTCGTTTCCTCAGGGTAAAGATATTTGTTAATATTTCCATTATTTATGTGAACCTACTTAAAGAGGGATAGGATAAATAAATTTTACAAAGCCACAACAGCAAAAAATGTGGTAGTGGATTTTAACAGTATCTGTATTTGAAAAATCAATTGTCACCTTGATTCAGGAAGCTTTTTTGGAAGGGACATTCATACATCAAAATCAGTTCACGTGCAATAAAAATTTTCTGAGGTATGTCTAACCTTAACACTTGTGTCTCTCGAGCAGTACTGGAGGTACTTAGCATCTGTGGTATGTAAAAGTTGTGCCTTCTCTAAGTTGATATGGTCAGTTCCCTAAAGTAAGAAAGGCAACCATTCATCTGGTTAAAAACTAGTGCACTTGCTGCAGAGGTTATACTGGCTGTGGTTTTGTCTTTTGGCCTTTCAATGTTTTTGGTTTTCTTGATTACAATTATTGCGCTTTGAAAGAAAGAAACCACCTAATTTAAGAAGTATGTTTAAAAAAGCTTTGAGTTATCCACAGTTCAAAAGCCTTCTGTGTTCTGCTAATAACACATCTAAATTAATTAGCTTTATTTCTTCCAAGAAAAAGAGACAATTTTAATGAAGCTTGGCTGGAGGTGCTTTAATCAAAAGAAATACTGTACCCAAGTGTAACTGTGTGGTGCTTACTTTGGTATAGTTAATCAGCAGCCTCACATGGAGATGTGGCGTGGAAGAGATGCTGCTAATGCTTATTGATTTGCTGCTGCTGACTGATGGACTTTCTCCAGGAATACTAAAGCTTAATTGCATAGTTAGTGTGACCTGGAACATGTATCGGGTCCACTAACACCCAAGGACTACAGTGATGGCAACAGTTATTTTGCTAATCTGAATTTTCTCTGATGAAGCAATTACATTACCTAAATTAATAAAGAAAAAAAAAAGCAATCAACTTTACAGGGAAAAAGAAATTTCTATTTGTGTCTGATCTGTAGTACCTTGGGCTGTGGGGCTTTTTGGTTTTGTCTTACAACCATAATTTTTTTTCTATACATGCCATTAATTAACATTGTTTATCTTGTCCATGATACAACTCTGCATGAACTGTGTTTGCCATGTTGCATGTGTTTGCTTTTTACTCAGTATTCTTGGATCCATTTTCCCAATGCCACGTGTAATCTATGCTATGGCGACGGATGGGTTGCTTTTCAAATGTCTAGCTCAAATCAGTTCCAAAACGAGGACCCCACTAGTTGCTACTCTATCGTCTGGTGCAGTAGCAGGTGAGACTAAGAGTTGATCCTTGTAAAGAGAGGTGCACTGCTAAACACATTGCATTTATGGAAATAAATCACTGTTCTGCAGCTTTGATTTGCTTTAGACTGAAATGATAAAATCTGATTGTCACCAGGTAAAGTAGGCTATCAGTAAATCTTTTCTCTACCACAGATTTTGTATTCATTGTTTAATCTCAAGTGCTTGCAAAGCCTAGGTTCAATATAAACAACAACACAAAATCAAGAACATCAGTCAACTGAACAAAAAACCAAGAGCAGCAACACAGAGCCTAAAGCAAAACTACACCTAAACCCATTAACTCCTCCAAGCTTTCTTTTTGTGTAGGTGGGTTTACCAGTAAAGCATTGTGCTTTGAATAACCTGTGTTTGAACTATACATTTTTCTGTTCTAGCCTTCTCGGCTCTATGTTCCCTTTGCCCCGAATTCTGTTTGCCATGGCACGCGATGGTTTACTCTTTAGTTTTCTTGCCAAAGTGAGTAAGAGGCAGGCACCAGTTTTTGCCACCTTGACAGCAGGGTTCATCTCTGGTAAGCTCTCAAAGCCCGTATTACTTAAAGTTGAGATTTAAACACTCTATGCACGTGCATGGTACTTAATATTTTTTAAAAGGGCTGCTTGTTAACTTCCCTTGCATGTACAATGGGAATAAAATTAGTGAGTAATCAAAGGGTATAAGAACTGCAGATCATACCAATCATGGTGGTGGTGATGTCCTTAATGTCACAGAATTAAAAAAATGTGTGTGTTTTTTTTTTCTTTATATTGGCCCCTTGTATGGTGAATGAGCTTGTTGCTTAATCTGGGTCCCTTAGGCTGGTGCTGTGCTTTGAGGATTTCCTTGTCTGATGTACACCTATATATTTCTCACATCTATAAGGGGGGAAAATAACTGTCACATTTTTCATTATAAGACATGAGAAAAAAAATCTACATTTGCAGCAGGATGTGTGAAATACAAAGATTTTAAAAATTTTCTTCTGAAGAAAATTATTCTGGTTTTGGCTTACCCAATTGTGGTTGAGGGGTATGTGTGTGTGTTGGGGGTTATGTGTGTGTGCACATATATGTGTGCACGTACATGCCTACATGTATTTTAGCAAAACAGCATTTTGGGAGCTGTTGCCAACTCTTATTGTTTAACAAAGAGAAATTCTTAACATACAGCTGTTTCAGTTCTGTCCATACTTCTTGCAGCTGTACATGTAGCTGTGCCCAAATTTCATTGTCAGTTCAGTGGGATGTCTAATTACCCAGCTCTACACGTATTTAACTCAAAGGCAAATAAATAAGTCTTAAAAGTAATTCAGACAAGAAATACCTGCCTTATAACATTTAACAACCCTGGCTAAAATTGATATCAAATAAGAGGTTTAGAACTGAGTCTAAAATACTATTATTTATAGTCAGGGTCATCCTCAGATGCCACAAGACTGGAACTGCTCACGCTGTGTACTTGACAATAATGTGGGAAGGCACAGTTGTTGTCCAGGTAGTTCCTATGTGAAGCATCATTATCAGTTCCCTTTTATTTGGTCAGAGTACGAATAAATTGCTTAGAATTACTTACACTGGTTTGAGTTTATATTATTTGAACTTAAAATATTGACATATTTCCCTCTGATAACTTGGAAGTGCAGTTATGTGGGATGAAATGAACATCTTTATCTGACACCACAGTAATGATGAGGAGGAAGAAAACCATATTACCCAGCTGGTAAACTGATACAGTTATACAGCCCTGGCTATAGCTGTGCAGCAGCCGTCACTTGGAGCTTGTAGACAGTTGGGGGAGTTGGAAAAAAAAAAGTAACACTCATCGGATGAGATAAGAACAGTTTAATAATTGAAATAGAATATAATAGTCATAATAATGAAAATAGAGATAACAAAAATAGGAAAAAAGCAAAGAAGGACAAGTGATGCAGAATGCAATTGCTCACCACCCCCTGACTGATGCTCAGCCAGTCCCCAAGCAGCGATCAGCCCCTGCCAGCCAACTCCCCCCAGTTTATATATGGAGCATGATGGTCTATGGTATGGAATATCCCTTTGGCTACTTTGGGTCAGCTGTCCTGGCCATGCTCCCTTCCAGCTTCTTGGGCACCTGCTCGCTGGCAGAGCATGGGAACGTGAAAAGTCCTTGACTTAGGATAAGCGCTTCTTAGCAACAACTAAAACCATCAGTGTGTTATCAACATTTATCTCCTACTAAATCCAAAACACAGCACTGTACCAGCTACCAGTAAAGAAAATTAATTCTATCCCAGCCAAAACCAGGACAGTTATGGATGTATGCAACAGCTTTCATTATCTGACTTTTCTGTTCACTCATTGTATGGATGATTTCATAGCTTTAAGAAATGTTAAGGAGATTAGATGTTTGGCCCCATAATTGAAGTTATCGGGTCAAGACTACAGCTGAGGCCAATGTCACATGTTATTACTGTGACTTAACTTTTCATATGTGGTAATTGCAATTGCAAAACTCTGCACACAGCAAAATGTTTTGGTGTCAGTCCAAGGTTTCACCATAAATTGATTTACTGTTGTTTCTTGGAGTATAATTAAGAGGGGTGGAAAAGCAATACTGAGTCTTTTTTTCTCTTAGAAACTCACAGGCATTTTTAGTTTGATTCTAATATAAAAGAATATTCTGGGGTACAAAGTAGCCTTTTGAAGGTAGGATTAAAAATTAAATATAGCTACTGTACTATGAAGTTATAGTAGATTCCGCTCTTCCTCAGCTTTGCTTGTCTATGCGCTTTTTTTGAGCATGCAAAGCAGTGAGGTACTCAGAAATCTACCCCATAAATGACTTCTTGGATTTAGGAACATCCACCATCATTAAAGAAAACAGCATGGTATTCCTTCCTTCCCTGGAAAAGGAGACTCACAGATGGAATAAAACTCCTGTAACACAGAAGTCCTGTTTTCAGAAAATCACATTTTAGTTTCTCCTTCAGGATCAAATACCAGGGGAATATGTGTTTGTATGTTTGTGCACTTACACACCTGTCTACAAATACATTAACAAACATGTAACATAAATATTATGTAGAGGTATATTTGAATATAGAAAAATTTGTGTGTGCGTATACATACAGCGTATAAAGGCTACATTAAACAGTTTCTTTTGATGTTGAGATTCCTGTTGACTCAAAAGATCAAGTATTTTTAGATTCTTTCTGCATCTCCATAATGTTTATAAAATACAAATATTTTAAGAGTTTTTTTACCACATATATTTCAAATTTTAGCATTAGCCTTTCATTCAGCGATGGCTTGTGCTAATTTTGTTACGAGCTATGTGTGTCTGTATGCAAACAGCATAAACAAAACCAGACATTCCAGAATCTCCAAAAGAATTTAGCATTAGCTTTTATAAACACAAAGACTACCATGATTACTCTCAGTATCATGGAAGTTTCTGCCTCTGATTTCAGTGATCTTAAGAATATTAATTCTGAGGTTTTGCTGATCTTTCCTGAAGGCCACTTGAACTTAACTTCTTTTTAGTAAGATAATTTCAAAAACCTCACAAAACTATTTCATTTCAGACAACTTCTGAAATTCTTCTTTACATAGAGCTCTTTCTCAGCTCAGCAGAAATTTTACCTGCTGGTCAGATGTATACATACTGGGTCAGATCATTTTTCCCTGGTTTTGCAGTGTGATCCATCCTCTCAGCTTTGGTGAGATTCTGTTGCAGGATCTAAACCTTACTCTGTAAAATGTTTTTTTTTAATGTGGCCCGAATTCAACAAGCCAATGTGTGGTAATACTTACGTCCAAATAAGTCCAATACGAATTACTGGATTAAGCAGCATGACTGTACGGCCCATCAGTGCATATCTGTATGAGTGGGATTCCCAACAGTAGGGAATTAGGTTTAGTGTTGGTGATGACTCCAAAAAATGTGGTTGTAAGGACTACCATGATTTCACTCATATTGCTGGCACTAAAACAATGTAAAGTTACGCTGCAGGCAGATGTTAAAATTTTTGCTCTTAATATGTCTTAATATTAATCTTAGCACTATGGTTGGACTTGATGATCTTAAAGGTCTTCTCCAACCTAAACAACTCTATGATTCTATGTCAGTCTCATACGTATTTTGCATTTTCTTTTCCTCTGTTTTGTAGCTATAATGGCATTTCTCTTTGACCTAAAGGCTTTAGTGGACATGATGTCTATTGGTACACTTCTTGCTTATTCACTTGTGGCAAGCTGTGTCCTCATTCTTAGGTGAGTTGAAAATATCCTTTGTATTCTACTGTGTTTTATGTTGTGTTGGTCAGTGTATAAACAGAAGTGACATGACTAAGAAGTAGTGACCCATCAAAGAAAAAAATTGTATATTGTCATATGAGTATAGCTGTTAGTCAGGCCAAAGCTTCACGTGAAATCTAGATACCCTTGTATTTTTCAGAAGATGTATTTGTCCAAGCATTAGTCCCAAAGGCACTAGATGCAAGCCTGTGTACAAAATTAAATGAAGGACATTTTGATACAAATGCAATCTATGCTGTACATCAGGCCTCCTATTATATTGTGGGGGCTATATGTGAAAGTTGTAGATGTTCCACCTAGTTCACAGGACAAACAAGTTCAAATAATTGGTTTCTATTACCCTAGTCAGAAATGTAAGGCCAGACAAGTGTTTCAAGATGTGGTAGCCCCACAGGAGAGTGCCCATATTATCTCTCAATGACGAGTGATATTATAAATACTTGTCAGTAAAACTCTGGTATCTGTTCTGTTTATAAAGGTATGGAATAATATTGATATATTGGTAGCTACAGCTCACTTTATTATCTATTGCTCTTTTTAACTTAAAATGTCAGGTTTTATTACTTAAGGCTAAGTAATTACCTCTGAAAAGTATAACAGCTTAAATTCAGCCCAAATTCATTGTTGCAATAATTTACACTTTAAAAGAGAAGACTATTTCATCCCATAGTGACTTATATAGCATATGTCTTTTTAAAAATACACACTTAAATTCTAACAAAGCAAATGTAAAATTTCAGTGTATGCCAGTTAGTAGGCCTCTTACAATATAGGAAGCAAGTCAGAAAGAAGCTTCCCTACCCTTTCCCAGCCATTGACCACCAGACCCTGCCCCCTATTTTTGTACAAGAGACTGGTTGTTTATCTGACCCATTGGTGCATTCACGTAGCTTAGCAAACTGCCCAAAAAATCCCCAAACCAACCCAGCAAAAAAGTGAGTTGCTGTAGTTTTTTTATATATGATAGTGACTAATAATACATGCTGTTGCAGTGCAGTTATAAATTGGGAAATTCTGAATCTCTACTGCAAAGAATTTAGTATTTAAATACATTCCTAGAGTCATATTGCTTCCAATCCCAAAGTAAGCCTTATGTTTTTAATTATCCCGCTTGTTTCATGCATAGGTACCAACCCAGTTTAACCTATGAGCAACCAAAATATTCTCCAGAAAAAGCAGCTTTGGCTGCATCTGAAATCAGAGAACCTGCAGAAAGTGAATCACAGATAAATATGATACAAGAGAATCACTTTAGTCTTCAGGCCTTGATTAATCCCTCCAGTTTACCTACCGAGCAGACTGCAACTACTGTTAATTTTTTAGTGGGTCTCTTAGGTAAGTATTCAGCCGTCCAAACTTGAAAAATGCATTAACATAAATAATGGAATTTTTTTTTTTATTAAAGATAAAGTTAAAAAATCCAGTAATAACACACCTTCTTTCAGTCATAATTAATGTGTCATTCTGCAGAATGATTTTATGCTTCTTGATGGATCTCTTCTGTGGTCTAGTATATTCTCCTTTATTATTTTCCTTTTTCATGATAACAATTCATACTGAAGAACTGCTATTGTTCTTCTTAAAAGTCACTTCCTCTTCAGTGCAGAGACTAAGTGACCTCTTTCCTATTTCCATCATTTTGTTTTTCACACAGCTTGCTTGGTTTGTGGCTTGAGTGTCCTCATTACATATGGGATTAATTTCATTGCTAACTTGGAGCCCTGGAGTATTGGCCTTCTTGCTGTATTGGTGTCGTTCTTCATCATTACCATTCTCCTCATCCAAAGGCAGCCTCAGAACCAGCAGAAAGTGGCCTTCATGGTAAATAACCTATTCTCTATGTTACTGTCCAATGAGAGGTTTGGATCGATTCTAACAAGTGGGAGAAAGGCAGAGGGAGAAGGAGATGGTCCTTTTTCAGGCAGTCCTTCATTACTGTACTGCCACGATTGCAGGTTTTTTGGTGAAGGTAAGGGTAGTGGATGCTCACTGCAGAATCATCAGCATATGTAATCCAGTGCAGATCTTCTCAGGACTAGAGAAAGGGTTTTGCTGCCCACAGACTGAATGTGTGATGTACATAGAAGCGTGGCTGCAGGAAGTGGCTGTACTACTGATGTTGGTATGAACAGCTGCTATTACAACTACTGCATCTGACAGCACTGATCTTCTAGGTATTCCTTTAGGTGCAACCTCAGAGTGCACACTGTGGACCTCAGTTTAAGCACTTAGAAACTGAAAAATTATTCAGAAAATGATTAGTCTACAGTCAGTTGTCTGTGCTCTGTGCAATGCTTTAGACCACAATACACTTCGTACTTCCCAGAGTGTAATCCTTTCATTTTGAGCTTTCACTTCTGTTCTAAGAGTAGTTATTTAATGGAGTATTTAATGGAAGTAATGAAATATAGTGATGAGGTCAAGGAATCTGGTGGAGTTGGGGGGCATTTCAGTACAAATGGCAAAGTTCTTCTACACAGCCTTAGAGAATATATATTAAGCATAACGTATTTTAAAAGTATAAGATATGTAGAAACTGGTGGTTAAACCCAGGAAAAAAAAATTCTCTATATTCCAATTTAAAAAAAAATCCATTATTTTTTTAGTGCTTAGTTGCGTCACCTCTAGTTTGTGTTGTATAACTGAAGTGAGACATGCAAGAAATTATATATAATACAAACGTATTAAATATTTCCTTTTAGGTTCCACTATTGCCATTTTTGCCATCATTCAGTATCCTGGTAAATATTTACTTGATGGTACAATTAAGTGGAGACACTTGGATTAGATTTAGCTTCTGGATGGCACTTGGTAGGTAATTTTGGTCACCTCCTACGTAACGACTCATGAATCCTGTCCTAGGACATTTGATTCTCTACCTTTAATATTTGGAAAAAAGTCTGTGTTTTAATGAAATTCAGCTGATACTTCAGATCAAAACAAGAGCATGCTTCAGAAGAAGTAATTTTATGCAGTCAAAATTGTAAATACAGTTTTGAGGTAATAAGAAGAATCAAAGTTATAGGACTAATTCCAATAAGTCACTTTTTTTTCTTTCCTAATAGCTAAAATTGTGCAGAAACCTGTTTGTAACAGCTTTCTTCCCAGTAAGTCAGTCATTCTCCTTTAAGATATGGAAAATTGTATTAATTCCACCTAGTCATAAATGAAAGATAGTAGTTTCCATGTTTCCATTTTCTATTAGAGCATTTAATTACACAAAAATTATGCCCTGGAAATTCCACAGAAACAGGGAAGACCTGAAGCATGAGCTCTGATTCAGATACCTGAAGAAGAAACTCGTTTCGCAAAATATGTTCGGCCAGAAAGTAATAACTAATTACTTTTTAATGCACCACTTGCCTGAAAACTCTATTTTTTTTTCTCCTTTTGGAAGGCTTCCTCATTTACTTTGCTTACGGCATCAGACACAGTCTTGAAGGTCATCATAGCGATGGAGATGATGATTCTTGTTCAGAAAATAGTGGCTTGCAAGAAAAGAACCCTGTGGAAGAAGTGGATGAACCTGAAAATGCAAATGAAAGTGACCAATTTCTTGCACATGAGAGGACAAGTGAATGTTAATCTATGCAAACATACAAGTCTTTTAAACCTTTAATTGACATTTTACTTGTGGACTGAAATTTCAAAAGCTTTCTGCCAACATTGTGCCTCTTGAAAGTGTTTACTACAAGGCCTGCCTGATATTTTGGACAAGCTGCTAATCCATCTTCATCATTTCAAAACTGACAGCATGGAGACTAATATTTAAATTAAAAAACAAACAAGAGAAGTACCCTTTGGCAAGCAAATATTTGGAAGCCTTGTTTGAACTGTCATCCAAAATCACTGGCGATTACAAAATATGAAGTATTTTAGAAATGCCTGCAAGAAGTTCTAAATATTTGACACTGAGTTGTGAACACAAGTGCCTTTTGTACCTTCTGTTTCTCTCTTATGTGTTTTGGTCATAATCTAATAGCTCTCTTCTTTCTTCAGAAGTACCTCTGACAGGAGATAAATTGCGGACAGGCCTGGAAAGTATTTGCAAAACGAATGGTAGTTGTACAGATCTGATAGTTTGCAAAAAATAGACGATCATATATTTATGTAAAAAGAAGTAATTGCTTACCTTTACGAATTGGTAGTTGTGGAGAATGCAGAGAGTAAAGATACTTCACAGGCTTTTAATCCCTCTAAATGGCATTCAAGATTTCTACTTCGGTGAATTGCTTTCCTTTCAGAGATACAGTGTGTATAAAATAATACTCCCAAGAGGAGCTATGTGGTTTTCTGCAAAGCACCTGGGAAATAATCTGTTGGTCAAAATAGCAACAGTGACATTCGCATGTGATTTAGCAAGTATTGTGCTTTTGATTTCAGAAGGACCAGGATTTTATCCATGACTATATAACTTGGTCCTTGCATACAGTAGTCATCAAGTGTTCCTCCTTACTACTCCTTTATTCCCCCCTATAATTTCTTCTCCTTTATCATGTGCCAGAGCTGATATTTCTGAGATTAGTTGTTACAATTACTTCTCCTCAGAAAAAATAATGCACAAAATCCCAGCCTTCTGTTCAGATGGAGGGGGAATTTAAAAAAAACAGAGGCCCAGGCTTTGGAAAAAACCCTCGTCAAAAGAGTATTTCAGCACTTCACTAAGCCTTAAACATATGTTAGCACAGCAGTTTTTTGTGAACCAAGCCTACATGAAATCTATTCATGTGGGTAGGATGTCCAAACGCTAATTTATGTAAAGAACCAAATAGTTGCAGCAGTGCTGGGTGAACAGTAGTTTTAAAGCTGCTGAAAATGGAAACTGTGGAACTGTTCTTATTTCAACAGAAAGGTCATGTTACCTGTCAAAGGCACCCAGATATTTTAACAGTTTTTCTCAGCAAGTAGTAAGCTCAAGTCCCATGAAGGATTCCATAATATGAAGTTATTTTGCAAGAATATATTTACAAAAATAACTTCCCTAAAATGAGAACTGTCTTGGATTTTGTCATGGAGACTTGCGATCTGTTGCTGGAACTCATCATTGGTATTAGTCTCTGCCTGTAGTTATAAAAACTAGAACCCATGAGAGCCCCGCTGGTTGACCAGTGAAAAGCACCTTAGTTTTTATAATAGCTGGAATTTCACACACACACACACACAAAAAAAAAGACAAAACAAAACCCAAAAAAACCCCAAGTTAAACAAGTTACACTGCTTCTGTCTCTCTCACATTCTTTTTCACAGCACTATATTCACGCTTTTCAATCATAAAATGACTTCTGTTGTTGTAAGAGGATAGTGTGCCTCGATGGTGAAGGGCAGCAGAAGTGCTTCTTGAGAGAGATCCCAGCAAAGGCTGGTGTCTCACCGTGGAGCAGACCTGAGTTTTTCAGCCTGATGCCTTCTCAGCTCCAGCTGGGAGGAGAGGGTCCCGCAGTGCTGGCAGCAGGCAGTGGATAGACAGGTGTGTGCTGTTCCACCAGTGGCCTCTACTGGCTACTCAGGAGCAGCGATGTGAATCTAAGAGGTGTGCAAAGGTAAAGCACCTACCTCTTCACTGAGGTTCCAGCATATACCTCCTCTAACCGCAACTGCTGTTGTCCTAAGGACCGTTGTTCTCGTGATTGGTAGTCCTTAAAAATGGATGGGACGCAGAAAGTGAGGAGAAACCATAGGGTAGGTTGCAATGGGATACTGTTTTTTCAATATATCCTAATCCATCCAGAATTGATCATATGTTATAGCCACTTCTTTCACAATTTGTCATTGTTTTACAAATGCCATTAAAGAAAGGCTCAAATCTCATATTAGACTAATATGAGTAGATGATATGCTAAGTAAATATTTGGTTGATAGGAATGGATAGGAATTCTCAGAGTTATTGATATATGAATTTAACTAATAGAATATATTATATTGTATTATATTGTGTTGTATATTATATTATATTCTTAGAGTTATTGATAATCTTCAATACCTCTATTCAGTGAATGAAAGAGCTGTCTATGTTAATTGGATCTGCTGTTTTAATTGTGCTTCTCAACTGGGGTCCATTTTTATGCCAAAAATGACAAAAGAAGTGTAAGTTCTTGTTTGAAATATTAGAAATTTAAGACTTTCCAGGCTCTTGAAAGGAATCCAATGCAGTAATTCACAGATATGTCAAGAAAAAGATTTTATTTAATAAGTAACCCCAAAATTAAGTAAATTAATCTATGTTCTGTTGGTTTTAATCCCACAAGTATTTGAAATAGAGCAGCTGATGCTTTGCCTCATCAGCTACAACTCTGTCAAGAGCATGGCATCTTCAGTGGTTATACTTCCAGAAGATATTCTTAATCTTTTTTGCCCAGTACTCTTAAATCCTCAGCTGCTAAAAATGCCATTGCTGTGGGAGCAAGTCAGCAGTGCTCAGGTAAAGCTTCTGCATGACGTCTCTAAAGCCTACAGTGAAACATAGCTCTTTTAAAATCCCTTACGCATCTCCGTGTGTGGGAAGCAGAGAGTTAATTTTTCCTGTGGTTGCTGATGCCGCAGAGCAGGCGAACCAGGCTCCCAAGATGCAAAATGCTGCTGTTCTATGATGTGCAAGGAAGATCCCATTCCCTCGCAAGGCCGTCATATAGAATGTATGTGTGCATGCCTGACTAGATGTTTGCGTCTGTATGACATTAGCCCATTGTGATTTTGATGTACTGGTTAAAATAATTTCTATACTGCACTGGAATTTTCCTTCAAAGGGATACTGTCATTATGATAAACTTCTGACTAAAGCAAGTGCTAGTTAGGGCTTCTGGAGATAATTAAAGAAAATATTTTTTCTAGCTTATTTACCTAACGGATATGTCAGCACTTGGTGTATTGACAGTTTCCCCTTTCATGTGTATGAATACTTCTCCCCTCTCGTTAGAAAAATTAATGATATACAAAGAAAGGAATGTGCCTGTACAAATGTTGCTAAGGGAAATGGGAGCAGCTGCAGCACGAAAACTATCCACATAAGTAATGAGATATAAAATGAAATTAAAGGACAGACATTGGGTATTCTGGTTGCTTCAACCGTGCAAAGCTTATTTATATGGTTGTATAGCTGAAGTCATTATTAGTCAGTGGCTGAGTAAGGACAGGCCAGAAGTAAGATATTTATCCTAACTTTGGTAAGCATTTGTATATGCAGTCTTGAAATTCCAGATGCTTTAGTGTGACTTGGCAGCAGCAAAGGACATGCCATGCTCGTCCTTACACAGGAGCCACGTATGAAACAAATCCTGATTTTGTTCTCGCATTTGTTGTACGTCTGTATTTGCCAAGAGACCAGCTGAAAGCACAAGTCCAGTGGAATTTAATCATTGTGGTTATTTTTTAACTTAGTTGTTGATATTGTGAATTGTTCTGTGCAAATAATAACGGTACATGTTAATACAAAATATCTATTATTGGAGCTAGCTTATTGATTTTTTTCTTCCTAGGTAGAAAAGATCCTCCAAAACCTTTATTTGCATTGGTACATTCTGGATACGCCTTTAGATAGAGGAATTATCTAGTTGGGTTTAAGAAAGTAAACCAAAGCATATTTAAGGGAGAACAAATAAATCTTGTTGTTCTGAAGGATAAGAGATATAAAACATTTCTGATAATTCATGTTAACCAACGTTACCTTCCTGTGGTATTTCAGTCCTAATTCTGCAATAGAAAATGTTATGAGGTATCTTAGATTTCATTGTCTGTTATCCTGGAAAAAATGTTCTGTTACTAACAGTAAGCTTTCTACTGCACAACAAATGCTGGTTAGATTCCTGAAATCTGTCATACTACATTTATGTCACCACGCTGTTAGGGAATTTTCAGTAAAAAAAGATAATAGTAGTGATAGAGGGTTACTTATCTACTTGCTTATGAACTTAACCATGCCATCCAGAAACTTCAAACAATACAATGAATTTAGAGGTAAAACTTGGTAAAGCTTAAATATGTGTTCTGTGTTTTATTAGAGGATAAATGTACAAGTCTAGGCACCTTTCTCCTCAAATTTATGCAAAGATATATATTTTTTAAGAAA
The DNA here is from genome assembly GCA_009769605.1 of Bucorvus abyssinicus. Taxonomy (NCBI): domain Eukaryota; kingdom Metazoa; phylum Chordata; class Aves; order Bucerotiformes; family Bucorvidae; genus Bucorvus; species Bucorvus abyssinicus. The sequence continues at coordinate 32,829,052 of CM020026.1, forward strand.
TAAAAGGCATACAGTGTTCCTGAAGGTTTTATTAACTGCAAATATCAGATGTGCCATAAGCATCCTGAGGTACATAAAGCTGAACAACCTGGGTGAAATCCGTGACAGTGCGGGAAATCTGGGTGGGACTGTGCAATGGTTTTAATCAGGTGTGATGCCTTTGACATGGCGGTGTGTTTTGTACCGTAGCAGTTAAATTCACATGATAGCTGGCATGTGATACTTGATTATATAAAAAAGGAAATCAAAGCACCTTTTAATGCTCTTCGGCCCTAATTCTTCCTTGACTTGCCAGGAAGTTTGTACAAATTGCAGTACACTCACTGAAAGCACTGGGGTTACTCAGTGTTAGGCAAATACCTATTTTACAGAAAGAGCAAGTAGTGTTTCAGGTGGTGTAGGATCTGTGTATGTGTTTTTAATTTCCTGTACCTTTAGTATTTTAGTATTAGTTTTCCATTCGATTATTTTAGAAATCAAGCTCCTTAACATCAGCTAAGCTGAAGGATCTCTGTGCGTGACATACATTACAAAGAACTATGTGTATATATCATTATTTTTATTGTCAGTTGGACAAATCCCATTGTCTTTGTATGTTTTCATTGACCGTTGTGCCAGGTAAACTGTAGCTTCACCAGTACAAGTTTAGCTGGAGTCAGGACAAAGGATAAAAGGATTTGAATGTTTAGGAGGGCTTTTTTCTTTTGTGTTACCAGAACCTAAAGCATGAAACATGTGTTACATATCTTTAAAAATAGTTATGTGTGCATCATTTTAAAAAACATTAGTGTTCATATCCCTTTTAACTTTGCTTTCTGTTCATATGTACATTGTACCGATTATTTCTGTATATTGTATGCTGCTGAGCATTTAGAATGTTGGTACAATGGTTATGATGCAACTTAAACTACAAATTTAGATTTCTTTGCTCTACCAAAATGAAAAGTCTTGAATTTTTATGAATGTAAAAATGCTTCTATTTAAGAATATGGTGCTTGTTTTTTCACTTTTACAGTAGAATTGTAATCAGCAATATTTTTAGCTACCTTAGCTCCAGATTCTGATGGAAATTACATTGCTCTCCATTTACTGTAAAATGTACTTCACAGGATAACAGTTATGCATTTGTTCCGTATTTTTTAAATAAAGCTGAATATCACTTGCATGTACTTCATACAACAGTTCTAACTTTAACCACCACTGCAGTTTATTTTCGTAAACACTAAAATAATATAGTGGCTTAATAATCCTTAGTGTGTCAGATATCTAATGTCACGACATTATACAAATCATAACTCATTTAAAATAAATAACAGGATAACTGGTGTGCATTTTATAGAGGGGAAAAAACAACCATGTTTTCTGTTTAAATCTTTTATTTTTCCAGTGGTCTGGAGATGGGATAGTAGCAGCGTTTGTTTCATGCTTGCTTCCAAGCACTCAAGAAGTCACTGAAATAGGGAATAACACCCTTTGGTTTCGGCATTTTGTCTCCCAGTGCCAAACCAGAGATGATGTTAGGTTTGATTGCCAGAGTGAGTAGCCCTTGGCGTTCATGGTGCTCAACTTTCTGAAGCATCAAGCACTGTCCTGGCAGCATCCAACCTCAGAGCTGGATGGATAAACTCACTGTTGTCTCCTTTTTCACTTTTTCGAAACAAATAAGCAAACACCCCCCCACACACACAAAACCACCCAAACAAACAACAAAATAAAACCCAAACAAGAAAAAGCCACCCAAAAAACCCCCAAAACCAAAAGAACTCCCTCAACTTCGAACAGTACTGTGGGTGTGTCAGGAGAATAACAGCAGGAGTCTGGGCAATGACTCTTGACACTGAGAACCGCACTCCCAGGGCAAGCTTATCATCTGGCACTGATTTGAAAGATATTTGGGTAGTCGTCTTTGTTCACAGACACAAGTAGCTATGACTTCGGGATTTTTCCTGAGGTATACTGCAACTCTTATATATAATCCCTTATAAAGTTTTCAAATTAGTAACAATAACCTTCTTGTACATACAGGTTTACTATGACTGATCTTGAAAATCTTGTCCATGAAGTAGTGGGAATATGTCCCCTGGTTTAAATGAGGACAAGAGTCATTCCGCAAGTACCACATTTAAAGAATTGACCTGAAAAGATGTATGTAAGCTATTAGTTCACTCACGTGGAGAACTGGGGTCAGTACAGGTAGGTTTACATTAGTTCTGTTGATGACTGTAAGTGAAAATGTAGCTAGTTTTTTGTGCATACCCATTTTAAAACTAGGAAACTTAAAATTCATAAAATCACTTCCTTTATTCATTGCATAGATCCATATAGGAAAAAGGTATATGTTATCTAAAACATATCTTTAAATTAATGCAGTCTAAGTGTGACTTCCAAGTGCTATTACCGTATTTTCCAAAATACACTAATATTTGAAACTCAGTCAGCATTAGATCATTGGCTTACCCTGCGTATGAAAGGAAAAGGGAAATTTGACCTAGGAAAGCACATAGGAATTGCAACTAGCAGTTTTGCAGACAGAAAAAAGCCCTACTCCTCCTCAGAAGCAGGAGCTGCAAAAATTCCCAGTGCAAATTTGCAGTTTATATTACACATCTTTTCTGAGTTATCTCCGAGATACATTTCTTTAAAACAAAGACTGATAACCTTTTCAGAATATAATGCTTGGTGGTATTCTAACCGTTTAAGGGGGTAAGACTTGTAGCAACAAAAGTACCATTTTTCTTAATTTGTTACAGGTGATGGATGACAGGTTTAGGATAGGCTGATGTATACTCATGCTGTTGCATAAAGCCCCTAAGAAGTTCTAGGCAGAACTGTAATAAGGCTGTAGAACAAAAGAAGTGATCGTGAAATTTCATCATCTTACTCTACACCTGGGCCCTCCTGGCTGCTTTACCACTAACCAGATACCTCAGCGTGGTCTCTGAGCAGGCTCAGGCAAGCAGGTCTCTCAACTCTGCATGTGTTACATATTTATGAGGGTAGGGGAACATTATGTACACCCCTTCTATTTTTTTTTTTTTAAATCATGCAAACTAAACCTAGACTACCTTTAAGATCTGTAAATGCTCTACTCTTACACCTACCATGCCCCTGGACCTGTGGCCGGGGACACCATTCCCCATTTACTTTATCCTGATTCACACCAAACTGTGGTCTTACTGACTACGGGGTCTGCCTGTGACCTCTGATAGACATCATTTTCCCTCCTCTCAGTCCAGTGTCTTCACCTTGCCCTGCATCTACCTCTGTGGCCCCTCTAGTCATATTTCCCCCTCCCTTTTCCTCCAAGGAAAACCTCGGATTTCAAGAAAGAGTTTTTGGCAGCTCAGTGTGGGCATAAACATGCTCACAGCAAACATCAAGTTTACCATGTTTCTCTCTTAGCAGTGAAGAGCTACCTGCGCCTTCGTGACGCGGTTCACACAGGTATCAATCATATGTGAACACTCTCATGGGCTATGGAGCCCCAAATAGCAACACAAAGATATTTCCTCTGTTTTTCTGCTGTGAGGTAGCTTTTCCTGAGCAGGCCTTTGGGAATCTCTTTGCTGCGGCAGGCTGGAACGAATGCAATAGTTTGACTTTAAAATGTACTTTTGCTGTCTTAGGGCGTCACTGATCTGTGTCTCACGTCCACCCGTAGGGTCACCTGTGATACAGAACCTGTACAGCGCTCACACCCCGCTCTGCTGCCCGCTCCTCTCTGTGGACCCCGCTGCAGGCCCAAAGGCAACCAACAGCTTGCACCTGTGCAGAGCCGCCCATGGCAAAAGGCAGCTGTCACCGACGAGCTAATTCAAGCAATAAACTTCCACAGGTGTCGCTGAGGTTGAGATTATCTGGGATACAGCCTTGTTCCTGCTCTGAGCACGGAGTCTGGAGCAGCGATGGCTGGGGAGGACCCTGTAACCATTCTCAGCCGCCCGGTGGGGCGGAGATGAAGCCGCAGAGGGAGGGAGTTCAGGCTACACACAAGGTGAGGAAGTCTTCCCCATGCGAGCGGTGAGGCGCCGCAGCAGGTGCCCCGACCGGCAGGGGCGACCCGCGGAGGACGCCCTCCCGGCCGAGCTCGCCTGTGGGGCGTCGCAGTTTTTCCCTCCCTGAGCGAAAAAGCGCGGGTGGCGGCGCGAGCGGCCCTTGGGCAGCACAGCCCCGCCGCGCCTTCGGCCGGCGGAGAGCGCCGGGCAGGGAGCCCCGCCGCCGGCCGGCTCCTCCCCCCGCCGAGGCGCCACGGGGCCGCCCTCCGCCACCGCGCCCGCTTCGCCTCAGTCCGGCGCCCCGGCCGCTCCCGCCATGCGGCTCTGGGTGCTCCTCAGCCTGCTCCTGCTGCAGGAAACGCTGCCACACGGTGAGCCGCCACCCTCGCCGCCCTCAGCTCCGTCGCCCCGCCGGGTTCCCCACTTTGCGAGCCGCCTCGGGCTTTGCTTACTGCCGGGCCGCCTCCCTCGTCCTCAGGGGGACCGCTCCTGCCCCCGGTGCCCGCGGTCGCCCCCGCGACGACCCCGGGGCAGGGCCGGGAGCCGTCTCTAGGGCGGAGGTGGCGGGGCTCGCGTCCCGCTGGGCAGAGGCGGGGGAAGGCGGGTTGATCTCTGGGTGTGCGGCCAGCCGGCGCCGAGCCGGTACGCCGGAGACCGAAAATGTGCAGTCCGTGCAGGGGCTCTGGGGAGGGGCAAGCGCGGCAACACCGGCTGCGCCCTGCGGCGCTGCTCTTCAGGACGTCTAAGTTTGCAGAGAGCACCGAAGTTGTAACTCAGTTTCAGGATGTGATGAAGTCTTGGTGGCAAGGAGGCGAGTTTTTGACAGGGAAGGGACATTCATAACCAATCCCTGATTTCTGTGGACTTTAATTACGCAAAAGAGAGGCTGTTTTCCTCTTGCAAAACGAGAATAAACTTACTAAAACTTCTTCAGAAGAAACAAACAAAAAAATCCTTTGTGTTTCACCCTGGAAAGGCTTGGGGGGAAAGGCCTGTGTAGCTCGTGGCAGGGTTTGTAGAGAAATTGGAGGCAGGCTCTGAGGTTCACAGTGAAAACCAAAGGGGCACAAGTGGCCCAGGAAGTTGAAAGGAAAAAATTCTTGTAAGAACATAAAAAAAATCCTTTGTCCTGAGAGCTATTAAGCATCGAAGTTGTTGAGGGAGGCTGTAGAGTCTCCAGCCTTCGGGATAGTCAGAGCTCAACTGCACAAGGTGCTGAGCAACTGCACAGGGGCAGGAAGGGTCTTCCAGAAGTCCTTTCCAGCCTGATTTTTCTTAGGATTTCGTGCAAAGGATTTGCACTCTGGACCAGTGTGGAGCGGGAGAGGATTTCTGCTGAAAGATCTAATCTGTGGGTGTGCACTGCCACGTTGGGACAAGTGTTTTCTATTTGAGAAATAGACAGTAAAAACAGAGAGTGAGAAGTGAGTTGTAACTTGGGCACAGGATTTCTAGGCCTATGTTTTCCTTAGTTTGTCTAGTTTATGCTGAGGTTTGAGTGCTTCACACTGCCATCCAGAAGCTTAGCTGCAGGAGAAAGTAACCTGGTATATTTATTGGCCGTTCCTTGTCTAAAGCTAGAGGTTAAGACCTAATGTAGATGTTGTGATTTCAACAGAGCCATCCTAATTTAGCTTATATTACTTTATGAACAGTGAAATATGTCCTTCCAGATTGTCCAAATGAATGTTGATGTGTTACCCTCTATTGTCCATATGAGTGTTTGGATGATTAACTTCTAATCTGAAGCACCAGAAATAGAGATGTGTCCAACCTGTTTCGTTAGTTGTGTTCACAAAGACTCTTCCCTCTCATCCTAATCCTGTGGCTTGAGAATTATTCTTTAGGGTAACCTCGCACTTGATTTCTTATTTTTTTTTTTTCAAGCAAGACTTCGCCAGTATTAATGAGAGTTGAAAGGTCTCTGATGCTGCCAAGGTGTAGCATGGGGCCTGCCTCATCGAATGGGTACAGCTGGCGGATGGTGAACACAATTCCTCAGTGCCTGTGGGAGGCCTTCCTCACTCTGCTTCTGAAGTTCTCTAGGGGAACACTTTAAGATGATCAGGGGCTTTCTTGAGTTATAACTTGTGCAGCTGTGAAACTGCTGCAATGTGCATGTGGATACAGGTGATGTCTCAAGTCAACACAGGATGTTTTTCAGCATTATGTGACAACACTCATTTGGGGATTGTTGTGTGTGTAACATCTGTGAGGACAAGGGGCAGACAAGCATTAAAGGACAGGAAGAGACAAATACTGTGAAACAGGAGCAAAAGTGCTGCATGGTGTATTTCTGTGACATATCAATGCACAGTCTCCTGCTTCAGCATGTTGAGTTAGTAGGGACCCTGAATCTACTGTTGCAGAGGAAATGAGTACAGGACATCTTAGAACTGACATAAGGAGATGATTAGGTAGAAAGGAGGTGTTTTCTCAATATTTTACTACTAAGTCTTAATCGTATTATATTTTTATTAAATATTTTTGCTGGATTAAAACAACGAGGTCTCTGTGAATAAATTTGGTGAGATGGTAGAGTGTCCCAAATGTGGCGTATTTGTGAACTTGCATTAATGGGCTAGTTGAGTTTGTTCCCTTCCCTGGGAAAGTCTTGTAGTTTGGGTGAGGAAATGGAGGAATCTGTGTGGTGGGCTCTGTGTTCTTGGAGGGATTTGATTGTGTGTCTTCTTTATCTTAGGTGATAGACTACTGTACCAGTTAATTTAGTTATTGGGCATACAGATACTTGATTTGGCAATGAGAGAAGGGAGTATTCTGAGGTGCAGAAATGGTGACATCAGTAGGTACCTGGACAGACTTACAGGGAATGTTGGGGATGACCGTGGTCAAAGCTTGCTTGGAACCTCACCTCTCAGGATGATGCAGCAGAGAGACAAAGCTAGGTTTTCTGTATAGGTAGATAAAAGCTCCTCTGATAGTGTTTCCTGAAATGCCCCTGCTGTTACCTGCAGGGAAATACAAGTCAGACAAGAGTCTCATTGTGTAGCTGAGAGCGTGCTCTGGGAGGAAAGTGTTCAGATTGACTGGGAACTACATAAATGTGGAACAGAGGGAGCTTGTGCAGAGAGGAAAAGCTTCATCTAAAGAAAATCAAAACCAGGCTTCTGGCACTTGGAATTGAAAAGCTTTCATAGGGGAGTCTTTAATATTTTCTTAAAGGCAGAGTGTCGGGTGTGGAAGAGCACACAGTTTGGGACAATGCATTTCCTTGGGGTGAGCTTGTAAGATCCGTGTGCCTTTGAACAAGTGTCAGGATTGAGGCTGGCAGAATGCAGTGGAAATGGCAAAGAGTAGTCTGAAAAAATAGTCCTATTTTCTTAGGATTTGGGGGGGGGGGAAAAAATAAAACAGAGAAAGGTGACTGGACAAAAGCTTGTGTGCTTCTATATACAAATCTGCAAAGTACAACAGGAAACTGGAACGGCTGGTTTGAAATGGGAATGTTGATCCAAAAGTCTTACCAGGCCTATCAGCGGGACCTTCTAATACTAGGGCACAAAATACACAGGAAAGATGGAATAGCTTAACCCAAGGGAGAAGTGGCAGTATGTGTTGAAGAAAGCTTTAGTGTTAAATCTGATTCCTGGTGGCTTTTGTCAGTGATAAGTCACCTGGACTGAAATTCGAGACCTGTAGAGAACAACCTGGTTATTGACTGCCCAGTGTGACAGAGGGAGTGACCACTCTGTTAAGGAAAATCAGAGGGGCAGCAAGGTCTGGATAGAAAAGGAAGAATTCCTTACCCTCACCTAGGCTGGATCACACACATCAGGGTGTGATGCTGAGTGCAATTGTTTAGATGCCACAAATTATGACTTCTTAGAGCTGCTACTTGGAGAACCCCTGTGAAAAGCAGCAGTTCTTGACTGATCTGGAACAGCACTCAGGTAATTGGATTCAGATGTTGCTTTAGAACAGCCAGACTGTAGTTTTAATATTCTTGTGGGGATAATAAAAGCCAAAGAAACGACTGATGTGTTTAATTTTGGAAGGGGGGATTACGTAAGATGAGGAAGCTCATTAACTCACATATGGGTTAAATATAAAAACAAGAATAAGGCAGACAGCAAGAGTTTGAGAAACAGCTTGCAAAAGGGATAAAACCAGCCATAAACCCTTTTCTTCTGATGTGCTGGGGTGGGGCAGGGGGAGATGGCCACAAAATTTGTAAGGCTCGTAGGAACGGGGGGGTAACAAAGAACACCTACAGAAAGTAAAACTTTAATTAAAAACTTTGTTATTTGTGCACACCCATGTCCACTATGGACGTGCTCAGGGAGGTTTTAATGGAAAATGGTGACATGATAAGCATATCAGAAACTTTGAGGGCAGTGTCCTACTGAGCACTGTAATGGCAGGCTCTGAGAGAGAATCTTTCTTTATGGGGAAAACCATTAGAGGAGATGTCTCATCAAGATGCCAAAAGATTGGCTTTGGAGAAAAATCAACATAAACAGTGTTTAAGTGCCGTGATTTGATGATATGTACCTGAGTCTTTAAAGAAGTTGTAATGTGAAGTCTTAACTCGCATGCATAACCTATCACATAACTACACCTTTCCAGGGAAATGGAAATACGTCAGTATTTTAAGATTTTTGAGGGAGGTACAGGCACAAAGCCAGATCTTTGTATTCTGTAAATTGAACCTGTGAATAAATAGGCATGAATTAGAGAAGGGTTAGTATGGCTGTGTATGGATGCCTTTTTTTCCCTTCAGAAGTGTTTTGTTTCGCAGATCTGCCGAAGTTCTCTGAAGGACTTTTATGAGTGTGGCGGTGGATGAGTTGGTTAATGTACTTGGATTCCCAAAGGCTTTTGATAAGCCTATTGTTAAAGACTACATGGGAGCCAAGGTGCTGTGAGACAAGGGAAGACTTCCTACTTAGGAGAGTGATCTTAGAGTTAGGCTTGATTATTTTAGAAAAAGTCAGCTCCTAATACTGTTTTCTTGAAAAGTAATGTGCTATTTTAGACAGGAAAGAAGACAATCACCAATGTGTACAACTGTGATTTGACCATATCTTGAACCTGGTGTACAGTCTGTTTTTGTCTTCTGTTACACAAACATGATGTAACTGAACTGTTGTAAAATTCATATTCTTTGCACAGAACAATTAAATAGAGTAGGACTTGTCAGTCCAGAAAGCTGTGTTTGAAGGACAAAAGTTCTGTAACAGTGTGACTGCCGTAGAGAAAATTGTTGGAGAAACAATGTATATTTATTAACTTAATTAAAAACTAGTAGGTATCTAATATTTATTTATAATTTGCATAGTTTTGGAAATTGACCAGACAAATTAATGATGGAAAAATCCACCAAGGACAATAAAACAATGGCAACTGTGGCTCACAGATTCCTTGATCTAAGGGTTCTTGGAAGCTAGGACACTAGTATGAAAGGAGCAGTGATGGTTGCCCTGTTCCTTGGTAGACTTCTGACACTGGGTGGTGTCAGTGTGAAGATGTTGGACTTGGCCTGACCCACTGTAACATTTTTAATGTAGTGCAGGGAAAAGGAGCTCTTTCACCAACGGCTTGCCCGGCACCAATGGTAATGTATGCACTGTATCACTTGCTAGGGTGATGTGTTCTAGAAAAACCCTACTTCATGGTCTTCCATGGGAGGAGCAACCACTTCTCTGTAATTCTCCTTTGTTACCATCATTCCCCCAATCTGTCAGTTTTGCATGGCCAGTAGCATCACAGATGAGAAGGAAAATTGGAGGAAGCATAAGTATTTGTTTTACTCTCTCTTCCTTCTTTTATCTTAAAATGACATGATCTTTGGAAGGCATGTCTATTTGATCTCTTCAGTTTGTGGCTCATTTTAAGGTGGTGAGGCATCTTTGCAGTTAGCTTCACCTATGCTTGTAATGTAGAACTGGGAGCAATGTTTGTCTGTGTGGTGGGGGAATGATGTACTTAGTAACTGGATGTGTGCTTCTCAAATTTTTGTGTAAGAGTCTGAAAGAGTTCAAAATGCATTGCGCAAGTTAAGAAGACCACAGCGCTGCTTTCTTCCAGTTTATTTTCTAGTTGGTGTGAGACCAGAAGGCAGATACTCCTACACAGCCAGCATTACTGTATGTGCTGAGATCACGAAGTTACGGAATAGCTGAGGTTGGTGGAAACCTCTTGCAATCATCCAGTCCAATCCCATGCTTAAGCAGGGCCACCTAGAGCAAGTTGCTGAGGTCCATGTCCAGTTGGGTTTTGACTATCTCCATGAATGGATACTCCACAACCTCTCTGGACAACTTGTGCCAGTGCTTGCCCACCCTCACATTAAAAAATGTTTTCCTATGTTCAGATTGAATTTCTTGGTTTTTAAATTTGTGTTCACAAGGCTCTGTGCCATTTAAGAGAGACGTGGTGTACATCAGCCTGGACTTAAAGAAGTGGAAGGCTGAGCAGTGTGAGGTATCCAGCTGGAATATGAGGAACGTTGTAGGAGCCATCAGTGCCAGCAGTTCTGGAAGTGCTGCTGTTCATACTGCAGCCAGTACTAGTTTTGTTTTTTCAGTAAACAGCAGGGTTATTTTTAATTTCAGAGGAAGCTTGTTGATTGATTTGTATAATAAAATATCTGAGCATTTTCATGAGGAAAAGCCATGTTCAATGTTAATTAGCTCTCAGGCACATTTAGTGACATTTTTGGTGTCTGGAAACACTGTCAGTTAAATATCTTAATGATTTTTTTTTTAATTTGTGACACCTTACTTTTCCATTTCCTTTGCTTTGTTTTTTAAAGGCAGCAGGGCAACCGTGTTGTCTAGCAGGTAATGAAATCTCTTACCATTTCCCTCTAAATAAGGCTTTGTTTTCATCTGGACTGTCAAAATAAATGGCTGTTACAGAGAAGTGATGAATTAAATACTACTTTCAAGTGACATAAATGTCATTCATATTTTCATGGTACTTACTGTAAAAGAAAAATGCATGACTCTCAGTGGTTTATAAATCATCATGAAGTTCCACACTTGTTAGGTTTTCTTCATGTATCTCTTATGGTAACATGGTGCGTTATGCAAAATTGGTGGGTGTGTGACAAACTTATGAAGACAGAAAACTTTTGTAGCATTGGATTCTAAATGGCAGTGACATGAGGTAGCAATGGCAAAAGTAACCGGGAATGGAAGTGCTTTATTTCTTTCCCTTTCCACTTGTAAAGTTCTCATACCTTACATATTTGTCTGTTTATAGGAACTGTAAGTATAGATTTTCCACATGTTGTTGAAAGCTCTCTTTTTTCCTTTTTCCCCAGGAAAATGAGTTATGCTAGAGACTTAAACTTACAGAAATTAACTCTTACTCATTTTTATGCATCCTTTATAGGATGAACTAAGTTTCAGGTATTTTCTGTGATAATAAGGAAGATTTTTTTTTTTTTTCCCAAAAAGATGATACAACCTTTTTTTCTCATCAGTAACACTGCCACCTTCTCTTTATTTTACTAGTTATTGGACAGCCTATGAAGAATAAGCATCCAAAAGAACCCGGGGAAAACAAAATTAAGCCTGTTAACAAAAAACTAAAACCCAAACCCCCCAAAATGAAGGAGAGAGAATCTACTGACTCCTCTTTGAAGTCCCAGTCCATATTGACACAGGTGATGGATAAAGGTCGTTTCCAGAAACTAGCTGCCACTTTAAGCCTGTCTGCAGGACAAAGTGTAGAACTGCGATGTAAGGGGAGTAATGTTACTTGGAACTATCCTTCATATTTGGACACCTTTAAAGACTCCAGGCTCAGGTAAGCTATTTTTCAATTTGGAGTGAAGAAAATCCAGAAATACTTTTTCCTACTGCTTTCAACAGCATTGTGTGTTTATAGTTTGTTCATTTACATTTTTACAATCAAGGTGTGCCACTAGTTTTTTCTACTGTCAGCAAAAAAGGATGTGCCTCTTGCAGTCGTCACCAGTTGCTGCCCTGTGATTTGCACTGTGGAATTATTTTGTAGCACGTGAACTGGATTTCCTTAAGATGAATCCAAAATATAAGATGTGGTCCAGCAGGACACCACTGTGCTCCAGCCATTAACAGGGAACCACATTAGAGCTAGTCTGAAGTAAAACTTGCAAAATGTGCAAGTGTGGATGTCAGCTACTCACTACCAGCTCTGCTGCTCTACAGGCACCTGTTCCTGGTGGGCTGTACTAGTTGGTGATGTAGCTACCACCTGAGACACTAATTTTCTTCAAGAGGCTCAAAGCCACATCCCTCAACTAGGAAGAAAATATACCAACTGCCCCATGCTAAGAAGCAAGTAAGAGTAGTTTGCTTTTTCAAAGTGCAAAGGGGAAATGCAGGGTGTGTGGTGTGGCAGCGTTTAGTGCTGAGGATAGTCACCTTGGATTTAGGAAGGCTTTTTCTTTCATCTAGTGACATCTTAAAGGAAATGGCGTAAGTAGTTATTAGAGGAGGAAGGTGAACTGAGGACTCTCTCCCTTTCTCTGCCCCAACAGGTGAGTGTCTTGTAAATGTCTTCTCCAAAACCCCATACATTGGCTTGCCTTCCCAGTTTTTGAAGATAGAACACATAGCTAAATATAGATTAAATGTAGTAATTTAGTTCTGGATTTAAAAGAGGATGGACATATAAGGAGCTTAAGGATGTCTTCCTCAGGCATTTTTTTGCCATGAGTAGCAATAAGTGGCTGCTTTATGGAGATTTATGTGCCTATAAAAGACAAGTAGTGAGGAGACTATGGAGCACTGTCAACGATGCCCTAAGAAAGAGCTGTAAGGAGCTCTTCTTGGATTGTTAGGTGAGAGAGGCATAGAGGTATGAGCATAGGTATCAACTCCTATTGTCCTTTTGTTCCTGAAGTAAGTACAAATGTGTATGTTCTTGGTAAACAGCTGAGGTTATCTGAATCTCTGTGACCCATTTCAGTTATTTACAGGTATAATGCTACCTTAAAATCACTTCCTGTTAATTGATTTTTCAGATATATTCTTCTGCTTGTACACCTCTCTTTCAGAGAGGAGTGTTGAAGATTGGCAGTTATAAACTGTAATCTCTAACACTCTAATCTTTCTGAAATTCATGAGCTGGTTCTCTGAGTATTTATTTGCTTGTTCCCTGAAGGCTGAGGGATTCCAGAATGACACTGGCTGAATAAACCTCTGTAGCTAATGCAAGGCTTCTGTCATAGTAAGTTACAGCAGTAAGCCTTTTTTGCTGAGAGCTTATTGCAGTACTATCTCTCAAAAGATATTGCGGCCGATTTAAACAACTACTGCTTTTTCTTTGGCAAGAAATAATGTTTTATCTGAATTTATTCCAGTAGGTGGCGTTTATCAGCTGCAGCACAGGCCTGGCTTTCCAGCAAGCCGAAGCTAGATGTGCAAACTAATATCAGAGAGTCATAGAATGGTTTGGGTTGGAAGGGACCTTTAAAGATCACCTAGCTCCAACCCCCCTGCCATGGGCCGGGATACCTGCCACTAGACCAGATTGCCCAAAGCCCCATCCAACCTGGCCCTGAACTCTTCCAGGGAGGGAGCATCCACAGCTTCTCTGGGCAACCTGTTTCAGTGTCTCACCACACTCACAGCAAAGAATTTCTTCCTAATATCTAATCTCAATCTACCCTCTTTAAAACCATTACCCCTTGTCCTATCACTACACTCCCTGATAAAGGGTCCTTCCCATTCTTTCCTGTAGGTCCCCTTTCAGTACTGGAAGGTCACATATGTCAACAGGGAGCCTCTGTGTGTGGTCTTGGTTGCTGTTTTCAAGCATATCTTATGCTTTGCGCATTTGCAAATACGTTGCTGGCATGGTTTGGTCCTATAGACCTCAGGGTCATATTATCTGAATGTTAGCATCTGGCACTGAAGAAGGCAAGGCAAGTATTCACAGTTTTTCAAGAGGAATCTGAAGGCTTCATCATTATTTGTTTGACTGTCTATTCCTCTCTTGCAAAGTAAAGTACTTTTCTAGTGATGTGTATGGGACAAAATACAAGAATTTAAGGTAGTTTGGGGAAGAAGAGATAGGTATTTCCTAACTGTTGTTTGGCATTTTGTAGTATTGAAGTAGGTTGGGATTCTGTTGCCTCAGCAATTTACCCTTTCTGTTCTCGCTCAAGTTCACAGTATTTGTACTACTTTAACCATATAAAAAAAGTTACTAATGTCACATAAAATACATGCTATAAGACATTTTGGCTGGGTGGATGTAACTTGCCTAAGTATTTATTTTCTTCTAGAAGTATCTTAGGCTTATATTTAAGTGTCTGTATTGAAATATTATTATCTTTGTTTTAGAAAAAATATTTGAAATAAGTTATTGAAGCTGTAAGGCTGAGTTAGAGTGAGTCAACAATTTTAAGTGTAAGCAGAAGATCCTATAATTAACTAGAGAAATTGAAAACATAGATTAGTAGCATACTTCACAGAACAGTAATAATTTATGGAGACATTGACCACAGAATCTTGTGCAGTTAGATTTTCATCACATTTTTAGCATGACTTTAATTATCTCAAGATCTTTGTTGTGGTGCTAATAGATGCATATGAAACAAAGTCTGCTTTATAGAATGTGAAATATGAAATTTATATTCTATGGTTTTAAAAAGCTTTGATTGCATTTCATTGGGGATATAAAGATAATATGTTATTTAGTTGGCTCAGTTGGTGGTGTTTGTAATGAACCGGCAGCAGCAAAGGTTGTGAAAGATGGTAACATTTTTTTAAGATGAGCTTAGATCTTCTCTGCGCACACAAAAGACGATGCACCAAACACCAACTACAATAGGCAAGTTTTAAAGTTTTACAAATATATATTCCATTCATTATTTTAAAAGTAAGTGCTGAATATAGGGCAAAGGGGGAAAGAGCAGAAAAATTATTAGCAAATAGTGTAATCAGCAAAAATTGTTTAATCATCTATACAGATATGTAGAATCATCAAATAGTTTTGGTTGGAAGAGACCTTTAAGATCATCAAGTCCAACTGCTAACCTGGCACTGCCAAGTCACCACTAAATCATGTCCTTCAACACCACACCTATGTCCAGTATTGTCTAACATCTTTCAAGCGCATAAAGACCAGGTATAAGGTAATCCCTTTGTTACCAATTAGTGAGGTGTGGAGTGAAACCCAAGCTAATTAACTGGGCTGGGCTTTTTTACCATGGATTTCTATGGTAGTCTTGCTGGAGTGGGGGCACTGGTGGAAACCAGAGTTGGCAGCAGGAGGGAAATGGTTAGGGTGTGAGGAGTTAATGGATAGTGAAGAAGGAGCAGGTTGGGGTGGGGAGGGGGGGCAGCAGTGGCCAGGACCATGCAGCTGCTGGCAACTACTCACTACCATTCT
Source organism: Bucorvus abyssinicus (assembly GCA_009769605.1). Taxonomy (NCBI): domain Eukaryota; kingdom Metazoa; phylum Chordata; class Aves; order Bucerotiformes; family Bucorvidae; genus Bucorvus; species Bucorvus abyssinicus. The sequence goes on from CM020026.1 coordinate 32,844,399, forward strand.
TTTGTTCATTTGTATGTCCCTACAGCAGCAGATGCTCGGGTAATCCAGTTCCTTTTTGTTTCTTTAAATAATAGGAGGGATGTACAAATTCGACTGGTCTGGTGGGAATTCTAAAAATAAGCAAGGTGTTTTACATCTCCTGCAAACTGCTAACATCCTGTAACTGTAGCTGCTACAAGAGGAGGCTTTAAGGACCCTGGCATCTAACAGCATTGCAGTTATGGGAGGCAGAAGACACCTTAAGGTTCAGGCCAATAAGGTCGTTTGTAGCTCGGTTGGAGGGTTTTTTAACAGCAGAGGTCCAGGGCAGAAGCTGATGCTGAAGATGCTCACTGCATTCTGTTTCCTGTCTGTAGTTCTGGGAGAAGAGGGTAGTTTTGCTTGCAACTAGTCAAATTTAACAGCCGCGTAATGTATTTCCTATGAGTGGTTGCAGAAAGAAGTAGAGATAAAAGCCAGGTGTTTTGTCTCCATGAGAAGTTTACCATGTTTTTAACTTGTCCATGTGGTAAGGAGAGTACATCAGCCTGGAGAGCAATACGACTTTTCTAAGAAGGATGAGATAATAATTAGAAAAGCCATTTCTCTAGTATTTGTGGGTACACTTGAGTTTGTCTTTGCAGGTGTACTTTATGACCTGGTAAATAAAACATTTTTGCTTGCTGTACTAAAGCCTCAGTTTGTAATAGGTCTGTAGCTGTTGACACATACTAAAATTACTATATGGGAGGAGGGAAAGATGCTGAGTGAGAGGAGGAGGAGGAGGACTCTTCAGCTGTTTCTTGTTGAGCCAGAGGAGAAAGCCTCTCTTTCCTCTACCCTAACTGGAGTAAATAGCAGTGCACAGGGAAATGATTTGCTTAGCTTTGGAGACTAGCATGCAATGCAACTCTGGGAAGAAAGCTAGAATCATGCAAACTTAGCTCTTGAGTTAAGGACACACACCAGCTTGCTTCAGGACTAGCTTATTATCTGTAATGCTCTCTTGCCTTGTGCAGCATAAATACACCCTGCAGATAACTTTTTGTCTGGAAAATTTTGTGTGGTCAAAAATCTTGGTGGTGTTAACAATTAAAGGTAGCTCATGCACCTTGAGAACAGAAGGGCTGGAATGCTGTTTCGTAAGACTGCATAACAAATTAATGACTGCAGGCTCATCCAGAAACTCAGTCTACAATGTATGAGAAGGATCAAAAAGGGAGAGGGGTGAAGGAGAAGTAAGGGCAAGAACATTTTCTTATGCTTTGTAACAGAAAGCTGCTCTAAATGAAGGCAGCCTAACTTCACATGGTCTCTGCTCTGCCTGACTTGGAGCATGGGTCTCTCACTTGCTGAAGATCAGCTGTATTTATCACAGAACTTCATCTGATAAACTCTCATGAAATGAAACTGCTCCAGTGGAGGAAGCTGGGGCAAAGAGCTGGGCATGCATCACATGCATATTTATGTGTATAGGGGGTGTGTATGTATACGAACACTCATACAGTTTCTTCAATACTTCTGAGTTGTAGAGGACAAAATTAGACTGCTTTCAGTGGATGCAGGCTCCTGCTGGCTTTGGGGGACATCAGCTGTGCTCCTGTATATAACGGAATTTCATTTTGTTCCATGAGCTCTGAAGTCTGAAACTAAGGGATTTTTTTCCTTGTATTAAACAGTAAGATGTTATGTTCCTCTCCTAGTGAGCTTGTACTTGAGATAAGCCCTCTTTTGTCTGTATGAATGTTGGTGCTTGAGAGGAGTTTGCTAGATCCTCTTTGAGTGATGCTATATACACTGTCTTTTCTTTTTTTTAGCTTCTAAACTTGGCATAATTTTTCTGGCAAAGATCTTTGAACTTCAGATAACTAAAGCTTAGTAAGATGAATGTATGGAATAAGATTTTTTGGAACAGTTTTCTGGTTTATTTAAATGGTCTTGAAATGTTTGTATAGACAATATTTTTACTTCGTGATGTGTAGAGCACAGTAAAATTTTGGCTTTTGAGTCAGACTTCCCAGCATCTAAAATAGTAAGGAAATAAGTTATCCTGGAAATATTGGTCAGCTGCAGGATTTACTGTTTATAATTTACTTTATATGACCTGTTTTGTCTGCTTAATATGGTCATGTCACAAGGCTCAACACTTAGTTGCTGGGTTTTGTTAGTGTATGTTTGTAGATGACTACCTTGCTGGTCTGTTTCCATTGATTATTCAATAGCTTGTTCACAGTTAAGTAGAGCACACTGTACAATAATTAATTAGATCTGACCTTATTTTTCTGTCTGTTGGGATTTTGAGCTGTATAGTTCAGTGTCTGCATTAACAGTTGGAGGCAAAAGTGTTCTGGCATAATGGTTTCTCTGTAATGTTGACATTTAGTACTAGATACTTGCAAAACATTTTATGCTGAAGTAGTCATGTAGCCTGTGAAATGTGGACTGTGAAACTAAGTAATAATAATGATAGTACAGACTAGGACATGTTTTGGATTTCTCTTTTCTTCTTGTTGGGTATGAAACATAACAGAATGCCTTGCATGAATAGGAATCTCTCAAAGCTTATCCAAAAACTGAAGATAATTTATAATGTAAGGTGGTGTATATATTAAAAATGAAAATGCTACTGCTCCATAATTACAGGATTCCTAAAAGTGAAATCAGACGAGGTTGTGTAGGACAAGTGCATTAGTGGCTAGGAAACATGATTTGCCTGTTTCCTTAGGCAGGCCTCAAAACTGCCCCATGATGGATGAGTGTCCCATTGGGGTCTGAGGGTGTTGATGGAAAAGAGATTTCTCAGGTAGCCCTGTTTGGGTTGTGTGTTTAATTTCTAAGCTGTTGGCCTTGGCTGGAGGCTGAATGTTGGGTTACATGAACCGTTTCTTATTATTGCTGGTAGTAATGCAAACCGCTAGCGGAGTACGTAGGGAGTCCAGAATTTTGGGAAGTACCTGTAGCTGGAAGTAGTAGCCTCTCTAAGCACTTATTCTTCCTGCAATGGAGACATAAGCGAAACGAAATGTTTAGAGCATACGGTACATAGTCAGGCATGTCTCTAGTGCCACTGGTACACAGTGACAAGGTGTTTCAGAGAGTAAGAATTTTTTCAAAGCATGCTAATAAATGATTTGGTCAGGCATCTGCCTTACAGAACTGCCACATTAAGAAGAAGAAAAAGGAAGATAACAAATATTCAGAGAACCTGCAGTTGAATAAGAGTATGGGAGCTGTTCAGATTTCATGCAAGCTGCCTGTTTGTCCAGACCCAGTTTGAAACACTGACAAGAAGTTTGCTATCAAATGCCTAAAGCTGGCAAAACCCCTCCTGACTTGGTTAGAATAGAAGTGTCCTGGTAACTTGATGTCTTGCAAAGAAAAGCAGGAAACCTTCGTGTCCTGGGTGTGTTACCGTGTAAAGGCAGATGGTTGAAAACAACACTTCTAAGGGTCAGAGCAGCAGTGGAGTGCATCAGTACTGCCACATGATTTGCTGACAGGATCCCCTGAGAACTGGTACTGTTGGACTATTACTTTTGCAATCCATCAGAAGGCAACATAGCAGAATGCCAACTATAACGCAGTCTGTCTGCAAGAAAGAGCCAGGAAAGCAATGCTTAAAATAAAAAAAGAAAAAGATGAGTTTGCAGCTGAATTTCATACATTTTCCTTTGACCCTAAGAAACATTGTCAGTATCTACATATGTATCTGCATATTTATAAATATTTACATATTTATAAATGTCAGTCCACTGAGCGACATATCAGGGAAATTCAGGAGGAGGAGGAAAAAAGCAAATTAAGTCTGAAATAATCACACAGGCTGAATTTTGTGTAGTTAAGTGATGACACTGCCAGTACACCTCCAGCAGTGCTCGGGGTCGTGCTCTGAAATAGCTGAGTGGTGATGAGGAAAATCCAGTGAGAGGATGCCAGTGGGGTGGCTTGGGCAGAGGATTAGGCAATGCAAAATGACTTACTTTAAAACACCACCATAAAGAGTTTCTATCTCAGCTTGGATTTGTTCTGCAAGTGGAAATTTGAACCAGTATGTTAAAGATGGGAAAGGAGCCATAAATCATCAAACTATTAAGAAGTACCTGCTACTTACTACTCCTGAATTATCTTTGTTATATACTATGGTATTGATATCAGAATCTCTTTCACGGGCACCCCCTTGCCGTGGGGAAAGAGCTTGCGTGCCCTTGCGAAGTTGAGAGCTATGCTGGTGGTGGCATATGCCTCCGGTAGGGTCTCCCAAGCCTGACAGGTCTCAACTGAAGGGTCAGACAAAGTGTGTCCACGGGCAGGATGGGCTCACTAGCCTTTGGGCAACCATCCTAGGAGAAGGACAACTCTAACTCCAAACCCGGGCAGATGGAGCTCGTTTAGCCCTGTAAGGCCATCCATCTAAGAGAAGGATACTCTAACCAAACCTATGACCTGAGGACTTGGCTGTCACTGTCCAAGCTCGCTAGGCCCTGGCAGATGAACCTCAGGTGTAAAGGGTGGGGCCAGTCTCGTGCATGCTGCGCCTCACCTAAAAAAATCCACCGCGCAGGCTTGAAGGGTGTACTCACGTTTGCAAAGCCCTGTAGCGACAGGCAAGGGACGAAACGGCAATACCACCCAAGGAGACCCTCCGGTGTGCTCTTTGCAACCGGTCTTGCCTATCCCACATTGGCCTTTTCAGCCATCAGCGCGCTTGCAATAAGCGTGGGCAAAGCCCTTCCCAAATCTTCGTCCGCGAAGCCAAGCCATGATGATGATGATGATGATATCAGAATGTTATATACTAGTTAATGGTATCAAAAAAAAATAAAATACTGAGATGCCTGCAGGTTGACTTGGAGCATGAAAATACAGGATATATGTGGACAAACCAAGACAAAACAGATGAGCATATTGTCTACAGCAGTCACGGCCCAGTTTCAAAATGAGGACTGAAAGGAATCCAAGAATGAACTGTACAAGACAAGCTTGCAAGCCCTCGTGTGTAGTTGAAATCAATGAAACTACTCATGTAAGCAGATCTTTGGAGCAGAAAGGGAAGTGTAACATAGCTCTGAAAGTGAAAGGTGGGTCGGTTGCAGAGTAGGAATGAAAAAATCCAAAGTAGAAGTGAGCTGACAGAAATGTACGAGGAGAGATATCTGTGCTTGTCTGTACCTTTTGTTTTTCTTCTCCCCAGTATAAAGCAGCTTGACAAGTATGGTCAACTGATCCTCACAAACTCCACTGCAGCAGACACAGGTGAATATAGCTGCTGGCTTCAGCTCTGCAATGGTAACAAATGCAGGAGGGATGAGACTAAAACAGGTTCAACCTACATCTTTTTCACAGGTAATTAACTCACTGGGGGATTACTAATGGAAGTATATTTGCTAGTTAGACAGGAATAAAGCTACAGCAGTGATTTCACTGTCAACATTTTTCTTTCACACTTTTAATCTTTTTTTTAGCGAGTGTTAAGGAAGACAGTGCTGGTGAGCAGAAAATTACTTGCTTAGTGTGATTTTTTTTTTTTTTTTTTGTTAGTCCATTTTGCCCATGGATTAAGCTAAATGTGTACCCAAAATAAGGCATAATGCAATGGAAAGAAATAACTTTGAAAATACAAACATACTTTCTGAGGATCTTCTAGAAAACAAATGAAAAAATGTTTAATTTTTGAAAATGTGTGTGGATAAAGAAAATAAATCTGTGCAGAAGATTCATTTTGTCATGACATTCAGATGACTGTGTGGACTCTAACCCCCCAAACCCCCCCTCCAATTACCTGCATTGACTTAAAAATCTTCAGCTCATTGATCTTTTTAAGGCCACAGTTTTTCCCAATGGTCTATGTGGCATGTTGAGAAGCAAAACACTTAGGCATATGTTTTGTCCCACAAAGCTTGAGGCTGACTATAGCCCTAACACTGCATGGTAGGTAACCATGCACAGTTTACTGCTGCTTGGTACAACAGAGCTGAAATCAAATGGTTAATTTGTTCTTCTCATGGAAAACATTACAAATGGTAAAACAACCTTAGCTGCCTGATCAGCGCTAAAGCATTCTAGGCTAGCAAATAGTTCAGTAAAAACTGCTAAGATAGGACTGTTTGCAATATGTTTCTGAGCTGAACTGGACCATAAGACTGTGCAGAAGCCATTTATCAGAAGTGAATGTTTTGAGGATACATTCCTTTAGAAAGGCTGGAATAAACTTTTCAGTCAGCTTATTCTGTAAATGCTTATGCTAGAAAGAAGAGTTTCAACTTTATACTTCTAAGAAGCATGTCAAATATGGAAGTAGTCTTTAATTGTCATTCCAAAAGCATTAAACATTTCAGCTACCTAGAGCAGTAAATCAAACTGTTTGTCTAAAATCTAGTGTATAAAATGGAATCTCTCCTCGTAGTGCTTCTTATCAGTGGTGGTGGGTTTGTTAGCTGTGTAACTGTTTAAAAGTGGGTGAGTGAACAGAATCAGATCCAGATGAGTATCTGGAAATTTATTAAAAAGGAATTCCAGGAGTTAAGATTCTAGGAATTAAGATTTTAAAAATCTAGTTACAGTGAGGAATACTTTGGTTTTCTTTTTGATAAAATGTTTTTAATGCAAGCTGTGTAAATATATACTCACAGGTTAGAAAAGGTGGGTTTCGTGTGTGCATATTTAAAGCAAAGAGCTTTGAGTTAATTTTTAATGTTGCTCATAGCTGTTTTCTCTGGTCATATGTACTTCATCTTCTTTCTGCGAAATAAAGATGTAAATACTATTCTAACTATATAAACTCTTCTGCACAGATAAAGAGGAACTCTTTGTACCTACTCCCAGTTATTTTGAGATTGTCTACCTGAATCCAGATAAACCTGCAGTTGTCCCATGCCGTGTTACGACTCCTTCAGCAAAAGTAACTCTACACAGGGAATTTCCAGCAGAAGAAATTGAAACAGATGGAACTGATATTATCTATGATGTGAAGAAGGGTTTTATCTACCAGCACCCTACTTCTGATCATAAAGGTATTGTCTACTGCAAAGCAGAGTCACAGGGAGCACCTCAGATTTCCATCAAGTATCACCTACTGTATGTGGAAGGTAAGGTGCAGTTTTCTATATGCTCTTGTTTCTTCTGCTGGCATTGTTTAGAAAACAATTAAGAAAAAAAAGTAATACAATCACAATTGATCAAAAGTATATGTGGTAAAACTTATAGGTTTAAATTCCAGCAGATTCCCAGTGTAGAGGGGAAGGTTGCAGGTGCACATCACTTACCTGTTGTGTTAAGCAAACTGAGGCAAAAATTGACTCAAGTTTTATCAGTATTTAACTTTAGAAACTAATTTTCTGCTTCCAAACACTGTCTCCCTATTAGTTCCGAAGGGCCCGCCCTCAACCACAATTGTGGCGTCATCCAATAGAGCAGAAGTCAGTGACAGCATTCATGTGATCTGCACAGTCCTTGGGGAGCCAGATGTAGATGTGAACTTCAGGTGGCAGTACCCAGGGCAAGAGGTAAGAGGTGAAATGGTTTGTTCTTCATAAAGGCAGCGCTTTGAATGCCAGTCAGTGTCTAGATCTGGAGTAAAGATTCTTTCAGATTGTGGTGTCTGCCCCTTCCTAGCTCAGGCATGCTGGCAGGAGGAGGCAGCACATCCCTTTTGAACTTCAGCCCATCTTTCCCAGAGAGCCTAGAAGTAGCACTGGAATGAAGCTGGAGAGCTCTACTCATGTTTGCAAAAATCAAGCTCAGCCAAGCTCACTCCTCCCTCAAGTTTCCATTCCAGAGACACTTGGCTGCTGGCACTGTTTACAGAGAAAAGCCTCAGACAGGGTCCAAGCCAGCCAGCATCAGGAAGCTATTCTAGGGCAAGCCGCAAAGCCCCACAGATGCCTCTGCTTTTGATACCTCTTTCATCTCCATGGCTCGGGCCATGGAGAATGATTGCAGCACAGAATCTTTAAGTTTATTGTTGCCCACATCCAGAAGCACAGAAATCTGCTTCTGCTCAGCCTCATCTGAAAGAATCCACTGGAAACATCTAGTGAATCTTAGAACTTTGGTCCTTTTTCTTGCAAAAAATAAGGTCTATCTGACTGGCATCATTGGTGGTCCCCTCTCTTCTCCCTTTACCCACCCTGACCAGTTACACTAGGGACTTTTTTCTTAAACAGCAGTACAAATGAGGCTGGTTATCCGAAGCAGGCTAGGACCAAAGGAAGGACTACTGGAAGATGGAGCCCTTCACCAGAGGAAAGGGATCCTCTAGGACCTGAGGGTTTGCAGTGTGTTGTATTTGCCAGCCCTCCTTGTGCTGAGTTGTCAAAGGACAGTGCAGAGCTTGCTAGTAAGGTACTTGTATCAGCCCTGGTCTCCATGAGCCACACTTAGAATTAAGTAATTTAACAGCAGAGGTAATTGCTTAAGTGAGTGATTGGAGTTCAGTCCTTACCAGGCCTGAGAAAATTCAAATCTAAATCCCCAGAAGTTTGCTGTAGCCATTAAGATAGAGACTGTAGCACTCTGCTGTCACGGAAATGTGCATGCTGTTTTCAGGGGAAAAGACAGTGAGAGAGCAAGTGAGTGCAAAAGGGAGTTGAACTGCCAGTGAGGGCACTGGGCATCCCGAACCAGGTTTCAGGTTTGTAGTCCTTGCTTAGATGTTAGTTTGTTCTTTCGCCCTCTCCTCTCTATCTCTATTTATTTATTTATTTGGCTGCTGCTTGTCATGAGTTTTCCTGATGAGACTATTGAAGTCTGAGAGTTTGTGAGCAATTAACAACTTGCCAACTTCCCCTCCCTGCCCTGTTCTGGCTTAAACAAGGGCAGCCTCAACTGCATTTAGGGGAGCTCCTTGGTACTGATAGCATGAATTAGGTGATCTGAAGAATAACTACTGGCTGGAGCACTGGAAGAGTTTGGCAGAATTCTTGTTTCTAGTGTCCATTTGAAGTTAGGAAGGAAGGGGGCAGGGAAACTTGCAGCTGTCAGTGGAGTAAAAAGTAAAATGCTAGGGAAAACTGAAGTGCCTCCAAGTGCAGGGAGCTGCAGAGCAATAGTGGGTTTTGAGTTAAATACCAAATGTCTTCCTCTGAATTTAGCTGTTAGTATTTCTTTGAGTGAGATGCCTCAACAAATGGCAGTGTCTCTATCCTTCAAGGTGGAGTTTTAACACCGACAGTCTTAGAATGATTCACTCTCTTGGGTGGGGAAGAGAAGAAATGCCCCTGCTGATCACGTTAGCTTTGATTTGATATGGTTTTCCATTTTTGTGTGTTTGGTTGGTTGGGTTTTTTTAGCTCTCCTTGATAGGTTTATTGGTCTGTGGTAACTGATTATATAAACCACAATTGTAAGTAACCATAATTATAAAGAGTAAACAATTGAAGGCATTTAATCCTAGACTCAGCCTGCCTGGAGTGTCCATCTGTTGCCACTTTTCCATCTTTCACAGCTGAATGGCTGCCCAAACCCAGTTGCTGGCTGTTCTTGGCTTGGTTGCTTCCAGTGGTCTTACAGCAGCAGCACGTGCACTACAGTTATGCCTCTCTGGCACTGACTGAATATAAACAGTTAAACATATGCAAATTATCCCCCTTGTTTGCTGTGGAAACTGTGGCTGCAGTGCCGGGCACATGCACCTTCAGCAGAGGACTACGCTCTCTCACGACACCCATGTACAGGGCTTGAGAGAGAGACCTGGCCCATGACCAGGGCAGATATGCTTATCCACTGGAGTAAACAGTCTCAGCTCCAGCCTGGGGATAGGGAGGGAAGAGTAGTGTTTGGGTTTCTGCCCCAACAAAATGATAAGTAACTGTCAGAGTAGAATTACTGTGTACTTGTTGGAGACTTAACGTTTATTAAGGGAGTATTCACATACTTCAAAGGAAAAAGGTGGGGGGTGGAGGAAGAAGAGAGAGAGCCATCAGTGATGCTGGTCAGATACAACTTCTTTTGTGCAAGAAAAAGAGCTGTCAAAGTTCTAAGATTCACTGGATATTTTCATTTATTGCTGCTGCGTTCAGTGCAGGGAGCTCAGTGATAAGTAGGGGGTTTTCCCCAGCACCTGGTCTGTCACCTACCACTTGATCACTGAGCAGAAGCAGCAATTCCTGCTTGCTTCTAGGTACATTGCATTGGGAAGACCTTCATCTCATCTCTGTAGTCACTAACCTCTCCCTCTTACTTTTTTTCCCTTGCCACTCCCTGACAAGTACCTTTGCTCATTCACCTGCTGTGAATGCACACTGACCTGCTCTGTAATGTGATTCCCTGAAACTAGCTTCAAAGCCGAAGGCAATTAGTTTGGGAAAAACTGAGCTAGCAGGAGCCCAACCAGGCAAATTGCATCTGCCTTGCATGGCCTTTACCTTCACTTTCAGTGGGGTCAGGCAAGTTCTGCTTACTATGTTTAAGAACTAATTTAGGCTTGAATTAAGTACCTGATTGTAGGTAGCACTTGATTTTCAGGCTGGGAATGGGAGGCTCTGCCAGGCAGAGCTCCGCTAAGTGGCTTGATGCCTTCTAAAGGATTAAGAATTTCTAGGTGAGATTACCAGTTTCTCAAAGAGGTTCTTGCTAGCTGTAAATACCTGCCACCTTCTAGGCATTCCCTGCCTGTGTTGTGACTCCTCCCTAAGCTTGAAGAAGTCTGGTAGCTTCTTCTGTACCACTCAGTGCAAGATTGTAGCTTTGGCTCTAGGGAAGTAAGTGTCTAACTTACCCTTCTGCTACTATTAGCTTAAGCCCTGTAGCATTCATACTGGTACATCCGTCTATTTCATGAAGCAAGAGGAGAAGGTTTTCAAGCAGAAACCTCTTTCTCTCTTACCAGTTTTATCCAGATTATTGGTATAGCACAGGCCAACATGATTAATGCCTCCTATTTATTTGGAAACTACAACAGCCACAGAGAGCACAATAACACTATTTGGTAGATCAAATTCTCAGCTACAAAATGCTATTTTTTGACACAGTTCCCACCACTGGCTGGGCATTTTCTCCAGCGATGAACAAGCGCCTGCGTGCCACGCTCCTTTTAAAAACCTGCAGCAGCAGAGGGGACCTACCGTCACTGTCACCACTGCTGACACGCACCACCCACTGCCTCACTGCCACATCCACTGTTTGGTCTCTGTAGATGTTCAGGCAGCATTGATGCTGCCAAGGGGGGCCATTATTTCCGCATGGAGGAATTCAGTTGCACCCCTTTGCAACCTTTTGTTAGACACCATGTTGTCAGACCGCCCCTCTGCTGCTGTCTGTTGCACAGCCACAAAATCTAACAGAATATTGGCCGGAAGGTTCAAACTCTACTGCTAGACCACCAACATCTACCTCTGATATCACAGGCCGTCATAATAAAATAGGACGCATCGCTTTCAAAGTGGCCCTCGCATTATGTGTATTTGGAATAACTTACTGGTACCTCAATGCAGGAATGTTGCTGCAACTGCCAGACACCTTCGGTTTCCTCACTTAGGGCTGATATCACAAAATATCAGTTTTGGATATAGGCTCCTATTCTCTCTGACATCTTGCTTCAGGGTTTGATAGTGTAGTGTCCCTGAACACACTTGGCAGAATCATGTCTTTTCTTATGTGAGTGGGTGTTTATTTTTTGGTTTTTTTATTCTTTTAAACAGTCTGAGAGGCCTGTGATTATCCAAAACTACTGGAGATTGATAAACAGAGGAACTGGACATACTACAAGAATCTCAAAGAGCATTCTTCTTGTTGAGGATTTTGAAACCAGAGATGCTGGAAACTACATTTGTATAGCTCAGAACCTACAAGGAGAAACCACAGTAGCTACTACAGTTGAACTAAACTGATAGGAATGGCTTCTGGACATAGAAGGAACTGTATGTTATTTGCCATTATAGCCATTTTCTTTATTAATGTTTAACTGAAGCTTTCTCTATCACTGTCTCTTTTCATATGTTGGTACATTCCATATTCACCAGCTTGACAGGCCAAACCACAGTTCCCTATGCCCAGCAGTAGTCAGTTCTGTTACCAAAGCTACTATGAAGCATCAAGTTTAAGCCTGAACATGCATAGGGCTTATTATATTTAGGAATAGGTGCCTTTGGGCTTTCCTTTGCATGTGGTCTTTTTCCTCAAACTCTTGCATAAAGTTAACCTGCTGTATGGTTTGTGCCTCTTTTGTGTATGTGAGACCTGGGAGGACATTAATTACCCTCAAAAATCTACCAAGCAGGTGTATCTCTTCTGGTGCTGTGCAATTTTAGAGTACTGTACATGTTTAAAGCAAAAAACCCAAAACCCCCACCTTGTTACAGAATTGGCCAATAGCAAATGTTTATTTTACAAGTATAATTAAATTTCTGAACATTATGAAAAGATAAATATACGTGTGAATATATGTATGTGTATTCATTTCATATATGTATAAAGACATAAACACCCAAATGAAATTCTCATTCCTAGGGAAGATTAGTACTGTTAAGGTGCCAGAGGGTATCTCCAGTGGTTGGATGTTGTTGCAGTCTTACAACCTTAAAACACACAGCTTACTTTGAATTCACTCCTCAATAGATGTATGGTGTTATGTTTATTACATTATATAGCAAATTACTGTTTGCTAAAGTTAGAACATGCATTTATTTGTATAGTGTCATTTACAGAAGATAAAAACCCTCAAATGTAATGTTAGAAAAATGTTTGATTATACAACTGAGTCTCAGGTTAATAACGCAGTCAACTAGATTGTATTAATTTACTCAGGAGAAAAGGAAAGGTGTTTCATTTACACAGATCTATATCTGGATCAATAAGCAACTGCTTCTCTCACCCTGGGTTTAGTTACTGATACAATGACAAAGACTTTGCAGAGGAAGGGTAAGAACTTGATAACACTGTTGTTGGACATTTTGGCAATGCTTTTTCTTCCTAGTCTCAAGCACAGAATCCATGTAAGCTGGAGTTTCCAGTACAAATCTCCTCAGTGGTGTAATTGTGTGACCAAAAAAAAAAAAAAATCCTTAATACAAGCCATTTTCTTTACAAAGCATGTGAAAAACAGCTTATTCTGAGCATACAAGGAACCAAACCAGGAACTGGTCCCTTGCTTGCATGCTGCAGTGTGTCTCAGTCTGTTTGACTAGAACTCCTAAAGCTTTTTCTGCTGAAGTCTTGAAGTCAGCCCTTTACTTCAAACCTTTGAGCAGGTGTGTACAGTGTTTTGAGAGGTGGTATCTAGTAAGTACTAATGTAAAACCAGCAGCTTCTCAATAATCTCCTTAACCTGGTCATTAGTGTAGCTAATAAAAACATTAAACAAGCTTCTTGAGAGTTTTTTTTTCTAGCATGCAAGAACCTAGAACAGTGTAAATAATGATAAACACCCATGGTAAAGACTGATATGGCTCTACACATGCCTCATTAAATAGGCTTCATGGAGGACACTGGCCAGATGCCTCTAATATTGTTGGCCTCTGGAAACAGAGTAGGTAGCTATGAAAAAGGAAAAAAAAAAAAGCAATAGGACCAGCTTTGGAGGAGTAAGAGGCAGTCCCTTGTGAATCTTCTGTCTCATGGCTATTTAAAGGTATCAAGAATGTCACACTGTTACCCAGAACAGGATTTCATAGTAACACCTAAAAGAGGTCTTTGTACTATTTTTTTTTTTTCCCTGGGCAATACCTCAATTCCTGAGGTTCTGGATGAGGCTGTGCAATGTCTTCTATCCTTTTTTAGCATTTATCAGATCAATGTATTTCCCTTTGAACTACAGGAGCTGTGCCAACTTCTTAAATTTCTAAGTGCTTTTGAGCCTTTGACAATTGATTTCTTTTAAAATATCTAGCAAGTGGGAGATGGTGTCACAGTTCAGACTTGTTCAACAGCAGAGCAGTTCCTGTAGCAGCATCACTTCCTTGGTGACAGTTTGGCAGGAGCAGAAAAGATGATATAAATCCATTGTGGCATCATTGCTCAAGGGTTCTCCCTCATGTACCAGTTGTTATGTGTACTGATCACATGCAGGCCTCAGGACTGATGATAACTAACTACAGAAGCAATGCCTTTAAGGAAGAATTTTTAGTGGTGTGGTTTTTTCTTCCTGCAAACATCAAAATAATTCTCATCATAGTAAGCTATGAAAATTATTTTACTACCTGTTTTACATAGTTCTCATTTTACCAAAAGCCTCCTGGGCAGGCCTGATTCTTTTTACATTGATGCAATTACACAATTCCATACAAACCAACAGTGACACAGGGTAAGAGAATGAAGCCTGGGAAATGAAATTTAAGTGACTTGTGGAAGTCACATGCCTAAACCTGCCAGTATACAGTTATTTCTATTTCTGTACCTCAGGCACTGCTCTGCTAAGGCAAGGCAGCAGCAATGGACAGAAGGTATTTGTTTCTTAGGTGTTCAATGGTTATTCTCACTTTCTGATGACCTTTTTAACACCAGCTCAGTCCTAAATTATTTCCTGGCTGTGAGGCAGGAGGATCAGTGATTACTTACTGTCTAGATGGAATTTCCTGCATGAGTTGCATGATAGCAGTTTACATGCAAGTGTCTTTGGTGTTTGTCATGAGAAACATCAAGTCTGTTTATACCTCTGTGTTTCTCATGACTAGCCAAGATTTTTCACATCTTGGGTAAAATGGCTTGAAGTGGTTCTCCAGCTGAGTTCTCTAAACACCTTCTATACCAAAAAACACATAGAAGTCATCAAAGCGAACAAAGGTATTTAAGTTAAAGCTTGAAATACTAATACTTAAACAGAGAAAAACATTCAAACAGTGCTTACAGATGAACAGAATTATTTAATTGTTCTGGACCAACAGGACAAACACACATCAGGTATTTCTGTAGTCTGATTTCTGTATAGAAGGATTCTTCATTTCTTCATAACCGCATCAGAGATTCTGCTTGCAAGAAGTTTAGAGGTGAGAAGTCTCCTGTATTGTGGAGGGAAACTTCAACAAATTAACAGTCTTCCTATTATTCACTGTACCATACTCACTGGTCTGTACTGGTAGCCTGGAAAAGCTTTCCCCTGCTCTGTTACATGGAGGGGGACACTATATTTGATCTTCAAGCCTTTGTATGCATTCTTCTTGCATGTTTTATTTGAGGCACTAACATTGCAACTAAGATAATAAAGTTCTTACCAGTGCCTAGACAGCTGTTCTTGTGACAGGCCCTGTGAGACTGCTAAACTCCATGGGGCTTTTCTCACACAAAAAAAAAATCCTAAATAAAGCAAGTATGTTAGAGGAGCCTGTAGGATGCCTTTATGAGGCACACTGAGTCCCTATATTAAGCCAACTGTATTTAAGTATTTTATTATTGCTTAATTCTGTCATGTTATGTACAATCTGACTTTTTTTTTTTAACAGCCAAATCAAACTAAGTCTCTAATAATTACAAGCAAGCTCTGTGTAACTTCTGCCTACATTAGAGCAGTGAGGGTAGAGTTAAAGTTTTTAAGAGTTAGCTGAACATTAATAATTTGTGCAGTGAAGCTTCGCCGTTGCTGTTCTGCTGTGCTGAGCAGGTCCTAAGAGTTTTTAGTATTTGGAGGAATGTTCCTCCTTAGATTAAAGATCATTTGATTAATGCAACCAGGAGGAAAAAAAAAAACCTTCGATCAGTAAAAAAAAAAAATTTATTTTTTAAGGATTCAGCTCAAATACATGTGATCAAATCTCTTTGACCATAGAAAGTAAGAATGTTGCAAGATATACTTTAAGTCAAGTTTTAGTTAAACTTGAAACCCCTAAAAAACATTTTAAGTACTGACACCACTAACAACTGGTATGTACAGTGCTCCAAAGAGGATTAAGAAAAGAGCGTAATGTTCCATAGAAATGGCACCCTTAACTTGTACATTATGGAAAATTAAGTAATTTTAATGATGAAATAGTCAACCACAAGTTTAAGTATATTACACATTTACTTACTGTCCAAGCACTGCTAACAGTCTTGTTTATACCTCTGTGTTCCTCATGACTAGCCAAGATTTTTCACATCTTGGATAAAATGGCTTGAAGTGGTTCTCCAGTTGAGCTCCCTAAACACTTTCCATCCTCTTAGTTCCTGTTCCCAAGCTACTGAAAAACACAGGGGAACTGAGCAGATACGATCTACCATAACAGTTGCCAGTATAGCCAGGGACAGCAGTAGAGTAACAAGAGTCCTGGAAGTGGTACTGTAAAACCCAGGCCACTGTATGCACAGAGAGTGTTTTGTAATACTAACTCGAAGTTGAACCTGTGTTTAGCAGGTACAACATAGACATCTTAAAACAAGTCTGACCAAGGGTGTAGCAAGGCCACGCAATTACCTTGTTGAAACTGAAGATCAGCACATGACATTTCCAGAAATGCTGACACCCTCAGCCTCCAGTTCCAGCAGCCAGGACAATTCTCTTGGTACAGGACCTTTTGCCAAATGAACTAGCAAAACACTGATATCCGCCAGTCTAAGAGGGGAGGTATGGCAGAATTAGCAAGACAAATAACACCTCCCTGCTTGTCCTCAGGTGAGTTTAGCCAATCCTGAAGATGGTTAGTACAAATGCTAATGCTTAAAAAGGCATAGTGTGTCACACTGGAATTCACAAATTACTTAAGATTCCTCTTGAGAACCACATTAAGAATGCATCCAATGACAATTATTGCATTTTTCTCTTTGGCTTTCAAACCTACATCAAGTTTATCGTCAGCAGACAGCCTCAGCAACAGACATGCTCTCTTGGGGAAGGGATTCCTTTCCAGCAGGTAAGATCTAGGTCTAGGTTTCCAAACCTGCAACTCAACTAGTAACTTTTGACCTTGAGGGCTACCATGGTTCTGACTGTATCCCTGTTGACATGAAAGCCAGATCTGCTGCATCCTGCACAAAATGTCTCCTCATAGAGCTGTGCATGGATATTAAACCAAGAATCCATGCTCAATATGGCTGAAATTCAGTTTGTTTTTAAAATTAATTTGAAGCTGCATACTCAGGCCAGCCAAGACATTAATGAGTCAGTTGACAAAGCTTTTCATGCGATCTTTTTACTGAACTGAAGTCAGAAATGTGAGGGAAGCTAACCTAGAGTAGTAGTGGCAGTTTCTCCTCATTCCCGGGTGAGGGTACTCTTCGCTAAAAGCATGCATACTGACATCACTATTAAGGAAGTACTTGTCAATGTACAGGCTTCAGCTTTTATCCTTTATTACATACTCAGCAAAGAAGGCAGCATTAGACACACGCACAGTGTGTTACATCCATTCCATCCACAGCACACGCACGCACACACGCACAGCCTTAAAAAAGTGTCTGTGATAAGGAACATATTATAAAGGTTGTGATCTTTATCTCTAAGCCCCTGAGCTTTTTCTTAAGTTCGGTGAAAAGGCAATGAACAAGTCTTTCCTTGCTCTGTAAGTGCTTTGTGCAACGATGTCCATAGAGGTCATAAACAAGTATTTTGGGGAGGACCAACATGAGTGTCTTACTCCCATATTCCCAGTCTCTTCTCGCCGGTTTTGCACCAAGGAGTTTCCAGTTATGTGTAGTTGTCATACTCAGCAAATACAGCTCTTGCTCCTGTCATTAAAGTTAGGATCAGTTCTGCAGATCACAAATGAAAAACAATCTCCTCTTTCTCTCAAGAGATGTCATCTTGGTGATACTGTGGGACTAGCGAAGTTGCCAGAATTTCGTGGGGACTGAAGAGGCACGGAGGGAGAACTGGGAGACAGTTTTCTTGGGCTGCATAGGTCACCGTTGTGCAACTTCCACAGGAGTTCTTCATTCTCCATTGACAGGCGTTTGTTTACTTTGGACTCTTTCTCCAGCGACTCCTGTAAAACAGCTTGCTCCGTAGAAAGTTGCCTACAAATGTAAGATTTACATCAGAACCTGTAACCCAGGTTGGAGGCTACAGGATTTAACTTAACCGATAAAGATTTGAAATTACATAAACCCCTGCTTGGCTTACAACTAAGTTACATCCTTAAAAGAAGGATCTAGCATGTTTTCGTCCTTGCTGCATTTGAACTGGTAGCTTGCAGAATGCAGGAGAAAATCCCAATAAGAAACATCCCTAAAGGCCAGAAAAAGCATCTGAAAAGTGAGACTTGTCCTACTTAGAATGACAGATGCTTTTAAATGGCCACGCTGGAGCCTTTGGGTCTTGTTGCAGGCTCAGCTCTACACAGAAGCTGCATTTCTGTAGTTTGCTTCAAACTGGATGAGTTTTCCCATTCATTTAAGCAACAGTTGAAGTCAGAAGAACCTCAAACCCATTTTACTCACATTATTATTGCTGTTATTACTAAATAAAACACACTGGTCTTTTCACAGGTCTAAACTGGGGACAAATCACTCAACTGAAGTGGTTAAAGTAAAACCTCGTTTAGCTCTCAAGCCAGTAATACTTAAAGAGCCAATCTATCGTAAGGTGGTATTTGAGTTGCTTTTTCTTCCCTGAAATACTGTTTTGGAGTGCTGAAAAACATACTGGGCCTCTACCCCCTTACAATCTGTTTGTGCTTATTCTTCTACAGAGGAATGAACATTTGTAGAGAGAGAAATGGGGAAGAAAGGTACATGTTATTTTACAGAGTATGACAAAATCCCAGTTACTCATATTTACACAGGATTTTCTTTCTTGTCACAGAAACACCTTCCCCCCTGGTTCATAAGAACATCTAAAAGTTCACAGATTATTTTTCACCTTGAAAGCTCCATGTGTTTGTCCATCCGAGCTTTTAATTCTTCATTTTCTTGCTGAACCTTCTTTAATTTATCCATTAAGATTGTGTTGTTCTCCAGCTTAGAAAAAAGGTCACAGTTTAAAATAAAACCCATACATGATCTTATCAAGATACTGACTGAGCTATCTAGAGTTTGCAGACCTAGTTACAGGGTAAGTGCAAAAACCCAGAGTTATGCAAGACTGACCCCCTATCATGGCTTAGTATTCTGCGACAGTCAAATAGATCCTACTTACCTTGTCCTTGTGTTACATGGCATTTTGCCACTTGTGCTGACAAAGTAGGACTGGGGAAGGGATCTACCAGTTAACCAGCACATTCTAGTAACTTTGCCAGTGACAGGCAGCAGTTTTAGAAGCTGCTGCAGACAGAAGACTGTCTAGAAGTAACATGCTAATGTGACCAAGTCAAGGGCTCCCCTGTGTGAACAGCTCTCTCTGTTGCTCTCCTGATACCACTTCATTGCTGCAGGATGTTATCATAAGTTAAGGAAAAACAGTGATTAAATGGTTGGATGGCCCAAGGGCTGTCAGAAAAGATGAAGGTTCACTAGTAATTTACTAGTAATTGTAGACCAGGGCAACATATGTTGCTGTACAATACTGAACAACTGACGTGAATGCGTTTCTTTGTATCCAAAACTCTTTCTGTAATTCCTCATTAAGATCTTAAGCGTTTATTACAACAGTGTTCAAAGCCCCACCCAGAATAAGGACCCTCCCCGTCCTGCCCCAAAGATGACCATGCTACATAATTCCAAATTCTGCCCCCAAAATGCCTTTTCATGTGGAATTATGCACAGATCAGGAGCCAATCCACACAGCTAAACAAGTCACTTAAAGAAAATAGCTGAAATGATTGACCTAAGCTAATCAACTCTAGATGGAAACATTTATTCTGTTTCATATTTGATTCCTTCTGGTTTAATCAGGATCATTTCCATGTTAATGTTTTCCTGCCAGTGCAATCAATCTTGTGTAACACTCAAGGAATGTAGAAAGTAAGGATTTTTTTCTTTGGGGGATGGGGGAGAAGAGAGGGAAGGGGAAAGGAAATGTGGAAGAGGCTCCCAGATAACCCTGTACTAACTTGGCACTAGTTTATGCAACCCAGTAGTGGTCTTAAGAGGTTAAAAGGTCATTTACAGCATCTCATGGTTCCTTCCCCCTCTTCACATTATAGCCCAATGCAGATAGAACTGTTCCTGCTCTGAGCATGTCCCATCACCAGCTCATGTTTCCTTTTAAACAAAAACAAATTAACGCTTGCACACAAGTCTGACCAGCCCGACTTCACTATCTGAACATAAACTCAGAGACATGGTCCAAGCCTGCCAGACCCCAAGGAGAACTCACCAGTTTTTCCATCTTCATTAGCTTTATATCCTGCTGATGGAGTTTCTCATTCTTGATGTCCAGCACTGCTTTCAAACTTTCCAGCTCCTGTTCCAGATACATGATCTGTGGATTTTTCTGCAAGATTTCCACAGAGTTTGCTTAGTACCCTGAATTTCAGGAACAATGCAAGTGTTTCTCTGCTATTTAGAAACAGCAAGAAAATAAATATGGTAACAACCGTTACTTGTTCTAAGAGAAATCAAGTCAAACAGTTTAGAATGAAAAAGATCTGCTAGCACTGTCATCTCTGATTTGTTTGTCTTTCGGTATAGGTGGACAGTTGAAGTTTTCCTTAGAAGCTGTTTGCTGCTCACGAAACTTCGCATACACAAATGTGAAAAACCCTTGTGAGTCACAAGCATTAAAGCTGTCACAGCAAAACTTGTTTTGCAGGAGTGCCCAAAGGCTCCCTTTAAGGCTAGGAGTTCCAAAATTTATTTCATATTACTCATAACCCATCCCAAGAGCTAATTAGAATAAACTTCGGAAGAGTTTTCTGATGCTGGAATAGTTCAAAAAGCACCAGAAATTTAAAGCTATGAACTTGACTGTAGCTCATTCTCCTTGTTTTGAGTCTGAAGGTAGCTGGTTCATAAACAGAAATTGAAAATCTTCAGGTTTACATTCTTCTGAAAGCCCAGCAATGCAACTGCACATGAAAATCTTGCATTGCCCTACATTCATGACTTATAGAGCATACAGCAAGTTAGGACTTTCTTTTATTTTTTTCTTTGTTGTTTTCTGGGAGGTAGAGGCGAGAGAGCAGGAAGGGGACAGGGCTGTGTCAGACTTGGTTTCCTTAAGGACCTCTTTTCCAGAGTAAGGAACCATTCACACACTGCACAGTAAAACATAATCTCTACATTTCTAGGCAAGAATAAGGACAAATAAAGCAAGGTTCAGACCATTTCCAGGTAGCCTGAGTGGAACAGAAACAATCAATGGTTAAGTGTGTTCTGTATCTAACTTTATCTTTAAAAACAAACTAACCTTGTTTTAGCATATTTGGGTAGGAATACTGGTGTACCACGCTGAGTAACAGACTTGGCGGGCAATGCCTTCAGTTTTGTGGAGCACAGTCCCACAAGGACAGAAGCAGTACATTGCACAGGGAACAAGAGCCTCATCACCCATACGTTTCATTTGCCTGCCTGTTTTTAAGACTGTGGCATTAGTGATTCTTTGTAATTCCTTCTGAACAGAAGTCCATGTGAGGGGGTGTGTGTGATGCACTGCCTCAGAGGAGACGGTGGACAATTTGAACTTTGTTCCTCCCTTTTGTGGCTTTACATGGAATCTAGGAGCTAGTGGGAACAGGGATCCCAAAAAGTTGTAAGTGCAGCTTACAGTATGTTCAAAATGTCATTTTATTTTCTTTCCCTTCTCTGCCCCAATGGTCTTAATGTCTTTTTAAAGTTAAACCTGAGCCACCACATTAGCTACTCATAGATACTCACAACCAGATAAAAATACTGAAAGTTCTGCATAATATTTTAGCAAAAAAGCTGGGAATATCAAGTGACGCTATCTGAATAATACTGGAGAGCTGGAAATACACCTCTGTCTTCAGAAGGCTAATGGGAATTCTGACAATGCAGAATTTGTACTCAGTTCAGAAGAATATGCTGGGTCAAATCAGTATTTTTCCATGAAGAAGCTTCAGGCTTATTATATGTCTTATGCTGTCAGGATGCAAAGTGTATTTACAGCTACATAAAGGCACTTGGCTATTGCTTCTTTAAATTAACAATATCTGGGCACACCAATGGCACACAGTTCAAACTCCCAAATGCAGTCTACAATGTTTTCTATTTCTTATCATCTATCCCAACTGCAGCAACACACTCTGGCTGCAGATTCTTCTTGTGGCAGCTCTGTCCTGCCACTAGAAAAAGCAGAAAGAGACAAAACAGTAAATTAAGGCCCAGTGAAAACTAGGACAACTTCTACTAGAAGCATCCCAAGTGAGTTTTTAAGCGTGGAATTTCTGTGGAATAAGCAATGCTACTGGTATTCCAATTATTTCCAGGTAACCACAAAGATAAGCATGTCTGTATCAAACCTTCCCAGTGCATGAGAAACCTCTCTCAGAGCACAGTTCTAACCCAGAAGCATCATGGATAACATCAGCCATGGGAGGAAAGGCAGGACAAAATAAAAGTTTATCTGAAGGATAAATCGGCAACAAGTATGAGTCAATGTTTGAATAAATGCATTGAAGTACCGAAGTGAGTTTTGTAGTAGAGATGTAAGCCCACACAGATCACAGCGCCGTTAGAGCATTTACCGACCGTCCAGAAGAAAGCTACGGTACAACTTGTGTACACACAGCTCTTCAAATTAACTTACACCACTGACTTGGATACTCAATAGCTTTATAGACTTATAATGGTAAGGTTAATACTCAACACTGTAGTGCTTAAGAAAAACTCCTAGCAGGTGAGCTGTTTACATAAAACATTAGTAAGTAAGGGAACCCTATCAGGCTTGATCGCAAACCTTTACGTTATGCAATGAAAGAAACCCAGGCTTACAAGACCTGCTCATCTGCATTACTTTTGAAGATCAAGACTTACAAGATGGGCTTTTTCCTTGGCTATTTGTTTTTGCTCTTCCAACTTCAACTTCTCACTCAGAGAGTCATTTTCACATTTTAACTCATCGATTTTTTTCTGAAATGAAAAGATATTGCACAGTTAGGCCAAGAATTCAGTGCGCATCTCCAACCTGTTGTTTTAGACTGTTGCAATGACCCAACCCTTAACAAACCTCTAGCAACTCCTGCTTCTCTTTAAAGGAATCTTCAAGTGATTTCTTTTCAGATTCATGGGCATTCTTGAGCTCTGCAATAAATTATTTTTGCATATTTTTAATACTGCATAAGACATGAAAATTCATGAAAAAAGACATGAAAAGCAGCATGAAAAGCCAGCCAATACACATATGCACAGCTGCAGAGGCAATGACAACACAGAACATTTATCATACTGATACAAAGCACGTACAAAGTATCAGAATTGCTGCTTGAGATTTGTTGGTTGCCCCCTTGCATACCCATTCTGTTAGCTGACAGCATGTCAATTTTGAAAGCATTCATCTACATGCAACAAATGGATGAATTAAGCACAAGAGCAACAGGTGACAAAAGCAGAGTTTCTGATGGGAAACACGGCAAAAACTGAAACTGTGTCTTCCAACAACTTCTAGAAAAACTGTTCCTTTCCTACTTTGGAGATACTACACAGAGGAGTTTGCTCTTTGATTGCCACGGAAGCATCATCAGGTTTAATGACACAGAAGTATCACTGGCAATTAGGTTTTTGAGGGAAGTTGGAGGGAGGGTGGAAATTGTCATCACTTAAATCCATTAGATGCAACAGCATTTAAAACTGCGTACACTCACCACCCCCTCCCTGAAAAACTGCCTTTGCCCCAGTATACCGTAAACAGTGTATAATATTTCTCAACATTCCCGTGTCATTCTGGAAAGCACACAACCCTGCTTATCCTCAGTTTCAATTTTGAGGCACTCCTTATAGAACTGGGTGGGTGGGAGCAATTACGCATTAACTTGAGATTTGAGGGCAGACTGCAATTCAGGTATCTTTTCCTGAAAAAAAGTCATCTCCACTGTTTTAAAAGTTTAACTAACTACAATGGGATCATGTTAATTTCTGTATGTAAAATGAGACTTGTTCAGTTCCAAAAGATGGAATTCAGCCAATGTTTTTAAAGATAGCTGACCACCAAGAACGATGAAGTAGACATACTGATGAAAAACCTTGAGTGTTTGTGACTAGCAATACTACAGCCTATGTACTTGAGTACAAAATACTTGCCTGAAAAAGAGGATTCATACTCCTTTTTCAGCTCCTCTACTTTTTCTGAGTGGCTGTTTTCAAGTTCCAGCTTAAAGTTTTCATGTGTGATATTTAGGTTGTCCACCTGCAATATGACAATATAATTTTTTTCGCCCCTTACATCTGTCCACCCTTGTTTAAAGTATTGTTCCAATGGCTGTACACAGTACAGGGAGTATATTTTAAGTGGTCTAGGTAGCACTTAACAGATGTTCACAGGAGAAGCTAAGCCACATACAACACTTAATAGATGAGAACAATGCCTTACAGTTTACCACTACAAACAGGATGATATACACGTCTGTCGCACACATGGGAGTTGTTGCAAAGCGAGGTCACAGGCCAGGTATGTTTCTATAAATCTTATAATTCAAGCTGCCTCAAATATCCAGCAGAGCTGTAGAAGTCATTGAAGTTTGAACACAAGGAATCTCTACCACATTTCAACACAAGCTTAAGATCTGGACACCTTTGTGTAGTATTACTTTTATAGCTACAGCAAAGTGGAGTTTCACGTTAGATAAAAACTCCATTATTAGCACAACCCAGGATTCTCTCTCTGAAGGCTCACTGGTAGCAGAAATCAATTGTTAGAGGACATCTCTAATTCGAACATTACAAACCTGCTCCTGGAGTTGCGCTTTGTACTTCTCAGCTTCTTCAATGCAGATACTTTGGAGTTTCTCACATTCTGCAGTGTAAAACTGTTTAAGTCTCTCCTCCAGCTCAGCTAAATCATTGTGATGTTGCTGGTTTAACTTCTGCAGAAACCCTTCATAAGCAACTTGCAGTTCATTCCTGTCTCTCTCCAATTTCTCACAAGCTGCAGAAGTGGTTACTGAAGATGTCAAAAGAAAAAAGAAAAAAAGTAATTGGATTAAGCTCAATGCTAATTTCACCAGCTTCATTGCAAGTATTAAAGATAACAAACACTCTGCACAGCAACATGGTTATACAAATGTAATTTATCCATGAAATGAGCGCCACCTCCAAGGAAAAATAAAAAGATTCTTTCAAAAATATTGAATTCAGTGTTTCTTACGCTGAGAATTAATTGAATCTAGTTAAGCCAGGAGCCCATATAGAAAGCAAAACTGTGACAGTTTGTCATGACGTAGAGGAATGAATGTGTCACCAGAGACCCTGGACTGCTCCAATAAAAAAATTAATTGAATTTGCTACTACACCTAATTTGATCCCATTTCAGTAGCATATTTCTCAGAGTACTTAACTTTTTGATATATAAACCACTTAGCTAAATTTGAACATCTTAATATCCTGAAGACCATCCCTGCGACATGTTACTCACTCAGTAACATGCATAATGTCATATGCGGCAGAGAAGCAATTCTAGCCTGACATGGACAGACTGATACAGCACGATACAGAACTGCCAATCTGAAACGTACTGCTACTATGCATATGCCCAAGATATTTAAATATGTAAGACACAGAACAGTTTCAGGCAGAAAGTGCAGAGTATTAAGAGAACAGAAACACTGTGCAATTCTGTTTACATTTATATTAACACAAGTCAGCCAAGAGGACTGCCTAGGTTTGTCTCCCCATATTTACAGCTGATTAAAAAGCAAACCAGAAGTTACTAACTTGTACTTTTGAGTTGTAAATTTAGCATTCCCAACTCCAGCCAGAGAGGCCTGAATAGGAGGAGACATTTTCCTACTATTAATGTGACTCGAGCAAGCGCCTTATGCAGCTGTGCCCAAAGCCTGGAAGCAAGGTCAAACAGGACCTCTAACACAAGCGTGTGGTCACTGACCTTAAGCAAAACTCTTCCATACAGGCTCTAGTGTTTTGGTTTAAGTCAGTCAGTCAGATGAGCATCCACTTCAGAGAAAAATCAACTAAAACATGAACTTGTTCTTCAGTCAAACATGACAGAAGGCATGCATACATACACTTTACAGCAGCTTGGCACCCTGCCCAAACAGTATAAAGATACACTCTGTGTAAAAGCATGGGAAGATTTAGCAGTTTTTGTACAGGCAGTACAGAAAATTCTCATCACAGCTGTGTTTGAGCCTTAAGA
This sequence comes from Bucorvus abyssinicus, assembly GCA_009769605.1. Lineage (NCBI taxonomy): Eukaryota > Metazoa > Chordata > Aves > Bucerotiformes > Bucorvidae > Bucorvus > Bucorvus abyssinicus. Next base: position 32,870,425 of record CM020026.1, read on the forward strand.
TATATAAATTACAGCACCTTCAAGGAGCAATTGCCGAAGCAGTACTGGGCTCGGCTCTAGGGAAAGCAGCTTGACCCAGCGCAGTGCCTCAAGTTAACACACGTGTTGGTTTCTCTCTTTGCTGCTATGGCTCATCAAGGGTAAGTAACTCAACGAATGATACTTGCACTCATCGCTAAGGAAACAGTAAACAAGCTTTGGCCCTGCTGCCATCACCTAGAAACTGCAGTTGTACTAGGAAGTGTAAGAGTGAGCCGTACTGCACAGAAATCAGTCTGCACACGTGTCTCCCTGAATTAGGCTTAGCTCTGGCTAGGCCTTTGTGAAAAATCTGCTGATCAGGACAGATTTCAGTCAAGCTGTTCATCCTATGACTGGCAACGATGCAACTAAAGGCTCAGCTGAAATGTACCACAACATTTTCTGCGACCCAAGCAGATTTCACAGTTTTCTATACTTTCCATATCACCTCTAGTAAAGGTTTTTATTTCCTTGTCTTTATTACTTCCACAAAATTCTATTATAACTGCTCCCTTTGGAAAAAATGGAAAAATTAGCATTCACACTTCTATCGCGTTGCTTTGGCATGAAGTTATTTAATATATATGCTCTGCATTGTCACATTTTTGGGGATGAGGAAACATCATAGGTAGGGGACCTATAGGCAAAGAACCAGGCAGCAAGCCAAACAGAGACATTCCACAGCCAACCACCTGCAGAACAGGTCTGACAATCTATGGCAGAGTAAGCGTGGCACAGCTGAGAGGCAGGCAACCCACATGCCTCATTCTGAGATAACTGTAGCAAAATGTTTCAAATGATCAGCTTCCTTTGAAACCAACGGAGGAAAAAGCAAGCATCCAATTCCTTATTTGTAAGGCCAGAGCCATGGTTTGCCTCCATTTAGCTAAAAGAATGTGTTGCCTATCATTGTCTTATCTTTAAGTGTCAACAGCAGAACTTCAGATGATGCAAAACACCTCAGAAAAAAGCAAAGAGCAAACCACGCCTTTGTCAAAGAAAACAGCTTTCAGTTCTTGTTCAGCCAGTTTGCAATTCAGATTTATGAGAAGACTAACATTGCAAAGGCAAACAAAGACTTTTAAAACTTGCATCACAGTTTAATGTTGTGTTGCTCTGAAGATAACGTCTGGCCTCCACGAAACTGGAGGCTGCAATGATTCCTTGCAGATCACCTGACATGAATCCTGGCCATCCAAACCTGAAACTGAACCACCACACCATCAGTGATCTCCCAGGATCATAGTGGTGCAAGACACTGCACATGTGAATTTTCAGCAAAAGGAATGACTGAAGAATTGTCATTTTTAAATTATGAGAAGTCCTGTAAAAGTTCATCCCTGTTCTCGAGATTCAAGTGTCTGCACTAAGTATTCCGCACAGCCCTATCCATCTCCAGACTGAGTCATGTATTTTATGACTGTACACTGCCTTGTTTAAAGAAAAGGAGAAGCCATGAAAAAGGCAACTAATTCCTTAGTTTGGCCACTCACCCACTGCAAGGGGATGCTGCAAAGCTCCTGACTAACCAAACTTGATGGCTACTCAATTTAAGAGTTCGCATGTAAATGTGGCTTAATTTTAAACAAAAACTTCTAACTGGAACATGTGCTTTCCCAGTAGCACACACAGAAATCTCTATTTCGAATCCTCATCCAGTACAGAGACACTTGAAGGGCATCCTTCAGAGCTTTTGTACACAACTACTGTGCTTCCTCTCCCTCCTTAAAGTGCTTCCTTCCACAATTCCACACCTTCATTATGCGATGCATTAACAGACCACAGACCTTGAGCAAAAAAACAACAGGAGACAAATGGTTCAACAGTATTTGAGAGAAAAGTCAAGCCAGACACAGAATCACAGAATGCTTTGGGTTGGAAGGGACCTTCAAAGGTCATCTAGTCCAACCTCCCCTGCAGTGAGTAGGAACATCTTCAACTAGATCAGGCTGCTCAAAGCCCCATCCAACCTGACCTGGAATGTTTCCAGAGATGGGACATCTACCACCTCTCTCAGCAAACTCTTCCACTGTTTTACCACCCTCACTGTAAAAAATTTCTTCCTTATATCTAGCCTAAATCTCCCCCCTCTGTTTAAAACCATCACCCCTCATCACAACAGGCCTTGCTAAAAAGACTGTCCCCATCCTTCCTATAAGACCCCTTTAAGTACTGGAAAGCCACAATAAGGTCTCCCTGGTGCCTTGTCTTCAGGCTGAATAACCCCAACTCTCTCAGCCTGTCCTCATAGCAGAGGTACTCCATCCCTCTGATTATTTTCGTGGCCCTCCTCTGGACCTGCTCCAACAGGTCCATGTCTTTCTTGTGGTGAAGAGTCCAGAGCTGGATGCAGTGCTCCAGGTGAGGTCTCAGAGTGGTGTACAGCAGCAGGATCACCTCCTTCGACCTGCTGGCCATACTTCTTTTGATGCAGCCCGGGATAAGGTTGGCTTTCTGGGCTGCGAGCGCATGTTGCCAGCTCATGCCCATGTTCTTATCCTTCAGTACCCCCAAGTCCTTCTTCCACAGGGCTGATGAAAAGATGCACTATCCATTTGTCCATAAGTTTGTTCAATCTCATCTGTAACATTACACAGTTTTGAGCTTTAAGGGTAGAGCATATGGAAAGGTGTACTTGGCAGCCAGAAGCAAGATTTCTTTCTTTATTCAAATAGCAAACCCATTAGTATTTTTTCCCCCACCTTCATTGTCCCAGCCTCTCCTCCCAATCATACAACACTGTCTCTCCCTGTACTATTACAACAGGGAGCAAGATTAATCTTTTTATGCTTAACACCTGTTTATTGTCAATGAAGAGTCCAGTTCCGGGCAGAGCCACAACCTCCAGCAATCATGGAAACCTTCTGAGATATGGTAACAGTTTACCTTCAGATCAGAAATGTCGATTTTTGATATGCAAAATGAACATTCATCTGTGGTAGTTAACAACCGCCACTTACATCTTGGGTATTTCATTGCAAAGCTTTCTGTGTGCCAGAACTACTGAACAAATGCCTGCAAAACAGAGAACCAGACACATGGCAACTCCCTGCAACTCTGCTAATGGCAGTGGATCCAAACAACACAAACTGTAGCACCAGCCAAAAGAGAGGACTACAAAAATCACCTTATTTTGTAGTATCCCCAAGAAATCGATTTCATATTTTCCATAAATTGCCAAGAGACAAGACCTTAAATTATGCAATTTCTTACAAGTTTTTTTTTTTTCTATTCTATTTATAAAACAATTTCTCATTCAATTCAGTCCTTAGGACTAAAGCACTTACATAAAAACATTTTTCAACTTACATTCTCCTGGAAGTCAACATAACCATTGCTCTAACAAGATAAAACATAATGGACTTTTTTTTTTTTTAAATCCTAAATGAAACTGTTTGGAAACAAAAGTCATCTTCATAAAATTGTCTAAGTCACTCACTGGTCTAGTTATGATTTATGAAAAGCCATTAGACTGTCTGACACTTTGAAACAGAGGTCACTAGGACAGTAAACTAGCAACATTAATAGATGTGGGAGTTGTGAAAAGAGGATAATTACCAGAAAACATCAAGTATTTAGCATGGTGTTATGTCATGGTGCATAACACTTTATTGCTCTAACTTTATATTTCGCATTGCAATATCTATTGTATATGTTCCATTGATCAGTAAGTCTACTACAGACACAAAGGCTCATTTCCTTCTCCATATAGTATTTTTTAAAATTGTTCTCTAATGATGAATTAATTTTCATTCTTGGAAATGTTTCTACCCAAACATGCTTTCAAAGCTTATGACCAGGTTTCTCTTGGTGTTACTTCTATAATGAGATTAACAGTACAGGACATTAAGACACATTTCCTATTTTTGATCTTGGGCAAGTTGAAATGAGGCAGGAAGACCAAAGAAGCATGCTCTAAGCTACACTTGTGTGTGTATGGTTGAATACATCTGTGAAGCATTCAGGTATCCGCCAGGAAGGAAGTTCCCATCCTCTAATGCTGTAAACACTACAGTGTCAGCAGGCAGGCAAGTGTACAACTCATGGCAAGTTAGCCCTGCCCCAAGTAACTGATAGAAACGTCAGACTACTATTAAGTATTTTCAAGGATCACCAAAACCTGACAATGAAATCATATTCACTCCATCCCTCTACACAACACAACAGGATTTTTAATCCCAACTTCCAAAACATTTTAAAGGTCATTTATTAATAAAAAATTAGCATAAAGGTATTTTGAAGAAAATAGTGTTTATCAGTTGCAATGCAGCAAATGGAGGGGAAAGAAAGGGCTAAGGCATTTGGCTGTGCAGGATACATGCAAGCCTCTTCAGCCCACTGGAAGACTCAGGAATGGCAATTTTCAAAGGGCCAAGGCAGGGTTGAGTCAGCTTTGCACCTGCTGTTTTGCAGCAGGACTGAGCTGGACCACATCCATCATGGCTGCAAAGAGGCTACAAAACAATTTGGAGCATAATTCATTTAGAGGACTAGTTTGTACCTCTGGAGAAATATGCAGCTCTTGCAATTTCTACTTACATAATTAAATAGGTAACTAGAAACAATTTACACACTCACTAGCATCTTAAGAAGGGCAACAGGTATCGAACAGTGCATCTGTACCTGCTCCAGGCTCCCAGAACTAAGGCATTTACATTCAAACCACAAAGTTTAGTTTTTGTGGCTGGAGGTTTTAAGGAAACCCAAGTTCAGAACCCAACTGTTCATGAATTTGAACTCCTTTGGAAAAGCACATCCCCAAACTCACTGTCATGGCCAATCCTCTCACATGCTTCCAGCTACTGAGAGCAGAAAGCAGTGTCTGGTAACCATCCAGCCCATGCCCTGTGCAGCCACGTGGTTGCTGCCAAAAGCAGGTTCTGGGATCATAATGCACATTTAAATCATTAAACAAAAAGTTATTTTGGTAGAAAGGATCACACAGAATAACCCAGCAAAACGGACAATTTGACAGCAAGCCAATTTGGTTTTGCAAGGTAAGACAAGGAGCTTGGGAGCATGCACAACCAAACTTCAAAGTAAGAAACTGAGGAGTCCAAACTGTGCAGGGTGCAAGTACAGGAGACTGCACATTCCTCTCAAACTCGGCAACATACAGGGCACAGACTACACCGAGCTGGGCACACCTGGTTCCCCCTCCTAGACCACCTGCTCCCAAACTGCAAACCAAGAGACATTAAAAACACCGCAGCTGGGACTCCACAAAATGTGTACCCATGTCCAAAAGAAGATTCAAACTGTCCTTTCTGAGCTAATCTGTGCCTAGCTCATGCTGTAAATCAAAATCCTCAGTGCTGATGTCAAAACAGCCTATGGAAACCCTGAAGTTCAGATACATACATTTAACAGTGGCAGTAGAAAGCTGATTAGCAGGTGTGTATTTAAATAATCATTTTCAACTACAGCTACTGTTAGAAGAATGCTTTTCTTACACCTTGTCAACAAATGACGTCTGGCAGGCTTGTTTCAAAAATAAAAATTAAGAAAAATAAATAAGTATTTTTAAACCCAGATAGAATTGAAGACCTGTGTAGTTTTTAATTTCAGTGACAAAATCTACTCCCTTTATGTGCTGCGGAAAGAAGTACAGACAGGCTAAATGTGTAACGTGGTTAAGACAAAGGGGCTGCATGAAGATAAATGTTTCACTTAAACCACTGTCTGGAAACCTTACAAAGGGAAGCAGCCCGAGGCTGCCATTCGCATGCTCCTGCAGAGCTGACCCCGTGAGATCAGCTCCATAGGGGAACCGCTGATGCCCTCATCCAGCAGCACACCAGCCCTGGCTGACAGCTCTGCGCACTTGGGCGTCACAGATCCAAACTCGGTTGCATTTGAAGTTTTCTTTTCTAGTTATCAACATACTGAATGGCATATTCTTGCAACAGGAGTCCCACATATGACCTCAGCAGGCTGTTAATCGAAGCAGGAACATAATATATTTATGGGAAGCTCATTACGAGTGAAACACCCTTAGAAAGAACTAAGCTTAAAAAACCAAAACACAAAAATCCCCAAAGTGGTAATTGGCAAAAGTGCTGTCTAGCTTTTGGTCTACCCATCTAAGCTGAATTTTCCCTTTCCTTGTAAGTGTCAAACATAGTACCTAGGTTAATAAAGGAAAAATAATACTGAAGATGCAGGCACATGGAAGAATAGAGACTTTCTTGCTCTGACAGCAATCCTTCTGAAGTCATTTTCGTAAGGTAAACAATCATGTTTTCCCAGAAAGTCACATATAGTACACACAAAAAAACCCAAATTAGTTCATAATGTTTATAAACACAGCTTTGTAGCAATGCAAGAAGCCCATTTCCACAGTAAGAATCTAGTTTTGTTGTTGTCAGTTTAGGGTGACAGAAGTGCCAGCTACAGCTGATGGGGGACGCAACCCTCCTACTGCTTCTTGCCCTTTCTCTGCTCGGGCACCAGTGCTCCTTCAGCCACACGCTGAGCCAGGCCAGGCAGCTTTGGCAAAACAGCACTTCAAGCCACTAATTTTCAGCTGGCTTAGGTCCCCAGGCAGCTCACCACACAGCTCAGCACATGGCTGCCTGGGCAGCAGAGCTGGCACATGGCAGGACAGAAGGAAGCAAAAGGCAGAGGAAGGCTAGGCTCTTCCAAAGCCAGCCCCTAGTAAGACCTGCCTGGAACAAGCGCCAAACTGCAAGCCAGGTGCTTCATCGGTAGGTAGGTAAAAAGATGCAGCTTGACAGATGCCAGTCTGCTCCAAGCTCTAGAAAAGCCTCAGCTTTTTAGTACTAAGCTTCCAAGAAAGAAAATGCTACACATTTTTGCAGTGTCTTTGGTAATCTCAACTATATATTTAGGCTGCAAGGCTTTCTCTCCTTGTGATACGCCTCACTCACACATTTGCAATTTTATGCAGCATCAAATAAAGCTCTCAGCTGCATTTTAACATAACCTTCTAAAGTGGACAATGGTAATAGCAGTAACTGGAGTAGCTGTGCTCTGTTGCTTCAGCTGTGGGGACAGGCAGGCTCCTCCCTCCCCACCACACTTCCAGCTCTCAGTAGCTGCCAGGGAATGCACACCTTAATAATCAGTGAGGAAAAATAAATCTGAACATTAAATGCACCACCCGCAGGTAACAAGACCTACATTCACACTCAAGTTTGACTGAGACAATACTCAACTTCCAAAGCACGTGAAAATAAACATTTCCAACTTTTCGATAAGTGACTTATCTGAAACTGCTCCACATGCATTACTTCTGCTTTCGAAGCTTTTTTTTTCTTTTTAAAAGGGGCTTTGTCATAACAGAATCATGCTTCTAAAAAACGCTAGCTTCACCTTCCAGTACTATAATTTTCAAGCCAATGACTTTTTGCACTCCACGAGATGATTCTGCTTTGAGTTCATAAGTTATATGAAGTTACCATTAAATGCAGTTAAATCAAGCTTCGAAGTTGGCAAAACGAGTCCCTGCACATTACAGCTTATTTCATATTATAGCTTATTTCATATTATAGCTGTCCACCAGGATGAGTTCAAAGATCTAATCTCATTAGCCTGACAGCATTTCCTTCTGTTAATTTGACATTAACCTAAAAGCCACTAAGGCAAAATGAAGATTTTGCACAGTGTGTTTTAAACGTTTACAGATTTTTGCCAGCAAATCTCTAGAAGACAACATCCAAGTAAGACAGGGATCAAACAGAAGTATATATCCTGTCAGCCAACCTCCCATTTTTAAGAAAGCAAGTCCTTTGCTCATCAGACATGTTTTGCAAGGAGGCCCCGCTAGGCTCAGTCAGATCAGTGCCAGGAATTCAGTGAACCTGGGGTCACGCTGTCAAGGCTCCAGAGAAATGCAGTGACTAAAGCATTTGAGCAGAACTCAGTCAGGGAATTAAATGACAACCATTACAATAGCAGGGCATCTGTCTTTCTGCAGATCTGTTTTGCTGCATTTCTGTTGTCAAGATGAATACAAAAATAAATTCTTACCTAGTTCTCCTCGAAGGTTAGCTAGTTCTTGTGATAACTCTTTACGCTGTTTCAGTGCTTCCTCCCTCTGCAGAGAAAAAAAAAAAGAAAACCACACATAAACCCAAACATTTGGTTACTAGTGATCTGAGCAGGGCATCTTCCAATAATTAACGTACGTGTGTTCTGTAGGAAATGAGAGGCAGGAGCAAGAAGCCAAGATATGAATCATTTAGGATAACAGTTCTGCTGTTACAAAATACACAGATGTTCTTCTGTTGTTAAGGAAGTTATACTTTAAAACAAAGAATAGCTTTTTTCCAGGATAACACTGCAATTAAAATCCTACTTTGCAGCAATTAATTATATATTTTATGGTGGGTGTAGCAACATAACCCTCCAGAACAAATAAACTGATAGCTGTCAAGGACACAAAAGTACAGTGAATATGTGAAAGAGGCATGCATTAAATATTTATCTTAACCTTACTCAAACACAAAACCAAAAACTTTGCTAAGTGCTCCGTCTTCCACAAAGGAGAGGCACAGCCCTGTTCAAAGTTGCATACAACCCACTCTACTGCTCGCAGTTCTTAGTTTTAAGATAGATTATGTTTCTTATACCGAGACAATCATAACAAATCTGTGCTCAAAATGAGCAGAAGCACACATCTCCCTGCTTTGCCTAGGAGCTGCACCTCAGACACTGTAAGGTGACCAGCCAGGCTCCTCTGCCCCCAGACCCTCACCCTGGGGAGAAGCGCAGGCATGGCTGCAGCAGAGCTGCTCCACAGCTCTGAGACCGGCACCTCATACCCACAGCCACGGCACAGAGGTGATAAGGTCCAGGCTTCCCATTACCAGGGCACTTTCACCTTGCTCACAGCCAGGCTCCCATCCAGCTCCCTGCTGTCAGAAAAGCACTGTGAAACAAATACTAATTACCCTTGCTGCAGCACACTGAGAATAGAGGCACAGTTTGCTGCTAGAGCAGCCCATCTTCCAGCTCCAGCAGCCCCTCGCTCAGCCCCCTGGCACTCACAGGCGACATGCAGGTGGTGGCACCACCAGCCAGGCTGGTCTGGCCATAGCCAAGCGGCAATGGTGAACGCTGGACCTTGCCTCTGCAGGTTATCCTACTTCCGTGCTGATCGCTCCCAACAGCAGCAGATACTGCAGCTTCTGCAATTGGCACAAGCAGCCAGTGATTACTTAAAGCCACAGCCCTTCTTTTATGAAAGGCGAGCCCCAGACATTAGATGAATCGATCTCTGCTTGCTTAAACAGCAGCCGGGATCACGAAGGGAATGCTGTCCTTCCCTACAGATAATGGAGCTTATTTTTAGCCATTTTGAGCTTGCTATATGCTGCTTTCATGCTTAATTTGTTCATGCAAAAATAAGTCACAGGAGGCCTGAGCTGAATGGAAGAGCCACAGACACAGCAGCTTTGCTGCTGTCAATGCCCAGGTTTCTGTTCATAGCCTCTGCACACGCAAACAGCTTGAAGCTTGCTTTTCCTTCCCACAATTAGAAATACTGCACTGGTCCAAAAATCACTTAGACGTTTTCATTAGCTACCCCACACAACTAACCATAGTAGATGAGTTTGCAAGCTGCCAGGTTTGCACACTGCACCTGCTCTTCCTTAGGGAAAACCTCATCTCTACAGCAGGTTCCCCATTTTCCCCTGGGTCACTTGCTGCAGCCTGACCACAGGCTAACTCACTCACCATGTTGCCTGGTTAAGAGCACTCTGTCCCGGAGGAGGGGATACCCACTCCGTGCCTGCAGAACAAACAAAGCAGTAAAGTACACTGTTCTTAAGAAAAAAATAGAGGGAATGAGCACCCAGAAACCAGCCATGTATTAAGGTCTGACCCAAGACTAATCAAAAAGAGTGATTATTATACTATGCACTCTCATCTGCTGCAAGTTACAGGAAATAATTCTGCAGCTGAAAAGGCTAGTTAGGAGAAAGGGCAGCCCTTTAGAAATACTTGTATTTTTGACCCTTGTACAGGAAAGATGTCCTTTTAATCACCACAGTTTAAGCAGTCTTAACACTGGTAGGGATACTAAGTAGCTGTGCTGTAGTTTTACATTAAACACTTAACGGCTTTGTGCAGTGACAGTGGGCTAAGACTGAAAACCACGCCTCACCCTTCGTGGTAAAGTCTCAGGGGAGCAGACAGCTCAGTTATTGAAAAGACTCGCCCTGCTCCTCCCCATTTCTCTGCTCAGGAAGGAGAGATGAGTCATCTTGCTCCTGTTCAACCACCAGTTCCCGCTACGGACACAGCACCCGATGGTGAAAACATGAATGCTGCAGTGAGGTATTTGAGCTGCACTGTGGCACACGGGGACACAACCACGTAGTTAGTGGATTTGCAAGCAAGTTAACTACTGAAGCACTTTTATTTTCATGCTGTGGGCTCCTGAAGGGATTTTCCAAAGCACTTACCTTGTCCATTATTAAATTAGTGTAAAAACACATTCAAGAGATTTATTTGGGTTTTAGTGTCCCTCTCTTCTTGGTCTGCATATTCATTCTTTATTCTAATTCTCAAAAAAATCATCCTTGAACCTGATTTCTTCCAGCCCACTGTCAGTAAAACATCTCAACTTTTCCCCCCTCAGCAGACCCTCTGGAAACACTAACATTTTTGCTTAGTGTTTCCAAAAGGCCTGCTTCATGGTTTCTAGTTAAAGCAATTTGATGAGAAAAGGGCATATGAAATGAGAACATACTAAGGACTGACAGAGGCTGAGACTAAAAACCCGAAATAAAATAGAAAAGCACTGCCTTACAATTTTTTTTTTTTTTTTTCAAATGTGTCTCACTTCTTGCTGCTCTTAAGCCATCTTGCTTTTTACTGGCACTGTTTAACCTTGTGCTGCAACCTCCAGCTTGTCCACTCGCAGTTTTGCAAATCATGAAATCCAGACACACAGACTTGTATCATCACTGCATGATAAAGAATATATTCTGAAAAAGCTAGACATAGAGGCCGCCAGCCTAAAATAAGAAGAATAAGTTGGCCACATGGTTAAGCAGACACATGAAGTAGCCAAACTGACTAGCAGCTAATTTAGCACACTTTTATCTAAGTTCTGAGAGAACTGAGGCTCCAGGTACAAGAGTCTCTCCAAGAAAACATGAAAGTTTCCAAGATTTGATATCTAAGTGCAGTGAAATACCAAAGACCACTTGAATAATCCAGTAAGGGACATCTTCAGCATTTAATTTAAAGGCAGGTATGCAGATACTTTGGACTGGAATATTGAGCATCTTCTAGTTTATGCTTTACAAGATTCTAGTTGAAAATCAACACCAGAAATTAAAAGAGCAGAACCAAGTGGGAGCACATAGGATCGAGCGCATTTGGCATTGTCCATTTACGCAGATAAATCTGGCAACAGGGATCATCTTTGCTTAGTTGTCAGAGACTCAAGGAGGGTCTTCATAGCAACTTCAAGCTGTTTCTGGCACAATATATGAGTGTATGCCAAGATCATGTAGGACAACTGGGCATCTATTTTTCTTACTTGAAAAGAATCTATCGTAGGTGCACAAGAAACCCAGTAGAGCTATAGCCAAAACAGTCCTCCTACCATAAACATGGAAGCTGGAGGAAGGAACAAGAACAGAGTTTGGGGATAAAAGCTTTGCCACAGGCAGTATCAGGGCAGTGCACCTCTGCTATTGGATGCTACAAAAAAATTCTCAAAGAGATTTGGATGTTTCTTGTTCTGTGAAAGATTACGCAGTTAAAAATCCTGCACGTTTTGGAAATTTGACAAGTGAGTTCAAGGGGATGTGTGTCCCATAGGAAGGACTCTTGAGAAGGCAACGTATGCTGTACTAGAACTGGATAGAAACAGAAGAGGTCCAAGGCAGGGGTTTGGAGAACATGGCAGATTCAAAATGACAAAAATGACCAAGTCAGGAATGGAATAAATTACAAGATTTGTCATTCCTGTCTGTGTTACTGGCAGTTACACAGCCCAGCTTAAAGAGTATTTTTCCTGGCAACCAGCTACTTTTGTTACAGCTTGAGATTCAAACAGACCAGCCTAGGGTCATGTTAGATACAAACAAGGGTGAAAATGCATTAAAGTCTGAACAGTTTTGTAGAGCTTCCTGATTTTAAAGTAGAGCGATGAAAAGTCCACATCCCAGAATGAAGAAAAAAGGTATTTACACCAAGCACATAAGCAACCAACCTTCCTGGCTATGCACCTATATCAAATCTTCATGTGAGAAAGACGCAAGATATCTCCAAGAGCTCAGGTTATAAGCAGTTCTCAAGCTGGAATGCATTGGTATGCCTCAAGCCTCCCACTGCTCCTTTGCAGACCCCAAATACAGGAACATGCAGTTTTATGGCAAACTGGCAACTCTGTATTTCCTTAAGAGGATGTGAAACTAGCGGACTAACCATTTCAGGTTTCCCAGCACAGTTCTGCTGCTGGCCAGGTGAGGTGGCCCTGGTGTGGAAGCCCCATGCTCTGCCTACAATTCAAGGCTTCAAGAGCCACAGATAGGCTGTGTCTGGCCAAAAAGCCCTATTCACCTTTTGCAAATTTTCCCCTCATGCTAAGAGCTGCAAGTCCTTCAACAGCTAGTCAGTGCAAAAGAGCAAACCACAGCAGAAATCAGGTTGAGTATGCATGTCCAAATAAGCTAACGCCACCCATCTGGCAGTAATTATCCACATATCACAGTTCACATTGTAAACAACCACTCTCCTTCTGGAAACAAAACATGTACTCTTTTGGAGTTGTACTAAAGAAAGAAGAATTCCTAAGAATCGACACTGAAAAGTGTGCACTTATATACCAAAATATGTCGGGTTTGTTGTTTTAATTTCAAGCAGCTATGTGTCACTAATACCTGTGGGATAAGCCACCTGTCACAGTTGCCTAGTCTACCTCCTCCAGGAGCTTTGTGGCACTTCCAAACTTCTTAGCAAGCTGCTGTCATTTAACAAAACCCTCTCCACATAATTTTTCATCCTCAGATTAATGTTCCCAGATCTTCCTTCAAAACTGGACTGATGTTAATATGGCTAGAAGATAAAAGGTTTCACAGGTTCAGAAGCAGCGTTACGCATTGCCCAAACTGAAAACTACAAAACACTAGGACATTGCAAAGGAACAGGCACAACCCACTTTGTGGGACTTTTCCCATGACACAAACATATTATGCCCACACTGGAAACTTTCCCCTCTTAAGGCTGGGATGAGTGGTGGTCCCTGCCCAGAGAAGATGGAGAAGCGGCCAGAAGATGCTGTTACCAAGCACTCAGGCAGGCAGCTCTGAGTCACATGCAAAGGAGAGCAACTGTACCTGTCGCAGGCAGAAGCAGCAGGTGGAAATGGCTCTGAACTGGAAGACTGTAGATCAGCCTTCTAGTTTTATCAGCAATACACACTGTAAATAAGTAATTTCAGGAGTCAAGACTTGTGGAAGAAGCACATTAATTGTCAAATATGAAAACTTCATGATGCTTTTTTAAAAAGCATTTTGTTCGACCAGACTAAATACAATTTGCTCAGATTGCATAAACCAGAAAGGCAGCACTTACATGTGTTTTACTGTCACACACAGGGTCAGATTAATTATATTCTGGGAAAGGAAAGACTAATTTTTTTAATGCTATTTGCTCAAACCACAAGCACTTACTCCTAAAAAAACCCCCAAACTTATAGAGAAATACTGAACATCTTAAAAAATAATAATAAATTAGTGTTATTTGCAATCAGTTCTATAATATGAGTGCTTAGACCTTACAGGAGATAGACTTGGTTTGTATGGAAGACCAGATTATATTTAATACTTGTGCAGTCTCAGTTGCCAACAGTTCTCGACAGGATGAGTCTTTCTCACCTGAGCAGATATTCCTCTTACAGACAAAGCATTAGAAATTGGAGTCTACTTCATCCTTGTGCCACACCAGTCATGAAAGAAGGGGAGCATCATCACTAGCCATACTCTAGCAACTGAGTCACATCTCTGCATGAACTCCAGTCACATAGCCTGGAGGTAATTATGAAGGGGTAACAAAAGGGCTATTCATATCCGCTTTGCAGTGTGACATTCGCTTTGATTATTTGGGTCCCTATACTAGTTTTTCTTCCAGTTCATTATTTTGGTCCTTACACTACAGCATTCTACAAGTTCCTGTTCCTTCTTTGCTGGCAAAGTCCAACCCTCTAAATAATTTTTCTAATTAGAAGTCAACAATTTTAGAAGTTTTTTTTTTTTCCTTTAAACCTTAAAAAAAAAAACCCCACAACCCTTAAAATATCATTTCTTTTACATCACTCAGAGATAAAAGCTAAAGAAATGAGCCAAGGAAGTGGCACAACAAATAGGACTTTACTGCCCCTGCTCCATGCACATTTTTGAATGGAGAAGTAGGCAATTACTGCAGTGAAGCAAAAATGCCATTAACCAACTCAAATAACAAAAATTAAAATAATCTGTATTTCCAAATTACTATTAGTATTTATTAATGTATGTGTTGCCTTCTTACCAAATGAAACAATCAATCAATTTTCGCCTTGACTTATACTTCAAATGGAATTCAATCAAGCCTCAGATTACTGCAGCTAGGAGATTAGCTGATAAAGATTCACTGTAATTTCTAATATTTTACTTCTCATTTTCTAGGTACATTCACAGAGAATCAGATGCTTATTCCCTGATGTTTAGTGTGAAACACTAGAGCAGAGAACTAGCCAAACAGGATTCCAATGAATCACTTAATATTTAACAAGGATCTTACAGTTGCGGGCTCTTTGTGCCTTTACAAGCTTTACATGGGATGTTAGACTCAGACACGATCTTTGTTTTCCTATTTTGAAGAAGTGATATCCACTTTCATGCAATAGCTTTACAAAGTTAGGTCCAGGTGTAGTAATATGGCTATTTTACTTTTCTATTACAGTCTGTTTCTTACTTTACAGGGTTTCTGAACTCTTAATAGTAGTTTTCAGTTGCCACACAGAATTACTTCCTTTTTTCACCTGCAAAAATTCTGATCTTATTACAAAAATAATTTTACTTGATTTACTTAATTAGGCAATTACTTATTTCTCAGTATTTGAAGTTTTTGTCTCAGTTAATCTCATCTGAGTATGAGACAAATACTCTCAGACACCATGCAGCTGCAACAAGTTATACTGTCACAATATAAGTTCTCACATCTATAAAATCATAATTATCTTTATGAAGTTCTTTGAAATGTTAGGATACGAGATCCTATGCATGAGCACCATATTACAGTATTTGGTTTACATAATTCTGTTGTTAAGGCTGTTTAGATTCTCATCTGAAAAGGCAGTAAAAAACAAAAGATGGAAAGAAGAAACAAAAGATGTTATCTTCTTTCTTCCACTAACCCCTCCCTATCTACATACCTATGTAATAGATTCATCTAGCTCTCTACTGTCATTGCATCTCCTTGAAAAAAAGCAAATTAGCAGAAATAACAGGCTGTAGGACAGGAGTCCCAATTGTCTCCAGTTGTAACCTAGTCTGAATACCTAGATATACCCAATAAATTGCTTAACTGAGGTGTCTTCTAAACAGCTATTTCCTCCAGAGCCTAGTTTCACAGTAATTAATGTATTAAAATATTTTTCAGGATGTTAGCGCTCACAAACCTTCAATCTGTTGCCATAAAATATTCTTGTCCATCAGCAGCCATGTGTTACAGGAACCTTGAGAATAATTTGAAACTTCCTTGCTTTGCAACAGCTACCTGTCAGATGCAGGCTGCCAGAGCCTAGGTTTGCCTTACAGGAGAAAACTACTGTGTTATTTCTCAAAACTCTCATTACTGAACAGAAAATATTTTAATTCCTCAAATTCAAGATATTATCTTCTGACTTCCTAAGTGACTGGGGTTTTTTATTTGAAGAACACAAAAATTATCTAAATTAAATAACTTTTTGCAAGAAAGAATAAGGGTATGTCCACACTTTTGGAAGTGAGATTTAAATAGCAGAAGTACATTTTGGATGAAAATCCTAATGAGAACCAGTCAAGTTTGATGTTAGCTTCTAGAAAATCAAAACTATAAATTTAAATCAAAGACAGTGATGCAATGTGCACTTCTGCTCCTTAAAGCTGGATATGCATTTCTTACTTGATAAATATACACATTTTCTGCTGGACTTCCACAAAGGCCAGAACAAATTTTTCTGATGCATGTGTCTATGTATTCCAAGATGGAAAAACACTCTTTAAAGTGTTAAAAAGTTCCCCCCAAATAGCATCCCAACTCCTACAGTCATCCACATTGTCAGGAAATACCAGTTAGAGTAGCTCATATACCAATGGTTATTTCCTATTTCCACCTAGAAATACTGAAGCCTGTTTCAGCCATGCAATTTCTAGGATATTACGTATGGGACTTCCTGTGTCACACCCACCATTAGTGGTACCCATGTATTACTGTCAAGGTTCTATAGCCTCTCAAGGGGCATTTCCTTCTGCGAAGGGAACTTCTTGCAGATGTCACCACAGTCACTCCCAAGTAAAGTTTGAACTGTAAATACCAGTCTTCCTCCAGCCATATCAAGAGAAGCACAACAGCGAAATTTAGTTTCTGTTCACAGCTGTAGCACCCTGTAGGACAGACACGAATCAGAAGCTCATTTCTACAGCAGAATCTATTGAGAGCTCCCAAAACACTTAATTAGATCCATTTACTAAACTAGAACAGAAATGCTTTATAATGTGTTTGTAATAATTAAACATTTTACCATCTTAAGTTTTCCTAAACAGCCTGAGTAGTTCTGAATGTGGCAATTTGTGCATTAAAATGAGAGCATGAAAATGTATTATTTGTCAATTCACACTTTGAACAGTCACAAAGCTGTTCAAGTCACTCTAACAATACATTAACTTTTTACTCGAAAGCTAAACCTCCTTTAAACAGTCAAAATAAGATCTAAAACCAAGCTAGTACTGTGCTGCTAAAACAAACGCTCTCCACCCCCAAACACATAAGAGTTTATATATGGCAATGAGTTAGAGGTTCAAACTCTCCAGCTACAGCGATCATGCAGCCTTGCAGGGGGCAGCCCTGAGGCTGGCAAGGGGCTGGGCACCACTCCAGGAGGCACAAAGTAGAGACTCGCACAAGAGTCATCACGTCCTGTCTCATCAGCTGGTGACATATCTTTGAAGGACATCACAAAAATAGAGTTTTGGATTTTCATTCCCAAGGGAGCATCTGGCTCCTGCCCACAACTGTGGATCTCTTGGGCACACATTCCCACACTGCGCTAGCACTGTTGTTCTTCGCTCCTACTCCTTTCCACAGTGAACTCCTGCATGGGGCCATACCCACAACACTTTGGGTCCAGACAGACCTATAAAACTAGACCCATAATAATTTTTTATTTTTCCTTGGTGACAGGGTGCCTGAACTGGCTCCTCAAGACCTGTAAACATCAGCCCGCGCAGACACGAGGGCAAGGGAGGAGAGGGCAGGACTGCAGGAGTGGCAGCCGTGTCCTGACTTAAATACATGGTTTAGCATGCCTGTGGTAAAGCCTCTGTGAATGTACCTGTTAGTGAAGGGACAAGAAATTCAAAATTAATATCCAAAATGAATACCAAGGGAATATCAACTCAAATGCCATGGTGCAAATTTCAGAGCTTAATGCAGGTAAAGGTTAATGGAAGATGTCTTTCCTTGGCATTTCATGTACTTAATGTAAATGACTGATCTCACCATTTCCTCTGTACTGCCACTTTTGTTTGAACTTAAAGCACTGAAGAATAGTTATGAAGTCACAGGAATTACTAGTGGATCAGGGGAAGCACAGTAGTCTAGGAAGATTACATTTGCTTTTGTGATTTGCTCGCAGTTTGTGTTTCTAACACTGCTAACACGCATACAGCTGACAATGGAAAAACTCAGTACTTCTTGCCAGCCACACCACTCCTTGCCATCAAGTATTCTGGATGCCAAGGGCACTTCCATCTGGTATTAACCCAGTACAACAGTAACTCCTGAGAGGTAGAAAATGGGGCTTTAGGATTAAATTCAGAAAAGTCTTGGTAAAGGCAATTAAGCACAGAAATTCCCTGGACAAACCTGACAGCTTGAGAGTGAAGGTATTATTTGAGCCAGCTGTTCATATTGACAGCTTCAAGATAACACTTGCAACAAACAGGTTTGAGCTCAGGCAGAGTTTTGTGAGAGCTTTCTCCTGGACTAGAAACAGCATAGCAGCATTGCTCAATCTCAATTAACCATTCAAAGTTAAACAAGAAACAAGATTAACCCTTCAAGGTTAAACAGCAGCCTCTCAACTTCACTCCAGACAGGCTGGCTGCATTTTTGACAGAAGTCATTGCCAGTAAGCACTGATGTAGTTTGCAGCCATATCCCATTTCAAATGAGCTCATAAGAAGCAACTCCAAACTTCTGTGCAGAAATGCATTGGGACCTCAGGAAAAAAAAAGAAAGCAAACCCAAACAAAACCAACAGCTAAATCACTTCCCAGTAACTTCAGCTTTGCAGGGAAAGAGGAGAGGCTCGGGCTGGGCTGCACAGCCTCAAAGTGACCTAACAACTCTCTTCAGCTCTTTTCTCCTTTCAGCCAGGCAGCCTGTCCTCAACCCTGTCTCACCCTCACACTGGCTCTGACCACACATTAGGATGGTCCACTTTGCTAACCTGGCAGAGAAATGCTCTCTCTTTGGCTGGGTTAGCTTTCCAGTAGTTGCAAACTGAATCAGCCTCCTGCAGCACCAGAGGAGTCCAGAGCAGGACCTTCCTCTGGTTACAGCAAGCTGTTTCATCAGCTGACTCTGCATCTTGTCACTTCACACTTGCTCTACTGGGAGGAATGGAGGCACAGCTTTGTTCTTCATATAATCAGCTAAGCATGATTTTTTTTTTTTTAAACCAGAAAAGCTGAAGCTACTTTCAGTTGGCTCTGCAGTAGTTCAGCTATGAGACCCTGACTTATCAGCTAAAACCTAACTGCAGGTTTCTGCCCAAGTTTACCCAGAGTTTGAAAACACCAGCGAAGAGGTCCCCAAGAGATACTTCTGAAAAAATAAATGTATGGCCAGTTGAGATTAAGATAGCTATACCAGACTCCACATCTCACCAGAGAGGAAAAAAACCAAACCAATAAACAAAACCAAAACAACTCTTCCCAGTGTTCCCTAACACACAGAATCCTATAGCATGTTTCTCTCAGATAACTACCAGATTCTGAGTATTCCTTACACCACCATGGCAGAAGAGTCCTTCTCACCCCCATAGTAAGTACAAAAGAATAAGACAGAGTCTCTTCAGCAAGCATTGTCTTACCCTGGGAAAGCAGAGAACAACTTCAATACCAGTAACTGGTACACAAATACATCAATATATCTTATTTAGCCCAGCCTCATGCACTTAGACTTAACTCTCCAAGATTATGAATTTGTATAAAATTAGTGGAAATAAATTATTTTCTTTTCATCTGCAAAAGAACAATGAAGAGGAAAAAGGAGCAGAATTACTAGTTTTGTCCATGCAGTTCTCTCTTCCATCCATCTTTGAACACCATTCCCCCCCCTCTTTGTTTTTTAAATCATCATTCTCATTATTCGTTAAAAAAAAAATCATGTTTAGACTAAGTTACCTGCAAAATAGCCTGGAAGAAGCAAATACGTATGACAGGCTTCTTCTCATTAAATATCACATTGATAAAACATTCCTGAATTTTTTAAAAAGTTGCAATACGAAATATTTGAGAGAAGAATATAGGCCAAGGCATTTAATTGTACAAGTTGCCAAAAATCAAGGTGCTTATTATATAGTAATTAGAAGATTGCACAGAAGTTTAGCAGTCAATTTCACATATAAATTTCACAATTTCATATTAGATGACAGGCGTCAAAAAAATCCCGTATCAAATTGCTTTGAAGATCTTAAACTAATTCCTTAGCAGAGAAAGGTGTTCCAAACAAACCAAACCCACAACACTGGCTAAGAGCCGCTGTTCTTACTGAGCTGAACTTGGACTTAGGTGCAGTATTTTTAGATGAAATCAGAGTGAGCAGATATTACCCCATGAGAAGAGAACATTACGTTTTTGGCAGTGTATTAAGACAACTCAGTGTTTTTTTGTATACCAGACTATAAAGTAGCCACATACTGAAACAGCTGAAATAAAGTTGCTATCAATCTTGGCACATTAGATATAAATGCAAGCAAAACTGCTATTAAAGCCTGCATCAACTGTTGCAGAGTAAATCTTATCTCCTTTTTCTCCTCTCAAAATTTTCAAAGCAGACCATCTGTGTCCAGTGTAGTATGAAACTGACTAGGTCATTATGTATGTCAAACAGACCAGAACAAGTAAACATTAAACCCCATCAAGATTAATTCCACTCTAAATTCTAGGTGTATCTCTAAATTATTTAAATAAAATATTGATAATTTTAAGACACCACCAATAATGCAAGATTCAACAAATGAAACCACTATAAATCATACTTTATTGTGAACAGCCCAAAAACATACCTACCCTTTATAAACTCTTCTAACCAATGTCAGAAAACAAAGCAAGGTCATGCAGATTATCTGTTGAAACTACTCTTTCCTACAAGGGCAGAACTTGAAGTATATACTTGGAAAGGTACTTGACCCTGAATGACACTCTTGACTACAAAAAAAAAAAAACAACTTCTTTTCTAAAAACGATATGAAGCTGCAAAGAGGCAATAAAACCCAGTGTTTTTCTTCTTTTCCATCCAACTGATGCCAGGAGCAAGCTTATTGCTACCTCCATAAAAAAGCAGAAATCACTGGAATTGAAACATAGGCGTTATGTATCGGTATCTTAACATTTTCAGAAGCCCTTGTTCAGAACAATTCAAAAAATTTAAGACAAAATTGATTAGCTGTGAGTTTTTACCTCAGACTGCAGGTGCTGGATCACAACTGTTAATGCTTCAAACTTCTTATTACCACTTGTCAGAAATTTTTTCAGCTGCAGGATGATTCCATTTTGGGTCTCACATTTTGTTTTGTACTGTGTCAACTCGGCTGTTTTTGTGCCAGATGAATGCACATCTGTGGAGGCTTGAGTCTGTATGCACAAGCTCTTGGGACTCCGCTGCTTGCCCTTGTCAACTAAAACAATAAAAACAAATTAATACGTACTTTATGTTGAGGTCTTGCCAAAACTTAAGACAGGTGCAGAATTCTTACAATTACTTCCTGAAAAACTAACTACAAGAAAGGGTTATGTTAGTAGCAGACATATCATCTGCCAGGTTAATTTCTAACACCATAACCTTGTATACAATGCTCTGCACTTCAGCCTCACCTTCATGTATTCCATGGCTTACTTTTTAGCACACTCTTCACACTGTGCTTTGAATAAACTTTTTCATGAAATGCAAGATCTCTGTCATCCTACCTATCCAGTAACTTATTTCTAACATAAGAGCTGGCCACTTGTTTGCAACAGAGATTTCATACTTCCTGCATTCTAAAGCATTACTGAATTCAAGACCATTTTCCCTACATTTACTTGGTCTTTTTCCTCTTTTCAAAACTGTCACTGCAAAAACCGTCCTCTCTGCAGCTCAGGTTTGAGATTTATTAACTAGATGTCTTGCAGCATTTTAGTGCCAGCAAGTTCAGTCACGAGGATAAGACTTTAAAAATGCTCTAAAATGTAGTATATTTCAAAGTTTGTCCTGCCACTATTCACAGTCCAAAAATTACATCATTGATTTGATATTCCTAGTTACGCTGCAACCTCAATCCTTTCACAGTACACAATCTTCTCATGTCAGAGGAAACCACATTACATAATCCTTGACTCGTAAACACTGTGGAAGTTACAGGTTTCTCTGCAGCCTTCAGACTGGAAAGGGAGTAAAGTACTGCTGTGCAGATAGGGCCAGTATTCCCCGTTTGATCCCACAGAGAACAAGCAAACACTTTTGCAATAAAAGGCTGATGCAATACGTAAATATCCCTTGGCAATTTAATGAAGACACCTAAGCAGATTACTTTGTACAGTTTCAACTTAACAAGATTTCTTCAAGATAATGTGAGAAAACCTGAGAGGTGAGATTTGGAGAAAAGAAAAATGCAGAAAAATAGGAGACAAAATAACCAAGGAGAAGTAGTTGCTCACGAATCCTTTCTAAAGCCTGAGCCACTGGTTTAAAGGTTGTCAAGTGACTCTGGAGTAGTCCCAGTGGTCTAAGGGTCAATGACACAACTGGACACAGTATTAATAACAAAAGCTTTGATTCTCAGTTAATGTCAGTCTGACTGACACATCAACTATTGCATTAACACATCAGTCTTGCACAGACTTCACTTGTTTTCAAAGCATTTGAAAACAAGTTTCCTGTTCAAAATACCTATGTCCCCTATGTCTCTCTTACTGAGCCAGCTATAAAGTGCCTCCTGAGCCTACTAATTTTCCATATAAATCCTCTTTAGGCAAGATTTTCTGTGAACCTTCATAGTTAGAGAACTGTCAAGTATATTGCTTTATCATGTTCAGAGGCTCTTGTATTCTTTTATTCTACACTTCTGCTCAGAGATGCTGACTGTTAAAGGGTATATTTTCCATTAGAAATATTATTAGAAATAATACTGTCTTGCAGCTTAATAGCGGAGCTGTTAAAGGGTCTGTCAACATAACCCAAATCACAATACAAATCTGTAGGAGAAAAAGATCCAGCTCGACTGCCAGTTCCAGTGAGCTTATTTCTACCACTGTTTTAACTAATGTGGCCACTTCTTTTCTCACAGCGCAGACAAAACGATGTCCTTTGAGCAGGCCTACTTAAATGACAACATTTGAGAGCAACCATATCAGATTTCCAAGCATCTTACAGAGAATACTGTGTTTAGCAAAATAGTGGTTACTTTTTGAAGCTCCTATTAAAAAAAAAAAATCACAAATGACAATAATGAAGGAGAGAGGAAAAAAAAAAAAAAAGGAGTGGTGACTAGAGAATAAACATGTACAGTCAGTCCTTCCCTGCCCTACTGGCTCACATACTCCTACTCTCTCATATATTCCACCTCCCTTCCTTAATGCCCCACTTACAATAAATAGAGAACTAGAGCACTCTTCTTGATTTAAGGGTACTGGGTAAATTCACTGATACAGATGCTAATGCCATCACCTAATTAATAATATTTGTAGGACCCTGACAGAGCTGTGCTAAACCTGAATAAACATTTGCACACAATTTTTATTCTGGGAAAAAATTATATCACATTCAACTTACACAACATGAAGTTATTTCATTTAAATACCATGATAAAACAGCTAACTAGAAACGACACAAGACTCCAGCATCCACTGTTTCCAGAGTTCAGCCAGCCTTTATCAGTTTGCCAGTTTCACATCACTGCTTTTATCATTGTGCCCAGACTACCAAGTCTTTTCCTAGCAGCTCATTCAAACATCCAACCAAGCCAACCCTGGATACTATACTAAAAAAAGCTGAACAAAAAAAAAATGCACTAGAGAAATTCAGTGACATTCCTGTTGGCAATTTTATCATAGATATGTGCTATACACAGCCACTTCAAATGTTGAAAATAATTTCTCTGCTAGCATGAACACTCTATAGCATGAACTGCCTCTACAGATTAACACCAGCAACACTCCAATGCTTATTTATGGCCTATGTACCTCTGGGCAATGACAGATTGTTTCCAGATTTGTTCAGAAGGCATGCTGTTATGTCAAAACAAAAGCCACGCTTTCATTAAAACAAAAGCATCATGAGTCTAATTACTGATACAACACATCAGTGATGGACTCTAAATTAAAGACAGTATTAGTTACCAGCCCAAGTCCTCCTCCCTTTGGCCTTTTCTACTTGCCACCTTTATACAGTCAGACTTGTAAAGCAGAACAATTTCCACCCTGAAGTTAGGTTCTGGACTCCTCACCAAACAAAAAAACACTGTGAAAAACACTGGGCTCAAAAACACTGTGCCCAATCTAGCTGAAATGATTGGTTTCTGAAGACTAGAAATCAGATTCTCAAGTACCGTATGCAGCACAGTAACCAGACAGAACCACCAGCTAAGGTCATATCCTTCTTCATTCAAGTGAAAAAAAATTTATATATATATGTAAATATAAATTAGCAGTGAGTTTGCAAAGACTAAGCTTTTTGATCACTGAATCATCCACAGATTTGATATCTGTCAAAAATAATACCCCATGACCTTGGAAAAGGTCCAAAAACCCTCCCACTCTCTCTACAGCTGACTCCATTTCTTTGGGGAGAATATTAGACCCATCCCAAGCTTTTCCATAAAGCAAACTGTTTCCCATACATAGCTTCTCTAGTTAATAATAGGTGTTCAGAAGCAAGAAATACACCACTGTCTGTACATTAGGGTGTGTTCTGTAAAGTTTCATTTAAGTGCTGGGGTATTGCCCAGTATTTCACATTGTACTTGACTGGCTATCTCGTGGCTTGCCAGGTATCACTGGTGTCCTGAGCCTCTTCTATCTTGTGCACTGTTGCTAGATGACCAGATGAAACATCTATCAGCCACTTTCTGGTTTGCAGAACCAAACTGAAGCCCTCCTTTGCTCATCATGTACCAGGAAGGTCTGTGTGGTACTGACCATGTCAGCCACAAATTATTTTAAGCAAGAGACTCAATTTCTAAAAAAATTGCATTTCTTAAAAGCATTCCAAATAGCCTGAACAAACTACTTGACAAGCACAAATAGGAACAACTTCACTTCTCTCCCCACACTTCTGCAGTCACCATTGGTCTTACCCCTAAGCACTTCCTTTTCACATTCCTCATCCAAACTGTTAGCTTCTATAGGTTTTTCAAAACCCACATGTGTCTTGTGTAAGCATTTTTCAAAGAAAAATCCTTGCTCAGTATGTTCTCTTGTAGGAAGATGCAGGCTGGTGAAAACTTTCTGCCTCTCCTCCATTTTCTGGAAAGCCTTGTCTACACATGTTAAATTGGTGCTCACTTCTTTGATCAGGAAGACCAGATCAGCCTGAGTATTTAATCGAGCTTCCATTTCTTCTCTTACTCTCCGGATTTCCTCAAGCACAGTTCTTATATCCAAGTGACTGGACTTCACCTCTGCTTTGAGATCTTCTTTCACCTGTAGCTGGCTTCTCTGCAGTGCTAACACTGTTCCGATTTCCTTTTGAGATGTTTCCATATCATGCTTTAGTTCCCTCTGTCCAGCCTGCATTGCCTCCTGGCTAGCTTTCACTTCTGCCAACAGAGCAGCGAGGAACTCCATCCCGATGCCACAGGAGTCTCAGGATCTCTTCCAGTGTCACAGCTTCAAAGTCATCAGGAACATCTGTGAGCTGGTAACAGATTTCCCTGGATAGCAAGAGAGCTAGCACATAGCCCCTGTTCTGGTATCCTACCTCAATTTACAGCATGCCGCAGTGAAGGTACTAGGCAAAAGTCTAGTACAAGGTGAGGCAAAGGCACTCAATAAAATACTTCAATAAGCAGGGCTCTAGAGCCAGAGCTCCTTCTCAGGATTCAGCCACAGCACGAATCAGTTTAATTGGCAGATTATGCCACACCTGGATTTTTAAAAATCTTTTGCTGACATCACTGTATGTGGGACGTCACCCCAAAAGCCACTCCCAACAGTCATTTGATCTGTGCATCAATCAAAGTACGCCTGGGCACCTGTAACCAGGTTTGTTGCAACACAGCCACACACTCTGCAAGAACAGAGCGCCCTTCCTTTCCAACACAAAGGCTCAAAAGGAGCCTGAAATGCCTGCAGGAGCTGAAAGCCAAACAGTTCAACAGCACTTAGTTATTTCAATCATGTATTCAACAGGGTGATTATGCACCTGTCCTTCTGCTAATGTTTGCAGTGAGGGTTCAGGAGTACATCCATGAGCACCTTGGACATTGGCCCATTCCCACTGAATGTCCTCCTCATTTCCACAGCTAGCAAATGCTCTTTCAGCAATCTTTGAAAGACCCCAGATCCTGAGGAAGCCTTCTAGTCCACAGTTACCATAGCAATATGGGAAAAGTAACTAATGAGGTATTTTTGGCAGGTGAAGGAGGCTAAGCCTTTTAGTTACCAGGTCTGAGTGTGTTAACTTTTCTCTGTGCAAGCAAAGGCTTCTTACTTTTAAGCACAGAACTCATAATAGGCCTAGGTGCCATGTAAAAACAGGTAGATAATGACACCAGGCTGCTGGCTGCTTTGTCACACAGCAATTTAATTACACAGTCATTGGATTTAGTTTGGAAAAAGTGACGAACACAATGTATATCTTGGTCTACAGAAGGCATCAGTCACTGCCTTCAAAGAGGTAGAGTGAGCTGGTATTCTCATTCAGAGCTTGCAATGAAAGTTTACAGCACACTTTCCCATCCACCTCCTGCAGTAGTCCAGGTGTACTCGTGGGACTGGGAAGGCATTAGAGAGATCCTCCAGGCAGGGCACATTACAGCTTGCAGGCATCCCTCAACTGTCCTGCTATTGATTGCAGTGGTATCACAGCCCCTGGTGGACACAATGCTGATGGTGGAGCTTTTTTTCTAAGTCTCTGCATCATCTGCCAGAGAGCCAGACATGGGCTTTCTGATGGGATTTCCTCAGTACAGCTACAGGCCACACGTTTCTTCCTCCCTCAGCCCCTTGCCCCCTTTCTATCTGGAGAGCTATCCCAAGAGCTCCTGAGCAATCATATACAGTCACCACTAAGAATCGATACACAAAACAGACTGCAGAAGCTCAATCTGGACATTGAGATCCAGATTTTGTCCGTATCTTTGACAAAATATTTAGGTAGGTGAAGAGAGGCAGGTATCGGCACTAGCAATATTTCTGCATCCATAGACCAACATCTGCGGTAATTCAGCTCAGCAGTGTAACACTTCATTTCAGGTAAGCTTGCTCAACTTGGCAGCTAATGACACACAAACAATAGCTTTTGGCAATGCACAACCTTCCCAATCCATAAATCATCATCCTGGAATTACCAATTTCTGCTGTTGTACGTCAGCTTCTGCTCCAACTAAGCTGTCTCTATCCTTGATGCACCTCTAGTACCTTAATATTTTCTTGTTTTTATGAGAAAAACCTCCTGATTTTGTAGACTAACAGAAGTCAAACACTGGTGAAGATTTCCTCTCAAGAGTAAATTAATCATTAGTCAAAAAAAAAAAAACCACAAATCCTATTTAAATAAAAACTGGTCTATTTGGCTGGGATGTTTGGGGTTTTTTGTTTGGTTGGTTCATTTTTTTAAAGTATTTCTTCTGCTTTATAAAAATACAGAAATCCTTTACAGAATTAGCTACCAGCAAACACAAACAAAAACCACTCCTATTTCTATAGCTCTAATATTATGAGAATAAAATCCATGAAGCTAAAACATCTGAGAAAAGCACCATGCATAGTTCTGAAGTAAACACAGAAACTCACTAAACCACAGTAACAGTCATATTTTACAGTGCTAAGCAACAAACCATATTTGAAATTAGACAAAAGAGTTTACACAAAGCTTACAGTGATTCATACAAAAAAAATCCATTACTTGGACCTTCAGGATGGTTTCACGTTCTGTATGGCTGACTAGTCTGTACAACTAGGACTTAGGTCAGACTTAAAACAGCAACCAGATATTTTTACTTCCCAAACATGAAAGAGGAAGTGTCTAGTTGCCTCTATATATTGACTTATCCCTTTAAGAAGTCTGGTTTACACCTATTTATAATTGGTAACTGAATACACTCCCCAGCCCGAAAAGAAAAAAAGGCCCAAACCAAAAAACCACACACAAACAAAAGAAATCCCACCATTAGATTTCTTGGCATTAGTCTGGCAAAGAGCTTGAGAACTAATGAGAAAGTCCAAATTAAAAATGAAAAAGCAGAGTAAGGACTAGAGAGAGCTACAGAACAGAGTACTTGCTACACATAATAGGAGGGAACAACTGGACAAGAATATATCCTTGCTAACTAGATATATACTCATATTTATGAAATCAGCCAAGTTACAATTAAAATACTGAAATAAAAGTAAGGAAATGCTGCCAACTCATCCCACACTACACACTGAACCAAGTTATGGAAAGCATTACAAAACATGTGTCCTGTACAATATTAACAGTCCTGGCACACTTACAGCTAACTGTGTTCAGTGGAGTTAGGGAAGTGATTGTTCCCCTGCACTCAGCACTGGTGAAGCTGCACCTCAAATACCGTGTTCAGTTTTGGGCCCCTCACTACAAGAAGGACACTGAGGTGCTGGAGTGTGTCCAGAGAAGGGCAGTGAAGCTGGTGAAGGGTCTAGAGAACAAGTCCTATGAGGATCGGCTGAGGGAACTGGGGTTGTTTAGCCTGGAGCAGAGAAGGCTCAGGGAGACCTTATCACTCTCTACAGCTACCTGAAAGGAGGTTGTGGTGAGGTGGGTGTCAGTCTCTTCTCCCAAGTAACAGTCCAAGAGAAAATGACCTCAAGGAGCACCAGGGAAGATTTAGATTGGATATTAGAAAAACTTTCCTTTACAGAAGGGGTTGTCAAGCACTGGAACAGGCTGCCCAGGGAAGTGATGGAGTCACCATCCCTGGAGGTATTTTAAAAAATGTGTAGATGTGGTGCTTAGGGACATGGCTTAATGGTGACCTGGCACTGCTGGGTTAATGGTTGGACTTGACAATCTTAAAGGTCTCTTCCAACCAAAAAACGATTCTGTGATTCTGGGAGTTTTGAGCTGGATCAAATTTCTCCAAATACACTGATAAACACTAAAGTAAACTTGAGGGTCTGCCTGTTTTTATTCAAGCCTGAAGAACACAGACCTACACTGCTGACCTCTACTTTACATGTTTTACCTTTTCCTCTTGTGAGCAAGCTAGTCCTACTGATGTGACCCATGGGTCTGATTCTGGAGATTTTCCCTTCAGGAACTATCAAATCTCACTCTCGCATCTGAATCAGCCCATAGCTATGTACGTAATTTCACTCTGTATGTTAATCTTTCCACAGCTAGTTCTGAAGCCTCAAAAAACTTCTACAGCTCTCCCACTGTCCTCACCTGCTGCCTTCCCCCTTGCTGCAATGTGTGTAAGCTATTTGAGCAATGCAATAGGAATACCTATCAACCACTAGATCTCATGGCTTTGATATTAAAGTTTGCCTTGTGACAAGCTTACAGCACTTCAGAGAGGGAGACTTAAGAACATCCATAAAACTAAGGAAGCTGTTGGGTTTAATCTGCCACAGTACATGCATTATCTTTGAGAGGACCTGAAAATTTAGCTAGCTGTAAATTACCACCCTAAATTCTTTCAAAACTCCTGCTCTAGGCTATAAAGCCAGGAAGCAGTTCCAGACAAATACACAGGGAAAGCAGTCACAAACCTAAATTAATAGTGTCTGTGGAGAGCTTGACAGGATAAACTTGGAGGGAAGTTTTCTAACGCCCCTAGCAGCTCCACAGCTTGGTCAACACTCAGTTTTGCCTACATCTGGCTTGGCAAGTGGTGAACACCCATCTTCTTGCTGTGCTTCTCAGGGTCCAGGCTGGTGATTGTATGAAGACAGACTCCTGAAGAATTATGTTCTGTTTCTAAGCTCTGCCTCAGGCCTGTCTGCATAATGTGGTGCAGACAGACCCAAATTGCCCTGTTCACGTGTCAAGTATGTCAATCATGAGCAAGTTCCAGTCCACAGGCAATCAACTTCATTTTTCAGAGTTGTGCCTGAACAATCCATCCAAATGAAATTCTGAAGACAACGCTACACCTCAGAAACTTGTCTAACTACTTATTCAGCTGGTCTTGTCTCAAGAAGTTGGGGGAAGAGAAACAGCACTTCTCATCTTTCATCTCCCCCTGCATCAACGTGATCTGAAGTCCAAGACAACTAAATGCTTTCTAGAGCAGAACTGCAGCTCTCACTTTCACATACTCTTACTGTAACCTCCCCAGTTTCCCTTCTTTAGAGTCAGGCACTAGCCCATGTCCAGGAACATCAGGTTATTTTAGCTGTCGTCGAGCCTTTTTCAGAACAAAATAAACAGTAACCATCACAAAGGCTTTCAAGATGTGTGCAGAAACTGAACAAAATATAACTGCAGGCAGGTAAAACCTGACCTAGATGCTTAAACTGACTCAGCAGGATTAAAACATACACAGCAGAAATCCCTCTGCCTTTCTTTGCAGTTACAAAGGAGTTTCAGCATATTTTTCCTTAAATGTTGGTACAGCCTGGAGGGAGAGTGCAGAATCATCACATATTATTCCAGGCATTCAGTTTGCAGAACTGTTTCTGAAGTCGGCGTCTGTCGTCTCATGCCAGCTCATCCGCTGACTTACAGTATTACAGCACTGACTTCTAGCCTCAGTACAGCATTTCAAATCCATCCCTTTTCACTCCTCACTTCTAGCCACAGAACTGTATAGTTGTGGCAGTTTGAAGGAAAAAAACTGCTCGAAGGCTTTTGTTTTAAACTGACCAATTGAATTATTCCCTTCCATGTTACGATCGCCCATCTCATTGGCGGAGAAAGTTTCTCGCGAGGGTACTGTGCCTTTAAGAAGCTGCGGGCTCGGGCGGCTTCGGGGCATTCGCAGCTTTCGCGGCTTTTCCCGGCTTTCTGGTTTTCGCTGCTTTCGCGGCTTCTCGCGTCTTTTCTGCTCTCCGGACACTCCCGGCTCCGCGCTGCGGGAGGCACTGCAGGACCTCAGCTTCGCTCCGGGAAAGAGGCTTCTCCAGACACTGCGGCTTGGCTCCGGGGACCTTACAGGCTGCCGGAGTGGAGCGAGACTTTGCGCTGGGGCAGCCCCCGCCACGCCGCCTGGGACAGACTGCTCGCCTGGAGACTGCTCCTTGCCTGCCGTAAGGCTTTACCCTCTCTGCCTGCCAGCGCCGCCGCTTCCAGTCCTGCTTCGCTGCTACAAACTGCACTATAAGAATCCGGTAGGAACAGTGCTTTGCACATTGGAGCCCGGCGTTCGTAACAGCCGCGGTTTCCCTTTGTTCACTCCACGAAAGCGCACACGTGGCCGGTGCCATTTTTTCGGACTGCACGTGGCACCGTCCCCCTTTCTCTCTTTTCTCGCATTTAACCCTCGCCTTTACATCCTGCACAGACTCTCACATTTTGCATTGGTTTCTCCCTGCATATTATATATATTTTGTTCTAGTTTTAATAAAGTTTGTTTCAGTTTTCCAAACGTTCAGAGGTCTCACAAAATCTTTCTTTTCCTTTTCGTATCTCTGCTTTTTAACCCTTTTCTCTCCCGGAGGAGAGGGGTTCAGGGATAGGAAAGGACTCGTCCCCGTGCTCGGCTTGCCTCAGCCGACCGGCGACAATAGTCTCTTTATACGCACGATAGTGAAAAGGGAAATCTCAGATGTATTTACATACTTCAAAGAGTTCCATGCCTGTTTAATGTTTTAATCGCATGCTTAACACACACGTATCTTGCAGCACTGGCCACACAGGGTTTCACGCTGGTTGGAGCAAGTCTCCTCTGAAGCAGAACCTATTAGCATGTCAAATGCTTCCCTGTCCGTTACAATGCTATTAGGTAAGAAACCAAATGTTTACGGACAACACCTGAGTACTGCAGCCTAAAACTGTTACCTAGAAACTGTAATATACTGCTTGCAGCTCTTCATTAGCTTCCTGCTTGTTGACACAACAAATGGAGCATGAACCAAGGGCACAGTTTCCTTATGGCATACTTTACACAGAAACAGGGTTTGAGGAAGAAACCTGCAAATATTGGCAACTGGGAAGAAACCAAGAGATAGCAAGCAAGGTCAGTTTTCCATCCACTCACCTTTCTAAGTGAGCTTTCGCACAATCTCCACAAAAGGTTCAGCAGCCTCAAGCAGTTCTTAACTCCTTCTGTACAAGGGTTCTTCTGCTCTGAAGTGATAACCCACAGTGTGTAGCAAGCCCTCTGCCCTACAGTGTGATGGCCTGGCCTTTTTCTGTTGGGTTATGAGCATGCTCCTGCCATCTTTTTTGTGAGGGAGAGTGCTCTCTCTGCAATCAGGAGATGCTGGGGCCAGCCACAAATCTAAGGCAAGCAAAACACCAACAATCCAAGTGTGACATTGCACTAAGGATCCACAATAAGCCTCAGTGCATCATCTTTCCAGCTCCTACCACAAGAGACTCTTACCCACATGACAGCCTTTGAACTGGGTTCCCTGTGGGTACATACCTATTAAAATTAACCATCCATTAAAGCCACAGTATTTCTCAACCAAAATCGTGCCTTCATTCAAGTGATTAACCCTGATGTGGCTTTGTTTCCCTAAGATGTCACCTGTCCTATGGAATATAGCTCTCAAGCTTGTACAACTGTTTTGGGATGTTGTCAAATGTACTACTCATAACCTGGTACACCATGCTTTTCCACCTAGAGAAACATGTTAACGAAAATTTTCATTTTCCAGCAATTTGGTATGATCTGTTACTATACTGATTAAGCATATAGAATCTCCACGTTGTATTACCTTTACTCGCATTTCTGAAAGTTCTGATTTGTTTTAAAATCTACACTAACGATATACTGAAGCTTTGCAAGGAGCTAGATTATAATATTTGTAAAGATACCTAAAGTAAATCTGAGAAAATGCATTACCTTCCAAGCTGCAGGTGGCTTCCAAAGGAAAAGCAGAGATGAGCATTAGCTCAACTCATGGCACTGCTGCAACTGCCTGATCAACTACCTGTGCATTTTTTAAAGAACA
The DNA here is from genome assembly GCA_009769605.1 of Bucorvus abyssinicus. Lineage (NCBI taxonomy): Eukaryota > Metazoa > Chordata > Aves > Bucerotiformes > Bucorvidae > Bucorvus > Bucorvus abyssinicus. The sequence continues at coordinate 32,903,181 of CM020026.1, forward strand.
AGTTCTGAAGGAAAGTCCATGATCAAAGACTCTTTTGCACTGTGCCCTACACTGTCTTAGTGTTACACATTGCTTTGTCATTTCACCAGTAGCTGCTTCTTTGTCATCATCAAGAGTGGAAAAGTTAGTATCAGGTGAGATGATGTCAAATGGCCACACATTTTGTCAACCCTAGTAGTGGTGCATTGGCAAAGTCAGTGACAATGGCAGGAAAGAATTTAAAAAACACTTCAAAATAGCAATGTTCAAATTTTCTAGGAGATTATAAGATTGGAAAGGACAGTCTTTACAAATCACATTTTACAAAGGACTTAATGGAGTCCTGGACTTGAACATTGTGTAATTAACATACCAGACAAATGTCTGCCTGTTAAATGCATAGTACACATGCAAGCCTGACTAATACTCTGAAATCTCAACCTTGTGACCTTACCGCTTTTCACCATATGTACAACAGGCCTATCTTACAGAAGCACTAGCTGAGTTCTGAACATGTAACGTAAAGCAATTTTGTCTTAATATTGCATTCACAATATATTTAGTCAAGTTTACTGGAACTGTAACACCCAGAACTGAATTAGGTTTTCATCTAGCTAGTACATATCAAGCTTGAATACAAGCCACACATCAACTACAGAGATAAAAATATTAATAAGCTCACCACACATTCAGAGATGACTGCAAACCAAACAAACATTTGAAATGCTATGCAACCTACAGAAGACAACTCTAACATGCACCAGCTAGACTACCAGGGGATCAGGGTTGTTTTTTGGTTATTTTCTAAATTACCAAAAGGAATATTGTTGTTTGATTTCTTAGGTTGTTCTGAACTAGGATGAAGCCTGACACATGCTAGTTAACCATACAGTGCTATGTATCACCATCTAAAAAAAAAAAAGGAAAGGAAATATGGTAGAACTAGTTTACTGTACTAATAATGCCAAGCCTAGAACTATGAATGTTTTTATATGAGAGAAATTGGCCTTATGTACACTAACAAGACAACTCTTCACCCACCTTAAAAACAATCCACTACAGTGAGTCATCCGTCATCCATTTTTAAGGTCAAAGATGACAACAGGATGGAACGTAATAGCATAAGGATGTGTTATGGTGTGCTGATGCCCTGGCCAATAAGGACCAAGTTACAGTTTGTGAACTACATCTTAATCTATTATCCTTGATTTAGGCATTTGAATTTTGCCACATCAGTTCATCATGTATGCCACATGCAATCTTAAATCTTTGAATTTCCTAGCTTTTCAAGGAAAATAATTCCTGTAATTGCTAGCTTCCAATATGTTTACATAAGGATTTTACATTAAGTAAATCTGCAGTTCAGGTATTGCTCTGAGTAGGCAAAGACACACCTGAAGCAGTCTTCTTTTCCTACATACTTTCTTATAGTTGCAGCTGTGCCTTGTCATCCCTGAAACACATACCTGCCCAAAGAACCAAGCACAGAGTGATGCTGAAGACAGACGCTCCTCATTCCTCTTCTGCTCCTATTTCCTCTCTTTTGTCTCTTCTCTCCATTTCCACCTCCTGTATAAGAAGTTGCTGCTTGTTGTGTGGTGCCCTCTACTGCTTCATCACAAGTACAGTTCATGGCACATTTCTGCCCTTCATACTGCAGCCTCTGTCTACAAAGGCAGGATCTAGAGTCAATTGGGACAGGGAATCCCACCATGATTTGCTCACACCATCTGCAAGCCCTTCCCAGATACCATTAATTGCCTCTCTGGTGCAAATCCTGATCCCTTCTTCTTACCTCCATATCCTTCTTGGACATACTCATAGAATCATGGAATGGTTTGGGTTGGAAGGGACCTTTAAAGATCACCTAGCTCCAACCCCCCTGCCATGGGCCAGGATACCTGCCACTAGACCAGATTGCCCAAAGCTCCATCCAACCTGGCCCTGAACACTTCCAGGGAGGGAGCATCCACAGCTTCTCTGGGCAACCTGTTCCAGTGTCTCACTACCCTCACAGTAAAGAATATCTTCCTAACACGGAATGTCAATCTACCCTCTTTCAGTTTAAAACCATTACCGCTCATCCTGTCACTACACTAGCTGACAAGGAGTCCCTCCCCGTCTCTCCTGTAGGCCCCCTTTAAGCACTGCAAGGCTGCTATAAGGTCTCCCACTTAGGGCTCCCAGTTTCCCTGTCTGCAGACACTTAGACATGGGGTATCTTCACATCTGGAAAAAGACTTTCAGAAGGAACAGTGAGTGTGTCGGGGGATGTTACAGGAAGAAGCCCACTATATATCCACACGTATGTAGGAGGCCCTCACACCACACCAGAGAGCAGAATGATGTCAAGACAACCTTTCTGCTTTTCCAGCCTTTCTGAAGATGCCAGCTTTCATTTGCTATCAGGGGCAAAATGGCTGAAGTGAAGCCAGAAAGGAAGAAACCATTAGAGTTTCAATGCTTGGACTCATTTCTTCCTTAATATTGTAGTCCACCATATTATGCTCAACCTCAGAAACACAGGGCTGGAAGAAGCCTCCAGAAACCATTCACATCACTCCTTGTTGGGGAGTAAACACTACCTAGATATAAAACGTATTTCATCAGATGGCTCAACTGTTTCAAGTCTTACCACAAAACATCCCCCTTGCATTTTTTCATTATACCTTTTCTTCCAACTCAAACCTGATCCGATTTCATGTAGATTAAATCACTGACTATAATCTCTCTATGCACCACATACTTCATGCAGATACTAACAGGCTAGCTGAGAAGTTTTCTCTTCTGCTTTCACACGTGCACAGTAGTCTCCTGTGTTCTGGAAAGTCAGATATGTAAACAGCTTAACTATTTTTCAACTACTTTTTAAACACGCTTCCTTCCAAAAGGGTTGGCAAGCATTGTTAAGTATGCTAGGGATAAACAAGTAACTGGGAGAGGCTGTTACTTAAAAATCCAAGTAAAAGTAGGTAAGAGAATTAATTTTTTGCATCACAAATTTATTCTAGATCTCTGTATCAAACTCGGCTCCAACAAACCTAGGTTTTAACAGCTAACTGTAGAAAGAACTCCAAACAAATCCAAATAGATTCTTTTGCATACAGAATTAGGAAAGTCACTTTCTGCTTAGATACGCTGGAGGTCTACTTTGTTGCAATAAAGGCAAAAAACCCTCAAGCAATCCACCCAGAAATAATTTGGAATTTTAACTGGATCACTGAACTTCATTTCATCAATTGTGCCTAACCCCAATTCAATGTAGCAATTCTTCCTTCACAACCAACATGAGTAGTTAATTGTCAGATCATTTATTAGCTCAGCTTAATGTTTGATTTAAGAATTTGTGTTTCTCTCTAGTTTTTCTGAACTACTTCAAGTCTTTCAGAATAAGAGTCTTTGTAAGGCTCAGTAATTTGCAAGGAATCATAATCTTTCCTTGAAAACAACTGTACAAAGAGATCTGTAAAATCATTTGTGACCACAAGACTTGCATATTAATATGAAACATCATTTCTTGCACAGTATCTGCAGCTATCTTGGATGGAGAGGACAGAGTGGCTTTTAGTTTGAACTCAGAAGCTATTTATTCAATCACACTAGTATGTGCTGATGTTATATGACTGCAACAAATGTCACTGACTTAAGTGTGGCGCTAAAATGCTGCCTAAAGGATATTATGGAAGAAAAAGTAGGACAGGCAGTGGGAATTTAAAGAGCCTCCAGAGCCTTGGTTATCTTTTCTATTATTGCCTTCATGCCAAAACTGTTTCTGAACATATCCAGCAAACGCTTCCTGTGTTTGTGAGACTCTACATCTATTTAAGGACAAATAAATCCAGATTAAATTCACCAATGTTGTTCTTTAAAAAGTAGGTGATAGCACGTCTAAGTGTGTAGGAAGCACTATAATCAGTGCTAAGTTATCCATAGTAATCATACTTTATCTACCAAAAGATCACTAAGAAGTTCAATTCTAACATTTTCCTCAAAGTATATGACTGCAGTTCACCATTTCAAGTTACAAAATAAATAGCTAACATCCAAATTCTCCTTTGGGTACATAAAGATTGACTTTTTAGAGAATTCACACATTTCTGAGTATAAAATACAGTATTAAAAAATGCAGAGACCAAGCTAGGACATGAATTTTGCCCACTGATTCAAAAAAATTAATTCAGACGTGATATAGGCATGATTAAGCTTTATAGGTTGGAAATGAACTGAGAGAAGTTTACAGTAAATGTTCCACATCTCAAATCCTTCAAGAATCAGCCCTAGAGTTCTTAGGGGCTGTGTAGAAAACGCTAGTGTAGCATTTCAACATTGTTCACTATGGCACCACCCAATGACCTTGTTTCAGTCAATATCTCGACTGGTTTTAATCACAGCCCCAAATGGCAACCCAGCAGGCTGCCCCTCCCCAGCCACACTGACTTCATTTGATGAGTTCAGGCTCAGTCTCAAATTAGGTTTTTCCCCCGTAACTAAAAAATAATCAAGCAGTTACTTTATGAAAAGTGTTAACCTGTACCATCATCGCCACACAACAGAGCAGGAACATACATTTACCCTATTTGCAGAGGGCTACCCTGGCATGTCTAGAAGATCATGTAAGGAAAATGGCATTAAACTTTTTCCATATGTAACTAATTATCTATTTCTACAACTGTTACATAGCTCAGTAAGACTCCAGGTTACTCTAGATCAGTACTGTTTCTCTAAGGCACTAGAAACGGTATTTGCACGTATCCACCTCTATTGAGTTTGTTCACATAATGCAAGTTATTTTCACTTTATATATCTATCACTATTGCAATTTACAGTTTAAGCATCTGTGCTAGTCAACCTTTTGATCACCTGTACCAAGACAGTTAACATGAAGTAAAGTCTCTGCAGAATGGAAAAAAAAAGAAAATAAGCAGCATCAAAATTAGATATAAGCTCAGAACTTTAGGAAAATGTATTTTAGGAAGCAGCAGCATAGAATGTCTTAGGGAATACCAGCATAGTTGAACATGTCTCAAATCAACCTTGAAACAGTACTTTAAAACTACCCTAGCACTGAAACACCATTTGCTGGTCAACTGAATAAAACAGCATCTTAATAGCACCCCTTCAGTTGCCACTGGTTAAAATCATCCATGTAAACTCAATCTTCCATGCTTCAGTGCAAGTGCAAAATAAAAAATATGGCATCTAAGGTGTCCCATATCAGCTCTAAGCACTGCTGGAACACCTCCTTTTCAAAAGACACACAAAATGGACTTACAATTCCTGGCAGTCACCACATCATAGTTAAGGACCTGTTTGTGTATTTCCTGTTAAATTAAATAGTTTTCCTATTATTAAGCAGCAAAGGTACCTCCCCAGGGACGTGTCTAGAACATTGCACACCATTATTTCAGGAACAGCCTAGGCACAACCCAATGGAGCCCATGTGAAAACATCTTGCCAAGGTGAAAATAAAACAGAGAACAGGGCAGCACCCAGCGCTTTTATTAGCCACAAGTTATAATATGGCCCCACCCTTTGAGAGGCACACAGTCCTACTGCTGCTTGCTGACTGCACCTCGAAATTGAGGGACTTCTTTTCCCAATGACTCCTAACCAAACTGCACATCTGAAGATCACTTTGTCAAAGGCTGCCCAACAGATAGGTACCAGTGCTCCCCTCAAGGAGTGATTGCTTGCTGCAGAGACCAAGCAATTTCTGTGGAGGAAATTTAAAACATTCATCACATCAGTCTTTGCATTTAAATGTTCGCCTGAGACTCTTCTCTTTAAGCTAAAAAATAACTACAAAGACAGAAGACTTAAATTTTTGCTTAATTGGGTAGTGGGCAGGGAGGGAGGGAAAGAAGACTACAGAAATCTTCTTGAAGAGCTGATACCTCAGGTAACTGCAGTGCTCAGTAGGGTGTACCTATAACTTACCACAAAGACCAAAACGAGGTATGCGAGGTTAATCCCAGTGAAAGATCTCGAACTATAAACACCTCCACTTGTGCTACTAACAAATGCAGCACAAAAAATATTCACTGCACATTACACATGCATCGTGTCTTCCTTGGCCCCAAGTCCTAGTTAAGAGATCCTTTGAGACACAGGAATACAGGTTTAATAGGGTTATGCTAATCATTTCATATTAGTACTTCAAGTGGCAAAATGTCTTAATTTGATGAGCAAGTTAAACAAGTGGCAGATTGTATAGTAATATTTGTGGCAATACATGTGCCTTAATTCTATATTGGTTATAGAAGTGGCCCATGCTTATGGATGAGAAAAAAAAAAGAAGTTTTCTAGCCTTCTGTTTTATTTGGAGTAGAAAAATATGCAAACTGGCTTTATAAGCAAGTTGACTCATTCTTCTGCTGGAAGCAGTTCCAATATTCCTGTTTTACTACTTTGAAAAGGCTTAGCACAAAGTCTGTTCTTGTAATAAGCATAAACACCACACTTTTAATAATTTCAGTGCTTCTGATAATAGCCATACTCACACACAGATAAAAATGAAGGCTACTGAAATATGAGAGTCTAAAACTATTATTAAAGAAGTGAAATGATTAGTAAGTATTATTTGTAGCATTTTCCCCACTTTTCAACTAAAGGTCTGTTAGTTCTCTTTAGGAAAAGGATGAGCTTTCATCAAAAGAATGTCTCCACAGATGTTCCCAGCTGTCCTGTTTCCTGCCTAACTATAAGTATTTACATAACATAACATACAAACTGTTTACACAAGCATCTTAAGGAACAACCTTTACTTGCTATAAATGTATAAGCAGCATACTGCCATGAGAAGTAGTAGCAAAAGTAAATTTAACCAGGACTTGAATACAGGACCCAAGGTTATTAGCACCCTTGCTATACAACCACTAGACACCAGTAAAGATGATACCAATGGAAGGTTCATAAATAGCAACTGTAAGGAAACATCTCAGACAGATACAAGCCAGGTTATTTAAGGTGTGTTATTTCTACATTTGAGTATGAGGACAGCTAAATTGATTTTTTAAATACATTTTAAAATGTTATACTGCTGATGCGTTCATTTTTCAGAAGACCAAATGCTATTTTTTCTCCCTGTAGGACAGAGAAAAGAAACAATACTGCATGATCAGGAAAAGGTAATGGGGAAGAGCACTGTTGGTAGACATCGTTAGAAAGGTGCTGGTGATACCACTAACTGTAACCTAAGTCATTAATAATAATTCTGCAGCACTAGTTCACCATATTATCATGGTAAAAATAATTGCTTGACCTCCTCCTAAAAATAAGATGTAATTCAATCACACCTTTCTGAAAACACTACTCCATTGGACCACAGACCGCAGTTATGTTTAAGGAAGAACAAACAGAGATATGCATCAAGCTAGCCAGCTTGACTAACGCAGACTTCACTGAATTTTGTTCTGGGGAAAACAAGCCAAGAGAGATGAGGTCTACTTGCAACTAAGTTAGTTTTTGGTACGATATTTGGTGAAACAGTCAAGAGCCGGTTGAAACACCAGCACTTTTCCTAAAAGCATCAAATCTATCAGCTTTGGACCTAGATTATTCCTATGCATCATGCCACTGAGGGATTAGAATTTTTTAAAATAATAAGATCAGTGGAGACACCATTACATTACACAGTATTAAATTAACAGCCAATCTCTAAACAGACATTGTCATCTCTTGCCCCTGATTGCAGTGAGAGTAGTGTGACCCCAATCTATTCAGTACTGCCTCCACGGTACTTAACATATAATTATACTTGATTAATTGAAGATGCAAGAAACTTTTTCTGCCTTCCACTCCCTTATCACATCAGAGTCTTCTGTGCCAACAAAGAAAGAACAGTAACACAAAACAGTAAGCCAACTGGCTGCAAAAACATTACATACTAGCACTGAAATTTTATGGTATAATTTTCCTCAAAAAAGCTATTGCTTTATGCTTAGAAAGCTCAAATTAAGAGGACTGAATAGGTAGTAATGCTTTATTTGTCTGTGTACAGCAAACTATTTCTACTATGGTAACAGATTCATTTCTACAAGCTGCAAAACTGGTAGAGCTAACTTTTAAAAGTTTAAATGCAGTTTTACCACACTGGAGACACCCCCAAAGTAATTTAAATGCTATTCAGGTTTTTAAGTGTAATAGTAGCTGTTCATCACTTTCAAACCCCAACCTACTTCACAGCAATAGAAGTTGCAGCCAGACCCTTTTCACCTATCAAGTGATAGGTCCCACCATCAAGTGGGAACAAATACACACTTAGAATATGCAAGGATATTAGCAGAGGTAACTTGCTAGGTCTTTTATGTTTACTCTCCAATTAACTATTCTTCTATGAAGTTGAGCTTGAAGCAGCAATTCTATTTATTTCATGTTGACAAATACTTGAGGCATCCTTCACATATAATTAAACCATTTAAGTTGAGGAATAACAAAATCCAACACCACTCACTACAGTGGAGCCAGAATGCAAAAGCTGCCATGCATCTGCTTTTCACAGTGCTCTAGTTGTTCTTTCTCCAAGGACTTTTTTGAGCAAAGCTCCTAACTTACATTTGTTTTCATGCTTTATTAAATATATGCACAGTTTAAGTGTTAACATCACATACAAACTATTGTTTTGACTTTGGTGTGGGTTTTGGTGGGGTATTTGTTTGTTTTTCAGCAGCTCCTTTCTGCTATCCAGGCTTCCTTTGAAAAGAACTAGTGTTATCTTAATTTTATATCCATCATAAATATATCAAATGGATAAGACTCGTATAGAGTACAAACTATGCTTACAAACTCCAAAACACAGAGCCCTCTGTTTAGCTATCACCTACATGTCTACTGAAGCTATAACCTATTAAGACTGAAACCAAGCACATCACGAAGGTCACTTAGTACTCAGTCTTGAATAGATGAAGTCACGAGTAAAGAGTCTTGTTGACTTCAACAGGAACATGATTAAATCCAAAATCCCCCATGAGGAATGGTTTCCAGCTATTCAACTTCTTTTGCTCAGAATAGATAAGCTGGCTTTACTTCTGAATTGTTCCTTGGTAGGTGACGCAAATATTTAACATACTCATCCTGTATGAAATCTCTCCAGCAGACTCTTAGATTTAGAATACTTAGTAGGGTTGAGTGTGTTTGCTATCTTTCTACAGTTATATTAATATGTATAAAATATATAACTGTAGCATCAGACATTAATCAGTACTTCAGTCATTCTTCGGGAAAAAAAAGCCATATGAATAGTTAAGCAACTCATGACACCTGAGGCTTTCAGAATTCTCCTTTAAGTGTGCTGCTTTGTCATGCACAAAAGTAATTCCATAGTTCCCAGTGTGACCTGAATCAGGATTTAGGGAAGAAATTGTATTGGAAAAGGATGTTATCTGCTGAAATAAACAGGTCTGTGTCTTGTTGCCAGCAAGGCAAACAAAGAAATTTTTAATATTGGTATTGCTGTAACTACATCAGTTTACTTGACAGACCCCCGAGACACCTCTTATTCCCAAGGCAGTAAGAGAGTAACTAGGTTTAGTAAGCAATGGAAGTCACCAGAGAGGTAAGAGTACTACGTACAGTTTGCTTAGGGAAAAAAGAGAAAGAGTAAGAGCAGCTAGAAGGGCTGGATGAAAACATTTTGAGACAAAACAGTTGTATAGAAACCTTGAAAAACTCTAAAGAAAAGAAACAAGAGCTTTGACTTCCATTTGCAATACTAGTTCCTTGTCTATAATTTTATCTTTATGCAAGAGAAAACATAAGTAACTCAAAGTGACTATTTTGAATCATTCATAAAAGAATGTCATTCTCTGTATGATTCTGTATAAACTGCCAGAGATACTGATTTACTCTGTCACACCATTGATGCATGAAGAGCATATGAGCACTTCAGTCACTCTCTGGAAGAAATCCTTAATTGTTTGATAAAGGAAGCAAACATCGTATTTCATCACTGAAAGACACTGGTTCATACTTAACTCTCATCTATCATGTTGATGCAGCTCTGAAGATTTTTGCAGCAGTTACTTGCTATAAGTAAGTTTTACAAGTCACAGGATGGGTAACCAAAAGTATTTCCTGAAGCATTTCAGTGTTTTTGTTTTGCTGGAGAAAACACTCATTTTATATATACCTAGCAATGCAGATGTACTACTAGTAGCTGAAAAAATGACTCTTCAATGTCTGCCTGTATTTAAAGGGAGAAGAAACTTATGGATATGATGACCTTGAAGCAGTGCAAAGCACCCAGCAATGAAAATTAGACACAAGGCAACAAGCTGAATGACCTTAGGAAAAGCTTAAAATTTTACACCAACTTTCCTCTGGACTTATTCTATTCTTAGAAGAAAATAAAAATATCCAATTTTATTTCATTTCCCCTAAAAAGGTTGCAAGATATCTAAATTACCCCAGTTACTTTGACACATGGACAAGATGTAAGCAGTGCAAACATGCTGCAGCCCAAGGATCCATTTAACTATAAATGCAATGACTAATATAGACTAACTTAAGACCGGTGTAAACAACTGTATGTACAGCCATACTACTTCCTGTGAAGAAACTGCAGCAGGCTGCTGCAAAATATCAAGTTAGAATGAAAACGCAAGAGCAAATTCCATCCTCTTTTTCCCAACAGTGCCCACATCCTAATTTCACCAAGTTATTGCACTGCAAACTGTTAGCCAGGACATGGTAACAGAAGAATCCAACTTAACCTGTGCTCTGGACTACTTTAAACCTTGATATTTCACCAATTGCTGTAAGTATCACAAGGATGCTCTACAGTCATACCAGGTGGTTGGTCTATGCTATTATGAAAGGGAGCAAAGGATGAAATCCATGATAATGCTTATTAGAAGTGCAATCTACACAAAAACTGGAACTGAATGTTGCTTACATAATGCTCATACATATTCACATTCCTACAAGGACCCTGAAATTCTCTTCCGCAATCACTCCCTCCCTTATTTGTTGACACAATCCCAAGTATGTTCTATTTCTCATTGCTTATGTGACCTTGGAAAGAAGCCACATGTCCTTTTAATCCAATTAAAACCCCTACAAGAAAAGATACTAATACTGGCGCTGCAAAACCAAATATGGCTCCTCCTGGCATTTAACGAAAACAGAACCTTTTACATTTGTGATACATATTGTCATTTCTTGATCTGCTGTTGCTGAGTGTTATGAACCTGAAATAATCACTAACAAGCTTCAATGCATTCCACTGTTTATAAAACCACAGTATATCTATACATTCTTGCACTCTCCACTATAGAGTATGACCTGGTTTTCAGATGCCCTACTTTGTTACATTCAGCTCTAGCTAACCACTGGTCAGCCTTCTGCTAACACACTGACTTCCTACAAGACACAGGGACAGCAAAGCAGAAGGAGGAAAGCAGGCAAAAAACCTCTTTAAGCTTTTGATGCTATACCATTAGCCTCTACATACTGCACATAAAGGAAACACACAGAAGGTGTATTCAGCACTTCTTATTTAGTAAAGTGCTGCGTAACTGGAACACAGGGCTAGCAATCTATTTTACATGCTATCTTTAACAGAGGCATCCTGCAGACAGGTTTTGCTTTCACATCTACTCTAAAAAAAGAAAACTACAAAGGGATTCTTAAAACTGTAAAATTCACTTGATACATGCACTGACACCTGTTTTTATTCTCTACATTATACAAATTTCAGTAGCAGTTAATGACCGCTTGGAAGATCAAACACTATCTCCTCCCCTTCTCCTTTAGGATTTTTGTCCCTGGAATATATGCTATGTGAAGATTTCACACTGTTAGCAACATCAAAGATGCAGGCATACGTACAAGGACTTTCTTACATAAGAATTTTTAGGATCAAGGTATTTTAATCCTAGCTTAAAGCTATGCAAGCAAGCTGCAAACAGAAGCCTCTATTAGGTTGGGATAGTCAGCCTATATTATGTTCATAAGTGAATTTATCACCCAGGAAGAACTCAGAAACTGGATTTACTTATCCTTAGCAAAGTAATGACATGGCGAATGGTTTACACTGCTATGCAAAATGCCAGGAGAGGATGGGAAGCTGACTGGTAGAACCAAACTCCAAAAAGTAAAAGTAAAGAGGGTGGTGCTCAAGAGAGAAAGGAAATGCCTGAGAGGAAGAGCTTCTGCAAAACTAGTTTATGTAGCTGCTTGCTCCTCCTTAAGTAAAATGCAAGAAAATTACAAATAGTGCAGTAGAGAAAAAGACTTATGTAACATTCAGGCTGCCATCAGTTTCTCTAGATGTCATGTATCTTAGCTAAAACAAACAACAAACAACTGTCAACCTCCAACAAAATGACACATGTATGTCCTGGAACAAAGCTCAGCTTCCATAATCTTGTTTGCATTCCAGAGACTTGCTTTATTTGCTTTACCTGCCACTGAAAATGAAAATCAGGTCAGATGCAGCTGAGAATTTTGTGGTGGTTTTTTTGTTTGGTTGGCTTTTGGGTTTGTGAGTTTGGGGTTTTTTAGGGGGAGGGGTGGTGTTAAACACACACACTTGAATGTCTTTATAACTTCATACTTTTTAGGTTTACATTGACACAAGTGAGCATAAAAAAGTTTGCTTGTAAATCCTACTTGCAAATAAGACGTATTTAAAATGACATGTATGGTAATAGATAACTACATGTAAGTATTCAAGTATTTCTCACAGACAGAAAGCCACATCATGACAGCCTGTATTCATTCCACTACCCTCTGTTCCCCTCCTTGCATCCAACCAAGGTATAGAAAAGACAGCAGTACTAACACATAATCATTAAAATAATTAGATAAATATTTAATAGCAGAGACTTCCTGACACTATTTTTGGGCTTATGCAAAGAAAGAGCAAATTCCAATTTGCATTTTATCAACAGAATAACCTTCTTCCAAACAAGCAGCTTGGCATAGGTGCATACACAGACAGAGACTTAGAATATGAAACTAGTTTGCTCAAAAGTCAGACTTCTGTCTGACATTCAAAAACTTTCATGCTCAGTACAGTTTTGATTTGCTCAAAATAAGCAGCTGCTGAAGTAAACAAGATATTCCCTCAATGCATGCTCTAATCAGCATCTTAAAAAAAAACCCCACAAACCTGTACGAAATATAACAGTGCTTTTCCTGTAGCCAGAAGGTAGACGAATGTTTCGGAGCAAGCCCTTTGCTGTCAGCCGCACACGCATGTTGGATAAGGAAAATTTCGGGGACCATAACATGTCTTCAGTGCAATTGGAAGATAAACAAGCAAGAAATACCCTCCATGTACTGTCACATACTACGTTTTTAAATCGCTACTGGCAGAAGTAAGCAATTCTTGTGAAAGAAAACAGGCTTGAGGAAATAATCAAGTCTCCATTCCTTTGCTCTTATTCCTTGTGCACAGACAAGCAAAAAAAAAAAAAAAAATCAGTAAAAGCAGATATCCACACTTTAAATGTTGCTGGCAGCTTCTCCTCACCAGATGTTGTGGAAACAAAGCTTGTCCTCAGAATAAAAGCGACTTAGTGATTTGGAAAACCAACAGCCCCTGAACTGCATCACAGTGTTGATGCTTAATCTGCTATGGGACTCTGTAGGCTGGGAGCTAGAAAAGGGAGGAGGAGAGGGAGGAGGGAGGAGAAGAAAGTGGGTGGTCTCCTCAGCTGAATATATCATCCAGCAATGTCACAGACATGTAATTGTTCATTGGAGACTGTAGGGAGATTATTTGAATATTCCTGGAGACATATTTCAGCTCTCCTCTCCAAGAATCCTTTCAAGGGTGCATTTTTTTTTTTTTTTTTAATACTTTCCTTCAATTGACATGAATTTATCAAAACAGATTTATCAGCTAACATTTTCTACCAGAGTTTCTTTTGGCATTAAATACTATGTCAACATTAGAGTCTTAAGAAATCCACAAACACTTCTATCCTCCAAGAACAATTCAGTATCTGAGATCTGCTTAGGGGAAACACTATTTAGCTTGGCAGCTCAACACTGCAGATGCTTCCATTTATCAGAAGAGGAGCAAGGAAGCAGGCATTAATTTCGTATTACAACAGATCTCTGCCAGCTGATTTTCAAAGGCACCCAAACACTGCAGCAAACAAGCAGTGTTGCAGGAGGTTCCTTTAAAATACATATTGCCTCCATATTTAATTAGCCCTAGCTAAAAAAATATTTCTTCTTACTATTTAATGATCTCAGAAGTTTTGCATATACCTCAGTCCCTTTCAGCTGCCACTAGAAAACTAAAATGAAAGGTAGAGTTAGAAATTAGAAAATAGGGGAGTAACTGTCTTACAGAGATTAGAAAATGTCACATTTGTCACCTATGACCATGACTGTAAGTACATGCACTGGCCACCTTCCACATTTCACTACTTTGCCTGCAGTCAGTAGCTGACTTGCTAGGCAGCCAGAGGAGCAGGGACCACCCAGGCATCTCACAGTCAATGACGGAGACAGGACAGTAACAGCTCATGCCTTCTTTTGGGTTGCTTGAAGAGCTGCCCTCCACAGCATCTGTATCTTTTTAGAGACAACAAAATTAGGTCCATTGATGCTGCACTTCTACCATTTCTCCAAACCACATCTAACGCTCTCTAGCACCTATCCCTCAGAGTTTTTCCAGCTCCAGAAACAATTAATCCAGCTTGCTCTGAAGCAGGTATAACCCAAAGCAAACATAATCACACCAACAGGTCTTATCCCAGCAGTGCCTTACCTGTCCTCTTCTTACCACAAATCTAGTATATTTTAACAGCATGTCTTACTTGCTCAAGACATGTAACGTTTTAAACTCTCCATCTACCATATCAGCCAGAGCTGAACGTAGCATTTTGCCACTCTGTCCAGGTCTCTGGGTATCTCTAACATCACACAGACCAGTACAGTGACAATAAAGCAGCTCACTGTAAGCAGAGCAAAAGAACTGCAGCCTCGCATCAAGACCATCAGACCCATCAAGCCAACCTCCACAGCTTACTGCCAGAGAATATTGCTGAATGTTTTATGATCACATACCAAAAATACTTATTTACCAGCATGGTGATGTACCAGTACTCTGAAGTACTGTTAATACGCCCTCAGTCTGCACATAACCATTCAAAATAAGTACAAAGGCAGTAAATTAGCTTTTTTGTTTGGTTCCCAAGGCAGCCTCTGCACACAGCAGTGCATGCATGTCATTACCGCTATAGCATACTCATCTATTCCTTGTAGACTGAAGAGCTTTGGCACTAGCAACGTGTGTTCATCTACCTTTCCACCACCCTGCAGATGCAGACCCTTTCCTAATCCAACAACACTATCAAAGACTTTGCTTCCTTTCTGTGCTGGAAGATTATTACACTTGGAAACCATGTTCAGCAGTAAACCAGAAGACTTGTTACAACGCATTAGAGTAGCCTTGCATATTTGGCATGGTTCATTAGACCATCTCTTCAAATATTAGATCAGTATTGTCAAATTTTTTCTTAATGAAGGCATCTTGAGATTTTGACCAGGCCTACAAGTCTTCAAACACCATTCAATGCTCAGTCATACCAAGTTTTACCCTTCTGCCAAGGAACCCTCAGGAACTTTTTTTTTGTCTTCCTTCTGCCCCCCATGGCTCCCCAAGGGATGAACTGCTCCATGTAGTAGATGTTCTCTTACCATCCCAACTTGATGCTCTCACAAAGTCAGAAACAGTCCAATCAGGTTAAAAAAACAAATAAACGAACCCCCCCACATCAAACCAAAAACAACAAAACCCCCACACCCAAAGAACAACCCATCGCCTCTCCCCATCCTTGCAACAGTGCTTGGGAGAAAGATAAAGAACTTCTCATTAGCCTATAAAACCAGAGAAGCTCAAGTATCCCAGTGAAACCATAACTTCCTTCCCAAGAATAGGCATTAGAACAAAGAATCTCTGGAGGGCAAGCGTGGTGTAATTAACTAGTCTGAGGACTGAGGAAGGAATGAATCACCAGGCAAAATATGAACAGATAAAAACTCTATATGGACATTAAAATCCTTGTAGCAGAGACCAAAACTCCTCTTGGAGAGGTACACAAATAATACTTTCACTGCCTCCTCTTTCCCATCCTTATTTTGGGTGGAAATCAGCCATGAAAAAACAGATACATCATAATACCTTTTTTTTTAAAAAAAAAATAAACCCTTCTGATTTGAGGAAAATGTCTTTCTAGCCTCTAGGGTCAGAATCGTGTTAAACCACAGAAACCTAAAACATGTCTGCTTTATGCAGAAGCAGACCTGACAGCACTAAAAAGAAAGCAATAGATGCATGTCAGTCTCGCTTAGTACCCAATGCTCAAAGAGCTCTGACAGCAGCCAGCAAGATGACTACCCATCCCTATCTGAATAGTTCCCAGTAGAGATTTAAGTCAGAGGTTCCTCCAATGCAGCCTTTCCAGAGCTCTGCATTATACTATGGTACACTCCACTGTGGTGGCTGTGCACCTACTAGCACTGTTTCCATGGCTCAGGAAAACAGCACCTCCAGGTCTGTGTCTGTACTCCTACCATAACCATCTAGTGCCTGGTGTCGGCAGGGTACAAAGCCAGGATGTAATTTACGGGGTCCTAACACAGCATACCAGGAACATGCACTGTCTACATTGCATACATAACAGAGATCTTTGTCTATCTTGACATTGGATAAGGGTGATAGAAAAATAGCACGAGAATACAGCAGAATAAAATAGGAAGTGATATACAGCACAGACAGAAGACAAAAGGACTGACAGATTTTATTTACTAGCACCTGACTGCTGGCTTCCCTCCAATTCCAAGGGAAAAACTGGGGACCGACATGGAGTCAAGGGCTTTATCTTGTTATGACCACATAATTCAGTCTGGGTTGCTAAAATGCATCAATACCTGATGATGCCATCAGACTGATGGTGGGGCCTGACCTATTTTAACCCCAGCAGATTTAGCATATCCACCACTCCCTGGGAGTATTAGCAATGAGAGAAGAAAGGAGCAAAGGGCACTGGCATCCATAGGCTCCTCAATTCAGTCTTGTGAGACCAAGTCTGCAGTATTTGTATGTGTTTCTGTCTCTGTCCCTTTTCCCACATCCAAAAATCACTAAGAAAGCCATCAGAGAACAGTTAAGCATATCATTGCAAAGAAGTCTAAATCAGAGGCTAGATCTTCAGATTTGAGAAGCCCATGCAAAGGACACCTGGCTTCGTGTCATAAGACAGCATGAGCAGAGTGGAACAGATGGATTTTACTAGCATGCTTTATTTACTTCAGGAAGAACTGAGAGGTGACTGCTTACGCCAAGAAAGATGCGAGAAGCAGGAGCCTACCAAGAACCAAAGAGTCATCTGTGTCCTTGTTTTTATTTCCAGAAAATGACTGCCCCCTCTCCACTTTCCTGTGACCACCTTGCTCTAGCCAGTGCTTCAGTTTGAAAAGCTCACCCTCCTGCAGGCAACAACACCCACTGTTGTGCCAAATGAAGCTTGCAGCTTCAGGGCTTATTTTAAGCTCCAGTCCTCACCTGAAGAAAAAAAACCAAACCTCTTCCTGCCACAGAGAAGGAACTAAAATCTTGAATAACATAGGTTTCTTCTAGTACACAGCAGCTTATAATCATTATAAATACAGCAGTCTGTTGAACAGAAGGTGATGCTGCAGTGAATTCCCAGGCAAACAGTTATAGAGATCAGGCTGATCTGTGTCTCTCACATAACAGTGGTGGCATTTACACTGTATGCACTCTTTCAAAACTGAGAACAGCCACAAAACACTGCAAGAACAATTGCTTTTTTAGCATCTGACTCAAGGGAACAGCAAGTTATTCAACATGGGCAGCATGTCCCTTCCAAAACAGCTTTTTTGTTAGAATGTCTGAGTCAAAATCCTACAATGCTTTGAAAAAAACCTGCTACTCTACAACAGCACATAATGTCACTAACATTAGGATAACATGCCTTAAAATATGAAGCTTCAATGATCCAGCCAGATGTGTCAAAAAAACCAACTACCTCTATGCTAGGGACTTCTGCTGTTCAGGCTAGGTGTATACTACATAAGTCCTCAAGGAACAGAGGAAAAATAAAAGTTTTACTTAGGGCCACAGCTTACATTCTATTAATTACTTATTCACACAATACTGATTTATATGCACTGTCTCCACTGCATGCATAACATGAGAGTCACAGAGAGGTGTGTTCTTCATGTATGGCCTCACAACAGCGTCTACCTACCCAGACAGCTTCTACTGAAAAGCAACATTGCACATAGGGGCAATTTAGGCAAATGTGTGTCCTAAGACATGGTAGTGGTTTATCAGGAGATGACAGAGCACGTTACAGGCAACTAACAACAGGTGTGCCTCACTTATCTTTGTGGGCTTTATATGTTCTTCATAGTCCTAGGCATGCAGATGTACATTCAGTTTACAAGCTGCTTAATCATCTTTGACACAAGATTCATGAGGTTCATGTCTCTGGGACAGTTCCACAGTCTTTGAAGCACTATGTCAACTTATCTTCCTAACTGTGGCCAATGACAACAATATGGGCAGCTACCATTATCTGCTGAAAAATACCTTAAGAAATATGGGGAAAGAAAGGACTTAAAGAAAGCTAGAAGGAACAAGTCAGAGGACTTCAAAATAAGTGCAAAAAAGAAAGTTATAAGAGGACATTAAGACTCAGCTTTGGGATACCTCATACACCTCACCTCCAAGTTAAGGAAGAGCTCCAGTACAATGACACCAAATTGCTCACTGTTTATTGCAAACACACAAAACAACGTGCACAACCTAAGGAACTTCAGAGAGTCAAAGAAAAAAACAAGTCTGAGAACATCATAAGAGATCCATATCAAGGTTTAACTGGAGAGGGAAAGGACAAGAAGATAGTAGACAAAGAATCAAGTACTAGGATGGCATTTTCAAGAAGGCAATAATTCTGCAATGCATACAGCAACTCAGCTGGGAATAACAAAATGAAAAAAATTGCTATGGTATGTGACCCTGATAGTCAGTCAAAAGCTCTAAAGTCTCTTAAAATAAAACTTATAGTGAGAATGTAGATATTTTAAAATTCATTCAGGCAGAATAGTAATAAAACCACCAGCTCTGGCTAGTCTTAACAATGAAGTCTATAGTTTAAAGCAGTCTTCCACGGTAGAAAAGTCTTCAATTCAGTTCCCAACACTGGGAAATTTTATTTAAGCATCCCTTGGACTGAGCTGATACAATCTTCTGAACATCAGCTCCAGCCATTTCACTTTGAATACTTGAGGAGCACAGCAGTTCTCACTCAAGGAATTAAATCCTGAGGATCCAGCTGTTGTACTTTACTTGGTAACACTGGAAAAATCTGGCCAAGAAAGTAACAACTATTGGGTTTTAAAGGTTATTTCATGTTTACAGATATTCCCTTAAGTCTTCAAAATATAAATCATTATATCTCCCTAATGAATGCATTTAATAAGAAACTCAGATTCAAACAGATTTAGATTAATTTCGCATTTATTTATATAGAAATGGCAAAATGAAGACCCGCTTTTCTAGTTGTTTCACATGTAATAGCTACACCACTTAAGCAGCTTTCCTGCCTGTCTATAAGAACATTATAAGTCTGAAGGTGTTTTAAGGCTAGATCACGAGACAACTAAGTCATTCAGATGTCCTTATGGTTCACATGGATGAAAAAAAACATCTGAAGAAACACTACAGTTGGCTTCCTACTACAGCTAGAAAGGCCACAAAATAGTCCAATGTTTAGTACAATATCTGCTAAAACAAGTTTAAGCCCAATCTTTTTGTTCTTTTCAAGGGATAAAGGAAAAAGACTAATTTACACTATTCAAACTCCTAGAATTCCAATGTGTAAAATATTAACTACATTAATACTGAATCTGATCTTCTTCCTGCTTCACACCAGAGTTTACAAAACTGTTCAAGTTGTTCTACAAAATTTCCAGGCTTTTCTTCTGAAGAGAGGGCTAGAGACAGAAAAACTGACAAACCAAACTTATTTACAAAAGCTGAAGCTCTTAACATGAGATTGCGAATTCATCCTCAATGCATCTATACTGAAATTCCTCATTAGAACTAGTGTTGTGGTTTAAACCCAAGCACCACACAGCCTCTCATTCACTCCCTCTCTACTTCAGCAGGGCAGGAGAAAAGAATGAAAGGTAAAGTCAAGTGGGTTAAAATAAAGAGAGTTTAAAGAAAGAGAGAGAAAACAGTAGTAGAAACAAAGTGAGTGATGTACAATGCACTGCTCACTGCCACCAACCCACCACGCTGAGCCAAACCACACTAAGCCGCATCAAGCTGCACTGTGCCCCACCACTGCTTGAAACTGTGCACACTTTTGTGCCTAGCCCCCCATCCCCCCACCCTATCCCCCACGCCACCCCCAGATATACTGGTCACAACATCAGTATGACATCAACTATCCCATCAGCAGGTTCAGTCCGGCTATCCTCGCTGTGGAAATTAACCCTATGCTAAGCGAACTCGGGACAACTAGTCAGAGGTGCTACTTCTGCAACATGGAAGACCTGGACCAAAATCCTTATGGCTCAAGCCCAGTTTTAACAAGAACTTTTAACACTGCTTTTCTACACCTGGAGTGCTTTAAGCACTGGATAAACTATCAGCTGTTAAGAATCAAAATCCTCCTCCTGGTGTTAACTTCACTTCAGAAGGTACCTAGTATATTCCAAAGCAGAACAGGAAAGAGCTTTAAAATATTTGAGATATTTACCCATCAGACAGTTATCTGTGTAATTCTTAAGGGAATTTATTTCCCATGAGCTGCAGAGTACAGTGTTAGAAGACACTGAAACAAACGCAGAGTTGGTTCGACAACAGGAGAAGTTTTACGTCATGGTAAAATTCCACAAACTATCACAGAATGCCCCTTTTTTAAAAATGGATACATTAAGCTTAAAATTACTTAGAACAAACAGTATTTTAATATCATCTAAAACTGTCACATGGAGCTTTGCAACATATATTCTTTATCAGAGCTGTTAGGGTTTTGGGGTGTGGGTTTTTTTTCTTTTTTAAAACCAGTTTAAGACTTCTGGGAACTTTTTATATGAAAAGACATTCTTCTGAACTGAAGAACATTAATTTCACATTTAATAACCTTGCATCTGCAAAGTTGGGTGAAGAAAAAACTAACAAGGCCTGTCTATATTCTCTACAACAATAACCTTTACATTATACAGCAGGGAAAGTGTATTAAAATAAAATACTAAGATAAAGCCATCAAAGAATAACACTCCAAGTGCTGAGACAGAAGCAGTTTGCTCATTTTCTGCGCGTTGCTAGCATCGGTTTCATGACCTATGCTAGAACTACCATCAAAAGCACTATTCTTCCAGACTTGTCTTTATCTCAGGTAAGCCCCCTCATTTTACCTGCTCTGTGACCAATCATATGAGCACTTGTGTTAGAACAGAATAGACTATTTTAGTTGGAAACAACCTAGAAATTCAGGGCTGACCAGAAGTTAAAGCACGTTGTTAAGGGCATTGTCCAAATGCCTCTTAAGCACTGACAGGCTTGGGGCATCAACCACTTCTCTAGGAAGCTTGTTCCAGTGTTTGACCACCCTCTCGGTAAAGAAATGCTTCCTGATGTCCAGTCTAAACCTCCTCTGGCACAGCTTTGAACCATTCCCAGGCATACTATCACTGGATCCCAGGTAGAAGAGATCAGCATGTCCGCCTCCACATTACCACCTCAGGAAGCTGTAGGGAGCAATGAGGTTGCCCCTCAGCCTCCTTTTCTCCAAACTTGACAAGTCCACAGTCCTTAGCTGATCCCCATAGGACATTCATTCTAACCCTTTCACCAGCTGTGTTACCCTCCTCTGGGTGCATTCAAGCACCTTCACATCCTTCTTAAATTGTGGGGCCCAGAAGTGCATACAGAACTCAAGGTGACACTGCACCAACATTGAATACAGTGAGATAATCGCCCCTTTTGACCCAGCTGGTTGTACTGTGTTTGATGCATCCCAGGATGCAGTTTGCTCTCTTGGCTGTCAGGGCACATATGTACACATGTATGAAGATCTTTTCAAGCCTCCAAGCAACAAAAACACTGTACGTTTTCTTCTACAACTTGCAAAAAAACTTTGGCAAGCAAATGTCCCCACCCCAAACAAGAATAAAGCCAAAAAGTCCTTCTGATCAGATATGAAAGGAGAAAGAGTGCTAATAAGCCACTTGACCAGATATCCCTCATCAGTAAGGTAGTTTGCCATACCATGCTGAAGACTACTGATGGTCAACTAGATGAAAAAATTCACTGAAGACTTAAGTACTTGACATTCATAATGATGTTCATCAGTTCTCAAAATTACAGTCCTCCTAGTTTTTAAAGAAAGCTCACACATTTTCATATAGTATCATCCATTATTTTAAAACATTAAAGCTTTTTTGTTGTTAAGAAAGCACAAGCACAGTGTGATGTACATTAACCCCTTGTTTTCCAGACACTGAAAGTTAGCAAGTTAAGAAGTATAATAAAACATGTTATGCCCAAGAAGTTAATTTTGCCTTAGCTTTAAAACCACTGCTGAAGCAATACACCACAGAACCTGTAGAAATTACTTGATCCATTGGAATATCACCCACAAAAAATACAGAATTCACAAAAAGTAGCCTTGAGAATGTTTTAACACCAACATGGACTGCTGCAAATATGTAATTTTACAGGCTCACTACCCGTATGTTGTGCCTTATCTTTGTCAAGCAGATTCTGGCTTTGTATCATTGCTGTAAATAAACGGAAAAAAGGATTAAGAGCACAAACGGTCAGAGAACAGAGACTATATCCTAGAAATGCCTGCTATTTTTCCATCCTTGAAGTAATGTGAAAGGCAAAATTAACAACGGAGACATTTAATTAATGCCTTAATACTGTAATCAATTATCAGAGTCCTGTCACAATAAATTAGTCCTGAACTCTTCAGACAGAGCACATGGACAAGAAATAGAAGTGAGGTCGGACCTCCTCACTGAATAAGGCTAAAAGCTGTAGAGTTAACTATAGCACCGAAATAAAAGAACAAAAGCTTTAAACTAGCTAAAATCGCTAGAACAAAGATTCACTGTAATATCAAGGCCACTAGAAAAAATAAAAGAAGATAGTGGGGCCCATTCTACATGGTACATGGTACCAGCTGGCATTATTTCAGTTCATTTCAAAGATCATTTGTCTTGTCTTAAAATGTAAGACATTGTACTGCAGAACATCCAAGCAGCCACACAATATTTTTATTCTGTCAGAAGTATGTATGACTGTGAAGATGGAAAAAATCTTTCTTAAAAAAAAGTAAAATGCTCCATCAGAAGGCTCTGCACTCATAAATGGGAAATTATACTAATGCTCTACACAAGTTAGAAATGTATTAACTTGAAAGTCTAACATACCAGCCAATTTTGGAAGCTGACTCAGTACAGGGAAAAGTTCAAACTTATTACAACAAACATTGGAATACAGCTTTCCAACTGGCAAAAGTATGAAGAAAATTTAGGGGGAAATAAAGTTGTATTTTAAGACTATCATAAGCAAGTGGAAGAGGAATTTCATTTTCTGTTTCTAGTCCAGAAATGGACTTCGTTGCTTATTGTGAGTTTCCTCAATTGATGTAATCAAGACATTACGTTGCTAGCTTCATCATCCTTTACACTTACGTAACAGACAACATACAAGACATGAAGCTTAGTGTCAGGCTATATCTAAACAAACATTAGTTCAGCCAAGTATCAATAAAAGCAACAAACAAATAGAATAAGCACTTTGTCTTATGTTTGCTGTCCGACAGAAGCCCTGACACTTACTTAACTGAGAGTATTGAGCGAAGTACTCAGTCACAATTAATATGTAGACATTTGACACCCAAGAGAATAAAGGCAAAAGCATTTTCTCACGTTTTGACTACAGAAATGGAAAACATACTGCCACAGTGCCAGAGTTACAGGTTAAAACTATTTATCCAGTAATTCCAGACAAATTCATAACATCTGCTTGGCTACAGCACCTCTTTCAACAAGACATCTGCTGATCACTCAGAGGACATAAGGCTTTCCAGTGATCATCAGTATTTTTTAAAAAGGGCTTTTCAATGAGTAAATTACAAGCAGCTTTTAATTCAGCAAATACATGCTGATGCTCAGGAAACTAATTTAGGCTGCCAACTCTCTTGAAAAGACCTAGAAACTGCTGCAAGTAGAAACATCATCTGAAGACTTTTGTGTCTCCTGGCAGGCAGGAATTAGCACCAGGTGTCCTGACTGGCATAAATACCAAAAACAAACCCAATGCAAAGTCCTTAAAACTCTGCCAGATTTTGGAGCACCATCTGCCATTTAATCAGCTGTGATTCCTCCCTCTGCCACGCAAGCAGACACACACATCATCATGGCTTGGCTTCGCGGACGAAGATTTGGGAAGGGCTTTAAAAGTGAGTACACCCTTCAAGCCTGCGCGGTGGATTTTTTAGGTGAGGCGCAGCGTGCGCGAGACTGGCCCCACCCTTTACACCTGAGGTTCATCTGCCAGGGCCTAGCGAGCTTGGACGGTGACAGCGAAGTCCTCAGGTCGTAGGTTTGGTTAGAGTATCCTTCTCTTAGATGGATGGCCTTACAGGGCTAAACGAGCTCCATCTGCCCGGGTTTGGAGTTAGAGTTGTCCTTCTCCTAGGATGGTTGCCCAAAGGCTAGTGAGCCCATCCTGCCCGTGGACACACTTTGTCTGACCCTTCAGTTGAGACCTGTCTGGCTTGGGAGACCCTACCGGAGGCATATGCCACCACCAGCATAGCTCTCAACTTCACAAGGGCACGCAAGCTCTTTCCCCACGGCAAGGGGGTGCCCGTGAAAGAGACACACATCAACACACTCAGATCATTTCAAGTTCTCCAAGTGTAGTCTGCAGTGATACACAGAGACAGCTCACACCAAAAGAGTATCTACCATGAACCTTCCAGAAAAACCTGTTATTCTGCATGATTCTATTTATTTTTTAAGTCACAACACATGAGCTTTAACCATTACTCACCTCACTGTGGCTAAACAGCAAAAACTGTACCCAACTTTCATTGTCATACATTTTTTTGCTTACAGTTTAGCACTCCTTATGCTTCACTGGAAACAGAGAGTGACAGACAGCACAGACTGCATATTCTAAGAGCTGGATAGCCATAAGACTATAAGTAATAAAAAAGCCCCAAGACTTCTCTCCATATCCCTTCAAACTGGAATCAGTGATGGTTTATGGAGATCCACATTGCAAAACTCTTCTTCCAAGGAAAGAACCAATATACTACTATAATGTATTAACGTAGTTTAAGTTGCACCACAGAAAATGTAAAAAACACATTCAGAAAACTCACCAGAACCCAAACGAGATAGGCTTTGGTGACTATTCTTTCCAGGAGTACCTATGATGTTCAGGGGAGGGGGGGGGGGGGAAAAAGTGAATTACACTTCAAGCCAGGAAGGGGCAGTGGAGATGCCTTTTTAGATTATTTCCATATAAGCTTCACAATTTCAGTTTCTTTCTTGCAATGGCTGATGGGATGTTCAACAGCAAGACATAGCATTATAAACTATTTGGAAAGTGCATGATGAATTCCCAGTAAGCCAAAAATAATTTTTCCCTTACAATTATTGTATTTCATTTAAGCCAAGTAGCACCCTTTTATTTTACTCATTTGTAGAGGACCACAGATAATAAAAAATAATTGTCTATGCTGGCATCATAGTAACTTTCTTCCACCTACACACTACAGTTATTTTATCTGTATAGAGAAGGTATAAAGTAACAGCACTCTCAAACAGGCTACCAATCAAGTTTAGATATAAATGAAAGCACTGAAGGTTAATCTAACCCTACTGTATTGTTTTAGAGTCATGTGAAAACTGACCTAAGAACACAACTACTTCCAAGGGTATTAATGAAATGAAAGTGCTCTTCCAGAGTGCTAGGTATAAGTGCAAAAGTCACGTGCAGAGGTTTATAAAAGGTCCGTTGACCACACCTATCAGCTTTCTTCAGGCTTTACAAATAGTGTGTGATCCTATAACAGGTGTTTCAATAGAAAAACAATCTGCTTTGTACTGCTACCATACTTGTTTCCCCTCACCTCAACCATGCAAATGGAACTTTGCTCCCAGTGACAATTTTGTCTTACAAAGCTTGCCTGAGGATTCCCTATCTATACTTTTGATTCTCTCTCATGAAAATAACTAATTTCAATTGAGTAAAAGATAAAACAAGCATCTGATTCAGAAACATAAAGTGGAGTAAATATCCTCAACAGCCAAAGCTGATCAGCACGCTCTCAGAAGATCTTGCTTAAATTAAACATAAGCTTGGAAAATCTAGTCTGGGTTGCATCTTGCAAGTATACGATCTTAATAACAGGTGACAGAACATCATATAACAGACACTATCAAGTATTCTGAGTCCTCATGGGATGCAAGTTTCAAGATAGTGGACAATGAATATCCTGATTCTTCCCTCCTAGATAAAACAAATACATTAGGAACACTCTGCAGAGTTGGTTTCCAATACTGTGACTACAAGGAAAAAGGGCAGACTATCTCAATTACTCTGAAGTCATAGAGCATAGCTGGTCTTTCTCAAGACAGAGATACTCATGAAGATAAGTGAAAAATTTACTTTACCCAACAGCTGATTAGCTCTAGCCTCACTGACTTTCCTTGCCGAGTGTAGTGGCCCAGATGATTTTGCTATGCACTGGTTCTGTGAAGCAGACCTGGCCTTGGCTCCTAGAAGTAGAGATTTAGATCAGGCATAAAAATAACACTACATCAGCAATTAAAGGCGTAACTGTAAATATGTAATATTAGGCAAGTACAAGATGCACAAATCTACTCAAACATAAAAAGAGACACCTTCTAGAAAATTAAAGCTATATTTAAACTCAGTTTTGCTTTACCAGAACTCACATTAGAACTAAAAAGATAGTTTTAACAAAGCTTCTAAGCAGAAGAAAACATCAGTAAATACTTCACATTAGCACTAAGATCAAATTACTTAAGCCTCAAGACAGCAGCAAACCCTACACAACTACAGAAATATTGGCTGAAAGGGACCTCTGGAGGCCAGCTATCCAGCCTCCCACTCTAAGCAGGGCCACCACCAAGACAAAAATCAGCTGACCATGCCTTCATCTAGCTGAGCCTTGCAAACCTCCAGGAAGGCAGGCTCTATGGCCCTGCTGAGCAATGCTGCATCTCCCATTTCAAAATTTGCAATCATTTCCCATTGCCGCATCATCCGGTTCTACAGAGAAGAGTCTGTAGCTGTCCTTTTCAAGTTACTGCAGGTTGTTACAGTACCTCCCCTTACTCTTTTTGCCTGACTACACAAGCTCAACTCCCTCAACCTCTCCTCACAGGTCATGTGGCCAGAGACTGTAACCATCTTTCCAAGTCTCCAGTTGACCTTTCCAGTTTCAAAAGAAGCCTCTTGAACTGGGAAGGCCCCAAAACACATAGTACAAGTAACACTGAGCTGAGGGGGGAGTAATAGCTTCTTCTGGCCACACTACTCCTGCAGGTGCTGAAGGCATACTGAAGGTCACTCAAGATGTTGAGCAATGCTCAGTTGTGTCACATGTGTTGGACCCCAACAGAAAGCATCAGCTTGTCAGACAGTCACACAATTTCAGACATGTAATTTGTGTTTGTTTCAAAGTGATTTATAGTTTGTGGCAAATTGTTTCTTTCCACCCTTTATCATTTTAATGTCATTGTAGCATAACATTTGGAGGGATCTCCTATTTATTCTCAATTATGTCAGATAACAGCTTAAAACTTAAGCCTGAAGTAGGAGCATAGTATTTAATTAAAATCCAGTTCACAACAAAGACAGTCAGAAGAAAGCTGATTAAAACTAGGATTTAGGAGAGAGAGAGACAACGAACTTATTTATCTGCTCCCATTGTGTCTAAGTTTGGTCAGAGAAGGAGTTGTCAACTGCTGTTTGTGGCTTGAGCGCAGAAGCACCATCAGCCAATCAAGAGGACCTGGCTTGAATAGGAACCAGAGTAGCGTTTAATACAAACCCAGAAGGTACATTTAATGTTTCCTTTAGCACCAGATTATGAAGCACAATTGTCTTATCTCAGTTAAAAATTAGAGCAAAATTCTGCTTCCACATCATCCAGTAAGAAGAATCTAAAGAAAAAGCAACATGACGAGCTAAGTTGTTTCTGGGACTCTTCCCTTAGAAAGATGGGACAATGTCATTCATCTACAAAAGAAGATACTTCATCTAATAAAACCTCATTCAAAAAAAAAAACAAAAAAAACCACAACCCTATCCCCCGAGGTTGTTTCTGTCCTGAAAGGGGTGAAGATAACACAAAGTCTGCATGAGGATGAGGACAAACACACTCAGGATAAATTCAGGGTAGGTCTACTCTGCAGATCACCAGCAGTCACAGAGTCTGTGCCCAAGCTTTGTGACATAAAAGGACTCTTACTAAAACAATGTAAACCGCATGTGATGACACCTGAAAAGTGCATTTAGTCCCTGTGCCATGCAAACCTT
This sequence comes from Bucorvus abyssinicus, assembly GCA_009769605.1. Lineage (NCBI taxonomy): Eukaryota > Metazoa > Chordata > Aves > Bucerotiformes > Bucorvidae > Bucorvus > Bucorvus abyssinicus. The sequence continues at coordinate 32,931,754 of CM020026.1, forward strand.
AGACATATCACAGTGCAGATCTCCTCCTCATTCGCCTGACATACCCCAGTCAATTACGACAATACAAAGGCAATTTTAGCCTTCATACAAAATCTTATAGAATTTGAAGCACCACTGCTGAGATCTTACTTCCTCACACTATTTTTGGAAACCACTGTTTAATAAACACTGCTTCAGGAGACAGCACCTGCAAAAGGTAAGGTTCCTTTACAGTAGTAACTACAGTTTCACCAAATCTACAAACAGACCCATGTACCTTTTGGAGTTGACTTCAATGAGTGTAATCTAGGTCTTGGTACTGCTTTCAAAGGGACAGATCCAGAAGTACCATTCTGGCAGGCTGGTTTTGAAGGCCATTCTCCATTCTTGATGATGACTGTGGCACTTGCAGCTGCAACACAGAACAATAAAGAATTTGCTCTGGTAGTATCTAGTTTGGAAAAATTAAATCCTAAAACAAGCCTATTCTACCAGAGGCTAAAGTTAGAAGAAATATGAGTTGGAATAAGAATATCACAACCACCTCTGATATCTTCAGTACAGTCTGATGAACTTAACTGATTGCTCTACAGCTGTTACAAACACTTCTCAGAACTAGACATTCCACTGTGAATACGCATAATAGGGATATATATATAAAAAAAGATATTGACCAAGACACATAACTAGAAGTCTAAGCTCACTGTATGAAGCAAATGCAGAATATATTTCAATTTAAGCCAGAAAAAAATCATCATCAGTACAAAATGACATTCCAGCCACAGAATTGACTGTTAAAAAAATAAAAAATAAAACTCAGACAACTTCATCATGCAATACTTTGCTCTATTCTCCCTCATTTGAGCTAAGCACATTGTTTCAACTGTATGGTGCACACACCACCAGCAGACTCTGCACTCCTCTGTCCTCCTCGTGAGGCACCAACTACATTCAACAGCTACCGAGTAAGTTTTGAGAAAGGTTCCCATAAAGAAAGCAACCACCTCCCCACTCCCCACCCTGGAGAAGCTGAAGTCATACAACGAGTTCTCCCTGCAAAAAGAGGAAGGCAGACCCAAATTGAGAGAGGCGGGACAATAAGCAATTGCTACCTCACATCAAAATCAGGTTTCCAACTAACAAGGCAGTTGCTACAGAAGATGTTTAGTTCCATTTCAAAGCAACTTGAGAAAGGTTTGGGGTTATGGTCACAATGAAAATTTTTCTTTGGATAAAAAAAGAAAACTAAAAAGGAAAGTATTATTTTTCCAGGAAAAATATGAAAATACTTCTAAGGTATAGATTTGGTACATTGTGGTTCAGATACTACAAAATTACATATACTGACAGATTAAAGATTAAGAAATTGACATTGTATTTAATAGAGACAAGCAAAAACTAAGTCAGACTGGCATAGTTTGTCACACTGTTGATTTTTTCTCTAGTCATTTAAAGAAGAAACAGGGAGAGGGTCATATAGTATCAGGTTTGCCTCAGATTAGTGTTTTAATGAGGCTGATTTTTTTTTTAAAGGTAATGTGAACTACATATCTAATATAGTTTATCAAAAGTTGGAATGTACAGTTTTGAGAATATTTTAGTGTCTTTAAATGCACTAGCATAAACCATGTAAGTTAATGGCTTCAAAAGGGTGGTTTTTGGCCACTAATCAATATACTTTCAACTACAGAAAGATGAACAGGATGTCCTTCCCCTTTAGAAATACATACAACTGAAGCCCTCCCCTTTTTTTAAAATACAGTAAGTTGGAGCCTCTCTAAATTCACAATAGCAAAATATTTGCAAAATATCTATACACAGGAACAATTTGCATAACACATCAATAACACAGTTATTCTGCAGGCAGTTATTCTGCAGGAATATGACCCTGATCAACATCAGATAATTCAAACTGATTTCATTTAGTAAAGTAAGAGACCTGAAGCAGTCATTAACTTTTTCTGAAAATCAGTAAACTAATTTTTGTTCACGTTTTTCACTGCAAGCAGCTAACAATTGCCTACAAACTGATGGACTCCTCTCTTCTAGATCAGAAGCATGCCATGGAAGTACCACTTTGAGTAAGTGAGCACACTCTGGTGTCCTATTAGAAGCTCTGGAGCCAGCTAATCAAGCTGTGTGCAGAAAAGGAGGCAAATTTGCAAAGTTTGGTCACTATATGATTCAAAGATGGTTATTCATAGAATTAGGAGTAGCTATTGCAATCTTGATGAAAGCTAAACAGATACGAAGCAATCTCACCCCAGCTAATATCTAAAGGGTTTAAAAACTCAACTCATTAAAAGAATTTTAGTGATGTATTGACCACACAGAAATGCAGATCCAGGTTAATTGCTAGGATTAGCTTTAACTTTTGTAACACTATTTCCTTTATATGCAAATATTCTAATGCAATTCAAATCTGGATTCTTGATCTTAACCTCAGAGTTTAAACATTTCAGTATGTTCAAATGATAGTGTTTTCAGCTCAGTGCTGAAATCGAGATTACTGTTAAAAATTCAATTTTTTAATGCTCAAACTGACATCTTGTATGCAAAATACACTTTATCAACAGCATTTCAAACTTCATTACTTCCAAACTTGTCAAATAGCGAGTCTTTTTAGAGAAAGGAATCATAAAACTTAAGTGCTCATTAGACAAAAAAAGACCTTAATGCTGCTGCAGGAAATTACCAGTCCAAGGACATCCCATAACAAAGGGCTGAGCTGACACAGCAGGAAGAACAGCTCCTGTAATTTTTTTCTCCACTAACATAAGGCAATCTCCTCATGCAAAACAAGCCAAGCAACTTTGTCAATTTAATACCATTGACAGGACCACAATAGTTTGTCATAAATTTCATGACATTCACAGCATAAGCCTCCCATCTTGATCTTTGTATGTCTCATCAGTCTAATAAAAAAATTTTAGTTTACAAATAGATTTTTTCTGACAATATTGTATAGTCAACTAAATGAAAGAAAAAAAAAACAAGAATAGCACTGTATAAATAGAGTAGAAAGTACATTCGTTAGTGCTTTCCAATTTGATTCAAAGTCATAAAACTTCACTTTGCTAGCATATAATTCATATGTCACCTAAACTCGTTATACTCACAAAACCTGACCATCAGGCATAAATCATTCTCAACAACTGTAAGAAATTAAGAAAAATCTTCTCACAAAAAAATGAGCAATACAAAACACTGCATATATTTACCAACCTCCACAAAACAAAACACATGCTTTAAAATAGAAATAAAAAGGAATACAACCTACTTCTTTTCCCAGTAAACGTGGCTAACAAAGGAACAATACAAAATCTGTAGGATCCCACTACTAGCAATGTCAGTAAGGTAATATCATAGTGGCTTCCTGAGTCAGTCGGTGGTATTAATGTAGAATTGATGAAAATAAGAGGAGAAAAATTAGTTTCTGTGCAACTGCGGAGTCCTCCTGGTATAGTCATTTAAAAAAGATCAAAGGAAGCTTAAAGCCAAAGAGACTGCAGCCATGTTCAACCTCTCATACCGCTCTTCGTGAATTGGAGTGGAAAAAATTGTAAGCTTGCAGGCAGTGGACAAAACAGATCAAACCAGCAAACCGGGCTAAATAAGGAGTCATCTGTTTGGATACTTAATCTGAATGCACTTTTTTGTTATGAAGCGATGACCCCTTCCTTTGTTATATGAAGGAGTAAAGTGAAGCGAGGACAAAGCTGCTTAGAAATTACAGATACAGTCCTAAACCTGAACAGCAAAAGTCAACATGGCTGTCACCGTAACGAAACTGACCTGATTACATAGGAACATGCACTGCAGATTTTATTACACATACTCTTATTCCTTTGAGGAATATGTTAGACCTTACTTTTTTAATAAGAAACTATAGGGTAAAAAAAAGAACAAGAGAAAATGTAGTTCTATATGTATGTATGTGTATGCGCATGTTAAATCACATTTTTCTTTTTCGGTCCATTGAAGACAGATTTAAACGACATCTGGCACAAAAGAAGGGCCTTTGCCCTGTCTCCAAGATACAACAATAGATGATGCAATAGTAACAGAATATTTGAGTGTACCCATTTGAATATGTATAGCTAGGAACACTAATATGTCTGGCAGTCAGTTGTGTGTTATTTCCTTCATACTTTTGTCCCTAAAATTCCTACAACTGCTGGTTCAGACTCTTTGCAGAGCTTCAAATCGAAGCAAGTACTGTTATTTTTCTCCCTAGTTTTAATCAAGATGGATTTGGTTCTAGTCATACACCAATGCTTATGGTTACCTTAGAAATTCTAGAAATCTACCCAAAGTTTAACCTTCTAAAAGCAGTTTCACTTACCTGCTACACATTTTGTCTTAAAACTCTGAAAGCAGATATAATCTAGTTCAAAAATTGCATTTAGTATCAAAAACTTGTAGCATGCTGCTCCAGATATTATGACAGGGAATCCATTCACACTGTTCAGAGTTATTTATTATGCTACAGGTAAACACAAGGGAACTTCTGCTCAAGACGACCCACTGGTTCAGTAATGTTTCAGGATGGAAGAGGAGCTGTACTGAAACCTCTACTCAAACCAAAAGCCAAAGCTTAAAGCTCCTTCAGGTGGCATGTCTCAAGAAGGAAAGTTGTAAGTGAAAAAGCAAAAAGAGTAAGACCTAGAACTAAGAGTAAGTAGGAAAATGAAAAAAGAAAAAAATTAAACACATACCTTTGTCAGACAGGATTCCTATCAAGAGGTTTGTTGTTTTGTTTTTTTTTTTTTCTTCCCCAACAAGCAGTTGATGCCAGATATTAGTTAAAAAGGCATAAACCTGACATATACTTACAATTACTGCTGAAAAGACTTCGCTCACTCTGAGTGCTGCTGACTGATGAGATGCTAGGTGTTCTCTCAAGCACTGATCTTCTGACAGGCACTTTGGATTTGGCAAGTGGTTTACTGGAGCTAGTCCAGGAGGCTGAAGAATTTTTCACGGACGCATGCTTCTCTCTTGTAGAAGATCCTATACCTGTCAATTGAGAGGGAAGGGGGAGGGAGAGAAAAGAACATAGTGTGTTGATAAGAAACTTAAACAACACTTCTACATATATGCCTACAAGTAAAAATATTTACACATTAAAATATACATAAAAAGGCTTACTCTACCTCATACTGACATGGTTAAAAAAAAAAAAAAGTTGTAAATGCGGAAAAACAGTTCTAAGGATTTAAAGAATCCTGTTTTATCTGCATATTAACCTCAGGAACAAGTCAAGAGCTTTACAGACTAGCCTTCAAGGCAGATATCTGCATGCACAAAAAGTCTTTCCTGCATTCTGCTCCCTCTGTGTATTATGATTATTTGTACTGGCAATCCCATAAAAATATAAACTCCGACTCAAAGACAATCCAAGAAAGATTTGTTTGTTCTGCCTCCAGAAACTTCTACCATTTGACAGAGCGTTCTCTAAGATAGCATCCTTTTCAAGAACAAACACAGCATCAGAGTATCAAATTGTGCCGTACTCACATAACACACTGAAAACTGACTAGTTCTGCAGAACTAGTTAAACAGCACTCCCCAGAACCAAATTCTTAAATGGCCAACTAGTGCAGACACTTTTGCATTAATTGGTGTTTTCATTTGAGCTTGTTGAACGCCAACGCCCAATAGCTACAATAAAATAGGAAGAGTATCTATATAGGAGAACGGACAGGTGTACCATCTTCAGATGGGAGCTTACTCTTGTACTAGTAAGGAAGCAACTACACTTTCTGCAAGAAAATGTGAGTTCAGTTAAATTAAGCTTTTAGTTTGTTTCTGAGAAGAGTGCACCCAGCTTACAACTACAATGGCCCAAAGGAAGTTATGTACACACACGCTTGTCTTGGCAGCACCAGGTTGACTCTTGTTAGCTCTGACACCAAGATCTTTACAGAGATCTTAATAACTATGGAAAAGAGGTTTCCATTTTTGTAAGAGACTGTTGAAATATGACAAAGTTAACTAGTAATTCCATTTTATTCAACATCAGCTTTGCTGTAGAATTTCCACTCTTAAATACCAATGACCAAGAAACCATCAATTTGCACTAAAACTAAGAAAGCATGACATTAAGGGGATTACATTAAGATTTAGGCAAGAAAAACATTTACGCCCAATGTCTGCTTTTCAACAGTAGGTGGTGTGACAGGATTAGATAACTTGTCTCCAGACATTCTGTACTGGTAAAGGAAGGTAATTCCAAGCTATTAAATCTCTGAGACAAAATTATCAGCCATATTTTAGAATTTTTTGTAAGTTATAGCAATAGGCACTTGAACAGATCCAATTCACTAAAGAGCATCTGACTTCTGTCGTGCTACGAGAACACCAAAAACCACAAGCTCACACTTCTTGAAAAGACCTCCGAAACACAGCACTCCAGACAACATAACTGAAATGATTTGTGTTTGACAAAAAAAAAAAAATCTGACAGCTGAACTTCGTACAACAAATGCAGCAGCTTTATAGAACTTTCTACATTGTTTTCTAAAACCTTGTTTCATTAATGGATCAACATACCAGGAAAGTAATTAATCCAGACCAGTCAGAAATTCGTTTTCTAAATAGCCTCTCAGCAAACCAAGGTGCAAAAACCAAACAAAACCTACCACCCCAAAACCAAACAAAACCTGTACAACTGTACAAACACTGCATATTTGCATAATCTGCATTTAGTAAGTTAAAGTTTTACATTTCAAAAGGCAGCTAGAGGAATAAATGCACCTTATCAGCTGCATTTTATTGTGTAAGGAGGCTCGTATGTCTGATTGCTATTGTGCTGAACTCGTTCATCCAGTTCAAAAGTCCAGGAAAAAATCCCGTTTTCTTCACAGTGATTTTTGCTCAAGAGGGATTGAGGCAAGCACATGAAAATGCTCGGTCTTCCCCTGTGCAGCATATTCTCTATATAAGACTTTCAGCCAGCCCAGCTTCTCTGCAAATCTGCAACACTGCAGTGCTCTCAGCTGTCAACTCAAACTCCATTCAGTGAGCACAGCAACCTCTAGGACATCCAGTTTCAGACACACAAACAGATGACTTTTGCTCCTCTCAGTTCTGCTGCTGCTCCGTGCTTTCCTATAAGGTTTCTATTATGGTAATTACTCAAGCACTCAAATACATTTTTCAAAAGGCCAGCTCAAGGGAGAACTTCTTTTAAATCATGAGACAGGATCGTTAAGCAACTACTCTAGGTGTTACTTCAACTAACAACAATTTTTTTTTACAAAGTACTTTTATAAGTACCATTCCCTAAGAAGGGGATCACACAGAATTAAAAGCAAAGGTTTTGAAGACAGAAGCAGGAAGATATGGCATATAAACAAAAGTAATGGAAACAAGCAAAAGAGGAGGATATTTAGTGAGCTATTATAAAGACAACAAGCAATAAGCATCAAAGTAACTGGCTTTCATCAAGTTATTTAATCTAGCCACTGAAACTGAATACTAGAAATATTACATTCCTCTACAGTGAAGCAATGAGTTGGCAATTCTTTAGAAAAAAGTCTCTTCAGCAACCACATTACTTCAAGTATGTTAAAATACCCGTTGTATTGGAATGGAAATAAGCAAAGAACAAAGCTATTTTTTCAAGAAGCTCTGAAGTCAGATTTCACATCCTTACTCAAACAATCATCTTCTCCTATAGGTGGCTATTGTCAAGAATAAATGAAGGCTTTCTCTAAATAGCACTGGAGCCAAAAAAATTCAAATTGAGAGAACAACCATGAGCTAGTAGTGGTGAACTTGAGTCTCTGTTGACTCCAGGCAGATTGCGAAGTTGGATATGTATTCACCAATCCTGAAATTCAATGTCCACCATTTCAAACTGTATCAACACATTTTACATCTAGAACTGAGCACAAAACAACTGGCATTCACAGACCTATATGACACCTGGAAATGCATGGTTGGAAGCCTTTCCCAAATAGAAACTTCAGGAAGACTAAGGGCAAAAGGAGTCTTTAGAAGGATGCTTTTTGTTGTTGCTGGTTTTACTTTACCTTCAAGCTAACAGTAATAGTTGGTTTGCCCTTTCATTGCCTTATCTCCTGAATATGTTGAATTTTGGATGTTTATCTTACACTTTTCTGATTTTTTCCTGCAAGTTTAAAGATCCAGATATTTCTATTTTAGAAGTGCTAAACTTCTTAGCTTTTAAAAAACAAAAATAACTTCAAGCATGATGAAAAAGCCCAGTCTAAGCCTACAGTACAAGTTCTTTAGAAAGTGAGAGGAGTAAAACTTCAAGAGAACATGCTTTTTTTTGGTATCTATTGAAAGGAGCAAGTAAGTTATGGAAAGACAAACTGGACTTTGGTATTGTTTCCAGCAGACTGATCTTAACACAGTTGTAAAGAATGTTTATGGTTGCTATTTTGAGCACTGTAAAGCAGTAGCAGTACTAACAGATTTCTCATGGCTGCCAGCTCCCCAGGTTGCCTGATTAGTTAGCAATATTAGTTATACTGTATTATGCTATACATATATCAGTGTTCCTTCAAGGAATAAAAAGTGGTTACAGCATGTTTCATAATTCTACCAAAGATCTAGAGATAATCTCTTTGTAGTTATCTCTCCCTTTTACAGTCTTAAATTACTACCAAAATTACCAAAGAAAAGGCAGGACACAGTTATATTGCTAATAATGTCTCAGCTGCTAAACATAAACATGGACAAAGACAGGGAATGTTAATTTACTGCTGGATCTTGAAATATTTACATGAGAGAGATTTATTTGTTTAGGGGATAACAGCTGATCAGAGAGCTGTTTACATATTAGGGCAAGACCCAGTTCCCTTTCTCATGCAGTCTTCCACTGGATTGCTCCCATTCACCTACAATCCTTAGGAAAGTGCTCCTCTTTGGCACAAATCAAGAAACCAGCAGCAAGCTAGTACCAGAAACATAAGGAGGCTGTCAGCAAGTATGCTGGTATTTGCCGTAGGTATTCATGTATTCCTCCTCTTGCAGCTCAATATTCTCAGACTGAAACAGGAAAACTGATCATCAGTGCTACACAGCATTACGTCAGCAGCTAGCAACAACCAAACCAATGCTTTTCAATCTCTCAAACGCTCCCACTGTCAAAAAAGCAACTGGGGTGTTTTCAGTTATGGGGAGAGAGGAGGACAGAACAACATTCATGTACGTCTACTGCTAAACTTCACTTTCCCCCCTTTCCTATTTGGCCCACTTTTGATATGTGGCAGACTTCCTCCCAATTAAATCCTTCCACAATCAGAGAGACTCCTCCCTTCATCAGGTTCCCTCAGGCTCAACTCCTTACATGTTATCTCTCCAGCAGCTAGAAATAGCCCTTCTCCCTGGCCTCAAGTCCAAACTCACGCCTCTCTCCGACCGCTAGTACTGTGTGCCATGACTCTGCCTGCTAGCGTTACTCAATTTTACATTGTTTCCTTTTGTAGGCTGAACTAGAGCAGCCCCACCAGAGACCATGTCTGCACAGTCACGCTGTCATCTCCCACGACCTCAGGCAGAGTCAGTCTCCAGACAGCAGGTAGCGTTACACCAGCTTCCCGGGGCAGCTGCACAGTGGCGGCAATGCTTGCCCACTCCACCTTTGCCAGCAAAAAAGCAGCTTGCACCCTGACTTCAACAACCCAACCCCAACTGCTAGCTTTAACGCAGCTATTGGAAAGTTCTGTCTGTTTAGGAGTAGTGAGCACAAGGAGAAGTCAAATCAACATACTACAAGGAAAGCTGAGGCAAAAGAAAACCACCAACCATATCCAATTATGCTTTACATTATTGTCCAGCTCTTCATACTCCACAGTCCTTCATGTTATGCACTGAAATTTTTTTGATAGTTTGCAGCTTTTATACCCAGCTTTTATAAATATTTTAAGTTTTCTGTTGCAGGAGTTTGTGCATTCCTGGCATGAAGAAGGAACCTCACTGTAGCAAAACATAAATACAATCTTCTTCAGGAAGACAAGGATTCCTATTTCTCTTTTCCTTTACCTCTACCCTGAGAGTATTCAGAACTAACCAGTACAGGTGAAGACTTACTGGAAAACACACCAGCATGTCCTTGCAAGTAAATGACTAGGTACCAAGAAATTCCCCTGGAGGGAAGTGGTACACACCTCACTTCTAAAGACTAATATTCTTATAGGTGCATCCACATTTCTGACAGCACTGGTATGTCAACTGTTAGTATCAGTCTCTGCAAGTGGGATCACACTTCTTGCTGCAGGAATAATATATTAACATCCTCATGGGGGTAGTCACAAATCACCTCTAAAAATACCGGGAACAGATGTGAAAACTTTAATTTCCTAAGTATGGTCACTGATGGCACCAGAAACAAAGCTGACAGGATGAAATGCTCCCTTCTGAAATCTGGAAGTCAACAGAATACTGAAAATACCATAGACTTTGGAATAAATATAATTTAAGTTCATCTTTAAATGTTTCTACCTCCCCCCAATCCCCAAAATCTCAGAGGACCACACTCAAGGATACCAAACCAGACATGAATCAATCAACTTGCTTTGAAAGTGTTCATTGCACCATATTACCCCACGGACTAAACCCCTTCTGCTTTTACTCACTTCTCATGGTCAGTTTGACTTACAAAGCTAAGTAGGAAATAGTTTATTCCAAATGGGTTTTTTTTTATGCTGAACCCTATGTAAGGCTTGCAAAACGTGAGCAGTATCCATCCCATGGTGACAGCTCCTTGTTAATGAAAAATAACAAAAAGAAAGTAGGTGTCAAAGTTATATAGCAAATTTTTCTTTTACCGTATGTAGCCAAAGCTAAAAGCAAATTGACTAAACTAAATTCAGATCACATCATTTTACAGCTCCCTTCTGGCTTCAAATTGTGAATTGACCATTCTGTACATGAATGGCCAACACCTGGGGCAGAGGTGGCTTAGAGGTCAATACTTGGCACAAGGATACACATTGTTCCAGGCAGCTTCCAGCAAAGCATTCCTGTTCAGGATGGCCATAAAGTGAGGGCAAAGTGGAAGAAAAACATTACAAGGGAAGTTCAACTTAAGCAATCAGAGAAAGGATGACCTGCAAGGCTCCTAAGCATTCACAGCTTATGCTGCTTTCTGAACTCTCACAAACCGAGCAGCTGGACAAAAGTGCTTCCAGATACATAGGGTAAGTTTTCCTCTACTTTATACTGCAAATTAAAAGAGAAATGGTTATAAGATACACAGTCACTATGCAGTGGAGCTCTCTGGGTGAAGATGACCAAAGGGAGATGATAGATAAGCCTTATGTTACACTATAGACTACAGACCTTACACTCCATGGAGACTACTGTATAGGTTTCCTCATTCCTACGCCTCTGAAGAGGAACGTAGGAGTTTTAAGTCCACTTTTAACACAGACTTTTGTTACTGTAACAAAGCCCTACATATGTATAAAAGAAAGGGAAGAGGGGACCGAGTTATCTGGACAAATAACGATCATGGATAAGGTAGCATATGAGGAACCTGCTTTTAGGATCCATAAAAGAAGCTGGCTGCTCTGCAAAAGCAAAAAAAAAAAAAAGCATAAAAAGACTGGTTGAAATTAAATTTTAAAGCCTTATTTGTAGACTCTGGTACATTTCAGATTTTCACAAGAAAGTATATGGATACCCTTATGAGTAACTCTCTACTCAGGAGAGAAGTCCTGACTGTTTCAGGCCAGAGAAGCTGGAATTTATGTTTGTCTTTTAAAATATTTTGTTTCCTCTTGGTAGCATGTCAATCGATCTTTAAAGAATCACATGCTAGCTAATAAGAACGATACAAGCTGAAAAGTGATTTGCAGTAACCATGTTTGGTTTAGGTCCTGGTTCAGTGTCAGAATAGAGACTCAAAGATTGTGGGAATGCTTACTGGAACTAAATTATTTTGGTTCTGCTTCAGTAGTATTGTGAAAAGCTATAACAAGAAGTCCTGAATTACCAAGTTTATACATGTTTCCAGCTGTATGAAACCTACTGAAACCATTTGGTTTCAATTTTCCATCTGAAAATCCTTTCTTTGTGCAATAAACATCAACAACACTCAATAATCACCACAGTCTTAACCTGTCACATCCTGTTCTGGTTTTAACTCTGGAAGCTCCTCTGAATTACACATTTAAGTGTAAGATCAAGCCAAAATTCAACTAAAACAATTTAGCAATTATGAACTAACAAGTAAATCAGTATTTCAAAGTATCACTAAACCTGCTGTGATCTAAAGCAACTTAAACATATTTCCTATAGCACATGGAGATTATTTCTCCCATGCTTCAGTTAGTTGCAGAACACTGAAAAAGTCCTTCAGTATTATCAACTTTTAATTAGGAAAAGGTCTCACTTGTCCAAAACCTTCTTCAAGGAAACAGAATGCAGACTGTTGACCTTCTCTCTACCCAAGCTTTGAGTACTCGAGTTAAAAACCATGAAAAAAACAAGAGAAAAAGGGAGTACCACTGGATTAGACTAATGGAAAAGGTAAGTAAAGCACAGGGCCATAACTCTAATTTGGTATCAGTGACTTAAGTAAGAGACAAAATGGTACCCAAATGTCAGAAATAACTGTCAGACAGCGAAAAACATTTTGGTTACAAAGATTATTTACTTGGCTTCCACTAATTTCTGGAAGTCTTTAACGGTAAGTAGAGGAATAATATTTTTGATGCTTTCATATCCCCAAATACTTTCAATGACACATGATGTTTGACAGAGCTCTCATAGCTAACACATCAACAAGAACACGAAATTTCATACAGGGGAAACAATTCAAAGCAACGGTATAATTTTAAGGCAGAAACATAAGTGATGTATCAGGATATCAGAAACCTTACTTGCAGGTAAAGCTCTTCTTTACATACTTACAGGTAGGTTCTAGACAGTAGGAGGGGGAAAAAAGGCAGTGGTGGGCATTCACATTTTTAGATCTGTTTAAATTCCTATTTTATGCTGTTCAAACACAAATCAAACAACTTCCTATGGCTCCAACCATCATAGTGCTTCTGTCCAACTGCATGGGTGGTAACACACGGTTGCTACGTCAGTCTGACTGTAGAAGAACTTGGGAGTCATGTTCTGTGGGACCACCAAAGCTAATTGGCTTTTCCAGACCCCTTCAACTGACAAAAAGACATAACTCTTTCCAAACCATAATACCTCAACTACTAGCAGGCTACTACTTCTCCACAGTGCCTATGTACATTCAATTAGAAGGCTGGTGTACATTTGCTGGGAACAAAACCAATAGCTGCTTTCATTTTGGGACTAGTTCAAAGTCCTGCACCAGGGCTCCAAAATTACACACACCTTCCAGTAAAATACAGGTAACTCAAACACCTTATTCTAATAAATGTTTTCACTGAAAAAAAAAAAAAAAACCACTAACATAGCAAAAGGCATACTGCCTGCCATCCAGTACTACAGAAACCTATGCATGCCACCATGGAAACGTCAGATGCAGAGAATTAAGATTTTTGTTCAAGAATGAGTACATGACTGCAGGTCATTCTCTCTTATGGAGAAATTGAAACAGTTACAGAAATCATTTTGAGATGTCTAGCTTGCAACTGTGACCTGATTTCTAGATTTTTTGCAGAAATACAGCTTTGCCATTTCACAAACCACTTCTGTACCCTGAATCAAGTTGGGCTCACCTTTTAGAGAACCTATTTCTAACCCAGCAAAAAGCTCCAAGTTCCAGCCAAGATAACCAAATACTAGTAAACAGCATTCAGCAACCATTTTGAAATATATAAAAAAAGCTATTTCTAGATTCACGTGCTCTGCACATAACCTCACAAAAATATAATGCTTGAGATATGAGATTTTCTCTTCTTCCGCTGTCTCCTGTTTGGGAGAAGATCAGGGGATTTCCTTAGAAGACATGCTTCCTGTTGGATTAGTGCATTACCACTGAAAACTTAAGGTTCACATTTACATGTGAAAAAAATTACCAGAATCTTAATTCCTGACAAGTGGCAAGGATTTTACAATTGGTGTTTTATACGGGGCATTTTTTATTTTATTTCTTGGTTGTAGAGTGGGAAGCAGGGAAATCCCAAAAACGACAGTGCATGATACACAATGCTGCTCACAAGCTCTTGATTATTCTGAGAATAATACATTTTGGACAGATGGGCTGCTTCTCTCCCTCAACATACACATGCGAGAGATGACAGATGAGTAATATCATCACTTCTCTTGTCCAGAGTATTTAATAGACTCACTACATTGATTTGCCTGCCTGCCCAACTATCTAAATGCAGCCAGCAACTGGTTAAGAATTAGCTGCATTTATGTCAGCACCTCAGGAAGCAATGAGGTCATTTGCATTTTTAAGACTCAGCTTGACAAATGCTTCTCTTTCACAGGCACCCCGTTGCCGTGGGGAAAGAGCTTGCGTGCCCTTGCGAAGTTGAGAGCTATGCTGGTGGTGGCATATGCCTCCGGTAGGGTCTCAAGCCAGACAGGTCTCAACTGAAGGGTCAGACAAAGTGTGTCCACGGGCAGGATGGGCTCACTAGCCTTTGGGCAACCATCCTAGGAGAAGGACAACTCTAACTCCAAACCCGGGCAGATGGAGCTCGTTTAGCCCTGTAAGGCCATCCATCTAAGAGAAGGATACTCTAACCAAACCTACGACCTGAGGACTTCGCTGTCACCGTCCAAGCTCGCTAGGCCCTGGCAGATGAACCTCAGGTGTAAAGGGTGGGGCCAGTCTCGCGCACGCTGCGCCTCACCTAAAAAATCCACCGCGCAGGCTTGAAGGGTGTACTCACGTTTGCAAAGCCCTGTAGCGACAGGCAAGGGACGAAACAGCAATACCACCCAAGGAGACCCTCTGGTGTGCTCTTTGCAACCAGTCTTGCCTATCCCGCATTGGCCTTTTCAGCCATCAGCGTGCTTGCAATAAGCGTCGGCAAAGCCCTTCCCAAATCTTCGTCCGCAAAGCCAAGCCATGATGATGACGACAAATGCTTGAACAACCTAGTCTGAATTCAGTGCTGACCCAGTTACAGGTGGGGTTGGGGGTGGGGGGGTGCTAGACTAGTTGACCTTCAGAAGTCCTCTCCATCCTGGATGCAGCTAGTCTGTCTGTAGAATGGAGAAATCCTGATGGCAAACAACTGTACAGCTACCAAGTTACTTATCTGTGCTGCTAGAATTATATCAAGGCACAAGTTTAATACCAAAGTGTTCAAATGACTTAACCAGAAAAAATAGTTACTCCCTACAGGAAGGCTGTAGCTAAAACAGTAACAGGATTTGGTTTACAAGCTGCCAGTTGGCCAAAGTAAGTGTATGTATAATTTTACTTCAAAAACAGCCGGGGTAAGCAGCAGTTAGCTGAAAGGTGGGGTCGTCTATTAGAGCAGGGCTTTGGTAGCTATGTCAAGTAACTCCTTCCTTTCCCCATCCTTGCTTCTCCCATCCTGTACTTGATTTTTTTTTTTTTTAATGAAAGGAAGAAGTCAGTCCTATAGCTCATCCATGCTTACATTTATTTCTAGTGATGGTGTCATAATTGCACTCTGGATTAATAATCTAAGGGACAAATAATACATCTATACCTATCAGTTCTTCTAAGACCATAATTACAGATAGGAAAGCTCTAAATTGCTATTTAGAGAGGGGATGAATCTTCCAAGAAATTGGTGGCTTACAGGTAGGGTCAAGGGTACCTAGTTCACTGAGCAAGTCCCTCACATTAGCAAGGATCAAGTCAGAGAACAGCTTATTCCCATTTTCTTTGAGGGACGCATCCCATAAAGGACTACAGATACAGATTTCTATCATGCTTCACCACCTGTATATAATTAAAAGAAGTATTTTGAACTGGTTTATAATCTTAGATTGAGCGAGTTAAAAAAAAAAACAACAGGTTTTACTGGGTGTACCTGGGCGTGTACACTTTCTAAATTACAGCGTATTATAGCATAGTCATTTATAGCCAGGCAACCTTTGCCATTAGCTATATTGTCACACTTGGGTCAAAAAAGCACATAATCTAGAAGAACATTTCTGAACCTCTACAAAACAATTACAGAATGTAGTTTCCAGTCACCAGATTTGAACAGCAGCCCACCGACTAGATGCGAGATTCGCACACCACCCCCTCCCCTGCCTTGGTATCAATCAGTGAGCTTAATTAACAGCTCAAGCAGTAGTCTCTCCTTCAAGTATGTTCCCCTCTTCCTAGAAAGTGTAGTCCTGTACTAAAATTAGGTTGAACAAAATATGTTATGTGCTGAACTAAGGGCTCATTGCTATTGCAATAGCACTCAATTGCTTATCATAAATGCTTTGTACCTGAGCTCTGTATTTTCTACTCTTCACTTTTCCATCTTTCAAGCAATTTTAGTTGAAATTCCACAAAGTACTGTTATATAACCAAACTATAAATAATATTTAAATATTGTTACTTCTAATAGTACCACACCCTCTTAAACATATTCCTTACAAGATGAGACCTTACAACAATGAGGTGTAACCTGCCTTTTTCTTCCCCGGCCCATACTAGCAATTTGTGATTTAGACAAGAGTAATATTTAGCACCAAAAATACAACTCTGTATCATCCTAAAAGTTCTGTCAGAAAGTACATTAAATATAATAATTTAATTTCAACAAACTGATTAAGTGGTAGCATTCTAGTGAAAAAGTCTCTTACCAGAGCTTGGTGACAGAGCTCCTTTGTGAGAAGGTGTTTTAACGGTGCTGATGGTTTTATTTTCACATTCTTTCTTCAAGGGCAACACAGATGGCATAATTTTAACCTTAGGAGCTGATACACTTCTTACTGCAATTGGGCCTTTCTTCGGTGTGTTTTTCCCTTGTGTTGTTCCATCTTTCAGAGAAGGTGTCTGTTAAAAAAAGGAAAAAAAAAACCAGAATAAAAACCCAACAACGACCAAACCCCACACATCCCCACTGAGCAGCTGAAGATCTCCCTTTCCAGCACTGGTAATGAAATAGTGACCACACAGGTAAGGGATATGCTTAGTTTTTCGCTGTCACATTGTCCATAACTGCAGTTCAGAATCTCAAGAATCACTTCTACACTTCAGCAACACTAAACTATTAGTTTGAAGCTAATCACTGGCAATGACAAACATACTGAAGAGGTTACAGAGATCATTTTACATCACAATTTTTGACTCTTCCTCCCCAAAGTCTAACTAAGCCATTCAATAACATGACTACACTTAAAGAACTCATCTTGAGATTATCAAGCAACTACACAAGTTAATGCACTGAGAAGTTAGTTGTCCTGTATGACCTGAAACATCACAGTTCTTACAACAGGTTTCCTGGTCTATGTTACAACACAGAAACACGTTAAAACCTTTCACATTCAGGCGCCATAGATAAAATATGAATTCAGGAAAGGACCCAGGACAGGTTTAAAATCACTGGTTTATATACAGCACTCATCTACCTTCCACAGAGAATTCTTGCTCTAGTTCATACAGGTACTAACTCATGACCACTCATGCTGTAAAGTTAAGCTATAAAGGTAAACTCATAAGAATGTACAGCTCTTGATATGCTTTTCTGTGACAAGTTGACATGCAGCAGTTTGACCATATTAATGCACTTTCCACTTTTGACTCCAGTCCTCATCTTCATTTTCATAAGTTAATCCATACTTTTCAGAAGACAACTTACTAAATTTAGTCCAGCTGATTAGTCTACTGCATGTTTTATAGAATTTTCTCTATTAATTTTCCAGAATAATTAATATCATGAAGGTTTCCATCTAGGTAACAGGGTTAACTAAAAGCATTCTCTCCAACTTGCAGCAGCAAAAGGAAAAAGTGAAACAAACCAAGCTCTGAAAGACTTTAGAATTAAAATAGACCATCCTTGCTTTCATGTTTATTTAATCTTTCAAGTTCGACTACTTATTGTAATAAAAAAATAGTATTATGTATTAATTTCTTGTGTAATGTTTCAAAAATGGATAGCTGCTTCTGTTTTACTGAAGTAGCTTTCCCCAAATACTGAGCTTTACTGGAGTTGTTCTGGCAAATCAGTAAAGCCCAGCAAAAATTCAGACACAAGCAGTTTTACCAGTAATAGATGCTGCCTCCATTTCACCAATTGAACATAAGCTGTTGAACCCACAAGTGAACAACAGGAGGGACTACATATAGCATCAAGACTCCACCTCTGTGTCCCTACCATGTCTCCTGAGATCTTGGTCAATCCAGCCCTTCTCTTCTTTCCCACCATTCCTTTTCTTTTAAACTTCTTTCAGAGTATTTGAAAACAGCACGTTTCTCCTGACAGGGAGCTGACTCATCCAAAAATATTTCCCAACCAACCAGCACATGCATACCTCCCGGCCAGGAAGTTTGCACCTTCCAGCTGGCCAACTGCCCAAAACCAGGTATATGCCCTCTGCATGAGAAATATTTCCTGGCTACTCTTAACTATTCTAATGAGTCCCAGTTCTATTTCAAATAAACAAACGCCCAAATTATTCAAAGCAGACAGATAAAATGTTAATTCTGTAAGTAAATTTTAAAAGTGTAATTTAACTCTAAAGAATGTTTTGAAAGAAAATAAAATACAGAAACCAGCAACACCACTAGAATTATTTTGATAAAAGTGCATATTAAAAGCTACATTTAGAAAAACCTCACCAAGTTATACTATGCAATTTTACCAGTTAAACTAAACTAAGATTTGTCATAAAAGCAAACAAGTCTTATCGACTGCATTGTCTTACAAAGACTTCAGCAAAAAAAAAATTTTACAGCATGAAATAAGGTGAAGGCTGAAGACACTAAATCACACTGGAGTCCAAGTACAACCAGTTTGCAAAATGGTATTTCTCCGCTCCCTGTATTAGGAAGAGACTTCACCTCAGAAATTAACATTACAGTTACAATTGTAGACGCAAAACCCTTTCCACAACCTCCTTTCAGCACCACACAACACAGAATTCCCTTTTTCCACATTTAAAAACATAACTGTGTCAAGAAAAAAGCTTACCAAAGGAATAGAGTGCAGGTCAAATGTTTCAATTGCCACATCTTTTAACAAGGCTGCTTCCAGAAGAATTCCCGTGCTGCTGCTTTGCTCTTTTTCAGCTTCGCTTAGGTAGATGTTTTGAGGACAGGGCTGCATTAAAGAGTTTGAACTTTCCATTTTACCATTTAGCATCTCTTTCGAGTTCTCTACACAAATTGGAAGTGCAGCAGAAACAGAGGAGCATGCCGAAGGGGTAGAGCTTGCTTTGCTGGTGTCTTCCGGATTCTGCTTTAATGCAGGTGTCTTTGAAGACCTGTGGGAAGCATTTCTGGGACATGCTGTGGCATGTACAACTTGGCTAGTGAAGAGGTGTTTGTTAAGGTGTAGCTTATGGGGCTTATTCACAAGCGATTCCACTTTAGTATCTTTAGCTAGATCTATTTTCTTTTTCAGCACTTTTATAGAGGGGGACAAGTGCCTTGGGGAAGCAACCAGTGCACAAGAGGAAACAGCTGATAGCTGGGAGGACTGGGGAGACTGTTTTAATGCTGCGCTTTCTCTTGACTGTAGCACAGGTCTAGACATAACCTTTGGCTTAACATTTTTGAAATTAGGTTTGGGAAAACTAATGATCTCCGATTTCTTTGCTTTGGTTATTGTTGACACAATAGGAGACCTGCCTACTGGTTTTCCTGCAGTTTGACCTGAGCTAGCTTTAAGCAAAGGCCTTTTATTATGCCCTCCTACAAACTCCTCATCTGGTCTTAGTTTAGGAGACTTGTCCCCAAGTTCTGCCAAAGCTGAAACAGAAAAAGTTTTATTTTTTGATTGTTCTTTAGGGGTTGAAGTACATAGAGTAGCATCGCTTTCATCAGCCATAGGACTGAAGACCACAAAAGTTGCTTCGCATTTCAGGTCAGGCTTAACAGTCCTCTTTAACTTTGGTATACTACAAGATAGGAAAGAGGAGTTGTGCATATCCTGAAGAGCAGCATTTCCAGAGTTACTTCGTTCTTTGGTTAAGGGTTCACTGGTTTTCTTTGATACTTGTTCTCCATGCATTTTATCTACTGGGAGAAGATGCACGTTATTTACAGGTCTATTCATGCATACTTCAGCATTGGAATTCCCAGTTTCATCCCGGTCAGGGTTATCCTGCAAGGATTTCACGTGGTCATCATCAATATTAATGCATGGTGATAATGCATCTTGCCTATAAGGATCTATACATCCAGCAGCTAGTTTTACAGGCTGTGCTTCTGTTTCCTGTGATTCTTTATCAGTCTTGTTAGTGTTTTTTAGTTCAACACCAGCAGAGGCAGGACAATATACTTCAAGTTCTGAAAAGGCATCTGGGCTTTCTGAAGCCACTATCGTAGAGGAGAAATTAGATGTTCTTTCTGAGCCAGTTCTGCCAAATTTCTCTCTCGTACATACTTCAGAAGAGATTAGTGTTTCTCTCAGATGCATGTTATCATTTCGATCAGTTCCCAGAGTTTCGCCTATAACATTAGTAACATCCAATGTGCTCAGGTGGCAGCACGCACTGTCATCTATCAGGGACTGCATGTTCTGCTCTGAAGCAGGAAGAGGTAAAACACACTTAGAGTCAGTCTGACTGTAAGGCACTGATTGTTTGATGCTATGATGTTGCATTTTTGCCATAGCAATGTTTCCTTTCAGTAAGTTTGTTGTTTCTTTCAGGTCACAGTTCAAAGGGCACACACAAGTCTGTCCAGTCATGGAAGGCTTGCATGCAGCATCTGTATCTCCTAAGAGAGCTCCTGCGCAGTTGTATTTACCATGTGCCTTCTGCAGATGAAGTGCTTCAGTACACTGCTGTTTTCTTTTAAAACTTCTGAAGTCACTATTATTTTCAAGAACAGTATCGTCATCGTGCTCAGTCACTATATTTTGGTCAGTTGAATTACCACATACCTTGGTGGGACAATTCTTTGAAGAAGGTGTAGCTCTATCACATGTGTAGTTATTCCCATTTTCATCCTTTGTAAGTAAGGAAGACTTCAAGCCATTCTTTGCTTCGTCATCAGACTTTTCACTCATTTTGAAGGCTAAATTTTAAGCTGTTTTCATTTAATATTTATTTAAAATCCCAGAGAATGCAGATTCTTCTGAACTTTGCAGAAAAATAAACAGCTTTTCCCTGGAATGTGTCAACTGTCCTAAAAGATATTTAAAAAGTAGTTCCTTGTTTTCATGTTTCCCAAGAGGTTTCAAGAGTTCTGGAATTAGAAAGAAATTAAAAACAATTAGCCAAACAAGAATTTTAAGACAGTAAGCATTCTTAGGCTATTAGTCTTTGAAACAAGCGCAGCCATTTTGACCAACATCCTTAAGCAAATTAGGCTTTTACAACAATATTATCCACGCACGCTTACCTTCACAAGCCATTTCTGCTTCCCTGACTACCAAGTAACTTCCCAACCCTTTGGTCAGTTGCATTCAAGCATGACTTTAGGGTTGCATTCTCAGATACTTGCTTTGCTTGGCTTCCACACAAGCAAAGTAACAATAAGATTTGGCTCCTCAACAGGAAAAAAAAGCGTCTAAGGGACTACATGTTAAAAAAGAACCATCGTTTTTCCTTCTTCCAACAGCAGGTACCCAACAAAAGGGCATGGTTCCTCACACAATGTGTAGTCAAGCTAGAAAGTCTTACTGCACAGTGCTTGGAAACCAAAAGCTTACACAGGTTCAACCATAAGCAGGTAAGAGCCACGTAAGAGAAAACCTGTCCAAAACTGAATACCAAACCAACTCAAGAAGCTCTCAGTCACAAGCTGCAAGCAGCTAGGAGAACTCTAGGGAAGAATCATTACACACTCATCCTGTTTTTATACTCTTCACTCAGCATTTACCCCTGGTTATTGCTGGAGACAGGACACATCATTTGGTGGATCTTCAGTCTGACCATGTCTGGTCATGCACATGTTCTTATGTACAAGTTTGCATGAAGACAGGAAGAGAGATCTAAATTGTAATAATGATGAAATGCTGCTGTATAAGCTCAGGTCTAGAACACATGCCAGAGCAGCAACATAGGAACAACACTAAGAATCACAGTGAAGAAAAAATTTAGTGCTCATTCCTTGATGCACATAGCAAAGAGCAGTAACAACCCCAGTGTCGTGGTTTAACCCCAGCTGGCTATGAAGCACCACACAGCCACTTGCTCGTTCCCCTGCCTCATGGGAGAGAAAGAATCTGAATAAAGAAGTAAAACTCATGGGTTGAGGACAGAAAAGGAAAATAATAATAAAAGAATTCATCATCATCATGGCTTGGCTTCGCGGACGAAGATTTGGGAAGGGCTTTGCCCACGCTTATTGCAAGCGCGTTGATGGCTGAAAAGGCCAATGTGGGATAGGCAAGACCGGTTGCAAAGAGCACACCGGAGGGTCTCCTTGGGTGGTATAGTCGAGGCACGGTTCTTTCTGCGCTGTCTTTTCTCCTCGAGCTTGATTCTACGTGTGCTCTCAAAGGAGACAGCAGCATTATGTATGGTGTGTCTCCAAATCTCCCGATTGGAGGCCAGGGTGGACCACTGGTGGTGGTCAATATGGCCTAGGCTGAGGTGTTGTTTCAGGGAGTCCTTATATCTCCTCTTTGGAGCTCTTCTCTTGCGGCAGCCGGTGGCAAGTTCACCATAGAACACGATCTTAGGGAGGCGGTGATCCGCCATCCTGGAGACGTGCCCTGCCCAACGCAGCTGCGTTTTCAGCAACATGGCCTCAATACTGGTGACGTCTGCCTGTTCAAGGACAGCAACGTTAGTCACGTAGTCAGTCCAGTGGATGTTTAGGATTGTGCGGAGGCAGCGCTGATGGAAGCGTTCAAGGAGTCGCAGATGGTGGCGGTAGATGACCCATGATTCAGACCCGTACAGAAGAGTAGGCAGTACCACGGCTCTGTAGACACTGATCTTTGTACTTTTCTTCAGGTGTTTATTGCACCAGACTCTTTTATGGAGTTTTCCGAAAGCTCTGTTTGCCTTTGCTATTCTGTTGTCGATCTCTTTGTCGATCGTGGCATCTGAGGAGATGATGCTACCCAGATAGCTGAACTGCTGGACTGGCTGAAGCTCTGACTCGCCAATGGTGATGTGGGGATGATGGTAATCATCTTGTGGTGCTGGTTGGTAGAGAACTACTGTCTTCTTCAAGCTGACTTCCAGCCCAAAAAGCTCAGCCGCCTCTGCAAAGCAGGATGTTAAGCGCTGCAGAGCTGCTTGTGTGTGGGCAACAAGGGCGGCATCGTCAGCAAAAAGCAGCTCGCGGACAAGGTGATTCAGGGTCTTGGTGTGGGCCTTCAGTCGCCTTAGGTTGAAAAGGCTCCCATCGGTACGATATCGGATATAAATGCCGTCTTGTTCGTCGAGGTCTGCCGTGGCCCTTTGGAGCATCATGCTGAAGAAAACTGTGAATAAAGTGGGTGCGAGAACGCAACCTTGTTTCACACCATTGGCTATTGGGAAGGGCTCAGAGAGTGCATCGCCATATCTGACTTGGCCGCGCTGCCCCTCATGTAACAGGATAATCATTTTGAGGAACTTGGGGGGACATCCTAATCGTTCCAAGATCTGCCACAGACCTTTTCTGCTCACAGTGTCAAAGGC
This sequence comes from Bucorvus abyssinicus, assembly GCA_009769605.1. Classification (NCBI taxonomy): domain Eukaryota; kingdom Metazoa; phylum Chordata; class Aves; order Bucerotiformes; family Bucorvidae; genus Bucorvus; species Bucorvus abyssinicus. The sequence continues at coordinate 32,955,376 of CM020026.1, forward strand.
TTTGGTGAGATCAACGAAAGTTACATAGAGACCCTTGTTCTGTTCCCTACACTTCTCTTGCAGTTGTCTAAGAACAAATACCATGTCTGTGGTACTTCTGTTGGCTCTGAAACCACACTGACTTTCAGGTAGAAGTTCTTCTGCGATAGCGGGTACCAATCTGTTCAATAGTATTCTTGCGAGGATTTTTCCAGCAATGGAGAGCAGAGTTATGCCTCGGTAGTTTGAGCAGTCTGACTTTACTCCTTTTTTCTTGTACAGGGTGATGATGATTGCATCACGGAGATCTGGTGGTAGTTCGCCTTGTTCCCAACAGCGCACAACTAGCTCGTGAAATTTAGCATGGAGCGTTTGGCCTCCATGTTTCCAGATTTCAGGCGGGATTCCGTCGACCCCAGCTGCCTTGCCGGTTTTCATCTGCTGTATGGCCTTAAGGGTCTCTCCCATAGTAGGGGCTATATCCAATTCATTTTTCACCGTTTGTTTTGGGATGAGCTGGATTCCTGAGTCTTGGACTACACGGTTGGCACTGAAGAGAGTTTGAAAGTGTTCAGACCATCGATTCAGGATGGAGGTTTTATCTGTGAGAAGCGTTTGGCCATCTGCGCTGAGTAGAGGGCTTTGAACTTGGTGTGTGGGTCCGTACGCTGCTTTCAGAGCCTCATAGAATCCTCTGTGGTCACCCAAATCTGCGCATAGTTGAGTCTTTTTTGCTAGGTTGAGCCACCACTTGTTCTGGATGTCTCGAAGTTTCTGTTGGAGTTTACTGCATGCAAGACGAAAGGCTGCTTTTCTTACATGGCAAGATGGTTGAGCGAGGTGTGCTTGGTGAGCAGATCTCTTCTTTGCCAGCAATTCCTGGATCTCTGAAATGTTTTCATCAAACCAGTCTTTGTTCTTCTTTGTGGAGAACCCTAAAAATTCTTCAGAGGACTGCAGGATGCTATTTTTAATATGTTGCCAAAGCGCTTCAGGAGAAGAGTCTAAGGGACAGTCTTCAAGCCTAGTTTGAAGGTTTGCCTGGAAGCTGTCTCTCAGTGCAGCTGTTTGAAGATTGTTAACTTGGAGCCTCCTCCTCAGAATGCCGCCCCTCTTAGGTTTGGGCTTAAAATGGAGGTTAAGTTTGCAGCGCACAAGGCGGTGGTCTGTTTGACATTCTGCACTAGGCATCACTCGGGTGTGACAGACATCGCGAACGTTTCTCTGGCGCACTAAGATATAGTCAATGAGGTGCCAGTGTTTAGATCGAGGATGCATCCAGGTTGTCTTCAGGCTGTCTTTCTGCTGGAAGATAGTGTTGGTGATGGTAAGCTGCTGCTCAGCACAAAACTCTAGCAAGAGGCGACCGTTGTCATTGCAGTTTCCAACTCCATGCTTGCCTAGTACTCCTTTCCAGGCTTCAGAGTTCTTACCTACTCGGGCGTTGAAGTCACCAAGGATTATGATCTTATCATCTGCAGGAACCTTTTGAGTAAGGCGGCGCAGATCGGTGTAGAATTTGTCTTTTTCTGTAGGGTCAGCTTGGAGAGTTGGGGCATATACGCTGAAGAGAACAACATGTTGCTTGTTGTGTAGCGGGAGGCGTAAGGAGATAATGCGATCGGAATGACCTGTTGGCAAATTTTCAAGTTTAGAGGCGATGGAGTTTTTAATCATGAAGCCAACTCCGGAATGATGACTTTCGGTTTTGGGTTTGCCTGACCAATACAGTGTGTAGCCGGCACCATGTTCTTGAAGGCTGCCTTCCTCATGAAGGCGAACTTCACTGAGAGCAGCAATGTCGATGTTGAGTCGTGACAGTTCGTGAGCAATTATAGCAGAACGGCGTTCAGGACGCCCACTGTCTGCTGTATCGAGCATGGTTCTGATGTTCCAACATGCGAGTGTCAATCTGGACACACCTTTGGAGGCAGGTGTATGCCTTTGTCTCTTTGTCTTTGGTTGACCGCAGAAGAAGATGTCCGTTGGCCGCGGCTAGCCAACCGGATTGGAAGGGAGATGAGCTTTGGTTAGGCCACCTTTTCTAGGCCCCTCTCCATGTGGAGCAAGCAGTGCTCTCCTTGAAAAAGGCTGCTTGGTCATTCAGGATGCTGCCGAACGAGACTGTCATCTCCCGGGTCAGTCTCAAGCGACCAATGTCCTGAACCGCCTGCATGCAGGGTTGGGTCTGCGGCTTCCAGTGACATCTTTCCACCTGCCGTTTCGTCCCTTGCCTGTCGCTACAGGGCTTTGCAAACGTGAGTACACCCTTCAAGCCTGCGCGGTGGATTTTTTAGGTGAGGCGCAGCGTGCGCGAGACTGGCCCCACCCTTTACACCTGAGGTTCATCTGCCAGGGCCTAGCGAGCTTGGACGGTGACAGCGAAGTCCTCAGGTCGTAGGTTTGGTTAGAGTATCCTTCTCTTAGATGGATGGCCTTACAGGGCTAAACGAGCTCCATCTGCCCGGGTTTGGAGTTAGAGTTGTCCTTCTCCTAGGATGGTTGCCCGAAGGCTAGTGAGCCCATCCTGCCCGTGGACACACTTTGTCTGACCCTTCAGTTGAGACCTGTCAGGCTTGGGAGACCCTACCGGAGGCATATGCCACCACCAGCATAGCTCTCAACTTCGCAAGGGCACGCAAGCTCTTTCCCCACGGCAAGGGGGTGCCCATGAAAGAGAATAAAAGAATTAGAATACACAAAACAAGCGATGCACAATGCAATTGCTCACTACTCGCTGACTGATGCCCTGTCAGTTCCCAAGCAGTGGTCCCTGGCCAGCTTTCCCCCACAGTTTATATACTGGGTATGACATCGTATGGTATGGAATATTCCTCTGGCCAATTTGAGTCAGCTGTCCTGGCTGTGTCCCCTTCCAACTTCTTGTGCCCCTCCAGCCTTCTTGCTGTCAGGGCATGAGGAGGTGACAAGTCCTTGACTCAGTATAAACACTACTTAGCAACAATTAAAACATCAGCATGTTATCAACATTATTCTCACATTAAATCCAAAACGCAACACTGCACCAGCTACTAGGAAGAAAATTAACACTATCCCAGCCAAACCCAGTACACCCAGACAGCAGTTTTTCTCTGCAGAGAAGGCCTTTTTCCTGCCTTCAAGGAAGCAGTGCACAGCACAGGCAGCTCAAGATCTTCAAAGAGCTGTCTTAAGACATCTGAATTGAAATAAAGAGAAGACTGAAAGGTTCGTAATCTGCTCTGGGGTTACACCAATACACTACCCCAGTGCTGCTAGGGTAGCCAAGAGGTAAATGCACATGGGTCCCCTTCAGAGTCACTGGAGAGCAATTCCCTACATACAGCCTCCACCTTCAGTAAAGATTACACAATTCCAGTGTCCTCTCTGGCAGCGGAACCCTTCAGAAGGAGAGGATTGGGGGTGGGGTGGGGGTGGGGTGGCAGGAAGATGGCATAGAGGTGAGAGGAAAAAAAAAACCAAACAAACCAAAACCCAAAAAAACTAAAGAAGAACCCTTGCAACATAAAAAGACAAGTTCCTAGCATTCACTAAGACTGCACTCAGGTACCAAAACAACAGGGTCATAAATGAGGGAGAAGATCCAAACTGTCCAAAGCAACTGGATGACCTCCATAGCATGACTCCATATGAAAGGCTCCTAGTACCAGAAATGAGACCAGAGCTAGGAAGAACTTCAGCTTTACAAGATACAGTCCAGTGAGATAGGAAATCTGGCAGGAAGAAGGGTCACTTTCAGAGCAATAAAGATTACATGGAAGAAATTTCTTTACAAAGAAATTTAAATCCTCACAGAAACTATATAAACCATTTTGGAAACCACAGTAAGGGAAAGAAACCAGTTATCAACAAATACTTTGGAAAGTGTAAAATAAAGCTAGCACACTAAGTAGTGAAAGGTATAGTACTAGAAGCAAGAATGCATCATTTGAAAAGCTGACTTTTTTTTTAAACCTTATTTTCTTCAGCTAGAAACATAGCTTGAATAACTACATTCAAAATAAATCCTTTTTCATACCCATGAAAAGTATAAAGCTTTCCAGACAGGCTGCAGGGGTCATAAACAGTTTTAGGTACAAAAGCAGGACTCAAATTAAGACCATTCTAGAAGTGCAGGAATTTGTGTGCTCACTATGGACAAAATGCAGAGTGGATTCTGGACCACAACCTTGTCTTTCCATGGGGCTTTAGACATCAGTCTCAGACTGAAGGTAAAGAGACCACGGAAGAAGGAATCAACAAGTTACTGAGATGAGACAGGACCCTCCTCTGCTCCCCCTTCCTCCCTCAAGATGAAATGGCTTGACTAGCTTAAAATCTCCAGTTCTTTAAAGCTTGTCTAGACTCTTTGACTACTCATTCAATCTCTGCAGAAGTAGGAGCAATTTTAGTATCCTCATTTCCATTTTCTGTTAGGAAACCTAAGGCAGATTCAAGAGTTCTTCCAAAAAAGCCTTCCCTAAAGGCAGGGCAAGAACCTGTCCTGAATAATATTCCACTGATTTAAGTCAATCAGAGTCAACTGCTGAAAACTATTTGCAAACTTTGCTTTCACTGTTGTTTTGACACAATAAAACTAGTTTCTACCTGTCTGGAAACTAACCCATAACATAGCTTGTTCACCTAGTCATGCAACAGAAAGTTAAGATTCCATTTCGATTGAATATTAGCTCAGATCCAACCAGCAGTCTTACCTCTTTCAAGAGCCTTCTCACTACAGAAAAAAGGGAACTTTGATATGCCAAGACTTAGCAAGACTGAGATCCCAAGAATTTAAAGAACGACATGTTAGCTTACAGTATGCATAGCTAATAATGCCAAAATTTGAAACAACACATGCAGCTAAGTAAACATTGATCCAATCAACGCTGAAGAAGCTCCAAGAAAAATAAAAGTAGTTTTGAAACTGAGTAGAGACATAAGGAAGTGCATTAAAGATGCATATATGAATGTGTACATGCACGTATAGAAGTCTGTTCACTCGGTGCACTGGACTTTCACTTAATCAGAGTATATACAGCAATAAACCACTGATCCAGCTATTTTTAAAGCATATTTTTACTTTAGTAATCAATATTTTCATGACAACTAGACCAGCTTAAAATACGGCTTCACATCCACATTTAGAGTCATAGAGTCACCTGGTTGGAAGAGACCTTTAAGATCATTGAGTCCTGCACAAAAAGTGAGGTATTTCTAAGGATTAACTATAGTGTATAAAAAGCTGAACCTAGGTGAACACTAGTCCTCAAAAAATTGAAATCCTGTAACTCTGCAGATACTAATATGCTCATCAGGCTTATAAGAATGCTTCTTGGTGACGAGGAATTCTTTAGATTTCACATCTGCCATAGTAGGCTGACTGAAAAATTAACCTCAGTCCATACCTCCTCCATAAGAGTGGTCAGTAGCAGATGCACAGACACAAGAGTTGCCCTTCCTGAGAACATTCCTTCCCAAGAATATACTGTTCCTGGCAACTAATGACTTGGGGAATTGTCTAAACTAAATACTACTTATAAACTTGCTTTGAGTTTGTCTTACATCAATAAGCATTATGCATGTCTGGCCTCCACAACACCCTACAGTGCAGTGCAAAAGAGTTCAGATGTTTTGTGCCTTGAGTAAAGCTCGACTCATTATTTTTTTGTATGTTTCAAGTGCTTACACACTGCAAAAATATCTTAGTTATCAGACCTCTAAGCTTTCCCCTTCCTCAACAGATATAAGAGCCTGTGGTAACAGAACGATCACTTTGAAAAAAGGGAATGGAGCCTGGCAAGCAGATTCCCCTAAAAGTAGAAGGGACCAGCTGCCAGTGGCCCCAGATCCAGGAGAAACACACTACAACACATGGAACTGGGCTCAGAGCAAGATCTTGTCACTTCTACTAACATACGAGGGGTGTCCGGGGATGTGTTGTAAAAGGGTAGAGACAGTGACTCAGGAATCCAAACTGTATCAATTACAATAGATATTTCAAGCTGTAAGTTTACAAATTACTAGAAGAATGCAAGTCAGTTTGTGTTAGTGTCACAGTGCAGACAGTAATAATTCACACTTTTCCTGGTACTCCATCTAGAACTCAAGTTTTCACCCACACCATCACACCGTGTTTACTCAAACCCATCAGCTATGTTTATGCAGCCCGTATTAAGGGGGGAATGAGCGGGATGGGGAATAAAAATGAAAGAGGGTGTGTCCAGACATGCAGGAAGGTAGTCTAGAAGCACTCTAATCAACTGAACATGCTTTGCTACCAGACAAAATGCACCATCAGCATGTATATTTCAGCAGAAAACCATATTACATGGTCACAATAACTACAGTCACTGAATACAGAAACCATTTAAGGCATTTAATTTGTCAACGCATTACCCAACTCTTTACCTGACCATGTTCTGGAACACAACACAATCACACGTGTCTGACTTTTTCAGCACATACACCTGAAGGCAGAGATGGCAGCATCCAGGAGGGAGTCTGCATCAACGAGGTGTCCCTCATTTGTACAGCATCATAATTTCAGAGCTCCCTGTGCCTCAGTAATGTCACATCCTGATGTGAACTAGCCTGCTGCCAAGCTAATTCAAACTATTAGAAGAGAGGAGGAGTTAAGCTCCTAAAAAAACTTCACCCAAACACTTCTAACATTACAAGTACAACATACTCCTAGAAGTGAATTAGACAAAGTGCTCATACGCTCATGGCATTGCTTGCTTAAGAATACACAGTATCATCAGTGTTGGCACTGTGAAGGTGCTGTGTTTATAACAAAAGAAAACCGCATAGGTTAACTAAGCAACATCTGTATGCTTTACTCAAAGCCATTTTAAAAATCAAAGTCAGTATAAGACATTTGCTATGGTAAGCAGAAATGATGCACAAGTTACATTTGCAAGCAATCATGCAGGCACGTTTCACTGGAGAAGCAATATCACTTTCACAGGCATGAACCTTCAGGTTTTGCCTCCTTGGCAATTTGCCAGCCTGCTTCAAGACAGAAGCACCAGCATAACATACAAGTGATTGTAACCACGGAGCATGAATTTTAAGCAGTTAAATCTTGGCACTAAGGTATGGAAGATGTGAAGTGGAAATGCAACTGAGGACACAGCTGCAGAAAACAGACATTCTAAAGTTGTGTGAGAGGTACTGACCCCATAAGATGCTCAAACTGTGACACACTACCATCAGACTACCCCAAAACACATGACCCTTCATGCTAACAGGTACATCTACCCTAGTAGCTTGCTCCTACTAGTGACTAAATGGTTTTCTAACATACAGCAATGCTATTTGTTTCCCTGAACTCACAGCCTCCAGTGACTCAGTCCTCAGAGCATTGATTCAATGGAAAGCTTCAACTGCTTGTGGACCCTTCTTTTCCTTGTGCATAGTCACTAGTTTCCTAAGATGAACAGACCATACCTATTTAATTGATCATAAACTCTGGCCATCCTTGTTGGCCTATCTTCAAAGATGCTAGGCTTTTCATCCATCTTCAAGTTCAGACTATTACTTGTATGCCCATAATGCACTCAGACATTCCAACAGATTTATACAGTGTCTTGATAAGACAATTCTTCCTTTAACAATTGTCAACTTCTGATTTTTATTGTAAGGTAAATTCCAAGAGAACTCTGTATTCAGAAGTGGAAGATTGGCCCAGTGACCTTTAAGAGAACTAAGTCCATCTTTTACTTAGATAACCAAGACACTTGAAAACGGTGTCTAGAAATAGCACTTTGCGCATTTAGAGGTGCAACTCCCTAGACCAGGAAGTTCTGCAAACGCTCATGCTTTTCCCCCCACTCAGTTTTACAGCAACGAACAAGATGAAACTCATGGAAGTAATAGAGATAAGCACACACAAGCCAGTGACAAATGCTAGCTATTAAGACAGCACAAGTAAGCAAGTGTACTTTATTGTTTGATACTAAGTGCATGATGAAACAAAACCAAAGCTACCTATTTAAATGCACAGATGAAAATACCAACAAACCTCAAGCTTGTATATTCCAGTGCTCTTTTACAACTTCATCAGGCTTTCATTTGTATCTTCATTAAGACAGCATTCTCTGCTTAAAGTTTCACAGACTACTAACAGGGTTTTCAAAGAATGGTGCAGTACACAACTGCACAAGTGGTCAGTTACATCCTTCATTATCATTTGTTTACTCATTGCCATCAGAAACAAAGACTGCATGGTTTCCCATGAAAGCAATATTCAGTCTGTTACTCTTTAGGAACTTGTAAGAATGACATTAAGTCATTACCTCCTGGTTAAATTAGTCATCACTCTCAGGAAGATGCTTTGGAGGTATTTTTGCTATTTTATCACAACAAAATTGTTTAGCAGAAGCACGTGTTCTTATACAAAGAAGGATAAACTTTCAGGTCAAAACGCAAGTAAGGAGCTGGAACTTGAAAAAAAACCAACACAATAGCACATTTATTATAGCACTTCCTTGGAAGGTCAAGGTTCAAGAGCTTCTTTTTGAAACACTTTATTGAATAGCTAAGCATAAACAAGACTGAGACAGTCAGGGCCCTATGTTCAACAATCCTAACCAGTGTTCAAGTTCTTTGACTAGACAGGGGTTCCAAATGTCGCTCACCTTCTCTGTTCCCTGGAATTCAGCTAAACTGGTTTTCTCCTTTGATATCATTTAAAGGGCACACTGATACATTTTGGTATACTCGAGTTACAAAACAGCAAGCCAGGATTATTCACAGGAATTTTCCCTCTAAAACTGAATTATCAGTGTAGGAAGACAGGTGGTAATAGGTTAAGAACAACAAAAAAGCTTGTGAATTTGCGCTCTATCTGCCCAGCCTCTGGCACAGAGCAAATAAGTGACACTTTAAAGTTGAGCAAATAAGGTTCGTGCTCCTCAAGAATGTCCTCAAGTTTCAAGATAGTCTTCAGATACCTAAGAGTTTTCCTGAAGTCTCTCATCATACTTTATCGCAGTTTCTCATTCTTTAAGGAAATTTCAGCCATCAGTACCCATCTTCCTTTGAAGAACTTTCAAACATTCAAAGTAGGAGTTGGGCTGACCTGTTCTGAACTAAGCAGTCAGTCTTCTCAGCAACCCTTCTACTCTTCATTACACGTTTCTCCTTTCACAGAGCTGTCAATCCTCTTAACTTGACCCATACTCCTCACTTGCTTCCCATCCTAGCTGAAGTTATGCAGTACAGAAGCAAGTACACAGGGAAGCAGTGCAGAATAACCATTACACCTTGGATTCTCAAGATAAAAATGGAGGGGTGTTGTTGCTGCTGCTGTTTTGGGGGTTTTCTGGTTTATTTTTTTAATTTTGTTTTAAAATATTCCCTCTGAGTATTAAGTCTACAGACATTCAATTAAGCAAAGACTTTGTCTGCTGCTAAGCTCCTCTTCAATGACAAGTACAAAAGGAGCAAGTATAAAAATGGCAGAAATACTCTGCAGAAGCAAGACCATGCTGCAAAGGTGGTGGCTAAAATGTCAGTCATAACTCTGGGGAAAAAAATAAATAGTTCTTGTTCCCTTACAATGAGCTAAAACTTAGTCATTCGTTTGGCAAGTCAGAGCAGAGATAGCTTTAACCATTACCACTGAAGTCACTCCCGCACGAAATATTTGCCTTTACAGTCAAGTTTTAATGCCAAGCAAATAGACCACAATGTGCTAGGCAGTATACACTGAGAGTACTTAAGATTATGTGCTGACTTCAAACTTTTCATGTTCCTGAACTATTTTATGAAGCATCTGTGCTCCCAGCTCCAGTGCTGCACAACATGGAGCTGACATTATCAGTATTCTGGCTAGAAGAGTGACTGCGTCGATGAAATCAGATAGTTAAGGTCAGTGAAAGATTCATTTGCTCCCATGCATTGTGTGTGTCCCTTCAGATCTTCACCTAAAACTGAGACGTTGTTCAGCAACTGGCTATATTTAACACCAACATACAATATGAACTCCTTTACAGAACATCTGAAGTACTATCAACATAACCTGTACCCAAGCAAATTACAGTAAGTACAGCAGCATTATTTAGCTCTAGTGGATTATTCTGTGTAACAAATCTATAACCTGATTAATTTATCAGAAAAAGCCAATCAACATGATGGTCTCTAATGACTGAAAAAGCAACATCTTTCCTATGATATACTTTTGCAATACAAACTGAAGAATTCATCAAGATGCTTAGGATTTCTCATGCTAACCAGGTCAGAAATTTAATAAGCTTACAGTTTTTGCAGACTTGAAGATGTTTGCTATGCAGAAGTATTCATTCATTCAAAGAAGACTACAGCCAGCCAAGAACAGTTTCCATTTATTCTACAAGAAATCCCACCACTGAGTTACAACTGCACTTTTGCACTGCAAGAACATCACAGCAGAATTTAATTCTGAAGATGTGTACTTCCCAATTAAAGAACAGCTGTTATGACAATTTAAAAAAAATATTCAAGGCTACTGATTATATATAGTGAACAAAATCTAATAAAACTGCAATAAACTGGTTACAGGAAATATTATTTTAGCAGCCAAATAGAAAACAGCTCCAACTCAGTTATTAGAAGTCCTGTAGGTGCAGCACTGTTGAGAATTCCCAGTACTGGCTGAATAGTCGTTTAAATCTTATCAGTTTTAACAGTTTCACCAATATTTCACCTGCAGTGTTGCACAGCTGGCATCTGGAGCAACCAGGTGATTCACAATCATTGTTCCAAATGTTGTAGTCTCAGGAGGAAAAAAAAACAAAACAAAGAACACCACACATTGTTTTTATATTAAAAATATGTTATGTTCCCTACAAAGGAAACAGTTTCTCACAGTGAGATCAGTCCTGCTACAAGAGTTTACTTTTCTGTTTTATCTTTTTTACATTTTTGTTTGTTTGCCTTTCAATCTCAGAAGACACAAGCCTCTGAATCCATGAGGGACTAGTTCTGCAAAGCTAAACACAGCACAGCACCTCCACAGCAGACAAATGACAAAAAACACACCATGACAGCTTTGCAGAGCTGTTCAAAGAAAATAGCTTGATTTATGGAATACTACTAGGTCACAGGCTGCTGTTGGTGTTCACTGGAAAGCATGAGCTCCCCATGCTGCTTGACACCGCTGTCAACAGGCTGCCTGCAGCCCCTTGAGGGCTGAAATTCCATCGGGCCCTGGTGGGTAAAGGACTGGAGAGGAGGGGGAGATAGGCACACATTGCTTGAAAGGCTGCCAGGGCAAGGTGATTTGTCCCATCCAGGCAATCTGGAAAGGATTCAGATGTGCAGGCTGCTGCCTGAATCCCTGTGGATTCCCTTCAGGTCTGGGTAAGGGGCTCCATTTGAGCAGCAACTCTCCTATGGAGGGCTCTGCATCTGCAGGACAACAGCAGGACTCGAAGACCCCATACAGAAATTGTCTTGAGACCCCGCAGAATGTTGTAGTCCAGCAAAGAATTATAAGATTCAAGTGGTGCAAATCCATTTTTTAATATTTTCCCTTAAGTTGCTTAAAGTTAGGCATCAAATCCAAATGCTGTTTATTATAGCCTACATTTTGTTTCACAGCATAGCCAAACCTCTACACCACAGCTATAGTCAGAGAGCTGAAAAGTGTTTTAACTTCAAATGCTAGACTCTCAAACAGTTCTTCCCATTCAACTATTTAGCTGATTTGACAGCTTTGCACAAGAGTAAAGCACATATACATTACCAGATCATTGCAGACACCCTGGAACTACAGTTATACATTATATGGGAATATTAACCTTGACTTCAACTCAGCACTGACCAAAATCAATCCCACAGGCAGTGACAGAAGTGTTACATCCCTGGTGTCATATGCATACCTGATGTTCTCAAGTGAGTTTCAGCTTCTGCTACAGCCTCCCCTTGAGATGAAAGACGCACACAACTAGAGGACATTGCACACACCAGCCAAGTACAGCTCTCTGCTACAGAGTGGAAAAGCAGCACCCTGGTTTTATAATAAACCAGTTCATAACCCTTGAATACGTGACAACCTACACATGAGCTACATGATTAACAGGCAAAAACTGCTTTTCTCTTCCTTTGGCTGTTTTTTGACAGAGTAAGCTCTGTCTTTTTTGCAAGGACTGATCACACATTAACTTTTACTGTACAGCTCCCTCGGTCAGATGATTCCCTTGTACACATGGATTAATTCTCTGGAGTCTCTAGGACTTGGTGCCATGTATAAACTACCCAGTCTGCAATACAGTTCACCTCAAATTTAACCCCATATGCTCTGACTTCACTGGCTTTATAAGCCTGACTGAGGGAAAACCTGAATTGCATACAGGCAGTAACCGCAGTAGATTTAAAGGACACTGCTCTGATCTGGTATACTTTAAGGATTTATTCTACAACCAGACACCCAGCTTGTTAGCAGCAACCTATAAAATACTATTTCTTGGGCTAAAGCACATTTAAGACATTAAAATCTGCAGCAGAAAATAACTGGGAGAACACACAGATAAAGGTTTTTTCATTACTACCATCTAAAAAAACTAAGTGGAAAAAGTGCAATTTCTGTCAACGGTGCACAGGCACAGGCAACGCGAAGATTCAAGTGATGGATTTTTTTTCTTTTTTTTTTTTTTTACAGTCAAAGCCCAAAATTTTCCCCACCCGTAACTGTAGAGAGAACCAGGACATCCACTGTATCATTCTATGTACAGTATCACTATGCACAAGCTTCTCCAAAGCTGTGCTTTCTGGGCTGTTCCTCCAAGGACATAATACACATTCATCATTAGGAGGGCAGCAGAGACAGGATACTATTTCTGGATTTATATTGGTCACAGATCTTCATTATTTAATTCTGCTAAGTACCAACACCAAATGGCAGCTGCTGGGTCAAACAGTCACTGAACAGTACAGAAAGCCACGAAACTATCACCCATATCAGAAGCAAGTCAGAAACACTAACATTTCATACAGCAAGTATTTCACTCCTCAATGCAAGTGAAAAACTCCTACACAAGGCTAACACAAATAAGAGTACTTGAGAAACTTTATACAGTTGATGATAGTTTGGGACACAGAGAAGCAACTCTGCCTCCCATGTTTCAGCTTAAAGAAGCAAGAAAACAATTCTCACCTTGGGACACGTTATTTGGGCTGTGCATAGCGTAAGTAGGGTTTTTGCGGGAATGAGGCAGAAACATTGGGGCAGCGGGGAGCGGTGGAAAGAAGTTGCTTAGGTACTTAATAATAGTTAATCAAATTTGACAATTAATAATGTGCTGTGAAGGACAACCTACCTTTTTTTTTTCCAAAGCACTCTCAGTAAGTTTAAGTTTGCATGACAGAATTATTTCATCTACCAGCATCAATTTCACCAAAGCATGTTAACAACACCATAGTTTCTAGATTTCCATCTAGAAAGACACCAACTGACAGCACACAAACAAGGAACCTCATATCCTCCTCAATCAGGACTCCAAACATCCAGCTTGCTGAAATAAGTTCTCTGGTACATGAAATCCCCAAATGCTGGAACAGCCTGAATTGAAAAGGGTTGCCTAGGTAGGGGGAAGGAAAAAACCCAACAAAACAGAAAAACCCCAGACCACAGACACACACTGAGTGCTGAGTAATCCCAGAAAATAAATACAGGGAAAAGGCATGAAGATTCTCCTGCTAGGAAAAAGCACAGTCTTAACTGCTGAATGCTGAGGGAAAAAAAGTTGGGCTGAGCAGACCATCCAGGCAGAATCTACAAGAGACCTCCATCCTTCAAGTCTCTCATTTCCATTTCGTTAATTTACAGAGTATTTATTAGAGTGCTCTCTCCCTTTTTCATCAGGTATTGGGTAAGGGAAGGAAGAGGAGACTGTTTCTACCTTGATGCTTTCCCTTCAAATATATCACTGGGGTTCTGTTTTCTCTGAGACAGTTAAACATACCAGAGACCTCTTCAGAAGCCATGTGGGTAGTATACTGCTCACAAACATCAACTGCAGCAATTAATGCTGCAGTAGGAACTTTCTCCAGAGGAAATTGCCTCACAAGAAGCTGGGGTGGAAGGGCTGGCACCTGGAAACCACTTGCTTCAGTCCTCTGGCAAGTCCATCTACAGCTAAACCTTCAGGGTTGCAAAGCAGTATTTTGTCGTTAGACTTGAAATTGTTCAAATGTTTTCTGAAAAAATGTAGAGTAATACCAGCCCATCTAAACACATCTAGGACTATGCTGGGTGTAATAGGCTTCCTCAGGGTGGAAGTTCCTAGTCAAAATTGGGTATGCCAAAAGTCAGAAGGGGGTACAGTTCCCAGTGACTAGACAACTCTCATCCAGGAGGCCAAGGTTCAATTGGTCTACAAGTACTAAGTGCTCTACTTCTCATCTTCCACATGACAGACCGACTGGTGGCTTGACCACTGATAAGAGTCTTTAAAAATCTGGAGTTGGTCTCTGATTTTTTCTTGAAGCAGAAAGGGAAAAAAAGCGTACTCACAAATCATGACAGCTAAACAGCTTCTACCAAGGTATACATATAGGCCTAAAAATCAAGTTGTGTGTCAGACAATCAAGAATTCCACATCAATAAAAAGTAGTCAGACTGACTCCTTTGGCCATTTTCTTTACAAATCACTGTAGTACAGAGAATGGCAGATATGAAAGGTAGAAGTAACCATTTTCATAATATTAAACTGTACTAAATTCTCCTGAATTGTTTCACGCAATCTTCCTTTCCCCACCCAAGGCAGAGGCAAGAGCAACTGCCTGCTGAAATCTTACCAGTTTACTACCCACCTCTGTCTTAGTAGTTGCACCAAATCTGGTTTGTGTTTCTCCCCATCATATGTGTCCCTGAATTCCAAGTCTGCATATTAGGATCGAGAATCTGGGGTTTTCAATTATTCTCATCCACATTTCAAATTAAAACTTGGCAACTAACAAATTTAAGTGCTATGGCACAAACTACATTCATTCCTAAAAATTATTTTAGGTATACAAACCAATAATTCCATGTACTAGGAGGAGACAGGTGGTAATACAAACCAAACCCAAGCCAAGCACATGCTATAGCAGAGAAGCAGGGTTCGGGATGCTATATAAGAATGCTTTTTATCTCAAATATATTTGAGAGATTCCCAGAGGCTACACTGAAAGAGCCTTAGACTTTGAGAATTAAAGTGGCATTCACATACCAACAAGCTGGAGAGCATGTTTTGGTTAAAGCAGAGTAATCTTTAACACAGGAATCACTGCAGCTATCAGTGGCTCCTCCTATTCAACTCTTAGCTCGGTGCACCAGTTTAGTAGCAAATTTTTTACATCTCCATCCTATCATATTAAAGTGTGGTTCAGTTATTTCGCACAGAATGGACTGAACACAAGATACAGCACTATCCCACTGTACTTACTTCAAAAACTCTGCTCAGCATTACCTTACACACACACAAATAAAATGTAATAAACCTCAGTATTCAGGTTTATTTACATGTCAGGTACCTGTACATTTCCTCCACAGAATGGAAAAATACATTTTACAAGATATTTGACAAAGTGGTTGCAAGTCTTATTGTAGCCACAGATTTACTGGGATAATGTATTAGACCTTACTGAAGGATAACTTGATGAATCAGATTCCTATCTCTATCTTACTCTTTGATATAAAGTGTAATTCATTTATATTCTACAAGGAGAAAATACCAGTTCTATTATAGCACTATAAAATACTAGTGTTTTTAAATAACACAAAATATATTTACCAAGAGCCCCATTAGGTTAAGCACTCAACATGACCTGTGTATGCAAATCAACAGTTAAATCAGTGAATAATTTGGATCCCAAACCAACCACATGAGAACTGCTTCTATTCTGAACCAAACGCTGTAATAAAGTCAAAGTCTTTTGGCTGTGTTAACTGAAATCAAAGCACCAGCTATCATGAGCATCAATACCTCACTGAGCACAAGTCCACATTTGCATAGACTCACCCCATGGCCTGGACAGATTCATCTTGCACGTACCCAGAAGGTCAATACATTCAAAATATTCAGCATGGAAGGGGAAACCAAATACCAACTTAGAGAACATTCCTGCGGTCTCACCACCAGACCTTTCTCAAATTGAGGCTGCCAAGTTTCATGTATCTCATGTTACATGAGCCACAAGAGTTTGACAGCCCTGTCATGCCATCCCATCTCTCTGCTGAGATGCACAGAGCTAGCTGAGGTCCAGGAAAGCTGACAGCTCCTACAGCACAAGAGGAGCCACCTTAGCAGCTTCTAACAGTTAAAGAGATGCAACTGCAACAGAGCTGCAAACTCAAATAGCAACAACAATTACAAGGACTATATCATCATCAGGATGGGGGACACACCCCAAAACCAGACTCTGACTGCAGACTGCCACACATTTTCTTCACAACATGAATAAACCCCTACAAGTTCACACACTCCTTTAGAAAGCTATGGATGCCTGAAAAAGTTTTAATCAGCACAGGAAGAAAAATTAAGATCCCTCCTGAAAATGGGTGCCTGAATAATAGTCCTTACCCAGAGCAAAAAGGCAGAGAGGGCTTTTAGATTATTGCCCAGATAAAAAAGAAAAAAAAAAAAAAAAGAGGTGAGAGTCACAAGACCACTTTCTGCTTAATACCTACCATATGCAGAAAGAAACAAGATGTCAGTATTGTAACACACACTTAGACAGAATATATACAGAGAAATACCACTCACCAGCTCCCTCGCCCAACAGAAGGTGCTTGCAGACTTTCAGATACTGGTTAAGTGTTTGAGTGGTAACAGCAATTTCCTACACAGAACAAAACTCAGCCACTGTACTGATGCAAACACAAATCACCTGCTTTCACTCACTGGCAACTGCAGAGAGCCAGGCTGACAGCTGAAAGGCAGGAACCACCAACTGCAAGACACAGGTGGACACATTTGCTTTTCGAGCACCTGAAGGCACTGTCACAGCCAGCCTCATCTAAGGTAGGATGACCAGGAACAAGACAAGGTGTGCAAGGATCATATAATTGCTCCTTACCCCCACCCTCAGATTAAAGCACATTCATGGGCAGCAAGTGGTACTATGCTATCACTTCAGACCCAGTGTTCCCTCAGATCACAGGGGAAATGAAGTTAGCAGTCCCCACCACTGTCTCCACAGCCTGTATTCCTTCAGTCCACCTGCTGAGGAAAGGAAAAGTTTCAGACAATAATGAAAAGCAGCATGTTAGCCACCTGTGACAATGGTTTTTCCCCCAGTTTGAAAAATCTCTCTGTGCTCACACACAGACAGGACTGTAGGTCAGAGCCCACAGCAGTCTCACTGTGCCCATTCTGTTAAACATTTAAGCATATACAGATTAATGCATTTTTCCAGACCTTCTGGTTGAAGATGGCAGCCCACAGTACTATGTGCTAACCTGTCTGGATGTGCAGGACACATGACACCAGCCACAGTTTCCACTCTGACTGTTTAAGTGTATCAGACACTATTCCTCACATGCACATACTTCCTTGCATGCACTTTTCACCTTTCAGTGGCAATGAGATATTTTATTAAGAAAAACCTTAAGCTTTTCAGAAAAGCATTGTTACCAGTCCTATTCTATAGTAACAGAAAGCCACAGGTGAAGAAACAAGGCAGGCATGAAACTCAAACTAATTCCTCCCTTCTTACTCTGCCATTTGAGGGTTAGAATGGGTGAACACTGAAAACAGGTATTATTCTTAGAAGGTTGTTAGATAACCTAAGAAATAGTATAATAAATTTAAGATATTATCATTGCACTACAATCCTTCAAAAGCTACTTCTGTGATTTCTTTAGAAGTAATTACTACTCTTATCTAAGAGACCCAAATGCAGGCCTGACGGCCACATCCAGCCTTTCCTCCTGCATATCTGTTTCAGGAAGAAAGGTAAAAAAAAAAAAAAAAATCACAGCAGAGATAAAAGCTAAGATGAAGCCATGGATACCTGTTTGCTTGACCCAAACCCCTTGAATCACCAAGGCATAATGGTAGCAAGAAGGAGGTAGCCCACTATCATCTGAACAGTGTTTTTCTAAACAGTCACCAATTTGCCTGGCCCTGATGTTGAGCTCAACCCTTCAGCACTGGATGCATGTTTGTAGATTAGTTAGTCCTGCCTACAAGTTCAGCTCTATTAAGACAGAGTATTTATTACAACTTCATAATACATTCAAGACAATAACTGTGATGGTTTAAATATATGTTGCAATATTGTATTGATTTCCTTTTTATTCCCATTCTAGGTATAGGTTTTCCCCACTGCCATAAGGAGAAACACATCAGATTTCCTTTAGCACCTTTAAAAGTTTGATCCTTCCTTCTATTTAGAAATAAAATACTGGTAGCTCCTGGTTTAGAATCTTAGCTTAGCTAAATATAGCAACAGACAAAAAAGAAATGCCTTACCATGCAAAGATCAATGATCAAAGATCACCTCAAATACTAAGAATATTAAAAAAAGCCACTAAGTAGAGGCCTTTTTTCGTCCCCAACTCTCCATTTTAACTGCAACTTGATTGTTCTTCCCAAGCTTTAATAGAAAATGGCATATGATACTAGTTTTGCCAACACATCAATGAGCCTTCCAGGAAATAATGTGTCAGCAACATATGGAAACTACTTGCGGGGTTTTTTTTGGCATTTCTCTCCCAGTCTGGCATGTTTTTAGCATTAATTGTGGAAGCCACTAATGCTTCTGTTTTAGCTGTTAAAATTGAAAACACCAAGGAACATTAAATCAATGACAGTATATGGTTATCATTTGATAGAAGTCACCAAACCTCCCTCACAAAGATTACCAGCTTCTATGTAATTAAAAGATTTACTTTGGACTACATTTAGGCAAACAGCTTCAGAAAGTACAACTAATCTTATTATCCTCTAAGTAGCAAAGCATAAACTGTAAGAGCCACAGAGAAGAGCTTGCTTCTGTACTAAACAACTTCAAGTAATACATTTGGAAAGCTATTTGGAATACAGTAGCATCTCACACTAGGGAATGGGGGAAAGACAGATACACACCAAACTACTTACCATAGTCAAAGCACAAGCCTCGCAATCAGTAAGATTAAAGGGAAAAGGAAAAAACCAAAAACTTAGAAGCCAGACTACTATACAGAGTCCTCTTACAAGATTTCAGCTTTCAAAGATCAGTTCAGCCACGCAGCAATAAAAGGCTCAGGCTGAAGAATTTTCCCTAGACTCTCTGCCAGCGCCACACTGAAAGCTCCCTGCATACTAGCAGCATGTCCTAAGAGCAGGTTTGACAAGGACTTCACAGATTTGACAGATGATACTCGTAAACAGGTGTTTTCTGTAATGCTTCAGGCCTTACTTAAGGTAAGGGACAAGGGCTCTGTTCAATAAAGTAAGCAACTGGTTTGCCTAGCCAAGTCCAGAGCAAGAGAAGGATGAATTTGTCCAACACCCCTTTCTGTTACTGAGGGACTCATAAGACTTAAAAACCCACACACAAACAGCTGTTTTCACAAAGCTGTGGGCTTCCACAACTCAAATATAGAGCCAGGCTACAAACCTCTTCCACAGCAGTTACTTCACCCAGAGGTTTTCACACAGTGCCACCCACGCTGTCTGCACAGGGTTCCACAAGTTGCTGAATGTTCAGAGCTCACAGTGTGCAGGCACTCGCGTGGTGAAACATTTCCCCTGTGCTCCAAGTAGCAAAGGGATATGCACCCGAACGTGCAGGTGTTCCCCACTGCTGCCATCCTTCCCCTAGGCATCACAAATTCAAACTAACAGCTACCCTAGAAGACAATTTTATATTAAAAAGTCTGCAGAGCAGCTTGGACAAATTTAATCTTAGCCTACCTTCAAACAGCCCAAGGAAAGAACAGTTGTTTGGAAAAGTCATATTGCAACACATCAAACAATTACTCCTTTTTGCCCTACAGAACTAACAGTTCTCCCTCACCTTTTCTAACTGACATAAACCGCAGTCTCTTACTCCTACCTGCTACAGGCAAGGAAAGATGAATACAATGCTTCCAAAAAAGTCAGCAGGAGACTATTTTCTTTACTCAGTTAATTTAACCACATCGTAGATTTACCCTAGAAGTGTATAATTTGCTGCTACACCGATTTACTGTACCCTTCTCAATTAATTCAGCATTGCAGGAAAAGTAAAACAAAAAAAAAAAAAAGAGGAAAGCTAGGATACATTAGTTACGTAGAAGTCTTATGGTTACCTTCACCCTTTGAAAGTATTTCTTTCCTCAGGGTATAAAAGAATTGCAATAAATATAAATAAATACATTTTAATAAAGTCAATTTAAACGTGAAACTATGACAGCCATATTAAACTCCACTGTAACATATTCATCATTCAAATTAAGACATTTGAGTGGCATGTACCCACTGACAAAGTTTTAAGCACAGACAAACCACTGGCTTTGGGTACAAAAACTTAAAGTTGAGGAGTTCAACATTTCAGAATAATTTATCTTTCAGAACAAGAAACAGAACTTTCCATTTAATTTATTCAATTTAATGACTGGGTTTTCAAGCTACAAGAAATGAAACCAACTTGAAGTCTCTTAAAAGGTCACAAAATTTAAGACTTTTTTTAAAAATCACCTCTAATACTTCTGAAACAAACAAGTTAGGAATCTAAGGTATAAAATGCATAATGTGCATCCAATTGGTGATATGTAAGTATCACAAGCAATGATGCAGATATCTTCAACTATAATGAGAACTGATAATGCATCATCCTTAAAAAAGGCATAGAATATCAACTCTTTTTCCTACAAACATGTGAAAACTCTTACACTACCAAGACATCCTTTAGCAACAGATGCTAAATGAATAAAATGCTTACTCTTCAGAATAAGAAACAACTCTAAGTTATGCTAGATGACAACCTCTTCCAAAGAGCTTTGTAGCAGTAAAGTGCTCCAAGGTGTCAAACTTGAAGCCAACTGATCTGCCAAATCCAAGTCTTCTTTTTCTTTAAAGAGCCTTGCAAAAGTTATCCAGATGGCAATAAGCTTCCAACTCCATCTAACACACAGCACACTAGAGCACCCATGAGTTACCTTTGGAAGATGTCAATACTGGAAGAGACAAGACTTCAGCACTACACAGCTCGTCCTTCAGATCCCATCTCAATGTCTCAAACACTGGCTCCCAGTTCATTGCGTTTACCATCAGAAAAATGCCCTACACCAGAAACTTAACAGAAAAGCAGAGAGCTGAGCACCTGCAGAATAGGAATAGCTGTCTGCAGGCCATAATCAGCTCTCAAGAGAAAAAAACATGCCACATAGAAATCAGAAGAAACTAAAGGAATAAGTATATATCCATTGACTAGGAGGTTACTTGGTTTGAAAAAAGCTCTCCCTCAGAACCACAGGCATTCTCCATTCAGAGTTTCACTAGACAGCAAGTCCTGCTGCTGCTCAGCTGGCACACAGGACAGCAGGGTAAGTTAAACATAACCATCTAATAACTATGTGCTACCACTACCCCCAAAATAAAAACATCACCAGTTGAAGCTTGCACATCCAGGCCACCCCTCCCCTGCTGTGCCAAGCTTGCCATCACCTCACCATTACCTGGCCTTTCTGGGTCACTACTTGAAGTTGTTAAAGCTTAGTCATGACCTTAAGGATTTCTGAAAAGCAGGCTGATGTTTCTGCTTTATTACTCCCCACTTTGCTCGTGACACTCCCCCATGAAGATTAACATGCTTTCACTGTATTTAAATACAGCCAAAACACCTCCTTGCAGAAAGGTAATCACCAACCACCCTCTCTCCTTCTCCTCTCCTCTTCAGAAAAACATAGATTCAAATTTATCTTCTGTTTGACCCATCCATTCATATTTCTTCAACTGATAAAAGTTGCGTGCTTTCTTGGACAGGTTTCTCATCTCTTTGCCTACCACTTTGACTGCTAGTCTTTTCCCTGGACTAAGGATGCTGAAGAGTGCTGCCAGAGCAAGGCAACCACACGTGGCAGAACCAGGCAGAGATCACAGTAAGCTTCTGAGAGTTGAGGTGACCATCTGAACACATTGTTTTCCTCCATCCAACTTAACACACAAGGGTTAGAAAAGAACCTTTTTCTTTAGAAGTAAAATTTTAAAATTTCACCTTAAAAGGAAGGTGTGGTAAAGCTCCTACTAAGTTTTCTAGTAGACGTATTTACTGTCTTATTTCTTGGATGAAAAACAGATTATCATTTTATTATCCATCTGTAAAGCACTCAAAAGTAAATTCTGATTTCTTTAGTTTGATCTTCCCTTTTTCTCTAAATCACCAGCAGGTGACATGAAGAGGCTGTCAGCCAAAAGCACACATGTCTTGTCTTCCTGGGATGGCAAGTGAAACAACTATTTAAGTAGCAATTTCTTTCAATTATAATGAAATCCCCAAATACATGAAATTATCATAAAGTTTTGTCTCCAACTATTTACATGGATGATAGAAAAGAATAAGTATTTCATACTCATTTTAGAGTTGCTGCACTCCTACTACCCATAGGACGATGGTTTTTGGCCCTGTGTACATTTCATAACCATTTTACTGAGGCACCACTCCTTTAGGTCACATAAATCACATGATAATATGTGATGTATTAATTGTGATGGCCATGTGAAGTATCATTACTTTCTTTAGAATATGCAAACATGAGCTCAAGCAATTAACTGTAACACTGACCCAGAGTATTTCACTTCCATGCTAAAATACAAATACCACACAATGTAATCAGTTAAGCAAAACTAGTTTGTCTGGGAAGATGTTGCAACCTCAATATTTATCTCATAGGCTTGAAGCTATGGGATTTATAATTATTTTCATTAAGAGTTCTTAAGTGTGAGGTTTCACATCTACACATCAAAAAATTCACATACTTAACTTGAACATGAGATTTGTATAATAAAAAGAGCAAAGCAAATGGTCTCTGCCCAGCCAGGCTTATCTCAGCACGCCTTGTACACTGCTTCATTCTCTCAACTACAGAGAGCATCCAGTCACCAATGCAGCATAGCTGTGACCTGGCCACTAATAGAAAATACTTGGGATACTTGGCAGAAAACCTGCGTTTGCATCATCTGTCACAAGAGGTGGGAAGCGCTCCCCCAAGAGGGATGCTTTTAGCAGAGTTCTTGGTAAGCTTAAAGGCAGAATAAAACCAGATTAGAGATGCAGTCCCAGGGTCGAAGATCCCAGCTCTCTTCCAGACACAGTCTTCTGGATTAAGGTAAGACATCTTAAGAATGTCAGTGCAATTGCTCTTGGCTTTTTTCTTTAATTTTTTCCATTTCGACTCATAAGTACCGAGATTCCCAAATTAGGTTAGAGCTTTACACTCATCAATCCTTTGCCTAACCCAAAGAGAACTAAAAATAAAGTTATCTGAATTTAAACAAGTTACCCAGTTTTCAACAAGTTTCAAATTCCTTCAAGCAGATAGATATCTTTTAGGATTATTTTTACCAGAGTCTACACCACCTTTTTTACGCTGGACTTTGACCCTCAGATGAGTGCTCCTATTTGACCTAAAATGTCTCGTAAAAAGTTCTGATACCATCTGTAAAAATTCCCTTCACCTCAGCTAAAAAGGAAAACCAGACTGATAGTCCTCCTTTAGGATATTCCTGTTCAGAATTAGCCTTAAATTATAATCTTTGAGTTTACCAGATCACTGCAATATTGAGTAATTTTTTTTTCTGGCTACCCAGGGAACTGTTTGAGTCTCAGGGTTAAGCACATGCTGTTCTACCTAAATGGCCATATGCCAAATCCATTTAAATATTTAAACATTAACCTCAAAGTCACTGGTTTGTAGCAAGACAGTCGTTAGTCCAGAGATATGAATTTTTTCCTGCAGGCAGTATCGTTGAGTACAAAGGCCATTTTGCCACTTTCTGAAAGTGATTCCTGGAAGCGCTAAAGAGCATGGAAAGTTACTGGAGTACTCATAATCACTTCAATAACAGACTTCTTTTCTTTGCAAGTACGGACAGATGCACATTATGTGTCATTTTCTCGTTCTGGCACTACAGATTCATCTTCTGGGTTTAAAAATGTCATTGTTTTGCATCAGGAACGTCAAAAAGCTTGCAAGATTTCATAAGCAATTTTCCCTTTAGTTATTCTAAGTGGAAACCCAGCTACCAAACAGTAGTAACCAGTATGCTACACAGCTAGATAAAGCAAATTTTAGAAAGAAACAAGAAAATCTATAGTGCAAGGGCTTAAAAGAAAACAAAACAAACTACCAAAACCCAAAAAAAACCACATCACTGGGGTCATATCTATGTTTACAAAACAAATACTGGACAACTAAGGGCTGAATGAACACACACAGAGTTGTTACACTTACTCTTCTTAACAGGCTGTATGATGACCCCGTTATTTTGAGGCAGAAAAGAAGTTGTATTCGCCATTTAAGATTTATCTCAAACAAAACCAGAAAACAAACCACACATATCGAAAGGCTACTAACATTTAAGAGATGGCTCTGCACCTTTGTGCATCATTACAATCGTTTACTCACAACTAAATATGAAATGGTTTGAACACAAGTATTACATTTTTAAATCATTTTTGGGCAAAGGGGTGGGGTGGAGAGGGAGAAGATCAGCCAAAGAGGTGCAAGGAAGGAGCCAGCACATGACTTTTGCAACTGTTTTGTAAACCACCTCCTGCTACTTGGAGACCATGATTAGTCACAGAGTTTGAGAAACCTACTTCTCTATAGCATCTGGCAAGCATAAAATCAGCTTCATATGAAGCCACTGGTTGGCAAAACAAAATAGCCATCAAGAACACACTGTAACTGATTTTTTTTCCTAGAAACCTTTTTCCTCACTATTTTAAGAGCAAAGTTCTAGGCTGCCCTTCTACAGGAAGCTGGCATTCACTGTGTCTTTATAAATAAATGAGGAGTTGTAACAGTAGCTTTACTCTGAAACCAGTCAGATATAAACAAGCTCTAAATATAACTTATGTGGGTACTATGGAATGACCTCTATAGAACCAGACTTCTTTTATCAATGATATGGATCCCACTACAGATTAGAGAACAGGAAGACTGATCCCAAAGTCCCCTGTCCAGCTTCCACATAGTCTTCAGAAGAAAGCTAAATGACTGGAATGGAGTATGAGGAAGTGACCTTGTAGAAGCTTTCTCATTTACTTTGCACTGAAAATAGTCCACTGGGGGGGAGAAAAGAACCCACCACACAGGCTTACTGCATTTAGATGACAACTTACCTACAGGGTACCCCACAGGAAAGCAAAGGCTGGAGGTGTGCCCACATGCCAAGCTATATCACTGAACTATTAAGCATTCTGCTAGAAGGGCTGGTCTAACTGCTGCAGTTCATTACCTTCGCTCCTCTCAAACAGTTTTGGCTATGTTACAGTCACTCCTCTCAAGGCTACACAGCACTTATTTGTTTAAAAGGTGCATTTTTACAAATGTGTTTGTGACTGCACATCACTGTAGAGTAAGGCTTACACACCATCACAACAGTGCAGTAACCTGCTGGACGACAACGGTTCATCTTACAGGAGGCACTGCTGTAAAGATAGCTGGGCACAGAGGGAAAGAATTTCAGTACCGATCATCACTAGGCCAGAACAGGTGGAAAAAGCCATATGCTGAAAAAAATCCAGAGACACCAACTAATATGGCAGGCATCACTGCCTAGTGTCTGAAGCACCCAGCCAACAGGCTACAGGCAAGCAGGGAAGCTACTAGTCCAACATAACAACAAATAAGCACGCTATTTTTCTTGCTCAAGAAATGGCTAAAGCTACAATACCTCTTTCAGTAGAGGCAGCTTCTGGCAAGACTTTAGAAAGTCTGATGATACAGCCTCCTCATCTAGAAAACTGAAGACAGCTGCTATTCAATTATCACCTTGCAATCAAGGCACTAAACAAACCACCAGGTCAACTGGCTGAAATTTTGAACCAGATTTACTAACATCTTAAGTGTTGAGATGCAGCATTATTAGAGAAAAGAAGCACAAATAAATACTAGTTATACCAAATACAACCATTACAAAATCTGTGAGACATTTGTGACACAGAAGACTTGCTTTATGGTA
Organism: Bucorvus abyssinicus; assembly: GCA_009769605.1. Classification (NCBI taxonomy): domain Eukaryota; kingdom Metazoa; phylum Chordata; class Aves; order Bucerotiformes; family Bucorvidae; genus Bucorvus; species Bucorvus abyssinicus. The sequence continues at coordinate 32,981,457 of CM020026.1, forward strand.
CTTGACTTTGGAGCTGATTTGTTGAGCAGCAGGACATTTTATTACATGAAATCCATGGCACAGAAACCCAAGTAAGTTCAGGACAAGGAAAGAAAGGTACTGGTAAGTCCTAACCACATACAGAAAGTGCTCAGATATCTTGATCTATGTGTTTGTGTAATAAGGTAGAAGCAAACTTTTACCACAAGCAGTATACATAATGAAGTGGATGACCAAAAGCCTTTATAATCTCCTGAGAAAACTATCAAGCTCACAAGGTTTGTACTACTTGGTTTTAGAACATCAAGTAGTTACAAAGGATGAAGAACCCTTAGATGAAGCAGTGCTCCACATGACTCCAAATGAGTATCAGAAGCAGCTATTCATTAGATGAGTTGATGCAGAGCAAGAACATTCATTCTGCAACTACAGATTCAAGCACACTAAAATAAGTGAGGTTCCTAACTGCTTGGCATACCTCTGCCATCCTTCTAGGCAGGTACTAAGAGTGCAAATGCTTAAAGGCATCCATCCAAGGCTACCAGCCCATGCTGACTACAGAACCAGCCATTATTATCTCCTGGCATCAAGGGTCTGGCCAATTATATTACTATAGTAGCAGACCACAGCCAGACAGTTCAGTTGCATAATACTCAGTTATTACAATTCCTGAACAGGTCATTTGAACTCTTTACGAGCATGAAACAAAGCAGAGGAAATACAGATGCATTACAGGGGACATCTGTAGTTTTAAGACTTTTATACTGTGACATCAGACCAAAGTATTTGTGAGGCGTTCCTTTCATTTAGGAAAAGCTTGCAAAGGAAGAACTCCAGCAATCCACCTGTAGATACAAATTTGACAAAAATCTGATCACGTGAAACTAAGCATCAAATACAATGACCCTTACCATGCACTTTTTTGGATACAGCAAAGTATTCTGTTATGTGAGGGAAGAGTACTTCTCAGAAAGACCAATGCTAGCAACTAATTCATTGTTGAGCCACATTATCTGATAAAACATGCTGCTCTATGAACCATATCAGCAGCTTTTCTTTTAGTACTTTCACACTGTTGATGACAGCTGCTGGTAATAGAGACCTGAAAAGGATGAGATTTCACAGACAATAAAAACAGAGCATGCTCCACTCTGCTTAAAAGATACAAGCCAGACTTACGGCACTTTATCACTAAATAAGAAGTAAATCTATTATATAAAATAGCATTCTCTTCAGGAAAAATTTGCAGGAGAGTTTAGCTTCTGCAAATTTACACTTGAAGTACAACTGAGATGGTATGGACACCGTATCACCAAATCACAGAATGCTTTGGTTTGGAAGGAACCTTCAAAGGTTATCTAGCCCAACACCCACACACACACCCCCCTGCAGTGAGCAAGGACATCCTCAACTAGATCAGGTTGCCCAGAGCCCCATCCAACCTGACCTGGAATGTTTCCAGGGATGGGACATCTACCACCTCTCTCAGCAAACTCTTCCACTGTTTCACCACCCTCACTGTAAAAAATTTCTTCCTTACATCTAGCCTAAATCTCCCCCCTCTGTTTAAAACCATCACCCCTCATCCTGTCACAACAGGCCTTGCTAAAAAGACTGTCCCCATCCTTCCTATAAGACCCCTTTAAGTACTGGAAAGCCACAATAAGGTCTCCCTGGTGCCTTGTCTTCAGGCTGAATAACCCCAACTCTCTCAGCCTGTCCTCATAGCAGAGGTACTCCATCCCTCTGATCATTTTTGTGGCTCTCCTCTGGACCAGCTCCAACAAGTCCATGTCTTTCTTGTGCTGAGGACTCCAGAGCCGGATGCAGTGCCCCAGATGAGGTCTCACCAAAGTGGTGTACAGCAGTAGGATCATCTCCCTCAACCTGCTGGCCATACTTCTTTTGATGCAGCCCAGGACATGATTGGCTTTCTGGACTATGAAGGCATGCTGTCAGCTCGCGGCCAGCCTTTCACCCACCAGTAACTTCAAGTCCTCTCCACAGAACTGCTCTCAATAACATCATCCCCCAGCCTTATTGATACCAAGGACTGCCCTGACCCAAGTGCAGGACCTTACTTGCACTTGGCCTTGTTGAACCTCATACAGGCTGTCTGGTTACAAATAGCTAGAAGAGAACACAGCTGAAACAGGGAGTTGTCCAGATCATACTAGCATTAAAATACATCAAATTTCTACAGACATCTCCTAGACATCTACAATGCAATAAAACTATCAAGTCAGCATTAAGGATGTCTTGCGAAACTGGCAGACAGGCCATGCAATTAGGCAGCATTGCAACAGTGGAATATTGCAATCAACCAGCTTCCTAAGATCAGATAATAGTGAAGCACAGAGTAATGGTTTTAAGATTCTTGACTACTGATGGGAGGAAAGCAAGAACATAAATCGGATGAGAGTGCTGCAACAGACAGATCCTGCTTATGGTGCCAAGAACCACTAGGCCAGTAGATACAGAAGTGGCCTGCATCAAACAGCCATAAACAAGCAGTATCAAAGGAGAGGTTTACACTGTCATGCAGTACTGTTGAGATGGACTCAGTGGAAACAGCATCAATATGAAACTCTTCACATGCTTAGACAGTCAGCTTCAACAAAGAATCCAGAGGACCATGAAGAGCTTCAGCTATGACTCAGAAATAATCACGTACACACAGGACTGAATGACTGATGTCCAAAAGGTGGAAAGGAGCAGTTGAATACAAGCATTCCTTTTCTCCTTTTTCTTCTCTCCAAAGCAGTAACTGGGGCAGTGGGGGGGACCCAAGAAGAGCCATACAGTAACGCAGTGATGGTTTTAATACCAGCACATTTGCAAAACAGAAAGCTGTCATGCACCACCTAGTTTCAACCAACAAATCTGCAAAAAAAAAAATATAAACAGGACAGGAACATCTGTAGCAAACTGCACTGAGCCTTATGCTGAGAATAGCACATGGCATTAAAGACAACAGGGGAGGCTCTCTCAAGCACTCCAGACAACTGTCCAATCTCTGCAAAAGATTTTTGAATGAGCCGGATTAAATCTCTGCATTGAGTAACAGTATAAGGGAATAATTTCAGTGATGACCAAGTCCACTATTTCAGTCCAATGCTGTGCATAATGCATACTCCCAGGAATGAAGACAGAAGTTCATTAACAAAAGTTTGTTTTTATATTCCACAGTGGACTGTGTACACCTTGCTGCAAGAACTAGTTATTCAAACAGCCTGTTCTTTCACCCTAGAGGGTTTTGGTTTTATTTGAGCTTTAGCGTGTGGAATTGCAGCTCCTCCACCAGCATAAGTCAGCTGTCAGACCTGGGCCAACAAATCAAGATGGAACAGTTAATTTTTGATCGTATTTAATTAATCCACAGTTTCTGGGAAAATTATAAACTGATTTAATTGATAGAAGAGGACTCACGAAAAGCTGTGTTTTCAGAAAAGTGTGACTTTTAGGTTTGCTAATCCCAAAGAGCACTATTCAAGTAAGAACAAAACCAGTGTAAATCAACAGAAGGTTTAACAAGTGGTTCAGTAAAGCCTAGTAATGAAGATGTCAGGAAAGTTCATGCTTTGTGACAGGTAAAACTCCAGAGTTTACCTCCAAGTGACATCATTGCAGATGACATGATACTCCAAAACAGCTCTGCTTGTGGCAGAGAGGAATGTTAAAAGTCTTTCAAACCAAATCTCAAGTTATTCTTCAATTTTTCTCAAAAAGAACATCACAGAAATTCAAGAACAGGACAGTGTCCTGATACTGTTAAAAGGAAGTTTTATGTTGATTCATAATTTAAAATGGTGAATTAATGTTTTAATATTGATGTAAACAATCCTAACATTGGGATGCATACTGCATATTGGGTTTGGTTATGGATCAACATCTCCCAAAAGGAATACCTATCCCAGTTATTCCCAAATACTCACGGTGAGTGAGTTTGCCATACATGGTCTTTTTAATCAAGCAACTTAAAGGCAAAGACAGGAGAAAAATACCAGTATGGAATATTGCAGCTACAGAGGAGCAATACTAAATAACACAGAATTCAAGACACCGAAATTAATAAAATAAGCAGAAGGAGGAAAAAAAAAAAGGGGGGGTGGGCAAACAAAACCCAAATGAACCCAAAGTGAAAAGCATGTCCAATTTTGTCAACTTCTTATCACACAATCCTTATATCTTTCTAAAACTGGACACTCAGTTTACAACTAACAGCCAACTGTATACATAGCTTTTGTTCCACAGACTGGGAGCTGTACTGACCACCACCTAGTACAGGTTAGTAGAACTCCAGAAACTTTAGATAAAGCTTGCACAGACAGATTTCCAGGTTTACACATTGTATACACGCCACTTTTCTGCAGGATAATTATTTATTAAGCTATTTGTACTTCTCTCCACAAAGCAGCCTTCCTATTTCTCACCATCTACCCATATACCACCAAAAAAAAAAATCAGGTTTCCGGCTAATTTCTCCCAGAAAACTTTTGAGATTTCTTTTCCCCCAAGCTAAGTTCTAAGGACATCTGACATATCACAGCTTCAACTGGATGAGAGGACAGGCAGGTCAAAGGGAAGACAACTGATCTCAAAGACAGCGTGTGAGAATTTCTCACAACAGGAGTCAGCATTCAAAGAACTGCACAGCACCTACAGGCAGAACTACAATCTTGGAACTTGGAGCTGCAATGAAGAGCTACACCCCTGCAGAGCAACAGGAGGAATCATCTGATCAGTGTAATTTTAGAGGCAAGAGGCCCCAACAGCTTACTTTAGACAAATTTCCTTGAAGGTCTGTTTGTATTTCATCTGAAAGGGTGCAGTACCAAAACCAAAACCTGGGTGCAACTGCCAACTGAATTCTGCAACATCACTTGACTATAATCCTGTGAAAGGCTCATCAGCCATCCCAGTTCAAGTTCTTTCTTTCTTTGAATAAAGTTATCTGCTAGAATATCCAAAACAGGTTAGGGAAACCCCATCCACAGAGATTTTTCAAGACTCTGTTGTATCCTGCCATGGCTGACCTGATCTAGCACAGGCAGTAGTCCTACTTCAATCTTGGTTGGAAAAAGTGACCTCCAAACATACTTCCCACCCAATCTGTAATTCTGTAAATTAAAGCATTTTTTAAAGGAAATACAAGAAAAATACAAACTCAGGAAAAGTATTCTGCAGTCAATTCCTGCCTTCCCTTTTAAAGTCACATCACTGGTATTTCAAGTATCTCTAGTAATCAGAGTAAATTAAATATTTCACTACCATTAAAACATTTGAATCAGATACTAAGCAAGAACTTCAAACTTTGTCCGAGAACTGATGACTCTTATAAACTAGATATTAGCGGGATGCGTGCTATGCATAAGCCAGTTTCAGCAGCACCTTCCATTTATACCTCCAGTTTAAACATGGTCTCACATCATGGTCTTGAAATACTACAACTATCTTATCTTTAGCTTTCTCCAGTAAGAGTGATCACATTTGACTCACCAGAAGCACACAGCTAAAACACCAAGTAAAATAAAAAAGGTACGTCATGTTTATTGTGAGGATGGGCACACAAACCACAGCTGATGAACAATCTCATAGCCTTTCTTGTTCCATGGCAGTTTATTTACCAGCCCATACTCTATACCACAATCCTATCAGACTGCCCCTTGGCATACACATCCTTAGGTCCCAAACCCTCCTGAAATGACAGTGTAGCAAACCCCTTCTATTTTATAAATTCTTCAGACATGATTATTCAGTCTGCTGCAATTCAACACTAGAAACATGAACAGTCAGCATCCCTCTCCCACAGCCTCAGCTACAACTCTAACAGGAGATGACGGAGGCAAAACAGAAGTCTGTAATACTTCCAGCACCAAATACTCACACTCATCCAAGAGTACAATCACACTTGTTCAGGAGCACAATAACTAAAAGCATTTCTTTTTTGGCCAGTTGCATAGATTTACAGCTGATCTCACAAAGGAAAAAGGAGCACTATCTCATGGGTCACTCCATCAGACCTCAGAGATGCCAGCTGACACCATCAAACTAAACTAACAAGTCCAGGACACAGAATATGGACATTGCCAGGAGATCAAGGGGGAAAACAGAGTTAGTTAACACAGATACAAACATGTTTTCCACAGTAATGAAAATTTCTCCTTCAATAGCCCTGTGTCTGCTTAAAAAAGGCCTGTCCACCTTCTTCACTGACAGGGACAGGGCAAACACAGTAGGAAAACTAGCTCTGGAAGCAAGGTTTTCTTATTTCTTTCTGTTAGAGTCAGTATACAGAGTAAAGAGCAGAAGGTATTAGAGATACTAGGAATACAAGCCATTAGAATAAAGTACTACACTGCACACACTGAAATTGTTTTACCCCATCTCAGGGCGTTTGTAGTACAGCTGATGACCACTGTCATTCTGAGCAGAAAGACAACCACCACATGCACATTCAGCAGGGTCTGCAGCAGCAACCAGTTCATCAAAACCCAACGTGGGTTACAACATCTCAGCTTCCAGTGCTTTGAGCTCACTAGTTTCATTTCATTTCACAGTAACATGTATCCACATTTATGTTAAATGCAAAAATAAGCTAGTGACCATTTTTAATAGATATTTAAGATTACAAAAAGAAAAATAACTGTGAAATTTCTAAATATTTGAAGACTGCTGAGAGGACATTGGCAACTTCGCATTTAGATTTCAGTAAACTGGAAGAGCTAAAATAAATTGTATGGTAGTCACACAAAATGACAGACCCAGGGGAACCACCTAAAGAAGAATGACAAAAGAGACTGGAGAGTTGATACAAGTGGACGATACACAGATCGCATCACAGCCATTCACTAACAGCAGCTTCAGTTCTTCTGGACACAAAAACTAAACAGAATACTAACTGAAATAGTTTGAGGTAAGTAATTTAAGTGGAAAAGTCCCAGAATCATTAAGGATTAATGCAATTCATCCAAGGGAAGGAACAGACAAAGAAATAAAACTGGAGTTAATATAGGTTCTAGGAACAGGGGGAAAAAGCAAAAGCGCACTGTTCGGTGGAAAGTTAAGTCCTGACATAACTTCTTGGTACTGGAAAAAAAAATCCCACTAATGTAGAAAACTAAGATGCAAAATTAATATTATTTTGTCACTTAAAGGAGAAAGAAAATTATTAAATAGCAATGATTTTATTTCCAAGGAATAAAGTATACCTATGCATAGCCAATGTACTCTGTGGAATAATCTCCGTGACAACAGAGGAAATAGGAAAGCAGAAAACAACTTTTCCCATGCCTCCACCAGAGCAACTGCTGAGTATAAAAACATCTTCATACATGAATTAGGAAAAAGAAGAAATTCCACAGTGCAAGTACTCCCTCAAGACAAACTAGGCAGTTATCATTCTCACTTTTACATTCGCTTAAAACAAACTGTACAACAGCCAGTAACACTTCAATAACTCTGAAGAAGCACTACTGTTTCCCTTCCCATAAGAAATCAAGTAAAGTAGAATGAAGGGCATTAATCTCGTGCAGCTGTAACTCCAAACTACTGCACAGACTAAGCATTCTACAAACTCTCCAGATAATCCTCTGAATTCATGGGATAAAGACAACTTTAAAAGGGCTTGATTCTCCCAATTAAACAGTAAAATAGGATGTACTGTGAAACTGAGTGATGAGAACAAAATGACCTAAACAGAGATAGTGATCTAGGGGCAGGCAATCACTTCAGCAGCTTCTGCTGGATCATACCAGATGTGGCACTTCCGCTTACATAGGTATCTCTCAACATCAAACAATCATAATATAGCAGTGGCATACTTCAGCATCTTATCTGTATATGTAACATACCACATTTTTATATATAATGCATACAATGAATATAAATGTATAAAAACATATGCATGTTGTTATTTTTATGTATATAAACTCAGTCCCACACTACGGGCTGGCTAATCTGCATTCCACAGTTCCTACTGCAACTCTGAGTAATTATTTTGCTAGATCGTTGAGATCATTAGCTACCTGACATGTTAGATCTCAGCTCAATACCAACTTGTAGGACTTAGAAAAAAAAAAAAAAGACTCCTTATAGTTGATGTTTTTCTTAACACTCCACCTCTGTGCAGGAATCTTGGCTCTTTCTACAAGAAATGTACTTCTTCAACACATGATGGCAGTCAAAAGTTTGAAACCACAAAATGCAAGAGTTATTAAAAGAAGCTGCAAATGCATCTAGACTATCATTACTCTGCCAATTCTTGACATTTTCAAGGCCTTTCCATTGCATTTTTGCAGACTTAGTCTAACAGACTAAATCAATACTTGAGAAGTGACTAAGTAAAACACATGAGAACCAGGAAAAGTTATGCATCCAACAGTAAGGCTTGCTATTTACTGAATGTAAATTGCTCAAAACAATACCATGAAACCTGTTCTAAGATGACAGCTGCTAGAAGGTTAACATTTGTTTAAATATCTTCAAGTTATGGAATCCTGAAACACAGAATCACATTTACCCTGGCTGGACAACGATGCTAGGTAAAGTTTTACTAGCAGAGTTACCAGATTATTATCACTATTTTAGCCACAGTCCTGAAGCAGCCCGATCTTAGCCAGAAATCAGAACTCTGCAATCATTTATAAGTGACTATATGAATTTTAAATATAGCCTTGTTTCCACACATACAATTACACTCCATAAAAATTGAGCTCAAAAAGCTGCCTTGTGCTCCCCCATGGTAATTAGCATTAGGTGAACTGAGTTAGCCCCAGTGGCTGGTATGGAATCACGTGAACCAGCCACTACAATGCATCACTGTGATTCCAAAGAAGCATAGTGCACATCACAAGGAATAAAAAAATTGTAATACCCATCTTGTTCAGTAATCCACACAGTGAAGTCCCATCATACTGGTCACCACTATCCACTCTGAAAATCTCAGTGATACAAAACTAGCAGGTTAAAGCTTTTCTCCTCTCTAAAAAATAAGTTTCATTATATGAAAAGCTTACTTTGCCTCACTTAAGAGAGAAAAGTATTACTGTGCATTGAGTTCATTTAGAAGAACGAGAAGGAAGAAAATTATTAACCATGAACATCTATTCAATAGTGTAGATATCACCTGATTTGTTAGTCTTAATATTTTACATCAAGCTACTTTTAGACTGTTACGGACCTACAATGCATCAACCAATAACGATTTATTTTATCTCCCTAAGTGAACAACACGTATCTGCCTCAGTGTGAGACTTCATCTTTTAGATAACCCCCTGGTGTGGGGTTTAACCAGCTGTACTGTCCATCACATCATAGGCATAAACCAAACAAAAAACCCACCAAAGCAGAGTCTTAGTCCAGGTGGCACACCATCAGAGCTGCGTCCGAAGCAAGAACCTACATATCCCTAATGAGAACGGGATGCTTGGTTCTCTGCTTTGATCATAAAGTAGAAAAACACGGGGCGGGGGGGGGCGCCTTAGGTTGTTTTGAAGGGGGTGTTTGCTGTGGCTTCTTTTTACTTAGTTTTATTTTAAATATTTGCACTCTAGCCTTGGCCTTGGAACAATGATATCAAGTTTAAGATCAACGTCCTTTTCAAACACTGGCTCTCCTCTCCTTGCCAGCCTTGTGTGGTATAAATAGCAGCAAGTGGAGGAGTGAGCATTACAGATATTCTTTTAAAATCTCAAGAGTGTTAGTGCTCTTACTGCAGGACCAAAGCAGTCTGGGTCTGTGACAGCAAGCTCCATTAGACTTTAAACATTTCAAACACTATGTGAGCATTCAACTTGCTGGTGTAGCTTTTTAGCTATGTACAATTTCCGTATCTTTAAATATTTAAAAAAAACCCAAACACGTAACTAACGTCCCCCTCAAGTTTCGACTCCTCAGGCCAGGGGAAAGGCCCCTCAGAACCGACCCCGCTGTAGCTGCACCTGTGCTCCTTACGGAGGCCGCGGCTCAGGGTCGCACCTCGCCGAAGCACACGGTTAATCGCCAAAAAGAAAATAAAGTAGGAGCAGCACAAAGCGGCGGTCGGCCCCGGGCCGCGGCAGTGACCCAATTCCCCCCTGCACACCTCGGCGCGCGGGCAGAGCCGGCCCCGCACTGCTCCGTTCCCGCGCCCCGTTATCCGGCCGCCCCCGCGCACGACCCCGGGAAGCCCGCGCTGGAGGGTGCGGAACTTTCTTTTAAAAAGACGATGAAGTCGATACTTACGCCAGCACTTACACGCCGCCCCTCACTTGTTACACAGGAGAAAACCGTCCCGAACGACCGTACCGCGCTGCGGCTGCGCCTGCCGCCGGCGCCCCCTCCGCCCCCGCGGAGGCCCCGGCAGCGCCGCGCCCGCGCCCAGCCCGCCCGCTGCCCGCGAACGCCGGGGTGGCCGCAGCTGCCCGCGGCGGCGTGCGCGGTTCCCCCTCCCGGGCTGCGCTCCGCCGCCGCCTCACTAGCGGCACGGCTCCGCGTCCCCCCTCCCGGGCCAGATCGGGCCGTCCCGAGCGAGGTACCGCAGCAGCGCTCCAGCCGCACCTGCCCCACAGCGGGCCCCGCGCTCCGCTCCGCTCCGCTCCCCTCCCCTCACCTCACCTGGCGCCGCGCCGCGGGGCCGGGCCGCCCCTGGGCGGTGCTTTTGTGTGCGGGTGCTGCCGCCCGCCCCGGGGGCGGTCGCGCTGTGGCGGGCGCTGAGGGAGGTGCAGGTAGCCGAGCGGGGGAACTGGGTCAGCGACTAAAAATACCGCCCGGCAGGCGAGAAGGATCTTGCCGCGGCACCTGGGGAAACTGTCGCCACTCCTGGGGGTTGTCGGCCGTGCCCGTGCCTTGCCGGGCGGAGCGGGGCCCGGCGGACGGGGGTTCTCGCCGCAGCCAAACCGGGGCAGGTGGTCACGGGCGGCCGGTGACCTCGCTCCAGCCAAGCAAGGTTCGCCAGGTCAAAAACACAGCCGACGGCGGCAAAACCTTTCCTTGTTTCAGCTGTTAAACCGCGTGTGGCTTCACAGACGGCGTGGGGTGAGAAGCCGTGAGATCTCCCCTTGCTGGAGGGCCGCGCCGCCGGTAAATCATCAGCCCGGGGGAGCAGCAGGTCAGGACGTGCCACATTCCCCCGGCAGGGCCCCGGCCTGGCAGGGCCGGGCCGCACCCCCTCACGCCCCGGGCCTCCGCGGGAGGTGGCTGGGCGGCCCCGTGGTGCCCGCTGATGCCATCCCAAACGAGGGAGTGTGGCAAACGCAGATTGTTCCTGCGAAGTCAGCTGATCGCTGTCATGGGTCTGAGGTTAGCATAATGGCACACAGCAACACTGAGGCAATGTCCAGGTTACAGCAAACCCTCCCAGGAGGTTCTGGCTTAATTTTCCTGATGGCCTAAGCTGAGCAATGCTGGACATGTGCTAATATTTGCATTTATGCAAAATAGTTCACAAATAGTTTATGCAAACCTCATACAAAGTGTTTGAGTTCAGTAGCAACTGGCTGCATCTTTCACGCTGCCTTTCAACATCCTGGTCACAGTATTATTTGCGGCTGTTTCTTTGTGCTCAACATCCTGAATTTGAGTGGTAGTAGATCCCACGCTTCTCTCCAGGATCTGTGTTCTCAGGGGTTTTGGTGGGGAAGGTACATCTCATGGCAGTCTCCCTGACCCCATGGAGTCTGTATCCAGGACAGATTTGGTGACACCATAGGAAATGCTTTCTTGACATCAAGCGAGTTCCCTGACCTTACCCTCCACTGCTATATACCGTTGCTGGCTGTTTATATATGTGATTAATATGATTCGGAATTAAACATGCCAGGAAGACTCTGAATCTTTCAACCTAACAATTAAAAGAGGAATACGGCATGCTTGCTTTGTTTCATCACCATATGAGAGAGAACTATTTATTTTTACTGTGGTTAGCTTAGTAGTAACAAACAAAATATTTTATTCCCATCCATGAAGAGCAATCTTGCCCATCTTTATAGGCTTCCTCCAAAGCGCGCTGGAGTCAGTAGTGTCACACTTGGGCTTTCAGTTAGCACATGCCTGCAAATCTAGTGAGCTGGATCAGAGCAAGACTGCTTTCAGGCTACAAGACAGTGTTGTACAAGACTTGGACACCCTGAGAGGGAATAATGCGGATCTTCAGTGATGATCTATGCGGTGCTCTAGACCTTGGGAGGCAAACCCTTCATTCAGTAGCACAGCTGAAGCACCCTGGCATGACTCCACTGCTGTGGCTGGACATGCGGAGCGAGGGACATCGTGAGATTTTTGTGGTGTCATTAGATTACTGCTCATGTGAAACTGAGTGATAGATAGTTTACATAGCCAGCCTTTTAGCAAAGTTCACAGGCATGGCTCCAACTGTATGTATCGAGGCTAATCTCAATTACAAGTTAAAAATGCCTCTATCTTTGTCACTGTGGGGAAGGTCTGGAAAGTATTGACTGATTGCTACAGCTGAAAGCTTGTCATGTTGATCTTTATCCCACCAAAGATCACAGCTCATTCATTCAGCGTTCGCTGCAACCATTCCACTCTGATGGCTCTTTCATTTTTCCTGGGTTTGTTGTTTGTCTGGGCTTGTCATACAGCAGTAATCAAGGGAAAAAACAAATTTGAAAATCAGAGACTTGTATTTTTTTGAAAGGAGATAATAATGAGGGAGTTCAGGAACAGTTGCACTGGCATTCCTTTAAAATCTTCCCACCTGGGAAGATGGTATTCAGGTTGATGGTGATAGCTGAAATCACTACATGGTGGAAAAATTTTGTCACATCTCATCAAGGAAGATTTCAAAGTGACCAAGGACTCTCAATGCAAGGAATAAGGAACTAGAGAGGCCACTGAGGTCTGTATAATTTACCTTTTTACATGATTTGCACTTGGAAGTCCTTTTCCTGGGATTCTAATCAAAAGTTGTTGGAAAACAATTGTTCTGATCAAAACCTCATGACAGTCCTTTCTTCTCTTCCTAAGTAGCTAGGAAACAACTTTCACTTCTCTGCCTTTTTTTGGCCTCTTCAGCTCTTCTGGTCCATGCATTTCAAGTTTCATAAATGTAGGAGGATGACAGCAGTGTCATGTCACTTAATGTTGAAAAAGGAGGGAAGGAACAAAGAAGAGGAAAGAAAGAAAAAAAAACTTAAATGAGTCACAGAAATGGAAGACAAAGGATAACGAGGGAGAAGGTAACCAAGACCTCAAAGAGGAACAAGACATGAGAAAGAATTGGAAAGACCGGAGCAAGGGGCAAATATCAGAATAGCTGGGAAAGGGAAGAAATGGGGTAACATACAGTTTTTTTATATTCTTATTGCTTGTCAATAGGAGTTAGCCAGGAGCAGGCTCCACAAATGGCTCTGAAGGGGCTGAAAGAAAAACTACCCTGAGATGGGTGTATGGGTGTCTTTAATAATAGATGTGATTGCAGCAGGTGTAAATAATTTGAAATAGTACCAGGTAACTTGAGTATCAATAGCATTAAAAATGCAGCAGCATAGGATGCCCAAGTCTGCGTTCAGTTGGTATCCAGGGTAATAAATGGTTTTGAATAGGTTATTAGGGAACTCAGTTTCTGCTCCTGACTCTTAATGGTTGCTTGGGTACTTTAATATTATATGGTAATCGGTTAGAAAAGCAGCCTTGTAACACCAATTGAAATTCAAATTTCCCTGTTCCCAGCTAGATACCTTAATTGTTCCACTGCAAAGTGATGCCTTGCTTCCCTGGCCCAGTGAAGATGGATTAGTTTGTTCAGAATAACAGCCTTTCAGCAGGCGAAATGAAAGACATTTCTTGAAGCTAGCCCCTGGCCTGGTGATGAAGGGAATTTCCTGGGAAGTGCCAGATAGGGATTCAGTGTTGTCCTCAGGACTCTCCAGGTCCGTGTTCTACCTGTTTAGCTGCTGAGAGGACCTCTCCTTCCTCCTGTCATGCTTTTAAAAGGCACCAAAGTCTGAGTGCAGACTGTGCTCAAGCATAACTCAAGAATTAAATGCTTTGGATGCTAAAAAGGCTATAGTTGCAGTGTCAGCAACTGGCAGCTCAGTTGCTTCTCACGCTGGCTGTTAGAGACCCTGGCACAAGGTACCAACGCTTCTGGTGTGTTGGGGAGTTGGGGGCACCTGACCTAGAGCTGGGGGGTCCTGGGTAGGAAACTGGTGCCAGAACTTGGGGGTTGCAGCTCTTAACACTAAAACAACTTGACTGACCTGTGGTAGATTTATATTCTCTGTTAAGTCTTGTCTTGGCCGTATTTGGGAAAACACCATGTTGCAGATCTGTTCACGTTACACGGCGGTGTGTTCGTGGGTTATTCCCGGCATTGCGAGGCCAGCTTCTGTCAGATAAAATTCCAGCAGGCCAGAGGTTAATGTACTCGTGTTGGGTTTTTTTTTTTTCCTGAGGTGGGGAGAGGACCAGTGGAGACATGTAATGAATGTCAATAACTACATTTAATTTCTTTGGCAAGTGGTAAGTACTGTTCCCCTTTGTTTGCTTATGCAGACTACCTTTAAAGTACTGAATAATATAAGGCAAACCTTTCTGGAGGCCAGTGCCAACTTCAGTTGAAGAAAAGTATAGCACCACTGTTGAAATCCTTTATTATCTTCTGAGGCTCAATTACTAATGAATATTCTTTAATTTTTGTTACCACACACTTCACATTCATATGACTTCTGCCCAAGGCCTATTTGGGTAAAATTGTATACTTCCTGCTTTGACAATATACTGATGAGGTATGCTAGAGAAAATGATTAGGGGTAGTCTGCTGAAAATGTTGAAAATGTCTTTGGATGGTAGTTTGGGCTCAATCTTGTAATTTTACTGGTGATTTTACCTGTAATGGCTACAAGTAAAATCATTCTAAGAACCCTTGGTATTTCTTCTCCACTGTTCGGGAAAACATCAGACAGACTGTGGGTATCCCCACAAAAAGTATTGGTGAACAGATCACAGGTCTCTGGGCTAAATTAATCCCTTAAGTAATTTTTTTTTTTTTAAGTGCTTTTCACTAAACAAAGGTTCAGTCCTCTTCTTAGAAGAGCACTGGTGGAGAACCAGAAAATACTCTTAACGCTTTAACCATTAGATTAATTGTACCTCACTTGATTCTCTAATGCCGTAAAATTCTTCCTTTCATGGGCCATTATCTGTTGGACAAACTGCTACATTGTCTGTATAATTAATTATTTATTCCTTCCATTTTAAAAGCACAGTAAAAAATTGGCTTATGGTCTCTAGCACAATTCATAAGAACAACTCTGTTCCATAATTTTTGAAACTATTTTCTTATGGCAAATAAAGTGATTAGCAAAACATAAGTTTCATCTTCTGTGGAGTTCAGGTATCAGTTTAACCATTTTATTCCTATTAATATTCTGAGAAATCTAGATAGTTTTTTTTTCCCTTCCTGATATTAGCGATTGAGAAATTGTGCATCATTCTTTTAGTCTATTTTAATTACTTTTCTATTTTTTCCAGTTAGAAAAAAAAATATTTACTAGTTTTCCCCTCTTACTTCTCTAGTGTCATTTCAATGAGCTTACATAGCCTATGTCAACTTTACCATTCTGTACCTACAGTTGTTACCCCTTGGTATTTTCCACACATGCTGTTTCCTAAGCACACATACTTTCACATAAGCGGATTCATGCAAAAATACCAAATATGGCTATTGTCTATTCTATGAAGGAAAAAAAAGGAGATTGTATAGTGAACATGATGGCCCAGTAAGAGTTACCTTTAAAACAGTGTTTTCAATCCTTGTGAGTACAATTGAGAATTTAATTGCCTTTGTCAAGGCAATGGAGGTGGGATATTACAGCAAGGGAGATGGGTAAACCTTGGAAAATTATACTGGCTGGGAAGATGGCCGCCAGGAAAGATTAAATCAGAGATCATGTGAAGAACATACTTGAGAGATTCATATATTGCCAAACTTGCCCACTTCCTAAGAGAATAGTGTTGTTCTTTGTAGATGTCAAGAAATGACTCAACAAAGAGAAAATTTAGAATCTTGGTTTTTAGTCATACTGAACTGGAGCTGATGTTTACATAACCACAAGGGCACGAACCTGATGAATGGCTTGGTCAGAGGATAGAGAGAGAGGAAGACAACTGTGAAAAAAGCACCTAGAGATGCTAGTTGGATCTCTTTGCAGGTGGGACTATTTGGTGTGATAAAAAGAGACAATGGTTGACAACAAATTTCTGTGGCACCCCATAGCAAATTAGAGGAGAAATTGGAGATGCTCTCCAAACAGGGCATTGGCAGATGGAGAAGGAGTGGGAGATAATCCAGCTATTAGAGACAGTGAATAGGGAATGGGGACTTTCAGTCTTGAGTGCAGGATGAAAAGCAGCCAGCACCATACATTCCTACTTTTTTCTATTACTGATTGTTTCTTTGCTTCCCTTTTTTTTTTTTCTTTAAAGGAAAACACTTTTTCTTCTAAAAGTTTTCCTTAAGATCTTTCTGGTCAAGGAACCATCTGTGGGAAAGAAACACAAGTGAAGATAAAACTCCGGGAAGACACTTGCACAGTCCTGTTTAAAAGTGTTTCTTGTCAGGAAACAAGTGCTCCTGAGCCATTAAGGGCTGTGCCTCTGCAACAGCTCCAAGATACGCTTGCCTTCAGCTATATAAAGAGTGGTTGACAGGGAAAGAATTATTGTCAGTAAGACTTACTTAAGAGAAACTAATAGAAGGGAAAGGTTACACAACCAGGTTCTTTTCCCTACTTTTCAGTGGTTTCATCACTAGCTAACTATAGACTTAATGTTTTGAAGAAATAAAATTTTGCTAAAATAAAACCAATTCTTATCTGTACCAGGTCAGCACTTTAAATGGTGCTGAATATCATTTTGCTTTGGAATTTTCTGCCATTAAGGAACACATAAATCATATTGCTATTACAGCATCTCCCTGATGGGAGGTTTGGATGTGAGATAAAGTTAGTAGGGTTTAGCAAGTATCATTGGTACAGTGGAAATATGGACATGGTATTGAATAGGCTCTTAGCCAGCAGCGAATACATGATGATGTGACTTGTTCTGGCAGGAGAGAAGGCTAAGCTAACCTGCACAGGGTTTGCGTATAGCAAATGCAAAGTAATATATGCTGACAGTTACTGCAGACCAGCTGATCCACAGTAAGTTGTTAATAGGTGTTAACTTGATCATGCTTCTGAGCTCACAAGACAATGTTATGTAGTGTACCACATTGTTCTTTGCTGTTCTATCAGTAATGGGATTTTTCTGGTCTTTCAATAGGCTCCTATGGGTTTCAGATCTCTATGTATGTGAATGCGTATTGTATCAGACACACAGCACCTTAATTTTGCAAGTTATGCCAATTTTCATGCTGTCTAGAATCATCCTGTTTAGAAGTAGGTATGATATATGAAATGGGACAGAAGAAACAGAGAAATGGGAGTAATTGTGATAAAGCTGGTGGGTACTAAACAGAAGCTTACAGCAACAAAATAGAGAGGAAAACCTCGAAACCAGTTCTGTAAGGCAACAAGATTTCCCATCTGAGCTTCACTGGGACAGGATGGAACAACAGTGCTGTGAGAAAGCTGTGTTGCAGCAGCCTATGGCAGGATTTAGCACCAATTGCTCAAAAGGGAAATACTAAAGGTGAAAAGTTAGATAACTGGAGAGTGAAAACCTTTCCTCTTCTCCTTCCCTGTCCTCTATAATATGGACAGATGAATTCCACCATCAATGAAGGGACAGCATGTGCTCTTGATTTGGTGATTGAAACTGAATGCTGTTCTGTGTGCGTGAAAGGTTACCGAATGGAGAGTAAGAGACTGGGGGAAAACAAGTGAAGATGACACAAAACAAGCCTTTTCTGCATGTCATTTTTGTGAAGTGGTATGCATCCAATGAGATCAAGAAAATGAATGTGAATTCAGGATTTTTTTGCCTCCTGGGTTGTTACACAAGCCAAAGGGAAGAAGATGAGAAAACACATATGGAACTTAGAGTGGAAATATTCCAATGGGAAAAAAATATGAATGTTCTTACTTGCACTGAATGTGTTTTAGTCCATGTTTGCCATGGCAGCATAGATCACTTAGAGGTCTTGAATGAACTTTTGTCTGAACCGATCCTTACTGTCCTTAGAACAGGTCTGATGTATTATTTTGGTTCCCCCAATGCTTGTTCTAATTGACCAAAGAAGATTCACTAGGGAAAAAACACACAACTTACATGCAACAGCCTGGAAGACTGTTGTCCTTGGCATAGTTTTAATGGATGGACAGGCCTTACATAAGAAAATTCAGTCCTGTTTAGGGTTCAAGCCACTTGAATTTACAAATTGGACAAGATTACTGTTTAATCAAGTGCATCTGAAATAAGAACATTATTTTGTTGGAAAATTGCAGGTTAATGAGAAAGGTCATGCATGTCATATGTGTCTACAGCACTCTGCATCTGGGATTCAGAAAGATTTATCTATGAAATTATGTGGTGTTGATATTACATACTGTAAGGACATTGTAAACAAATAAAGTTGTTAATAAACAGATAAAGTTTGAATTATTATTTTAGATGTGTTATTTTGGCTATTGTGCAGTCTTCAGTATTAATTGGATAGGCAGTTGTCCTGGATCGTAGGAGGAAGATTTAAATTGGAGTAGGAACGCACATGTTGGTTTCTTCATTGCTCGCTACTTGCTTTTCTCTTAACTGAACTTAAGGCTAGCATGTAGCCTTCAAGATGCAGCATTGGAATCTTCTGAAGGCAGAAGTCAGTTTATTTGCACAAGGGATTATAAAAACATGTGTGTTTTCTATACTGATGAGCCTCTGAGTCAGAGCTGGAATGTGGAGCGGAAGAGTACTCATCCCTGCTGTCCCACACGGCGCCCTCCTTAACCACAATCTCTTGCTCAACCTCCTATTAGTGGGCATTTGTAATTTTTTATAATATTCCATAGTCTGAAATGCAAACTGTAGTAACAAATAGCATTTTCTAAGCCCCTATGTTTTACTAGAATTCTCAGAGGAATCCTTGTATGCCTGACTCTTTTTCCCTACTTTGTATGTATCCCAGAAGACTGACTGAAATACCGTAGTATGTTCATTGACTTGTACCTCTGGATTTCATTTGCCATTTACGATGGGCAGCTTGCAGTGTGTTTAAAATGGCTATAACAGGCAGTGCTCTCTTAAGAGTTATTGATCCTGACTCTCTGTGAGAATATTGATATAATGGATGGTGGTGCCAGCTAGAGCTGATTACTTCCTGCTCTTCACCACTGCTGTCTCTGTGGAAGTTGAACCTGCAGACTTCCTTAATTAATCATGCCAGTCTAGAAACTGAAGACAGTAATGCCTAAGTATAGTGGAGCCTTATGCTATAGTCAGCACTTCTTCCCTTTAAATACACAGCTTGGAAGTAAGTTAGCAAAGGTAATCTTCAGGGAGAACTCTGGGCATTTTAAATACTCCCTGAAATATTTGTGCAGTACACCCCTCCCAGAGACTGAACTCATCACTGGAAAATGATGAAATGATGGAAAATGCTTCTGAAACAGAGCCATTCTGCTACCTAAAACCAGTATGCAGACAGTGCACAAAAGCCTTAACCTCTCTTCCTACGGTGTGTATCGTTTAGGAACTGCTGCTAGCGTGCTTTTATCCAAGTGGAAAACCTGAGGGTTCCTGATTTCCTCTGTATCTGTCTGATACAGAGATCAGACAGAATTAGTAGCCTGGGCTAGTAATAGAATAAAACATAGTCCTTGAATTAATGTTTTCTAAGGAGGTTTCAATATGCTCTGTAAAACGGTTAAATCCTATTTCTCTCATACATGAGGAAAGTATCATAGAGTTCGGTGACTTGCTGTGTGATACAGAGAAAGTCAGAGGTGATGAGGGAATACTTTCATGCTCACTCTTAGATCTATAAATTCTAGGTTTCACTTCTTAAACTGAAAATGTATACACTGGGGTTTTATTCTTCTTCATATTAAGAAAATGTGATCTCTGGTCCAGATTGGTTCCAGATTTTCCCTGCCTTTCAAAATCTGCATGTCCCAGAGAACAGATTTTAATTTTGGTCACTTGTTCTCTTCCCACTATGACTGGACTCCTTGATGGTAAAACAGGCAGTGAAATAAACAGTACTACAGTACTTATTTCTTTCAGAGAACAATACAGGCTTTGCTTGAAATATTTATTTTTATCATATAATTGAAGAAATGCATTTGTAGATGAAGATTTGAGTCACAACATTTCCACGAAGCAGTCTGCTGAAACGTCTTTGTTTTTAATGAGTAAGTATAAACACACCCCAATGAAGGCTTTCTCTGGTAATCACATCAGAGTTGCTTGCATTTAAATTAGTGGGTCATCAAGAATGGACAGTGGAACCTTTTATTAGCAGCTGACTTCTCTTGAGTCTCATTTTACATTTTTGGTTACAGCATTATTCAACTAAAAGGAGATACTGGGTGTGGGGGGGTGTGTGTGTGTGAATAAAAGGAGGTGAATAACAGACAACGCAGCTGCCAGACATCAGCTTCCACTGCATTCTTCAAAAATATCTGTATCCTCATTGATATAAAGAACCATAATGCGCCATATTCCTTTGTGAAACAGGTAGTCTTTTGTATTCTCTGGTAAGAACTTTTCATGAGCAAAGTCTATGATACAGAGTTCAGTATTCTTTTAAATTGTCTTAGACGAAACAGCTGCCCATCAAGGAAGAAACAAAGGTAAATATCCATGTAAGTTTATTTCACCTGCTGAAATAATTATGGTGGTGCTGTTCTGCAAGTTGCTATATTTTTAACTAGAAAGTAGTAGAGTAATAGGAAGGCTTTGTTGTTAAAGCTGTGTTTTCTTTGGGATACAATGTAAATGATCTGCTGGAGGAGCAGATGACAGGCCTAATTCATCCTCAGTGTAACTTTACTGGCCTGAGTTGATTTGCATTAAATTAATTTTGTTCATTCTTTTGGGGAAAGGAAAAAAAAAGAAGTTGAGAATAGCTGGGAAGGTGTCTGGTTAGTATCTTATATATGAAACTTCTATGCCACGTTTAGGGGTCCAAGTGTTTTAGTTTAATGTTGGGGAGTAAAAGAGAAATACAAAGTAGGATTTAAAGTTATTGTCATAGATTGCAAATATTAACTTTTTTTTTCCAAAGTGTTATTAATTACTTTTTTTTGCCAGCTGTGTAAACATAAAAAGGAAGCCCTGCCTTTCCTTCAATACTCCAGAACTTTTTGCTTAGAAACTTTAGGTTAAGAGTGACTTGTGCTCTTCCAAATGGGTGTGATTTTTCTGTTTGTTTCTGTACTGAGTCAGAGGGGTAGTGAAAACAGCTCAGAAGGTGTTAAGACCTTTGTTAGGAAGAGTCAATAAGAGGAATAGATGATATCTTTGCTGAGATCTTTACGCATGCTACATGACAGAGGGCAAGAGGATTCAGTGACAGAGGACTGGAACAATCTGAATAACTGTTATTTCAAAAACTTGCATGGGATATTTAAGATGAGTCTTTCAAAGTTGTTAGAAAATAAGAAAAAGGAGATGCATTACAATCCTTAAAATCCCCTTCATCACAAAATAAACATTTTTGTACATCTTGCAAGTGTTAATAATTCAAACTTAGATACTAGCCTATAGAATGAGGCTTGCAAGACTTCATAGCAATTACATACAGCATGAATTTTACATTTGCTGAATAACCCACTGATTTCAGGGAGGGAGGAGCTTTTCACAGATGGGGGTATGGCATCTTGGCGGGAGATGAATTGACTGTGGCACAAGCACGTACTTCATCCTGCTGGTGCCACAAGTGTTCACAAAATCTCAGTTTCCTGATCACAAGAAACATTCAAATGCTTTATTATTTGTGTTACAATAGAAAGATAGGCCTCACGCCAGTAAAGTTCCCTTGAATTTCAGGGTAGTTGAGAGGTGAAAAGTAGAAAGAGATATCCCATCAGGGAAGGGCAGTAGAGGAATCATAGCAGGAATACAGTAGCGCAGATATGTTAGTTCTGGTAGTGTTGAGAACTTGCACAGTTTTGTTTCTGCTTGCTAATCAGCAGAATGTATGAACTACTGTTGTAATGCCAGGCTTTTTAAATCAAAGAGACCACAATTTAACTGTCTAAATGTGCCATGACTCAAGATAATTAGGTGCTGTGAATTTCCATAGGGTTTAGGTAACCTTAGGAACTCATGTATGATTTCAAAAGTGAGTTAAGGAGTCAATTCACTTAAACATTTTTTACTTGTTTTCTATCATTTAATAATTAACTTGATCAGCAGACATGTTTGTACTAGTGTACAAATATGGTATTGCCTAAAAAAAATACATGTACAGAGCACCATCTAGTGCAGGATATCACTAACATAAAGCCTTTCTGCTCATATATCACTTGTCTGTGTTTGGCTAATGTAGTATGAACTATCGTCTTGCAGAAAGTGCCCAGTGGCTCCTGTGGCAATATAATTTTGCAGTTTAATGGGAGGTTATGGATTGAAAATTACTTGAGGCCTTTTGCAAGGACAACAAAAGTGGATGCACTGACATTCAGGTAATCATTTGTGAGGACCATATACTTTTAAGAGGAATCTGCATGTCTGCTTGCCCACAGTGTTGGGTGATACATTCATTACAATAATTCAATCCAATCTGTTTATAAACTAGGTTGGACATTTATTCTCATAACAGATTTAGACACCCAACTGCCATTTTAGGTGCCTTAAGTACACCTCAGAGCCTTTGCTCATCTTCTGCAGAACCTCAGAGCTACCCAGGTTCCTTATGCCAGGTGTTCACAGGTATGCACACCACAACTAATGAGCAAGATTAAAGATCTGATTGTCATTAAGGAGGGAAGAGAAGAAGAAAGGAAGGAAGCTTAGATTCTATAGGTGACAGGTGAAAGCAACTTATACAAGGTATTTACAAATTGCTGAGGAAGGGCGGAACGCTACAGGGTTTTTTTTTTCAAAAGCTGTATTTTCATTCTTCTGCAAGGAAACAAACATGTGAATTTTGCTCCAGGGTTGTTTAATCAATGTTTGGATATCAACATTATGTTTCTGATGCAATCTATTTAGCATTAGGGTAAGATTAAGAGGAACTGAAGATGTAGCAATGACAAGCTGGATTTCATCCTGCACTGAACAAAGGTTAAGATGGCCCTCAGGTACCTGGAAAAGATGATTTTTGCACGAACACTATGTATTCAACAAAAAACTAATTAAGCATCAAAGACCCACTATCACTGTAAAGGTTTACATTCTCCTTGAACAAGCACTTTAACTAACAGAAAATTTATAACTTTTCTCTCTGTGAGCAAATGTGGCATAAGGATTTTGGCTGCATGCTTGAAATCTTGCTGATTTCCCGATTTTCAGACCTACTCTGAGAAAACACCAAGCATATGCTCATATGAATTTCAAAGTACCGCCTGGCTTTGAAAAGCTCTGTTTTTTGTTTTCTAAGTTGACTTCTCAATAGACAATTTAGAAAAAAAAAACAAGACAGAAATAATGGAAATTTTTGAAAATTTGGATACAGAATACTTCCCTGGATACTTTTCCTGCTCTTTCTACCTCCTTCACAACTGCCCAAAAGAACCTACTGCTTAAGAAAAGTCAAAAGAGGGTATAAAAAGCTGCATTTTAATTCTTTTTGAACTAATGAGAAGAAAACTAAAGGAACATGATAGGAATGTTCACAGACGTGGCAAGCCATGGTTCAGTTCCCATATCTGGGTGTACCATTTGCTAATAGCAAGAAGCAGCAGCTTTGACAGAACAAAATGTTGTACTTCAAAAAAGGATTCAAGAATTGGTGTCAGCAATAACAGTTCTGGGAATGGTGGGGGAGAGGTAGGCTCTAGCTAGGCAGTAGAGCTGAATAGAAGACTCTCCACTGGAAAGCAGTAGGCCGGATTGAGGGATCCCAGCTCTGTTAATGCATACTAGACATTCTAGGGAAAACAAATGTTGTAGCAGGCTCTGTTAACTGCTCATTTAATTCACCCAGGCTTGTGGTTTCCCTTCTTTTAATCTCCAAATTGTTTAGCAAATGGAAGAAAACAGAAATAGACAACTGAAAATACAAAAGTTTTTCCCTTGAACAAAACCAGGCATTTATGATTACATGTTGCTGGTAGCTATCATTATGTTCTTTATTAAATCATGACTGACAAAACATTTCCCTTGTTATTTCCTTGATTCTTATTCTTCTTCTGTTGGGTTATATGATTTGTATCAAATGGTATGTATTAATTTTAAGCTTTATTATGTTTTTCTGTCTAATGCCTGAACAAATAAACTGGCCTTTGTTCTGCTATCTTGTAAGAATAAAGACTACCTTAGAACATGCTCATACCTGTTTTAGACATAAATTAATATGAACAGGCCAGGCTGAGAAAAGAATTCTCTTCCAAGCTGTACTCTCTTTTCAAGTAGCTATTTAAACTTGCCTTTTAAAAATAAAGGGTTTGTTTCTTTAAGAACAATTCTATGAATATTTTGAATTACAACACTTTCACATGGGCGGTTTTTGTGTCCAAAAGGATTTATTACACAAAGAAAGACCATAGAAAGATGGTGGGAATTAAATACAGTATGTGCATATTGCTAGCAGTATGCTAGATGCTTTTCAGACAGCGAGGATATCGAAGTCCTTGTTCTGAAGAGCATTCAGTCCAAATAAACATATAAATGCATTGTAAGATTTACAAAGAGAGATTTGATCCTCCTTCATTTTATGGTATCCAATAGAGATAATCACTACATCAGACTATGACAAAAGCACTCTAACTCAGCTGAAAGATTCCATTAGCGTTCTCATAAGTAAAGAGGACGGATTTATGCTGCAGCAAACAAAAAAGTTACTGTAGATTTTATGAGCACAATCTGTACATGTTAAGAGTCTGTTTTGTGTGCTGTATTTAAATCCTTCACGTCTTTATCTAAATTATATGGAATATGATCTGTCTTGATACTCTCCAAATCCATGAGATAATTTTTCCATTTTCTTGTGAAAAACTAAGGGTGTTTTTACAATTTCTACATAATATCATCCATGTTTTTGCAAAGAATTAAATCCTTCTCCTCCTAGAGAAGCAAAAGAATTTGAAAATCATGATGGGAAATACCATACTTAAAACATCTTTTTAAACTACTCCAAAACTTCCATCCTGTTATTAATGACTCTTATCTATAGATCTACTCACAGAGTTACACAGGAACCCATTTTAAATGCTGTAATAAAATTGGATAAAAATCATATCAGACATTCTGGTTTAATGTTGGATGCTGAATATATAAATATCTGTATATACATACATACATACACACACATACATAGGCTGGTATGCCTTCCTATCAGATACAGAATCTAATTTGGCTTAACTGATTAAACAAGGTTCCAAATAAGCAGCTGTAGAGTTGTCCACTGATACTCTCATGCAGGGGTACAGGGATGTGCTAAAGGTTAGAAATCACTAGCAGAGTATCTATTGAAACATCAAGAAAAAGATTGGATTATCTAGAATACCTATCTAGAATATTACCACAAAAAGCAGACCTCAAAACCTCTATACTGCACATTTTTATCGGCACCATTTTTACATTATAATGTTATTTTTAGCTGCTTGAACCTCATTTTTTCTCTACTTGGTTCCCTTTTTTTTTTGTTTAGGTGTCATCCAATTTATCTTACTGAGTGAGATTGTTTCATATGAACCTCTCTTTTCCCCACTAGTTGTTCTACAAATCCTCCCTCCCTTACTCCATGCAATTCTTTCAAGGATTCTTGCCAAACTTTTGGTTTTGAAGGATAGAAATAGAAGGGAAAATGGCCATGAGAGGAATTACCATTCAGCTGACCTGTATTTATATCAATGTAGTTATAAATTAACCAATAGATTTCCAAAAGTTATTTTCAGTTATGTTAAGATTGGCTGCCAGGCTTAAAAACTGTATTTGGACAGTGGGAGAGAGACTGGCAGTTCAACTACAAAAGCAAAATTATTTTAGAAAAGTGGGAATATACAAAGTGCCCAAGTCTGGCTCAGATCCATTTGCACGTGCTCAGTAGAAATGGATTACATTTCATCAGATTGCTTTCAGGAGAGTTCCTATCTTCTCCATGGCAGCAAGCACTCAGAGATTCTTGTAGTTACTGGCTATTAGAGTCTATTTGGTGCTAGGTACAAAAGCCAGGGGTAGGCAGAGTCTCTCTTACAATTTCTCTTCTTCAAGAAAAATGTGAGTCTGCAGCTTGAGAAGGGGGAAAGCCCAGGGTGCCAAGACAAGGACATAGGAAAAGGAGAAGATAATAGACTTAGAAGCAGAACCATACTGAAGTGACTGAACAGAGCATTTGAATTTGGAAAGTTGTGGAGACTAACAGATACATGAAGAAAGTAAAGATTTATGAGTCAAGCTCTAAGAACCTCTAAAATGCCAGATTTTAGTTGCACATGAAATACACTTCCCTCTACACATGCATTATGATAGCCTATGTTCACATTAAAATTAGTTGCAGCTTTTCTTATTCAGTCTTTTGGTAAACTCCAAATATCAACACTTTAAAGTCCAAGTTTTGTTAACAAATGTTACAAAAAAGAAAGTCATAATGGTTACCAAGAAGAAGAAAGGCATAACTACTGGCCATCTAAAAATGTTAGATAGAAATGCTAAGTCCTAGAATGCTTCAGCAACAACAGACAATCCATTTCTGTATGCTGGATTCAGTTCATTCAAGCCTTTATCCCTTCTCTTCCTTCAGTTCTCTGCCTCATTCTTTATACTTGTTATCTACGCTATGTGCACAACACATGCAACAAATAAATCAGAGGAATTTACTGGCAACTCACTTCTAAAGCCTTGCATCATTCCAAAGAAAGTATGTATGTTCCATCCACAGACTAAACCAGCCTTATGCTTAGATTTAAATATTTTTTTGGTTGTAATATGTACAATTCATTTGTGTGTTTGAGAAAACACGGTGACAAAACTTTTTTTTTCTTTTTTTAAGGTGAAAGGATTTATAGTTACTGCAGAAGCCAAAAATTCTCCACATTGATGAAGGTGTCCTTATTCCTAGGTGAACACCTGCCCTTTAAAAAAAAGTCCTGTACACATATTATCACTGGTATTTATATCTACAGGGCAGATTGTATTCTCATTTACATCTCATAAAACTACTGAGATTGCAGAGGAATTATTCCAGATTTATATATGAATAAACAAGAAGCAAAAATCTGCCCATCTGGTTTAATTTGGATGGATTTGCCAAAAGCTTAACTAGATAAATCGTCTTAATAAACAATATTAGGTTCAAAGTCTTCTGGTCTGACCTTCATGACAACGGATTTCAGAGAATACCACCACCCATGCCAAGTGTACCAAACAATCCCGTTGTCTGTCTTTGCAGTGTAAGGGCCCTTGTAGTACAAACCGTTCAAGTTGGCAGAGTGACACCTGGTGGAAAAGTAAAGGAAAACAGAAATAAGGCCTCCTGTAGAAAAGTTTGCAAGCATTTGTTGTTTCTGTGTCAGTTAGAAGTTTTACCAGGTTGACAACAGCCCGGTTTGACAGCTGCAAAAATTTGCATTTGTGGACTTCAGTGCATCGAAACAATAACTGTTTAATTAGGGCACAAGTCCTTTTGGCTTCTTTGAAACAAAAGTTCTTTTTATTCTTTCCACACACGTTTTCTGACATGACTAGCTCTTTGAGTTTTGCCTGCTAATCTGTGTCAGTGGAGAACTATTCCAGAGTTGGTCAGGTCATGTGTGGCAGCAGGGCATACACCAAGCAAACCCCTGGGAAAGAAATACTGTTCTGCTTTTTATTGTTCCAGAGTAACCCCTCTTAAGATTTGCAGTTACCCTATGTGGTGTTTTGTATTACAAAGCCTGAATACCACCATCAGTTTGCCTCTTCAGCCATGGACTTCTGTTTACAAATAGATGAAGTCTGACAGCTAATTAAACATATGTATACCTATCCTCTGGATCATCAGAGCTGGCACTTTATTTGACTAATTATTTTGTTGTTGTTGTTCTTTAACACACTGAAGCAGAAATGCTGTTACAGTTTATTAAATACAGTGGTTAAAACTAAGAAACACACAAAACCTAGCAAAACCCTAAAGGCTTGAATAGGTATTAGCAGAACCTTGATACTCATTTGGTTTCTACAAGAAGGATATTTAGATTCTTATGTAGCCATACGGAGAGCAAGATGGTAGTTTCTTCTGCAGCACGCTGTAATGAATTGGCTTGGTTTATCTGCCAATTCAGTATTTTGCTGTAAGTACTGTTAATACCTAGCTGTCGAATACCATGATAGATTTCAGAAGCAGACTTCAGAAAATATACCAACAGAAAACAGTCCAAATGAACCTTATGGATATTATTACTGGCAAATCTTCATCTCTTTGGCTTTGCTTACACTTTATTAATAACAGGTTTTGAGAACTGAAATAAAAACTGTAATAAAAGCCTCACAGAAAAATTCTTATATATATATATATATATGCTTATTTATTGCTTACAATTTTAACCTCAATGTAATGTGATAGTTGAAAGCTTATAAACTGCAGATATCAAAAGTGACTCTGTTTTTGAAAATGACAACCTTATATTACAGCTGACATAATCTTTCTAGCTATACGAATTCTGTGTTGAGCAGGCACTCTGTCTACTTCCAATCATAACACAGATTTCATTAGAAGAATCATAATTGATAAGAAGTATCTAGATCAAATGATCCCCTTCTTTTACTTCCTTTGATAAAGCAGGCAAAACACGATTTTGTGAACAGCAATATGAGAAGTAACAACTCTTAATTAGTGCTGGGAGGCACTAACAGCAAAAATATAGAGTACTCTGTAACCAGCTGGATGCTGTCTGAAGTAACTGGACATACTAAAGAAAAAACTGGCATATGATTATTGATATTATATTCTGAAGGAACATTCATTATCAATAAACACTTTAAAGTTAGCCTATGTTTCTCCTTTCTTTCTGATAGGCTAATTTTTAAAGTAAAAAAATGCACCACAATAGTTTCAAAAGTACAGTCAATTCCATTATCCATGGATATTTTATCTGAATTATATCTTAACGTTATGACAGATGAGGAGAGATGGAGTTGGTTCCCTGAAGAACTCCAGTACAGCCCCACATGGATGTAGCTATGCTGTCTTCAGGATTATTATTGAGGCAGGGAGCCTGAGTTAGTGAGATCTGTGCCTGGCAGATCCAGTGTGATCATCCATGCATGTTGTAACTAGAACTGGGGGTGCTGGGGAAAGAATAAGCTCATGTCCAACCGGACTTGTTAGCTCTTACCAGTTATGAACCTACTGACCTTTGCAATGCCCTAGGTGCAGAAAAGCCTATGTCTTGGGTGTAGTACCAGAGGGAACCCAGCTCTGTGGATTTGCATCCAAGCTGAAAATCTCTTCTAGAGCTTTGCTTACAAAAGAATGCAGAGAGACTATTTTTCTGCAGAAGTCCAGGATAACAAGTCCTGAGCTGGAGAAAGACCGGTGGCTTTAAACTAGACCTGAGCTGCTTCCATGTGGCCTCACTTGTGTCACAACCCTTGGTATTCATATTATCTGGACATTTCTGTATTTCATTAGTCCAGATAGCATAGAGCTGGCTATAAAAAATTACTTCATCGCTGGGAGCTCCTATACAAACCAGCCAAGAGCACTAATTCCTTCTGTGTTTGCTAATCTGTGCATGACAAGTACGTGTTCTGAGTGCTTTCCTTTCTCTGCCAGTACTGTTCTTTTGGGTAGGATTTAAGGATATTGAAATTTTCTAGTATTTTACAATATTCAGTTTTATGATAGGCTTAACATAAAAAAGTCAGTAGCAAGGCAGTGGAATAACACTATTAGTTACTCATTTTCTTTATCCAGATAAACCGTCACTTTAAGAGCATGAGCTACACAGCCATAATAGGAACTAGCCTGGTAGAAGTCAGCTATCTTTAGTACTTATGTAGCACCAACTACAAGGTATTAATACATACCAAGTTCTGCTGTACAGCTACTTTTGCAAAGAGGTCATTCTTTTGTTCAGACCAATCTAATACTAAAAAAATAAAGTTTATAAAACACAAAAAAGTATATGCAGTTGACTAAAAGTGATTGGTGATTCACTCTTAATGAACTCCACGGCACGATAGCAGAGTTTTATGCTACTTGAGTTCTAGACATTCCTCTAAATCCACAGGAGTTCTGATTTCATGGGAAAAAGATCTCTAACATGCCTTTCCCTTTTACACCTTAGCTTTCATGAAAACTGCAAAAAACCCATTGAGTTAATAGCTACACATCGTATCACCTAAGGTGGTCACAGACTACTTATGGAAACAGAATTTGGAAAATGACGAGTTAAAAAACAGAAACAAAGGATGACACAACACAGAGAAACAATGGAGTTGATACAGCCTGGCAGCTCTTGCCAAGTGAACTGAGATCACAGTGAGGGAGTAGTATGCTTCCCTGAGTTGTATTTTAAACCTCTCTATTACATAGCTAGATTGCATAGTTTCTCTTAATGGCTGTATTTATCTAATTAATTAAGAGAAATAACACAGAAATAACACAGCTGCCTATACAGACAGTGCCAAGGCTACCAGTTTTACCCTTTCTTTTTGAATTACTATTTTGTACGCAAGTACAATTTTAAAATTCTTTTACTGAACACTATTTTAAAAAATCTTCCTCTCAGTCTAGCCATGCTCACTGACAGAAACTGAGTGGATGCATTCCCATCTTGATATAGAAGGAGTATCAGGAGTGAGATCCTGTGATCTGAGGTGAAAAAAATGAGGCTTAACAACCCAGCCCTAGTTTAACTTGTCAGATAATCTGCAGTACTGCCACATCTGGTCTAGTGCAACACAGGAGAAATGCAAGAATGAAGTACAACAGGGATACATCTGCAAACTCTACATGACCTACTTGTGTAAAAACTGGTTACCTTAAAGGGGCAGAGTTATCTTCTCTTTACTCTCTGAGAACAAAGACATCCAAAGCCTATGGCAAATACCATTATCACACACTGGCTTGAGCTGTTAGGTAGGTGCTGTCCCTTCTAAGGTGAGTCTCAGTCTTACCAGCACTGAGATCTCTGGGAGGGGTCAAAGGCAGATTGCAAAGATAACAAACAATGACAATCCTGTCTTCTACCATGTGCTATTATGGCATGAATATGCATGAAGCAGAATAGTTGACAATATTGATATAAAATCAAAATACCTGTTAAACCACCAGCCAGCCTTTTCCTCTTCAGCACAGTTCCCTTCATAGTTGTCATTATCCCTGTCTCTTGTACTAAATTTCATTCCTCGAAGATCAGCCCACCATTTCACTTCAGGATGAAATCCACCAGTAAGGGAATCACCAGCTGTACCAGAGTATTCACCACAATTCATCTCATAAGAATGCTAATGAAAAGCATGAAGAAAGGAAAGAAAAAAATCCAGTATGTCTTTAACCTTTAGCATGTCAAAGAGTGAAACTACAAAGAGGAAAATAATCTGTCCATTTGTTACCATTTTTATGCTCAGAAATGTCATGTCACTTAAACACTGTGTACTAGATGAAGAGGTGTAAAGAAGCTTACCAGGAATAACACTTGTTGATTATCTTATATATAAATGACATAATAAAAACAATATTAGAGTTAGTTTGCAGTACATATTAACAAATCAGAACATCATATACCATGATTGTTGGTAATATCATCAAAAATAGAGAAACTGCTTTTATCCATGGCTGATAAACCAAATGATTCATACATCTTATAGAAAGCGTGAAGTTGATGTATCAATGTAAACCACTATTATTACATATTTGAAAATTCCAAGCATTCTTAAGAAAGAAAATATGATAATAAGGTTCTACACAAAGCTTTATGAAAATTAGGAAGCCTGTATGTTTATTGTCTGTCTACAGAATCCACATTTTCATTAAAACCTCAAGCCCTTATTTAATATTTTATTACCTCTTCACCCGCAACTCTGAATCTTGCATATTGTGCAAAACGCCGTTCTCCTTCAAAATCAGTTAGATCAATTCTTAACGTATAGTTCCCTTAAGAAATAACAACACAAATTATTTTGGTTAAACTAGCTTATCTCACTACTTTCAAACCTGAGTATTATAGTAGAAGATTAAAACACTAATTATATTTTATCATCACATCATATTTTATGAAGTTTTTTCTTCTGTCTTTATGCATATTAAAACATGTCTTGCTATTCTTTGTCTTTATTCATCTGATTCAGCTTAGAAAATTTTAGAATTATTCCAATGCAGATTTTCAAGTGTAGACAAAAAAAATCTAAAAAAACCCCCCTAACCTTACAGGCTTTCTATTTTAGTAAGGTATTTGAAATGGTAATGAAAGGATAGTGAGAATCAATCAATAAGCATACACCTAAAAAAAGTAGATTTTTATACTCTGAAGAGTTAAACTAGGTCACATCTTGGTGGCCTTGATTGCCGTATGAATTAGCTGGCTAAGTCAATGTGTAAGTTTTGTATATGCAGCGTTCTACAGCAAAGCAGAAGTTATCTTAGATTGAGTGACTATTAGAAAGATGGGAATAGCTAAGATGAGCCTAATCAACAGGACAGGCCTAGATTTACCTTCATGTAATAGCCTATGCAGCCATGTAAAGCCCTGACTAAATGAATTGGTACAGCATACTACCTGACTGTGGATTGTTAGTGATGCTGACAGTGAAATGGGTAGACAAAATTAGTTTAAGGTACACTCCTGTCTACCGTTCCCTGTTTTGCAGGGGCTCCCTGCATGCCATTGGCCCAATGGCAGTTTCAAACCCTTTGTTAGAAAACATATATACAAATGTGTTTGACTCTGAAACTTGCAGAAGTCCATGCAGACTATCAACAGAACTCAGAATTCATGCTAACAAAAAATGGCCCAGAAAGAGCAAAGAAACAGAAACAACGGGTGACTATTTTACCGTACAAATCTTACCTTGATTAGTCAAATAATGAAGATTTTTATTTCCAAGCCAATATTCACCATTTGTGAAAACAAAATTTCCAAAGCCTTCTTCATAGTCAGTCCAGACTCTGAGAAGAGTATAAATTACTAATTTATCAAAAAAGCAAGTTTGCTTGGGTGTTTATTTTGTCATACAATCATAGATCACAGAATAATTCAAATCAGAAGGAACCTCAGGAGGTACTCTAGTCCAAAGGTCTATTTTTCACATGTGAAAGGTTGAATTCCCCACTACACTGATCACTGAATCCCAGTACAGAGCAGTCCCTAAGAGGTACATTCAAAGGGTTTTAAGATTAACAGATTTTAAGGCCAAAAGACAGTACAATAGCTCAGTCCAATCTCTGGTATGGCACCATTTACCCAAAGTGAAAACATTTTTCCTGGTTAATTCCAGGATACCTAAGTGAATGTGTAGGCATATCACAAGCATTGTTTCTTTATTTTCTGTGATTTTATTAAGTTGTGAATCTCCTGCAGCTGGATATATAATTTTGTAAATTGAAGTACTAGCTAGCCATTTCCAGTTTTGAATCATTGTAATTCAAACAATTTTTGAACTCATACTGGTGCATAATTTCAAGAATTAATGTGTATGCTGAAAGCATGGAATCTTCTCCCTGTCTACAGTGGCTTTGAAACACTCTCTCAGGGA
Source organism: Bucorvus abyssinicus (assembly GCA_009769605.1). Lineage (NCBI taxonomy): Eukaryota > Metazoa > Chordata > Aves > Bucerotiformes > Bucorvidae > Bucorvus > Bucorvus abyssinicus. Next base: position 33,015,153 of record CM020026.1, read on the forward strand.
TAATGGTTTCATGACATATTCTAATGGGGACAAAAATACAATCTGTTTCCTTGATAAGAAGCAACTATAGTTCAACCAATGGGTGAAGGTATTAGGCCATAGACAGGCTGTAATAAGAGAAAGCAGCCTCTGTGACTTAAGTAGCTGGTAGCCTCTGGAAATGGAGAAGCATGGGTGGTGACAACTGTGAAAAGCTACACATTGCTTCTGTAACTTGTCTGGCCAGCTTTTATAAAATAAGAATAGCAAATTTTTCTTGTCTGGATTGCAGTTTTTCACCCTCTCTGGGAATCAATTCTTTTCATAAGGGTATTATGAAGTTACAGTAAGTATAAAGACAGGTAACACACAAATCCACAGAAGGATGCAGATATGTGAAAAGCAAATTGGGCAAATGGGGGGTTTTAAAAACCTTCTTATTGCTTACGATATCTAGAAATATTTGTGGGGTTTTTTATATTCAAGTCTCACAGCACCAAAAATTTCCCTTCTGGTCATTTCCCAAAAAATGCTTGAGTCTTGGCAAAGGGAAGAAGGTTAGGTGTCCACAAATCAAGTTCTCACCCATCTTATCTTTCCTGGCATTTTACCATGAGCTACAAATTACTCTGTGGTGGATTTCTCTCATACTTGCTTGCTGATGGTATTTCAGTTCAAGCACACTGCTTAAATTTTTACTCTTTTAGATTTTTACTATTTCAAAAGCCAAGGCAGTCCATTACTTGTCATTAATAGTTCTTGCTCCAACAATTGTTACTGCATTTGACATTAAAGTGTCCTGATGTAAAATACACAGCTGTTAGAAAAAGACTAAAACAGATATCTCCCAGAGAAGAGCCAGAGCCAAAAGTGGTATCTCATCTGGAGGCTATCCCACAGAATAACTATTCCCCTCTTTTATCTGGGATAAAAACTTAGTCATATAATTCTGAAGTTAAGATTTAACTTAGCTCCTTCTGGTTTAGTGTTTCTCCACTTTGTTTCCAATTGTAATGACTAAGTCTAGTACGTACCTATCAAAATTCTGGCTGCCATCAGAACGTCTCTGAAAAACAGTCCAACCACCCCCTTCAGACATGTCACAGAAGGCAAGGAATTCAGTAGGACTCTGGATAGGTCTCATCTTATAAAATCCACTTTGCTTATGGCCATCACTGTAGATCTCTGCACAATCTGTTCACAAAACATTCATTGGACAACATGGTTTTTTTTAGTCCCATACTTACTGGCAAAACCAGAAGTCAATTCAGTAACAGAAATCAAGTCATGTCATGTAAAAGTCACATATGAGCAAAGGAAATACCTCCGCAAACACTTTTCTATGACTTTGGGGCATTGTCTTGTATTGGTGTTGTTTAAAACTTTATGGTGCTGTAGTTATTTTGGCTTTTCTTTAAAATAATCATTTTTCCACCATAAAAGATTTCCATTTTTGGTTTCATTTGACTAGCAAAATAATTCCTCTGGTTTAAGAAGTGTCACTTTTATTTTACAAGACTATCATCCACATTAGAATCCTGTTACAATCATGGGATTTCTCTACATATAAAACACACAGTGATTTTTAAAAGCAAGCGTGTACTTCTATTGACAGAAAGTCCACAGGAGAACTGCCAAAAACAAGAGTATGGAATCAGCAGTGATAGAATAGGGAAACAATTGCTGGACCTGATACTCCTGTCCCTTATGTAGAAAACTACCCCCAAAAAGTGCAATGTATGTGTAAAATTATGCCCCTTTGGCTTGATACCCTTTACTGTCTGGTCTGCATTGGTGTTAATGACTAATCAGCATTTACAGTAATGACAAAATTCAGAGCTCATGAAAATATAACAGCAATGTAATTGTATAATCTTATCTTTTTTCCTCTAGGAGTTAAGAAATAAAAGGAAGTCTTTGTTTCTATATAATCTACCATCAAGCAGTCATACAGGAAAGACGTATAATTTTCAACATTTCTGTTTTTCCTGGCGAAGGTAGGGCTGATTAACTGTAAGATATTCCCTGAAACATTTATGAACATGTTGGCTGAACTTCCAGGCCAGTTTGGAACTTTCTGAACTACTATATTTCTTTTCAGTGGAAGTATCAGTGAAGATTAGACATAGAAAATAAACAGCTTATTCTGAAAACAAATAGTTGTGCCAGGATGTGAATAAACTCTAATAGAAAACTTGATTTAAATAACACGTAAGTTGTATTTCTGTAGAATGTTTGATTGGCTTATAGAAAATAGCTTTTCTTGTCCATTATTTTCTTAGTAGGTTAACAAAACACGTAAGTATATTTTTAGTTTTACCAGGTGTATATACTGTGGAATTTCTCCCTTACTATCTAACCCCAAATTAGTCAGCTCTGTTGACATTAAAAGGCTGCAGCAGTTTGAATGAAATAATGTAGTATCAATAGGGAAATGCATTTTCCAAGCTATAAGGAAAGTGAAAAAATAATGAAAAAACAAATCATCAGAAACCGGAACAATTTAGATCTGTTATTTAGAATCACACTCTAAGAAAATAAACTGAGGCATATGTTAAGAAAGAACAAATACCTTTCAGGTAAATGTGGTTTTAATAATTTTTTCCAATAACAAATGAGTCAGCCATAATAATAAAAAAATATTTCAGGATGCTGAATACGTAAATGAATGTACTGCTAAAATTTACAGTTAGACTTACAACTGCTTTTAATTTCATTTTAATGGTGCTTTATTACATTTGATGCCTTGTTATATGTTGTGATTTCTTCCAGCAGCACAACCATGACTAGTATATTCAAACAAGGCTATTAAAAATGATAGAAGTTCAGACTCTCTAGCACTGGACGGCTAGAAATGAACACCATCCAAGAATCAGACCCCAAAATTGCATTTTCAATCCATCTCTTGGTTTGGATGGTGGTTTATTATTTTAAGAGTTTGGGCCTCACTCCAGCTACTCCAGGCTAACACACTTAGCCTTCTTCCCTTGCAAAGGGATCAGATCACCACCAGAATGCTGGTAAGATTACAAAAACAACTCAAACCCAGTGTTTTAGAAGCTGTGATATCTAAGCTGAATCTAACTCCGTCAGAACGGTGCAACGTACAGAATATTATTAAAGTAAGATGCAGATGTCATTATGCCAGGGTTATGGGTGTAAATATGGATGTCTCAGGTTGGAACAGAGTCAGTGTGTGTTTGTAACCCATGTGACACTATGAATGTGAACTGACCCTGTGGGTTAGAACTTTTTGAGATTATTCAAAGAAGGGTGTTTAGAAATCTTTAACTGCTTATGTCTATTATTGGCTTTTATCTGTTGTATTGATGATATTTATTCTGATTTTATTGTTCATTGATTTTTTTTTAATTATGTGTTATTAATAAATCAATAAACTGCTTCAATCCTGATTTGATTTATACTGTGTGAGATTTTTCCCTGCATCATTGGGCCTAGGTAAAAGTTGAACAATGTGTTTTAAACAAACAATTTTCTATGAGCTTTTAAAACAATAAGTCAATGGCACCAGTTGTGCTAAAGCTTCTTGTTATCATTACAATGAATGGTAATGAAAATAATAGCTTCATTTCTAACCTGAATACTGTCTTTTTCCTCCCAAGTCAATGACACTGTCTTCATCTCTTCTGTCACTGTACTGAATCTCTCTCTTCTCTAAAAGCTGTACAATTTTTAACTGCTGCTGTTCCACATGATGTTCCAGAAGCCTCACCTGGCCCTGAAGTTGTATCTGCTCCTGAAAACAGTTCTGTAGATCCTAGAGAGGAAAATACGTATGAATGTAAAATCAACAATTTTTTGTCACATGTAATATGTGACACAAACCCAAACCAAACAAACTATAAATAAAATCTAACTTGAATAAAACATTTTGTTCACAAATTCATACAGACAGTATGTTGACTTGCACCTCAATTGCTACCTCTATTTAAAACTATTTTGTATATTACAGAGTGTCCAAACATATACCTGCTTTGCAAAGAAACCACCTCTTTAAATAGCAGCTATCACTGCAAACATGCAGAGGGGACTTTAGGGAAAAATGTGACAGTACAGTTCCTATCATAGAGACTATTTATTCTCTATCACTTGCTATATACAGAGATTTACTATCCAGAAAGGCCTGCTACTAACATTGTGAAGGTTCTAAAACTTTGGCATTTTAAAGTCCACAATGAAACATTTTCAACTTCATTATCCATTTTTCAAAAGCTTTTAGATTACGCACTTCTTATGATAAGAATCTTAACAGTCCCAACATAAATATTGTAAAGTTTCAAGCTCATTTTTGGCATGCCAAAATAAATAGTCCCTAAGAAGCTGCAAATGTGCATGAAAAATAAATGTTAAAAACTTAAAGTCAATATTGTGCTGTGACTTGTACATTTAATTTTGCCATGCAGAGTGGGTGAGAAATGCAGCGATTCTGATATGGTGATACCTAGCACTCATTTCTCCATGGTGCACATACATACATGACAAGAGAGCTGGAATAACTGTTCCAAATTCTGACATGCTTAATGCAGGCAGAGCAATAAACAATTGTTTTTAGATTAATGACTATGGTAAAATAGCCAAAGTGAACCGAACCCAATCTAGGGAGCTTAAATTAAAACAGCCTGTACAGTTTCAAATAGATATTAAACAAATTTCCTTTCAACATGGGGAAAAAAGCCTTTGGGGTTTTATGATACATTTTACAAACGTGACATGAGGTTCTGCATCGGTAACATTTTGTCTGCAATTTTATATGAGCAAACAAGAGTTTGGTAGCTATGGTGCTTGCACAAGAGCACAACTAGCACTGTAAAAGCAAAATCAGAGGGCAACCTTTTTGAAATCTGATATGCAAGATCAAATATGCAGTAGTTCTAAATTGGTGCAACCTTATTCATAAGGCCACATTATCTACATGAGCTAAGGGTGTCACATTTGCCATCCATATGGAAGAACTGATATCTTAGAACATTGCCCTATCGCACTGACCTATAGAGAGATCTAAAGTAGCACACTGATGTGCACCTTCAGTGGCATCTGCATGCTTTCATTTGTATCAGGCTCAGGATTCGCCTATCTTCCATGAACACTTCTACCAAAATGTTTCTTGCCACTTTCTTGCTGCACTGATTTTTTTTCCCCCCTCTATCTGAAAAGCTGATACCATTCTTTAATTTTCTATGCAGCACAAACACTGTTCTGGTTAGGCTCCTTTCCTAGCAGCACCGTTCACCACAACTCCAGGAATAAACTTTGTGGATTAAACTAACAGTATTAATTAGAATCTGCATTTTGTGACTCTACATGCAGATTTTTTTCATCATTAATTTGTGGAATTAGTTAAAAAGCAGAGGAACTTCTGCTACTGTCAAGGAACATCCATATAAACTGTGTCATGACAATGACCTGTTATTTCTAACAGAAATAAGTGTTGCAGACCCCTCTGCTTTTTCCCTGCAGAGGATGAAATTCACTTTCAATGAATAGACAAATGAACTAGAGACATTTCAAGAGAGTATTTAGAGATAAAAAAATCTACATCCATAAATTCACTAGAACGGTTCCAAGCCATTATGTTCCATTTGCCTGCCATATTTAGCCACACTAAGATATCTGATGATCAGACTTTGGAGAACAATCCTGAATACAGGCCTTTCCTTTAAGTATTTCTGAAGTGTATCAGATGCTTGCTTTAACTCATACTTAACTGCAATCTAATACACATGGAGGAATAAAATAATGGGGAATAGACACGTGGCAGGACTATGCAGTTTGTCAGTGACCTGTTCGAGGGCAAAAGATTCAGCTGGCTCTCTGGGTTTGGGCTGCTCGTGTCAGGCTGCTTTGACCGCTGGTGTTTCTGCAGACTCTATCTGCGTACTTGCTACCAGGTCCTGGGAAGCCATTAAGCCGTTTGACCACTAGGAGGAGCTGCGACGTGAGAGGCACGTTTACCAAACAGTAACATTTTTGGAAGAATAAACAAAGCAGCCAGTGACCTCACGTCCCCAGAGTCCTATCTTATTTAAGAACACTCGCTGAAAATCCTGTTCAGCTGTTGATAACTACACGAGCATAACCTCATTTTCTTCTAGCAGGAAACAAGAAAAGAAAATGCTTTAAATATATAAACATATGGAGACAAACCAGCCACATTGGCTTAAAGGGATGTTATTTGACCATAAGAACTGGTTAATGTCTGACATGTTGCATATTACAAAGAAAGGATGCACTATTGTGCAGTCTTTCCAGGGTGGTTGACTCAACTTATATCTGTGGCTTCATATAAACCCTTCACCAAAGCTGAGCTGAATTGGGAGATTCAGAAGAGGATTCCTTGACAGGTCTCTGCAACTTCTCAGACTAGTCCTGAGCGCGTATAGAAAATTCTGGAGAACTGGAGAGCTGCATAGGTGGGTTGAGAAAGAGTGATTAAGTAATTGAAAAACGTATTTCCAGGCTCACCCTGATGAGCTAATGCTAACTATACAAATAAAGCTGTCAAAAAAAAAAAAAGTGTTAACAGACCAAATATTAATCCTAATCATATTAATCCTAATCATATTAAGAGTGCTAAAGGAGCCAGCATGCCACACTTACCAGGTTTACTGCAGCATTTCTTTATTGAGAAAGTTAGCCTGTATCAGTCATAACTCAGTACTTGCAACCTTGGAGAACATGGTAAAATACAATAGGAAAGACCTGGGTGACCCTGGAAGTGGTGGCCCCTATCACGAGGCCCTTGAGATTTCACAGGAAAGCCTTCAGGTGGGTAGTCTCTTTAACACAGGGCAAGGTTTGAGCCACAAAGAGCTACTTTCAGCTCTGGAGAGAGCATGAGTCTGCACGTTTGAGGAGAGGCAGCTCTAGGCAGCTAAGGGACTTTCAGGTGTGGTGAAAATGCATCTATCAATTCACCTATTCATACTGCTAAAAGCCATTCTCCTAGAGTGATTGTGTAGTACAAGTACAGAACTCCTCACAAATATTACTGTACCTTAGAAAAACTTACTATCTAAATTCAGTATGACACTACTTCATATACCACCATAGAAAGTCCCTTTCTTTGAACCAAATTAGCCTGAAACCAAATAGCCTGAAACAGGCTATGTCTCTAAATGTTATTATAACTACACCGTAAGAGAGAAATGACTGAGTAGAAATAGAGTTTTTAAAGTAACCTACATATGAAAAGTACCAGTATCTGATGCTTTGCATTCTCTCCCTGACTCCTGCCTTCTCAGTGATACCTCTTTCTGTCAGCTCCAGACAAATACCATTTCACTTTGCTGCTGCACAGCAAAAGGACAATTCTCACGTTTAGAATTCCACACCGATTTTTCCCATGGGACAATCACAAGTTAGCTGTGTAACTTCAAGGTGGATCAATGAGGCTTTTAGATCTGCAGGTTACCTGACCTTTTCATGTACTACTACACTTTTTCACATGATAACTCTTTCAAAATCATTGGAGTTAAACCAGTGCACGGCTAGAGTAATATGGAAGCAAAATGTAACCTAGGGTTATAAGAGTTAGCAGCTATAACATATCGCTATCCCTTTCATTAGATATGGACCAAGGTTAAACTATTATGGTGTCAAAATACTCAAAAAAATGTGCTGGTCTCCAGTGGACAGTAGTGCCCACTGACTGAAAGCAGACTGAACATAACCTGTTCTGCCTATTTCAGTGAAGCAACTGTTTGTACTACACATTGAGAAGCAGGTGTCTAACAACTGCTGACAGCTCTGCTCTTGGACAAGCAGTGCCATATTTAACCAGCTGCTGCAATTAATGTGCATTCACAATCTGTATTTCATTATCAAGTGAATTATTTAGCAGCTAGTGACCTTCCATTAAAATAGATGCTATAAATTAGAGCCAGAATACTTTATAAAACTATAAAAATACAAAATTTTTTCTTGAGGTGTTATTTCCTATATTTTTTGAATTTAAATGAGCTCCAAAAAACCTCTGAGATTAGTGTTTTAACGCGATTAAAATGTGAAAACTTAAGAGATTAATTTCAGAATGTTCCCATTTTTTATTCACAGGGTCAGCCAAAGTCCATAATATTCCAAATGAAAAATCAGAAGAAATCAAACATATTTCATTGTAATGCCTGTTTCTCAGTAGGCTTCTACAAAAATCAGTAATATTTTTCTCCACTGAGCAGAAGTGATTACAGAGACAGGTGCTTCCTAAAGAGCTAATTATCTGAACACAAGGCTCCCATAAGATAAAGTAACCCACAAACAATGATGCTCAACCACTTCCCCCTAGGCAATTAGGAATCAACAATTTGATCTTCCAGGTCCCTGATAGTTAGGACCTGAATATCAAACCAGGAAGGACAAAGACAGGCAGCACAAGACTAGTGTTAGGTTAGATATATTTTAAGCTGTGGAGTAAGTGTGACTGTGTTAGGGTTTTTGTTGGAGAGGTAGAATACATAGCAGGAGGTTTGGGGAGCTAGATGTGAAGGACCTTAGACTGCTGTTTCTGAGTGTGAATTAGAACATAGTAACATGTAAACAAGTAAGAATATGAACCTGTGAATCTTATTTGAGAAAAAGCTGTATGGCGACTGGACAAAGTAGAAAAGGATAGAAACATTCTTTATCTTGAGTGTCAATGACCAGAACTGGTGCCACTGCTTTAGGAGTTTCTGGGTTTTGCCTTTGTCTAAGTATGCTGCTCAAAACAAAAGATGTTATTCTGAGTTAGCATTACCTCTGAGTGGTAGTAAAACCATCCTGTGTGCCTTCCAAACAATGTGCCTATTAATGCATGACATGACACCTTTTTTAGCAAAGATATTCTATCACCTCCTATTTCATGTCAGATCCAGTAACAAACTGATTGCATTTGCCCAGTCATTTATCGTCCATTGTATATTCATGCATTTGTTTTCTCTTTCCTTATTGGAAACTTGTCCCCACTGAACATCATTTGAGGTTATTGCCCTGCTCTTTCAGTTTTGTTCTGAATTCTAATCTTTTCCATCAAAGGTTCTGCAGTCCCATGTAGCTGAGATACATTGTAAGCACTATGGAGGACAAGGTATGAAATATTTAGAATAATTTCTACAGACAAATTTAATTACTAGAACTTACAGAGCTGCCAATGGCATCCATCAAGCTAGCTGCAAGGACAAACTCAATCATTATCAAAATCTTCATTCTTCAGAAGCTGTGAAGTAGAGGAACAAACGAAATACTAGTTAAATTAAATATTAAAACTAAATATTTACACCGGACATCTTAAATTTTATTAAAATTTATCTGTTAAACCTATAATTATTTTCTTACATTTTGTAAATATAATGTATATTTAGGCTTCATTACAAATGTCTAAAATAGCCTGATCAGGTACAACTCTAAAACCCAGTAAAAACAGAATTTACCCTTTTAGGCCACTTTGTATCAGAGCTCTCCATGTATTTTAGGACAGCGATTCAAGACTCAAACCTATGTATTTTATTGTGAAACAAAACAAAAGCAAAATAGCATTTTAAAGTGCTCTGAAAAGCAGGGCAATATTTCTTGTTGGCCCTTTAAAGCTGAGAGAAAGTTCTCTGTTATATTTCAGTAATTAAAACCTGAATTGGGCTAGTTGTCCTTGAACTAAAGATGTGTGCAATTTCTGTGTGCCAGGAGAGGATGGAGATAATTTTACTGTTAGAGAGTAATTTTGGGGAAAAATGTATTATAGTTATCAGCTATTCTAATGGTGGAAAGGATGACATCTTTCAACTGATAACTATGCATATTTTGTACTGTATGACACGCAGAATTTTAAATGTCATTATTTCAAAGAAAATTATTTTATATGCCAAAATAATCATCATTGTATCTCGCTGTCTTGCAAACATGAGCTGATATAACATTACGATTTTCTGTGACATAGATGTGTGCTTTTCAGCTCATGTATGAGAAACCAAGGCCTCCAATTACTGAAATATTTACATAGGCTATACATGAACCAATTCTAAACTGATAGTTAAACTGCTGCAAGCTATAACAGAGGAATGTTTCTTTTTTTTTTAACTTAAAATATTTTCATTTAGCATATGCTAATGCCTGTTTAAACAAAATGTGTCTTCTCTGCTTTTTCTACTTACTAAACTAAATCAGCTAACTACATGTTAAAACATTTGTGGTTAGACAAAGCGTAAGACCTATAATAGAGATTAATGATTCGATGTTAGGATGTGCTTATTGAAAAGCCAACTTTATGGAAATTTCCACTCGTGTTTCTACAGGAGTTAGCACACCAGTGGAACTTTGGCAGACTGTATTTTTTACTATACAAAGATAACCAAGGTGCTTATGTGAAACATGTTTCTAAGTTCTTGTAAAATTGGACACGTCCAACTTTATTTTCAGCAATCTCTGAAAACCTGATGCAAAAGTACAAATTACAGCCCAGCCACACTTCAGGTTTTCAACACCTACCTCTAAAATACTTAGGACATTTTTTTCAATTAGTTAGCTAAGTAAGGAACATTGGTTTTATTTTTAGTTCTCAGGTTTGCTGGTTTGAAAGCATCACATATGAAAGCATAGACTTGTGAAGGCCCAAGCATATTGGTATAAAGCTCATTATACCACTTCTTGCACTGGAGTGAGGCAGATACAAGGAGTTGAGGGTACTCTACCCATTGACTCATGTTACAGATGGGTCAGAATTTTTTTTTTATTAGGCAGTTTGGACATAAGCAACATGTACCATTATGCTCCAAAGCTCTACTCTAAGCTGATACCTATCTCTAAGGATTCCAAAGGAATCTATTAAAAATTACCTATAAAATGTCGAGTAGAAAGTGTGAACTGAAAATCTTGAGCTAAGTTATTTCTATGCCAGAAAACTTCTGAAGTTTAAGTTGTAAGTTGTTCTTCATGATAACCAAACAAATGTCGTTATCATTTGAATTAGAAACTTTACCATAATGCAATGCAACAAGTTCTGCTACTGTTTGAAGTGGTGAATCCTATGAATTTCAGGCTTAAAGGGGTGGGTGTGGGTGTGGGTGTGTGTGGGTGTGTGTGTGGGTGTGTGTATCTGCAAGTATTGCCTGGCATGGAATTCTGTTATTGATTTAGATTTCAGAGGTTTCTGCCATGATAAAACATGCCCTTTCACCTTATGACAGTAGTAGTTATGGCTTTAGCAGCCACTCCAGTTTTGAAAGCAGCTGTTGCCATCTGTTGCAATGACACTGTCTGTGAGAAGGGTGACCAAAGACTACGTTAACTATTTGGATAACACACAAATGATCTATCTCTGATAATAACTCCATACATATCTTAAATACGTTTTCTAGGAGAGAAGAGACTATTTTTCTCACTGGAAGATTCATATTTAACTGTTCTGCTTCATTTTCTGTTATTTTCATTATAATAGCACACTGTTCTCCCTCATACTAGTCCTAATATTCAAGCTGTTCTATCATGATTTCCCCGATTGTGAATGCCTGAATACTGCAACCAATCTTAAAAGGGTTGTGCAGCTTTGCTACTACAACATTTTTTTAAAAAAACTACCAAGTAAATCTTGCATAATGTTCGTAGAAATTGATGTTGTTAAAAAAAAAAAATCAGGCACAATCAAGGCAGATCCCTGTAAGGGATATCCCTTACAGTGTGTGTGAGCTACTCTAAGCAAGCTGCTCAGAAGGAACAAAGAGCTCAGGAGTGTAGAGTGTGTGCAGTTGGTTTGGTTTGTCATCTTCACCTGATTTAAAAGGGTTCCTCTTTCTAAAGCACGTTCCTGGTGTAGGGAATATCATAAGGGCTGCACTTGGAAGACAACTTTGCATATATCCGTTTTAGCACTGAACTAAGGTGTGCTCAAAAGACATACCAAAATATAGAAGTAGTCTCATAAATAAAATTCTAAATGTGATGATTTAAACACATTGCTCAAGATATTTTAATCCTGGAGTTTAATTTTTAAGAAAGCAAGTTGGACAGTGAGCCCAAGATGGATTATTGATCCTGTAGTCACTCACAATATGAGCTCACTATGATTGTAAGAGAATTAAGAGGTATATAAAGAGGGAGAAACCAAGAGCTCCATTTGGCAGACCTGTCAGTCAGAAATGGGGAAGGCATCGAAACACAAAGGACACAAGGGGGAAAAAAAACCCAACCAAAACACAGAATGGACCTGCAGTAGGTATGATGGTGGGGAGGGCCAAAATCTTAATGCTGTTGTGTCGTTCCTACACCCCCCTGCCCCCTCACCCCCGCCCCCGCCCTCCCCCCCACCCCCCCAAAAAAAAAAAAAAAAAAAGAGAAAGGTCAAGGAGACTCTGAAAGGAAATGGCTGACTTAACAGTGTTTCTCTGCTTCTGTCACTGCCCAGCAGGGAGACCCAGAGAGGTAAAGGACAGTGAGCAGTGCTGATCCTGGAAGGGGCAGTACCTTGTACCTTTGATACAATTTCCCAGCAGGAGTAAACTCCTGTAGTTTATCTGATCTCACAGTTGCAGTGACAAGAGATTCACTGCATTGTCAACCCTAAGGGGACAAGAAAAGTGGTAAATAGGGTCAAGCTCCCTGTGTGTTCAAAGTGCTTTGCATACACCAACTGAATCAACGGGTTCCATCTCAGAATTAATGTGGGTACTGTTTACTTAGTTTTCCACATTTCTACAAAAAGCTTCAGAAAAGGTTGTATGAGTAACAATTCTCTGGAAGTGTACATCAATGCTCTTTGGAAATATGTAACACTGAAGTTCTGTTCCAGAGAAGCTTAAAATCTTGCTCTAGGAAGACTGCTTTGAAAGTCAGTTTCTTAAACTAATTTTGCCATTCATTTAAATATTTACGGTGGTTGTTATACAGCTATTTAAAATGCATTATCGAGAATGTATGTGAAGGGTAAAATAATTAAAAATGTAGGGAGAGAATACAACCGCTGATAAACATTCACACACCATACAATAAAAACATTTACTCCAAAAAACTGCAAAAAAATTACAAATCTTAATTCATGTCACAGATGAAAACAATTGCATAACAGCAAATATTTTTGTGTTGTTGATGCTAGTGAAATCCAAAGAGTTAGTAAGTGCTGAGAGACTTCCAAGACTTTTGTTGGGTTTAGAAAAACCAACCCAGGTTGGTTTTAGAAAAACAAAAAAAAACCCCCAAAATTCGTGCAGGGAAGATCTTTTTCCAGGGAAATCTTAATCTTAGACAGTAGGCATGTGGATTAACTATCACACAACATGATAGAGTGAGAAAAACTTAAAGTAATATTGAAAACACAAGCCCTTAACAGTTAGCTGAAATAAAGAATATCTGTTTTAATAAAATAGAAGTTTAAGGGCAGCTCTTGTGAAACCTTGGAATTTTATCTGTATGAAATTTCTCATTTGCTATTCAAAGATTACACCTGTGCACTTACACAGCTGTGCAGGAAAATTTGTCCAAAGCTATGGAATAATAATTCTAGAAAGGTACATTTTTCCTTCTCTGTACCTGGGCTTTCTTTCCAGGCTACTCCAACAATCAATCCTATGTTCAAATTTCCCCTAAATTTGATCTTTTGCAATACCAAGTTACTAAATAAGATTTTATGACATTTGAGAAACTCTTGTGTTATGTAAATTTTTAACTGTCTGCCTGTTGTTGTTGAATTCTGAAGACAGCAAACTAGATGGAATTCAGATGCCTGTTTCTGTTTGTAGATTGTCAGCAAGAACTGCATTGCTAATAAATACAATAATAATAAGAAAGAATTTGCCAAAAGGACAGATAATGACTTCAAAGATTTTTGTTTGCTTTCTTAAAATTCAAACCACTTTTGATGACTGAACTCAATGCACAAATTTTGCTTTAATTATGTAGGGTTTCAAAAATTGCCCCAGTTTCCTCATCTGAAAAAAGGACAATAATTCATGATTTGATCTATTTCTAGGCTTAAAAAGCAGCCTTGTTCATACAGTTATACATTTTCATAAATTTATAAACTACAGATTTGAATATGAGGTTTATTAACTAACTAGATATTGTAGCAAAATAGCTAGATCCTGCTAAAACCTACATCATTAGCAACATTGCACCAGTTATATGCCCTTCAAAAACATGTTCCTTTTAAAGCATAAGTATAGCAAGTACCCCAAATTCTTCCCTCTTCCCTCATAGGTACCAAAAATGTTTACCTTTACCCTCTGGACAGAATTCAAAGTTGTTAAATCTTCTTAAGCTGATGCAAAGAATTCCAGAGCCCTTCCCAGGCTGTGATTGTTTTTGCTATTAAGTTCTGTAGAGTTGAGGCTTACATCTGCTATGAGTCATTGGGCAGGAATGTTACTGAGAAGTTGCAGTTATCAAGACTAAATTGCAACATAAAAAAGACAACGGTAATTCTATGCTTAACGCAACACTTCTGAAATAAAAATAGACCAAAAATAACAAAGGATCATCCATTCCCTTTCACTGCTCTGATCCATTAAATTGCTCTGAGCATCGTGTTCAGCTATATACGCCAGGCTTTCCTGAATCGAAGCCTAAATCTCTCAGGCTTCAGCAGTATATAGAGACCATAACTGACTCAAGTGATTTAGAAATAAAACATAATCAGTAAGACTAGAAGTTACATGTTAGGGGTCATAAAATAAAAAGAAATTGGCTTAAAAAACCCAAACCCAAAACAAAGTAACAAACAGTACAGACAAAGCCAAAGGGAACAAGAAAAAAAAGGACAAAGATTCTTGTTAGATGTAAGTCAGTACTTTTTAGCTAAATTGGAAGGCACTCAGAAGCATGTGATCTCATGGTTAGACAAAATCACTTTCTACATAAGCTTTTAGAGCCAGATGAATACATCAAAGAATGTTTTAAAATGCAATCTATTTTGACTGTTTGCCCTCCTGTGTTGGCTCTTCCCAAAAAATCGAATAAACGAGTATGCTTAAAGGAATGCTTCTGGAATAAGTGAACTCTTAAGGAAATATTGAACAAACGCCATAAAAGGAGGTTTATATTTCACAATATAAATATTCACACCATCAACTTCCTTTTGAAGACTGAAACTTGTTGCACACCTCCTCTGAATAATTTTTACTGTATTTGGAATCTGTTTATCTGGCAGTATTTCTCTTTACTAACTACATCAACTAATGAACTTCATATTCTGAATTTCAAATATTTAATAATTGCAGTAAATTTCACATGAGTAGCCTATTCTAAGAATTATGCAAGCATTTTAAATCATTCAGCAAGTAATTTTTACTGGGAGTCTTACTATGGCTAATAACTTTTTCAAGGAGGGAGACACCTGTTCATACTGTCACTCTTAACTGATCATTACTCAGAGGGAGGGCTCTTAATTTAGAAAGCGGAGAAAGGCATGGCATTTTAAACTCAAGATTTACTAACCATTTAAACAGTTTATTGAGGGTTACAAGTAGATTCTCCATCATTTGAAGTCTTTAAACAAAGACTAGATGGCTAAAAGGTATGGCTGTGTTTCAGTTAAACAAGAATTATATCCAGCATCAAGTCAGAGATCTGTGTTATTCAAGAAGTCTATAGGCTACCCATCATCAGAATGATTTTGCAAGAATAAACATTCTAAATAGAAGACTCTCAAAGAGTATACAAAAGTAAGTCATATAAGCACAAAAGGAAGTGAGACTTAGACCTGTTGGATACATCCAATACTGAAAAATGGCAAATATCATAGACCTCAACACAGCCAGTAAAGACCGGGGTATTCATACAAATCTTATTCAGATTTGCTGCACTTGGGAGAGTTTGCACAGAAGTTAAGCAGAATATGGCATATAATTCTTTTTTCTATTGGACAGAGGTTTGTATAAAGGATAAAATGTTTCTCATTTCTACACAAAAGCAAGATGTTTATTACTTCCTATACGCAGCCTTGTACTTAAAGGGGACCTACAGGAAAGATGGGGAGGGGCCCTTTATCAGGGATTGTAGTGCTACCATGAGGGGTAATGTTTTTAAACTGGAAGATTGTAGATTTAGATTATATATGAGGAAGAAATTCTTTACTGTGAGGGTGATGAGACACTGGAACAGGTTGCCCAGAGAAGTTGTGGTTGCCCCACCACTGGAAGTGTTCAAGGCCAGGCTGGATGGGGCTCTGCGCAACCTGGTCTACGGGAACGTGTCCCTGCCCATGGCAGGAGGGTTGGAAATAGATGATCTTCAAGGTTCCTTCCAATCCAAATCATTCTATGATTCTATGAATTACAAGAGAATGCATTCATAATATCATCCTTTTATTGTTCAGAGTCAAGAGAAGTTGCAAGCACTCAAGAAGCCTTTGTAATACAAGGAAGCACCATTTTTTCCCTGATAAGGTGTAACAGGTGTTTAAGCACCATTTATAAAAATAGAAAGCTTTACTTTTTCTCATGTGTATGATTTTTATCTAGGAAAGTTTTAAATCACCTTCAGCTGTCAGGTAGAAATACGGAAGGGTCAAAGACTGTACAACCACATCATGGTAACTCTTGTGTTTGTCAAAAAGTGCTTTCATTCCATCCCTTACAAATTAATTTGTTTATGCTCTTCTCTGCATTGTTTTACTTTGCGTAATGCTAAGGATAAAATAGAAAACATGTAATGGTCTCAGTTCTAGTATTGGCTGAAAAAACAGATTTGAAAATGTGCATTCAGCATTGTATATCCAACAACATGATAATTAAATGGTCTTTCACATATGCTAAACAGTAACAATAATAAATCAAAAATACTTTTAAATGGAATATACTGCTTGGTTTCATACCTTAGACACTTTTTTCTGAGGAGGAAAAAACCCAAAACCCAACGCAAAAAAACCCTTGCAAAACCCAACCTGACTAAATTAATCAAAATTATGATGTCTGAGTAAATTTAAGTATGGAGGGTTTTTTTTTTAACATATAAAGCAGTAGCAGTGTGTTACTTCCATAATGATATTTTGTTACTGAAACAGGTGAAATCAAAGATAAGCTAAACTCAATTTTATGACTAAAAATGTCTGTGTAAGTCCATGTTTTTAAAGGCAGCCTCCTTTCCAAAGTAAGAGTATATTTTTTATAGACAGAATTAAGAATTGCATGGTATGTTTACAAGAAAATCTAGTTAAGTGGTTATCATAATTGACAATGTGCCAGTTACCAGAACACTACTGTATCTTCCCATTGTAAGTGTATTCCACAAACAAGTGTGGCGTAAGATCTTCACATACATAATGCTGTGGGTATTTGCATAGCTGAGTGTCATTTTAAATGGCTTCCAGTGTTCCAGGGCAGACTACTGACGCAAGCAAGTACAACTCTATCTGCTTGAGTGGAGTTACTTTAGACTGTTCAATAGTTCACTTAAACTCTATTTAGATAAGAGATGGCCCATATATTCAAGAGAATAAATTGATCTAAAAGCTACATTGGATTTAGTCAACAGTTTGGGCTGCTATAAAAAAATACATCCACTAAGATTTTGAAAGTTAAATGTAGTTAATAGCTTTAATATTTTGTGTTTATTTGGAGACACATAAAAAAGAGTGTGTCGTGCTTACTTCTGCATTAATAGATTTTCAAGGTTCCTTCTTACTAAAGCACTTTGGCATTTCAGGATTCCTTTGGAATAATCTATACCAGTTTGAGTCCTACTTAGTCAAATGGTAGCAACTCTCTTCCGTGGACTGTCTCATTTACATACAAGAAGCTTGCACTGAAGTATTAAAATAGCTACAAAACAAGATCAAGTCAAAGTGACATGCTCTTGACAGTACAAACCCCTGAAGCTCATGAGATGTTGATGATGGACCTCCTTGAGGGAATGCTGGTTATTCACAGGGAAGCATATAAAGAAGTACTGTTTTACCAACACAACAGAAACCAACAAAAGGAAGCAGCATCACTGCTCACTATTCCAATTCTCCCCTTACTCAGTACTCCCTTTTTCTGAGGGTTACTGATTTTTTTGTCTCTCTCTAGGATATTGTTGCCACCTTCTTGTATTTCAGTTTTCTGCTTCTTTAATTACAATGACGTATATAGTTCCATGAGGTAATATCCAGCGTCCCTGCAGTAGGCTTCAGGCAAGCTCCCTTAGTGTACATGGTCCACCACAGGCTTTGGTCTTTGAAGCAGAGTGACCATTATTGTTTCACTTGTCTGTTCCTTTAAGGAATACTGTGCAGTTGCTTATGCATGACAGTACCCCATCTCTCTCATGCAATTTATTAGTAAAATTCTACTTTTTCAATTCACAATGGAAAAAAAAAAAATGTGGGGCTAGGCAGAGGGACATGATTCCAAACATTGCTTTATAACGTGTGGTGGGGTTGCTTATTTCTTTCATATTCTTGTCCTTTGATTCAAGTCAGAGGCAGAAATTTATGTGGTATTTCTAAGCTATGTAATAATTTTCTCTTTCTCCTGCTGACTTTTTTTTTCAATGTTCCAGAAATCTAAATAACATGGAAGAGGCTAGACAATATCATGATATACAATGACCATCCAAGATATTATGAATTAAAAGTTGTTCCTACTCACTTTTCTGAGGAATCTGCAGATGTGCTCCTTAAGTCATTCCACAACAACCTAAGTATTTTGTTTCTTCCTGGATTGCTTTTGTTAGACAAGAAATAAACTGAAGATGTTACTGGACTGGAAATAGGAAAAAAAAAAAAATAGAGGAGACTACATAACTAAGAGTACAGTGTATCAAATATAAGATTGAACTATAACAACAAGCAAAGAGAGACATCCAGATTAAGCACCGAAAGCATAGCTTGGTTGTAAAACTGGATCTTAATGTCTTAAGAGTGAAATAGTACTTAATGATCTTGCTAACTTCTGTGTTATAGAGACCTCTTTTAAAGAGGTTTTCAAAATTGGCTTTAATGGAGCCTGACCTCAAAGGGGACAATGAGAAAAATGGGGTCCTAAGGCTTCTAGGCAGGGCAACAGTGGTGCTCCTGATGTGTTTTGGTTGTGTGAAATAAGCACGCTTAATAAAACAAAACTGGTCATGTCTTGTGGCTCCATCCCATCACTTTTCAGTGCTAGGTTTGATACCAGTCACTAGTATTTTACTAGAATATAATACCCTGAGTCCATATAACAGCAAATATTACAGACTGATGAGATAATACCAATATCAAGAGGATTACTTCCCCCCCGCCATGGATGCAGGGACAGTTTACAACTGGGAACCTGTCCATTCTTTAGCTGAGATTCAGGAGCTTTTCCAGGGCCTGATTAGGTTAATTAATACCTAGCTCCCATTTACTTTTCTTTCCTTTATTGCTTCTCATGGCTATTATGCTGGAGCGGGTCATCAAAAATGGCTTTCTTCTACTCTGGTAGTGAATTGGCTAATCCTTGACCAGCCTAACACTTGGCTTTGGGGTCTTAAACGCCTGTGCCCTACACCTGCTTAATTTATTATCAGACCCCATAGGGATAAGTAGACACTTTATCTTCCTGTATAAATCAAATCAAAACTCTTTGTTAATGCCTTAAAACATCTTTCCAATCTAATCTTACACAAAGAAAGAAAAAACTACTTTCAGTATAGTAGCCTGATGGTCACTGTGTAGGTGTAATATGGTAGACTAATTAGTTTTGGCTGGTTGCATTTTTGTGGCAAAAAACTCTGTCAAAAATGAGCAAAAAAGTGGACAATTACTATTTGAACTGAATGCCCTATTAATTACTGCCTTTGTTTTGGGGCCTTAAAAAAAAAAAAAAAATCTTTCTCCCCAACTCCTAACATCTCCTTTGCCTCAGCAAAACTGTAATCCTTCACTTCTCCTTGTCACTAGTCCTAACACACCTATATTTTGTTCACTTTCTTTCGCTCTGGAATAATAAAGTAAAATTAACAAGAAACAGCCAGCAGATGTACAAGAAAAAAAATGATGTCTCTGACATAGCTTTCAATTCTAATTAACCTGGGCTATCTCAAAGATAATCCATTCAGTTTTTGTGAGGGTGTGTTCATTAGCATGTCTGCTGATGGAAGCACTTAGAGATCTTTGTAGGAGGAATTAGTTACTGTCAATCTAGAGGCTCACTAGTGTTGATATAAGACTTCATCCAAAATATATGTTTGTTTTTTTTTTTTTAATTAACAAGACATTCTTTAAGCCATATTAGTTTTGGCTCACAGTCATTCCCAAATCCTGAGATGTAATTTTATAACAGTAGTGGAGAACTGTAAATAATGCTTCCTGAAGTGCAATTCATGATTCCT
The DNA here is from genome assembly GCA_009769605.1 of Bucorvus abyssinicus. Taxonomy (NCBI): domain Eukaryota; kingdom Metazoa; phylum Chordata; class Aves; order Bucerotiformes; family Bucorvidae; genus Bucorvus; species Bucorvus abyssinicus. Next base: position 33,035,382 of record CM020026.1, read on the forward strand.
TAATGCTTATTCTATCTTTTTTCAGTACTCGTCCCCAGTGAAAAACAGCTCTGAGCAGCTGGTACTGTTCTATTTCTTTGGAGCACTCTTTTTTTTTTTTTTTTTTTTTTTTAAATTGAAAACAACGTTTCCAGCCATTTCCAGAGAAGGGACAGAAATGAGAAAAATCATCCTGCAAATGTCAACCAGGAATCAGAGTAATGATACTGTAAGCTCCTATGTGAGACATACTTACCAATATATGACATCCTGTGGTAAGGAAAATACACAGTTTTGACATATAGGGGACTACAGTAAAGACATTGTTACTAAACCATACTAAAATCTATTTTAATTTCTTTGTTTTTCCTTTACAGGAATGAGGGAGTTGTGTTTTAAGAATAAACCACAGCAACAAAAATAATGATAGTCATTGTATTAAGGCACTATATTCTATTAAATTCTGCCTCCACCTGCTGGGCAGTGGGAGGTATGCCAGTGAGAAAAGATAAAGCCTCTCGCCAACAGCTACATTGACAATATCGTGCTGAATATCCAGATGTGGTACCCGAGGACAGGATAAAAGGACATAGGTTTCAAGTACAATAAAAAAGGTTGATAAATGAACTTCTTTAATAGCTGCAGAATTGCAATGGAGATGAATAATATACATTCGTTACACAGAGAGCTTCTGTCAAGCTTTTGCAGATTCTTTTTAAAGCCATTTCAGTTATAGATATACAGCCATGTGGTCCATGGTAGAAACGGGAGGAAAACACTGTTGTTACAGGCAGCCTCGCTGCATGCTCACCTCCTCCATGAGCTACAAACTGCCCAGAACTAGTCCTGTGATAGGGGGGCATCCGCTGGAGAAAACAATGTTATTTTTATTGAAACATTTTTATTTCCCACATTTTCCAGTTGTTTAGTTCCTTTTCTAAATTACAAGTAGATTAATGTGTCATTGAAAAGGATTCAGGCACCATTTGGTTTTCAGCAGAGCAATACCTTGGTGTAAGTACTAATACACAGAGATGGGGGTTAACTACATTTCCATGTAGTACCTACCAGTAGAACGTTTCTCACCCAGGATGACTTGTGAGGCCTATGTAAATATTTAATGCTTCTGCTTTAGAAACTCAGTGCAATAGAGATGCTGAAAACGGTAACTCATTTTTCCCATTCTGACAAGGGACAATCACCTACAACAAAAGAAATAAAAATGCTACCAGCTTTACTGAAACGCAAGTCAAAAATCCTGAGTATATTATGCAAGTCCAGCCCCCTGAGGACCAACAGGAACTCCTGCTACATACCAAGTTTACCTGCCTGGAACAACTGGGTGATTGGAGCATAGCAGTAAAGAACGGCACATCTAGTTACCCACAACTATTTTTTTAAAAACCAAATCCTCTTTTTTTTATTCCAAAGGAAAAGTCTAAAGAAACTAGACCTGCAAATTCCAAGCCCTAAAGCAAGTAGCAAAGCTCCAATAATGGTATTGCAGAAAGAAAAAGGTAGAACAGGCAGGTGGTAGTGCTTTCCACCGCCGCACTTTCAGCTGTCACTTCTCGCGGGAGGCCGCACGCAGACAGACAGACAGACACCGACTCTAAAAGCCGCTGCTGCTCCAGGGGCTGATCCTCGTCCACGCTCGGGGCTCTGACGTGGTTTTACTAGTCTTCCAGTCAGCTGAAGTCACTTAGGTAGTTCATCGCCGGTTTCGTATTTTATTTCACGACCAAACCGGGCCCGGCGCTCAGCGCCCGGCTGCAGGCCAGACGTGGACGCGCGCCTGTGCCGCCGCGAGGCCGAGCGCGGCCCTGGCCCGAAAACTGACGGTCCCCGGAGGTCGGGGAGGCGCGAACTCGCTCCTCGCGCAGTGCACGCTGGGAGTCGGAGTCTCCGTGGCCCCCGGCTACCGCGGTGCGCGGGAATCCTCTGCCGGCGGAGGGCGCCTGGAAGAGCGGGAAGAGCCGCCCTGTTCTGACGCGACTCGGGGCAGGTGGCGCTTACGCAGCGCGGAAGGGCCTCGCTGGGCGGAGGTTACTAGGTAACGGTGTGTATCCGTCCGCTAGGGCCCGCCTCCCGCACCCCTTGCGGAGTGGCGGCCAAGATGGCGCCGGTGGCCGTTGAGGCAGGGCAGTGAGGTCCTGTGCCAGTGCTGTTCCGCGACGTTGAGCGAAGCGAGGCTTCTGCTCGAGGCCGCTGCTCTTTTCCGCTGCCGGAAAGCGAAACGTTCGGCCGGGGGACCCGGGCCCCGCGGGTAGTGAACGGCGGTGGAGGAGAAACCAGGCCTGAGCGACCTCCCCTCCACCGTGGGGTGAGCCGCCCTCTCCTCCCCTTCGCGAGGCGGGCTCCCCCCTTCTCTCGCTGGCAGCGGAGCGCGGAAACAGGCGGGGGCTGTCGCTGGTGGGGCAGGGCCGCCTGGCCTGGGCTTTGCTCCCCTGCGGGCCCGCGTGGGTGGGCACCCGCCAGGCGAGGAGAGGGGATTAGGCTCGCTGCCCGGCGCGGCGGGGAGGGAGTCCGGGGCGGCGCGGGGCCGGGACCGGCAGGGCCAGGGAAGGCTTGGGGTGACAGCAGGTTGGGCCCTCCGCGCCGGGTAAGGGTGCGTTAGTCGCTCTCCAAGGAGACACCGGCGAGACAGTGGCAACGGCCGCGCTTTTGCCTGAGGCGCTTTGAGCAGAGCCCGCCTACTACCCCCCAGCCCCTCCTTGTGCCCCGGGTTTTGGCGCCGTGAAGGAGCGGGCTTTCCGCGCGCCTCCTGACCCGGGATCGCTTCACCTGCCTCACAGAGGAGCTCGGCAGAGCAGCCGGGGCATCACTTGATCTGCCAAGCCCCGGTGGCGGCGGCGAGACCAGCCGGGCGTGGGATCGGTGCCTCACCGTGGAAGTGGACCAGGTGGGGACGGCAGCCTGCGGCGCCCCGGGAAGGGCGGAGGTGCGCGGCTCGGCCCTGACTCTGCAAGCTGGTAGTGCTGGGCATACGTCCCTTAGTCCGGGGGTTTTGGGTTTGCAGCTCTCCTAACGCGTTGCTCGTGTGAGGGCTGTGCGGTGCAACAAGAGAGGACTTCGTTGTCTGTGCCTGCTTGGTGGTCCTGTGTGGTTGGCAATATTCTGTAGGCATTTGATGACTTAATGCTGAATTAATGCTCAGTGATAGCTTGTGTCTTAAAAAACTAAACTTAACGAAATGTTTGATCCCATTTTCAGTCGTTATGGCTCTGCGGTGGCTTTTTACGACTTTTTGTTTTCCATATAATTTTCAAAAGTTTCTGTGTGCAGGATTAAGTACTGTTCAGAGCTCCTGGAGTTCATATGGGTGCTATAGGAAAAAAATGTCAAAACCAGCTCCACTATAGCAAAAAAAGCCTTTTAAAATATGTGTCTTTAGTTTGTTAGCACGTTTTGTAGTGATACTTCTGAGCAATTTGCATATTGCTGTTACATTTACAAAATACGTTTTGACTCTTATCTTACATGTTTTGACTACAATCTTGGGTGTTATATTATTATTTCTGTAGAAAATATACTTGAAAGCCTTTTTTTCCGAGTTCCTAGTAAATGTAAGGCAGTATGCACATGCTGAAATAGAGGTTTTACACCGATTCTATAATGTACAAGAAGCTGAGATTGGTAATGGATTGCTGGATTCAGAAATAGCATAATGGGAGGGTACCAGAGCTTTTATAAGAGGATTTCTTCTGGAAATAGCTGGTAAAATGAAAAGTAAGATAAGATACAAATTAGTGAAGTGTGGGGAGGGAGGTGAAAAACAGAGTTTCGTATGGGAGTGTTTAATCTCTTAAGTAAAAAGGTGGCTGAACCTCTTTGGGTTTAACTAGGTTGAAGGGTTATACCGGCATAGCTTTGTGATCTTAAGCTCACTTGAGTATAACTCATTTGTAAATATAAAAGACTATCATATAAATGTTTAGAAACTAGCTCTCTAGGAAGGGCACAGTTCTGTTAGAACACTTTAAAATCTACTTGTTATTTTTGAGCTGTATTTAATATTAGAGTGCACTGGCATATGCCTGGTGCCCTTGCCTGACTGTTTTTCGAAATATTGTATCTGTGGCGGTGAATTTACTTCAGGAGTGATCAGAGACTCCTACAGCAAAGATAGCTCAAGATAGCTTATGTGAAAGCTTTAAAAAGAAATAAACGTGAATAGTTGTTTGTATTATGTAAAGATGAATACTGCCACTTCTTGTTTTTACAGTGGAAGGTAGGGCAAAACTTATTTTATTACAGTTTTAGTAGAATTATGTAACGATGATGAGGAAACGGCTTACTGAATTGTACTGTAAACCCAGATGGCCTCTAATCTTGTCAAGATGAACTCATTACACTTAGTGGCATAGGTCAGGATAGACTGCCAGTTGAAATGTTGGGTCTCTCACATCTACAAAGCTGAACAGTTTTATCTGTGACTGAAGAAAGTTCTTAAAACCAGGTGTTTTCTAAAATAAGCTAAACTGGTATCTATGCATTTGTTTTGAATGCTTGTCAAATTTACCTTGAGTTGGCAGGAGAACTTCCCTGTGAACTTTCCATTGGACGCTTGTGCTTCTACATGAAAACAAAATATGAAAGGGCATTGTGTTCTTATCCTCAAAATAAATCTGACAGTTCACCTGGGTAAAAGTTGCACAGAAGGTGTGGTTTTACAGCTGATCTGTCTGGGTTTTGCTCCTTCTGATGACACGGCTTTTATTTGCCTTTCTTGAGCTTACAGGTAGTTCTAGTATAGTCAGAAGGTTAGCCAGATCAGGGAGCTTGTCCAGTTGAGAACTCATCCGTTGGTTTTTTTCTTTCTTTTTTTTTTATTTTCGGTTTTGTTTGAGGCTAACTAGTTTATAGATAGTACTCTCTGATTGCACAGCCTAGCAGACACTTCTATTGGGACGAAGAAGGGAGTATGAATGAATGTGTAAGGACAGATCTGCCCATTCCCAAAGTAGCACAAAGTACCCGTGTTTCGGTTCTGATTATGAGATGTAGAAGCTAAATTACACCCTAACTGTTAGCGTGACTTAGGTTGGTACACTGCTGAGTGGAGATGTGGTTATAGTATTACAAGCATACCTTGTAAGATCCCATTTCCTTAATGGTATAGTAATAGGATGTGTTTGCATAAAAATACTGCTTTGTGCTAGTGCACAGAAGGCTGTACTGTGTGATTTTGATTGAACACCTAAGCAAGATAGGTGTACTAGTACAGCTTTTAAACCCCAACTGAGTAAAAAGGAAAAAAAACTAAACCCACAACTACTTCTTAATTTTTAATGCCAGTATCTGTATTCTCACTGTTCCATTTTTAGTAACGTGGTTCAGTAAACAGGGGTTTTACTTTCCTAAAACAGCCTTGTGTTTGCATTTTATAATGAATATTTAGTTGTCATCTCAGTTTATGAATCTTTAAAATATTCCGCATAAACTGATTTTAATACACCATGTTTCTTTCAATTATTTTTTCTAGATTCTTTTTATTGATTGCTTGTCATGGCAGCAGGAGGTGGTCCCTTTGAAGAAGGCATGAATGATCAGGACTTGCCTAGCTGGAGCAATGAGAGCCTTGATGACCGGCTGAACAACACGGTATAATTAATCTTGTCTTTCACTTGCCATTTTATGCTGTACATTAAAATTACCAGGTCGATTCTGTTAGTGATGGGTAGCAATGCAAAACCCCAAGCCTTGTCAGTACAGCTTTACAGGTAAGTATCTGCAAAACTAATAAAAATAATTGAGGTAGATGTAAGCAGGTAATGAGTGTAATTCAGAGGTTGTGAAGTCTGTAGATGTATTTATGGGAAGTGTTTTGGGTAAAAGAAGTAGTCAGACACGAAAGTGTTTTAGGTGTCACGAGAGCAAAACCTCCTAATTTTAAAAGTTCTAAACTGCTGAACGGTCTTCAGCAAAGACGAAAAATACTGATTTAGCTTCATTTGAAATTAATGTATTGTAGGATGAGGTGGGTTTACAATTTCCTGACAAGCTATTTTTCATTTATGCAGTGGAGAAAATTATATTTTGTAATGTGAATTTGCTCTGGAAAACTTACTGCATATTTTGCTTTTGCTTTTTATTTTTACTTCTAAAATGGAAGTAACCTCTCTTTCACTGAATTAAACAATTACTTTTTATCTATGTGGATAACAAATAAGACTTTTTTTTTCTTCCCTCTCTTCTTAAGGACTGGGGAAGTCAACAGAAGAAAGCAAACAGATCTTCAGAAAAAAACAGGAAAAAGCTCGGTGGGGAAACTGAAACAAGGCTTACTAATGATATATCTCCAGAATCCTCACCTGGAATGGGACGACGGAAGACGAGAACTCCTCATGGTTTTCCTCAGGCTCGATACATGACCCAAATGTCTGTTCCAGAGCAGGCTGAACTCGAAAGGCTTAAACAAAGAATAAATTTCAGTGATCTGGATCAGGTTTGTGTGAATACTAGCTCCTACTATAAACGTGACTACAAAAATTATTCCGCTATCTCTGATTTGACAGATGAATAAAAAAGGTTTTGTAAGTGATTAAGGTAAAAAAAAAAAAGCTTGTAGGCACCATGGAGCCAGATCAAAATTGTCTTTTTGAACTTGAGAAAATTATAGGAAGTTCAGGACCATGGCTTCCTATGCTTGAGAGTATACTAGCGGTCTTTGCTTTCTTCCTCTCGATCATTAACAAATTGCTGTGTCTTCAAATCAGTATTTCTTACTCATCACACTTATTTGCCTCTTGAAAAATAACAGTTATCCTATTTTGAAGGTCTGTTCTTGAAGTGCCAGTTTGTGATTCTGAACACTTTTATGTCCTTATGGATTAAGCAGAAAGATAGCATTAAAAATTGCTACTCAGTAGAGTGTAGAGAAATAAATGGCATGAATTCTTGAGCCATAACTGCTTCTTGGGTAATATGGCACATTCATCCTGCCCTTAACCAAAACAATGAAAAGAATGAGGAATTAATTCTTTGGTAACAAGGCATAGATTTGTGCTAACAGTTTCAGAAGAGAGGCTTGTTAATCTTTGCCAGAGTTTGTTGTTAACTTGTTTGGGTTGTGAAGATTCTTTCAAATGCTATTCATTGCTTTGACTTAGAATATAGAGACTGGGCATAACTTCTGCCTCAAATAGATGTTATTACAACAAGTTGCTATTCAGAAGTTTCGAAAGAAGCTGAAGTTATGAGGTGTCATATTCTGCAAGTGAATACTTTGCTCTTTTTTTATTGTTATTCTCTCAAATGTACCTGAAGAAGTGGGATACCTTTCACTATAGTAAAGGTGGAGGCCACAGCAAGAATGAGAAACTAAACTCTGAGGAACCACAGAACGTTTTTGCTTCTCAGCTGTTCTGGGAGGGTAGGCTTTCTTGCTGAAAACTGTATGGCAAAAATCTCTGGCACTGTCTTTAGCTAGGTTTTGGCTAGTCAGTGACTGATAAGGTAACATTAAAATGAGTCTAATAATACCACGGAACTGGTAATTCAAACAATGAAACTACTGAGTGTTGAGAATATTTTGGAGGAAAAAAGTAAAGCAATTGTTCTTTTTTGTTTGTTTATAGAGAAGCATTGGAAGTGATTCTCAAGGCAGGGCAACTGCTGCTAACAACAAACGTCAGCTTAATGAAAACAAAAAACCGTTCAACTTCCTGTCCCTGCAGATAAACACTAATAAAAGCAAAGATCCTGCCTCAGGTTCCCAAAAAAAGGAAAGTGGGATATCAGTGCAATGTAAAGAGTTGTTTGGAGCTGCTCTAAGCAAAGATTTCTTGCAAAACTGTCAAGTCGCTGCTCAAGAAGATGGAAGGGGAGAACCTGCTGTGGATAGTAGCCAGGTATTTACATAGCCTATAAAGTCTACAGAGTATTGACTCTTAGAAAGGTTTTAATTACCTTGTTACTTTTTCAGTGAGTCTTTCTAAATTTCTGAAAAGTATAGCATAAATCTTTTTTACAAATACTTATCTTCCCACTGTTTTACAAGGCAACTTGAGGAAAATGAGAAACCAAACTTAATAATGTATTGTTCTTTAGAAATCTGCTTATTGGTAACAGAACCAGTATTAATTTTCATCTTAGAGGTTGGGTCTCTTTTGCACAGTTCCAGGAAATACTCTCACAGTTTAATATTTTCATATGTTACTGAGCTCAATTCTGTTTTACCTTATGTTGACAAGAAGCCTTGTGCTTCAGCCTTGCAACTTTATGTGTGCTTAAATCTGTCCTTCTAAAAGCTGTTGACTTTCAACGACTTGCAGAAGTGTGCTTAGGATTGAAAGTACTGGTATGTCACCCCTTTAATTACTACTTTGCTGTTGCTATCACCATGTCTTGTGCAATAAATACGTTAAAGCTGTAGCTGAATGCATTCAGTAACTTTAGTGTCTTTACAGATTGTGAGCAGACTAGTTCAAATTCGCGACTATATTGCTAAGGCCAGCTCCATGCGGGATGATCTTGTAGAGAAAAATGAAAGATCGGCCAATATTGAGCGTTTATCACACCTTATAGATCACCTTAAAGAGCAGGAGAAATCCTATATGAAATTTTTGCAAAAGATGCTTGTAAGTTTGAGAACATAATACATTTATTTCTGCACTGTAAGCTTTTTTTAGGAGTTTTGGTGTTTTGATGGTGCTACTGGGGGTGTTGGTTTTCATATGTAGTACCTTCCATAATTAATTTTTACTGCCCCCTTATATAGCTTTTGATTCATGCCAATGAAATATTTCAGGCTAGAGAAAATGAGGAGGATGATGTTCGGACTGTAGATTCAGCTGTGGGATCTGGTTCTGTAGGTGAGAGCACATCGCTAAACATTGATGTGCAGTCTGAGGCTTCAGATACCACGGTAAGCTGCCTTTTAGTAATTAAAGTGCTAGAAATGAAGACTTTGTTTTGGTCTTGTCACTGTTGTTGTGATAGTGTGGTAATCTGCAGTCCAGTTAAAAAATAGTAAATCCTCAAACACTCTGTTCAAGAGGTGTTGATGCATGTGTGGATTTTTTTTTTTTATATATATGGGGAAGAAAATACGATTCTGTCCTAACAACAATATATCTTGATTAGTTTTTAAAAAACCTTTAGCCTTTCTTCAAAGTAGAATGAAAGGTTAAGTGTTTACTTTGGCAGAGCATGCACTGATGTAGGAAAGAAGAGTTTTTGATACAGTTTTTTTATCTGTAAGTTTGTTTCTGTTGATGGGGAATACCTGCTGGTGTTGAGTGAGGAGAGGGTTAGAAATGAGTATTAGTGGGCCATTGCCCAAGCGACTTTTAGTGGTATGATAGAACTATAGACCTAACAAAGAAGCTTCTCTCCTTTCTTGGAGAGATGAGCACCTTTTAGAAAATGTGTTCTGAATTTAGTTCTGAGATACTGACAATCTTCCTTTCTGTTTATAAAAGCTTTTATATTAATGTGTTAATTCTTGTAACAGATATGAAAGGTGCTTATACAAAATTTTTAATAACATTTTATGTTTTATGTACTACTGTACTGAGGAAAACTACCAGAGAGCTGGTACTCTTCTCACCAGTTGGTACAGTCAATGTTCTACGGAAAAGGAGAATTTATGTGCTTGGAATTAAAACAGCAGTTAAAACATTACAAAGTTTTTGTAATTATTTTTAGCTTTGTGAGAACTCTTTCTATCCCCGTAAAGAAACAAAATGATAAACATGGAAGATGCACTTTTAACTTAAAAAAAAAAAAAAAAAAGGGACAAAAAGACCAATACAGTTTTTAAGAAGTATGCATGTAAACTTGCATTTTTTCTTCATCTTTGCAAGATGGGGTTTAGTTTTATGTTTGGCTTTTCATTTTGCATCTGATTTCTCTTTACATACATCTTGACTATATTACATGTAGAATAAATACTTTAGTCTTATAAGGTTGATTGCTATATGGAGCCTTATTGATAGGAAAGTTCTAAGAATGACTAAAAATGTCTGTGCTTTTTAGTAGATTTAATTTGATAATAGTTTTTGTTATTTGACAAAATACAAGTCGATAGGTTTGTAACTTAAAAATGCATGCTAAGTTGGAGCACATGTTCAAAATCTAACATACTAAACTATTTAATAAAGGAGGTATCTTTTAGTTTGAGCATTCGGCCCCGCATTGAGGACAAACTAGGGAATTCAGCTTCACGAGAACAGGTTACAGACATTGATGTTACAACAAGCCCTAAAGAGAAAAGTGACAGAGCTGCTCTGAATGACAGGGAAATCTGGCCTTGTAGGATTAATAGTCAAGAACGTGGATTGCTTTCAAAGGTACACTTAAAAATATTATTTTAGCCTCAAGTAGGGTTTACAAATGCTGATCTTCTTTTTTCTTTTGTTCTGCCTCAGATGTATTTGTTACTTAGAGTGGATGTTCCCATTTGGCCTGCTTATCTGTATCCAGCTGTCTTCATTGAATGAATCTTCTTTGCCTAGTGTTTTTCTTTTTCTTTAGAGATGTTTGACAACTCTTACTGAAGTGTCGATATGGACAGAGAAAGTACTACATGTAACTCTGTACAGCAGGTGTTCTGATGTTATGTAGATGTTCCTTCCATTTCTGACGTTCTTCTTTCTGTAAAAACATATTGTAAACATGACTTTCAAACACTTGTTGTGTTTACACCAAGAGTCTGCCAATGCAAATTTAAGCTAATACCATAAAGAAAAAATAAATTAGATAATAGTATCCTTAACTTGGTCCACAAATGTTTTTTTTTTTTTCCACACCTGTTTATGTACATATTTCGTTCGAAGGGGGAAGACTAAAGTGCTTGGATTCTAAAACTTCTGTTGTTATCTGTTACCAGCTTTTCTATGGCTTTGTCTCTTAACTCTGACTTAAAAAAAAAAAACAAAACCAAAACCAAACCCTGAAAAGCACACCAAAAATGTATAAGTTTGATTTTTTTTTTCATAAAATAAAAGGCTTGAATGTTTTGTCAAGCTTATTAGTCTAAATGTAGAACTTAGCTTGGAAGATTTGTTATCTGATTTTAATGAACTCAAGCAAATCAGTTACTTCAGATAAAGCTTGGATTATTTAATAGGTAAGCAAGACTGAGACACATCCTGTTTTTCCGTTTCTTCCCCTTGTTCTTTCCTGTGTTGATATTGTGTACTCTATTTTGCTTCTACTCTGCTTTTTACATATAAGATGAAAGTTTAATATAAATGACCAGCACCAGTTGCAGTGCACGTTTTAGTGACACTTGAGAATTTCAAATTCTGGATGTGTTCTCCTTTCTCTGCTGGAAAGTTGAGCGTTCCCTCAACCTAGAACTAGTTAATAAAATGCCTGCTTCTATGTGAAATTTGGTGCAGAATTTTTGGACTAAGAGAATTTTGTACTTCAGGAACTCAGCTCTGTGTGGAGAGAAGTTGATGCTTTTAAGTTAATAGTCTTTTTAAATACCTGTCAAGTCCTAACAGAAAGGAGACAAATTTTTTCATGGTTTTGTCCGTATAATGTGATAATCTAACTTCAAACAGGATCAGGATCTTAACTGTGGATGTCTTATTAAAATGCTTAATTTGCTGACAGTCCTTGAATAAGTTTTGAGGCAAATTTCCAGCTTTTAATTAGGATGGGGAAAATAACTTAAATATATTTTAACTGCTTAACATGCTTTCATTCCTTCAGATCTATTTCCATGCATTCGAAAATACAGTATAGAGGGGATTCTGTACGTGTTTTTGTTTTGAAATTGGTTTGCCTAAATCTGGTCTATTCTAGCGTCTATGGCATAAATATAGCATATAAAACTAAACACATTAGAGGTTAGAGAAGAAATAACTTCCCAAAACGTTCTGCTGAAAATTTTGAGATGTTAGACCAGTAAATCAATCTAGATCTTGTATTATGTGGCTCCATGATACTATACCCTATCTTGCTTAGCTTTAGCAGTCTTATAGTTTAATGCCTTTTTGTCAAAAGGCAGAGGGATGCTTGGGTTAGTCTTTGGGACACATTAGGGCGACTGTCTGGGTTTCTAAAGAAAACTTAACCCCCAGGAGTGATAAGCATGTCTTGGTGGTACAGCCTTCTCCCTTATTGGATGTCTAAAATTTTTACAATGAAAAGGACTACCGGAAAGGTGAAGCTGTTCAATTTTCACCTTTTTACACTAATGAGGCTGTTTGATTCTATTAAAATCGTGCTTGTTTTGGCACTTCTGTCACTAGTACTCAACAAATAAATTGTCATGATTATGGTAATGTTCTTCTACATCTTGCAGGCCAGAGATCCTCAACAGGAAGCTAAAGAGGAGTTGGAGAACTTGAAGAAGCAGCATGATTTATTGAAAAGGATGCTACAACAGCAGGAGCAATTGAAGGCTCTTCAAGGAAGACAGGCAGCTCTTCTTGCTTTGCAACATAAAGCAGAGCAAGCAATTGCTGTCATGGATGATTCTGGTACATGGAATGATGACGTCTTTGATAGCATGTTAGCCTGCTGACTGAATGATTAGAGCTGGAATTGTGCAATACACAATAAGTCTTTTTTTTCATGCACTTGAAAATTTCACTGCAAGACTTCTATTTCTGAAAAGAGTTGACATTGCAACATTGTAAAATCATGCATTGGTTAAAAACCACATAGCTGTGTGGTTTACTTGTAAAATCCTAGAAGTGTGGGGTTTTTCTTGCTGTGGGCAGTTGGAAGTTTCAGGTTTTTTTTGCTTTTTCATGGGATTTTCATTGGGTTTGGTGGCTGGTTGCCTAACAGTTTAATAGCCATTGGTAGACTAATGGTTTATCCAATAAAATAAAGGAGAAGTTGCTAAAGTGGTTACATAAGTAAACAGGAAGCTAGAACCCAGAAATACTATGGCATGTAAACTGGGGGCATGGTTCCGATGATAGAGCCATTACCATTATGTTATAACCTTCAGTTTCAAAGCATTCTTCTAATTCACATATGTATATTCCCAACTTTTCAAACATGATCTTTGGGACGGGAGACATCTTTTGGTATCTGCTTAAAGGTTGTCAGCAGAGTTGTTTTCTCACGAGTTCAATCTTAAAAGGGAGACAGTTGTCCTTGATTTTTGCACTCTTGATGTGAATTATCTTTTGTTTGATGGAAACTTGTCCTGTCCCCCACCTCTCCCTAAATACTGTTCAGTTTTCTTTGGAAATGGGGTACAGTTGTGTGTGGAATTGTAGGGAATGACATTATTGCACTGAGCAAGTTCAGATTCAGTCTGTGTTACTGTTCCATGACTCTTCCCCATAAGAGTTGCCAGTAGTCTTGATTAGTGGGTATATTGGATAGCAGTTCTTACTACAGTTAGGTTTTATATTTAAAATAGCTACAATTAGAGAAATAAAATGCAGAAACCAATGCTTTTATTAAAAGTCTCTTTTTAAGGTTCCTTGCTCTGATGAGCTCTTCTTTCTGCTTTTTATTCTGTCCTCAATTTGATAGACTGTAGGAAAGAAGATGGAACTAGTTAAGAAAACTCTAGATTTTAGTATAGGAAGAAAAGCAGAGAAGTTGGTATGTAGAGAGCTTTTAGAAAGCTGCCACAGGAATAAGAGAAGCAAATCCCTTTGAGCAGTGTTTTCTTGTTTCTTAAATGGTTTTCATTGTGATTGCTTTTCTCCTTTCTGCTCTACAGCGGTAGACCTGTGATGGAATCTGCTGTATCTTATTTCCTCAAATGTATAAAACTCCATCTTGATGAGGAGTGGGTAGAAAATAGGATTACTTAAGATAAATTAGAACTACTTTTTTTTTTTTAATTATTTGGTGGTGTCTTTATTTGTTTCACATTTTCACTTATGACACTCTTAGTAACAGTTTCTTACATCTGTTTGTGTTGACTTATGGGTATGTGCCAGAACTGTAGTGTAGGAAATTTAAAGATTCAAATTCAATGTAGTGCAAAATAAATGTTTTTAAATTTGGAAATAGTAAAACTTTACTGTGCAGGTAACAAAGTTATGATCTATGGGAAAACAAATAATATTTGAGCTTGATTTTTCTTGTGAAGTGTTGGTTCATATTTGGGGGGGAAAAGTGTTATTTGGATCTCTCAACTGCCGGTTTCATATCTTAGTGCTGCTTGAATCTGAGCTTTCAGAGAGTCGGGGAAAAAGCTTTCTTCTTAATGTTCATCTCATAAAGCTTTTTGAAGGACAAACCCCCAGGATTCTGTTTGCATCTCAAAAGATTACAATTTACACCAAGATTAAAGCTTGGTGTCCTGTTAATTTCTTATTTTAAGGAAGTAAAATTACAGGCACTGTTTTTAGTTTGGCTATACTAATAACAATTTTCTTTTTAACAAGGAAAATGTTTCCATCGACTCTAGATAACTTGGTAGCTTTCATTGTGCTCTGACCTTTTTAGCAAAACACAGAAGAGACTTTAAAAGTCCTTTTGTGTGGTTCTTCACAAAGGAGCTGTGAGTTAGCTTGTTAGTATTTCTGTAATGGAAGTAATCTGTCAAGAGTAAAGTTGGTGGGAAGGACACAACATTAAAAATAATTGCTGTATTTTAAGAGATGCAGTATATTGATGTTCACGTTAAACCAAATGTTTACATCAAATAGCCTTTATTTCATCGCTGTGGAAGAGTATTTACATTTTTTTTCTTCCTTCCCAGTTGTTACAGAGACTACAGGTAGTGTTTCAGGAGTAAGCCTTACATCAGAACTGAATGAAGAATTGAATGACTTAATTCAGCGCTTTCACAACCAACTTCATGATTCGCAGGTCAGTCCTTGGATTGTGCTGTGTAAGTTTTGCCATTGCCCATTTTTTCTTCTTATTTTGAATAGTGCAGTTAAATGCTTGTCTTGCTTATTTATGTGCATTTGCTAGTGGAGAAATAAGGGTTCCCTCAAACTTGAAAGCTCATTAAAGCTTATTAAAAGTTACTAGCTGATAGATCTATGCTTTCTGTCTCACAGCTTTCCATGAAAGTCCAGTAAGTAGTTTCTATATTGCAGTATAATTATATATTAACTCACTATATAATTGGGATATCAGGGTAGTGTTTTCAGTATCAGTTTCCCTTTAAAATGTTCTTTGAGCCTAGCAAGCCTGTAAGAGGGCTTTTTGTTTCCTAATGATTTGACTTTTTTTCATAGTGCTATGAATAAAATTAAATTACTCCTTTTAGACACAACCTGTGCCAGACAATAGAAGGCAAGCAGAAAGTCTTTCACTTACCAGAGAAATTTCACAAAGCAGAAACTCTTCAGTGTCTGAACAGCTGTCAGATGAGAAAGTGCAGCTTTTTAACAAGATGCGAATGTTGCAGGGTAAAAAGCAAAAAATGGACAAACTGTTAGGAGAACTTCATACACTTCGTGACCAACATCTGAATAACTCCTCCTGTAAGTAAATGTAGGCAGAACTGTATCATTTGAAGAACACAACTTTTTTAATGTGCGTGTTTCTAACATGGTCATGCAACTGGTTAATGAAATGCAGTGATAAAGCTGCACTGGGGCAATATTATGGAAATGTTTTTTAATGCTGTGTAAGTTTCTGGCTTAATGAAGAGCTCTTTGAGTAATGATAGCTCTACTAGTAATGATACTAGTTTTGGCTAGTACCACTTTGGTTTATAACATCAAAGTTGACTAATGTGATGACAGGAATTTTTTCCTTCAAGGCTTGTCTTTGACACATCTGACTTGTGGAGTGTACTATATGAACTTGAACTTTGTGTATTTGATTCACAGTTCATCAGTATTTGTGTACTCAGCACTTCAGATGTTAGTAGCTCTGTGGCATTACGGGAGTTTGCTTGACCACTGCCAAAAGACTTTCTCAAGCAGGGACTTCGATCATAAGCCGTACCTTAGAAACTTAACTGTGCAAATGGACTAGAGTTTAAGCCTGTTCCTTAGATGGCTTTTTCTTCTCCTTAAAGTCTTGGTGCGGGCCTACTTGCTGCTTTAGCTTTCTGTTTCTAGAACTACATTTGTACTGGTGACATTTGTGCTATAGCTGGAAACTTCTGAGGGGTGATCACAGCATGTTCTGATTAACATTAAGAAATGAGGCATGTGAAGCATGCTCCTGGAGAAGGGCAGACTGATTTAATAGTTATATTACTATTACCCCATCTTTCTCTGTGTACTTAATGCATATAATATGAACGTACTTGGATATGATTTCACATGGCTGGAAAAATCAGACATCAAAGCTGTATTCTACAGCATATGGACAAAAGAGCTTAGCAGAGGAAGAAAATTGATGGGCTTTTTCCTTCTGTCATGTTGAAATGTTAATTTTTTTAAAAAGGCAATTCAGCTGTAAACAGACCCTTAAGAGAGCTCTTTGGGCAGATTCACGTGAGGAAAGCTTCCACTTCTGAAGTTCAATAAAACTAAAAGGAACTGACCGAAGTCGTCTTTACAAAAACTACTTACTACTCTGCCCGTTGGCATTGCATGCCATGAAACTTAAAGCACAAGTGTTTGTTCTTCTAAGAATAGAAGTTATTAACCGCTGTTTTGTATGTTGGTAATATTTTCTGTAGTTATGTTCTAATACTGATCAGTTAAGCGGGTTCCTTTTTGCAAGTTGTCCTTAGGAGCTCTATTTCTTTTCTGTAGTTTTTCCTGCTTCAGGTTCTCCTCAAAGGAGTATTGATCAAAGAAGTACAACTTCAGCTGCTTCTGGTCCTGCAGGCATAGTAACTGTTATCAATGGTGAATCAAATAGTTCGGCATCTGCTCCCTATCCTCCTGATACCCTGGTTTCTCAGAATGAGACTGAAGAGGAGGACAATCTGAATCCAACAGAAAAGCTTCAGTAAAGGATCTTTAATTTTTTTTCATAATGTGCTTTAGTGATTTTGCCTGTTACTTTTTTAAAAAATTCTGTGTTAAAAAACCAGTTAATATTTTAATCTACTTAATTTAGTATTATAGATCATTTAGTAAATGGTCCCAAACTAATGATGTCAAAGCTTCAAGCAGAAGGTTCTTACAGCTAGGAAAATGTCAGTCAACTTTAAGAACTATAAATTATATATATACTTTTCAACTCTGTGTAGATTTGATTAATATGACAAAACATAGCTTTATTTTTTTTCTCTTCAGGAAGCTAAATGAAGTTCGTAAGAGGCTGAATGAGTTACGCGAGTTAGTTCACTATTATGAGCAAACATCTGATATGATGACAGATGCTGTGAATGAAAACACTAAGGAAGAGGAAGAAACAGAAGAATCAGAAAGTGATTCTGAACATGAGGATCCACAGCCTATTACAAATATTAGGTTGTCATATTTTTTGTCATCCTAAATCTTTGTAGCTAAGTTATTGCAGGTTTCCTGAAGCAATACATTATTTCAGTCAACCAGAAGTAACAATTCTGTGATTTACATTTTAATTTTCAGTTTGAAGTACCGTTGTTATATAGATGGTTAATAATAATCTTGTTCTTGATAACTTATTTAGGTAGCAAATGTAGATTTCATCAGACATTTAGAACATCACTATAAGAGACTTCCAAATCTGTAATTCCTTTGGGTTTAAGCATTGGATTAGGTATATGAAATTCCACCAGAAGGTTAACAGACCTAGACTAGAGAACTTCAATTTAGAGAGGCATTTAGAGCTATAGGCTAACAGGGCAACTGTGTGCAGGATCTTCACTGTGCAGAAATAAATACTAATTTAGCTGTGAAACATACAAAGCTTTTATAATATAGACATTTACCTTGAAAGCTTCTTGTATTGTAGATATAGCTGGGAGTAATTCATAGCTTTTTCTGATTGCTAAAAAAAAAAAAAAAAAAAAAGCCTGTTGGAGAGATTGATACTGAGAAATTTCAAATGTCTGAGTTGATTTTTACATGGGGTTGTGTGTGGGGTTTTTTTTTTTAAGGGTCAGGACACATTCATATAAAAGCTAGTTAATAAAATGGCTGAAATAAAATTCCATCTGTATCAGTTCTTACAAAGTTAACATGAGTAATATATTTTACCCTAGAAACCCTCAAGGAATCAGCAGTTGGAGTGAAATAAATAGCAACTCAAATGTACAGAGTGGAACTAATAACAGAGATGGAAGACATCTTAATACAGACTGTGAAATAAATAACCGATCTGCTGCTAATCTAAGGACTCTAAAAATGTCTTCTACTCTAGGTATGTTTTAATATTCTAATAATTTTAAGTCGTAGTGTACATAATTCTGATACCCACACAGAATTTGGGAGAACCTTGTTTGGTGAGCAAAATATTCAAGAGCGTAATCATTTAGCTGATACTTTTATAACATCCAGTAATTATAGTGGACTTCAGAAGTTCAATAATGTCATTGGGACTGTTTTGTTTCCTCCTCTGCCCAATTCCAGACTGTCACAATAGGGAGGATGACAAAGACATTGACTTAGCCCGAGGTGAAGATGATGAAGTGGAAGAAGATCGAGTTAGTGAAGATTCCATATCTAGTCACAGAAGCAGCCTGGGTGATGCTGATGGAGATGCTGAATTTGAGCAGAAGATCAATAGGCTTATAGCTGCGAAACAGAAACTTAGGCAGTTACAAAATCTTGCTGCTATGGTGCAGGTATTTCATAAACACAAATCTGTGCATAAAAATGTAGCATTCTTTATTTCAAGTAATGTATAACTTCTAATAGGGAAAATCACTTTGCTTAGAGTAACATTTAAAATGCTTATATTCAGGGTGGGAAAAAAGAGACTGTTTTTTCTGAAGTCAAGGGTGGTATTTCTGACGTTCAAATCTGGAATTTTCTTGGGGGATGCTAACCGAACAGAAGAATGGCCTTAATACTTAGGGCACCTTAGCAGTGGATTACAAAATGAGAGCCAAGAAGTATAAAATTTTTTTAATAATATTGATCTACATTTTTAAGTTTGTTATGAATATTATTCAGTTTTAGTTTTCAATTTTGCAACATTGTTCTATCAGTAAGGAAAAATTACATGGTTTCGATGAAACTCTTTGGATAGTGCAACAGTTTGAGTTAGGGTATTTTGATTTGAGGGTGGTGTCTTTTAGTTTTTGGGGGGTTTTTTGCTTGTTTTAGAATCTTGAGGGCCAGCTCAGAATTGAAAGTGTTTTTAATTTAGTATATCTCATGCTAATTTATTGATTTTTATTAAAAACATATTTTCATATCTAATGTTCCTACAGAATGTTCAAATTTGGGCACCATCTAATATAATGTCTGCATACTGAATACACAGAGGTATATCAGAAATGTAAAGGCTTTGTGTGAGAACTCTAAAATCAATTTCAGTTAGAACATACATTTTACAATAGCAACAGTATGAACACTATATTTTTATTTCAAGATTATACTGTTATCAAAAATTTCTCACTGTCTGGATCAGTCTCGGATTTATCACCATTATAGAGATGTTAACTGTACAGTGGTATAAATAAGAGCTAGAAATAATACAGCAGCTTCCTTAATAAATAACCTAATTAATGGCATGTCTTCTATCCTTCGTATTTACAGGGCTTGTATCTGTATGTACTAAGTAATGGTACTGTAGGTCTGTGTACCTGTATCATACTTGGTCACTGATGATGATCTCTCCTGTTTAGCAGGTTCTGTATTAAGAACGATCATGTTGGAAAACAAAAGAAGCAGTGGCTGCAGCCTTAATATTTTCAATTTGAGAACTGAAAATATAAAAATTATGAAAATGAGAAAAGTGGAATAGAGAACCATGTAGAAGACTGTTTCTGAAATACTTTAGATTTAACTTTCAAGAGTGTTTTTTATTTTAAGCTGTTAACAGTAATATTTAACTTCATGACTATAGTAATTAAGCAGTCTTGTTCACCTCAGTCTCCTCCTATTCTTTTGCCTCCCCCTTTGTTTCTTGACATGCCTATGTGTTGATCCACTCAGTTGTAGGCATAAAATACAATTCAAGTGGTATATGCTTCCAGAACGAGACAAGTTATCTTTCATTTATAGTGAAAGTTTCAGTAGTGTGAGCTTTATAACTTTAAATTCCTCTGATAAACTTAATTTATCTTAGTCATGATGCCATGAAGATGATGACTTCTCAGTTTATGGTTTGAACTAAAGATAAAGCTATTCAGACTGTTTAGTTTTGAAAATTAGTTTGACAAACAGCCTGTTATATTTTGTGTATCAATTTGAAAATAGTCTGACTACCTTTCTGACATTCTCTCAGGATGATGATCCAGAACCTCAAGCAGCAATTGCCAATGCATCTAATATTGGTGACTCATTTTTGGGTGAGGTGGAAGAGACAAAGCAACAACCAAACAACGTCCGAGCTAGTACCAACAAGTTACAAAAACATGTAGGACTAAATGAAAAAGCAAGGTACGCCTTTGTCAACGTATAGTAGAATCATGCTTTAGGCAAATTCTTGCCTAGTAATGTGCAGATAACTTACTTACACAGAGAGAAGTTTTATGAAGCTAAACTTCAGCAGCAGCAATGGGAACTTAAGCAGTTACAAGAAGAGAGAAGAAAACTGATTGAAATTCAAGAAAAAATTCAGGTGTTACAGAAAGCTTGTCCTGACCTTCAAGTAGGTAGAACGTATTTTTTGCTTTCTTAAGCTGTTGAGCAATGAAACATAAAATAACTTTCACATCATTTTTTCACTATAAAAAAATGGACAAAACTTGAAATTGGTAATACTCGTGTACTGTAAGAAGCAGGACTTCTAAACTTAGAGAAAAGCTCTGGTTATCTCATTCCACTGTATGTTCTTGCTTAGTGATTGCTGTATCAAGCTCTAATTTCACTGTAGTTTATCCGCAAAAGCCTTGACGTAGTCTTCAAAGATAGAGAACCTTCTATCTTATTTTTAGCCTGTCGGTCCATACCTGCTAGTCACTGCATCTTCACTCCTCTTAGGTAGTCATTTGCAAAGTCTGGTATTTTGAAACCCTATTGTGTCTTGCAAGTATGATCAACACTTTGTTGTGTTCAGACTTAACTGTACAGTGCTGTACTGTTTCTCATACTCCTTGAAGATGAACTTTTTTCCTATGAAGCGAGCATTAAATGATCAATACTGTGTATCTACAGCATTATATGATACTATATTACAGAAAAATAAGTTTTGTTGATTCCTGGCGAAGTTCTGAAATAAGTATTTAGCCTTGATTTGAAAATTTGTTTTCACTGAACGCTCATTCTATCTCATAAAACCTCAACTGAGTTGGGTTTTAACAGCAGGTAAGTTTCAGAAAGCTATTCTACTGTTTTGCCATTTTGCTTTCTCTTTCAGTTGTCAGCTGGCCTGGGTAACTGCCCAGCAAATAGGCAGACTTCACCAGCAACCTCAGCTCCAGCCACAAATGAGAGTAACACAGCTGGCAAGCCTTTCCTTGAATTTGATGAACCTGTACCAGTAGGCAATGAGGTATTTCAGGATTAATATTCTGTGACTTAAAAAAGCTTTAAAAAGGTAGTTAAAAAAGGTTTAAAGTTGTAGAGAGCCTGGACACATTTCTAAGTACTTGGCATGGGGAGTGCAGGAGTAGCCATTTTAACAAAGTCTATATAATGTCTTTGTTTCATTTCTCAAAGTAAGTAAATATTGACCTCAACTGGCAAGAGATCTTTCCCCAAATATTGCAATTGTTGCCACATATTAGTGTGGGAGTTCAGTGAATTTTGAATTTGTACTGTGAATATTTGACAGCATATGCCACAGACAAGTCATCCATGAAGAATATGATGGCAGTATTTGAAACATAGTTCTACTTCTATGTGTCTTCCTTCCCCTTTCCCCCAGAAGTTCATGTCTTTAAATAATGATCCGGATATTACTTATTCTTTCTGAAAATTATCCTTTCCAGCACTACAAACTCTAGTGTATGTGATGAAAAGTGTTTCCTGGCTAGAAACAAATATCTGAAAAATACCTTTTTTAAAAGACTTTCTCTGTGAGTTGCATCAGCATTCTTGTAAATTTTACTTTAACAGTTTAGATGAGGCTGATTGGGCAATGCCTGCACTGTTTTCATTAAAAGTTAAATTTTCTTTCCCCAAGAAGAGAATTTCAGAACTTTGGTAACTTCCAAATAAGCGTTATAGGACAGCTTCTCTCTTTTCACTAAATAAAAGGTCTGAACTCTTCCTGCTAAAAAGAAACTGTCATTGAAGTGAACGTGCTGATGCAAATGCTAACACTCTACAAACAGGTTGGATTATTAATTATCAAAATATGCGTGGATTTTTGTTGGAGAACGTCTTAGCTCCAGTACCACCAACTAGTTCAGTTGCTTTAAAGCTTGAGTATATTGTCACTTGCCTGTCCCTCTTAAATCTGTGTTTTCCAGTCTAGTTCACTTCCACAATTGTTTTTGTATGTTATGCTATTGCGTTATGCTGTTTATGTTTGTAAAAGTACTATGCCATTTATGCTTTCACTGGATCTAATTTAAGGTAGATAAATGCCTCTTTCTACCTATGCCTTTCCCTTTATAAATCATGGCTTCCTTAAGTCTTGTTGAAACATACACTGCAACCTGAAGATTCTGTAGGTTGCAGAAAATCTTTTTTTTGTTGTATCCTCTGTTATCAAAGAAGTACTTGGCACAACTTTCAGATTTCTCCAGAGAGTAGTATTCTGTCATGCTGCTTGAAGAATGCATAATTTTTGTGATAAAAACAGCATTGAGTGAAACATGCTCTGCTTTTCTTAAAAAATTCTGTCTTATAATGTTTAACTACCTTCTCAGATTTTGCAGTATTTGGGATAAATAGTAAATACAGGATATACTTTGCAGCTTTCTGTGGTGTGGCTTCAGTTACAGTATAATACCAATGCCTGAACAAAAAGATATCCACGTAGTATCAAATAATGAAATTTTAACGTGCTTTAGTTTAGAATCTGTTTACTTTGCTTATATTCTAATGTCTTCTGGTTTACTGCAAACAGTTATGGTCTGAGATGAGAAGACATGAGATTTTAAGAGAAGAATTGCGACAGAGAAGAAAGCAACTTGAAGCTTTAATGGCTGAACATCAGAGGAGGAGAGAGCTTGCAGAAACAATATCTACTGTTGCTGCATCTGTTAAAAGTGAAGCATCAGAAGCTCAGCATACTCCACAGCAGAGTAGGACTGAAAAGTAAGAACTCGAGTCCCTCTGTGTTAGTAGGCACTTCTGTTGTTTACTGAGCTGTCAGTCTTGGGGCAGTTTCCTGTCTTCATCTGACTGCTTTATCATGAGATTCAGTGCTAAATTAATTTATTGACTTCTAAAGTGACTGTTAGTTGGGAACTTGCCAGTTTTATGGGTGTTCCCAGCGTATATAGTCTCCCCTGCTCCACAAATGGTGAAAAATTACCTAAGGCAAGGAGACTGTATGGAAAATGCTAAATGCTCAGGAGGAGTATTTCTTCATCTCTACACCATTTATAACAATAGTAAAGTAATTTTTCAAAACAGCAAGGAATTTTTACTTAACTATCCCAGTATCAGAAGAATACTAGCTTCATTTTGCATTAGTGAGAGGTTTAATTTTGGTCCAAGTGGATTAATTAAAGATAGACTTGTAATTTTCAACATTGTTTTAATAATTTGTCATAAACAAACAAACAAATTATACTCCTCCCTTCCCAAACATCCATTTTTATTCTTTATTTTTTCCTCCAATGATCTCTAGGACAATGGCTACCTGGGGAGGTTCTACCCAGTGTGCTCTGGAGGAAGAGAATGGAGATGAAGACGGTTATCTCTCTGATGGAGTTGGTCAGGCAGAAGAAGAGGAAGAAGATGCATCAAGTTTAAATGACAGTTTCTCTATTTATCCCAATAATAACATACCAGAAAATGCATATTTTGTTAAAGAAAACAAGGATAGGTTAGTGGCATTACTTGTTGATCTGATGCTTATTAGAGTACATTCAGAAGGGGTGGGAGAGCAGTGCGTTAACTACAAGGCATCCTTTTACTGCAAAGTGAAATTTCTGTCTGCATGCTAGGGATCTGTGTGTAGTGGAACTTTCTTGTCTGAGCCTCTATAGCTGCAATGGTATAACTAATTTGATTATTTCTTCTGTGTTCAGTCATATTAAAAGTCTACCATTGAGTTCTCCGGTTGTGTTGCAGTAGCTTCTTACACTCCCATGTTTTCTTAATCAGCTTAAAAGATAATCGATATGAAACTTTTGCCATAATAGTGCTCAGTCTTTTCAAAAAAAGTAATTTGGAGAATTAAACTAACTCTGAATTTTTTACTTTCAAGTTGTTGGCTTTTGCAGCTTTGAAAACTATTTCTTACTAGACTTTTTTAATTAATGAATATTTTTAACTCTTGCTTAACTGGTTTCCTTAAGCCATGTGTCTAAATGAAAATGCCATGTAAAAAGTAATGTGTTTCTCTTAAATTGATTTCTTCTGGTTTTGATATAATTATAATTTTACTAGATAGTGGCCTTCTAGCCAGGAGTTGGGCTTCTTAATTGCTAGTATATTGTGTTGGTGGCTTCTGTTTTCATCTGAGTACGTGTTATATATCAGTAATGGATGATACTAAAAACAAAATCCAGAAACATCCTTAGCAATTCTTTTTTGACATTAGTTATCAGTTGAATGGCTGTTATTTACCATTTGTTTAGGATAACGTTGGATTGACAAAATTGCATGAGTGAGGAGCTGGCATGCTCAGACGGCCTGTCCCAAGTGAGCTCTTGATGTACAGCTGAACCATAATTGGAATAATGGAAGTATCATTAGAAGAAGTTGTTTGAAATGTCAGCTTTGTTCTCATTCTTCCTTTTTTTCCCAACCCAGACGGAAAAATTGCCGTCCTTTTTCAGCAGATGGGAATTATCGTCCATTTTCTAAGGCCAGGCAGCAGCAAAATATAAGTATGCGACGTCAGGAAAACCTTCGGTGGATGTCTGAACTTTCATATGTGGAAGAAAAGGAACAATGGCAAGAGCAGATCAATCAGTTGAAGAAACAGCATGAATTTAGTGTCAGCATTTGTCAAACTTTGATGCAGGATCAGCAGGTAGATAGGAAGAGCAGTTATTTTGCTGTTCTTTATCTTTTTTTTTCTCTTTAAATCTTTCCAGCAATAACTTCTGGGTTTAGTAATTTGGTCTCTATCATGTGTTTTCTTTCCACAGACCCTCTCTTGTCTTCTACAGTCTTTGCTTACAGGCCCGTACAGTATGATGTCCAATAATGTTGCACCTTCACAAGTACATTTTATTATGCATCAATTAAACCAGTGTTACGCTCAACTGACTTGGCAGCAGAATAATGTCCAAAGGTTTGTTGATTGTATTAGTGTTTGACTGTGGAGTTTGAAATGCTTCAGTAACAGAGAACATGGTTATGTGAGTTAAAGATTACAGATAATGGTTAAATATGAGATTGTTGAACTGGAGTTGATTACAAGCTTTTGAAATCGTATACAGCATTTTATTGCTTTTTTTTACCACTGTTCTAACACCTTTGAGATGGTTCTTTTTAAGTAATCTTCAGTGAAAAGAAGCAAAAGTTGACATCTCTCAAAAAAACCATCGCAATAGCTTTATTTGGCTTTTTTTTTTGTTTAGACTTGGGCTTTCCTTGAATATGCTTTTATGTCTGTAGTCTTTGCTAGACTGCTTGGCAAGGTTCTTGATTCTAATGGTTATGGAAAGGTGGTGGAAAACTTTTTATCCTTTCTTTGTGTTTGTCAGTCAGAACTTATGCTTACTTGCACTCCATTTGAACATACTACTACCTTCTCAACAATGATCTTTCTTTAAAAAAATTATGTAATAGTAATTTTAATTCATTGCATGAAAATTGAAGCTCTTCGTCTCTGTTTTGTGTTTGGTAAGTGGTATATAGGTACTGGTCTCATGTAGTATTTTAAAGTAGTTTTAATGCCACTTCTGCAAATATTTTGTATCTTTGGTTATTTCTGTTTAAGTTTCCTTTTCAGTCTACTTACTTTTTTTAGTATCTAGTCAATTTTTTTTGTTGTCCTTGCAAGGATGTTTAACTTCTGTAAATATGACTACTACAAATTGGTTTTAAAATTGTTAATCCTCTCTGTTGCTCAGGATTAAATACAAGTTGTTTTTTCCTTGAGGTTTTTTTTTTTTACTCGCTAAATGGATTAGTTCTTTATGTACATTACATGGGACAGCTGAAATTATACGAATCTCAAATTACTTGAGTATAAATTTACAGCTTTCCCTTAGTATTCTTTTTTTCCTGAAGTGTTTATTTTTCCTTGTTGTCAAGGTTGAAACAAATGTTAAATGATCTTATGCGTCAGCAAGAACAACAGTGTCAAGAGAAGCCGTTAAGAAAGGAGACAGGCAGTAGTGCACCACCACCTCCATCTCCTGTTTTCTGTCCGTTCAGCTTTCCTCCACAACCTGTGAACTTGTTTGATGTACCAGGATTTACTAATTTTTCTTCCTTTGCTCCAGGTGAGTATTACTACAGGTGTGAAAAGTAATATAAATTTCAAGAATTTCTATTCCATCATTTAATTGAAATCTTGAGATGAACTTGCTGAAACTCCATGACTTTTCCTTTATATTGAAATGGTCTTAAATGGTACTTGCATCAGGCCATATTATCCTAGCAGAAGTTTGTTCATGTTTATTGCTGAACAATTGTGTATTTTTACTTCAGAATGAAAAGCAAAGCTCGCTCAATAAGAAGCTACTTATAGTTGAAAATACCCACACCATAAAGTTAACACTTTAAATGTTCTTCATCCAACAAGTGAAAAACAATGTTTGAATCTTTTACATACCTTCAGCAATTATTTAAGTTTTCTAAGTGAACCCTCTAATTCTAAGGTGACACTCTTTCATGGAACTTCCAGCACTCATTTTTGTTTTAAATGCCTGTAAATGGAGCATGCTACTAATTTTTGCTTTCATCAGAGGTATAGCGTAACTGTTGACTTGGATACAGTGTTCCTAATCTCATTACCAAACCTACTTGAATTAGAAATAGAAAAAAGTAGGTATTTTGCTGTATTCTTAGAAGTTGTTAAAGCTGTATTAATATATTTCAGCCTTTTCAGGAAACAGGCATAGATCTAGATCGTAGCTTTCAAATTCTAAAGTCTGTTTTCTGTTTAAATTATACAGAGAACATGCAGAGAAGAATAGCTATGTTCAATCTGCCACTATGATAAAGATTCTGAAGTTAAAATAACCGTTATGAATTTGTTACTACTTCGGCCCTATGAATACTTGTAGCATGGGAATTTTCTTGTCAATTTGATGGTGGCTGAAGTATTGATAAAATCATCATGGAGACAGAACTCTGCCTTTATTGGAACTGATACGATTTTTACCTTCACTTGTAGGACCTATTTATTGGGGTTTCTTGAAGTATCTTCATCTCTCCGCTGATGGGATTGTAGTGGCATGTATAGCATCCAGTAATGTTCAAAACCTGCATTTTAAGATAAATTCTAATTACTGCAGTGCTTTCAGGACAGAAATGGTTTTTGCTTACTTCCTCGCTGAATTTTTGCTTCCTAATTTTATTCAGCCACACAACACATCTCTCAAATTGGACTTTTAACACACAGATGAATGAGGTACTATATTCTGACTCTCGTTTACTTTGTAGGTATTAACTATAATCCAGTGTTCCCTTCTGGTTTTGGAGATCTTGCACACAATGTTTCCCCACACAGCAGTGAACAGCAGCAGCAACAACAACAACAACCTCTAGATCACAGTACTTCTGGGAAAACTGAGTATATGGCATTCCCCAAACCATTTGAAAGCAGTTCCTCTAATGGAGCAGAAAAACAAAGGTATTCAGTGTCATAGTGCAACTCTCCTTTAATAATTTTTCCTCCCTCTCCCCTTTTCTGGGGCTTGTGGTAATTCATCATTCTTTTAGGGAATTTTTTGTAATAGATTACAGGACAAGCTTTACTTTTGCAGTTTCCAGTTTAATTTTTTCTATTTTTTTCAGTGAAGTGTTCTGCTTTTCTGTGTATAAACTAGTGTATTGTTTCATGAGTACTTTAAGATCAGTTATATTGTTGGAGTGTTTTGTGGGTGGATGAAGATTTCATTCCTATGTTTTTTGAAACCGAGCTGTCTGAATAGCTAGAGGATGTTATTTCAGTGATTGCTTTTTTTTCTGCTACAATAGATGGTAATGAATGTTTTAGGAAATGTTTTGTCCACGTCTTCTGTTTTCCATTTGGAAGAGTTCTCACTAGTTCTGGTAGGTTTTTGGTTTTTGGGGTTTTTTTTTTCCCCAATGTTCAGTTTATGACTAAGTAACTAGGGTAGATAACTTGCATTACGAATAAAGCTGTTTGCCTGGTAATACATGCTGTTTCTATCTGAGAGACTAGGGTATGATATATTGTGGTGTTCCTTTCTTTGACAGAAGGAATCATAGACAACCAGAAGAGGAAATGGAAAAAACATCAACTTGGCTTAAAGATAGCCAGGAATTGAAAAGAGAAGATCAGTCTCAGCTGAAAGCAGGTTTTGCAGTTTCGGTACAAAGCATTGCTTCTGGTCATAAAAATCAGTCTGATACGAGCAGGAGAAGAGAGTTTGATGAAGAGTCTTTGGAGAGTTTTAGTAGCATGCCTGATCCGGTAGACCCAACTACTGTGACAAAGACATTTAAATCTAGAAAAGCATCAGCACAAGCAAGCTTGGCATCAAAAGATAAAACACCCAAATCAAAGAATAAGAGGAAAAGTTCTTCTCAGCTAAAAGGCAGAATTAAAAATACTGGTAGGTTGTAAAGTAATCTTAGATACCGTGGCAAACTCGGATTATAGTCATTGCATTCCAGATAATTTACTCTCCATAAATGATACCTATAATAATGAAAGTAAATTATTGAAATATGAATTAATTTTACCTAACATAACTACATAAGATTTTTAGTGTTTCAGTAAATAAAAAGCATAAGTCGTGAAGATATCATGATTTGAATGGATGGCGGATGCAGATGCACTCAGATTTGGAATAAACCACCAGGAGAATCTTCTTCTTGGTTATGTCTTAATGTTCAAACTGGATGGCTTGCTGAAAGATGTTCTGCTGTAAAAGACTGAACGAAAGGAGAGGGGCAGTACTAGCATGTATAGTACTGTTGCAGTCACTGAGGGTTTGGTGCTACTGTATGGCTTCAGTGTACAGAGGAAAATTTTTGGCTAGAAAACGTTGGTGTTTTGCATCTTTCAGATTGCTCTTGAACAAATTTTTGAAAATAATAAAATATTTTTATAAGCTATTTCTTCATTTCTTCCTTTTCATTCCCTCCCATTAGGTTATGAAAGTGCAAGCGCTTCTAGTGTGTGTGAACCCTGCAAGAGCAATAAAAGCAGACACACTGAAGAGGTTGTTCATGCAAAGGTGTTCAGCAAAAGGAATCGGGAACAATTGGAAAAAATAATTAAATACAGTAGATCTACAGAAATGTCTTCAGGTATTCTTTTCTGAATGTCAGTAATTATTTTCTGAACTTTGGAGTGAAGGACCTTCATATGTCGTTGCTAGTGTGGTTTGTTTGTGTTTTTTTTTTTAAAAAAGGCAGTGTATTATGACAAGACAGTACCAATATTTAGTATGTGGAGTTTGCTTTTTAATTTCTAAGGATGCTGTAAACAAAGCATGCGAAAAGTTGGGTATTGATGGCTTTTGGGTGTTTTCTGCAGATTAGGCACTTGATTAAAATAATTTAGAAGCAAACCTGTAATTGTAAAACAAACAAAAACCTAGCCAACCAGAAGCCTCACCCATTTGTGGGTGTTTTTATGGAAAGCAGCTGCACAACAGGTGTAACTTTTAGTATTTAAACTACATCCCGTACTGCATACATGTTTTCTTTCTATTCATGCTTAAAGGAGCTCTATCAAATACCATTCAAAATCAGTTTAATAACATCACATAAACCCATACATTTTTGCCATTTGCACTGCTTTTTGTGCGTCTATATCATAAAAATATTCTCCTCTGTGTCTTTTAAGATTTTGCAAGTGTCTTTTGTTTGAACGATGCAGAAATTTTAGTCATTGTAGCACGATGTACAGCTTTGTCAACGTAGCTGTGTCCACACTAACAGCTGTTTATTGGTATATGTAATAAACTTTAACCAGTCAAGTTCTCAGAATAAACAGCTTTGATGTGGCTTGGATGACTAAGCAATCTTACTCCTGCTGTTTTGTATAGACCCTATCTTTATTTCTGGTGCGCATTTTTGTGTTTATCACTGTCTATCCCCACTTTCCTGCAGCACATGCTAGGAGAATTCTGCAGCAGTCTAACAGAAATGCATGCATTGAAGCGCCAGGTAATGCATTCACTGCTTAGCTCAACAATGTCCTATTACTCCTTTTTTCCTCTTAGCTTTGGTCCTATAACTCAGACTGTTTAGCAGATGTTCAAAATTAGTACTATTGCAGTACCTTCTCTAAAAACAAGGCAAGAAAAGTTACTTGTAATTTGCATGAAAGGCAGTGATACAAACTACTTCAAATTATACCTGTGGAGAATGTGTTGATTACGATCTTGGTTAGCCACAATTACCTACGTATTTTCTACATATAGATGCTACAACAAAAAACTAATTTCAGTAGGCATTTTTAGTATATTTAAAAGCTACTATTACATTATAATAATGGGGGAGGGAAGCAATTTCTGGTGACTTACTAAAGGTTGATAAAGCTTATCTCTATGCTTAAACATACTGGTAGACTATTTGCAGATAATCAGATTGCACAGTAACATTTGCTGTATTGCTAATAACTAAATTAACTTGAATACTAACAAATATGCATCTGTTAAACTAAGCTGAGTTTTCCAAATTTAACTTTTTTCCATTCAACACTTGCCAAAATATGCATGTAATAATTTAACTGTTGTGATGCAAGGATAATCCTTAATTTTCAATGGAATGGAAGGCTTCTTAGGGAACACATTGTCTTCTCATGCATCTGTAATAGAGCTTTTATGTGAGCCTCAGAAGTGACATTAGACGGGTATGAGAAAGTAGGATTTATGCTTGTGTGGGAGGTGTGGGAAGGAGTGGCTTTCTGGAATTTAGTCTAGAGGGTTTTTAAAATTGTTGCTTGTGTTGTAAAAGTGTGGACTGCTTGTATTATATGAACTTGAGACCTTTGGCTATCTTGTTTGAAATATCTTAAAACTCCATTTTCAGTGATGGATACTTGTTTTGAAAGTAACATTGTGGTGTGTGCAATATTCTGTTTAATAAAGAATACTTTCTAAAGGTATTGTTCAGAATCATAGAGAAAATCATTCCTATGAATGCTTTATATTTTATTTTGTATATAAAGGATTGCATAAAGTATTATTTCAGAATGTTTAAATCTTAATTGTCCTTCAGGAAATTAGTAGCATTTAAGAAAGCAGCTGTATAATGGAATCTGCCATGACTGAGATCCACTTTGTGTACCTTTAACTTGCATACCTAATAGGCAGGTGTCTTTCAACTGGATACATGTCAAGGACTTAGTGAGTTCCTTTTTTTTTTTTTTAATCTACAGAAACTGGTAGTGATCTTTCTATGTTTGAAGCTTTGCGAGACACAATTTATTCTGAAGTGGCAACTCTTATTTCTCAAAATGAGTCTCGTCCCCACTTTCTTATTGAACTTTTTCATGAGCTTCAGCTGCTAAATACAGATTACCTGAGACAAAGAGCTCTATATGCTTTGCAGGTATGCACAAAATTTTTGATCTTGTGTATGAAGGAACAAATCTTAGAGCCTTTTTTACAGTATATATTTATTATCTTTTCCAGGATATAGTGACCAGACATCTATCTGAGAAAAGCGAAAAAGGGAAGTGCACAAAATCACTGAATTCAGCAACTTGGATGGCATCAAATTCTGAACTCACTCCCAGTGAAAGCCTTGCTTCTACAGATGATGTAAGTTTTTGAGTTCAGAAGCTAGTTTTACTGTCAACTTTTCTTACCTTTTTCAATTTACATGCATGCTTATGTAGTGATATAATCACACTAGTGACTGAATTTTTCTAAAACTAGTATTGACTTATACAGACTTCTCTGAACAAAGACATGCAAGAGACTCTTAATGCAAGAGTGAGCAAATATGGTATGATTTTTGATACTGGAAATGAGTGATGTGTCAGGAATAGAATATAGAGGGGGGCATAAATTGGAAACTGATACTGAAAAGGAGCCAAAATCCTCTTATGAGTAACATCAGGGCAGGTACTGATCACAAGATTCCCAGAAAATTTTTGCTTTTTACGTTTAAGGAATTGCTGGTGTCTCTGCACAATTTCTTACACGTTTTATAGTTGAAATATTTGAAACAAGCATAGTAGAATCACCTAATGGATTTATATCCTGAAAGTAAGGTTGTTCCCCAGTCAGGCAGCCTGGTGACAAGTCTTGATACCACAGCATGTGGCTGAAAAGAATAGCTGGCTTGTTGGTACATCTGTGAGAGGATGGTGCATTCCTGCTTCGTATTCAGTTGTTTGGTATTTTTTAGGAAACTTTTGGCAAGAACTTTTCTACAGAAGTATGTCAAGATTGTGAACAAAATGATGCAGACAATGGGAGTACTATGTCTACATCTTCAAACTTTGAACCCTTTGCCACTGATGACCTTGGTAAGAATGATGTGATTTACAGTGTTGTGTTCCTCCCTCCCTGCTAAAATGCCTGTAATTGTCTGCTTCAATAGAATATGCTTCTTTGATTTTTAGTGTGTAATCACGTTTTGTAAAACAACGCTTGCAAAAATGAGCCACTTGTGAAACACTTGGAGTTGATCAAAGTTTGTAATAAAATATAATTCAACTACAGTTCTATGTAGCTTTCAAAACTTGTGGCTTTTAATTAATTTTTATCATTGTTTACTTGTCTATCAATTGAAAACTTTAGATTAAAAGGTGTTTTTATTCTAAATATAGGCAACACAGTGATTCACTTAGATCAAGCTTTGGCTAGGATGAGGGAATATGAGCGTATGAAAATTGAAGCTGAAAGTACCCTTGACTCTGAGGGCTGCTCTAGTAATTTTCAGGGTGCTTCTGCTGCTAAATTAGAAGGTATGCACGTATATACATATTTTGCTTAGTTTTAGAGAATAATTATTCTAACTACCAAGAATCATGTAATTGTCTGAATTGCTTTCCTCTTCATTGATGTTGAAAACTTAGGAAAGTTTCAGAGGATCTTTACATACTTAAGTAAATATGATTTCTTTTTTAAAAAGGGAAATAGATGTTTTTGAACTTGGTATTTCTTTAATCATAATGTTGAATGACTTAAATGTGGCTTTTTTTTTTTTTAAACAAGGTCCAAGTACCGGTGAATGTCTTCCAGTGCCACAGTCAAGTGAAGTTTCTGCTGTTCCATGTCCTCATATAGATACTCAGCAGCTTGACCGGCAGATAAAAGCAATTATGAAAGAGGTCATTCCTTTTCTGAAGGTAAGAATTCTTTTCAATAATGTCTGAATGACAGGAATACGAAAAAGACCTGCATAATTGCATAGAAGAACATTATATAAAATCGAGAACTTGCATTTTAGCAACAGCTGCCAATAAATATGTGTTAAGTTGCAGACCTTGCTGAGGATGAAGGAAAAATTAAATTTTAATAGAAGAAAGAAATAGTAAGGCTTCTAGATTGCATAGGGGTGGTGGACTTGACATCAGGAATAGAGATTTCTTTGTAGCTGACCAAAGCAAATACAAATATTTGAGAATGTACTTCAGAAATATTTGCTGCCTTTTAGCAAGGAGAACTGAGATGATTTTAACTAAAACTGTTACATATAATCTAATGAGATATTTTTGAAGAATAGCTCTGCAAGTTGTTGATTTTTAGCAATTTTTTCTCCTGTTTACAAGTATTTTTAAAGTTGTTGAGAGCTTGTAAGCTTGTGTGAATACAGAGGAAAAACATACTACTTTAAAGAAGAAGAAATAGTCATAGTTCGTTATTTGCAAGGTTAAAGAGCAGAGAAGATTGAGTTGTAAGATGCTTAAGTTA
Source organism: Bucorvus abyssinicus (assembly GCA_009769605.1). Classification (NCBI taxonomy): domain Eukaryota; kingdom Metazoa; phylum Chordata; class Aves; order Bucerotiformes; family Bucorvidae; genus Bucorvus; species Bucorvus abyssinicus. Next base: position 33,069,349 of record CM020026.1, read on the forward strand.
TCCTCTTTTCCCTTTTATAGTATGCCCAGTATATAAGCTTAGGTTTTTTAATAAGGTACTTGGTTGATTATTAGGTTTAAAAAGCATGTATATTGTGGACATGCCAGTGTTTCAGTGCTGGATGATTTCTATTTCGTTTGCCATTTTAAGTAAGTTTACAACAGTGGGTATCTTAACCTGCACTTTAATAAATATACTTGAGTACACAACCACAATACATGAAGATTCTTAGTTTGTCCAAGCATTAAAAGGTGGCATGTGCTAGTGTATTGGAAAAGTGAGACAAAATTTTGTGTGTCATGGCCAATCAATCAGTGGTGGAGTATGGTGTCTCCTATAACTGTGCTCCAGTTAGTTTGTTTCACAAGATGGGTTAGGACCTGTTCCTGGAGTGCTGTTCCTTCAGTGTTACATGAGGGGCAGCGCGGCCAAATCAGATATGGCGATGCACTCTCTGAGCCCTTCCCAATAGCCAATGGTGTGAAACAAGGTTGCGTTCTCGCACCAACTTTATTCACAGTTTTCTTCAGCATGATGCTCCAAAGGGCCACGGCAGACCTCGACGAACAAGACGGCATTTATATCCGATATTGTACTGATGGGAGCCTTTTCAACCTAAGGCGACTGAAGGCCCACACCAAGACCCTGAATCACCTTGTCCGCGAGCTGCTTTTTGCTGACGATGCCGCCCTTGTTGCCCACACACAAGCAGCTCTGCAGCGCTTAACATCCTGCTTTGCAGAGGCGGCTGAGCTTTTTGGGCTGGAAGTCAGCTTGAAGAAGACAGTAGTTCTCTACCAACCAGCACCACAAGATGATTACCATCATCCCCACATCACCATTGGCGAGTTAGAGCTTCAGTCAGTCCAGCAGTTCAGCTATCTGGGTAGCATCATCTCCTCAGATGCCACGATCGACAAAGAGATAGACAACAGAATAGCAAAGGCAAACAGAGCTTTCGGAAAACTCCATAAAAGAGTCTGGTGCAATAAACACCTGAAGAAAAGTACAAAGATCAGTGTCTACAGAGCCATGGTACTGCCTACTCTTCTGTACGGGTCTGAATCATGGGTCATCTACCGCCACCATCTGCGACTCCTCGAACGCTTCCATCAGCGCTGCCTCCGCACAATCCTAAACATCCACTGGACTGACTACGTGACTAACGTTGCTGTCCTTGAACAGGCAGGCGTCACCAGTATTGAGGCCATGTTGCTGAAAACGCAGCTGCGTTGGGCAGGGCACGTCTCCAGGATGGCGGATCACCGCCTCCCTAAGATCGTGTTCTATGGTGAACTTGCCACCGGCTGCCGCAAGAGAAGAGCTCCAAAGAGGAGATATAAGGACTCCCTGAAACAACACCTCAGCCTAGGCCATATTGACCACCATCAGTGGTCCACCCTGGCCTCCAATCGGGAGATTTGGAGACACACCATACATAACGCTGCTGTCTCCTTTGAGAGCACGCGTAGAATCAGGCTCGAGGAGAAAAGACAGCGCAGAAAGAACCGTGCCTCGACTATACCACCCAAGGAGACCCTCCGGTGTGCTCTTTGCAACCGGTCTTGCCTATCCCGCATTGGCCTTTTCAGCCATCAACGTGCTTGCAATAAGCGTGGGCAAAGCCCTTCCCAAATCTTCGTCCGCGAAGCCAAGCCATGATGAGTGGACTGGTGATTTTTTTTTTTTTTTAATATAAATGAATTTCAGTATTTGAGATGATATCTAGGTTTTTTCGTTTGGCTTTTTTTTAAGTGGTAACTAAGATAATTCTGTTGATACTTGTTTAGGAACACATGGATGAAGTATGCTCTTCACAATTACTGACATCAGTAAGACGTATGGTCTTGACTCTTACACAGCAAAACGATGAAAGTAAAGAATTTGTGAAGTTCTTTCATAAGCAACTTGGCAGTATCCTTCAGGTTAGTAGTTTCTCTGTGTTGTTTTGCAACACTATATTGCAACTTGGATAATGAGCAACAGATAAACCACCTTCCCTGAAGTCATATTTTACATTTTCAATAGCATAGCTGCTGGTCTCCTTCAGCTTTGATACAGCAATGAGGTATTACCTTGTTTCCCAAAACCGGAGCTTTACCATGCACAAAACTTCTCTTCCATCACTTCCAGATAGTGAGAGGTGTATCTCCTGCTCATGGGTCTCTTCAAGATCAGGAAAGCTCTGGGTTCTTCATGGGCATTTTGTGTAAATTTCTGAAAATCAATAGGCTGCCCTTTTTTGTTACAAGCATATAGTTTAAATCAGTAGCTTAAATTCTGTGTTATGTGACTAGAGATTCTACTTAAAATCTTTTGAAGACACTAAACCATATTTTAAAAAAAGGATTAGCTATTATATACCTGACTAATTTTGAGTTATTAGGAATATCACAAATACTTAGCCTTTGAAGTTTGAAACACTGTCTCAAAAAATGAATCATTTCTCTTCACAGGATTCACTGGCAAAATTTGCTGGTAGAAAATTAAAAGATTGTGGGGAGGATCTTCTTGTGGAGATCTCTGAAGTGTTGTTTAATGAACTAGCCTTTTTTAAACTCATGCAAGACTTGGATAACAACAGTATTTCTGTAAAGCAGAGATGTAAAAGAAAAATAGAAACTACTGAAGTGATACAGTCTTACGCTAAAGAGGTTTGTTTTATTATATCTTTTTAATGTAGCTTATTTTTTTTAGTTTCCTAATTATCTGTTTTTCCTAAAGTACTTTTATTACGTTAGTTCATACGTTGTATGTATGGGTTCTTTTACAAATCAGTGCTGCATAGTCACAGCGTTGCTTGTGTAGCAGCATGAACTAGTTTTTTGCAGTAAAGGAGATGTCCTGTATTATAGATGAGTGTCTGTTACAGATACTTAATTGTGTAGACTTTGTTGGTAATTTAGAGGAAGTACATTTTGATGGTTATATGTGCATGTAGGAAGGAACAGTCAAGAGTTGAAATAGTATTAACATCTAGGACCATTGAGTAGTTGTTGTGGTTTAACCCCAGCAGGCAGCTAAGCATCACACAGCCACTTGCTCGCTCCCCACCCCGGTGGGATGGGGGAGAAAATTAGAAGGTTAAACGTGAGAAAACTTGTGGGCTGAGATAGTTTAATAGGTGAAGCAAAAGCCGTGTGTGCAAGCAAACAAGGAATTCATTCACCGCTTCCTATCGGCAGGCAGCTGTTTGGCCATCTCCAGGAAAGCAGGGCTCCATCACATGTAATGCTTACTTGGAAAGGCAAATGCCACTACTGTGAACGTTCCCCCCTTTCTTCTTCCCCCAGCTTCATATGCTGAGCATGACATCATAAAGTATGGGATGTCCGTTCGGTCACTTGGGGTCAGCTGTCTCAGCTGTGTCCCCTCAGAACTTCTTGTGCACCCCCAGCCTGCTTGCTGGTGGGATGGTGTGAGAAGCAGAACAAGCCTTGACGCTGTGCATGCACTGCTCAGCAATAGGTGAAACATCTGTGTATTATCAACACTTTTCATCCCAAATCCAAAACATAGCCACATACAAGCTACTATGAAGAAACTTAACTTTATCCCAGCTAAATATTTTGACATATGGGGATCCCAGTTGATCTTTTCTCCAGTTATGCCTACAAATTAGGCACCATCTTTACCTAACTTGAGTAAGCTTGGCTTATTGGCATACGTAGAAAGTCACTTTCTAGACTTGGGGTGTAAAAAATACATAAACCTTTAAAAAATATTTGTGACTGTGTTACATATTCTGCTCTAAGAAAGCAAGTTTTGGTTGTTTTTCACACCATTTATATTATTAAAGACATTGCATCCCCATTTTGAATTTTGGTATTGCAGTTTTTAGAAACATAGCTTTTTTTAGTTATTTTAACTGTTTACAAAACAAACACTGAAACAGATCATGTTCATACCCTTAAATCAGTGAGGTATCTACCTTAATGTTTCTTCTTGTATAGTATAGTTATGACTTCAGTGTCCTTTCAGCTTTCTTCTAGAAACAAAAATACCAAAACAAACCCTTAACTCATTTTAAAATGTCAGTGGAAGATATTTTTGAATCACAAACAATAAAGTTCTATAAGTAGTTTTAAGCATATCATAAGCCCTATTTCAAGATAGTTCAACTCAAGATACACCAGTAATGTGGCTAATATGAGCGTCTGCAGAGTGCCTTGTAAAGTGGACAGAGAAACACTCTGAATCTAGGATTTGGATGTGACTTTCTATTTTATCTGAAGTGGCTCATTGGGTCCTGGTTACATAAAGGATTGGTTTATACACTGCTATGAGGATGCATGGAGCCAACTTAAATCCAGCATTTCTTCTCTCCTGGAAGACAAGAGAATTAGGGTTAAGATCAATGTTTGCCTTGGCAGCACTTGAGATTCAACGGAGCCAGAGATCTGGTAGGTCTTGGTTACGTTGTACAGACCCACACAGTTATCACTCCCTGGTCTGCTCACAGCTTTCAACTCTGGGATCCTGATGCAGATGTATCTGACCTTGCTCAATTTTGTGGCTGTCTTGAGTCAAGCAAGCTATCTGGTTTTAGGTTCCACAATGAAAAACACAGTGCTCTGTCTTGACCAGACCTGGTATATCTAATTCTATATGTTAAATATAAGTCAACCACAGACTGGAGAATTAGCCCATGTAAACATAAAAATCATATATCATAAGCATAAAAAGGGCTAGTGCAGGTTTTTTTTCTAATGTTCTGCAACTCTAAAATTTTGAAGACATCTGTGTAAACATCTCTTGTAGTATAGAAGCTCCTGTGGCTTACTGCCATTTTGAAATAGAAATTCTTGGTAAGTTTGGGATTTCATCCAGGCTTTCATGAAGCCCTAGTTTGGTTCGATATTTCAAAGTAATTTCAGTTTAGAATTGAAGACAGTTTGTGTTTCTTCTAGGCAAAAAAAGGTCTCCAGGTGGATGTTTGTTCATCTGCTGAAGAAGTCGATGAGGACAAAGTATGTTTATTCCTCAGATAATTTTACAGATCCCTTAGGCTTACTGTTTTCTGTCATATAAATCCAGTATCTGTAAGCAGCCCATTTCCTAGTGTTTACAAATTTATTAAACATCGTGAGGTATATCTCCTTTCTGTTATTTTCAGTGGCTTACTTTGATAAAGTAACAAGGTAAATTGTAATTTCCCTTTTTTAATTTGAGTTGATGGTCTGTGCAATGACTATCAAAAAATCTGCCTTCATCAGTAAGTCTTTGTTATTACATGCATTCAGGAAACATGACTTGGATATCAGTTCCTTGGTTGCTCTTGTTTTCATTCCTGTTTCTGCTGCAGAGCCATTATCAGCATAAAGACTATTGGATGCATTTCTTATAAAACATTTATCTTGTTACCTTTCAAGAAGTATGTTCAGACCAACAAAGATATTATTAAAGATGCTTTTCTATTTACTCTTGGTGACCTTTATATAGAATGAGCTTTGGTTTAGGACTGACAATTTCTAAGTCTGAAAAGAGCAGAGTTTATGTTGAAGGCTATGCAGCTGAACTGGAATACTTTGTGATAATCACTAAGCAGCCCTAGGGTAGGATCTTGCTTTTTTCTTTTAGTATTCATTTTCTGTACTTTAAAGAAAAAAGACATCTTCTGAAGGTGTTTATTGTGGGATTTGGTCTGTGGCTGTTGCCTGTATTCTCAGCTCAGAGCATTGAGAATGTAGTAATTCATTGAAGAATTAATAACAGGGACAGATTAACTATTTTAAGTGATTAACATCTTTAATGGTATAGAATAACTTGCTTCACTTTTCATCTTAAGGAGGAGGCAGATGTTCTGTGTCGGGACACATGGTATTTGAGGTCCTCAAAGTCTGTGTGTGATCTGAGTATATGTTAGCGCCCAAAATTTCTCCCATTTCTCTTTAAGTTTGTTTTGAAAACTACTAAAATCATTGTGTCTGGGGAGAGGAGTTGTATATGAAGTTTTGTATTTTCTGCTGGAACGTTCAGCTTTTTCCAGCCATGGGAAAGATAAAGGTAATGTATCAAGTAGAATGTTGAATGCTTTCCTGAATGAGCATAGATGTACCTACGTCTGTAGGTGTGTATGGGCACAGAGTTAGTGCTTTCTTGTAGAGGTTAGAGCTTCTGTCACACTGCTGTGGAAATAAGTGTGGGAAGCTGTATATCACTTGTTATGGTTGCTGTAGTTAAGAATCCAGTCAAGATTTGGAGCCAAACTCAGGACTTGACTTGGGGTTTATTTATGCTGAGCAGAATTTTCTCACTCAAGGTATTTAGCAAATCATTCAGCAGAGAAACTGCTGAATAGCTGGTGCTAAAGAAAGAGAAGCTGCAGTTAGGAATATTTCTAATTTTTACCAGAGATCATTTTAGGAGAAGCAGGCAAGTTGTCAGAAGGCAATAGTAGCATGCTGATCAGTGTGAACCTTCTCAGATAATGAAATACTCAGTTACGATGTCCATGTGATATCTGAACATTGCATGATCTCTTATAGTAGGATCTGGTGCTCTGTTTCAGGAGTAGCTTTGCAGTATTCATTTCAAGACTTTAAGGACTACTTAAACATTAATTTTTAGTCCATAGATTTTTTTTTTTAATTTGTTTATTTTGGGAAACAAAGGTGACTCCTTGATGCAGAAAGGACAACTTAATCTTTATATAAACAAACATGAAATTGCACAGCGTTCCTTGTTTTCTTAGGACAAGGATGAGACTGAAACTGTCAAACAAGTACAGGACTCAGAAATGTATGATAGTAATGGAGTACCTGAAAGTATTAAGTCCGATGCAACTGATCAAGAGGAAGATGAGGAAAGCGAAAGCGGTCCAGTGGCAATAAGTAAGTGATTTTTATTTAGCTCATTATTCAATGCTTTCACTGTAGTTTTGACCAACTCATTTTAGAACAGGATTTGCACAATGTGCTGCTGTGTAAAATACTCTCTCACAGATTTTTCTAATCAGGTCTTTTCCAGTGAAAGTTTCCCCAATATTGTATTTACTAGTATTGTGACAAGCATTAAACATTGTAAGGAGAAGGAGCTTTTTCTCTTTGTAATCAGTGATCTGTAAAAACACGTAACTTAAACAATGAATCTGATTCTATGTCCTGTCTCAGCTAATCTTCAAGTTTCTCAACCTTTAACCTGAATGATGTAAAAACTGCTGAAATTTTATGCAATTTTTCATTTAAATTATGGTTATTTTAATATGCTTCTACTGAAGCTTGCATATTTTTTAATTTTTTTTGTCCTGTTTTGTCATCCTCACCAGCTCATGGCTTGGTTTCCCTTATATTTATGTTCGTCACACCAACTTGTTTAATAACTTAGGTATTTCACACCAGCACAGTGGTGGTTGTTCATAATATAGCTCATGTAGGGCATATGGATCTTTGAAAGTTAAGTCATCACTGCATCTTAATTTCAAATGTTCTGAAGTAAGAGAAATAACTGACAGTTGCAGTAAATTCCTAAAAGTGATTTGGATTTTGCAGCCTCACTTTTATTCTGTCATGTTCTGTCAATACGTGAATCCAATGTGAAGGTGGTTTTACATTGTTTGCCTTCAGGTTTATCAAAAGCAGAAACCCAAGCTCTGACTAACTATGGCAGTGGAGAAGATGAGAATGAAGATGAAGAAATAGAATTTGAGGAGGGACCTGTTGATGTGCAAACATCACTACAAGCCAGCAGTGAAACTACAACTGAAAATGAACAGGTATCACCGAAGTTGTAAATGCAGGGCAAACCTAAACCAGTGCACAGCTTTTCAGTACGTATTTGTACGTACCTCAGTATTTCTTGTTACATTGTTTTCATACTAATGAAAGTAGAAGAATGATAAAATAAATTACAATAAAGCAATAGCTGCTACATAAAAAATGTGGCATTTGCCATCTGACTTTATTATTGGCATAGCTGATGCCAAGATGGACAGATGGACATGGACAAAACTAATGTTTAAATCTGCTATCAAAGAGAGAAAACGTTAAGCTGCAATAGAAAAGATGAGCTTTCAGAAAAGCATCATGTTTTAAACCATTAACTGGTTCTTTCTCTGTGTTTGTCGGCATCAAGTTCTAATTGGGCTTTCCTTTGCCGAAGCCATTGTCGATTGTATTCTAGCATGTCTTTCTTTGTCTGTCTTCTTTATTGTTGTCACCGGTTGGCTGAGGCAAGCCAATCACGGGGACGTGCCCTCTCCTATCTTTAAAATCCCCTTTTCCCCTGCACCAGGAGAGAAAGGGTTAAAAAGCAGAGATAGGAAAAGGAAGAAAAGATTTTGTGAGATGAGACCTCTGAACATTTGGAAAACTGAAACAAAGTTTAATAAAACTAGAACAAAATATATAATATGCAGGGAAAAAAACAATGCAAAATCTGAGGGTTTATACGGGATGGAGAAGCAAGGGTTAAAAGCGAGTGAGGGAGGAACGGCACCCGGCAGAGTCCAAAATGGTGCCGGCCACGTGGACGCTCTCGTGGAGTAAACAAAGGATCCGCGGCTATTACGAACGCAGGGCTCCAACGTGCAAAGCGCTGTTCCTACCAGTCTGGTTGTGCAGTTCCTAGAAGAAAAGCAGAGAAGGCAGCCCCGAGGCACAGGTCTTCAGCAGCGAGAGGGGTCTGTCCCAGGCGGCACGGGGGCTTCCCCGGCACACAGCTCCGCTCCACTCCGGCAGCGCGGGGGAGCGGCAGCCACAGGCAGGCAGGCAGGCACGGTCCAAGCCGAGGAGAGACAGCCTGTAAGGTCCCCGGAGCCAAACCGCGAGTCTTCCCGGAGAGAAACTGCAAGTCTGTGGCGCCCCTCGGAGTGCAAAGCCAGAAGTGTCCCGGAGGTCTTGGAGAGCAAAAAAACCCGAGAGCTGCGCCGTACGCACCTCTTAAAGGGACAGTACGCTCACGAGAAACTTTTACAACCAATGAAAAGGTGCTAAACGTAACATGGAAGGGAATAGTCCAATTGGTCAGTTTAAAACAAAACCTCCCGAACAGGTTTTTTTTCCTCAAACTGCCGCAATTGTATAGTAATTTTTTCTAGAACAATGGTGAAATGTTATTGGCTGCTATTGTATTTCACTGTTAGTTTGCCTAAAAACATTTGGATGTGTGTGATCTGGTTCTGGAGACTTGCCAATTCTTTACATTTCAGTAAATTAAAATTGACTTCTGAATCTTTTAAATTTTTGGTTTACTCAACAGCTGTTAGCATTAGGCAAGGATGTAACTGGAACATTTTACTTTAAATGTTAAAGCAATAGATCTTCTCAGTGGATCCAAAGAGTTTACCTGGAAAATACTATAGGGAAGAGAAGATTAAATGTTCAGATAAAGCACAGCATTATATATCAGCGGTAAAAGTTCTTAAAGCGTTGTTGACTAGCTGATGAATAGAGAGTAGAACTTGCTGTCTTTATTTCAAACTAGTGAAAAGATGAGAACATGGAGCAAGTGTACAGTGTGTTCCTAGTTAGCAAGGAGGAGTAAATTTGCCAATAAGCTATGAAGCTGATGAGAATTTGTTCTAACTTGTTTTCACTTTCCCCCATAGACTTCAAACCAAGAATTGAGTAAGACAAAAAAAAGTGAGACTTTGTCATCAGAACAAGAATGTGTTAAAGGTAAGCCCCGTGTGCAATAACTGAGAGAGAAACACTTCTACATGAATTTGCGTACTATGGTAATTATCGTGGACATTTCCTGTGATATATATATAATTAAGAGGAAGATGATCAGATTTGCAAGAGTTTACTGGGCTGGTTTTTTTTTTTTTCTTGAAACAGTATCAGTTGTCTAGATATATCTGTGTTGATACAGACACAGTAAAGCTTTTAAAGAGGAAACCTAGAATAATCTTACCTAGGTAGATGTGGTTGTGATGCTTGACAATTGCATGAATTTCAGTTGATTGTTGCAGCCCTTGGCACACAACTGTAGCAGAGTTAACTTGTCTGTTACAGCGACTTGATGTTTAGATTTGTCTGGTACTTGCTTTTTCTGCTTCTACTGTTTACTAGCAGTTGAAATCAATTTATATTTTAAAGATTAATCTCTGTGAGTAATCCTGTATTGTAACTGATGAGGAACTGAGAAATCATTTTCTGTCAAAAGACACAAACACTACTGGATGATATGAGTGTTACCACCTTCTCTTTTTCTGGGTTTTTCTGTTGGAAATACTGGCTTTGTTCTTGGTCTTTTTTCATAGACTAAAAGCAGTATTTGAGTAGATCCTATGTTGCCACAAGAATGTGGCAAAATGTTAAGGAATTTATTGTTCTGTCTTATACTTCCTTATACCTAGAATGAATATTTTTACAGTAGGTCATATAGTTCTGGAAGTTGTTTTTTGATTTTTATTTTTTTTTTTTTTCCCATAAAAAGCTGTATCAAGTCAGAAATTAAGCTGTATCCTGTCTTGAGATGATTGCTGATAAAAATAACTGATGCTTTATTTCAATCAGCTTTATGTTGATCTGAGAGACTATAATTCACTTCCATTGCTAATTTGAAGCTTTTGGATCATAATTTGTACAAAAAAAAAAAAATCTGGAATTTTTGTCTATTTTACTATACCTATTTAAAATGTAGTTTTGTGGTTTTAGGTGAACAAGATGTGGCTACAATTTTGCCTCATTACCTCAATGTCATGGAGAATACACCACCTTTAGCAGTCAGTACCCCAGAATCCTTTATAAGAGACAGTATGAAAACAGAAGAATCAAGCTCATCTTTACCAGTACATGGAACTCAAATACTAGATGCAACGTGTGTAGGAAACAAATCTGCTGCAAGTTCTGAAAGCTCCATGGCTGGTAGCCCTGATACGGAGTCACCTGTGTTAGTCAATGAATATGTGCGTATATTTCAGTAAAGATACATCCAAGAGAAATGCGAAGCTTTTTCTCTATTTCAGTGTTACTTCTAGTTTTCAGAGTTGTCTTCAGTTTTCATCTGCAAATTTGATATGGGCATTGCTTTTTGATGTATTTTATTATAGCAGTCAAAAATCTAGTTTTGGAGTGAAAAGTATTACTGTTCTCTTAAATGTCACGATTTTTATTAACAGGAAGCTGGTTCTGGAAATGTAAGCCAAAAATCCGATGAAGATGACTTTGTGCAAGTTGAAAACTTGCCCCTTAAACTCGCAGTATATTCAGAGGTATTTTGCTGTTGTTTGTGGGGTTTGTGTTGTTTAGAAGTGCACCTGCTAAATGTCTTATTTATCTAGACTGCAATAAGAATTATCCAGAATTTTGAGTTTTGCTTTATCTGTTAAAAAGGCAGATTTAATGAAGAAAATGGCATCGGAGGCCCAAACGAACAGTTTGTCTGATGAATTACTGGATGGAGGTGGAGCTCAAGATCAAGAATTAGTAGGAGATGCCCAAAGTTTGAAAGAACCTGGTAAAGATTATTTTCTAAATCCTCTGCGCCTATTGGGAAAACATGAGAGAATTGGCCCAGAATTTAACTAATCTTGTTATGACTGATTGAAGTAAGGAATTATCGTGGTGCTGAAAGAATATCCTTTTTTGTTACACATTTGCAAAGATTTTGCCTTCCATGTTCCTCCTATATACTTCTGCTAGATTCTGTGGCTAATGAAGTCGTAAAAATTATCGTATGTAATATGTAGTTTTCTGCTAGTGTAGCTAGTTCCAATTTCTCAAACAGTATATAAGCTGATGAAAATACTTTTTTTTTAATGCAGTTGCAGTGATAGCATAGGATTTTCCAGAATAGAGTGTGAAGGAAGGGGCATATTTCCTTCCATTTCATTCACTGCCCATGACCATTCTGTTGTCATAGCTGTGCTAGCAGAAGTCTGTCATGCCAGTTGGGAGAATACTGACCCATATGCCCGGTGTGGGAACAGTCTGGCTGAGAATGCCATGCCACGCTGTTAGGGGTTGAGCTTCCGAGTAGAACTCAAGGTCCCTAACGCTGCTTAAATCCCTTATTGATACAGGGGAAAGGGAAACAAAACTCAAATCTCGGAATATATGGATGGGAAACTGAAACAAACTTTTAATAAAAATTCTAAAATGCTATCATATCACACAACTATATATTAAATGCAAAACAGGAAAAAATACAGTAAGAGTTAAAACACTGCAAAGGGAGGAAAAGGGAAAAACTACAATTATGGCTGATTGGCCCTAGGCCAGGAGATGACGTCATGTCAGGATGGTAGCTCAGAAGATGGCGTCTATCCAAAATGGCATCGGGCCAAGTGATTAGAAGTTTTTAACAGCTTAGAGAAGTATTTTAACGAGTTCGCGGGGAGACCTCTTTCCAGTGTCTGTAAAAGAAAATTTCAAGGACACTCCGGACCGAAGCGGCGGCAGCTTCAAATGCGGATAAGGAGAAGCCCTCGCGGCCAGAACGCGAAGGGGGGTGAGCTTCCCCTGCGTCCGAATCCAGCGGTAGATTCTTGCTGAGTGAGAAATATCTCTTCTCTTACCTGATATGAGCGAGAGAGATGCTGACTGAGTCCCACAATAATTCACAGTAGAGCTGGGCCGATAGACAGAAACAGTTCTAAGTTAGGCCCCGGGTGGAGGGGGCAGGCCGCAGGCTTTCGGCCTGGACGGTAGCCAGCCCTCTTGCTGTGGCTCTTTCTCCGAAGCTGTCCAGTGTCCAAAGAGGAGGAGACTCCTCCTGGCTGCAGGTTTTAAGGAGTATCTGCCGGAAGAAATCTTTTGACCTGCACTTTTAGCCAATGTGATGCCGGGTTTATGGAACTTGTATGAAATAATCCCGATACTCTATTGGGCACATTTCCAAAACAAGGAAGTCTTGGCTCAAACCGTGACACACACAAAATTTGGTAGCTAGCAACTAAGCCATTCTTAATCTGTGTATGGGGGTGGCTGTAACTGTTCAAGTATGCCATGGCTGAAAATGCTTGTGGAAAAAAAAGGTGAGGATGAAATATTTCATCAAGGTGCTTTAATGGATGCTTACAAGAAGTTGAAATGGGATCAAGAACTGTGTTTGATGCCTTGTAGCTGTTAGACAATAATGAGTATACTCTTTATTTTACAGAAACTTTTGGAGCTCAAAGTGCATGAGAATAACCTGAAGATACCTGCATTTATAAACTCCATGTATACAAATGCATATGGAAGATCAGCACTAATTTCCCAGAATTCTGGAAGTGTATAAAAATGTAAAATTTCCTGATGCACTGCCTCTTAGGATAGGTATGCTAACTTCTGCCTGTGGCAGTTTGAACAGCTGGAACTGAATCCTCTTATAATCAGTTTGGTGCACTGTTCTTTTCCTGTCTTAATCTTTTTTTATTTTTTATTGTGACTTGTTTAGTAATTTTAAAATTGTTCAAATGGTAGTTTTAAATAAAGTTTGGACTTGTCTGTAAGTATGTCTTTCAAAACATTTTCCTCTGGCTTACAGAGTGGTATACAATTTGTTGTTGGAAGTTAACTGACCTGAAGTGTTGGCATGCTTGTAGCAGTTTGTTACTCCTGTTCGGAGGAATACTGCTAATTTTCCTGGGACAAGAAACTCTTGTCCCACTTTCTCCATCTGTTACAAATATGAAGTTTAGACACAGTACAAACCTACATGTTTCCCTTATAGCCTAGAATATAACTGGTCTGTTAAAAAGTTCCTGTTTATGGCCTGTGGAATTAATTTCTATCAGCCCATTTATCTGAGGTGAAGTAAATACCCTGGGTTTGTAGTTAACTGCACAAACCATCTGTGTTTTTCTGCATTTTCGGTTTTGGACTTTCAGTATGCAAAGGGAGAAACTTCTGAAAATTTTAGTATACTTCTACAGGTAGCACTTAACATTGCTGCAATTGAAAGCCTGTAAAACCTGTTCCTAAAGGATTTGACTTTTAAAGAGTTTTCATGTAGAAAGGAAGAAATCTAGAAAATTACAATTAAAGTTAATGTTTAAAGTCAGCACCTAATGAAGTCTTATGGCAAAGGCAGAATTAGGATTGTAGAAAAGTAGATTGGAAAACTTAAATTTTCTTTACTTTGAGAGTTGTAAATAACAGCAAGTCATAGAATTGAGCTAGAAATAACTTATTCAGTATATCTACTGCATTAAACATAAGGCTTTTCTTGAAGCAGTTAAGAAGCAATGGTCATCTTTAGTTCAGGTTAGTCTTCCTTTTGAGGTTAGTGTAATATGGCTACATGCTGTGGGAGACAGTCTAGTAACAGTGAAGTCTAAATATGCCTGAAGTTTGAATAAAATGAGAGAGTGATTCTTCTGTGACTTCTTTAGTTTGTTTTGGGTGTCTCCAGGTCTTATATGTGAATTTTGAAAAGGCAGATTGCTATCACATGCCTCTCATCTCCAAAGACAAAAGTATATCAAAAGGTTTGAAGACAGTTTAGGTACTGAGCAGGCTTTAAACTCACAGTGATACTGTATGCAGAAAAAACTTCACAACTTTGAGGACAGAGCAAATACATTGTGACAACAGCAAACCTATGAAAGTGAAACAAAATTCAAGTTTTTAATCACTAACTTGGCACAAGAATTATTCACTAGTCCTAAAACAAGACATTTTCATAAAGTAGATTTGTGTGTATGAGACAAATCTAGTTTACATTGTACATGGTCAAACTCTAAGCTCAAGAAATAGCATGAGCTCACACCATTCCTGAATTCTTTCCCTGGAATTGTAAGGTGATCAGTGCACTGAAATGGTATTTCTTTGGTCATACTTTCTCTCTACCCTTTCTTCACAGAACAGTAGGGTGGCAGGGACCTCTGGAGGTCATCTTGTCCAGCACCCCTGCTCAAGCAGGGCTATTCAGAGCTGGTTGCCCAGGAGGCTTTTGAATATCTCCGAAGTGGAAGACTCTATGACCTCTCTGGGCAACCTGTGCCAGTTCTTGGTCACTTTAACAAAAAAAAGTACTTCCTAACATTGAGTGAACCTCCTGTGTTTCAGGTTGTGCCCTTCTAGTCTACTTCCATTATCCATTGCTCAAGTAGTAGAATTGCTGAAGAAGTTAACCTCTCTGTATTATGAAGACAGTCCTTTTACTTGTATGTAATCCAGTTCAAGTAGAATGTGTTTTCCAGCAGTAGTAGAGATCTTGCTTAAAAAGGTTACAGGAGCATGGGTGAATGAGATAAGAGAAGCAGATCCTTCTGCTTCCTCACAAATCTGGACCAAAATTAATGCTATATTTTACTGTTCAGTACTATCCACAGTTCTTCACTACAAAGACAGTTCTGTGGAGCAATGAGTACAAAGAATTCAGATAATTATTTTTGAGATGAAAGTTAAAGAGGCCAGAGCTGGTTCTCTTCTATAGCTAACACAGTTTATAACAGCTCTTCACTTAGAGGGCAGTTGCTGTATGTTACTGCCTGTTAACCTGTCTGTTACTGTCATATAGTGAATAACCTACAAAACAATAGAACACACTGGTATGGAGAGAAAACAAATGATTTTGGACTTTGACTCATTTTCAGTACTGGAAGTATCTGCTGCTTCTGGGAGCAAGATGAAATAATTAATTTCTTACAATAGATTGCAACATTGCTTTAGGAATGTGATTTTAATCAGACCCCATTGTATCCTGAGATGATTCGTGCTCCAAAACTAATTAATTACAGCATTCACAAATTCTAAGCATTAAGACAACAGAAAACCCGTAGTAACTTTGGGTTGCTTTTGCTGCAGTGCTGGTATTTTGAACTGCAGTTACCTACTACAGTATTACTGTCTTGCATAACAGCAAGTTCAGACAAAACCCTTCAGTGGTAAACTTCGAAGAACATAAGTTTAACTATTAAGCTAACTGTCTTATTTCAAAAGCAAGCCTTCACCCATTCTATACAAGTCATACATATTCATGCAGTACTATTTATTCAAAGACAGACTGGAACATTTCTTGCCCTACTTTAATATAAGCTTCTCTTTCTTCATTTGTCATGAGAGACACAAGCTCTGGATTTTCACTAACTTCACTGTATGAATGAGGCTCACCAGCTACCATTAAAATAGGACCTTGTGTTTCCTGTTCCTCGTCTTGCTCAAAGTTACCACCTGCTTCTTTCATTCCTGCTCTTCTTGAGAGCTTGTCATCTTCAGACTCACTAGCATCACTGCCTGATTCAGGTACCTTGCTTTTCACAACAGGAGCCTGCTCTGTGCCAGACGATGACTTGGATTCATGGGTCAGAAGAGTCTTGATGATTTCGTGTTCAGTGATAGTTTCTTTAACACTTCCCTCAGAAGCATTTACTCCTAATACACAATACTAAGTGTTAGAGGTTTCAAGAGTTTACAGTTACCACAGGCATCCTACATAAATGATTTTTTCTACTCTGGACCTTTTTTACCCACTCTTTAGAATTATCTTGAAAGTACAGGCATTTCCAAGAGCTTTCCACTTCAAAGATTACCACTAATGTTACAGCATGGTTAGAGCCAAAAATTTCAGGACCTAGTACCTGACCTCTGGCTTTAGGAATGCTGCCTAGATCAGTCTAAAGACTAGTTTTTAGAAGCTAAGACCTGATAGAATAATGCTTCAGTTCTGCAGTAGTGACTATATTCTAAACCAAGCTCACTACATTTTCAGTAGGAAAGCTAAATTTAAATGGAGTAAGGCTGCTCAGTTTAAGTATTTGCTCAAGCTTAGAACTTACCAACACTGTTGTTGGCTGTTATTGTTCCTTCCAAGGTGCTCTGTGACATCCAGATAGGTTGTTCTTTAGTTACTTTTTCTCTTGTTTTCTTCTTGGGTTCAGAGTCTTGGACATCAATAACCACGTTTTGTGTATACATGTTGCCAAAAGAGGAACCTGTGTTGGCCCATTTTTCAGGTCGGCTGCAGGATTCCAGCACACTTGAACCCACTTTCTGGTCAAAGCTGAAATGTCACCCATTTTGGAGAGGTTAAATTCATGCAAGAACCGCCCAAGTTCCCATTCAAAAAAAGATTAAAAATAAGCATGTTTTGTCAGCAGACTAACAAGTGCTCTATATCAAAACAATTTTCATTCCCTGTTACCTCATCTCAGAGGCAAATGGTTCTGAACTCTTGAAACCTCTGCATGGTCCCTTCAGTAGTGCATCTCTGAATGAAGCACACCGATAGAGAAATGTTACTTTCTCACAGAAAGGGTTGTGAATGTTAGCTCAAGGAGAAGTCTGGAAAATCAATTACTTTAATTTAAAAAAGTAACAAAAATAAAACTATAAATGCATAACAATAATTTAGAATGCCTTAGATATGACAGGCTTCTTTGTACTTACTGAACAAAGAACAGAGTAGAAAGCAGGCTGCAAGTTCAGTATTTCAAAGATTTTACAACTGGAAAGTTGATGGGGGAGTTGTATTGATCAGAAGTGTATACCTTTCTGATAATTCTGGTATTTCTGTTGGCTGAGGCTCCAGCAAGTCATACGGCAGAACTATATCTTCAGTCTCACGCAGTAGCACAAAGATAGGTTCAATCTGCTCGTTGAATTTCGCTAGCAAGGTTCGAGCGTCACGCTTGGGAAGTGCTGAGGCATCTTCTTCCACTTCAGTGTTGCAGTAAGTGCAGCAGAAAGTCTCTGCAACATTATCCAAATTGGAGATTCTTGTGTCCATATCCCATCTGGACAACAACCAAAATATTCTGACTTTATCCATTTGTGCACTAGGGGAACCTGAGTTGTAAAGGCAAGCCTTTTTTCTTTTTTGTGAAGGACTGCTATTCAAGAGAGAAACACACTTGCTATACAAGAGAGAAACATTTATATTGGGAGAGA
Source organism: Bucorvus abyssinicus (assembly GCA_009769605.1). Taxonomy (NCBI): domain Eukaryota; kingdom Metazoa; phylum Chordata; class Aves; order Bucerotiformes; family Bucorvidae; genus Bucorvus; species Bucorvus abyssinicus. The sequence continues at coordinate 33,087,111 of CM020026.1, forward strand.
ACATTAAGTTGGCTAGACATGGAGTACCATCAGATAGTAAGGTTTATTTTTTTCTTCTCTGATTCTCATGTTTTTTTCTTAGTTGATAATGTAAGAAAAAAAAGACTTTTGCAATCATAAATAGCATCTGGTTTTAGCTGTTCAGAGTTCTGAAGTTCAAAAAGACTCATTTAGAGTCAAAACATGCTAAAAACTTATGTCTTAAACATTAAAAATTAAAGCATATTCTATTAAAATGTATCACCAGCCTCGATGTTTGCGTTTCAGTAACTTGACAAAGTTCCCTCCATTTAGAACAAAGGGGTGATTTTGCTAACTGTCTGTACACTAATTTCACCTTTGACATTTCAAGTTGGTTAGGTAAAGCTCATCCTCCCTGGCTGTGGCACCCTTTCCAGATACCATGACCCAGATGTTAACAGAGTAGCTGTGCTTAGAGTAATGTATTGCAATATGATGCCATTTTAACTCCTTTTGAAAGAGTGCCCTCGATTTAGTAATTTTTATTTCAGAGAAGAGAAACACGCAAGCTCTGATGCCACTTCTGCTGTGGATGTGTCATGTTGCCCCGGGAGGAGCCTGAGGGTCCCTGTTTTCCTGCACAGGAGTGACAGAACGCCTCTCCTCTGATGCCAAGCTGCAATAGGCTTAGTACAGTAGGTGGCTGCAAACAGTTCTATCCATCTTGTCCAACTCTTCCATCAGAGGAATTGATCAAACGTATTAACTAACAGATTTCAAATGGAGTAAAGTGAATACTGTATTCTTATTTCCATATGAGGAAGTGTGACTCACAAGACTTGGGTGAGTAATCTTAAACTAGGTTAAGTGTCTTGTTCATAGCAAAGCTGAGGCCTGAAATCTGATTCCCAACCCCAAGTTGTATATTCAAGGTTATTTTTCCTCTTGCTCGGCCTCTACCAAGACAGCTTTTCTCTTACCCTCACTTCCCAGCTTCTCCTGTTCCAGGCCCTTGTCCACCAGCAAACAAGAAGTATACCCTAACAAACATGCTTTTATTGCAGTGTTTGCACATGAGCAAATTTTGTGCTGTCAGAGGTATTCAAGAGCAAATAAGCACTGTAAGCAACATACCTGTAAATACATCAAAGAGCTGATTGACTTCCAGGTCTGTGTAAGTGCTGGAGCAAGATGGACATTTAAAAGAGGATCTGGTAGTTGAATCCCGCTCATCTGCTTCTATTTTCCGGCGTACATGGTCCAGTTTGTATTTTATCACATCCACCAGCACCTTGTAATTGATGTAATAGTAATTGTGCCTCATGCTCTTCCCGTCAGGCCCTGTTTCAACTCGCATGCGCAGCTTCACAAACTTGTCTGCCTTGAGCGTGTTGAGGATAGTACGCAGTTGTTTACGTTCATACTTGAGCAACTGTAACAAGTCGTCCTCTTTCACGCAGGGGTAGCGGATCAGTATATCAAGGGCCAGAGAGTACTCCACTCCATAGAAACCACGCACTATGTATTTGGCCAGGCGCTTCAGGGCTGCCGGGACCTCAGTGATAATATTTTGCTCTTCCATCAGGAGCTGAAACACTGTCAGAAAGAGAAGTGCTGTACAACAAACAGAAGAGAGGTGAGATGTTAGTGAAGGTATAAAGCAGGTCATTTGCCACACTGCACTTCTGCAAGAGTTTTCATTTAATAGTCCGATGTAAAATCCTTAACCTGCACCTGGGGAGGGGAAGGTGTCAATAGATATCAAAGGTTACCTAATCGTGGAAGTATGATGATTACAGCTGAAATGTTCATGTCCTCCTGTATAAAAAACCCACAGAAGGTGTTTAGGAAAATGGAAAGTTCGTAATAATTCTCTTTACTGAAGATAGCACAGATAACTTGCATGTCTAGGTCTGCCTGAAGTACCTGCTTTCATTCACAGCCAGCCAGGTAAGATCTGAAGTGAATGCTATATGCCTTCAAAAGTAAAGCTCAAGACACAAGCTGGACAAGAAGTCTTTAGCTTAGTTCATAACAATATGTGCCCTCACTCAGTACGAGGTGTTTGGGTTTGCACCTGCTTGTTCCACCATACTACATCACCAGGGAACAGTTGTAGCAGAACATTTTCCTCCTTAGTACTCTTCTCCCCTGTAGAATTAGGGCTTCCGGCAATCACCAGTTACTAATCCCATGAACTAGAATGTAACTAATTTTAATCAGTCCAACTGTCCTGTTTCTTATTTGTAAGGAGTGGAGGGAGAAGAAAAAATTTGAGGTATGTTTCAATAAAGCCGCATCCCAATTCCCTTCTTTGAGGCATGTTAAAATCCTACAGTAGCAGTTGATACAGCAGCCTCTAGCCCAGTTGCATTGCAGAGAACTGTGCAATGTGCAACCACATAGTGCTGGTGCAGCCACTGGATCAGAAGGTGGGCAGGTAGTGGGATGGCGTGGTACATTGCCAGCACTGGCACCCACTGCTGAGGGGCACTTTGCTCAAGACCTAGTAATTGTATGTAACTACATAAAGTTTCTAGGTGACCTTCATCAGACATCCTATTAAACAAACAAAACCTATTTGCAGTAGCCTGGTAGTTGAGCCGTAATTAAATACACATCTCACAGGGGAAGCACTACCTCTTCGATAACCTAAACCAATGTAAACCTGCTAGCATAAGGCTGGGAACCCTAAAGGCAATAGCATCACACTGACCTAAATTTCCCATGGGAAGAGTGGGGGAGCACTGGAATAGGCTGCCCAGGGAGGAGGTCAAGTCTCTAGACTTCAGGTGGACAAGAACCTGAGCAGCCTGACCTCGAGGTTAGTTGTGCCATGAGCAAGGGTTAACCAGATGGCCTCCAGAGGTCCTGTCTAACTTAATTTATTCTACTCCAACTGAGTTACATTTTGAGAGTTGGCTTCTCCTTACTATGGAGAAGCTTTGAGAATATCAGTCAGTTCCTTGACAGTCCTCTGACTGTAGAAGATCATTTCTATGCTGCTTCACAAAAACCCTGAGGAAGAAACTTTTTTTCCCCCCATTATTAATTTTACTCTTTCACTTCTCTTTTGCCCTCATCCTCAAAAGTGCATCTGACTGTCACATGTTGGCAGGGCAGTAGCTCATCGCATGACTAGACAATATTCCTTCCGCAGGCAGGAAAGCACAGGACCTTGCCCTTGTATTCAACCAAGTCTCCCAGAAGCTAAGTCCTGCTCTTGCTGCAAGTCAAGCCCTAGCAAGGGTATGACACACCATCTGTGTACATGCATGCAGATGTGCCTTTGGTGGGACAGGGACATAGTCTAGGGAAGAGTCAGGACCTCCATCTGCTGAAAAGAGAAGTTTAATAAAATCTTTTAGACTGCAGTCCCATCTCCACCTCTTTCCTTGATGGATGAACTACCTCAAGCTGCCAGTGTATTTTCTGCCAGATAAAACCATACACACACCTACTGGATAAGAAGTTAGTGAGCAGCACCATCGCTGTCCTTGAGCCACTTGACCATGTTCATCCCACAGCTACACTCAGCAGACAACTTTCCCCATCTCCAGCAAAGGCTCTTTGCTCTTAGAACTGAGTAGGCTTTCCTTTGAAGTCAGGGTAAGGATATGCAGAGGAGATGATCTATATATTGAGAATACCCAAGAAGCTTCAGATAGCAGAGAAGCTACCAGTGTTCAGGACAGCTTATATTTACTGCTCCTGATCCAGGGCAATGGGCTGGATTCCCACATCTACTCTCCCTTGTTTTAGCCCCAGGGGCACTTGAGCATAAACCACAAGATTTCTGGAACGCAGCAGACAAACATCAGACTTGTTACACAGACAAATGTACTAACTTAGCTAAAGACTTCTCTCATTTCCTATTTCTGGCCTTACAAATTTGGAATTTGTTTCTGTGTAGTGGCTGGTACACAACAGGAAGGAAGGATGGACGGTGTCCTCAGCCAGCTCCCAACTAAGCCTTGTCCTACACTGTGGGAAAACCCTTGACAAGCCCACAGAACAGGGCCACTGTAGCCTCCAGCACAGCCCCAAAGGAAAGCAGCCATCATGGTGTTTCTGTAGCCCGGTCCAGCCCCACTGAGGAGCACTAAGCACAGCCCCAGCACCTGTACCAGATACAGTGCAATTAGTCTGGGCCATCATTTCAGAAAGGGCCAAGGAGCCTGCTGCATGGAGTAGTTTTATATGAACGCCAGTTGGATTGTGGCACTCTTAAAAAAAAGATCAAACCCACTTCTGCATCTAGTCCTTGGCTAATGGGGGCAGAACCCTAATGCTTAAAGGACTTGTATTAGGAGAAGGTCTCGTGACTAATTTTGCTTACCTTAAGTCAAATACAGAATGAAATAATTTCATAAGGAGTGTGGTAAGTAGAGGACATAATTAAGGAAGAAGGAGGACCTGAACTGTAAGCTTGAGGTTTGCTGACCTATCAATTCTCTGAACAACTCCTTATCCCAGACTTGCATTACATACTTGCATCTCTAAAGCAAGCAGTACTCTGAAGTGCTAGGAAGTCTGTACCACGCTGAAGTGCTTCTGAGCGCCTTGATGTTAAAAGGTCTTCAGGTCCAGAGAAAGGAAAAGGGAAAGAAAAGAAAAACCCACCCACCCACAAAACACTCACCCCACCCACACAACAGAACAGCCCCATATATAAACATACAGCGTAAATATCATTAATATATCCTGGGACACGAGTGAAAAGCTTTTTTCAAGAAAAAGATCCGTAGAACCCACTGTCCATTTTCAGTGTCAATTTAGATATGGAAGCCTTTGGTTCAATGTAAAAAGAAACAGCTTCTTTTAGAGAAACATCTAGATTCACCCTAAATAAAGAGCATTCATGGAAAACACAAACCCCTCAAGAAGTGTTCCTTTAAGCTACGAAAGAACCAAAACTGTATGTATTTTATAGTAAAAACTACATAAAATCAAAACGGGGGGGAAGTGTTCTCTGCAGCCTTTAGTATATTGGAGGTTGTATTTCTTCAGTCCACTTTGAAACACTTCTCCATCTTATAATTGCCAAATGTGAAGTCTCGCAATACAGGAAAACTGCTGATTTTTAAAAGCTATTGGGCAGTTTTCAATTCACAGGCAGCAGTTCTCCTTTAAGAGGAGCTTGAGACTACCTTTACCAAGGAAAGGAGGAGGAAGAGGAGCAGCTCCCCACAGAGAGGGACAGGGCTTTAGACAGGAGTCTGTTCTGTAGCTGAGCTACAACCTGCACTAAGGGGAGACAGATATTTTGCTACTCATGTAGATCTTTCCCTTTTTTCCAGCTGATAGCATGTATGAACAAGGTATCTTACAAGTCAGTCTAGCTTCTACCTTTAGCCCTTTTTAAGTTCTTATTTTTATGAAGGTAGGAGCTGCCGCCTTATTAGATTGATTACTTTTAAGATTATTCAGTAACTTGAAGCCTGAGAGGCTCTTCCGCTTATAGTTAATACAGACCCATTATAATCTTCATCAAGGAGAGAGAAATGCAATGCCTTGTTTTCCCATTAGAGGAACTACCTTTAGGATCCTCTTTTTGCTTTGGGACACCTACGCAGAGTTGTTTATTGTGCTAGCAGGCAGCTACCAAAAGCAGAATTTTAAGTTAACAGGCACCATATAAAGCAAGTTCTGCAAGGTTTCTCTGAAGCTAGTTGTTTAATTAACATTTTACTTGAGCTGCCTGAGAAGGCAAACTGCCCATCTCACACTTCAAAAGGCATTAAACCAGACAGATATATTAAAGCAGTCTTTTGCGAGACTTCGTATAACCACATCATTTGCCAAAGAAGTTAAAAACCTTATTGTTACCTCTCTCGTACAGGCAGAAAACCTCAGGCTGATTCTATGGAATTGCTCCTTTTCTAAGAGCTCCAAGTAACTGCAAAACCAGCTTAAGTATTTCCCAGCCTTTTCCCAGACCTATCTGTGATGAGCCCTGATTATCACCCATCTGGAGCAAAAGAGTCCCCAGATGACATGTCATTACCAATTGAGTTGAATCATGATAAAGCTATAAATCCTAATGCGCAATGAAATCCACCTGCAACAGGCAAGGACGGAAAACCTAAGTGACTGCAATCTTTGATTAGCGTTTCTATTAGCATGACTTTTAGAAAAGTAAAAGTAACATAACAACCTTTTCTTTGTTGTTGCAAACCAAATATTTAGTATAGGTAATTTACAAAATTTGTATTTAGAAGCTCTCATAACCAAACAAACCTGGAAACTTGAATATCTTGCAAAGAAAAAAGCTCAAATGTATACATTTATTAGTTTTTGCATTTTTACTTATTAATCTTTTTAGGTATTTTATGTCTTCAAAAGGATGCTATTATTTCCTTTCATGATTTAGCCATCTGTGTTTAAAAACAATGTTGAAAGAAGACATGTTGCAGCATGTATTGTGCTTTTGTCACTGCTGCATGTTGCTGGAACTCTAACTCTGCAACTTAACTGGCACATGGGGCCGTGCAGAGCCCTAAAGGTGCAGGCTCTTGTCTGTCTGGGACTGTTTTTGGGACTGGTATCTGTAAATGTGTCTACAGAAGGTAGTGCCTCTGAGAAACAGTCAATACCAGAAACGAAACCTCATGTTTTAGCAGCTGTAGTAAGAATTTAGATTTGAAAATACTTCAGAGGTCTGTGACTGCAGTTTAGAAGCTGCAGGAACAGGTGACTATAAAAAAATTCCTGAGATTAGCTCTGCTCTTGCTTGTGATTCTTAGCAGCAGGGATCAGTTTCATGCCTTACACTAGGAAAAACCCTACTACTACTCTTTTTTGTGCCATTAAATAAAAAACTATTTGGTGGATACCCACAGCTGAGAAGCATAATTGGCACAAACCTTTAGCTGCAAATTTAAAATGGTCACACATGTAAAGTTAAGCAGATAAACCTCATTCCAGTGGTTCTTGAGTATGCTCCTTTGCTGTCATGTTATACTAGAAAATGCAAAGGAGCAAGTCTACTTGCTGGTACCTGTTGTGTTTAGTCTGTGGGAAATGTTTACAATGAATAATACTCATGGTTTTCTTTGCTGAGTGTTTTGAACAGGGACAGTGTAACCTTGTGCTGTTATTCACGTGACAGCCCTCAGCCTGTGCATGGAGGTGTGGAAGCGGATCACAAGAAAATGCAGAACAGCTTTCTAAATTATGGAGAGTGATGGTCTGGCTGGTAACACCCCTTTCAGGAAGAGGAAACACAATCACCTTTGCAAGCTGCAGCTCGAACCACTGCAGTTGTTCAGCAAGGACAGTTAACCTCTATGGAGCAGAGGTAAACCGCCATACAGTGCAGGTGCTGCTCAGCCAGGTGTCTGCCTGTTGGGTGGCTGGGAGGCAATTCTGTACTGGCTCATGCTGTGCTGCCTTTGTCCTACAGGCTCAGAGTGGGCGTGAAAGTCACAAGCCAAAACCCCCCAAAAAACCAGTGTGGTTTGAGCAGGTACACCTGACTGTGGGAAGCCTTGGCACCAAGGGCCGTGGGAAGCTGGGTTTGTGCTAGTCTGTTGTTGTGATGTTGTGTAATAGAGACATTACTGAAAGCAGGAGCTTGAAACGGGCTAGGCAAAGTCGCCTGGCTTCGTTTCAAACGCCATTGGGTGGCTGGGATTTTTATCTCGAATGGTATGGGCATGCACTGCACTCACAGGCGACTTGAAGAAAAGGAGGTGGATAATCAACTGAGCAGTCTCAGGTGGCAGAGATAAACATGGAGTCTGATGAGAGGTTGAACGAGAAAATTACTGTGTTGTTTCAGGGAGCAAAGCTGTACTCAAGATCCTCACAGAGGACATACGGCATGTTTTACCTGTTGGCAGAGCAGAGGTTGGTGTAGAGGGCCTGGTGGGAGGTGATGTGCACCTTAGGTAAATGGGAGCTACTAAAAGTTGCTTTATTGTCCTCTCCAGACTGAACAGCTGCTGTTCTGCCTTTCCCCAGACCAGCACGTGGAAGCTATGTTCTGCTGTATCTTACATTCTCCACACCAACTGATTTTAAAAAAGAAAGAAAATCTCTAGCTGTCTAGTTTTTACATTCAAGCACTGCAAAATAGGAAAACACCAGGATTACAGTAAGTGCCCATATGTAACCTGCTGCCCTGGATACGCAGGGCTCATGAGCAGACAAGTACATCTCCCCTCTTTTCCCCCATGCTGTCCCTTTCACAAAGGCTCTCCCTCAGCCAACGTGCAGGATGTTAACATTCAGCTCTCAGTCTGTGGCCCAGAGCCCTGCTCATGTTGTGAACCATCCAAACCTTGCATTGCGATGATTCATCTTCTTATCAGCTTTCCTATGGTGCTCTCCCTGTATTGCTCAATTCCACAATCCTTGAAGGCATGCTGGTGTCAAACTAAATCAACTTTGTCTGAGGGCTTTAGGCCTCTTTTTTGGATTAGTTTATGTGGTAATCTTGCTGATGTCTAGAAAGATAGAGCATATCGTGCCTGTGTACAGAGGGGGCTCTGAGGTACAGAACTTGAAACCAAGATAGCTGGGTAATTTTGAGACCCTGAATGTTTTACAGCACTTGATGTGATTGCAGCGTAGCTCCCTCTGTCTCGATTGCCACTGCGACTGGTACTCCCAAAATACAACCCCTGGTATCACAGACAGGGTACTGGTCAAGCAACACAGCCTTGCACATGCAGCACCTGGCAGAAATAGGGTGAGCATTCAGCTGTCCCAGCAGGTACGTAGACCTGCCTGGTCTGTAACACCATCCTTTATCTTGCAAGGCATTATCTTCATTATCTTATTTACTGTCTTGAAAGCCAGAACATAGCAGGCGGCTTTCTCCTTTATTATGCCATCCTCATTCATCACAAGAACGCAGTCTGTCCTGTGCAGCGAGGGAAACGAGTGAGCTCTCGTACAAAGCTCGTACAAAGCTCATACAAAGAGACTGTATCTCATCCAAAAAGTAGGGGGAATGAATGGCTGCTACGGTTGTTGGCTTCTGGATGCTTCACATCTTTAGTATACTTTTAATGTAGCTTATCTCGCTTTTAAATCTAAAGAATGGCTGCTTGGGATAATATGTATTTTTAATGTCAATATTCTTTCTTAGGATCGGTTTTGATCTACTGTCTCTCAGCATAACTTGAGGAAATGTGGTAACAGCAGTTACTAACCACACAGACTGCTGCAGGAGGGGGTGGTGGGGAGAGGCACAGTGTGGCTGGGGCTTCAGGTGACAGCAAAGGAATGTTGCTAGACCTTCACAGCCTGGCACTCTCTGCTGTCTTCCTGTTCTGTTTTACTTCTCTTTCCTCTGACATCTCCTGACACTCTGGCTTCTGCTTCTCTCTTTTTTCCTGTTTTCCACTCTCTATCCAGTTGCCTCTACTTTTTGCCCCCTGGTTCATGCAGAAGGCATGCCTTCTGCAGCTGACCGTGGCTATCTTAAAAGAACTGTTTCCAGCTCTCAAGGGATGGTGCATATACACCTCTTGCAGGAATGCAGATGTAGCATTTTGGGAACTCGGTTGATGCAAATCATAAGTACTCTAAGGTTTAAATACTGGTGTAATTCAGATGGTGGGTGTAGCCTGAGAAAAGTCGATGTCTCAGCCAGACACCTCCAGGTACCAGAATTAAAGGTCCGCTTTAAAAACAAGATGACAGTTCAGCACTTTGCCACAACTCAACGCTTGTGATCTGTTTTTTTTTTACGACACACAAAACATTTTTTTTTTCTTGTTTATTTTTCTTAACTAGATGAACCATTTTCACTGAAGTATAAAGCGGGGAAAAGTCTAGGGATTAATTCTTTCCTACATGGGGTATGTGCCTACTAGAGGAAGCTTAGCAAGATTAAAAGAAAGACAAAACTAATAGTGGAAAACCTTAAGCAAGCCTTATGACTGGAGTTACCTCAGATACAGAATAACCAACCGAGACAGCCTCGCTACTGGGATTCTTCCACTGCTCACGCATAACCCTTGAGCTACAAGACCAAATTTTGCAAAACAAATGAGAATAAGAGAGATTGTCCCACATACAACTAATATTATTCAGAGCTGATTCACTGAAGATCAGAAAATGTCCTGAGTACAGTGCTTCTCAGCATGTAAACAGACCAAGTCCTTTAATTACTGTCCTCTCTTCTAAGTAACAGAGTGTGGGAGCAGACTCAGCTACAAAAAACCTTTACAATTTTTGATACTGCAAGTTATGATGTTCTGAAAACCTGGTAGACAGACTTAGAGGGAACAACTGCATGGTCTGCTTGCTTCTTGATCACAGTGTCTGGCCAATCAGTACATTTTGTTTCTGGGCTCTTTTAATAGTCAAAGGCAGTTTCTTGTAAAATGCATAAATATCTGGAGTTTTCTTCCCAAGGCAAACTGTGGTTCCTGCCACTGCTTTGATTGAGCATTACTCTTTCTGGCTCATCTTGCTCTTCTGGTGCAAAGGATGAGAGGTTTTGCTGCCTGGAGAGCTTGGGTGTGTCTTTCTCACCAACACTTCTGGTGCTCTAAAAGCAGAAGAGAGTCCATATGACAATCCGTGGCATAAGCAGGTCATTTGCCTGCTGTTGCTATTAAGATGAAATCCAAGTTTTTGAGCTTTTTGTTTGCATTTCTTTCTTTCTCCTTCCATCTGTATCCCAAAGAACTGGCTGTGTGAATGTGGGACACGTGTTTGGGCTGGAAGGGAGGACTTTGTTGTTAGTTGTGGTGCCTGCCTAAAGCTGTCAGCTGCTCCCTGTCAGTCCACTCTCCATCGTGGCTGCTCAAGTCTTCCGTTGACTCGTGCTGCTTTCCTCACAGATACTTTCCAGGACATCTGTGGGCACTGCTCCGGAGTTTTGCTTCTAAGCAAAGACTTAACTTGTAACGGACTCTAATGCAAACTCACTTGCATAAGTGTCCCAAAACTACTGCTTGATTTTGATAGATCAAATTCCTTTTCCAGATTCTCCTGTCCTCACTAGCTGCCAACATTTTGCCTTTTGACACGGGAGGTGCCATTCTTTCTTCCTCTGAATGATATGAGGCACCTTAAATTGCATGGGTTTCTAAAATTGTAGAGGTGAAAAATTTTCTTTGCGAACTGACATTTTTGGAGTTTAAATGTCAGTGCTCAAACAAATGCTTTGTCTTCCTTGTAACGACTTTCTTAATCCAGTTTATTCTGAACTTGATTAACTCTTTGTATTTACATTATTGGTAAAAATCTGCTAGAAGCTAAGGCTGTCCTTCACAGAACTAGACTATGCAGTTACAATGAAGTATGCTTGTCATGTTGCTTACATACACTATTTTTGCAACTATTTGACTATTTTTCACAATAGAACTAGGAAAGCTGTGTAAATCTCATAAACTTAAAAGAGAAAATACATATGGTTGCTGACTTGAGCTGGGGAAAAATACAAACCTAAAAAAAAAAATCAGACTGCCCTCTCAGTGTTTGTGAGGTACCTCAGCAATGTGTCCAGCAAATGAGTATGAAGAAACACACCCATTTTCGTTCTTTGTGTCTCTCTGTTTAAAGAAAAAAAAAAGCTAAATTAAATCCCAAAGTTGCAGGTACTGTATACATTTCTTCAGTGAAATGGACTTAGCTTCCATTACAGTGGCCAGGGCAGTGGCAGCAGGCAGGAAGCAGGACACTGATGTCTCCATCTGTACCAAGAGGAAATTAAACTTTTTGTCAGGCTTGAGAAAAACCTTCAGAACAAGTGCTTTCACTGGGCAATTAATCACATTCATCGCTTTTTCTCTATGAAGCAGGCACAGTAAGACAGAGATGTTAGGTTCTGGGGTTTTAAATAGCATTGTTTACTTTAGTCAATAGCAGGCACAAGCATTCAGGCCCTGGACAGACCTCCATGGGATTTAGCTGTGTTTTTTGCAACTGTAACCCGATTTCCAGTGTGGACACATGGATTGTCTTGCACAAGGGACATACCGAAAGCTCATTAGTTAATGACTGTAAGTCGTCTACACTGCCTTGTCCCACTTTAGCTTATGTGGAGTAGGACTAATTAAGCAAGTAAACTTACTTATTTTTAAATGACAAAGCAATTTGATTATGGCTGTTACGCAATGAATTCCAAATAAATCTGACCAAGCCCCACCAGATTAAGGTGCAAACTCAGAAGTATATGATGTGCTCTTCACAGTACGGAGTGTAACATCTGAACTTGCTTTAACCATTTTATATTAATCAAATGTCCCAGAAGCTGCATTTCACACTATACATGCATTTTCCCCCATCTAAATCATGCTGCTGTGTTGATTTTGGTCTTCATGGGTTCAAGATGCCTGATTGATATTAAACATGGGCACTCTAGTACAGTCATGCTAACACGCTTCTGCTTGCATACTTGGGTTTAAAAAAATTAGATACACAAGATGACTAGCCCTTTTTTCTAACATCAGTTTAAATAGTGGGATGCTGATTCCTGTGTGCTCTCAATCTGTCAGTGTTTATACCCCTTTGGATTGCTTCTTGCTGTGCTACCACAGGCATTGTTCTAAGGCCTAGAATATCAGTGCTTATTTTTCTTCAACCAGAAGCCATGTTACTTTATCAGCTGCTGAAGTTATTTGGCAAATAGCGTTCCTTTTGTCCCTGCTTCTTCCAGTGCTGATGGACGGAGAGCCTCTACTAAGAATAGTGTGCTGTAAGCTGGTAACCTAGTTACTGAAACAAGGGATGATTAAAGGTTAGCTTTTAATCACAGAACCAGCTTGGAAGGGACCTCAAGATCATCTGATCCAACCTTTCTTGGGAAAAGCATGGTGCAAACAAGTTGGCCCAGCACCCTGTCAGCTGCATCTTAAAAGTGTCCCATGTTGGGGAATCCACCACTTCCCTGGGCAGACTATTCCAATGGCTGATTGTTCTCATTGTGAAAAATTTTCCTCGTGTCCAGTTGGAATCTCCCCAGGAGTAACTTGTACCAAAGGTCTTATCCCAACTAAATGATTCTATGATTCCATTACCCTTTGTGTTTTCTATGTGACTTCTTATAAAATGGGGAATCTCCATCTTCTTTGTAGCCACCCTTTAAATACTGCAACATGGTGATAAGGTCTCCCCTAAGCCTTCTTTTCTCAGGGCTGAACAAATCCAGTACTCTCAGCCTTTCCCCAGAGAGCAGGCTTCCCAGCCCTTTGATCATTGTGGCCCTTCTCCGGACCCTCTCCAGCCTGTCCATGTCTCTTTTACATAGCAGGGATTGAAAATTGAACACAGTGTTGTTCCAGCTGTGGCCTGACCAGCACTGAGTAAAGAGGGACCATGACATCTTTGCTGGTGATGCCCTTGTTGATGCAACCCAGCACCCTGTTGGCTTTCTTTGCCGCAGCAGCGCACTGTTCACTCAGACTGAGCTTGTTGTCCTCCAGGACCACCAGGCCCCTTTCCACAGATAGGTAGATCCCAGCCTTTGCTGCACTCCTGGATTGTGTGTTCCCAGGTGCAAGACCTTACAATTGCCCTTGTTGAACTTTGTAAAGTTCTTGTTAGCCCACTCTTCCAAACTATCCAGGTCTTCCTGCAGGATGGCTCTCCCCTCCAAAGCGTCCACTTCCCCCCTCAGTTTGAAAGTGCTAGCAAACTTCATCAGAGTACACTTCGTCTCCTCATCCAGATAATTTATGATGATATTAAACAGTGTTTGGCCCAATACTGATCTCTGGGAGATACCACTTGTGACAGGTTTCCAGTCTGGAAAAGAACTATTTACCACGACCCTCTGGATGCAGCCTGTCAGCCAGTTCCCCACCCACCACTTGTCTAGACTGTAATGCATCAGTTTCTCTCGGAGAAGGCTGTGGGAAACAGTATTGAAAGCCTTGGAGAAATTTGGTATTTCTTTTAGAAAAGGAAGCAATACTAAATAAAACCTAGCCAGTCATACTTGGATGAAAGGTGACTCTGCATGTCAGATTCATGGCAAAATAACTTGTTTCCCCTTCTGTAGACTTCCTGTTAAATTTCCAAGTATTAAAAAAAAAAAATCTTAGAGTAGCCTTTACTGTTTGGAACAGAAAACTGTAGTATCCTCTGTTCTGAACTTTGGCGCTACACTAATACTGTTCTGCATGTCCTGGCTATAAAGAATCCCATTGTGACTGGGTGTCATGAGCTCGCAGGTTTTAGTTAGAACGCCTTATGCAATACCATCTCTGCAGACACAACAGACAGCAAATGCTTCCCTTACACCAACGGCAACTTTAATTCATGGCTCAATGGGAACATGAATAGTGTCTCTTTCCTAGGGTGGTTTAGAAAAGATTACAAGTGATCCACCACATACACCAGCCCCTAAGCTTACACTCCAGTGTCTTCTCTTTGCACATTATAAAACACAAGAGTTGGCGCTGGAAACTAGTCCCAGAAATGCAGCCAGTGACACAGATAAAACTACTGCCTTTTATGTGACCTGCTTCCTAGGATTTGAGGGTGCCTGTACTGCTCTCTACTTCTAAAGGACCTTTACTTTCTTAATTTGAATTCCAGCCAATGGCATAGTCTGACTTGGCTGCCCTCCTCCACTTTCCAAAAAACCAGCCAACCAAACAAAATTGCCCCAGAGAACCCAAACACGATTAGTAGCTGGCTACATCCCATTACAGTAATAGCTTTAACTGTCAGTTTAAAAAAGAAATCAGTTTTTCAGACACTTAAAATCAGGCTATTTGGAAGTTAATGCCCTTTCTGCCATGTGATATGTAACATGCATGGTGACTTCCACTGAGGTATGAAATCAGTGCATGTGTACTTTGGTCAAAGAAAGTAGTTCTTAAGAATATTTTTTGTATTAGTATTTATTTTTTTGAGACAACAGAAAAATCTCTATTAAAAATATTGTTAACAGGCCAAGAAAGAGCTTCATCAAAAGATCTGTTAATCATGAAAAGACATTTTTTGGCTTAGATCTCATTTTAAGTATTTCTCCAAGACCTTGTTTCTGTGACCAGATGTGACACTTGGTAGGTTATTTCATAACCGGGCATCTTAGACATATTCTCATATTGGACCAGAACACTAGCAATTCATCTTAAGTGCTTAGGAAAGAATAACAGAACTGTACTGTCCCAGATGGCCGCCTTATACCCAACTCTTTTTCATGCTTGGTAGGTGCCATTTTAACTCGTGTGCTTTAGAAGTATTTTAAGAAAAAAAAAAAAACCCCAACCAAACAACAAAAAAACCCAAACGCACAAACCAACAACAAACCAAACCAAGAATACTGTCAAGACTGGAGAGATCTAGAGCTAACTGCTGAACTCATTTGGTAAAAATGGCTGAAACCAAACCAGACATTCATTAGTATGCATTTCTCATCAGCAGAACTGCTGATCAGAAAGCAAGGAAGTCCATCATGAGATAGGATCCTCCACTGTTAGAAGCTCATTGACATTTCTGTATACCCATTAGATTTCTGAAGAAAGGAGTTAGACTGAGGAATCTTTTTCCAGAAGTATCTTTTTCTTAGAGGACCTCCCATTCAGACATGCAGCTTCCCACATAGGAAAGGTACAGGGCTACCAAGGACTACAGGGATCTTCGCATTCACGCAGGTAAGTCTCTGTATGACCATTATACACCTCCATCAGCGTTGTGCACACAGTCAGCTAATAGGCAGGTGGGAGGAAGAAGAAGGGAAAAAAAAAAAGAGAAACCCTCATTACACCAATTAGTGAAAAACTGTCTCTGATACCAGCTGAACAGTTCAACTAAAATGAAGATCTTATTTACAACAGCACACAAGCATGAATAGCCTGTGTCCTCAGCCAAGCATACTGCCTCCACTTAATACAGTAACTAAACTTTATCACTCCAAAATTCTTATCACCCCTTTAGACTTTTTTTTTTTCCTAAACACCAAAACCTCAAGTTCAGACTAAACATCTTGTGTTGCAGCAATAATGTGCCTGTAGTATGCCTAAACCACGAGGTATATTAGGTTGCTTCATACTACTTATAAAGGCATGTATTGCAGGTTAATTCAGGTTAGAATGGTCCTTAACATGTCCGTAGTGCAAATGCTGCCTCAAACCAGACTGAGCTATGAAGGAAGGGCTCAGGTTACTCAGAGTTTTAGAGCTGTAGGGCCTTTGGAAAACAGCTATTCCAGCAATTACATTTTGCTTTTACAAAGTAATGGGGAATTTGTTTCATTTTTATGGACATGTTTTCACCTAGAAAAACCCTGAATGTACCACTCTGAATGTGACCTCCTCCTTAGATGCACAGTAGTTAGTGGTCTGCCCCCCACTCTAAACTTTCTGCAAAAATAGAAGTGTTACCTTATTGAGGATAGGCTTTGTGGAGAGAACGTCATAAATTGTTGGTAACGAGATGTTCTGAAAGAAAATAATACATTGATGTTAATGGATGTTTAACTTGTTAGCATAAATGCTGAGAACTGTAACTTTTTTACTGCTTAATTAGATAATAAAATAAAGGTTTAAGAGGACATGCTATCCATAGATCCTGAGATCAGAAGAACACAGGTTGCAAAAGCTTAAGCAGACCAGACCTCAGTACAGCATGGGACGAGTGCCAGTGTCTGCCGCCTGACAGCATGTGTTTGAATTTCACTGGTGATAAAGCAGCCCAGGAAACACTGAAAATCTCTTTTGAAGTTATCTCCGGGTTTATCCCCCTGAATATGCAGCTGCAGAAAATGCTTGCAGGAAACCCACCCAGATGAAGGGAAAGCCTAAAACTAAAAAACATTTATATAAAGAGCCAGCTGATACTTTACCACCCAGGAGCACAGACAAAGCGTTACACCACCATTAGCCACTTCTGTCATTACAACTGTGCTCGCAAATGCACTGAATGCTCCTGGCTGTGTCTGATCAGTACTGTAACTTGAGAGTTTCAAAACAGCAAGACGAGGTATCTGGAGGATCTTTACCTCTTGCATTGTCTGGTTCAGGCATTTCATTGCAGGTGTTCTACGATTATCCAAGATTAATGGAGGCTTCCAGCGATCATAGTTTGTTTCTAACACATACCACGTGCCTTTCTTGATATCAAGGCTGGAAAAGAGGTATATGTTTGTGTTTTAAGTATTTAGTAAGTACATATGTAGTATATAACACATACAGACAGATTTTTTTTTAGACTTGCTGTGGTATTTCTCAACAATGCTAAAAAAGTGAGTTCTTCCACAACAGAAGTCACAAGAAAAATAGGACACAGTTATTGGTGGAACCTATCCTCTTCTGGAAGGCTGAGTCAGGTGTCAGGTCAAGCATACTCACTCCCAGATATCCAGAGCAGCTGTCCTAGAACGAGTTATCACACACCCTTCTCCAGAATTTTTTCCACCCAGTATAAAGTAAGCTGGAGCCAGCAGTCTTGTTTTTGCCAGTTTGTCTTTTGCATCCTGGTAACTGCAGATAACAAAGTAGTGTTGGACTATTAAATGCTATAAATGGTTCACTCACTTACTTACTAAAGAATAAGTTTCCCCTTTCATGCACACAGGAGGAGATTGTATCACAATGAAGGAACACATTTAAGCAAAGCTTCTCCACTCACTTCATACTTAAAAGTATGGTTGTTGAGAGGTGTTCTTTGCACTTTTTCTACAAGAATAAAATGATGACACGTTGTGTCATATTCCACCTAGTATTCCATCTAGTATTCTACCTAATTAATTTACTGCATAAGAGCTTTGCTTCTGTTTACTTCCTGCAATATACTACTACCTGTTGGATGTGTTTTGATGCTGAAGCTGTTACACATTCAGATACCAACAGGTGTCATTAGGAAAAAAAAATCTGAGGAAACAATTTGACAAGTTTTAAGGGAACATGTGTGATGCCTCCTCCCACAAGAGCTAGCAAAGCCAGAGCTATTTAATGTTAAGGCTTCTAGGAAGATATCTATATCACTAGATACTAAGCATACTTCTACAGTATTAGTGCCAGCTGAAAGCAAAGCAAGTTAAAGCAGTAGAATATTTGGCAGGGGGAATACCTTGTAGCATTCTCTAATACTGTTCTGGTAAGAAAGCCCATCCACATACCATCTCTTCTACCAAGAAACCATTCGAAGATTCCTGAAAAATATCACTGGTTATAATAATTTGTTTTCAGAAGGTTCACTCATGCTATTCTAACTTTCACAGCCTTTAAATTGAACTGTGTTTTATCTTTCCTATCTGGAATCCTTTCACCATTCGTTGCCTGTTTATTAAGGTAACCAGGATGCCCAGGGACTGGGAAACTTCTACAGATATAATGAATGAAATGAGCATTACTCACCAATATAACCACCATCAAGACTGAAACGCTCATTCATTGTCAGAGTGAACAAGTCCTGAAAAGCATTAAACAATTCAACCTTCATCCATCACCAGCCCATTAATACCAATAATAAACCTGAGGCAGCATTACAATTTACATGCCAATAGAGCTTCTTGTTTGTCAGACTCTTCCCCTTTTGAGTAATGGGCTGCAAGATCAAGCCCATGTGGAGAAGAACCTAATTTATCACTGCTTGAATAAGTAGAAGTGGTAATTCATAGTCTTCTGACCTGCCCTAGCAATCCAGCAAACCATGCTTTTATGCTAAGCAAGTCAAGCCTGTGGCTGTTTTTCTCTTGGTCCTTACTGCATCCCTGAATTACGAGTTTTCCTTCCCCTGCTGTGTGTAACCTTCTTCTCAGACCTCTGAATACTGCTCTTGTTTGAAGGCAGATTTTTAGGCTAAGTACGCCCTGATACGTCACTGCTGTTCACATGGGCACGCAGCTGTACACAGTTCAATCTGTGATACTGGCAACAGGCAATTCAAACATAAACTCCAAATAGTGTTTCTTTCACAGGAAAGTGGAATTCAGCTACTGGAGCTAGGAGATCATTTTCAGAACGGACTCTTACCAATTTATGTGACCAGAAGACAAAAATAAATGGATACAATGCAAGGATTTAATGCCAGAAATGATCTACTATGAAAACAGTCACCTAAAATAGCAGATAAAGGCAGAGCATGTAGAAAAGGAGGAGTTGTGGTAAGGTGGAGTCCCTGGTATAGTTCTGTACTGCTGTTTTTTAAGATGTAGATAAACCCCAGATTTCAGGTGCCTATTAAAAAAACCATAAAATAATAATCTTGCAGTGTAGAACTCATTTTCCAAGAAGGACTGGAGAAAGGATTAAAATAGCACAAGTATGCCGTTTCACCTCTGGGATCACAGCTAGCGAGAAACTCCAACCACTTGAGCACACTATATCCACTCCCATTTGTATTCAGCACTGCTTTTAAGAATTGTCCAAACATAAATATTTAATTTAGGCAATCTCCTTTCACAGGGAAGAGTGCAGCATTGTTTTCTTTTACCCTTCTTCGAATAGCTATAGTGCACCAGATCATTTATTAAAAAACATCCTAAGGCAGAGGATGAAAGCAGGAAAATTTACATCTTAAAGGAAAGTCTGAAGCATTATTAACTGACAAGCCCCCTTCCTCATACTTACTGGTTTGACTCCAGACACCATGCCTATGTATCCTGCAAAATTTGTAGACTTGAATACTGTTTTGTTGTTCCTCTGGAAGTCCAAGCTCACCACTAGAGGCTTCAGTTCCCGAGTTATAGTCCAGGAATTATTTTTAACATCCCACCTACAAAAGATAATGTAGGATTGAAACTTACCTCCCTCGGCAGCTTTTAAAACTTCTCTTCATAGCATGCAGACCTCCTCTGCGTGCCTGATCTTACTCATGTCAGCCAACAGCACTGCTCAGTAGTTAGCTGAGCACCACCAGCAAGGGACAACTAGGAAGTCTGAATTCATAGGCAGTCAGTGATAAGAACCAAGTTTTGTCCAAGTACATTACTATAAAACAGCACCAGCCTTACAGTTGGTTTGTTCTGAACAGGCGTAACTTTGTTCTATTCCTGCTGGCAAAGGCAGGCCACTATGGGTACTGCCTGTGACACCAAACCTGAAAGCATGTGTAGCCTGTTCTGCAGCAGAATTAACTGGTTCCCTCAAATTCTTAACTTTTCAAAGGTAGAAAACAAACCACATACTACTGGATTTGCTCTACGCAAAGGGAAGTCCCAAATCTAGTTTGTAAGATAGCCAGAACAGTTCGTAGGCAAGAGGGTGCTAAAGAACACTTATCAGATCATTAAATTATCTGGGAATGATCCAGGTTCTGAGAACAGCTTTGAAAGCTGCCTGAATTTTCAGGGAGCATGTTTCCAGAATTTCTGCCAAGTGGGAGAAGTTCAGCACATGCCAAACCAAAGGACAGGTGGAGTCACGATTGACAGCACTTGAGTTTTTGATAGGCAGGTATGAATTTTAATGAAGGACATTTAAATTCCATCCAGGCATTGAGAGTGACCTGGAGGAGTGAGGTTACAAAATACACTTAATAAAAGCAATCACTGAACAACTTGATCATGAGGTATGAAATGAGAACTAAAAGAGAATCCAGTGCTGGGCAACAATCCAAATTAATGATAATATTAAATCAGTGG
Organism: Bucorvus abyssinicus; assembly: GCA_009769605.1. Classification (NCBI taxonomy): domain Eukaryota; kingdom Metazoa; phylum Chordata; class Aves; order Bucerotiformes; family Bucorvidae; genus Bucorvus; species Bucorvus abyssinicus. The sequence continues at coordinate 33,107,572 of CM020026.1, forward strand.
AACACAAATCACTGACTTCTGAGTTGAAATGATGAATGATGGGAAGTGCCAGTAGAGAACAGTACAGTAACTAGGGGGATAACTTGGAGAAAAAACAACCACAAAAACAAGACCCAATTCACATGTCACCGCATACACGGGAACTGATGTCCCATCACATAAAGAACAAGATATATTGTGTCTCAAAGATAAGGTTACATGGACCTTTCTTTGGTTCGAGACAGTTTTAACTGGAGCTGAGAAAACACTAAGTAACACCTAACACAATTGTTTTACAAAGTCACTCCTGACCCACTCAGAGTAGTTTGACGTAAGATCAGCAGAACAATAATTTTGTTCGTTTTAGCCTTTTTTCACAACATGCAGTGCAGAATTATTGTCTCTACAAACATTCAATTCATCATTTAGACTCAAAGCATGCAGGTAGAAATTTCAAGTTCAGCTAGCTTTTTCTTCGGGTTTCAAAAAAAAAAAAAAAATGAAGGCACAAGTTTAGGAACTTACCCAAGAAAGAGTCCAAAATCCAAGTTTCTGGCATGGTACAGCTTCCCTACGTAATAATAAATAAATAAATACAATTTTTTTCAGCTAAGAAAACCAAGAAATGAGAAAGCATGAAAACTACCTGGGAAAGTAAGCAGGGAAAATACCATTACCTAGTTTCCTTTAAATAAAATCAGAAAGATGGTGGGGTTTGTCGGATCAGGGAATTGTTTTGCCATAACTGAAATCAAGTAATCTTGTAAACTGCTATCCATCTCAGACACCTTCCACATTATCTAAATGCAATGGCAATACCTTGTGCTTCCTCTAAAAGTGAGATGTTTGTAAGCCTTCTGAGAATCTCTAGAAATTTCCTAAGCTGGAACAGGTGCAGACAAGGGCTGTAGAACTGAGTAAGAGAATGAAAGAGTCTCTTTTCTTAGGAAAACCAGACTATCCATGTTCTCTGGCACCACACATATGCGATAACTAGAAACTAGATGCAAAATGGATTGCCCTAGAATCACTCAAGGCACTGAGAAAGCATCAGATACCTGGCTCCTGTTTCTTTCCCCTAGAAAAACAAATGCCACCTATTACAAAAACCACCAAAAAACCCAAAGCATCTTTAAAATAATTTTTTCCTTTTTTTTTTTTTTTAACCTAAGACATTTGTGATCTCTTACTCCCTTCTCAAGGAATACCTTTTTATTATTGCTGGTTTTTTAGACCTTCTTGCCTCCAGTTGAGAAGGACTGTGTTTGTATCATTGAGGTGGACCCTCTCCTACATAAGAGAAAACTGTTAACACTATTCTGGGTTGCATTACCTGTTTTATCTTCCGCCACTATCGATGTACATACAGTAAAAATTTCATAAAAGATGTTAAAAATAACAATTTCCCCTAGAACAAAAAGAAACAAAGTTCAGTAGGTTAAAACTTTTGCCATGAACAGAAAAATTGGTTAGAAAAAAGCATTCTATACTATTTCTCTTAAGAATTTCTGTTTAAATCTCATTTGATCTTTAAAATGACCAGTTCAGAAAAACCAAGAGCTTCCTGAAACACAAAGAGAAGGATCAGAATCCCTTGGCCTTCTGCCTTACCATATAGAAAGCTGAGTCACTGCTACTACCCCTTCTGGAAACTTCGAAACAAGCTATAAAATTCACTTCAGAGAATAAAGCTGCCATATGTACCACTATTCCCATGTAAGAGCTGCTGACTAGCACCATGAGGAAAGCAGTGGAAGCAGGTCTATGGACATGCCCTCTCTCAATTCTGGAGGAATTCAGTGTCTACTTCTGACCTGAAATTGCATCCTTTTGCAGGAGGTGTGGAAGGAAGGCAGGAGGATGTGGCAACGATCACAAGGGAAAGAAAGTGCAGCATGAAACTGAGCCTTTTTGCTGTGTCAACAGCAGACACACAGCTGAATGGGAAACCAATAAGAATCAAGGATTCCCCCAAATTGTGGGGCACAGGAGCTGAGACTTGCTCCAGTTCCCAAAACTCAGAAGCAAGTAGCTAGAGCTCTACAGAGAAGTCCCAGCCTGATTAAAGGCTTATGTGATTTATTGCCATTCTCCTCTAAAATACTGTTTTAATTTAGTGTGAGATGGAATTTATTGCTTTATCTACTTAATTCATAATTTATGTGTACAAGTCACAGATTACTCCAACTATACTGCAGATTGGTACACATACTGATTTTCATTGAGTCTGGATTCCTAGTTTTCCACTACATCAGTAAAGTGTTGGAAATGGAAACTATTACCCAAAGCAATTCCAGATGAATTTGCAATCCCTTGGAGTTCTTCATTGAAAGGATAAGGAAGCGTGGCGGTCAGATGAGCCTGAAAGGAAATGTTTTATATGTTGTTTGTGTAAATTAACGCTATTTTGTTTCTTATAACAAAACCCTCCCAACAGGTACATCCTTCTCACAACTAATAAATCGAGTATTTAAATACTCTACAGCCTGTAGAACCTTAGGATTTTTGTAGAGTACTTGGAAAACAAGTACATAAGGAAAGTAAAAACTATTACTTATCAAAATACTGTCATATGAACAATGGAGATTAGCACGGTATCTTAATTACTGCTAGCAGCAACAGACAGACCAGAGTGAAGTAGGACTCCTATGTTAAAAGCTCAACTGGAACTGAGGTTGACATCAGTGTTCAAGGAAATCCCTAACTTTTACACATTGGTACGACTACGTGTATATGCTACCTTTATGTCAACTCCACTCAGGCACATAGGGATACTAAGGAAGTGTGCTCAGCATGATCTAAGGCTGCTGCTGTAAATAAAGATGGGAGACAGATTTGATCTTATGTTGTCTCTAGTGCTACACTGTGTTCCCCTGTCCTGACTCTATGCCAAAGACTATTTTAATCAGAACCAAATTGCTTTTTAAGATGAGGCCTGGTCAAAGTTGCCCCTGTAATCACATACAGTTTAAAAGGAGTTGAACATGACAAGGAGAATTTCAGTGAAGTGTTTTGCTACAGTGACTAGGTCAGTAGCATATACATCTAGCATGACTAATCGAAACTTGAAAAGATCCTTGAAAAAATTAGAGGAGGAAGAGACATGTGCATTTCAGGTTTGATGACTTCAGACTAACTCAGAGTAGGCAAGAAGGCAGAATTTCACCAATAAAGCAAAATTTCAGAGTAACTCTTCAAAACAGCATTTTTGTGCTAGAAGTGGAAGAATTATCACTTGTAAAGTTCTTTATTACCAAATTTAGCAGCATTCTAATTCTGGTAGTCAGAGCATACAAATAATAAAATAATTAAGCTGAAAATACTTACTATTTTGTTATCCACTATGTCAACAATTTTGCCACTGGGGAAGAAGGTATTTGCTATATCTTTAATATTCTGGACCACGGTCTTTAGCTAAAAAGAACAAGTGCTTTTATTGAATAGAAGATCTTGAGCATAAGAATTGCTAGAATACTAACAGAACTCCTCCACACACTTTTCAAAAAGAAAGTTTTGTTGAAAAAATAATGTACTTAAAGAAAGTGCTAAATGTGATGTTCCTGGTGAGAAAAACACCCCCAACCCATCATTAAGAGTCACCCTTCAAGCTTTACTCAACTTTCTAGACTAGCTCTGACATGTCCCTCTACCAGAGAAAATGAATTACAGGAAGAAGCCATCTCTTCTTCTCCATTGTTCACATCATTTTAACACTCTGCACTCTTCTATCTTTAAAAATGTTTATTAAAGGCTCTTTGCTTAAGCACCAATGTTCTTGAAGACAAAAAGACTCAATACATTTCTTATAGAAGTAAATGCTTTCCATTTGCGACATTTGAATAGCCACAAATAGAGTTGCACTCTATGTGAACCAACTCCAAAGTACATGACAGACAAAACCTTCCAGAATTCAAGGTGCACCCTGAAGTTTCCAAAAAATCCCTGGCCTTTCTTGAGAAATTAAGCATTACTGAATTGAATTTTCATCAACCTTCAGAAGAACAGCTGTTCTAAGTAGTTTGAAGTAGGCTCGGGTATTTTCTAAAGCCCTTCTGCCGTGTACACACTAGTGCCGCAACCAGCATCCCTGAAAAGGGCTGGAAATTCTTCATTTCCCCCTTGCCATTTCATCATCTCCTTCAGTATTTTGAGAGGAGCAGGGGGGTGCAGAGGAGGAGGGAAGCTGCCTCAGTTTCACTTCAGTTTACTGAGGCTGTCCCTTTGGTGCACTCCCCTACCTTTCACTCTGTGTTACTTCATGCCTAAAGAGCTTTCATAAATGAGAGCCTGCTTTATGCCACACCATTTTTCAGTCCTCTAAGTCCCAAACATCAGTGCCCCTATTCTTGATGCTGCTAGCTCAAGTGTTGAACAGAAAAGAGTTTTACTCAAGCAATTACTTTAGTTTAGAATCATATTTAAAAAGTCAACTAGAAATACTATCCCTTTCAGAGAATTTTGGCATAATTATACCTTTCCAAAACTTTTTTCAAAATAAAAGGCCACACATTAGTTTTACATCTGCTAAACTTTAAAGCAATGTCCACATTTCATACCTCTGTCTTTTTGTCGTGCATCAAGTTATCCCATCTCTTGCTGGGAGGTAAATCAAGATTTATGACATATGTGGGTACATTTCCTTTGAACCTGAAAGAGAAGTACCAGAGTTCAAATTTAAAGAAGGCTTTGAAAAAACATTTGGCAAACTAGGTGTTTCCCACTTGTAACTAGTATTTTCTACATCTGCAACAGGAATAAGTTACCAAAAAACCCACAACTGTTCAGACTTGCAAATCACTACTTTTATGTAATTTGTTAGACGAGTTGAATCAGACTACTTACGTTGGTCCTGAAGGTGGGTATGTTTTACTCCTGCACTCTTCTCCATACTGTAAAGACAGTGAAATATTACTATTTAGCTTCTTTCTTAAAACACTATTATTCTGGCAGACTTAGTTTGTAATAAAACCTTTAGGACTAGTCAGCTAATTCAATTCATTATGATTTAATAAGAACAGAAGAGAAAGTCTTGGGACTTTGAAGAGAGTGCAGAGGAGATCACAAGAGGTAGGGGACAAACAGCAACTTCCCCGTGCTGTCTGTCAGTCCTTCAGACAACTTGCCTAATGTAGTCCAAGGTAAGCACAAGTTTATGATAAATACACTAACCCTTTTTCACTCAGTGTGATTTAATGAAGAGCATTTCAAGAGCACATTCTTCAGACAAGTTCAGAAACCTTAAATCTCAGTATAGACCAGTCTGTTCCATTCACTCGATTCATAATCTCATTGTGTAGCATCATTTATAATTATGCTCAGTGTTAAGATGGGGCAGAGAAAGTACACTGAACTTTGGGCAAATTACTCAGCTGGAGAAATGAGCTATACTGCATGACTTTTTATTTAGTGTGGAAAAGTGCTGCTGAACTGGTGCTAAATAATATGAGAGGTGCATTTCAGGAATGTAACTAAAAACTTGGTTACCTTCACTCCTGTAAGCATGGCTAGTTACAAATCAATGTTTGAGACCATATTTAGGCATACTCAAAAGTGAATGCAAGGGTCTTTCTTTTCCCATCAATTACGTAAAGCATGTATATACATACATAAATACATGCATATACATACCACAGTTACAATTGCATGTTTTACCCAGTGAAATACAAGCAACTGCTTACTAGCCACACTTGTGCTTTGAGCCAGTTGAGAGTAAACCAGATGTGGTCCCTGAGCTTAGTAAGCTCCTAAGAGCACAGCACGTCCCACTAGGAAAAAGGAAAGGTCCGCAAGGTATTCAGGGAGTCCGTACAAAGGCACCCAAAGCACAGGAGAGGCAGAACAGAAACAAAAGTATGTAAAGATCCTTCCACCACTTCCCCCTCTCCTCGCACTCAATTTCCAGTATTTATTTGGCTGTACTAATGAGATTACTTTACCAGTGTGTCCTTATAATGCATTCTGTCTCCAGCAAAAATTGAGACAAGATCTATCTCTAGCAGATACATATCTGGGACAAACAAATGAACTAATATCCATGTTCTCTTTGGGTTAATCACATTATCTGTTGTTAATACATGAATCTAAAACCCACAATGTCTTACACAACATCATGGTCTTTAAACACTGGCATACCTTGTTACAACGGGAAAAAGGAATTTTAAAGTGGGATTTATTATCACGTGTTTTCTTTTTGTATTGTTTCCAGTAGGAGGGAGAAAGCATCAGATGAGTTTTGACTTTCCTACACATGAGACAAAGGTATAGGACCAGCAGCTATGAGGTTCCTACATTTCACCACGGTGCAGTTATAGCCTTTGCATAGCTTGAACTAAAGGTCTAACACAAGAGGCCATTTAATTTTCAAAATGAGGAAGTTTCAAAACAAGGAGCGTAGGGGAGGTTATCAGATGACTAATTAGGCAACAAAAGACAGAGGATTCGTGCAAAGCCAAGCAAATGCTTAACAGTGTCAATGCAGTTGTTTTGTGAAATTTTCCATCCTGCAATACTGAAGTCAGCAAGAAAAAACATTACATATACATCCTACTGCAATGGATGCACAGATTTGGACCTTTAGGAAATACCTGCTGTCAAAACATGCTTCTTGACAGACAAAGCCTGTAACAATGCATTATCTGAAATGGATGAAAGTCGAGTTGATCTGTCCGTATAGCCCATGAGTACACAGAGGAAACAGTTCCAGCCACGCAAACTGATCTCAGAGGACTTTAAGTGATGTTCCAGGTACTAAATGTTATGTCACTCCTGATGCTCTCTCCTGAGATTTTAATCTTGTATTTGAAGCTATTTTTATCTTCCCAGCCCTTTGGCAACCTAACCCTCAAAAGAGATGAGGAGAGCAAAAGTTAAAAGAAGAGTTAAGAGAGAGATGCAGAGAAAATGTTCCCTCCTTATAGGTCAGTAATTTCAGACTTCTCACTTGCCTATGTGTAATGCAAGATAAAGAAACCAATAATCCCCCAAACAATCTGCACATTTTCCAAAACTGCTAGCATTGACTGAAATACCTGAAGAAACCCAAGATGATTAGCAGTTTCTTTAGGTATACTATTTTATGCTGGCACATAAGCAGTAATTTAAAAAGATGTCAAGACAACCAGAAAACTAGAAGTGGATTTTTTTTTTTTTTTAACACAAAGTTCTAATGAGGAACAAAAAAATTGTTACCTTTTGCAATCAGCTAAAGTTTAACTGCGAACTTTTCTGACAAGATAAAAAAATAGCACCTAAAAAAATTTCTTACAGCAACAGAAAAACCACCAGGCACTTTCTATCACCAGATAGATAGAAATAAGCAGCTATGAAATTACTACTGTGGTCAGTGAGATCCTCCCCTCTGCAGAGGCTTGACTCTGGAAAAGGAACTATAAAATGCTCTCCGAGAGAAGTAGCAGCAGCAGCCTTCCAGCACGAGAGGATCACCTTGAGTTTCCAATGTGACATGCCAGAGGCGGTCTCCTAGAAAGAACCAGCAGAAGCTGGATCCAAACAGGAGGTCATTACTATAAAAATTCCTTTCCAAACATGCATTGAAACCCCTAGGAGGAATGCAGCTATTCTTGAACAGTGATTTAATGTTCTCTTTTTTCTTTTTTTAAAACTGCGTTTTTCTAGTAGGTTGCATATTTTGGTTGTCTGATGTACTGCTGACTTTTAAATTTGCATGTAAGTAATAATACAGAAGTGGATGTGTAGCAGCATAGGATCGAATCGCTAAGGGAACACAGCGGAGGAAAAAGAGAACGTGGTATGGGAAAAGATAGAAATAATAAGAAAAAATGGAAGTAGCACAGAAGATTTACATTATGACCTATTGCATGGAAAAAAAGTAGAGCAGAACAGAAACCAGGTAGCCAGCATACTGACAGGATGAATTGCCACCTGGAGAAAAAAAATCAATTAATAACAGTTATTATTCACCGCAGTAAAGAAAATTAATGCATGGTTTAATGACTGCTGAGTAAATATTTTAAAACCTAGCCTGGTTTAATTAATATGAAATAGGCTGAACCCAGCCTGTCCAGTGTAAAGAATGCCAGCACTTTCTTTATTACTTTCAAAAATATTTTTGAGGTGCACCTTCTCTGGCATCCTTTCTTAATATTCACTGCTTCTCATCTTCATATTTAAATATAAAATTTCCTCTTTGAGCTATGAAATACAATTCCATAGTTTAAGGACATGGCATTCAATCTCTTTCAGACAAAGTAATCTGTTAGACTCAGTATCTTTTGGTCTGCGAACTCTGTGGTCTAACACATTTTTCTCTCCACTCCTCTTCCCTTAGGGAACGATGCCAATGCAGCACCGTTGTGCTGCAGGACTCCCACCACCGTTCACCTTTCTGAACACGAAAGTTAAGAGTACTCTTCCAGCACTGAAGAAATGAGGACCAAGCCAATTTAAATTGCAGTTTGTACAAAAAGTTCAGTATGGCTGAGGGGGCCTAACGGAAAGCTAAGGGGATTGGCAGTCTGCACCACTGAGATACAATTCATGGTATTTAGCTCCCACGTTCTTTGTTATTGAAAAGAACCCGACCAGCTGTATGTAGCAAGACAACAATCGTTCATTCTTCAGCAAAGGATGCATCCCAACATCTCAGCCGAAAAGAAAATATCCAAACCTGACATCTGGCTGCACAGCAGTGCAACCTGCAACCTGGACACCCAGTGGATACTGTGCAAGTGTGAATATGTACCAAGTGCAATCAAATGCAAAATCAAGCTCTAATAACAGACTTTGCTGATAGGTGGCACTTCCTCCCCTTTTCCATGCGCCAGGAAGCTTTTTGCTAAAATTCTGAGGGTGTTTTAAGCTGAACCTGGCTTACAGTATTGTGAAGCTGCTCTTAGTGAGGGGAAGGATGTAATTGGGTGTACAGAAGAGAAGATGGTCTAATGCTGTGTAGTCATGATGCTGAGGGAACATGGGTCATCCAGAGGTCCAGTCCTCCAAAGACATTGCTGCAGTTCCCCCCTCTCTCAAGACCCACACTCATTTTTGTCAAATCAGTACAACTTGCTAAGAAAAGTCCTAGTCTAAACACTAAAGAATATAAGTAGTATGTTCCCAAAATATTTAAAAATATATTGAAAAAGAATATTTTGAAATCCAGAGATATTTAAAAACCTGTCCTCTTCACAGAGGATGAGAAGATTCAGAAACTGAAGAGGTGAAATAGTGCTCCTCTGCTTCAGGAATAAACAGAACCCATCAGGAAGCAAGAACAGCTTCTAGGAGATGGAAGCCAGACTGTTTCATCCCCGAATTCGCAATTCCACTAGAAGTTAAAATACTTCACCTATTTAGTTAAAAAGAACTCCAACAAACCAACCAACCCTGGCACCCCAAGGCCACCTGCTTCACCCCTTGGGTGAAGCTACAGCAAACACACTAAGCAGATTCAAAAGCATATGTACTTTTAGCATGCCCTTCTTAACTTAGCATGCCCTTCTTAACTTTCCTTTCGAAAATCACTGCTTTGGCGTAACATTACATATTTGCATCATAGATGTATAAGAAAGTGAACGCAGGAATAAGCAGAGACTTGTAAACCACACCCGATCAACACCAGGACGCGTAACCGCAGCCAGGGCTGCGCCGGCTGCCAGAGGAGCCATTTGAAAGTCACCGAGTCCGTGAGGGCAGCGAGACGCTACCTGACTCACACGCGTGAATGGAGAGGCACGCTTGGCCTCCGGCGAAGGGAAGCGGGGCAGCGGCGAGCTCCCCCCACATCCACCGGCCCGCCGGAGCCCCGCCAGCCACTCGGGCGGGGCCGGACTCATCCCACCCCGCCACCTCCCCCAGAGAGGGCCGGGGGCGATCCGATCGCCGCCGTCCCCTTCCCCTCACGTCGCCAGGCTCACCGGGTCCGGCGCCCAGACGAGCTGCGCGACGACGAGCAGCGCTGCGGGCGACAGCAGCGCCCAGCCCCGGTCCGCCATCCTCCTCCTCGGCTCGGTGCTTCCCGGTGAGGCGGCCCACATGACACCGCCCCGCCCCGCCTGTCAGAGGAGGGAGGCGGCTGTGGCCGTCCCGGCCGTCCCGCCGCTGCGCCGGCCCTCAGTTTTAATAAAGCGGAGGAATTATCAGTGATACTTCCATAAGAAGGACGTTTCTCACAAGAACACACTCGATAAACCCGGCTCTCTTAGGCAGCGCCCAGAGCAAACCCGCGGCACCAGTTTTCACTTCGCAAATACCGTCATTTTTTATTACACTGCGTCCGTGGGAGAGTTCAGGCAGGTTTTAGGGTTACGAGATGGAAGGCAAGGCGCCTTATTTAGGAAAAAAGGGGTCTTCTCCATCTCGCCTGCTTAAGAGTGCAGGGAATGGGCGACTGGAGAGACTGCCTGCCGAGAAATACGCGGTGTGGGCTGCCTCCGCCGGAGCCCGACGCCTTCTTTATTCACTGCTCCCCGTGAACGGGGCCTCTGTCCCAGCACAGGCCAGCAGCAGCACGCGAACTGCGCTCCACACCGCTGAGGGCGGAAAGGCAGCGGCCCTGCTACCACCTTGGGTCTCGTGCTGTATACAGTGCCCGAGACGTGTCACGTGCTTTTAGGCACACGTGACTTAATTGGCCGTGCAATTAACTGTCCTATCACGCGGACCGGAGGTGCAGGAAAGGGGGCGGCGGCGGCGGCGGGGCGTTGCGTAACCGGAAAGGGTGAGGGAAGCGCGTGGAACGGCGTGACTGCCTGGGGCGAAGGGCGCGCTGTGAGGCAGGAGCCTGCTGGAGGGGGCCCGCTCAGGACGACAGCCGGGAATTGCCCACGGAGCTTCAGAGAACGGGCCAGAACCGTGCTAAGCACCGGCGGAAGGAGATGCAGCACCGATCAGGGGATGTAGGGAATGAGGGTAGTTACAGCGTAACCGCAGAAACCTCGAGATTTTCATAGGAGTGTCTTTCACCAGTAGAAATCGGGCAGTTTCTGTAGGGCCTAGGTAATTTTTTTGGGGGTAGAAAACAAAAACATGCAAGACAGTAATTTCGTATTTACTTGCAGGTATCTGAACACACTATTACTGTCTATGTAAGAAACAGTCAGATTAAGTTGGTCCTTTTTGAAACATCTGCAGACCCTTTTGCACAGCTTTTACCTCTGGTGCAGACAGCTTTTTGGTGCTTTGCCATCTTTATCTAGGTGCTTACTATCTTCAGAACATGTTTAAGAGTAGAAAGTAAATGATGACTTTGGAAAATGAAAACCTTTCTGAATGCTGAGGATAAAATTATACCATTGTCACATTACACATTCACAGCTTAAGTTTCTGAAGCCTCTTCGTACTTCTGGCTTAGGTCTTCCACCAGTAAAGAAATCCTCAGTTCAAGGAGTAGTAGGCATACTCCAGTACCTGTGTTTCTCTAACTATGGCTATTCTGCTGCATTCCTATCAGAATGCCTTGTCTCCAGGATCCACACCAGTACTTCAGGTCCTCTGTTTTGTTTAGGTTTCTTCTGTCAGTTTTCAAAAATCTAAGTCTGAAGAAAAAAGGCTTCTTAAAGATGTGCGCATTACTCATTAACTGTACCACCTGACAGCTGGTGCCACTGACACCCAGTACTTCATGTCCACCCTTCTGCTTTCTCATACTCATCTAGTCATGTATTACCACTCCCCAGATCTTTCTCCTCTGTTTCAGTTAAAGCTCTTTGTGCTAACACTACTGCCAGGACATAGCATCACCAAGAAAACTCCATGAATACCTCCAATGGGAAAATATCCCAATTGACTCCTTATAGAATAGTTTAGTACACACACTGATCTTCACTGTTTTGTCATACCTTTGATGTCCTCTTCCTGGGATTAAAATTCCAGTGAATTCCCCAGGCATCTGCTTCTGTGTATCTCAGGACACTTTAGCAAGAACCTAGTGTATCAGTCCTGAGACAGAGGACAACCTCATTGCTACTACAATATCCCTAGTTGCAGCACAGCTGCCAGTCCCTTGCCAAATCAGTACTTCCTCTTCTACTTGGGACAGTCTCATTTCATTTTCTCTTGACATTTCTTTTTGCTTCACTTATTCCTAGCTCTGTAACAAACATGCCTCTCAATTCCATTTTGCCTTTACTATCTCTTACCCCTGCTTACAGTACTAACACCTTGTATTCTCTTCTTTACATGGATAAACAGGAAGTGGAAAATTCCTTTCTGTCGGTAATTCTCAGTCTTTTCTTCAGATTCTGAGTGCTCTTTCCAGCACCATTTCCACCAGCATAGATTTCTGCTTCCTGCTGCATGTGTGTTTGAGCAATCATTTTTATGAGTTGTACCAGACAGGATTTTATTTAAATAATACATTCTTTAAAGGAAAAACAGATGTTGTAAAATCAGCCTACTTCAATGATCAGCATTCACTTCAGATGTATTTAAGATTCTCAAGTGATTTTTGGATCAATGACACCTGTAGTGAATTGCCCAATAAATAATTACTGTGGCCCAGAGCCTCCTCCTTGTGGTGCTGCCTCTTTCCCAGTATCGCTGGGAGAAGTTTTAGCAGTAGGCCACTTCCAGGTCCACGATGGTTGTATATGGTTACTAACATTTCTGGGGAGGGATGTGTAGTGTGGTACCTACAAGCAGAATTACTTAATGAGCCCTAATCTCCAGTCCTAAACCACATTGACAAGCTCTGCGGAAAACAGTATTAAATTTTTTTCTGTGATGGCACAACCCACAGCTATGCTGCATTTTCATGCAAGAATTCCTCAGACCCTGGGCAGGAACATTTGCCAACAATCTCCTATTTATTTCTAGCTTTTGGCCTCCTCCCTGCAAATTCAGTGCTCATGCTTCTGTCAGACCTCCTGAGCATGCACAGTGCATCTTTTCCAAAATACAGGAACTCAAAATAAGGCCTTTACTCACTATGGAAAAGGCAATGCAGCCCTCTTCTTTACAAAAATGGAGTCACAGAGTATTTGGACACACATTGTGATTCAAAAGCCTCTAAGCTACATAAACAATCAGTTTAATCGGCTTAACTATTTCTGCTGTTGGTTAAAAAGTAGCCACAGGCAATGCCTGCATGGCTGTCTTTGACTTGACAGGGTGTCTATTTTTATTTGAGAACAGTCAGGTTATACACAGAGTTCCCTGGAAAAGCCAACTGTTCTCTCTCAAGACCACTAAAAGCCAGGGAGCGTTCTCTCTGGTCTGTATCACTGCACAGTCCGTCTCCCAGGGCTTAAGCTATACAGCAAATAGCTTACCATTGGTAATTTATATATACCTTTAAATTTTCTTGGAGACATTCCCTTAATACAAGCCAAATATTCACAAGTGATAGTAATATTTTATAACTGGGTTATTGATATGTGAGGGGATTTTAACATAATTCTGAGATACTTACAAAATTAGAAGCAAAGATCAGTTCTGCTAATTACAGTTTCTCTTTGCAAACGTTTTAATGCAAAGTCTCACTACAAACACTTGGGTAGTCCCAGCAACTGTTTGCTTTGAAAGAATGTGTAGCTAATAGAAACTGATAGGAAATAAAGATAAATTTCAGTCATTCCTGCTATGTGGTAAGCTTAAACTCAAAGTTTTGTACTAGAACAGGAAATACAATCTGTGAAAACTTCAAAATGAAGCAACTGAACTTGATACTGGTAAACAGGTCAAACATTTGATCAGTTTACATGACCATATGATACTATTACATTTTAGTTAAGAGCATTTCCTGAAACACAATAAACAGATATGTGATAGATAGATATAGGGCAAAAGACAATTCTCTAGAAGATCATTTAAGTTAAAAAAAACCCCAGCTACTGGGGGGTCCTTTGTACCTCTGAAAACTGAGGGAAAATTTCTCATTTGATAGTTTTACTATTTATTTTGTCTTCCTTCAACATAGGACTTGCTTTTATTTAATTTCTCAGCATTGTTATAACTTCTACCAGCATTAAAATATAAAAACTTACAGAGCAGCTGGAATGATAGGAAGGTCTCCAAGGATTTGTCCATAGAGGAAAGCTACAAGCACAACTGTCCCAATAGAGTTGCACAAACCACTCCCCAGAGGCAGCATTTTGATTTCTCATTTAGCATCTCAGTAAGAAAAACTGAAGTGGGAAGAACAAAACAGATATTCATACAAAGAACTAGTGAGTGTGCCTATTCTTGTAAAATAGGTATTAAGTGAATAGTAGGTTTAAGTTAAAAACCAAACAAATTCTGCTGCCTTAGAGGGAGAAGCCCTGTGGCAAAAGTCTCTGTACTGAGTGGGATAGAGCTGGGTATGGAAAGCTTAAAAATACCACCAGAGAAAGGTTTGGATTTTAGAAACCTCATTTGTTTCTAGAAAAGCAAACTAAAACTCCCTCTGTTATATCAAGAATGTGCCTAGCCTATGGAGTTTTTCTTCTTTTGGTTCCATAAACTCTCTATGGGCTACATCCATATTTTTCTAAATTCTTTGAAAAATAAATGCTTTTATTGCTAACCTCAGCTAGCTTTCTCTGACCAGCTATAATTTGTTTTCATGTGGAAAATATCGATAGAGAGTTTAAATAATTATGATGTACTTAAATTCCTCATGCTTCTTCCTCAAGACCAACTGCCTGTGAAATTAGACCAGTATAAATTGCCGTTGCTGACTAGACTTTATTGGTCCGTTCTTGTGCTCTTTAGACACATCGTTATCTTGCATGAGCTTAGTTTTGTACTATGTGTGCAGTTCAACTTGACAGCTACGAGAAGCTCCATAGAGACAATTCAAATGATTACCATAAAAATCCTCAACATTCTTACCAAGTAATCTTTATGATGCACATTACAGAAGCTGTGGAGGAAGTGATTGTTCCTAGAGAGGTGGTTCCTATGGAGATGTTGTTACTGAAAAGCTTTTTGGTAATCTGAGCAGACAGGGGTAACCATACTTTGTATGAGATACTAGGAATGCATAGTATACTATGACTTAAAAAAAAAAGTCCCTGCTGTATTATTAAACAAATTAAAGTCCATACTGTAGAGAAGCCAGCAAATTTTCAAAATCAGTTTTTTGCTCTTGTAAAAATAGGTGGCCTGCTAACACAAACCAGCCACCCCCTATTATGAAGCACCTGCATTTTCATTTGTAATAGGGTTCTTGTGACTTGTCAACACTTTTTCCAGCATATGGATTATGCCACTCACCAACATAAAAAGTGCATCTGTTTTGAACATTGTTTTATGAAGCATGAATATTCTGGCCCAGTCCTCACCTGATGCAGTGTACAATAGCTCCATGGATATCGTACTCAGAATCTGGTAGGATATGTTTAAGATATGCACTTTCAATTATTTCTTGTTCAATAGTTACATATTTCTTAATGGTTCAATGTGTTAACCATATTTTACTTTTGAACTTTGTTGTCATTCTCTTCAGCTTATCTCTAAGTTCAGGTTCCTTTCCTCAGCCTTGGAAGATTCAGTGAGTCAATTTCTTCTCTATTAAATAATTCTCTCACTACTTCAACAGAATGTAGTTTTAGAGTACACTTGGTAGTATTCATTACTGAAAAATGACATTCATTTGATGCTTGGTTATAGCTTCTAAGTGATCCTTTAAAAATAACATAAAAACATCAGCAAAACACCTTCAATAAAAAATAATTATAAAACATTTTACTCTTGTTTTCAATTTGACCCTATCATCAAAGATGCAGAAGAATATGGACCAGCTGGTTGTCACTTGCAGTATCTATCTGCTTTCACTTTGGCTCTCCTGTATGGAAAGAGTCATGAAAGATTTAGTTTAACAACAAATATGATTACATCATTAACACCTCAAAGCATTAAGAAAGCACTGAAAGCAATTTTTCTTACATTTTACTTTGAAGCACATATAAAAGCCTAACAGCACTTAGGATTTATTAATTAACTTCGTTTTCTGAAGGAGCTAGACCTGCAATGTATGAAGTTAACCTCGTCTTTCTCTTCAAGTCATCATGAATTGCATTTTGTCCACTCTAAGGAATGGAATTCAGATTGTGTGATTTGAAACTGACACTCAACCTGTGATGACCCAGGAGTGTTCTCAGATCACTTGCAATTACCAGAAGTAGTCTTCTGCATTCCACTCACTGAATTAATGCAAATATTTATACTGTATACCAATACAAAATGTTTTAAAAGTTCAAGACAGTTTCTATAGTCTCAGCTCAAAGGGGAAAAAAAAAAAAAATACTCCCACTAGATAACATGAAGACTGTTCTTAATAAATGCTATTTCTCTTTAAAATGCAGCTTTCCCCACTCCGAAATGTTCTGGTGCCATAGGCATTGAAAATGTTAAAAATTAGTGTAATTTTTGTGATTAAAAGGATTCATCCCTCAACTCCTCTGTATTAAAACTGAACAACCTAGTTAAAGATTTCCAAAATAATTAATTTCTAGGTAAATTCAGTTAAAAGAAGTGAAAATTCAGAACAAAAGAAGCAGCCATCCCCAGAACTCAGTCAGAACACTGACTAGAGAGGAAATACTCAACACACCACCCCTGAAATCTAGCTTTCTTTTGTACCCCAGATTTACTGTAATTCCATCTCCCAGTAGTTTTTAAATCAGTATATTATTTCTTGTACTTTAAAGTACCTGTCAAGCAGCATCTCATGAAAAGTGCCTTCTTTCCTGGCTTTTCTGAGAGCTTTTGTATCTTCTTTGCTTATTTTAAGCTTTTTGTCTTGAAAACTTTGGAATTTCTTTCTGTAAGTGAGTGGGAATATAAAAAGTGTTAACTTCTTTAAAGTTTTGTGTCTCAGTAAAACAACAGCTGTGATAAGAATCTTAACTTCTATTACACAGTAGACAATTGGCCTAATAAAATCCAGCAAACTGTCAACTGGATCCAATATTGCACTTCAGACTACTGTAGGTGAAAACTATTCAGGTTTTTTTTTTCTCTCAGTCTAAGTGGGAATGAGCCCTACATGATTAGCATTATGTGGTTACAAGTTCTAAAGAGCCTCTTCTTAACCTACTAGCATGACAAGTCAGGGATCGAAAGTGTATTGGGTGCAGGTGGCAAGGTGCTGGTAGCAGGGGAGCTGCAAGGGTGGGCTGTGTGAGAAGAGGCCAGGGACTTCCCCATGCTGGACATAGCTGGTTCCACAACCACCTGTGGAACCACCACAGGACACAGCTGAGTCCATCAGCAAAGTTGGTGGCATGTCTGAAAACATATTTAAGAAGGGGCAAAATGCCACACAGGCAGAGGAGGAAAAAAAGTGCAAGATGGCAGTGTGAACATCAAGGACAGAGAAGGAGAGGAAGGAGGTGCTTCAGATGCTGGAGCAGATTTTCCATTCCAGCTTGTAGAGAGAACCATACCAGAGCAGGGGAAAAGCGGGAGAGGAAAGGAGTGGCAGAAAGAAACCACTATGTATTGACTCATACCCCCATCCAGCTTGGGCAAGCAAGCAGACAAGTCAGGAGTGAAGCTGAGCTTGGGGGATGAGGGAAAGAAAGGTGCTGATGTTAATTTTCATCTTTGGTTTTGGGCAATAAATTTAATTGATCTTCCACAAGTTGAGTCTATTTTGCCCATGAGGGTAACCGGTATGCAATCTCCCTGTGTTCATCTCAACACATGAGCTTTCTCATCCTATTTTCTTCCCTTGTCCAACTGAAGAGAAAGCAAGAAAAGGCTGGGTGACAGTTTGGTCCTTCCACCACAGACAGCCCCAAAAGAGAAGAGAAAAAAGGTACTTGAGCCTGTTAACAGCTCTAAACTACGTACACATAATTGATTTCACACTGTTTAACATTTCCTTTGTCTTCCTGTGGAACATCATCTTTCTTCTTAGCTTCTCTTTCAGCACAAGTACGAATCTAGTCATGGAGGGGAAAAAAAAACCACAACCAAAAAAACCTTGTATTTTTAAACCCAGCAGTTATAGGTTAAAGACAACACATATCCTTCATAACAGAATGAGAGTCACAGTGACTTTTTAAGTTCACAGCTTTGAAATTGGTTAATTCACCAGTGGAGACAACTGCAATAAAAACAAGAGTTGTCTGAAGTATAGAAAATATTAAGTGTAATCCCCAATACTACTGTAAGACATAATTGCCTTCATCTCAAAGAAGCAACATTACAGTTCTTAGTTTTAGCAGGGGTAAAATGCCTTTTTCAGAGACTGACTTAAAAATATTATTGCTCCAACTATTAGACACCCATCTCTGTTTGGAGGCACACCTATATTTTCCATGTCCAGATGAAGTCAAGATTGTCTTTTTACATTCTCTTATTCTGCATCATTCTGGTAAACCTTTCTCTGTCCCTGCTTCAGTCATAATTCATCTCTCCCATACCAAGTTGTTTGGAACTATCTGGAGTATCATATAGACTGTCTTGCCCCGCAACATCTTGCCCTTCTTTAGTGGCAAAATATCATCCTGTCTCTACTGGAAGTATCT
This sequence comes from Bucorvus abyssinicus, assembly GCA_009769605.1. Lineage (NCBI taxonomy): Eukaryota > Metazoa > Chordata > Aves > Bucerotiformes > Bucorvidae > Bucorvus > Bucorvus abyssinicus. Next base: position 33,125,988 of record CM020026.1, read on the forward strand.
CAGTTTATGCAGCCCTGGAGCTTATTTACCTTTCCTGTGGCCCAATCACTTGAATCACTTGACAGGTTATAGAAAACAATTATAACGCTATTAGCAGTAAATTATAGCACACAAACACCTGGTTGTTTGAATATCTGTGCCAATCCTGTATTATTTGTTGAAGTTACAGATTACCTTTATCATTTCTTCTTCCCCTGCAGTTTTGCTTTTGGCTTCTATGTCTCCCTCTTCATTACATCTAATAAAACGGCTATTTGCTGCTAGCAATGCCATTTTCTTCTGCAGAAATAATATCATATATTGTTAGTATACAGAGCTTGTATATAGTTTTTGATTCATAATATTTATCCTCTACGATACACTGGAAAACTCTGTAAAAGCATTTTATTCTTTTCCACACGGACACTTCAACAGCTAAGCAGCAGATTTGCTGGCTCCTTCATTCTTAAGATGCTTATAGCTGCCAAAATGCAGTAACTTGGGAAGTATTTTAAGAACTTTCAATTACAGTAAGTGCATGGCAGTTGGGAAAACAGAAGATTAAAATTTACGATATGGAAAGGATTCCAAAAGGCTTTTCCTGCACAAAGAACAACAATATAGATTAACTCAAAATACAGTCAAATGCTAGAAACATCAAATCAACTATTCCAAACAGCTTACATCTTGGAAGACAGGTTCCCATTGCTCTCTTGATCCTATTGCATCTGAACGTCCAACAACAAGTCCATCTGAATTTATACCAAGGTATTTGCCGTAACCAGACTTCAGAGCAATCCTCAAAAATAAAATTCAGGAAAACAATAAAGAATGTTTTTAATTCAAGCAATTCACAATATCCAACACATCACAAACACATTAGTAGACAGTGTATTTCAAGAGAATATTAGACCACGTATTCATACAAGGAACAAAGATAACAAGAGAATATTAAAACATGTATTCATACCAGGAACAAAGATAACAATTATCAAAACTTGTAACACTGTTACAGTAAATACCTTGTATCAGACAACTTCACTGCTGTAAACTGCTCAGGAGGACTGGGGCCTTCATCATCTGCGGAATGAGTTTTCCATTAGTTAGGTATGAAGTACTAAACATAATGTTTTAACTTGTTAATACTGCAATTTCAATCCGTCTGAAGAATTAGTAATGGCTATTGCTAAATGCTACGGGAAGCTGGACTACTTTATTTCTTTAAAAATTCCTTTTTGAATACTCACTCTTAAAAAACCCTGAAAACAATGTAGGTGCTTATGCATGTTCATATATTTAGAGTGGCTAAAACAAGACACAAAATAAAAAAAAAAAAACTTTGTGTGAAGAAATTTACAGTTGAAAACATTTGGTAATGCTTCAGGTGGCATTGGAAACCTTATTCGCCTCGCAATGTTATTTTTCCATAAGAAAATGTGTTATGGTTCAGCTATGGTAACACAACTCAGTATCTTAACAGCTACTAGACTCTCCATCCCTCAAAAACCAAATTGAGATAATATTGCCTTTGTTGCTTTGTTCTCACCCTGAAGGTGAAACACACTGTCAGGATTCTGGAACACGCCTTGTCTGACTAATGGCTCTCAAAGTCAAAGTAAGGATAAGCTAATTATCCCACCACATTAGTAGCCCACTTGTGCGGCAACAAAACAAGTATATTAAGATGAGGATGCAGCAATAAACCTTGAAACTCATCTGCCTTGAGTTTCACTCTTCAGCTGACACCATAAAGATTTTATAGGATTTAATAAGAGTTATACTGCTTTTTATCCCATAAGCAGTATGGCCTTTAACAGGTGATCATCTCCAATGCAGTTCCATTTGCTGTAAACGTAAACCAGCAAAAAACTAGATGAGTGAAACTTTTTCATAGTCACTAGATTTAAGTCATCTGCATGCTACGCTAGGATTATTACATTATTTGTAATAAACTGCTTTTAGCTGTAAAACTGCTTGCTTTTAAGTGATGCTACTTTTATGCCTTTCATTACTGAAACAGCTTATTTCCAAATTTCCTGAAACAAACCTTTATGTGGTGCTCCAAGCGTAAACAAGCCATTGTCGAGGGCATGGATGTAAGCTCCTTTATCCATTTCTATAGCTATAGTTCCTGTAATTTCACCAAAATTACTGACAGCCCACCAGTTTCCTAAAATACAACAGCGGGACAGTTAATATAAAAGCATGACAGTTAACAGAGTAATTACAACTTCTGATTACAGTAGTTCAGATGATATTTCTGTGTCTTTGAGATTTGACATTCTAAAGATACAATTGCTACTGCTATCTCAAAATCTTTGTGCACTAGTTTGTAGTACAGTGCCAATTTAATGGTGGTGCTGCTGAATCAGTTAAGTCCTGCTGTTCTACCCACCCTGTCACCTCTAGTTACAGGCTCCTGCACTTCATCCCTTCTTTGTGTTAGTCCATAGAACAAGTTCATCCATTCAGCTGATGCAGCAAAGAGACACTTTACAAGGAAGGTGGTGGGGTTTTTTTTCCCCCCTCTCTGGACCAGTGTCCTGCAGTTTTGGGGTCATATCCAATTATTAGATTCACCAGCACGACAAAAATAGACAATCTATCTCATCTTGCTGTTAAATTACTTCATATGAGCTGTAATCCTTAGACTTAAGTTGTTCAACCCAGTCAGTATTTGAACATTTAAGCCCCACTGAACTCTACCGAAGTTAAAGGTAGTCCTACCCATGCATATGAACTAGAATTATGATGTTTATATCTTTTAAACAGCAAAATTTTCTCCCAGTATACTGTCTTACAGATATTTTCTACCTGATTAAGGTAACATCATGGTAACTATTTTTAGTTAATCTGAATACGATATATTTTTTCCACATGGTAAATTTGGCAAGTCAATCTGCCTTGAGCAAAAATTATCTTCCTCTATCTTTACACAACATATGAAACTAATTGTCTTGCCCTATACAGTCAGGGCTCACAGATCCAGATAGGAATTTTCCAAATCTCTCCCACTTTTATGAAATCTGGCAAAACTGAAGAATGTAAAGTGTCTCTAACATTCTTCTAGTATAAGACACAACAGCCCACTTTCTCATATATCTTAATCTCTTTTAACACAGGAAAAAGGTTGACATTTATCCCGTAATGTGTGCTGTGCTACAGTATACCTCTGCAACTCTCATGACTGTGGTTTTTAGCTGTTTTTGTTCGTGATGTGAACTGTGATCAATCTGAGGACATGACAGTGCTGAAGGGCAACAGTCTATCAAGTTACTGCTCAAGACCATACATACTATGATTCTTCTATTTCATGTGAAGAGAAAAACTGAAGTTATATTTTGTTACTGGTTACTGCTTGTGTCTTCAGTTTCAATTAATAGTGGCAAATTTATAATGCGAACACATCACAGCAGTCAAGCAGTCAAGTATGTCAAATTAAAAACAAATAAATAGAGACTCTTTTCCTTTTGAAAGGATCAAAGGTTTGAGTGAACTAGAGAACCCAGTCAGAAAGTAACAGCGGCAGTGTAAGAATGGAAAGCACAGGTGATCCAACCACTAATTTTCAAAGTAATACTAACAGAAGCCATAAGTTATTTACATAGAAATACAGTCATTAAGTAACAGCATTACAGCACTAAAGAAGTCTCTCCTCCTAAAGCAAATACCACTGGGAGGGGGAGAGAATGAAAAAAAAAAAAAAAATCCAAGCTGATAAGTTGCTTGATGTTATAAAATAACATATTTTAGCTAAAAGTATAAGTGGAAAATCCATTCAATTGGTGTCAGAAGTTCTACTTAGAGTCTAGGAAGACCCCAACATACAAGTAACATGTCATGAGAAATAGTTATAAAACTCCACAGGGACTACACTTAGTTTACAATGTCCTGTAACAATCTCTTCATTTTCAGCTACCCCCCTACAGTTTCCACACTGTCAGATAATTCCTGGAAAGCAGCTCACCAACAATATCAAGTTGCTCAGTCTCATCCTCTTCCCTTTTCCTTTTCTTCTCCTTGTGCTTTTTCTTGCTGGAAAGGGAGATGAAAAGAAACAACAATATGCCTGGGAGCTGGCCCTTCCACAGCGAGGTCTCTCACAAGGCCTCACTTCCGAGCCCTACAGAAGCGATTCACTGGCACCCGCCAGCAGCAAGGGGCTGACAACCCGAAAACCCCTGGCCTGCCCGGCGTGCTCAGGCAGACCCGCAGCTGGAAGGACGGGACGGCCTAGCCTCACCGCCCGCCAGCCTCCGATGAGACCCCGACGGGAGCCAGGCCGGGGTTCTCGATCCCAGGCACCACGGAGCTGACGGCACAGACGCTGCCGCGGCCAGAAGCCCGGGGCGGTAGCGGCGAGCAGCCCGCTCCTCACCTTTTCTCTTTCGCCCCTTTAAGGACGAGCTTGGTAGATTTAACGCAGGAATACTCCGCCATGTCGGGCTACGGCAGGCACTAGAGGACACCCGGCTACGCCCCGCCGGCCGGCCGGAAGCCCTGGAGGGACAAGCTCCGTCCGTCTGCGTTCCGTTACTTGTTGCGCATGCGCCACTTCCCGCCTGCGGTGCGGGTCGGAGCTGCGCGGGCACGCGGGTGGTGGACTGGACCCAGGCGCGGTCTTTTACCTGCGTCGCGACAAGCGGGTCCCGGACACAGAATTTGAGGGTAAAAGTAAAACAAGAAAAGTTTAAAATTACGTTTAAGGGATGTCCCCCTGCACCTTCCCCGTCTGGCTTGGCTCCGCGGGTGCTCTGGTGCTTTGCAGGAGTGCAGACCCCTGGTGCTAAGGAATGGAGAGCCCACGGCTTCTGCTCTGGCATGCGGTAGCGACCTGTTGGTGTGTGTATTTAAAAGCACGTCTAATGGACACAGAGCGGAGCCCTTGGACCTGTGCCCGCTGCTAAGGGCAGCAGGTCTCTCCTGCGTGCTGAAGTGGTGATGGCGAGGGAGGTGTTACACGAGGAGCAGGTACCAGGCCGTGCTGATGCAGGAACAGAAGCTTCAAGGCAAGTTTGTGGAGAGAAGTTGGGGAAATGAAGCTCTTCAGTCAACCAAGTGTACTAAACTAGGGGCAAAATGAGGTTTATGACAACTTTTCCCATCCTGTTAGTCACTTGGCATTCCACAGAGTAAAATCTACCTCAGACTTCTCCCTAGGGGTATAGCCACCTTTCTCTCATGCAGTTATCATCTGCTTAACAGGTACCACTTCTTGTTCTTTGGGAATGGCCTTACTATTTCATGTGTGGTTAGACTCCCAATTAGAGCAGTAATTTGTGTTTAGTCTTCTGGTGTTTTTTTTCTACTTTACACTAATGGAAGGGGGAGTTATGTCTAAAAGGTTGTTGTCTGCTAATTATATTAGCTGGTCAAAAGAAAGGTACCATCCCTATCAAATCTTGCCTTACATGTACAGACATGCTTGCACAGGATTGCTTCCTTTTGTTTTCTGATCTCACTACCTATCTATGCTTGCAAGTTCTCAGCACCTCAGAGGTATCTTCTACAAGTAAGAATGAGAGTCTTATACATGGTTATGTCAAGGCCTTTAAAATCACTGAAATCACGGCCAGGTGATAAAGCTCTGCATGTGTGATGTTGAAGTGAATGACCATGGAGTTTGTAGATGACTACAGGTGTCTTCCACAGATACTTTGATGGGATACAGAACCCTGCTGCTTCTAACCAAAATGTTTTGAATTTCTATTTATGTGCCTAACGTGACTAACCCCATATTTTTATCAGTGAAGCTGTAGTGGTTACACCTGCCATGTAAAATGAAAGCAACAGTAATAGACTTTGAGGAGTTTTTGGCAAGTCCTCCATGTTGGAGCTTTTGGGACAACGTGGTTGAAAGGAGGGATGGGCTTGTCAGCAAAAGCAATATTGAATCAAGCTGCTGTTTCCTGTAAATTCAGGATACTTTTTTTGTGTCTCTGGCATGCCACTTTCCTGCCGGTGTCTTCATCTGTTGCAGTTTGTCAGTGAAAGACAGTTGTCTCCCAGTGTTTGGGAAGTGGATAACTTAAAGCAGTGTGTTGCTGTAGTAGACAGTATGTGACTTCATTGATTTATTGACTTCCCACTCCCAGGAACTTGCGTCTTATTAGTTATTCCAGTAAAAGCTGAAAAATGAGGCAGGTCAGAAAGCTGCAGACAATGATGGACAGCTTTCTGACCATTTCTGATCTCTGCATGGAGTTGCAATCAGGGAAGTGATGTGTTAGCAAAGTGTTGTATCTAGTCAGGTTTTGAAGGTCCCACACATCTTACTGTATGTGAAGGACCAGGAAAGATCCAGATTTCCAATTACAAGATTGAAATACCTAGCCAGACTATTAGCAATCCATCCATTGATTTCAACCTCACCCTCAAGTACATTCCATTTTCTGTTCTCACATTTCTAGAGATTATTGTCCGACTCCTTCTAGAAACCTTTTGATGCCACCTTAGAATTTTACAACCAATAATAGAAGGGTTGTTCCTTAGTTTGTTTCCTTGATTTTGCTGGTAGATACAAAGGCTTGTTCCCCGTTGAAACATTTTAGTTGACATATTCATATTTTATCCCCAGCCCTTTGGAAATTAATTCAAGCTAACCTCAGCATCAGGCAATTTTATCAAATATAGTTATAATTGTATTTGATTCTCATTTTATCATTAAATACTTTTTTGCTGAACAGATATGCCTATAAGGCAGAAATTTTAGTAAAGGGAATATGAAAAATGGGAGAGCCATTATGTAGGAATTAGAAGAAAGCAGAGAGTAAATAAATGAAGCAAAAAGAATGTGTGTCAGCATGCTCATCACTCGGCGTCACCCTTGCATGCTAAGTTGTTCTGCAGTGGGTTTTTTTGTTATTTGGGGGTTTTATTTTGATTTCTCTTTAGGCTTTTATTCTATGGAGAGCAACTCTATGGAGTTCCTTATTGTTTTCTTTGCTTTAACTTTAGAACTTTATTTGTGATAGATTTTTTTTTTTTTGACTGCCTAACTGTGCAACCGTAGCATTTTTGGGATATCTGTAAGCTCTTGTCAAAGCAGACCAGTGTACATTGATATGCCATTACCAGCAATTCAAAGTCTATACAAGCACTTGCCTGAGAGGGAGGACGGGAGAGAAAAAGGGAATGTTTTAGTATGTTATAAAACGAAGATGTGTTGACCACTTTTGGTTAAGAACATAAAGAGTTTTCTAAGAGATAAAAGAACTTTAAAATTATTAGGAATTAGTTAGGTAAAATTGTTGGCTTTTCTTGTTAACTTTTAAAAAACAAAAGCAAGTAAAACCAGTTTGTATTTTCAAGTACATGTATTTATATCATGTGATGGAAATGCATGGGATTTGTATTTTGCTATTAGTCCACCAGATGGTGCTATAGCCACAAAAATAAATGCAGATTAAGAAATTTGAGAAAAATAGTACTTTTATTTTCATTACATATCATCCTCACAGCGTGATCCTGGAAAGAATTACACACGTTTACATTTTTGCATTGGGAATAGTCCCAGTGAGTTCAATTAAGCAACTCATTCTGTGTAAAGTTAAGCATGTTTATAAGCTTTCTTAGGATGGGCCTATATCAATTGATTGCTATTTTCTTTATTTGCTATTTTGTTTTCCCCACTATGAAGAGAAAGAGGGAAAGACAGAAGGACAGAGATCATAAATTTCTAATTTTAAAAGTAATGTAGACTTTTTTCAGGCTCCCATAGTGTAAAATACAGCTTCTTGTAATGAATATGATTTTATTTAAAATTCACATAGTTCAGGTTTCTTCTTTAATTTAGTGACTCCAGCAACAAGCAGACAGTATAAACAAAAGACAATAAAACCTATTCTCACAGGGCAAAGCGATGCCATCAATCAGAAAACTGTATGTAAAATGGTACCACTTTAGAAAAGCTATTTAAACTCTAATTTGCTAGTTAGTATTTTTGAAATTAAAACCTTTCCAAAATGTGCTGCCTATGATTGTTTAAAAAAATATAGCAGTTCATTTTCTTTATGGCAATGGAAATAAATGGAGCCTTTGTGACTGCAAATGTAGAAAACAAATCACTTTTTTAATGACTGGATTTTCCTGCCAGCTCAGAATTTGCCGTATGTGCATTTTATTTTGAATGCCTAAAGAGTGAAGTCATTTGCCGTCTCTCATGCAGATGGGGCAGATTGGCTGAGGTGTCATTTTCAAAATGTGCAGTTTCGTCATTCAAGTTTGAAGGGGATCATTACAAACGATGTTTCCTATAGATACTCAGGATGGATGAAAGGGGAGAGCTGAGACTGAGTGTCCATGCATATACCCTAGTGTCATAGAGCCTGGACCAAAACTCCGGCACTGGCGTTTTCTTCTGTCTTGTTTTTATGTGAGAATATACAAATATATCTCCCCAAACCAGAGAAACTTGAATTAGCTCTTTTGATAACAGAGTTGAGACTTAGTTTATATGCTTTTTTTTTTTTTTTTTTTTTGCTTTCATTTCTAAGTATGGTGCCATTGTGAAATATCTAAGCTGCTGACTGGTGTACCGGCCAAGATCGATAGAGATTTGTTTGGTCATTTACAGATGGAGTGAAATCTGATGTGAATTAGAATCAGAGCAAGTATATTTTTCCCCAGAGTGACAAAGTACACAGGGATGTTGCGGTTTTCTCATAAAATTCAGCAGCAGTTGTATGAGAGTGTTGAAGCATCCTGAGGACATGATGGTGCATACCACAGTGACATGACAGATGTAAATGACATTTTTAATACTGCATGCTGAAAATGCTTTAATTATAACTTCTGAATTTTAAATGTGACCTGAAATTACCTTTTTTAAAACCTGAAATGTTAGTGTTCGTAAGTAAATATTCTCAAAACGGCATTTCTACCACTCAGCTTATGGTATAGTACTTAGAGCATTGGAAAAATAGGAGGGTTTTCTCAGCCTGTCAGGGGCAGGATGGAGCCCCAGCTCAGACCTCCCAGTCCTTAGCGTCCCTAGTTTAGAGACCCTGTCTTGGTTGTGACTTCTCAGCTTCTTCTACGTTGACTGATCACTCCCTCACTTTTCCTCCACTATTGCTCTGTAAAGTTACTGTGGCAAAGTTTTTGTAGTCCCTTTCTGTTGGTCACTGAGGGAATGCAAGAGAAATGAAAAGGCAACTGTGAATGTACAATGGTCTCACACAGACGCCCACTCTGTATGCTGTTTACTTGGGCTCAGGCCTTCTGGTTTCTGCTTGAAATCCCAAATGCTTATCATGTGTACTTCTTCAACTTATATCATTCTTTTCCACTAATTGCTCTGATTTTTATCCTGATGTGCTAAGGATTTTTTTTGTTTGTGTATGAACATGTTTCTCTCTCTGCCTATTAGTCTATATTTCTTTATCAATATTTTTTTAACTGGCCAGTTTTGTTCCAATTTAACAGACATGAGAGTGACAACAATAATTCAGCTCTGGTGAGTTCTGAAACTGTTGTTGAGTGAGTAGGAAAAAGATCTATAACCTTCCTGATGGAGGGAATGGTTGCAAGATGAATTCCCGTCTTAGTAGGGATGAGAGAGAACCCTCACGCAGAAAGGAGTCTGTAAGGAAAAACTCCTAGTAAGTCATAGGACACTAATGAGCAAGAAATCAAACTGCATGACTTCCAGTGCTTAAGACGCAACCTATTGCTATATAATATAATTTCAGTTTTTTATGGGATGGAAATTTGATTTTCTAAGTTGAGTGTATTTGATATTTTATGATGTTTCCTGACAAATAGCTAGCATGTTCGATGCAAATGGAGTTGAAAACCCCTTCCCTTATTCACTGGTACTGTATAGCAAATGTGGACTCAACTATAAATTAAACATGACAAGTTTTTTGTGGTAAGTTACCTACTTTGTGCTATGTGTTCATATGCAGACTTTCCCCTCTCCAGGGCACACTTTCTTCTTGTCTCCTGCGAGCCTCAGTTTCTTGTTATATGTGTTTGAGTTTGTATGTCTTATTAGGAAAGCCAGAGGATCCATAGGGAAAGATTTGCCGTTTCATGTATATGCAGCACTGTTGCAGTTGTTCTTTGTTAGCCTATAATCAAGATTAATTTAAATGCAGTTTCTAACGAGTGCTTCTTTTAAATTGAGTGTTTCCACAAAGATTTCTTCCTTTTTATATTTCTTCTGTGACTTAGTAAGAAATAAACAGGTGGTTTTGTATGGTCTAGGAAGGGTGTACTTGCCTTCACAGCATTCTTTGTGAGAAGTGGCTTACTGAGGGTAAACTCCCCTGCCCCTCACAAGAGTATGTGACTTCCCTTTGGGCTATGTATTTTTCTTACTCCATGTCCTCTGAGACTACATGGGTGTCCTTTATAATTTCAATAAGATATGAATTGGCAGGACTTAAAAGGAGAATAAATCTGTGGCAGGGTGTTCATTTTCAGTGCTGTTGTCCTCCTGGCTGTAAAACTACACAGTTTTTCTTTGTAAATTATGTTTCCTCTCCCTGAGGATTGCCATATAATTTCTTTCTGCATTTTTTTATCTAACGGGACTGGAGCATTTACCCGCTATGATTGTTTTCATTGCCCATTTGAATTTGTAGAGTGGTTATAAGTGATTTTCCTCTCTTATGCTCCATAGCCACTGATTCTGTGTAATTTGTCCTGAATGCAGATGCTCTTTCACAAAAAGGCAATTTTTCCTAATGCAGTTGCAGTGAATGTCTTGTAAAAAATGCTTTTGTATGGACTTAGCAGTTGTAGAGGTGGAAGGGAGACCTGTAGACTATTGCCTATAGAATTGGTATAGTCTAGGCAAAGATAGAAAAAGGTTTTTGCTCTGGAGGGAATTCTGAGCTGTTCATTATCTATGTCCACTCACTTCCTTGTAAATGTGTAAAATGTCAGTGATGGTGGTTCCACCTGTGGGGTTCCCCCGTCCTCCATTGGGCCAAACATAAAAAAGAAATAACTATACTTAATTCCTACTCATTTATGAGGGCCTGACTCAGACTGTTGTACTTGTTTTTTCATCCAGAGAGCCTCCAAATGATGTCAATATTTATTAGATTTTGAGGCATTTAAAGAGAAGAAAGACAAACCTAGAACTTCCTGATCTTTACCTTAATTAGGACTGTCATCGGTATCTCATTGTACTTTTGTTTTTAATTTTGCCCATCACATATCCAGTAAGTCTGGTTTGTCCAGCTTTTTGCCTTTCTAAAAGCAGCACAAGCAAACCAAAACAGGTTCTGAGTTTACAATCATCCTTCTTGACATTAGGAAATAAAGTTTCTAACCCATAGCACAGTATATGGAAATTGTTTTGAAATATGGCAGCCAGAGATGGCAGCATTCACCATCCTAATGCAGCTTTACTTTTTTTTTAAAGCTTCAGTAACTTGAATGAATGAGTGATGTCAGATATTTAGCTTCCACTGAAAAAATACAATGCAATCCAAAATTCTGTTGCTCATGGTTATGAAGAGGAGAAATAAACCTGATTGTAAGGATTGAAAAATTTGAAAGACAGAACTAAACAAGACCACATCTATTGTTTTTTTAAAGTACTGCTTTTAAAGCCATTGTTGTGAGTTTTTTAGCCTGACTAATGATTGTTGAGTGCTTTGACTTGGCAACATCTGTTGGCTTGTGTCCTGTCACAGCAGGTAAGTGAGTGGGAGTTGAAACTGCTGATCTTCCCGTATTTTGATCCTCAGAGAGAAGGAGAGGGAACATTTCAGTATGCATCACCTGCTTTCAGGCTGTTTTCCCCTCAACAAACCCTCAGTGTACAACAGTGTTTTTCTTACAGTCTAGGTGAAGCACAAACTGTTTTTCCCCAATTAAGCTTTATTTTGCTGAAGGGGTCTCTTCTGCTCCTATAAATCCCAAATCTAATTTGTCAAAGATAAAAATAGTCTTTTTGTTGTCACAGCTTCATGAAACTACATTGTGACAAGGCATGATGTGGTTTAGATCTTAAAAGGTGAAGTCTGTGGGAGAGGCTAAGGAGTTTCAGCGCATCCCAGAGTACTGGCTGGCTGGAGTGGAGTCCTGGGGAATAATCCAGGCAGAATTTCTGGCATGTGCAATAGATGAGATGTAATTTATACGATTTACTTCTTAACAGAGCACTGAGCCATATCCATACTGGTTTTTGGTTTGTTTGGGGGATGGAGGCCCTAGGGGGGTCTGTGAAGATCTGCTGTAACCCATCCAGAGCACGAGACCTGAAATGTTGCCTGACCTGCTTTAGGTGTTTAGTCCTGTGGTGGATAGGAATCATTCTCAGATCTGGTTATGTTGGGCTCTAGGGGAATAATTCAGCATTGGTAAGATTGATTGTTGCCGTCGTCTTTGTTGCAGATGATGAAGATTTAGCTCAGGTTTCATCACTGGCTGATGTGTCCAGAATGGCCATATCTAGGAGGTATAAAATGTCTAGCTCTGCTGGATCCATGAATGATACATGCATTTTTCTCCAGTATCCAGTGAAAAGCCACAAGCAGACTAGTTAAAAGAAATACCGTACTGCCCAGGGCCTCAGCAGTAGCAATAGGCAATCTATGGATCTATGGTCAGATATGTAGTCTACGCGCACTATAGCCATGCACCTCATTTTTCCTTGGAGACAGAGAGATTCCTTCTTTTCTGCGCAGTCTGTCCCAGCAAGTGTAGAGCCCCCCTCCCAGGGACAGGACGCAAGAGGATGGCAGGTGCATCTGGCTGATGTTAGAGTGAAAAAAGAAAAGAGCAATGTGGGGTTTTTTGAATTTTTTTTTTCCTCAAATGGCATTAAATTCAGGGAACAGGCTTGTGTTGTTTAAGTAGAGCAGTTTTTTTCAGTGTAAAAATAATTTCAGCAGTCTTATGGTATGAGGCAATAAATGAGCCCTGCAAGCCAGGTCACTTTTAATAGTTCTTCAGTGCTTCTCTGCTGTGCTGGGACATTAAATGGAAGAGAGGATGTTTATGCATAGGTCAGACTTCTTCTAGGGGGCTGATGGATTGTGTAAAGGACAGCCCTTCCTGATAGCAGTGTATAATAGTCAAGGTTCACAACCACATAATATTTTCAAATATTGTTTGAAACACTATTCACGGTAGTTTACTGCAGCAGTCTGGAAGGCTTCAGCATCAGTTCAGACTTACTGTATCCCTATGTCATGCTTGGGTTACGGCACAAACCAGATTACTCTCAGGAAGACAACAAACGCAAACGCTGACCACACTGGGACCATACTGTTAAAGACAATGCAGAAGCATCCTGTGGAATCAACATGAGTCCAAGACAATAAAATTATTAAAAATAAAGGATTCGTAGCAGTGTAAGGCCCAGCTTACCTAGAACCACATATGCAAATAGAGTGTTTGTCCACCAAATGACAGTAACAACTCTAAAAAGGAAAGAGCTTTCAGGGTGCTGGATGCCGTGTGAAAGCCCATTGCTTTACCTAGTAACTATCTCAACCCTCTGACCTGAAGGTGCTAGATCTTTTCTCCTTCTGCTTATTGGGGTGTGGGTGCTGATAAGAGATGCTAAGAATATTTGCAGGTGCCACCTCTTGTTTCCTCTCTTGCATGTAGAGGCATGTGACAAGACTCCCCAGACTTGGTGCCAGTGATGTGCATTTTTCAAAGAACATCTAAAAAGCAGTTATGGCTTCAAATGTGATGCTAGATTGAGAAGCAGTCATCCATTTGATCTGTTCTGCTCTCTCCAGCAGGTAGGTATATATTAAGACTGGATATCAAATCTACATGGTCTATGTTTATCCTGGGTTGGTTTGTACCAGATTTACTGCTGTGACTGCAACTTCTAACAGGATGACCTCTTGAGAGTTTACCAGCTTTTGCACCTTACTCTGCTGTCCTCTAAAGTTGGTGAACTTCAAAGTAAACTAAGTTTAAGCCTTGGTACGAGTTATACCTTCACAGAGGGCATGTCCATGTGGGATTGTTTCCAGGGGAATGTCATCTGGAGGTAATGTGGTTTCTGAAAGGTTACGTGGGAGTCCCTTGCTAGTGGAAAGAGGAAGAGCAGCTGGAGGGATCTGTTTTTTCAGATGCCTCCTTTGATGTTGGTTACAGAGTTCTCATTTTATCCGGATGCATAGCACTGTTTTATGCCTCCACAAAGTGTCTCCCTGCAGAGGGGCTGGACTGGTGACATAGTTTTGGCTACTGCCAAAAGGGTTGTGATCTGTCCTTGGCATGAGAAATGCAATGTAGCCATTCTGTTGGGCTGTGCCTGAAGGGTCAAATCTTTGGGGTGTCCTATTTCTTCCTCCTCCGGTTGGGTAGTAAGATTCCCTGTATAGGTTGCATGCTGTATGGTGCCTTTATTCATCCCTGAAGCATACTCAACCCACAGAAGTTTGCATTTTATCTCTTCTCATCTCCCATAAAGGAGCTACAGACATCTCTCTATTTTATTTTTTAACATTCATTTGGCATGGCTTTTAAATCTGTTACATTCCTGAGAACTGAATCAGGCAGTTTCCTCAATGTGTGCCAGTTTTTGGAGGCTGTGACATGTCCATCTGGCTCAGAGACAGATCCCTGGGATCATGCAGTGCCTCAGGCTATTGTCTCGTAACTGTTAAATGGTATTGTGAGTTGCTTTTGAGAGGTTGTGTACTTTGCGTGAACCATAGGATGTGATGGACAGGGCAGGATGGAAACAGTGTCAAAATGAATCCAAACCCAGCACCATCTTGTGGGGCGGATATTGGCAGACTGAATGCTGAAGTCAGTGAGCAGGTGGAGAATGGTGTCATGAGAATACTAATGAAGGTATGTTTATGGGGCTGTTTATGTTCCAATGAAATACCAGTAACTTAACTAGAACATTACATGGGGAGGATTCAGCCCTTTAGTCATACCAGTAAAAATGATATGGATCTTGAGGAAAAGCCTTTCAGCCTAAAGTAGAAAAAAGGGAAAGGACAATAATGGGATTGGGTTGGTATTGCTCATATTTATGAGTTGCAGCTAGCAGCAGAGAACTCTTCATGTAGGTTTGTATATTCTCTTAAAGAGAAGTTGTAAAGGCGAAGAAGTGTTTCCTGGAATGTTCTGAAAGTTCATGCAGAAGACTTCTTCGCCTACTGTGTAGCTAACTTTCTAGCTCTATAATTTCATGCATCACATCATGATTAAACAGGATAATGCAGACCTATGAATCAGCCCTATTTGTCTTTTCCTTTATTTCATTGACTGCACAGAGGGAGTATGTATTCTGGAAAGTTCAGATCGAAAACCTATTCTGTAGCCTAGTTGGAACCCAGCCCTCTGGTAAGCACTCAGTATTTTGCCACAGGTGGTGCGTGCAGCTGATAGTGGGCTGACTGGTTTGTTGTTCCTAGCATCTTCCCTTATCTCCCTTAGAAGACCAATAAGGGCATTATTCTGTTTTTCCAGTGTTGTGCAAAACAAAACAATGGATGTTGAATCAATAAAATAATCCACGGTTTAACTGCTCTAAGGCAAAAAAACCCCAATTTAATATGATAATTTTTTTTTCTTAAAGCATTTTAGTGTCATCATCTTTTTGTGTTTTACTTGAAATACCATTTGGATCCCCTTTATGTGGGATGCTTTATTTGATGCTTTTTTTCAGACTGTTAAATTAATAGATTAGTTTTAGTAGTGAGCCAGTTGGAGTTAATCAATTGAGAACAACTGTACAGTGGTTCTCTAAGCTAGGCTGGATTTGAAGGGTTTAATTTTAATCATGGTCTGATCACTACAGCTGCTTCATGTTTGTTTAGTAATAGAGTTGATGAGCAGCTAATTTGAAAGGAAAGCTCAGGCACAGGTGTGAAATTCCTCGTGAGTATAAGAGAACTGGCCCTGAATGTAGGAAGATGGTGCTGAACATATTGCTCTACAGTAAGCCAAAGAGTTTTAAAAAAATACTTCTAAACTGGCACACTTGACATAAATCCCTCAACCCAAACATTCTTCACCTTTTTATCATACCACTTAAGTGATTATCCAGTATGTCAGAGACCAGGATTTGATACCCTGCTCTGTCTGGTTTTGCATTTGTATCTCCAGGTTTCAGGATTTCAGGCCTAACAACAGTGCTCTGAGTAGGTCTGGCATTTTTTTCCATGTTGTTATTACAGTTTGCCTAGGAAAACTAGTATCAATTTCATTTGAGGAACACCAGTTACTACTGTCCGTTCTATATACGTATAGAGGGTGCAGAGATGTGAATCCTCACCAGGACTAGTTGTCTCTGTGGACCGTGGGGGAGGGAGGATGTAACTTCAGAAGAAAGAAGTGAAAACACCTTCTCTGGAATTTCCTGTTCACCAGGTTATAAGCTCTGTGGGCAGTGTGTTTAGTCCTAGTAAATACTAGACTTAGTAGTACTACCAGTAAATACTACTAAGAGTAGTAAGGTTCCGATTTGTGATCCCTGTCATACTTGTGATTGCCTTAGTGCTTGTCTAGCAGTTACTGTGAGTCAGAGCTTACAGATGAGAATACTGACTTTAACAACCATCTCCTCAACATTGTGCGAGTGTACAGGCCACTGAGATGTGGAAGCTGAGGAGATAACACGTGATTGCTATTGCAATGTGAGAGTTCTTCTGAGCAGCCAGTTCCAAAGCTCCAATTTACAGCAGGCTAACATGGAGGAGAGAGCTGGATGAGATTCAGGAAAACATCAGAAGTTTAAAACACTCCTAGCAGATTTTGAGCACGGTATATGTATAAAAACTAGAGCTAGTTCTCTAGTTGCGAAGTCTAGGGACAAAGTCATGTAGGTAAAGCATTCTCCAAATTCACACATTGCGGGTTAAAACTATGAGGCTGTTATATCCAAAAAGGTTTCGCGACTGCATGGGTTTGGAGGCAAGGTAAACCCGCCCAAACCTACATGAACTTAATGGCTCGTTAAGCTTTGTTTAGGCAAAGGAAAAAAAAAAGAATGTGATACACAGGGCTTAACTTAAGGGGGGTGAGAAACAGAAGTGTTTTAATAGTGAACGCAGTTAAGACCATAAAGCAATCATTTAAATACAAATAGGACTGGAAGGAGAGGGAGAGATTGATAAATATGTAAATAGGCATCTACAAGTATAATACAGTCTCCCATTTCGACCCACATCTCCCGTTCACAAAGGACCCGCCACATGGTCGCACTGCCAGGGTCGGGGCGTGCGGGAGGAAAGGAAGTCATTGTCTATCACCTCGCAAAGTTTTCAGTCCGAGAAAAACTTCTCCTAGAGCAAACTTCCATGCAGGAACGTGGTCCTTCTTCCTCCGGGATAGCTGGGAGAAGAACTGAGTTCACCGAGGGCAGAATCCCGAGGCTTCTGGCTCTGCTCCTCCGCGGAGCGGTGCACGGACCGGCCCCTCAGGGAATGCCTGTGGGTTTCCCGCGTGGCTGTGGGAGCTCCACGCGGAGCCGTTAGAACCCTCGTCAGCGGTTTCTGTCCCTTCGACGCAGGATATGGAGGCTTACAGCCGGTTTTACCCCTTATCGGGTCAAACTCAGTCCAAAAGCCACCCCTGCCGGTAATCGGCAGAGCAGAAAGGTCTACCCACTTCGCAGAAGGAGTCTTTTTACTGCTCCAGGGGCACTGAGGTAACTGCGGATGGTTTTCTCTCTCTCTGGTGAAGCTTCGCAGTCCTGCGGCACAGAGAATCGAAAGTGCCGCGGCCAGCCCCGGGGAGTGTCTTAAACTCTGCTTTTTATGCCCTTATTCACTGAGGCGTGTCTGAATATCTCGACTCCCAACCAGGGAACCGAGAGGGCTGGCGCTGCTTTTCCAAAAGTCACGAAAAAACTTTCCCGCGCTTCAGGGAAAAGGAGAAGGGGGAGAACAAAGGGCTCACCCCTGCCGGAGCCATCTCAAACCGTTACAACACAGAAAACAAGAAAGTATCATAAAACTTTATTTATTTTAATGACCTGCACATTTTCTTGATAAGATCATAAGCAAAAATACTGTGCATTGCTATTCTATTAACAATTCCCATGTGCTCCAAAAAAATAGGCCCAGTCTTGGACATTCAAAATAATCGCCAGACTTACGTAGGTAATAAATCAGTTCTCTGGCTTCTTTGAATTAATTAAAAAATAGAGTACTTAAAATAGTTTATTATTAACAAAGAATGTCACTGGCATTTCTGTTACATAATGAGATGTTAGTATCCATCTTATTACAGATGGTACACAAGATGAAGGTATACTGACGTATATGGATATTTTGAGACTATGCAAGTCAGCGACAAGGTGAGGAAGGGATGCAAAAAATCTTCATTTTAGTCATCTGTTGAAATAGTCTTATTCACCGTATTTCCCAGTGCAAAGTCATGCAAGTTTGGAGTTCACCGGACATTAATATTAACTGTATTTGAGATTAAGAGATGAATGAGGAGGGAGATGTACTTTTCCAGTTATTCATACTTTTTCAATTATAAGAACATGAACTGCTGCTGCTTGTTGATTGACTTAAGAAATACTAGCCAGCTCTGCAAGAGCAGCTTCTGTGATTTGAAACAACATGTTCAGATACTTCTCTAGCTGTGGGCTAACATGGTGAATCATGGATTTCAGAGTGCCTTCATATTCTCCGACACTGATAGAAGAGGGAAAAAGATAATAGTTTTTTTCCTGCTGTCCCGATATTTCTGGTTGTTACAGTTATTGTACTGGCTCTTGTTATGGTTATTGTGTTGGCACAGAATTTCACAGAATTTCCTTCATTTTACAAAAATTGAGAAACTGATTTTGCTGACATTTTAGTTTCACTATGCCTTCCTTTCTTTGAGAAAACCACTGTGTTGTGAAAGGCATTGGATATCAAATCTGCATTGTCTGTGTTGATCCTGCATTTTTTTGTATCAGTTTTACTGCCGTGACTACAACTTCTAACAGACTGACTGCCTGAGTATTTACCTGCATTTGCACCTTACTCTGCTCTTCTCTGTTGCAGAACTTGAGAGTAAATTAAGTCAGTTTGGATGTGACTTGCAGTGACTGTGCTTTTTCAAAGCCCCAAACATATTGATAGGTTTTTAGATCCAGCACAGATGCTTTTCACTATGCTGTTGGTAGAGTAGCTGTTTGGCTAGAGACTCCAGGATCTGGAAATTTTTTTAGCTATAACTAATACTAGTAAACAACATTAATAAAAGTGAATTTTGAAGTATCTTTTATTAGTATTTGCATTCCAGGATGTTTTTGTTGCCTGATGGCACTTAATAAGACATTGTGTTGTTTTATTTTCATTGAGTAAGAGTGCATCGTGATCCTGGGCCCTGCTTGAGCCTGGGGCTTGGACTCAAGGGGCTGGAGCTCAAGAGATCCCTTCTGATCTAAATGATTCTGTGACAGGATGTCAGAGAAAGTAACTATGGATTAAGTGATCATGAGTAAAATCAGTTTAAATTAAATGGAAGAATAATAGTGGATTTTTCAATTCAAACAGAAAATACATAGTACGTTCAACTACGGAATCATAGAAACATTTAGGTTGGCAAAGACCCTGAAGATCGTTGAGTCTAACCGCAAACCTAACATTGCCAAGTCCATCACTAAACCGTGTCCCTGAGTGCCACATCTACACATCTTTTAAATACCTCCAGGGATGGTGACTCCACCACTGCACTGGGCAGCCTGTTCTAATGCTTCACAACCCTTTCAGCCAATAAGTTTTTCCTAATGTCCAGCCTAAACCTGCCCGGGTGTAACTTGAGGCCATTTCCTCTCATCCTCTCACTTGTTACTTGGGAGAACAGACTGACCCCCACCTCACTACAACCCACTTTCAGGTAGTTGTAGAGAGCGATAAGGTCTCCCCTCAGCCTCCTTTTCTCCAGATTAAACAAACACATAGCTCAGGAACTTGAATACGGAGAATGCTTGAATAATGCTAAATTGGGAGAATTTATTTTCTAAGAGAAAAAAACTCAGTCATTTAGCTAGATGAATAAGCTCTTTGGAGAGAATTTAGAAATTAAGGAGAAGGTGAAGACTTGTGCGTGTGAAGATAAAGGATGCTGTAGGTCTAGCACCCCAGAACTAACTGAACGATTTTTCAATACAAATAGTGACATTGAAGTGAGAGGGATAGGGGAAGGAGAGCATGTAAATTGCCGTGCCTGTAAATAGGCTAGAAATTCAAGTTGTTAGTATGCTCAAGTGGGATTGATGAGATAATTTCCATCTCAGAATTTTCAAAACTTTTGTAGCTTCAGTAGCAAATATTTTAAACAAATCCAAGAGATGTTCCAGGGACCAGGAGACTTAAATGAGAAGTATTTGAGAAGCAGGCAAAAGTCATCATGGAAACTGCAGGTCACTAAAACTATCCAGAATTGCCTTCAAGCCTACAGACAGAAATGCAACTTAAAGACGTGGATTAAAATGGGGTTAAAATGCTACAGTGGTTTTTGAAAGGTAGATTGCTCAAAATTAATGTTACTACTTTCTTTGATTTGGTTCCAGATTTTTAAAATAAAGATGATATATCAGATCTCATCTCAGACTATTTCATTACAGAGTTTGATATAGTAACACCTAATAAATTACGGCTTAAATTAGAGAAGGAAGTGGTTAACTTGAAAAGTGCTGCTAATGTAAAAAAAAAAAAAGAAAAATAAAAGATAAATTCCCAGTCTATCAATCAAAATGTATTCAGGAAAGATAGGGGAGGATAAATATCACTGTGGGATTCCTGAAGAGGCCTTACCTGAAACACTCTGTGCAGTTCTGGTAACTTGTATTCGGTAAACAGAAAATGAAAATTGACAAGTGCTAAGAATTGCTATTAGAATAACGAGGAAAATGGGGGACGTACAAGAAGAAAGTGAAAGGGCTTGGCTTGTTTGGCTTAGCAAAATGAAGTCTGAAAGGGGGATTTTATTGTTTTCTGTGAATATATGAGGTGGTAAGCAGACAAGAAGAATTTTATAAGATAAAGTTATGCTGAGAATAGGTGGTTATAATGTGGACAGTACTAAATGTGAATGGAAATTAGAAGAAGTAGCTGCTCTTGGGATGGAGTTTGGCAAGTTTCTAAAAGGCATTCCTGGGTGAAACACCTGTGGTATCAAGGAAGTGAACTTAATGACATATATGATTCTGATGAGAATTTTACAGGGAAGTATCTTTTTAATTTTCAAATCAGTACCAGAAGACATGTATGCTGTTGGGCGTTACGGGTTTGTAATAGCAATATCATGTATGATTTTGAATATGCTATAACATTTGACTTCTTCAGAAAGCAAAATAGGTATAGCATAAATATAATTGTCCCAGCTCTAGCAGTTATTATAAAATGACATATCTTTCTGTGTAATAAATTTTGAGTAGACAGTGGGAATATGAGAAAAGATTTTCTGGTTTTGTTTCTTGCTTATACCAAGTCATAAACACTTGGAATGGGGATTTGGTACAAGTAAAACACCTTCTAAAATTTTTGATGCAGATGAGAAAAATAGTATATATCCAAAGATCATCTGTTTCCAGTTACAGAAATTACTTAAATATCTGGATGAAATTTCAGATGCTTACTATTTTGTCCCCTCAAATTAAGCAGTAAATGTAAAAAACATGTTTGATGATGCTACAGCTTTGTGTAGAATATGTATAATTATAGGTAAAGCTACATAGGAAAAAATACCTGTCAAATGATGTAAATCAAGGTATAATCTGAATGTGTTCCAAATAGAAGTATCTAATGAATGGAAGAATATGGTGTGTCTCAGTAATATGCAATAAGTGCCATTGTTGGGGTTTATCTGTACTGCTAAAAGGAAAAGAAGGATCCGTGATGGTGAAGTGTCCTAAGAAACCCAGTCTGTGAACGTACTTAAGGATCTGTGGCAGGTTGAACTTGGGTTACTGCCAGATGCCCAACCAGCCACTCTTTTACTCCACAGTCTCGACAGGCCAGGAAAGAAAATAAGATGAAAAAGCTTGTGGGTTGAGATGAAGACAGGTAGAGCACTTACCCATTACTATCACGGGCAAAACAGACTTGACTTGAAGAAAGTTAATTTAATTTATTGCCAATTAGAAATAATGTAGGATGGTGGGAAACAAAGACAAAACTAAGAACACCTTCCCATTGCCCCCCTCTCCTTGCCAGGTTCAACTTCACTCCTTCATTCCTGACTCTCTTCCCTCCTCTCAGCCCGAGTGATGCAGAGGGATGGGGAATTGGAGGGTTGCTGTCAGTCCAACACAGTTTGTCTCTGCTGCTCCTTCCTCCTCACACTGTTTCTTCTCATGGGCTACAGTCTTTAAGGAAGTGATTGCTCCAGTCTGGCTCTTTCACAGGCCGCAGTTCCTGCGAGTAGCCTGCTCCAAAGTGAGTTCTCCGTGGGCTGCAGTTTTGTTCAGAGCACATCTACCTGCTGCAGTGTGAGGGTCCTCCATAGGCTGCGGTGTGGTTCTTCATGGGCTGCAGGGAATTTCTGCTTCATCACAGTCTTCTACACAGGCTGCTGAGGAATCTCTGCTCTGCCAGATGGAGCACCTTCTCTCCCTCCTCTGCTGGCCTTGGTGTCCACAGGATTTTTTCTCACTCCTGTCTCACAACTACTATGTGACTTTTTAATCCTTTCTTACATTACCACAGAGGTGCCCCCAGCTTGGCTAATCTCAGTTGTGTCTTGTGGTGGTTCCAGTTTGGAGTTGGCTCTGACCACAACAGCCGCAGCCACTGGTTTCTCCTCACACAGGCCACCCCTTGCCATGTCAAACCAATACAGGAACACCTCCTCAGGCCTCTGACACCTGAAATAAAACCAAAGCAACTTGGAATACTAGCCTGAAAACCAAATCAAACAAAAAAGGCAACTGACGAATGTGTCTTCTCGGAGCTTCCTGAGTTTTATTGATGGTACCAATGTGAAAACCAAGAATTAATTAAGCTGTTAATATACATCTCTGTCTTAAACTGTGCCACCCATTCCTAGTTTCTATTCTGGCAATGAAGCTGCGATGCCTGCACTTGGGAGTGTTATGGTAGAAAAGAATCTGGTGTTAATTGAAGTACTCCCATTAACATCAAAGAAAACGTGCCACATTAGAGTAGCTCTAGAAAAAGTTGTTGAAAAGACAACACACTGGATTAATGAACTTTATTAGACAAGAAAGAAAATGAAATACTTTCCCTGATCCTTATTTCTAAAAATAGTTTTTGGCATTAATCAGTCTCCATTCTTTTCTTTCCTGGCAAAAATTATAGGTGATCTTTTTCTTTGTACACAAGAGTAGTTGTGATGAGCTATTTTATGTAACACTTTCAGAAATTGCTTCACAATTTGTAGTCTCCTCAAGTCTGGGATCTTCTCTCTCTCCCCTGGTGCTATTAGAGTGTGTGGCACTTAAACCTATAGCAGTAGTAATAAGTTCAAGGACTTGAGTTCTCTTCATTTGAAAGCTATTACTTTGCAAATGAAGTTCCATTCCCCTCCTGGTAACTTGTTTTGTTGATGGGGAACAGCTGAGACTCCTTCAAGTATGCAGACAAGCACAGTATGTAAAATGTATTTTCCCAAACATATTGCATATTGAAAAAAAAATATTTTCATCTGTTTGGCAATATGTGTTTTGAAGACAGCTGGTATTAAAACTAATACAGGCAAACAGTGAGGATTTCACACTGTCATTTGGATAAGCTCTCTTTGGTAAGTCAGTTATCATCCTTACAAGACCTAACAGTTTGACACACATGACTTTGGTCTTTTATCTACTTTAAGTAAACTCTAGTTTAAAAATTGCTTTGCATGCAGCAGTACTATGTATACAAATTCTGAGTTAAAGGAAATATTTGGTACTCTCGGGAGGATTACCCCCAAAAACTCTTCAAGCTCTCTGCTATCTTATGACATCTGTTTTTTTCAGTCATGGGAATAAACTGAAATGTTTGGGCAACAGTTTATTTTTCAGAATGATTTGTGAACATGAACTGTAGAGTTCAAGTGTCATTTTTATCTTTCAGGCTTTTCTTGTGCTTAGATACCAAACCAACAAAAATCACTCTCTCTGACCTTCGGGTGAAATAACTGAAGACATACATAGATATATTAAGAGGTGTTTAACAGATGTTTTAAAGCATTATTTTGCAGATTCCCCCCCCCCAAGAAGTCAGTTTTCCCCAAATTGAATGGTTGAGACAGGGGTATTTCCTTTGCTCTTTTATCAAGGTAGGTGGAAGTGATTAGAGCAAATTCTGTCATCAATTCCTAGTATTATACTTTTATCTTCAGTCCCTAATAGGTTGGTCTTGTCAGCACACACTCTAGGTCAACCCTTGATCTCTTCAGGCAGTGGTAGGCCACCCATGTGGTCAGAGAGATGAGGTGATGCAGAAAGGGTTTTTGAGACTAACACAGCATTTCTAACTCTTACCATATCTGGTATTTCAAGCTTTAGGAGTCTTTATAGTCCAAGCTTTAATTTCAAGTAAAAATTTTAGTGCCAGGAAGGAAAATTACTATTAGTTGGGGGTTTTTTGTGGTGGTTTGGTTGTTTTTTTGTTTGGGTTTTTTTTTTTTTTTAATGTACTTGTGTTTTTGGAACCTGATCCCAAGTTAATTCTGCGTGTCGAGACTGACACTGACCATATCAGAGGACCACAGTCTCCTCTGATAGTTGGTTGGGTCACACCTTTTCAAAGGTAGAGAATTTGCCATGTTTTCTATTTAAAACTTCAACTTTCTAGAGAAGAAAAGGATTCTATAGCACTCCAGAGGATTCCAGGGCTGGGGGGGTGGGGTGGGGAATAATATATGTATATATATACACACATACCTTCTTTTCGTAGAATGTTTTTATTAGCTTGAAATAGCTTACTTACCAGGCTGCTCATTTGGGATCATATTCGGAGACATCTGTCATTCTCCTTAAGTTGTACAAGCAACCTAGCAAGCAACTAATGAAGAAATTTGTTTACGTAACTGCCAGTTAAATCAGGCGAAGATAGGCACTCCCTTGGTTCAGTTTTGTGTGGGGGATGCACTGCCAAATAGTGCTGCACTGAAGTTGCTTACTGATATCAGTCTTTTAGTAATCCAGTTTAACAGGAGCTTTATCATTAATTTGTCATCAACTGGACACATTATTACAATATTTTTGTGTTGAAAATGAAGTTGCAAATTTTGAGGCTACCCTGAGGCACAGCTTAGACATGTACTGAATGTGAAAATTTTGTTAGAGGGAAACTTTTTTTGATGGAATTAAAATGTCCAAGTGAAATAACTGCAAACTATAATGAGAGAGCTGTGCATTTTAACAGAGTCACAAAAATTGGAAAGGGTTTTCAACAGATGATTACTAAAGGTGCATTAAGTACTACTTACTGCATACAATTGTTTCATACTTTTAAAAACATATTCCAAAAATGATTACATGGAATTAGTAACATCTGAAAAACGCTAGTTTTAGAACTCTGATTTTAGTGTGGAAAATTTAGAGAATCTGGAAACAGACTAGACATTGACTTACATTGATGGTTGTAGAATGCACATCACTAGTGCAGATAAAACGTGCAAGAAGTGGAGTTCACGTGTTGCTATTTGGATTAGCAAAGGCATGGATCTGTGTGAGCAATGAGTTACAAGGGGACCTGATATTTATCTGCTCATTTTTGGTGCAAAGTTTGCAATTTTGCCTAAAAGTTGCGTAAAAACTTGTTGCAAGATGTGTCATAGAAGTAATTTAAAATCTGGTAAGACGAAAAAGGAAGTTTCAGAGTTTGGAATAGTTTTTTTTAAATAATTTTAGATCCAAGTTATGCATAGCCATGTGTACTCACACATGCATGCACAAATTTCTACCATACCAGGAAAATGCAAATGATACTGATGATGCTAATGCCATCAGATGTTACAGGTGCCCTCAGACAGGGTAACTCATGGCATATATGCATGCTTCTTTTTGGCAGGTGTTTCTGCAGTTGTCATTACCAGGCTGGTGTACTTGATGACAATTAGAAGAAGAGGTGAAATACCGTTTATCTTCATCTATATGTATTTGTAATTTGTTCTATGTTATTTTACCTTCTTCAGCCTAGTGATCTCCAAATGTAGATGTGATTGTATTTGTGAAGAGAAATGTGTGTGAATTTCCTCATTATTGAATAAGTTAACTTTGGAAATAAGGTCTGATGTCTGCACTGGAGATTCAAAGTAAACAAACATTGTAGCTTTTTGGAGCATGTGCTGCTAGGAGTAAGCCTGAATCAAAATGGTTATGCAGAAAGGGCAGAAATAGTAATGAGGCCAAGAGAAAGGAATCATAATTTATTCAATTGCTTTGAAAGTTGTGTGTGTGTACTATAAAAAGAGTATTTGTGAGTTCCTGGACAGTTCCCATCTAATCTATCTGGTTTTACAGTTAACTTGCCAGCAGAGATATGTCACAGCTACTTGGCAGTATGCTAGTGGGTTGTGTCACTACAAGGAGAGGGCTCGGCGCTGTACTGCCTCATCCGTAGAAGCAAAAGGAAAGGAGCTTGAGTGGAAACTGACTGATGTCTTCAAATTTAGAATTTGAATAACTTTATTTAAAAAATCAAACCTTTTAATGTGGTGTTAATCAAAGCACTGTATTTCATTTAGCCTGAAACAATTATCTTTCAAATTTTCAGTTGAATGAATTTTTGCATTTTTTAAAAAGTTACATGCTGGTCCAGGAGCGATGATAAAGCTGACATGCTCAAAACCTTGAGAGAATGGGAAAACCATTTCACGCTGTGTCTCTAGTAACTGCATACTTGTTTTCACTTTTAAGAAGAGAAAATATAGTTCTTCTAGTGTCACTGCTAACGACTTCAAGCTCTTGGGAAGGCCACACGTTTCCTCTTGTGTTAGGATGCACCTTGTAGAACTTAATAGATCTGAGAAATAGAAAAGTGGTAGAAGTTTGGCTCCAGATTACAGTAGGAAGTGGGAAGGCTTGAACAAAATTTGTAAATTCAGAACAGACGTTCCTTTGGTTTCGGACGTAAGAAGATAAATGAATGAGAATTTGGATATAATAACTGAGAGTAGTTCTTGACAAATAGGATGCTGTACTCCCTGTAGAGAAACATGTAGACACAAGAACAGTTAAGGATAGGGATTACTGTTATGAACAGTTGGAAAAAAACTTAACTAGAAATGATGCAATTTGGAAAATGAAGTTACTGCAGCTGAGAAATATTGTAAAAATTTGCTTTGGTCTCATACAAGATGAACTAGAAACACAGATGTGCTTTCCCGAGCAGGAATGCTGGACTAGACAAGGTGCATTATTTGCATTTATTACAGTTTTTGTCTTCAGTGGGCACTAAATTCTGAATATAAATTGAGAAAAATTCATTACTTTGGAATTTTGCTGAAAGCAATTCAAGACAAGAAAAGAAAATGTTAGAAAAGAATGGAAAGGGTGCTTGTGCAAAACACTTGTCTTTGAAATTGCATCTGCAGTAAAAATCCTGCAGCTCAGTAGTCTGCAGCTGACTACTCCAGCTTTACTTTTCTATTAACCTATGGGTAACTTCTGTCAGAAAATTAAATGGGGAGGAATGAGTGTTTAGAAATAAATCAATTTTAAATATTGAATGTTTGTACTCATCAGAAGTTAAGTAAATAGACCATCCATTTTCAAGTCAGTCTTTTGGGAACTTGCATTTAGGTAAACATTAGTTACAGGTTATTCTTATTAATAGTTGAAAGCCCACACTGTACAAAGTGCTTTAGCAACAAGGACAAAAAAGTTTTTGGAAGTGCTTACTGTGCAGTTAGACAGTATAGAGTGAGAGGGCGAATGAGCTACATTGAGAAGCATTGTAAATGAAATTGAGTGGATATTGCTTTAGAATTTCATTATTTACTTTAGCTTTTTATGTCTTTTTAGTGTTGGTGGTTTTCATTTGTCTACTGGTTCAATCATTAAGATCTCTTCTGTTCTAGAGTGTTATAATGTACAGTAAAGAGGGCAGGTGTTTATGTGAACTTGTGAGAGATAAAGGAAGCGGTTTTATTTGTTGGGGGTTTCTTTATAACTTTCATCTAGTTGCAGCCCACTTTGTCAAATATACATACATTTGCTACATTTCAGCATTCCTGGTCCAATTTCAGCAAATCTGTTACAGGAGGCGATTTAAACAAATGGAGTCAAACAAGCCACAGTGAACATGATACAGATTCGGCTTCTCTTCCGAGTTCTTGATTTACAGCCAGTACCAGCAGATACTTAGATGATAAAGTGAGGAAGGTTCAGTCTTTAATAAAAGTGATCCAGGACTCTGGATGGAAGGAGATTTCCTTTAGAGACTACATATTTCAGTTCAGAACTAATTCTTGCAATGAATCTGAGAAATTGTCTCTTGTTGATTTCTATTTGATAAGGATTTCTCTTTTGGCAATGAATCATCCTCAGAACAACCTCCTTATAGTGCTGTAGCTGTCCTTGGGAGTACAGTCAGAGCTTCTAAAATAAATAAATGTGGCATTTCTAAATCTTTAGTTACTTAAACACTGGCACTTTATTTTCTGCCAGGGATTTGGTCAGTCCCGTAGCATATGTAACAGAGCATCCCTGTCAGAGTTAAACATTGCCAACATTTGCTTATGCTGGCAATCCCAGCTGTGTGCTTTCAAAATGGAGCACACTGTGGGCCAAATCCTGATTGCTTTGTTTGATGCTCAGCTCTGGGCCAACAGACAGGAATTGATAAAAGGCTTGTCAGAGTTAAATGCATGAACTGCTGCATGTTGATCACCAAGCTACAATTCTGCTGCTGGGGCCTCTATCAGCTTATGTTTGGATGTGACTGATGCAAATCAGCACAACAGGGCCTGGAAAATACCCTCTCACAACTCATTCAGTAACAAGTATTCTAATCTATTTGAGTACAACAAACAGGATTTTGTCCATTGTTTACTTCTGTGGAACAATTTGAGTTAATTGATGTTAAAATCTCCCAAGGGTATATAATTAAGCCGTTTGAGGAAGCTGCATAGGTGACACAATAGGCCACAGGAGGGCTGTGGACTCTGTGCTTCCACAGCTGAGTATCTCTGAATCCAAACAAGAAAAGGGGCCACATTTTTTAAGACAAGCTGTTAAGATTGTACCCTGAAGTCTATGTAAAGCAACTTTATTTTGTCACTGGGAGATCAGTGGTAGAGCATGGGTCTTGGGGTACAACTTCATTAATTATGAACAGATACTGTTTAGCTGCTGTTGCCCGTTTTAAGGTTGCACACCAATTTATCCTGTGTTAATTAGAGAATTAACAGTATCTATATAAAGAGTAACGGTATGGACCACAGCCTGATAACAATCAGCGTATGAAGGCCTTCTCCCCTTTATCCCAAGTGCTCCACACCTCCTTTCAGTACATTGAAGAATTTCTGCTGCTTAAGGTCTGTGCAAAGTAGACTGAGCTTCATCCCCTGTGATGAAAGGCTATTCAGCCTATCCAAGTCTTTCAAAGATCACTTAAAAAGCAGCACTTGAGAAACTGAGCTAAAGTGGTGATTGCTTCCGATTTATTAATTTTCAGAGCAGGCTACTGATACACCCTATTATTTTTTTCATAGGCATAATTTGGTACTTGGTCCAGGAAGCAAACAAAAGACAAATTCATTTAGCTTGAGGCGCTGCTTTTAGATGTATAGTACAGCAATGTGCATGTGTCTGTAAGTGCATGCATACATGCACATCCTGTAAATATGTACAGGACATGGTTTGATACAAATTTTTTATCAGTTTAGAATTATGCATTAGAAACATGAAGGGGGAGACAGTATTATTTAATCCTTTATTTATTTAACTGTAGCAAAAGGATCCTTTTCTTTGCCTAACTCCTTTACAAACTGTGCTTGACTTAGAAAAGAAAAAGATGCAGAGGAGAGAGCTGGAAAAGGGAAAAAAGCAGGATGAGACCTGCTCCTTGAAATGTGAATAGAATAGAATAGTTCAGTTTGAGGGGACCTACAACAATTCTCTAGTTCAACTGCCTGACCACTTCAGGGCTGACCAAAACTTAAATCATATTATTAAGGGCATTGTCCAAACGTGTCTTAAATACTGACAGGCTTGGGGCATCAATTGTCTAGGAAGCCTGTTCCAGTGTTTGACTATCCTCAGTAAAGAAATGTCTCCTAACATATGAAAATGTTTCTTCCTAACATATGAAGATACATCTTCTCTATGAAGATAAGAGGGAGACTGGACGCCCAGTGCTTCCACTGGGTGTTTATATAGAAGTGGAAATTGTCAGGGAAGCTGGTGTGACTGCTGCTTCCAAGTGGAGCCCTTAGAGAGCTTTGTATTGTGAACACATGAGTAATAGCTATAGTTCAAATGAGCATAGGCTAGTGAGTAGAGAGGAGGTGAAGTAATCAATATAATGGTATTTATCACACTGAAAACATGTCCACATACTTTTCCAGGAAATAAGAAATATTAAGAACACTCTGCAACACCAAAATCCTGCATTTGTGTTCATATAAACAACTTTGGTTTTACTTTTGTTCCTGTGAAAATTTGGTTCAAACAAGTTCTTGGTTTAAAAAAATTGGAAAGGAGGTCTGTTCATATAATCCTTAAGCATCTCTGCTGGAAGGCTTCTGGGAGGCAAGTGTGTTGGGGTTAGTATTGAACTAGGAGGGGATAGATGGCTTTAGTACTTCAATTTTAAAAAGCAAGATGGAGAAGGTTCTGAGTAATAGTGTGTGTGGATGAGTATTATACATACTATATATGCAGACACATTTACATTTAACAATTACAGAATTTTTTTTTATTAAAACTCTTGTTAAAAAATTACAGTGCTGTAAGAATATTTGTCCTTGTAGCATAGCCTGTATGAATGTTCATGTGTATAGAAACTAGTTGTATATATATGACTCTCTGATGAGATGTTTTATATACTAGTGAGGCACTGTTGCATTCCCTACTCTGAGTGCCCTCTTACAGGCATAAGAGCTTTCTCAGCCATGCATATTCTGTTTTAGCAGGGTGGTGATTTGTGTGAAATAGGCCATGCCGTGGCATGAAGCTTGTTTCCTTAATTAGTACAAGTCCTTAAGAGTTCAGCCCTGCTTGTGCTAGCTGTATTACATTCTTTTATATTTCCCCTGGATTAGGAGTGTTTTGGAAGTTAATGAATTCTTACAAATTTTAGGAATGCCATGTACAAAATCCTGAAAACATTTTATTCTTGCTGGGTTCATGTAACCTTCCTTAACATTTATGAATATTTAGACTTTTTTGGTGTCAAGTCCAACATCACCATTGATATTAGATTTTCTGAATCTACATCAATACCTGAGGCTTGAAAACTGAAAGCACTGGGAAAAAAGATCACCTATTTATGTACAGGGCAAATGTGAGGGAAAGCTGCTTAAATATCACACTGGCTTTGTAACTTTGACCATAACTTAAAGCTTTGTCCTTTTTAATGTTGAGAAAGCTGTTCAGTTCCAAAGGGGCCTTCTGTTTAGCTGTGCTGTAGAGAAACTGACTTATGTAATTGTTTTTGAGATACTTTTTTTTTTTTTCTGTAAAGTGATGATGATAGATAGTGAAATGCATTTTAGTTTGCTTTATAGATAGCACATATCAGAAGGACAATGGGAATCTACTCGGTGAGCAATGTGTGTTATGAGTAGAGAAATCTGATGGTAGAATTGCAGTGATGTAGTAGATAAAAAACACAGGATCTACTTTCAATAAGAGGTAATGGAATGGTCCTTGAGTCTCTGACAACTAAGCAAGGATGATCTGTAACTAAGCAAGGGGGACCAGTGCTGTTTAATACCTTCATCAGCGACATAGAGGGATCGAGTGCACCATTAGCAAGTTTGCAGATGACACCAAGCTGAGTGGTGCAATTGACACACCTGAGAGATGGGATGTCATCCAGAGGGACCTGGACAAGCTGGAAAAGTGGGCCCTTGTGAACCTCATGAAGTTCAACAAGGCCAAGTGCAAGGTCCTGCACCTGGATTGGGGTGGTCCCAGGTATCAATATAGGCTGGGGGATGAAGGATTGAGAGCAGCCCTGTAGAGGAGAACATGGGGTTACTGATGGATGAGCAGATGGACATGAGCCAACAGTGTACTCTAACAGCCTGGGCTGCATCAAAGGAATTGTGGCCAGCAGGTCAAGGGAGGTGATTCTACCCCGCTACTGTACTCTGGTGAGACGTCACTGGGACTACTGTGTCCATCTATGGAGTGCTCAGCACAAGAAGGACATGAACCTGTTGGAAAGGGTCCAGAGGATCAAAAATGATTGGAGGGCTGGAACACCTCTTCTATGAAGAAAGGCTGAGACAGCTGGGGTTGTTCAGCCTGGAGAAGTCTTCGGGCAGACCTTATTGTGGCCTTCCAGTACTTAAAAGGGGTTTATAAGAAAGATCAGGACAATATTTTTAGCAAGGCATCTTGTGA
Source organism: Bucorvus abyssinicus (assembly GCA_009769605.1). Lineage (NCBI taxonomy): Eukaryota > Metazoa > Chordata > Aves > Bucerotiformes > Bucorvidae > Bucorvus > Bucorvus abyssinicus. The sequence goes on from CM020026.1 coordinate 33,158,383, forward strand.
TAGTGTTACTGAAATCGGGAATAAACTCTTTAACACCAATTTAGCATTAAGAAGCAGGCATTTCTTTATTTGCAGTGCTGGATGCACGGGGGATAATTCTAACACCAGACATTCTATGATTCTATATTGCAAAAGAAAATATCCAAAAAGAACTTCTATTTCCTTGTAGCAGAATCACAGAATCATTTTGTTTTGAAGAGACTTCTAAGATCACTGACTCCAGCCATTCAACCTGCACTGCCAGGGTCCCTAAACCATGTCATTTCAGACTCCCTGATACTCCTCAACCTGTTTACCTCCTCCTGGCGCTCTGTCACTAGGTGGAGGAGTTCCTCTACCTCGGTGCATCTCCCTCAGGGGTGCTCATGGCTGCTGTCCTGCACCGGTGTCACAGCAGGACACACTCTGCAGCCTGACACCTGGGTGGCTGCATGCCTCCACTGAAGCTCCATCTGGGCAGCTGTGTCAGTCGCGATGGGTGCAGTGCTTAAAGAGGCTGTGACCTTCTGCCGGGTGGACACCATCGCTCCCTAGTCAGAGCAGGCAGAGCTTTCATCACCCTTCCTGCATGCGCTCTTCTGGGCAAACTGCTGTGCTGTGCTCTCTTTGCCCGTTCTGTTTGCAGTGCTCCTGGTCACTGCGCTCCCAAAGGGCTTCTTTTATAGCTGTGGGTGCATTCGCCATTGCCCTGGCAACACCCAGGCCTCATCAGCCTCTCCTGTGAAGGTTGCTGGATCCTGGCAGGTCTCTTCGCTCTCCTGGTGTTTCCCTGCCTCAGGAAATACCTCAGGAAAGCCCCTGTAAACTGAGATATTACCACTCGGGGCTGGGCCAACTCCAGAGCAGCTTCCCTTGGCGTGTGGCTGGTAGCATTCCTGGTTTTCAAAGCAATTTTACTCTTGGTTTCTTAGCTCCTCCCTGACTGACTTGTATTGCTTCCCATGTTTCGTTACTCTTTTCACCTGTTTCCCACTACTTTATGGGTGCATAAGGATTGACAGCACACTAGAGTTTGCAAAACAGAGGACCAATGCAACAGCAGTAGGTAGGAAAAAACCACAGCTTTTTATTGTTCTCTTCCCTGTTCTGATTGTCAGTCTGTTTAAACAGGGACGGAGGCAGTATTCCTGTTACACTCAACAATTCAGTGTTCATCTTTATTTTTGCTTTATAGTCAGTTTTCATATGTGGTGAATATGCCAACAAACACACAGCTTCACAAGGACCCCTGATCTTTAAAAGTGTCAGGGTAATGCCACTAGGAATCAAAGCAATCTGTCTTTGAACTGCAGAGTTTAGTTTTATATGTCAGGGACACTTAAACACTTCTCTTTACTGCTTTTTCTTCCTCAGAACAATGCAAACATCTAGATTTCTCATCTATGGTACTTTAAACAAGTTCAAAGCTGTTATCTGACAACTCTTGTTGACAAGACCAATTGTTCCCACATTTATAATCTCTCCTTATTTTCCTTTGGGAAAAGATAATTTCAGAGGGGAAAGGGGTTTACTTACTTTTTGTGTTTTCTCCCTTCCCCTTCCCGTTTTGCAGCACTTTTCCTTACCCCCTGCTTTTACCTTCTCTGTGTCTCAAACCACAGGTAGGTCTCAGAGTAGAATTAGAGTGGAATGATTTAATATCTGTTGAAGATAAAGGCTTGTATTTCGATGGGAGGTGATAGAAATGCGCTTAGTGCAATTTTTGGTAGCAAATTCAGTAGCTGATGTGTAGAGTTTATCCTACACTCTATGCCTGGACAGGTGGCCTGTAGCTTTCTCTACAGTGATGCTAATTTGGGCATTGGGGACAAATTTGTTTATGAAATAATCTGTATGGATAAAAGACAAATGCCAAAATAGATTCTAAGACTGAAATAGTGATTGTGAAGTTTCAGATTTAGGTTAATCTTCCATTCTGTGTATTGATGTGCATGCTTATATGGGCAAGATTCTTTTCTTTGTACTTTTGATAACTGTAGTTAATCTTATTTCCCCAACAAGTATTTTAAGGTAGTTACCAGCAGCTATAATTGCCTGCTTGCTCGCTTCTCTTCCCTGACAAGTATCAGAGCAACATAAAACATAAAACAGAAGCTGCTTTTGGCATTAGGTCTGTATGTAGGCAGCTCATCCAGTACTGCCAGGAAACGATTTAAGAAGGATGTTCAGTAGCTCAGTATCTTAATTTCACTCTGAGTGCTCCCATATCAACACTATACCAGTGTAGATCCATAAGCAGAGGCAGAGATGACAAACAGATGTTTGGTGAAGAAAATAACAGCTCAACCAGATGAAATAAAACCACAGGAGTGTAAGTAGCGTAGTGTCACTGTGAAGCTACTGCACCATCTTTTCACCTTTGCACTGGATTGGTCCGAGTTTGGTTCCAGCTAGCACATTGCTCAGCATGGTTGGGTGTTTTGGCCCAGTGCTAGATGGCGAGGCTATCAAAGGTCTGGCTGTCTATTCCTACTGTGTCAGCAGCATTCTTTTGTAGTTTGCCCAGCATCTGTTGTCTGCACTATATCTGATGGCAGGTGCTCCTGCGTCTTCCTCCCATGAATAAATATTGATGCCTGGTGTTGTAGTGTGCTCAGGGAGACAGAAAAAAGCAGGAAAGAGGTTAGTTTCTCTGTGTTAGGTCTTATGATGTCTGTACTATAAACTGATCTCTGAGGTGGTTTTTGAAAAGCTTTGTTTATTTCTTTAAGGCAACTGACAATGGTTTTTTCCATGGGGGAGATTAGTTCATGGAGCTTATTTTTTCAGTTCTTCTGTGGTGATGGGCTTACACAGGTCTGTACTTTTGGGATTTTGGCCTCTACATAATAAAAGGCAGATTCTATATATATGGAACATAATATATAAAAAGTGATAGATTTTTTAGGTAGCTTTCTACATCAACATTTTTTAAATTTCCCAACAAAGGAAATGGTGTAGAAACACTCAGTTACCTTCAGCTACAACAAGCTTTGTCCTCCACAGGACACTAGGAGGAGCTTTGAAGTCCTCGGAAAGATTATCATGCCATCAGCAGAAGAGGATGGTATTAACCTCCTGCAGAGAGATAATTCTTTAGATACTAATGAACTGCTTTCACATTGTTATTCAAGTAACATACAGAAGGTCTGTCCTTTTGTAAGAGCTATTTTAAGGTTTTCAACCATTACAGTCAGGTGAGACCTGTTATAAACAATGTATTGAAAAATAAGCCTCTCTCTACAGAAACTACTTCTTAATAAACACGCTATGTAGTTGTCTTTTAGATATTTTGTGAAATTTTGAAACACTAGAGGCTGATGGAGTAGAGTGGAGGGTCTACTGCCCATAGTGGAAACAGCAGGCAAAAGAAGAACTTGCTTTTTGAGCAAGAGACAATTGGAGATTCCATTTACATTCATTTTGGACTTGGCCTGACAAACCATGCTGTAACTGTGGAGTGATGTCTTAGTGAAAGACTACTTGCTAATTCACTGACCCATATCCTGTTCATCAGACTTGATGCTTAAATGATTATCTAGATGAGGATTGTTAATGAGCTCCTGGCAGCTTGGCATTATTAACAAAAGAAGATTAAGTACTGTTGATTGTCGACACAGTTGTAGTTGTAATACCTAATTAATATCTAAAAAATGCTATGGCCTTGGATTTGCCTCATGCTAAAAGAAATAGTTAGCCAGGGAAAGTACTGTTTATGTCTGATACCAAGCACAAAAAAGCAGAAAGGCCAGACTGATTGTGTCTGAATCTTCTGATAGTTTATATGCAATTTAATAGTGGCAAGGTTTCTTCTTTAAACAAAAATGCCAAGATAAGTAAAATACAGTAACGTTTAAGTACAACAAGAGCTAAAAATATGTGGAAATGCATATCAAAAGGCTGTTAATATACATAATATGCTCCATCAAAATACACATGAGGAGTTGCAAGGACAGGCACGTGATTCAAGGGTCTCAGTACAAGCTTAGAACAAAGATATTCTGAGAACTAATGTGTATTCTGAAGCTGAGACCCTTTGTCCGAGGTCAAAATTAGTGATTTTTCTATCATAAACTCCCTAGAATATAGACCCTACTGAACAGACACGTGGAAGTGGATTCAGTATGTTAAACAACGACTGGAAGAGAAATTTTTAATGGGAATCATAAGAATGGATACTTCAGTGACCGTTTTGCTCCTTCTGCTTTTGTCTGTCTTTTTTTCCCCCTCCTCTGTGGGTATCCCTCATACCTTTTTTCTTCATTCCTTCTTTACAGTTCTACCATCTGTCCTCTTGCTTGTCATTTTCCAGGGTAGGGTCTACTTTTATCCATTCCTTTATCTTTTACAGTCCTTAATAATAATAATACAGAGTGTTTTGGCAGATGTAAGTTGGGACTGGCAGTGTATAAGGTAGTAAGCTGACAACTTGCTCCCTTTACTACCTTAGGTAGGTTGTGCTGTATGTACAATACCTGTAGTATGTCTAGAGAGAATATAATGGCAGATGACTGGGATGTATTCTTAGCTACTACTCAGATTTTTATTGTGTATGTGTTTACAAACATTGGGTAGTAGAGACTGAGAGAAGTCTTTGCTCTCCTCGATACTGAGTGACAAGTGCTAGTAGAGGATTAATTAAACCTGGCTAAGGCTGCGATAATTACCACTGACTCTTCTGAAAATAATAACTAAAATCTTCATGCTTGCATTGCTAGGAATTGGGCTCTTTGTTCCATTCTTATCAATATGATTATTATTATGGTCTCTTGTGTTGCTGTGAGTGTAATCTCAAACATCACCAAGGATGTGATAAGTAAAGAAATAAACTAATTTTAGAAATATGAATTTGGATGCTTTAAGAGAGTTGCTACTGTTCCATAAAGCTTGTAGTAATGCAATACATTTGTACACAATTGTGGGATGCATACGATCTGACGGATCTTTTTTCTTTATTTGAGGAACATGTTCAGATACCACTGATGTACATTAGTGTCTCTTTCACGGGCACCCCCTTGCCGTGGGGAAAGAGCTTGCGTGCCCTTGTGAAGTTGAGAGCTATGCTGGTGGTGGCATATGCCTCCGGTAGGGTCTCCCAAGCCAGACAGGTCTCAACTGAAGGGTCAGACAAAGTGTGTCCAGGGGCAGGATGGGCTCACTAGCCTTCGGGCAACCATCCTAGGAGAAGGACAACTCTAAGTCCAAACCCGGGCAGATGGAGCTCGTTTAGCCCTGTAAGGCCATCCATCTAAGAGAAGGATACTCTAACCAAACCTACGACCTGAGGACTTCGCTGTCACCGTCCAAGCTCGCTAGGCCCTGGCAGATGAACCTCAGGTGTAAAGGGTGGGGCCAGTCTCGCGCACGCTGCGCCTCACCTAAAAAATCCACCGCGCAGGCTTGAAGGGTGTACTCACGTTTAAAGCCCTTCCCAAATCTTCGTCCGCGAAGCCAAGCCATGATGATGATGATGATGATGATGACATTAGTGTATAATGTAAACAAAAAATTGCTTTAGTTAAATTTAAAAAGCTGTTGTACTTTTAAAGGCAGAAAAGGTCTGTTGCACTCACTCACTAGAAATGATTGATCTTCATCACTGATACTGAAAGAATGAAGTATTTGTGCTGATTGCTTCTCTTTCTGCTGTGGTGGTTTGCAGTGGGTCTATAAAAGTGCTTCTCTCTCCTACAAGAGTGATTAAGTTTGTAAACTAACCTGTGAGAGAAGCTGAAAAACATACTTTTTCCATTATTTCCATGTCGTGAATGCTTCTAATGTCAACTTTCATGAACACTTCTCAGTTTACATCTGGACCTGCACAGCTGTATAAATTAGTCTAACTGATTTAATTGAGCTATGTATGCTAAAAGGGCTTTCCACCAGCATCATATATACCTCTGTACAGGATGTTATTGTCACAGGTGTACTAAAAATGACAGGAACCTGATGGAGTCACATCAATCAAATCTGACATTGATATTTTCTATTTTTAGAAGTATGTAAGTGTGTGATTTTGCAAACTAGAGCGTTCATTCCGGTGTTAACCTACCTAGTACTGCCATAGGAATACTGTCATGATTTAATGCCGGTATATGTGACCCTGTGCTAAGCCAGAGGGACATACATACACCCAACGTCCACTGGTAGTTGCAGTGCTCTGTAATTCAACTCTGTAATTCAGTACCGTTTAAAAAACAACTAAATAGTTTCCACATGGTGGAAAATTAGCAATAGGGGACTCAAATTTTTGTGCGGTATTAAATCTGCACATGGAAAAAATTAAATATCATCTTCAATGCCATCCATGTGTTTAGTCACATTGAATGAAATGCTTATAAAGCATGACATTATTTAATTTTTATAAAGTTTCCCACATCCAGTAAAATTTATTGCAATTGCTTTGTAAAGTTTTGTGCAGGTGCCTTTTGAGCTGAGCTCACTCAAGTCAGAACATCACACACACTATGTGCAGTTAGTCACTGGATACATAGTATGGTTTTTTAAGTAATCCCGTAGTAAATTGATTTTTAGTAATCCAATAGTTTGGTGAAATTGTGTGTATATAGTTCACATGCAGAAATATTTCAATATAATCTTCAGAAAAGTGTGACATGAGAATTTGCCATGATGGAGAGTCTTTTGACATTACGCAGGGGAGTTTGTGGTTCTCTGTAAGCGTGGTCCCATTTTCTTATTTCTTTTCTCATCTCATTGTACAGGGAAATAACTTCAGGAATACCAGCATCTGCACAGGAAAGGTACTAGACATTTGCTGATCTGGGTTCAGCCCTGTACTGATAAATGCTGTACTGATAAATGCTGTACTGATACCTCAGGGATATTCATATTGGGAGTCAAGAGGGAATAACTTTTTATCTGTTGGTTTTGAGAATGTAATTGAACTTCCCTTTTCTCTCAATTAAAACTATTAGGTAAATTGAAGTAGCATAATAATCTGCTGAGTACCCAGGGATGGGATGGCATATTAATCTAAATCTTGAAATTTGTTAATCATTCCCTGTATGTGATTTATATGACTTCCTTGAGTTAGAATAAAAGTAAGATTTCAGGTTTTTCCTGTCACTCATGTGATTCATCATCACATAAAATACGACTGTCTCTCATATGCGTATTCCTGGTACATAGGTCATATTTGGGAACTTAGTCTTGATTTTTCAGGAATTGATAGTGGGACTGTATGCCTATATGAGAGTGTAGTTTAAGTTATTTTGTTCACAAGCAATTTGGGATTTGTTCCCGAACATTTAAGTGAGGGGTGCTTCTGGAGCCTCAAACTCAGTTCTACTGGGATTAATTTCTGTGACATTCTATTTCCCTCTGAACAAAAATAACTAACAGTACTCGCTAAAGGATATTCTGAAGATTATTTGCCCCTCTATAACTAAATCCATGGCAGGACACCATGCAAAATTGTCCTTATGGAGGAAAGGACTGACTGACCAAACTTCCCTGGCTGACCAAACTTCCCTGCCAGCTGACTAGTGCGTATTCAATATTCCAAGCTCGGTTTTTGGTGAGGGAGAGGGAAAAAGCCATTTTCAGATATCAGTATGAAGGCAAGTGAGAGTCAGAACTGGCTGTGTAAAAAAATCTTATGCTAGTCAATGTATTTTGCCCCTAATACTGCCATGTGAATGTTTAGCCTGGTTAAGTCCTAAGTCTCATGGCAGCTATCTATTTTCTTAGAATTCTCTGCTTTGTTTGTGATAGTGAGGACAAAGAATATGTTGGAAAGGAAGGGCATGGCTATTTAAATAGGTTAATATATGATAGACCAGGTGTGAATTTGCAGTATATCTTTTGTGTCATGGCAACTGTCTATATGCCTTTCTTAGGTACCTGAAGTGAATGTAAGTAAATTGTTCATCATTAGAGCACAGGCAAATTATTTTACACTTGCTATAGGGAGCATATACTTTCCACTGGGGCAATTACTGCAGGACAGCTGATGAAATCCTAATTCATGTTTTATCTGACATTTCAGTAGCTTATTTTCTATCTATCTCCTGAACCCCCACCTGTCCCCTACTCTGATCTTTGCCCACAGAAATTAGAGGTTGATCAATCTTTCCATTGACACCAGGATGCTTTGGATCAGGATTTTACCCTTTTATCTATGTTACTTTGAGCCCTTATTGCTCTGAAAATTAAGTCTGATGATAATTTTCTATCAAGTTTTAGTAGCTCTGTATCTTTGTAGATATTCAGCTACTTGTAGTAACCAGTTTAATTTTTTTCTAATACTTTCTCTAATATTTACTTTTCTCTTCTTTTGCTACAAATCCAAATCTTAGAAATCCAAGTTAAAAAAAAAAAAAAATCTAAGTTGACTAAAAGTATTTAAAAACGAGGACAGATTTTTACAGTTGTGTGCATGTGTTGAGGAAGAAAATCCGAAGACTCAAAGGTACAGTTCAGTGTACTGCGGTATGATCAATCTCCCTTGCTACTCTTGTAGTGATAATATCTTCTTCCCAGGAACTGCTTTTGGCTGGGAGTGTTTAACCATATATCAACTTCAAGCAGGTGGCAGGTGATCAAAGCCTGGAAAAGCTGCTGAATGTAACTACCTAAGTGTCAGTGGTTTGAATTTTTTTTCCCCCAACCACAGCACTTTTTTCTCCCCCTGAGTTTACTTTAATGTAAAAATAGAGCCAGGGCAGGAATTGTCAGAAAGCTGCTCAGTGCAGACTGCACTTTTGAAGCTGGTTCTAAGATTTTTGTAATGCTTCTTGAAAGTCAAGCAAGCAGAGATGACTTCACAAGCTAGGCTGTTACAGCTGCTCTTCATAAGAAGAGCTTTGTCAGTGTACTGACCTTTTTCACTTATTGTAGGCACACATAAATGAGGAGATTATTTGCAGGGTAGTCTGAAAAGACAAGTGAAGATGTAGTGACTATTTCTTGGACACGAGTGCTTTTTCAGTACCCATGTTTTGATTATTATGAAAGACTTCCCAGCTTAGGCTTTCCTAGCTGAAAAGAATATAAAGGTTAAATTTAAAAACTCTATAAAAACGGACACAGTAGGATGTGTAAAATATCCTGTCCACCCCCAACCCTTTACTGAAAATAATGGAAGTCACAGACTGTCTATTTTTCTAAAATCAAGAGGTCCTTCATGCCCTGGCAGAACAGGGAATGGTGAGCTTAGGAAATTGATACACACAATGTAGAGAGATGACAACATTTGTTAACTACAGTTCCTTGTTGTTACAGCAATAAATTTACTTGTATTGTGCATCCTCATTACAAAAGTAATTGAATTCAAATAACTTTTGAAGTCCATCTCGGGCCAAAGCATTAAAGAAAATTAAAGACCTATAAAGTACACGGTATTTGTTTTACAATTATATGATGTGGGCTTTTTTAAAGAGTAAGGACTTGCAAAAATTATAGCATCTGAATCTTCTGAAGTAAACAAAAAGCCAGAGATAATGCAGTTTCTGGGCCAGTATTCTGTCGGACTGGTTACCACCAGACTCACATTATACTATCTGTCACAGTTTGGACTGAAGCCCTGAAGCATATGAACTCTTTTGAAGAGACAGCCTTGTCATACTGGATTTTTTAATCAGAGTTCCACTAATGCAGCCTTTGATTGAAACAAATTAAAATGAACAAATTTGTAAGACAGACTGAACACTTTCATTCCTGCCCAGGCTGAGAGGTTTCCTGTGAGAGACCCAGGACCAGCATTGTTTTCAGTTGAGCACTCCTTTCACACTGTAGTACTGCCTCAGAATAATTCTCCCCTTCCTAGCAAATAATGGTAGGAGAGGAGTGCCTGCGGTCCATAGAGCAAACACTGACTGCTGAGAAGGAAGCAGGAACAGATCTGCTGATCTTTTCCACACGGCTGTGCTTATCACTATCTCTGAATTGCATATGCTGTGAAGGTTCACTGAATATGTTTCTTCCTTTGCCCTGCCGTCCATGTGGGTACTTGACTGAATAATGATTATGGTCTTGATGCAAGAATTTGACTGAAAGGTTCCATGGCAAGTGTTATGGAGGAAGGTGGACGGGCTGGAACTTTATAAACTCCGTGTAAAACTTCCAATTCACTGAAATCAATGGGCAAAATGATCATGTAGTGCAATTGGAATTTCAGCTTGTGCATCTGGGCTCTGTGGATTTTAATTTTCATCCTTTTATATGTGTGAAAAAATGTTTTGTGAACCAGCAGATAGATCTTCCTCTGTGCCTGAGCACTTATGTAAAACTTAACCCTCCCACCATCACAACTGTTTTTAATTGAGGGAGAAAAAAAAAAGACATTATTTCAAGTGTTTTGTGATCGTAACATCCTATTTCATTAAGCCATATCTGCTAGAAAGTTATGTTTTCTAAGTGTGGCTCTTTACTGATGTATGATGTACCCAGATAAATACATCGGGAAAGAGTTAATCCTAAAAGATATTCTTTTTTCAGGAAGTTGCCAGTAACACTGAAAAAGCAACACAAGCTGTGCCAAACCTGTGTCTATACTGCCTAATGCAATTGTTCTAAAGTGAAGTAGTTGTCTTGCCTCTGTGGTTCATTTTATTTCAGGACCTGTAGGAATATTTCACAGTGAGACACCTGTTCTGTATAAAAGTAATGCAAAATTGATAACATTTGATTGCGCTTGTGCCCACTGAAATCTCCACTGAGGTCCAGAGGGATTCCATTCCTTTTAATGGCTGCTTGGAGCTATAAAGCCTTATGCCTTTAGTATTGCATGACTGGCTTCTTTGAAGAGAATCTGGTACTATAAAAAATTAAACTGATCATTTAGACAAGACATAATTAAATGAACAGAACTAATGAAACAGTGCAGGAGTATCATCAAATATGAAATTCCAAATGCCCCCCAACGGGCACTTGCTCCATGAATAACTAACAAAAAGCACTGGCCCCATCTTTTGAGAACATGTATTCATTTATTTTATACTTCTTTGGATATTGGGGCGTCCATGATACCTTTACATATTTCATTAGCATACATTTCAAGTTCAGAGTTGTTCACTAAGGAATCAAAAGGGGAATCATTTTAGTACAGACATGATTTGTTCAGAAACTGAAAATCTGCTCTATTACAGGCTATTGTAAAAGCTTTATTTCTGAGTATGTAGCCAAGCTCCTTTTGTTCATGTCATTCTACAGGACAAAATTATTGTCATGCACGGTTAGTAGCTGAGTAATCCTCATCTTGTGGAAAAGGACCACTTGAAAGTACTCACCTCACCCATGCTTCTTGTGCAAATTAGTCGTCACTGGTGCAGTACAGCTCTGTATCTGAGGACATATGGGAACAAGTAACATTTAGATGATTCTGGGCTTTGCTCCACTTACATAAACCGTACCATGTCACAGTCAAGGTCTGTTAAATTACAGTAGAATAACTATGGCCCAGCATTGGAGTGAAGCCGGGGAATAAATTTTTCAGTATCATTGTGATGGCTCAGTTTTCTAGGGGTTTTGCTTAGAGTTTTTATTCTAATTTACACACAAAACTAAAAAACCCTACAGCCCTCAAAAGGGGAACAAATGCAAATCTCAGCAAGTTTCAGCTCATATGATCTCCTTCATAGCAATGCGATTATTGTACTCATCCGTTCATCCTAGGCTATCCTTTTACTTTGTTTCATTCTACCAGGCAAAGACTTGTTTTAAAAACAAAACCAAGAAACCCCCCCGGATTTTGGGAGCCATTTTGATTGCATGTTCTCCCTGTCAGTTGGAATGTACAAAAGCACGGCAAAAAGTAGAGCCAGCTGCATGTGTGAATAGTCACTTGGGATTTTTACTCATGAAGGGAAATGCAAGGGATAAAAATACGAAGACGACCCAATTCTTGTCACTCACTGGTATCTATGAATACAACTATTGCAAGAATGGGCAATAGAGTGGCCCTATGGCTGACCTAATGGCCGAGACCTCCTAGGAGCGTTTTTTTTTTTCCTGATTGATAGATCACAAGAGAAAGTAAAGATAATAACAGAAGCCAGTTTTCAACTATTCCTTGTATAAGCCTTCAGTATTTTTTAAAATATTCATCTCACAGACACCACAGAGGTCTGTATGAGGAAATAATGTTAAACAGGACAACAGGAGATGCGTAAATTTTCCAGCATAGAAACAAAGTCACCTCTCAGTGGTTTGTAGTATAGTGGAATCAAAAATGGGGAAATAAGTACATTTTGGTAGATGAACCACACACTGAGGAGATGACTGCAGATTTAAGATGCATCTCTTGAGTGCTTATTGATGATAATTTTTGTGCTGTCTTGGTGCAGTTGGAACTAGTCTGCATTCCTTACTCAAGCAGAACTGATGTTGTTCTGGCATAGGATTTTGCTAACCAGAGGGCATAGAATTCAGAAACAGGCCTTTAAAAATCTGATCAGTAGAATTTAGCTGAGGAGTATCAAAAGCTGTAACTATTTTTATTTAAAACTTGCTTTTTGTTTTTAAGTACAACCTCTTTTTCAGAGCAAAGTGTTTAAGATTAGTGAGAATGTGTGTTCTTGGTGTCAGTTGCAAAACCACAGAAACTATGTATATGACATTTTCTGCATATAAGCAAACACAAATGCAGACAAGAAGAGTATATATAAATACAAAGCTTTCAGAAGTAACTACTGATATAGGTGCCACAATGTCTGCAGCTTTGTTTGTTTGTTTGTTTAGAAGTCTTGATTTTAGAGAGTATTGTTAGGCAGTCTGCCTTGACTAGGAGATTTCAGATTGGTTTTGGAAGCCCAACATTGTGTGGGTGATACTTAGCACATCTGTCTGTGTGCACACTGGACTTCTTTTGCCTCACATATTTATGTGTATTATCTTTTTACTGGCTTTCTAGGCATAAAGTGTGTGTAACTGAGAACAGCTCTGTCCCCTGCAAAGCAGGAAGCCAATGTGCAATGTAGCAAACTCTATTAATAGTGCATCTTCAGACTAGTCAGGTGTCAAGAAATAGGGAATGTTACTTTTATTCTGAATGAAAGGTAATGGAAGGGCTAGATGGTGGCATCGTATACAAAGAGTGAAATGATGTCTCTGAAATCGTGCAGGATATTGATTTTAAAGTCAGGAGATACAGTTAGTAATCCAGATGCTGGATTTTGCTTGTGCTAAAGGAATGTGGCTCTTTTCCTGCTGAACACAAACCTCCTGGTCCCGTCATAGAAATAAAAGTAATGTAGTGAGAAAGTTAATTGATTGCTCATTTTCTAGTTCATTATTACTGGCATCAGTTGGCATTGAGAAATCCTTTAGGAAACTCAGAGCGAAATCTCTCTTCCAAAGAAGCTTAGAGATCGAATTAGATAAGATGTGAAGTTGACTTAGATAACACTAATGGTTTTCCTTTTATTTAAGTCTGGAGATGCCTGACTACCTAAATTTAATGCAGACAGCAATACAAAGACGGACCTCAAGATATGAATGACTTGGGAGTATTGTGTATCTTAACATCTATCCAGACATGCAGGAAACCGAGAGCGTCTAAGAGTAAAAACAGAGCCTCGGTCATTTTAGCACTGATTTAGCTGAGGAGAGAAATTTTTCTTACAGCAGGAAGCACTAGTGTTCTTTGGGGAAAAGGCAGACCGGTTTTGCAAGAGATTAGTCTAGAACAGTGCTTGCCAGAAATGTCATTTACAGCAGCAGAAGGAAGTGGCAAAAGGGGATTTGACATCAGCAAAAGAACAGTCATTTCTGTCTTAGGATGTTGAGGTGTTGCAGAATGGCCTGTGCGATATCAAACCTGCAGGCTGAATGATTGCAATAGCCAGATCAATTAAAGTGTGAGCAAGCTAGATTGCTTCCTTCCTAATCTTTGCTCTTGGGTCTGAATCCTTTCTTAGGTTATATGTGCTATATCCCCTGCTTTATTTTAGAATGTTGGTTTGCATTTTCAAGAGTCTCGAAGTGTATAATGAGAGGCAACAAAAGTAATATGTGTTATTCTGTTTTCTGTCTTCAGAGTCTCACACGTGTAGACATACACCAGTTGAATGTCTCCCACTCTTTCACGGGCACCCCCTTGCCCTGGGGAAAGAGCTTGCGTGCCCTTGTGAAGTTGAGAGCTATGCTGGTGGTGGCATATGCCTCCGGTAGGGTCTCCCAAGCCTGACAGGTCTCAACTGAAGGGTCAGACAAAGTGTGTCCACGGGCAGGATGGGCTCACTAGCCTTCGGGCAACCATCCTAGGAGAAGGACAACTCTAACTCCAAACCTGGGCAGATGGAGCTCGTTTAGCCCTGTAAGGCCATCCATCTAAGAGAAGGATACTCCAACCAAACCTACGACCTGAGGACTTCGCTGTCACCGTCCAAGCTCGCTAGGCCCTGGCAGATGAACCTCAGGTGTAAAGGGTGGGGCCAGTCTCGCGCACGCTGCGCCTCACCTAAAAAATCCACCGCGCAGGCTTGAGGGGTGTACTCATGTTTGCAAAGCCCTGTAGCGACAGGCAAGGGACGAAACGGCAATACCACCCAAGGAGACCCTCCGGTGTGCTCTTTGCAACCGGTCTTGCCTATCCCGCATTGGCCTTTTCAGCCATCAGTGCGCTTGCAATAAGCGTGGGCGAAGCCCTTCCCAAATCTTCGTCCGCGAAGCCAAGCCATGATGAATGTCTCCCAGTATGGTGACTTGAAAAACTTCTCTGCTGAAAACAGTCTTTGACAAAAAGAGATTAGTTTTGCTCTTCCCCAAATGCAAATCAAACTGTCGAAAATGTGTGTCTGTCAATATGCATCTCTGTCAGGCTCATTTGTCAGCCAGGAGCTAGCTGGACTTACAGAAAGAGATTTCTGCAAGTCAGATGAAGAAACTGGAATGCAGACAGTGTAAGATTCCAGAGATAGCTCGGAGAGTTGCTGTGTATGAACAGCATAGTTTGTCTTGCTAATGGAGCTGTAAGGAAAAGATGCAGAAAGAATCAGATGGTTAGAGTGACCATTTGGTAGAAGAAATGCAATGGCCCTGAGAAGACAGTCCTTGGGAGGGGATAATGACTGATTATTTCAAAGTGGTGGGCAACCAGTCACATTTGAGCCAAGGACTATTCGTTAAGCCATCAGAAAAGAGTGCAGTAAGGCATATCTAGTGAGTAGATGCAGAAGGAAGGACTTACTTCCCACTGACATTTAGCTTCGATGGAAAAAACAGCCGTGAAAAGTGAAGAGGTGCAAGCTGTTAAGAGAGACTTGTTAATGTCAAAGTATGGAAAATGTTATTTTTTGTTTTCTCTAAAAGCTTAATTGAAGAAGAGGAGAAGTGTGAAAAAGGCAGTACAGGAGAGGGACCTAAGAACATCATGGATTAGAGGAGGCGGTAATGTCTTCAGTGTGTTCTCCTGTCTTAAAAATGAGGTATCTATAGGTGTCAGGCTTAACCTTTTACACAGAACAGCTGTGACTTATAAAGATGGTAAAGAATAAGTGTTACAATGATGGTTTCACAGTGGTTCATGGTATTAAGAAAGAGTTCTGTAGAAATGGAAGTATAGATATTTGCTGTTTGCATGCCAAACCCAGTGATACTGACTTTAAATGTTCTTCATAAGGCAAACATTAATCTCTTTCTTTTCAAGGGATGTGACCAACAGTGCAGCTTTCCAATAGATTGAAAAGCTCAACAACAATGTCATTGCTACCAAAGTGGGGGATATTCTTCCTTCATCACATTAAGGACACTGTATTTTATACTTTGGACTGCACATGAGGTCTTGCGTATTTTACAGTTGAATAATAGAAAGTTTGTTGATGTTAAAGGATAATTTATGCTTGAAAAATATCTGTGCGTACAACATTTATTTCTGTTGCGTTTGTGATTTCAGTTGTAAATATTGCCATCAGAGTAAGGCTAAGTTCCCAGAAATGACAGAGTTACCAGCAGAGGAGATGACAAGAGCAAACAAAGAGAAAACAACTACTTGTCCTTAAGATTTAGGATCAGGTAAAGAATTTAGACTTTGAACACTGTCTTGTCAAGTCTGCTAATAAATGCATTTGAAGCTAGGTCAGGTATCTCTACATATCACTGTGTAGACATGGCCCTAGAAACAGGGAAGTCTTAAAATTTAAAGCTTAGAGCTTGTGACATGTTTATGTCTGTCAACAAGGAGTTATGGGCCATTATGAAAGTATGTCTGTCTGCTTCTGAAATCAATTTCTCTTCATCAATAAATGTTCTAGTATCAGTCACTTAGTGAACCACTGATGTCAATAACCTTTATAGAGTTATTAAAGATAGATTAATGGCTTTGAATTCTGCATCAGACTAACAGAGCCACATGTGCCACTGCTATTGCAGTATTAAGAACATGATAATCTGTCATGATTTTTTTTATAGTGCTCATCAAAATAATAACTGAATATTTCACACAGGTTTGAACAGATACATAGCATTTTTTTAGTCTCCCTTGCTGTATTAGTTGCTTAAAAAAACAAACCCAAGAACTTTTCTTTGCCTGTCAGACTCTCCTCTGTAGGAAGTTTTCCCTTGTGCTCACTTAGCTTGTTTTATGAAGTGGGACTCCTTCTACTCCTCTCTCAGTGCCAAATTTTCTGATTAGTATAGCTCCAAGTGCCAGGAATAAAAACTTTCTGGGGCCTCACGTAGTTGGACAGGATCTCAAAAGTTGCGTGTCAGTGTGGCTCTGCAGTGACCCCTTGGATTCAGTAAGGGTGAGGACATTATTGCAAGGCGCTGCCTGAGCACATCAGCCATTACAGAGACCCCTACATTCTGGCAGTTGTCCTGCAGTCCTGGGAATTGCAATTGTAGTTTGGGGACTGGTCTGAATGGAAATTCTGATCACAGGGAACATTTGTCTTATCATTCATATACCTGAAGTTTGATGTGAAGGAAAGGATTTGCCTGTTTGTTAGTGTCCTCCTTAGACTTGTAAGTAAACAAAATGCTGTCTCAAAAGAAGGCTTGTAAAAACCTGAAATTTGATAATAAATACTTGGTGGCTGATGCACAATTTCTTTACCAGTTCTCCCTGACCCATTTGTTCCTCTTCATTTTGGAAAAAATTCTAAGAAAAGTACAGAGACTTGAAAACATATTTAGCAATATTTATGTGAATTTCATGACCTTAAGCCAAAGCTAATGACTGTGGAGGCATGTGGTGAAAGGGATTAAAAGTACCTGATTTTGGGTTTGGTATTTGGTATGAACTTCACTGTGTTTCTTCTTAAACCAAGACTGATTGTGTGAAACAATACTAATGGTAAATTACACAGTATTTGTTAGAAAGGGAGTGTAACCTTTCAAATCTTCAGGATTTCGTAATCTTGATTATAAAGTCTTCCACTCCATGAGGTCTAGCACTATTCTACAATGACAGTAAACTAAAGTCTTCATAATTTTCTGTGTACATGTTCACATTGCAATTAGTAACATCACAGAAACATCAAGTAATATGGTGATTAGTGATCCACTGCAATACTTGGTGCCAAAGATGTTATCATACTGATCTCATGCTTTAAATTATATAGTGTTCCTTCCTGCACTTCCTGAGCATGTAGATTCTTAGCTAGAATAAATTACAGCCAAATGAAAAATGACTCTCAGTCTGAGCATCTGCTAAATTAATCACTGGAAAGAAAAAACCCATGAACAACAAATAAACTTCAAAGATATGGCAACTGTGGAATCTGGTGAAATTGGGAAATTGGGACAGCTTGAGTGAAACAAAAGAGATGGAAGTTGCTTTGATGCATTTCAGGTCAACTGTTGGAGAACTTTGGAAGGAAATCAAACTCTCTATTCTAGCCTAATCAGATCAAACAAGGTCTTGTTTGTATCTGTTCGTCTGGCACATTTTGAAAATGGAATTAAAACAGCAAAAGAGAAATGCAATGACTATAAGATAGGTATAAAGACATGCACATGTGGTAATATCCATTGTGGATGGTAAGTTCTTTTCTGTAAGTAGCCACATGATAAGCTAGCAAACATAGTAAAGCACTATTATTTTTTTGTTTTTAACTGATTCAGCCTCATCTGCTAATTGTCTTCCTCAGTCACTGTATTTGATGTACCAAAAAGTGACGAACATGCTTAAAGAATAAGTATTAAAAAAATATCTGAGTTGAGGAGCCTGACTGCCTGTAATTATTTTCACAATCTGTCTTTGATGACAATGCAAAAGCAATTATATTTTAATCCATTTTAGTCAGTCAGAGGGTCATAGGGCTTGATTCAATAAGGAATCAAAGCATGTGCTTAATTTTAAGCATGTGATTAATCCTGCTTATGTATGTGCTTGAATTTAAATGCTTTGCAGGTTAGTGTCTAAAGAAACTAGGCTGCATGCTTCCAGAAACACTGGAAAACACAAACAGAGCAATGAAGGGACTGTGTGCTTGTTTGTTTTTACCCAAGTACCTTTGCTTTCTCTGAATCCTCCCTTCCAAAGACCTCTTAACACTTTCCTCCTCCAAACAGTGACAGAAAACCCTCGAACTTTCATAAGAATGTGCCATAATCAAAAACCCAAGGTCACGTGTACCACAAGTCAAATCCTTGCCACACTTGTGGCCTTAAAACTTATAAGCAAACACATGACTATGCAGAGTTTATGTCAAAAGTGCAATTATATTTATGATTATGTGTGCGATTTCTGTATTACATAGGTATTAGAAAATGATATGATAATATATCATATCTTACATGTGCGTTTCATATCTCATACTCAAAAAATTCAAGGGAGCAAGGCCATTTTATACTGGCCAAATCCTCCCCCAGATTACTGACTTCAGAAGTAGCAGTTTTAGACTACATATTGAGAGTAATCAAGGTGGCAAGGACAAAATTTTTTAAAAGAGAGAGAAGATTAGTGAAAACGATGACAAAGGGGCAGGGAAGAATAAGGAAGGTGGAAATGTTGGAAGACAGGTTTAGATAAAGTAAGGTGGAAAGAAAAGTAAATCGTAAAAGAAATGAAAGCTGTGAGCCCAAAATACGGGCAAAAAAGCCAGAATATTTGTGGGGTGAAATAGGGAAAGAGGAACAGAAAAGATGGGACATGCTGTTGCTTAAAATATGAAACTTTGTGCCAGAATACTGTGATGACATTTGGAGTGTAAATTATATCTGAGGGGATGTGGCTGTGTTAGTAGAGGCTGTATGTTTAATCATGGTCATCTTGAGTTCAGTGGACAAGTCTCACAGGGTTTTGTTCCAGGTATCGTAAGACAGAGACCAAGTCTTCATGCACAAGGCATAGTTTGCTGTTACATTTTTATATGGCTGATGTTGTGATTTTAGTATCAAATTCTGAAATGCCACACAAAAGTAAAAGCTCTAATGATTTTCAATAAAATGAATAAGAATAATCCTGGCATATTTTAAATCTTAGAATACATATTTTTTATAGAATTGGGTGAACTGTTGGTTCAGAAATTAGTTCAAAGTCAAGACTGATCCCACTAGATCAGAGAACAAACAATACTTGAGAAATAGGAGATAACCCACATTTGGAAAAAGTTATGAGCATTAATTAGAACTTAAAGAAATGGAGGGACTTAGGCTGTGGAAAAATTAGTATGTGGAAGTTTTTGTTTGGAAAAGTAAATTCTGCTCCATGGTTAAAATTAATATGGAATGTAAACTTTGTAAGGGGTGAAAGACGATATCTTTACTAAATGCTTAATTCTAGCTTTCTATCCTTTACAAACACTTGTAAATTGTGGAACAGCTGTTTGATATGAAAGCTACCAAGTTTCTGCTGTTCTGGAAAAGCTTAAGAGCTTGTTTTACTGTGACAGCTTCATGTAGTGTCTTTCCTAATGAAGCCATCAAAAAGTTTTTTTATTTTGATACACCCATAGATTCACACTCTTTTATCAGCCTAAATCAAACAACTTCTTTTAGGCAAGATGCACAGATTAAAGAAAGTATTTCAGCATGGCTCCAAGGAGCTGCTGCACTGAAGACTATGCTGTTTAACAAACTAAAAATTAATACAGCCTGAAGAGGGCAGTAAAGATAAAGCTTTGTTTTTCTTAACCTTTTAACTGTTTTCACTGTACATTGTATTTCGAAAATGCATTATTGGACATCACGTATTTACAGGCATTACACATTTCTGGAGCTATGCTGCATAAAATATACTGTCAGGTCAATGAAATCCGTTGTTGGGATTTATCTGAGGCTCTAACTCCTTCACATGACAATACAGAAGTGGAAGACATGTCCATCACTTATGAAAGTAGCTTGCAGGTAATGAATTGCATAAGCCAGCCTCACTTCACCTGGGACATCTCCTTAGAACAAAACAACATTGAGTCCTGCAAGTGGGTTAAAGGAATAATTTTGCAGATTGCCAAAAAATGAGATGTTGTTTTCATATTTTGACTTAAGCATTTCAGAGAGGCCAAGCTCCATCCAGAAATGGACCAGTGGGATTTTATAAGAGGAAGAGTTTTATAATTTTTCCATTCATCTCTCTCGGGAGCTTCCTGACAGCCAGGCTTATATTGAAATGTAGGTTATTTTCCTTTTGTTAAGGAGCAGTGAATTTTGTACGGTAAAAAATTATGCGTGTGTTGGGAGGAAACTGCAATTGCAGAACAGCAGATATATAAATTGTTCTGAATATTCAGTATGTTCATTTCCGACTAGGCATTGTTATTCCTTAGGAGTCTGCTATTTGCTTTTAAATTCAGGAAATAACATACCTTTTTAAAGCTGAAAGAAATGTATGTGTTTGCATATTTTCTGTGTATGGATACATACACACGTGGACACCATTATGAAACTTATTTTTAAAGACATTTTCTATATACAGATGTAGTGGGCTTGTGTGTGAGTGTATATATATCCATACAGATAAAGTATACTACCTATACACATTAGGAAATGTCTTTGGAGAAATTTAAGCAAAGCTAGGAAAAGAGCTTGATTTTTCCCTTTGAAGAAGACAGCTGGCAAAAACTGATTTAGTAAATAACTTTCAATCAAGAAAGTGTTGCTGAAATGAATGATGTTCCAGTAGTAAAGTAATGTGAAGCCAATATTAGGGATTAGAGTACAGGAATCTTAATGCTTGCTGACAGTATCCCAAACAAGTCTCTCAATTCCCCCCAAAAGTAACAGTTCAGCTTTCCTCAGATCCCTTCTCTAAACATCAATACAAGGACTGCATGGTGCTCTGCCCATTACTGAGTAGAGCTGCATCAGGTGTGCAGAGGTTCTTTAGACTCATGGTAGAGAAATAAGGGAGGAAAATGCATGGTGAGAAGGAACTAATTCTCCTGCTTGGCAGGGAATTCTGATTTTTCCTTTCAAAAACAGCAAGCTTAAAATTTAACATTGAAATCCTTTAGTTTGTAAGAAATGAAATATGTTCTGTTCATGACAGTCTCTTAAACCTTGTAAATAACTGGGTTATTTTTAGTTAAAAATTCCAAACATCGTTTTCTGAAGTGACAAGTGAAGAAGACCGTTTTGGGGAGAGAGTGCTTTCACTAATACCGTCTTTTGACCAAAACTTCTTATCCTGTAGAGCATTTCCCTATGAAATGTAGCTCAGTCATGTTCAAAGACTTCAATAGATTTTTTTTATTCCATAGGCTTTATTTAGTAAGGATCTTCCTAATCGGATGTTGAGACAGGTACTGAGCTGGTACAAACTGGAGTGGCTCCATTGAAATACAAGTATCAGCTGGCTGAGGAAAGAGACCAGTACAGTTAAGCACTTTTAATTGTTTGGAATGGCTTCATTGTACTTGAGATCTAGCATTGGAAAAATCATAAGGCAGTAGCTGAAAAGAGTCCTTTCTTGTCCAATTTTCAGTGAAACATTTAACCGCATGCTTCAGTTCATCCCTATTTAATAAATATTTAACTCTAGTCGCATGCTGAAGTCCTTTGCTTTCCAGGGCTTTTAAACAGAGCTTTTACTTTTACCCAAACTAAAATGACAGAGTTGTCCACTTGCCAATATGTAACTAATGATATTTCTATTTATAGAATGCAGTACAAAGACATAAGAACCACTCATTCTTTTCTGAGGAAGCATAAAATAACACTGGAATAATTTCTTCACAACCCCAAATTTCCATTTACGGTATTTATTGGCTGTACATTTCAGGTGCCAATAAACAGAAAAAAGTGCAGATTTGCTGACAGTATTTATAACATACATGTGCAGTCTAGTAACAGGATAAACTTGTGACAGCATTGTATTTCTTCTAATGATAGAGTGCAAGATGTGTTTTGGCAAAAAGTCAAAAAAGATAGCACGTTACCCCACTGGAAATGGCCTGGTACCTGTGAACAAGTTGACAGGCATAGTTTTTCTGAGTAGTTTAACCTGTATGGTGCAATTGGCCTTCTTGGAGTTCTTTCCTCTTTTCTGAAACCACAGATACCACTTTGTGATGAAGAGGTGCCTGGCAACGATGATGGCAACAAAACTCCTCTGTAACTGAGTGAACTAACTCTAGGCACGTTGCTAAATTAACCAAGGTCCAATTAATCAAGATAACAGCTTTTTGTCCTGCATGTTATGAGCCTGTTGACAATTTCTGTCTTTTAGTTATGGTGTGCATAGCCTGTATCCTGGATGGCATCTGCTATAACCTGGATTATTGCCAGACTCAATATAAAAGTGGTTACTTTTCTTTTTAGCTGAAATAATCTGCTATTGATTATACTTGACCCCAGCAAACTTTCATTGTAGCACTCTTATGCTTACTGTATGTCTAGTCACCAAACACATCCAATTCTGTCATTTACAGAGAAAATGCATACATTTGAAGCATAGAAGAAAGTATATGGACAGTCAGTGATGTACTAGACACACTTACAGTTCACTCTATGATGCCACGCTTTTCATCAGTTTGATTTGAAGTAGCATCCATTCATTGTTTCCACAGAAAATGATTTTGAAATGTTATTAAATATGTTTATGCAGTTTTCATCTAGAATCTAGATTTCTATACTCATTTTGTTACAGTCATACGAACAATAATAGATACTGATATTTTATTAAAGACTTTTCTACATCTAGACTAGTTTGTTTACTGAAGTTAGGGCAAAGACATCCTAAAGAAATGATGAGTATTTGTTCTACATTGTACCTCTCAAGAGCTTAATAACAGTATTTTTTTTTTGGCTCTTAGAAGTATAGTCTATACTGCTATAAACTGAACTGGTCTCTATTGCAGTCTTCTGTCCCTTTTTGTATTGTTTCCCGGAAGACCGGACTTAGATACGGTTTGGCTGCTAAGTGTATAGTATTAGAAAGTGTGGACTTCAGCGCCCCACTGAGATGTTTTAAAATAGGACAGCAGGCATTCCTGTGATATGGCAAAAATCTAGCAGACTTCAGACAAGCTTTTTTTAGGATTAAAAAATTATGAATTTTTTTTAAGCTCTCCTATTAGGAGTGTGATATGTATTTATAGTACCCTCAGGCTCTGCACAATAAAAATGGTTAAACCTTTAGTCCTTTTAGTAGTTCACAGTTTTATTACAGAAGTTATTTTGTAGATTTTATGCTTAGAGCAAGGTCAGTGTATTGCACTGTATAAATTATTCTAAGTAATTGCTCAGTTATTTTATAGCTTAGTCACAGGATTTTTTTATTATTAAACATAGTCTTTTCTTTAAGGCCGGGAAGAGAAGGTCACTATAAATCACATGGCAGCTTGCCATTTGGGGTTTCAGCTTTACCTGTGATAAGGATTTAATAACAATCTGGCCCAGACACCAGTTCCCTCTCAATTACCTTTCCACATGGGCATTAGTTCACACTGTTTATTAAAAACTCCCCTTGTAGTTGTTTTAATGGAGTGTTTCAGATTAATGGCCCCTGTGGAGTTTAACTTCATTGCACTTCATTAAAGCTAGATTGTACAAAAGGTTACCTCAATTAAATCCAGAACTTGATCTTAAATCTGTATGGATTTTTTAGAAAATGTGGTAAAATTGCTATGCCAATCCTTTGAGATTAACAAGGCAACATCCTTCTTGGTGACTGAAGTTCAAAATATGTTATATCTCTTCCAAGTTTGCTGGCAGATTAATATTCAGATTTCAGGAGATTAGAAGATGAAAGCAACTGAATGGTGTATAATCTATAAATGAATTGGCTAAGCAGTTTTGTTAGAAATAGGACAGCCTAGGGAAACTCGAGCAATTTTGCTTGCCTGTAAAAACGTTTGCTGGATGTTTCACAAAACTTCTGTGAGGAAATATAACCGTTTATCCATACTGCTGGAGAAAGCGCTTCTATAAACAAACTCCTTGTATTTTCTAAACACAAACCCCACAAGTGACTGCCTAATACACTACCTCTTGTGCGTGGGTGAGCCTTTCAGTGCAAAAATCTTTGATGTTCTCATTTGCCCATTTCCTTACCGAATGTCTTTGGAACGGCAGGTGTTGGGATAGCTGTCCTGTAGCGAGGTGCAAAGAGAGGTTGGTGCAGAACTTTCCTGAGAGTGAGGTCAGTTGGTTTAGCCTGGTAGACTGAAGTGATGCTGAGGTTTACTTAAGGAAGCAGGTAAGCTCACCAATCTTTCTGAAAAAGACAACGGCTTTGATGTTCTAGGAAATGGGGTGAGATACTAAATTTTGTGGGTGGAGAAATAGAATAACCTAGCATAGGACATTTTAAGAAATGTTATCATGGCTGGTTCTCTTATTTTACCCAAAGTTTAGGTTTTAAGATTTTAAATTAGGCTCTATGTGCAGCAGAGAACAAAAATATGTGTTCATATATTTTATGAATTTTGTAATTTATAATATTGTTACTATAGATGACTCCAGATGCTTCAGTCTAGATCTAGCTCCTGTTTTGTTAAGGATTATGCAAACTGTGAAGTGATGTGAGATTGGCTTTACATAGAGTAGTTGAAGACAGTGTGCGACACATGTAAGTGGCAGGGAAGTTGTGTATACTGTGTATATTGGGGACAAGCGGCATAGCTCTTGTAAACAATTGGTCATGTTGGGCAATGGATATGGCCTCCTAGTAAATTGGGATAGACTTGATCCCAAGATCTATTCTGAGGTAAATTAATTTTTAAACTTTAAGGCAATCTCTTGGTTATAGATGCCTGTTAAAGATTTCTTTTCCAAAAAGCGACTTGGCTTAACCAGCTAGCTAATGTACATTAAAGAAAAATTTCTGTCCTGCAATGAGATAAATCTGGAAGTCCAGTCTGTAATATTCCTATGTAAAAATGAGATTTATTCTATGTAATCTAATTTTTTAATATATCCATGATCAATCTGGGTTTTCTTGAGTATTAGGAGGATTTGGTGTTGCTGTTATTACCAGTTTTCCCTCCAAAATACTCGGTTCAGTTCCTGTTCAATAAGTTGTACAATAAGTCTCTAGTTTAGCAATATAGATGATTTTTGTACTAGAAAAGTTTGTAACAATGTCTTGTTAAAGGAAATGTAAAAGATGTAAGGGGAAAAAGCAACATTTCGCATGTCTATCATGATCTAAATTGAAACATTTAGAGTCTTGATATTTGTTTCTGTCCTTATATAGAAGCAGAGAGCCAAGGCTTATGGCATTCCATAGATTCACACATAGATCCTGAAACTACTGAGATTAAGCAAAGATCTGAATATTTAGCATTAGACATTCTGAATTTATTTTTGGATCTTACTCATCATAGCAATTATTAAACGTCATACTTAGAGATATTTCTTCAGGCAAATTATACATTTTAAAGCATCTTCTGTCATGAACTTTGAGGGCTAGAATCATATATTCTTTAGTAAGGGGAAGTGTATTTCAGCTGCAAATGATTATTAGACCTGGATCGTATATGGATCACAGTTTCAAGACAGAATGTTGCCCAGCCTGCATCTGAAGTCATGGGCACAAGAGAGCTGATACAATCACGTATCTCAGGCTCTCTATTTCATGATCATTAGTATTTAGGATGTTCTTTCCAACTAGTCACCAAACACCTTTTCTCCTAACCTTTTGAGTAAATTCATGGAACTAAACAGAAGAGCTTTGGCATTAAATCCCTCTAAAGTACTGAGAGATCTCTTGGTCATCACCCACAATCTGGGGTTGGACCATCCCGGTTAGTATTGTGGATTTTCCTCTGAAATTTTAAAAGAAAGAAATCTAAAAAATGAACCAACTGTCTTCCACTCCCCTGCCACACCAAGTCCTCTCTAAGCCGTCAAGCACTGTGTCTCCTTAAAATAGCTGGCTGAATAATCTTCTACTATTTTTAATCATATATTATAAAGAACAGTTTATAAACCCTCTAGTATTGCCTATATTTTGAAGGAGTCACCTTCTAAATGAGCCAGGTGGGCTGACAATATGTTAATGTAAAGTCATAAATGATACAGACACAGAAAACTCAATAAGGGAAAAAAAAAAAAAAATCTGTTTCTCTCAATTTAGGAAGTAGAGGACATTCCACTGACAATACCAAAGGGCAGACTTGATACAAGTGAAAATAAGATTTTCTTTCAAGTGCCCCATAGTTAAGTTTTGGGATTCACGGAAATAGGACATCATGAAGAATAAATACATTTCAAAGGAGATTACACAAATTCATGGAAGAAAATTTGAAACAACGGTTGGATGAAACTTTCAACTCACAAAATCTTTGAACTGTGATTGCCAGAAGGTAGAATTACACAATGGGGAAAGTATGTTCTGTACTTGCCCTTTTTATGCTCTTCCCCATAGCTTTTGCTACTGGTTTCTACCCAAGATAAGCTGCTGCTCTAGTTACAGTTGTGGCTACCAAGCTCACTTTGATGTCAAGACTTGGCTATGGTTGTGGAATGGCATTAAGGTAATTTCAAGGATGGAATCCCCAGAGAAGGGAGCAGTAGTGTGTGTGTGTTTTTTTGGGGTGAAGGGGTGTTTTTTTTTTCAATTCCTTGATCTATCTGGTACTTTTTACCTTTACTATGGCATTGCTTCTTTCCTTATACCTCGTTGTGGTTACATAACATGCTGAGGCTGGAGCTGTCATCACAGGTAGGTGGTGAAATGACTGGTGTAGCAGCTGTCTTTTCAGCAGGACTACAGTTTTACATGTGGCAGTTGGCTTCTGCCCACTCTGTGGCTTCCTGCTGATATCCCTCTCTGCATAGGAGACATCTGCCTTGAGCTGAACACAAGCATGTTAAAGAGAGTGCTGGTAAAAACAGGGCCCGGTATGTCCTCTGTAAAAATGAATCTATTCCTGTTAGTCAAACTGCTCTGCAAGCTAGGAAATTAATCTTTTAGTCTCAAACCACTACACACAGAGCTCGTAACAGGATGAGAAATACATTTGTTTCACCTACAACTGATCAGAAATATTATAATTAAATATATATCAGAAATATATATCAGAAATATCAAAATAGGAAATCTATCCTCTCTCCCTCTGCCTGCTTAAATCTGCAAAAATGAGGGTTACTGCACCAATCCAGCAAAGCTTTTAAGTGTATGCTTACTCCAAGCACAACTTAGGCCATTGATACTAATAGTACTGTTTATATACTTAAATAAGAAAGTGAGTAAATGCTTTGTGGCTCTCTGAACTGGAATGCTTTAACACTATGCACACTCTTGTCTGTGAGTGTCTATTTCTGACAAAGACTGAAACAGTTTTCAGGGATTTCAGAATGTAGCATCCTACTTCTTTCAAAGTGCCAGCCCATTAAGGCACATCATATTGATACTCGCCTCATGATTCTGGCTCCTCACAGGATGCTATGTTAAATTCGAGGTCATGATGTTAATCTTCAAAGCCCTTCACAGAATTGGTACATGTTACCTCAGAGAATCTCTCTTTGTGACTACAACCTCTCCTGACAGCTGTGTACCTCAGGAATTATGAAGCTGTCAACCTCAAGGGTGAAGCCTGAGAGGGCAGAAGACAAGGCCTCCTCTGCAACACAGCCAAAGCTTTGGAAATCATTATCAGAGTAGATAAGAATGACCACAAATCTCTCTGTCCTCTAGGCAAAGTATAAAACTCACTGCACCTTAGATCCCACGGGCACAACTAAAGACAATAAAGATAGAGAGTGAAAAATGTTAAAAAGAAGAGCGAGGTGGGAGGAGGAAGATAAAAACTTTCACATTGCCTTCTCAAAGTAAAAGCCTTAGTTCTGATTTGGGGACAAATAGTGGGAGCATTTAAGATATTACAGAGGATGGATTTATATTTGTTCATTGGACATTACATTTTATTTTCAATTTTAGTATATAGGCATCCATTTGTATGCTTTTAAGCTTATATCAGTTCCCTTTAATGCGATATTAATGCATAGTTAATATATACTGTTAATGGAGTACATGCCAGAACACCTATATAAGGCCATTAAAATGATAGGTAGTTCCTTTTAATTATTAAAGGTATGTTTTTTGGCAAATCATATAAGAAAAGGTCAGATTCCACTAGCTCTTATGATGCATAAAGGTCACAAAATGATTCATCAGGATGTGCATGTTTTCTGTACTTGTAGGTAAGAAAAATATCAAACCCACTAACATCTTGTGATCTGCAACTGTTATGACAACAGACTGGCCCTTCATCTTTCTCTGTCTTTACCTGGGATTGCCTTTGACTTTAATCGATGTGCATGGCTCTTGCAAGTACAAATTAAAACTGAAGATTTTTTGTCCTCACTTGGAGTATTTCTAATTTAAAAACAAATAAAGATCATATTTTATTTTAAAAAACTATTAATCACTTAAATAAACACAGTGAACTAGGCATGTCTCTCCTTTGCCATACAGACACACAGGTTAAGTGGAGCTGATTGTTGATCAGGGTGCTCTGATCCCGCTACTGTTGACAAAGGTACTTATTACTCAGAAGCCTCAGGCTTGTGTTTTTCCCTTCAGAATGGGCTCTTGTGTTGTTAGGGTGAAAACAGGAATTGTAAAATTGTATGCTTCTGGTTTAATTATAGTGATGTTAAATACTGAATACAAAACCTTTTGAATTGATGCTTGGAGATAAGTTTTATCACACTAGAAAGAGAGAAGGGAAAGGCTCAGTCCCACAGACATCTCTGGCAGAACTTCCACCTGCTGTCCTGTTTGCACCGACATGCTTGCTATTAGTTCAGGTGGGTGTAATTATTTTTCTTTGCATTAAAACTCTTGAAATGTTGGAAGTTAACAGAGTTCTTCTTCAGCTTGGGGCTGTTCTCTTTAGCAGAAAGGTGTAAGTTTTGTTCTTACTGCCTAGCTATGAAGTTCCATAGGGTTATGGTGTTCTGCAAGAATGGCAGCCATAGTGTTGTAAATGGGCAGGTGCTTGTTAATAGTGTTTTAGTATTGTGTCTGTGCTTTTATGTAAAATAGTCAAATGTGTGACTGTGGTTGACTTCATGAATAGTGAGGAAATGGTACTTGCTATGCTTTTGATTAATATGAAGTGGGTCACTTCAAAAGCATTTGCTGATTACAATATAGCACTGGTACAGTAATTATCCTCTACAGCTGCAAAATGTTTGTGTTATTCTAGATATTTGTGCATAAAATACTGGGCTTTTTGCATTTTTATTCTGTGCTAATTCTCATAAATCTGTAGTGCAACTGTGCATCATAGAAGGAGAAAAGGAAGCTTTGGATGTTAATGCTGTGAAAAGGCAACCGATAGGAACGGGAAAAAATACCCATAAATGGTATTTGTACGTAAAGGGGATCTAGTGGCACTTATCTGCTCTGTAAGGTGAAGTCTTCTGGATATAAATATTTTTTATGTACTTTGCTATCAGACACCAACTGATTAAAATCTACAATCTCTGTTCTTCTCATTGCAAAAATGGTTGTTGAAACCAGGTCTTTAATCATCCCTATATAAGTATTTCTAAGATAGGCTGTTGCTAGGTCTTAGCTTGTATCAAGCCCATGTTTCTGTTGACTCTTTCCTGTTATTAAGCACTGTTTTGCTGAGCTAAGGATGTGTACAGTGTCTCCTGATGATTTAGTCCAGCGTTTTCCAGACATTACTGCTGCTTTGGACCTGCGGGTCATGCTTCTGGTTGGCAGCTGTGGCAGTGGTGTCTCGTGTGGTTCAAGGACATTTGCTTCCGTTTGGCATCCCCTCAAAGGGCTACTGAGTTTAATGAGACTGATGCCTCTGACAGTATTTGGCTCTTATTTAATGCTGAATTTGATCCATTATTAAGGAATAACATGGATAGCATTATAAATTTAAATACCTTTTTGTGAGCACAGAGTAATGCAAGTTCCCTGCCTCTTATGATAAAACATAACAGATTCGATAAACTTCATATAATTTTTTTCCTATAAGAGAATTACTGTTGGCATTATAGCTTCTGGAGAACCTGGCTGCTATCTTCCTTCATCTGCAGGCAAAACACCTGCTACTTGTAAGCAATTGTTAGTTAAAATCACTTGAAAGTTTGGCATTAGTTTTAAATAGCAATTAAGCTATGGCATTAAGTCACATTTGTTTCTACTGTACTAAAAGTTCAATAACCTAGTGTACGTTGATGTGTACCACATTTCATAGTTGCAAGCTACAGGTCAAATGTAAAGACACTGTAATAACAGGTAATAAAATACAGCAATAGCCTGGCCTGTCAAGGCCTGGGCATGCAAAGCGGTGCAGGACTGCTGGGCTTGTGGCTCTTGCATTTCTGTCAGTGCAATTCTGCCTGTTAGTTAGTTGTAGGTATTAAAGGACTAGCTAGCTGAGTAGAGAAACATATTTGTGACCTCTTCTCCATTTGGCAGAAGGAAAACAAGCTTCTGCGTAGTTGGTAATGACTATTTTTGGCTGCTTTCGAAGTTGATTGACAGAAGAATATGTACTTACGAATAAATAGCTTAGCAATTCAGATTGCTATAACCACTTGCACAGTACTTTTTAGCTGAGAAGAGAAAGTGGCCTTTATAAGGATCATGGCTCCATATGTATCCTTTAATTTTCTATACCTCTTAAAAAATAACACGTCTTGTCCTATAAAAATCCAAGAGTGCAGCTTTCCTGAAATGTATTGCACATTTTGAAGGCTTGTGGTATGAATTCCTTGATGTCAAGGACAGTGACCAGTACAGAAGGAGTTAAGCACTGAAGAGGAGAATATAGATTACTGTACTGCAGGCATCTATCACAGCACTGGGTGAAATAAAGAAAGTTCAAGAAACAGACATTGCATCCAACAGAAAAACAATCAATTTTGGATCTATATATAACACGGCATATATATTATTGAACTAAAAGGCATCTGTCTTCCAGTCAATACTTTTATAAAAAATGTAGCGTAGAAGGGTTTCTGTAGGAGGAGATAGTGTCTGAATTGCACTGTTGCAACTGGTCAGGGGTCTCAAGTATTTGTAAAATGCAGTTAGTGTTTAAGGTGTACTCATTTTGATCAAAGAGGGTTTTGAACTGACTCACCATGCAGACACACATCTGTTAAATGTCAGACAGGAGGTAGTAGTACCTAAAAACTCCCAAAAGAATAATTTTACATTCCCCACAAGTCACAACTCGCATCATATTCAGCTTTCTGTTGCATAAGGATTTGTTCTTAACAGGTTGTATATATGTGTGTGACAGCAGGGGCAAGAATGATTATGATGAGTGTTGCTGTCAAATCATTATTATGCTTACTACCATAAACAGCACCTGCCTGCTACTTTCCTGTAAACAGCTGGGATCAATTGAAATACATCCTGACAGCAATACTAAGATTAATAATTACTCGTTATAAATGCAGAGTTGTGGCTTGCTTATCTTTCATGAGTGTGGTGCAGTAGTGCAGCACTCTGTGTTGGCTAGCAGACTGTAAACAGAGAGAACAGCCCAGCAGATGAAAATTGTTTTACTCTTTTCTGAGATTGAAACAACGTCGAATGAACATTCTAGCAGCTGAGGCTTTCAAGGAATAGCAAACGCCATCGGTTAATTGGCCATTATTTCTCTGTCACAAACATTAAATCAAATAAGACTAATTAGTTATCTCATTCCAAATTACTAACCGCGTGTGAGATGCAGGTCTGGTGGCTTTTTTCATGTGCTTGCAGGTGAAATGCTCTGGATTTTGTGTAAACGCTTGTGTGTTCAGACTGCACTGAGCTTGTTACTGGTAAAAGTATATCCTTTCTTGTGCTACTGGATCTGTTGAGTAGCAATTTTGTTGTGTGACATTGGAACAAAGGCTTTTATAGGCTTAATTGCAAAGAAAGAAGGGGACTGGGGAAAATGGACAGTGGCATGTAATTGGTATTTTTTCTTCTACTCAGTTTAACAGAGGCAGTTTCTTGTCATGATTCTGTTTACCAGTATTTTCCTGCTCTGATCAATTTGCTTTCTATTTTTGTAAAATAATTGTGTCTTTATTCAAATACAATAATGAATTAATAATTCCCAATTTCCTGTTTTTCTGCATGAAACTATGGTGAGTAGAAAAACTTGGCTGCTGTTGGACTGCAGTCACTAGTAAATATCCAGGCACTGCAGTGGCAAACAGCATGTTCGCTATAGGGCAGCCTATGTACGCTGTGGTTAACTGGAACTTTTGTTTTCCACAAGTTATCCTTTAACATAAATTGTGCTCATGCTTAGAGGCATGTAATTTGCTTTTTGAGATCTGCTAAGATGGTTACATGAAAGACATTTGTGATAGTCTTTTGTGTAGATTTACTTTGGGGTTTTTTTTTTTTTATTGTTAATAAAATAATTGACCAAAAATCATGTTCACTGTGTTTTCCAGAGGAAATCACATGAATGCACTTTAGCAAGCATTTCTGCAGGAAGTGAAGATTTTCTGTTATCCTTTGGGATTAGAACTCTGGGTTGTTCTTCCATGTAGTGAATGTTTTCTATGCCAGCCTATGATGACCGATGTCAGATGCTATCAGGGTCACAGCTTTACTGTTTTTTTAGGTCCGGGGAACTCGTGGAGTCCATATGTTAGTCCAATCAAGAAGCATAGTGTTTTTATAGAGTCAGATAATTACCTCCTACAGTTCTGTTTTCGCTGGCAGAAAGTAGTTTTTAAACATTACCTGGCCCCCAAGTTCTGGTATTTTTTAAGTTTTCCATCAGAACCAGTCTGTTCCAAATCCCTTCTGCATGTTGTTAATTCCTCAGTTCTAACGACCCACATCTGTCATGGTGAATGTAACAGTAATCCAGAAATGTTATAGAGGCAGCAGTCACATAACAACTCACTGAAGATAAAGGAACAGTTTCTAAAATTAGATCAATTACTTTGGTATTTGACGGTAGGTAGCTTTACATGGAAAATCTTCTTTTTAACTCTATAAAATGAAAAATTATTGTCTTAATTTTGTGGGATCTCTTTTACTACTAGGAGAATAACTGACTGAGTATGTAGGAGTTGCAGTGAGGAATAAGATACAAAGAAATCTTCCTAAATGGAAAAAAGAGCACGAGGCGAGATATGATTAAGGAGAGGTAGCTATATTCCTTCAACCAGAGATTAAAGGGAGATTAAAGGACAGCAATACCTTATTAACTAGTTGGTACATATATGCTGATATAGAATTTGGTTTTAACATTAAAAAATTGCACATGGGAAAATTTTCCTTTGGATTGGGGGGAAAAATTCCTCTGCCAGAAACAAGGAAGCATTGGTTGCAGAAAAAAAATGAAAAAGATTCCCTTGCTCACCCACCTTTCCTTTTTAAGCTGTATTAAGTTTAGATGGAGTACCTGCTGTCACTTTATAGAACCTTATAAATAACAGAAGTTAGGAAGCTGTTGAACTATTGGATGGGAGAAACAGAGGCTTAAACAATATAGAAAAGATGGATTGAATCTCTGCTAAAGACATATTAAGCACCACAGTCATTAATGAGAGATTTTCAGCTATAGATCTATATTCATTTGAGTTACAAGTATCACTTGGAATTACCTATGAGTCCTCTCTTGTCTCCCAAGACACAGCCTTAGCATATTGCTGTGGATTTTTGGCAGCATGAGACACTCCTTGCACTGATGCTACTGTATTATTCTGGTACATACCACTTCTGAGTCAAACCAGTTTAAGGTGTAAGTGAGAGGAGAATAAGGCTCAGTGACTTCAGGAAGAGTTTATGGGCAAGAGTGCTGTGGTATTCAGTTCAGCCCCAGAATTTCTTCACAGGTCAGTGAATATGGCCATCGCTTATGTCACTTCAAGCAAGGGAAGTTAAACCACTAATGTGGTGTTAATTATCATTCAATGGGATATTATTAGATTGTACAGATAGTTAACTTCCTTTGCCAGAAAGCACTGCCACTGCTTTCTGTCATTCCAGGAAGAGGAAAGCTGTGAGGGCACAAGCCGAATTTCTTCCCAGCAGGTAAAACATCTCTTTGAAATATTTTAACAGGAAGTGATTGTCAAAGGGTGAGATGAGGGCGACGGGGGGGAAAAATGTAGTATGGAGTGTATTCCTTCTTCATTAAAAAATTGTAGTCTCAATGTTCATTTAGGAAAATGGTTTCTTTTTCATAATATTTTACTCTGGTCTCTGCAAACCTTGATTTTATATATGGAATGAAAGAAAAAAACACCAATCCCTCACCATTTAGCAGATGTTAGGTTTTACTGGACACTAGCTTTTTTTTTTTCATGCTATTGTCCATCTTACTTGCCTTATGTCTGCTGTAAATGGACAATATTAATAGAGCTCTGTCAGCATGCACGGGATCCAGCTTTGGCTCGCTCTTCTCCCAAGTACACCAGTAACTTTTATATATGCTACTAGTAAATTTGTACATGTGTTTGCTGAAGGCTTAAATTCTTGTCAATACTGATACTGTTTTATCCATTCTTTCGGTGGATGGATGAGGCTATAGACAGCAGGAACGATGTACTTCCTTTTGGAAAAGATGGCAGTTTTTCAAACTCAGGCTCATAATGTCAAAGTTCATTAGACTGTATAAACAACTTGGACTATATGTTTACAGAAGACGTCATGCACCCAAATCCCACCTGTTTGTGCTTCAGGGGCTAATTTAAAGTTGCATTACAAAACCTCTGCTCATCTTTCTCACCTAATCATGGACAAAAGTGCACTGACTATGTTTTTATGCTAAAATTTCCCAGGAGTCTGAATTTTTGCTCATTAGCCTGCCCACTAACAGCCTGTACTGCTTTGGTCCCTGGAAGAGGCTTTCCTTCTCTATGGTATGTGCTCTGAATGTGCTTTACTAACTGGCATCACTAGAACAGACGGTGAAGAAGGTTTGCACTGTCCTCCTTCCCTCATATAGTAGCTCAGTGTTTAGAGCTCTTATTGACTAGATCCTGTCTTCTCAGATAGGCTCAATTCCTTCCTCTACCATGAATGATATGATGACAATTCAGGTACCTCTCATGTCCCAGAAATATTCCTTAGCATCTGAGCTTAATCTTTTTTTCTAATGGAAATGGTATTATCTTCTCTTTACGAGTGAACATAGAAAACAGTTGACAGCCATTTATTTTACAACAACCTTGTAAGTATTGAAAACCTCTGATTTTATTTTTCTAGAATAAATCAAAGGTCAATCTTTTTCAAGCTTTAATCCCAAATAACAGTTTTTCTAAATCTGTTTGTGTTTTTGTTGGTTTCCTTTTGGACTCTTTTATATTGCTATATGTCCTTGTAAAAGTTATTAGCTAAGGCAGGGCACATTCTTTTTATGAGGGCTCAAAGCAGTAAGTAAAAAGGAATAATTACCCCCATATTACAGATAAAATTACAGTTAATATATTTGAAGCTGATTTTTCACTATTTTAGAGTGCGTTTTTCATTGTTGATGCCATACTCAGCTTATGGTGATTTGCTGCTTCTCCATAATACCTAACTTAGGCAGCTCTTCCCAATTTCATATTTGGGCATTGGATTTCTTCCCCCTAAATACAGTGTTAACAGTGTCTTCATGAATCTCAGCTTCTGATTATGAATAACTTCTGCAGATGTTCAGAATTATCCTGAAAATACAGGTGAATTCAAGGTGCTTGCAACACTTTTAAGCTTTGTTATCTGCAAATATTTTGTTTTCTATCTTCCCTCTTCTTCACATTCTATGTTGCCTGTTGTTCAGATCATCAATGAAAATACTGTCTAGGAATAGGGGCTTTTTTGGCTGTCGTTATTGACTGTTTGAAATCCCTTTGAGTTTGGCGTGGAACCACTGAAAACTACTTCAGAGACTTTTCAGGCAGTTGTTCTCCCATGTCTTAGGGAATTAATCCAGACCAGATTTTCTTAGCATACTTACGAGTCTGCCATGGAGAATATAAAAAAAGAAGTAATGTTAATGTTTATCACATCTATTACTTCCCTGTTATCCATTAGCTTGCAACTCTGTCAAAGAAATAAATTATGTCGGTTTTATACAACTTTTTTTCTTTAAAAATCCATGTCATATGTTTTTTATCATCTTATTATTCTTGAGGTGCTTATAAATTGCTCAATAATATGTTCCAGAATCTTTTCAGGAATCAGTTAGGCTGTCTCCAATTCCTCAGTTCCTTCTTTGTCTCCTCCTTAAAGATTGTACCGTGATTATCCTTCTCCAGTCCCCTGACACTTTCCAGTCCACTGTGAATTTTAGAAAAATTTATTAAAGTTTGAGAGACTGTTTCAGCTGGTTCACTGAGTCCTCAAGACTGAATTTTATTAAGTCTTGCAAACTAGCATACATGTAATTTATCTAAATATTCCTTAACCTATTGTTTCCCTAGCTTGGCCAATATTCCTGTTCACTTTTTAAATATTTGGTTAAAATTCACCTTTTTGATAAAGAATAGAGCTATTTGCTATGCCAACCTTTTCCTTATAATCAACTCATCTGCCTTCCCTGTGAAATAGTCAACCTGTATTTTCCTCTGTTTTTTTCTTTTAGTATATTTATGGGATCTTTTCCTGCTTCTGTATTCGTTGATTGGTGTATTTTTATTTCAGCTGTTTGCTTGTGCTTTATATTCATTGCACATTTTGTATAGTTCTTTTTTACTTTCAAAGTTCTTAAAAAGGTCTTGAAGTAATCATGAAAGTCTTAATATTTTTTCTTCTTATTGAATTTCTTGGAAAATGTGATTTTAATATAGTGTCATTCAGAGATTTTCATTGCTGTTTAGTATAGTGCATGCAGTCCTTGTGAAGGATCAAACAGTTTTACTTTAAATTTTGCTGTGGAGAAATGTTATTTAATTGCATTTGAAATCTTAAAGCCATGAATTCCATTATGAAGTAATAGATTCAAACTGTCTTCCACTTTCTCCCATCAAAAACCTCAAATTAAGTTTTGATAAGATATGGGCCATTTTCCCCTCCTTTGTATTCTGTATGTAATTTCTGTGTAAAAAACATTTTGTTGAAGTACTGACTTGTGGCTTTGTCAGCATTTTTGAATGTAAAAACATATATTTTCCGCAGTCTGTATAAAATAAACCAACCAATTTACTTGGCCTTTACACAGCATCTGGGAATCACCTAAATTCCCAGCTTCTGCTGAATCATCCGGTATTGCTGGATTTGGTGGGGGTTTTTTTGTTTGGTTTTTTTTTTTGTCTCTTTTGTAGTTTGGGTTGTCTGTAATTACTTTTAGATCTATTGCAGAGCTCATTCAAGGCTTCTTAATGAGATAATAAAATTGAAATGTGCTGCCTCCAAAGTTGAAGGTTTTGGTTGGGATAATTCCTACTTGGGAAGTGGAGAAAGTGAGAAGTGGAGGTAGGATGGGATTCTGTTTGAAAAACCCTGGAAACGGTGTCATTGCCTTTACTGCTGCCAGCGAATTCCCTTTTTATAGGGAATACAAAGGATGGAGGGGGTTCCTCATTGGTTACAGACACAAGGAATTCCCTCAAATGCTTTTCTTGCAAGTGGTATCTACTACCCTACATCCTGAGGCAGACCGGGCTCTAGACAAAATAAATAGGATATCATTTTACTTCCTTTTGACAATTGATTGGTTTAGGTAGTTTTCTGCTTGGCATATGCCTGGTGTGGGTTCAGCTTAGTCAGTAATATGCAGGTTATTTTCTTGTTACTTCAGACGTGCTGCTATAGATTTCTCTGCAGAAATAACTGCAGCCCGGAGTCAGTCAAGCATGTGAGTGTGAGTGTGACAGTTGTTTACTACAAATAGGTGCTTTTTTGAAACCGGGACCTGAATTTATGTGCTTACCTTTTTGCAAATTGAGTCCATACCAATGACCCCAGTAAATTGTATGAATCATGAATTTTCTTATATTAATGCCTGCCGCCATTTTCTAAACCAAATAACCTGACACTTCTTTTATTTTCACATTTCATTGTTAGGTTGGCATTCTACGCTACAGTTGAATTTTTTTTTCTTCTTTTTTTTTTTTTTTTTCATACACCTTCTTTAAAAGTGTCCTTAGACATCTTGCCTTGAAAAAGTGCTATGCATCTTGAACTTGTTGTTGGGAAAACTTTGTGCTGTAAAATTAATGCAGAGGTCAACTGTTTCTAATGATTTAATACCAAAGGGATTTTTTAGAAGATCAGATGATATTAATACATTAGATTATGTTTATTGAGATTCAGCAACTATTAGAATGGCTAAATTTTCTTGGACATGATGACAGATTTATTATGTCACCTTTACAGCAATTTCTTTTGGCTGCATTAAACTTAAAATTCAGATATTTTGTTTGGGAAGAGTGGGCATCTGTCCTCAATTCCTCTTCACTTCTGGGTGGAAAATTGCTGCGATCATCCATTTTGTTGCTAAAGTCGAAGAACAGTAGGAAAATTGTCAACTGTCTAAGACAGTTATCTCGTGCATTTTTTTAAAAAAAAACCCAACATGTAAAATAGCATGAGAGTTGGCGCTGACCAGGTCATTTTCTAAAATGCTGTATTTGATATAGCATTAGATGAACTCTGATATGTAAATGGAGACAAAGATCTGCCTGGGCAGATCAGCCTGAAGGGTTGAGGTCTGTAGTTTAGAACTTCAGTGTCATTTTTGTCTTTTCAATTTAACTTCACCAAGTCCACGAATAGTCTTCACAGACTGATCAACAACAAAACAAGACAATGCCCTTTTCCTAGGATTCTTCTCATACTTTTACAGGTGGACACTGGATGATAAAACAGAAGAAATAATCCTGCTCAGAGAAAAGTTAGATCTTTTCTAGTTTTTCTCTAAGATTATTAATGCAGTTTTATTTGGGTCCTAGTGAGGACAAAGATGTCAGAAATAGGAAATATACTTCAGTAAAAGTATCCAGCAAGGCAGATGGAGAACTGAGGCTATGGTGAGCAGCGGGATGTTCCAGCAGTATCAACAGGTATTGTACTCGTGTCAGCAATGCTATTCATGTCCAGCTTTGACGAATTTTGCTCTTGCTGTTCCTGCCATCAGTGGAGCTTGTGGTTGTCTTATGGGAGAAAAATAAATTTCTTTGTACAACTGTCAGCCTTACACTTCTTGACACATCTATGATTTGCTTGTACTGAACTACTACAGATTTTGCATGTTATATGTTGATACACACTTTGTCACTGTGCTTAAGAGTCTGGCAATTAACTGTCAGTTTGCAGCATCTTCATTTTTGCACTTTAAACAGAAGGGTAAAAGGTAAAAAGGCAAAAGGTAAAACATTGTAATACAATAACTGATGAATGAAATATAGGGAAAGCATAGAAGAAAAGGGGGCAAGAGATATTAAGTATTTATCAACTCTTGCTTTATACTGCTTGTTTTGAGGTGATCTCTTTACAAGAGTAGGCCACACACCATCCCAAGGATTTCACTTACACTGACAGATTTTAATTTTTTACAGCGTTTTTTTTCAAGAACAACTGAGTTTTGTAATTTTTATAAATCTAGGAGAGTGCAGTATGAACAGTCCTGTCTTCATTTTTTGAAAAAACTTACAGTAATAAAAGCAAGTGCAGACGGAGTATGCAGAATATTTAAAACATTTTTCTTATCCTCATTAATAAAAGAGTTTTATCTGTCAGTTTACCAAACTTCAGATTTTATTGTGCAGTGCGTAGCATTTGACCTGCTTTTCTATTTTACTTACATGCTAAGTGAGCTAAACTTGCACCTTCTTCAATGAGACCTACAGGATAAGCTTTCAACCTCAAGTTGGCCTTTGCTTATCCTGGTAAGAACTTGAAGTCAATTTGTCCAACACAAAATGTGAAGAGCAGATAAACAAATAATTATATAGGCTTTTATTCTCCACAGCTCATTGTTGTAGATTTTTAGCAGCTAAGTATTCAGCTTCATGATAGCTACTGAAAAGTCTGTATCCCATTGGATAGAGCTCCATCAGGAACTTATAACTACAATAAATCTTTGATATACCAAAGGTAAGTCAACAAGTTTCCTATTTTTGGAGGAAAGATTTTTAGAGCAAGAGAAAGATCTATATGTCTCTTACTGAGGATACCACCTAATTTATCTGATAATTGCACAAGCCTCTTGAGTTTTCAGCTGTGGCATTTTGGCTCAAGCCTTGCAGGTTGGATGCAGGAGTATTTGAATGCTTACTTGTAGGCACTGTATTGCATGGCTCACTGCCTAGTGTAACTCTATCATGGCTGAGACTGGCTTTACCTTCATTTTACATCCCTGCTCATCATCATTCCAGGTCTTGCAGACTTGTAATGACCTGCTCCTTATTTCTACCCTTTCCACTATTTTAATTGTATTAAACTTTCAAAGAAAAAAAAGATTAAAAGTGCCATACTGGTAACTGTAGCCCGTGTGTGATGTTGCAGCATGGCAATAAAACATTAATATTTAGCCACTGCTCAGGGAATTTCTTTATCAGCAGAACCCTTTTGAGTACAAGGCTTTCCTGAGAGGCAGAGCCCAAGCACTGCTGAGGCGTTCTATCACCTACTCTGCTCAAAGCTTTCACCACGCCCAGTGCAGGACATGTCTAGAGAGGCACAGTAGTGCTACCCTGTGAATGCTAAAAAATCTGGGTGCTGTAGGATTACAGGGAGAAGGGACAGAAGGAAAAGCTTAAGTATGACTCAGATCAAGAAATCTGTAGTTACCAACTTTAGGCTGCATTCGGAGAACCCCTTCCTTACTAGATTTTCACAGCCTCTTTTTAAAGTAAATGTAACTTGTCTATAGTCAGGCCTAATAGTACAAAATCTTAACTCTTCGGTTTTACCTGAGGGTGGGAGGAGCAGTTGAACTCACAGGTTCCCATTTAGCATACATTTGGTAAGTACTGGGTTAAAACATCCCATTACGGTATTTGTAGTACTGGACTGAATTAATAGCATGAACGCATTGCATCTAAACTGTCTTTCTAAGCATTCATTTGCCTTATGTTGAGAGGAAAATGTTGAATGGCTTACAAAGATTTTGACTTCAGAGTGAGTATTTCAGGGCACTGAGAATGTAAAGAGAACTGGAATTTGATTTTGAAAGAAATAAGAGAATTCTGCCAACTGTCTAATCAAGAGCTACATAAAAGATATGTAGGTGGATAGATAATGATTATCCAGTAGTATGCTGGAAAAAACTGTATACCTTTCTCCATCAAAACATAATTTATTGCAGTAGAAAAAAAACCTTAAACTATTTGTCTTTTTTCTCCCCACTCCCTCTCCTCTTTTTGGTGAATGGAATAAATGGCCTGAATAGGAAAAAAAAAAAACCCTACAAGAAAAAATTATCATAAAATTTTTTCAGCAAAAAACCCTTTACTCAGAAGGTAGGTATGATCTCTAGTCTTTAGCTCTAGTTTCATATTTAGAGGCCCCAATCTCTTCTGCTTAACACTTGCTGTAGCTCTTTTCAGTCCCATTCATCCCTGCGCCTAGATATTTTTTATGGCCCTGGTCTCTTTCAGATAATAACTTCCAGGGCCACAGGTCTTTTAACGATATACCTTTACAGCATGCATTTACTAATTTTGCAAGTGGAAGAGATTGTCACTAAGCAGGAACATAATGCAGTTTGTCAGTAGGTGTCTTGAGAAACATTTTTTTTGCTCTGTAGATAACGTGTCTGTTTAAGCAGCAGTCTCCATTGGTGAAGCCTGTCTTTGACCTGATAATTCTCTTCAATGAGAATTGATGTTCTGAGTAGAATGCAATAGCACATGTCAGACTTCAGTCTGCTAACACAGATGCTAGAGGAAGTAATAAAAACAGGAGGATGGAACTAAGGCAAGATAAGTTGTATTATTTTCAGAATTTTCAGTATATTTTGGATTAATCTAATGATGTCAAAATTGTTCTAGTAAAGAGCAATCT
Source organism: Bucorvus abyssinicus (assembly GCA_009769605.1). Lineage (NCBI taxonomy): Eukaryota > Metazoa > Chordata > Aves > Bucerotiformes > Bucorvidae > Bucorvus > Bucorvus abyssinicus. Next base: position 33,200,582 of record CM020026.1, read on the forward strand.
GCTGTGAAATTAAAAAGGATGGTTTTCCTGAATGTGACAATGCCTCGTGAAAATGAACTCTGTGGAATGGAGTGTCAGAGCTTCTTAAAGATCCTTGGTTTTATCATAAAGAGAGCCCACTCTTGCCTCATGTTTAACAAGTGGGATTTTAGATGTCCAACAGCTGGCATGTGTGTTCTGAGGGGTAAGGAAACATCTTTCAGGAGGGGAAGGAAAAAAGGGGAAGACCTCCCTGGGAATAGGAATTTTAAAATCTTCCTTAGAAGAACTAGCAGCGCTGCCTCCTTTTCCTTTTCTTGAAACCTTTTAGAGCTCCCTGCAAGGGATAAAACTGCTGCAGAGACTTCCAGCATTTCTGGGCTGTGGCACAGTCGGAAGCTTGGCTGCACGTCAGTGTTAGCTTGGCTGGGAACTTGTATTTTTATGGGGGCTTGTTGTGGTCTCACCAGAGGGGTGAACGAGGCATTAGAAAACCATATAGACTTGTGAGTTTGAAAAGGCTACATATTTCTCTAAAGAAATTTTCAACTGGAAACCCTTTTACTGTGATTACATATATGGAAATAGTATTGTCACCCTGCTCTAAAACGTGCATACCAGATGTTACCAGATGTGCTCAGTTGGCACAAGTGGCTGTCACTGACTAATTTTAGAGTACAAGAAGACAGACTATATTCCTCCCTAACAATGTGTTCTCTCAAGTTTTTTCTAAAAGTTATAGTCCCAACTTTGCCACCTACTATCCTTACTGAGCTGCAGTTACACTATATGCTGAGTGAATGCAAAAGAAGACAATGTGCCCTACTTTAAGTTCTAATTTTACGTTGCTTTCTTCAACCCTCTTTCAGGAATTAAACCCCCTACTTTTGGATGCCCCTGTTTCATACCTCACTTTCAGTAGTTTTGCATCTGTATTATCATAGAGTGAGCGTGGGATGAGTTTGAGTGGCCTTCTGTTATTCGGGGTTATAATTAATTTGCTCATCTGCCAAATGACTATCTTTTTCATGCTGGTGGGTAGTTTTAGTTCAACATGCTTTATGGTTTAAAGTTTGCTCTGTCTTCTTTGTATTGGATATATATACTGGTAACTGCTCAAGCTGCGGCAGATGAAGGAAACTTTAATTACCTTCAGACAGTTAAGATTTCTTTTTCTAACTTAATGTTCAGTTCTATATCACACCATTATTATCTAGACTTACATTCTGCAGTATTCATTCTGTCTTAAAATTTTGACAGCTGTTTTAGATTTAAAAAAATTATTTTTTTATTACTTGATATCGCTGAGCTTGATATTTTCTAACAGCTTTTGTCAAATACAGAAGGTAATGCCTTTCAGCTTTTTAATTTTTTGTTTTCCCCCCACATCCATGTTCTGCAGTTTGATATTTCTTCCAATATTGGTATTCAGTGAGAGCGCAAACAAATATCAATTTTCCTCTCCTCCCCCAACACCCTGGGATTTTTTTTTTTTTTTACAGGTAGGTTTGCAGATGAAGAAAAGAACAGTTTTCCTGGCAGCACTATTGTGTGGCAGCAGGAAAGATAAAGCTAATATAATATATACACGCTAGTTATTTGAACAATACAAGCAGGGAAACAATGAGTTTCTTTTGGCCTCCAGGGAGAAATGAATTTTTGTGATTTGACTGCAGGTAATATTTCTGATGTAGTCTGGGTTTGAAAAAAAAATTTTCAAACTCGGTGTATATGCTCAGAGTTTGAGGTTTTATGTCTTTCCCACTCAAATCAGCATAACCTTTTCTTGGATCAAACAGTGCTAACCTTAGACAGTTACAAACAGACTTGGAATAAATTAGCTCATAAACATTTTATTCCCATCCCTTAATGGAGAATGCGTCACAATGCACTGTCAAATATGATGAGATTTTTCATTTTATGGCTCACTTTATCTACAGTCTAGTAATTGCACTTTCAATGGCACGGTATTTGTGTGGAGCGATGGTGACATTCAGTGCCCAGTTAGACTACAACATGAGTAATCCTCTGCATACATTGCTTAAGGGTCTTATAATTCACATTCTCTTGTTTTACAATGGCAGGTGTGAATTCAACAGAGAACCTGAATATGCAATAAGTTCATCTACATCAAATATCAAGTAGCTTGAAATACTGAATGTATTTTCCAAAGACTTGACTGCATAATAATCTGCAAATATTTTCCACCTGGCAGTGCTGAGTATTGCACCTGAGGATATGGGAATTTATACTGGTTTGGGAAACAATCTGAAAATGAACTGCATTATGTGGTATGCAAACTCCTTATAAGCTTTTCTTGATAAAGGGTTAATTGTAAAAAGCTTTATTGGTGAGCACTTAAGAGCTATGTAGTCTATCAAGAGTCCCACATGTGATGGTTGTGAGTGTATTGTATGTTAAACACTATTATATAGAGATTTTAAAGAAAGCTACATTTTAGCTGGGGAATCCTGTTCTGTTTAAGTGAAACAGAGAAAACAGTTCAACTCCTCTTCCCTCTTGAATTAGCCTGCGTAGTTCCTTGGTATTAGGAAGGAAAGTTGTGCATCACTTAGGCCCTGTCCGTGGATCTTGCATGGGGTAGACTTCCAGTGCTTAAGACCCTCAATGTTCCAGGTAAATCTAACATACTTCGAAATGGCCATACACTTAAAATACATAGCTATGGGTGCTGCCTTTCTGAAATACAACAGTTGCATGAGGTTGTGTTTAATATCCTCTTGGTTAGGGTATTTGCTTAGTATGTGGAAGACCAAAGCTCAATGCTTCATAGGTCCAAAGACACTCAAATCCCCATTTGTTAATTACCAACGTAGAATCTTTGTCTCAGATTATACGATGGATGGAGAAGGGAAAACACTTTTAACTATGCCAGTGTGCAAAATGTCCACTGGGCAGGAAAAAGCCCAAAGAACAGAGCTTCAAAAAACAAGTTTAGAGCTCTGACCTGTGCTTCAGTTCAGCTTGAGGACATGAAAGGGCTTGGAGAACACTATTTACCAATTTATTATCACAAAAATAGAGATTTTGAAATCTAGCTCTGAGATATCTCTAAATGATGTTTTTTGTCCCACCTGGGTTACCCTTCCTTCGTTAAAAGACCTTTGCAGCCTTCAATCTTTGCTTACCGAAACATATTCAAGATTGCATACTCACCAGAGCAGCAGCAAAGCTAGCATTTGATTAACTCATTACGACTCTTCTATCAGGCTTCCCTTTGCCCTTCCCTCCTCCTGCCCCCTTGCTTGGAGTGTATTGTGCTTTTATCACACTCTTCAGCTCTACAGGCTATGTTGCTTTGTTTCTGCTTTCTTTGCTAACTGGGGGCTGTGTCTTGAAAGTCATGGTCTGGTCTGTACAGTTGAATGCAAACATCAATAGCCTATTAATCCCAGGTGTAAATCAGTTGAAATCAGTAGACATAGACTGGTTTAGATTTAGCTCCTTTTAGCTTCTTTCTTTTACAGCTGAGCAGCCCTGCTGATTTCTGTTAGGCAACTGAGGGCAGGATTTACTTCATGAAGTCAGTCGGAGAGAGATGCAGCTGAGTGAGCTACCAACACCAACTAGGCTGTATGTGGTGGACTGAACTTTCTTGTGGTGTAATAGCTGTAAGAAGGTGGGTCAGCTTCTATACTGTGTGGCTGATAGCTTAGTCTGGTCACAGAGGACCCTCTTAATCTTGCTGCTTAGTTTTGTTCTTGCAGTTCCAAAAGGTTTGTGCCAGTCACCCCTACCTTGGCTGCCAGTTCGCAATCACCCGAGTTGCCCGTGTCTCCTTGTTCAGCCTCATCCCTCCTAGGTAGTCTAATTCCTGGTACAGTCCCTGGCTTTGTCTCCTCACACAAGTGCGCTGACCATTTACTGGCACCTCCACAGCCTAGTGTCTAAATGTTAGTCCAGCCGTGTACCCTGTTTCTGGGTCCATGTGCAGCCTGCAGCATTGGTTTCATGGGCTGAATGTTATACTTGCCATAGGTGGAGTCTAAGTAGCAGGCATTTTTCTCAGGTGTCTTTGAACTGATGTTTTACTTCGAACATTTGATTAATATCAAATTAATTTACTTTAATAGCATGTGTTAGCAGCCACAGGTCAGCACCACATCCTATTATATTTGCCTTACTCTTTTAAATAGGAGTGTTCATCTAGTGAATGGAAACTTATTGAAGCCTGTAGAAGACTGTCAACTTCCTTGTAATTCATCACATGTCAGTGAGAGAGGTTAATTTTGATGGCAATTAGTTTATGGCAAACATAAACAACAATCAAACAGTATTTGTATATTGGTGTTAACTACTGTGATTCAAAGGTAGCAATTAGCTTAACTGATAATTAATAGAAACAAATTGTAACAGTGAAAACTTGAACAAATTTAATTCAACCCCTCCAGTTTATTAAATGTAATAAAAATAATACTGACTTAATTGATCTTTAGCTGCTATAAATAACAACTAATGACATGAAATGGAGTTTAGATATTGGCTTCAGGGACTGATACTTTGTTATGTAATAAAATACAGTGAGATGCACATAAGTAAATACTTTATGTTCACCAATAAAGGAATGATGTACATTTCACTGTGGCAGGATAAATACCTATAAACAATTAATATGGGGAAGTCTTCCTGATTTTAAAAGCATAATGCCTGGCAGCAAATGCAATGGAGACTTATATTGCTAAATTAAGTGATTATGGAAAGAACTTGATGCCTGTATTCTATTTAAGGCTCACTCAAATTGTTTTTGGTAGCACCAAATCAAAACTCTAATATCTCTGTCTAGTCTGGGATTTCTTGATAATCTGTGTGTAATTATTGATAACCTGACCTTTAAAGTGTCTTAAGAGATGAATAGTAATGTGATTTTTTTTTTTTAAGTTTTGTTATTCTATGTAAGAAACACTAACTGCACCGTGAAGACCATTCTAAATAACTTTTGACAAATTTTGTTCATGTCCTATTTTCTGTTAATAGTTATATATTTGATGGGGAAAACGTTATGATTAGGCAAACATAAGACATTTAGGCAGTCACAACCAACCTGGTCTACGTTTCACCACACAGAAGGCTGAGTACCACAGGAGGTGGTTAGTTGTCATTAATTTTGTGTGCATGTGTCATGAGATATATTGACGTTTTCAGGAGTGTGAGGGAAGAAGAAATTAATTTATTGAAAATGATGTGGCACCTAGATAAATTCAGCAATTTTATTTACACTTACAATTCAAGCACAAATTGCTGTTCAGAAAGAAAATGAGGAAAAAAATCCTCTCCATTCTTTCTGTGGCTTGTAACAAGCAGTTTAAAATTAAACCTAAACTTATAATTAAACTAAAATCACTTTGTTTTTTGTTAGACTAACAAGAAATGTATTTTAAGTATTAATCTGATTCACAATTAAAATTCAATAAGTTAACCAGCAATGATATTAAATTGAGTCGTCAGGTGGGCAATCTTACCCACTCAATATTGTGGCTAACCACACTATGTGGTTTCTAATCTGACAGTTAACTTGTATCCCTGTAGTCTAACATACCACAAAAATACGGCCAATAATGGCACTTAGTATGTTTTTCTTTGGTGATATTATTTAGCTGTTTTTTGAAACCTTTAATATTTAATTTTCTCTGTAGTACCCTGTGCCAATTAGATTCATATTTTAGTTATGTATTGTGCAATTTTTTTTTTATGTTGTGTGGTGTGTGGGTTTTGTGTTTTTTGGTTTTTTTTTTTTCCCTCCACAACCAGGTGTGTGTTTAACTGGTGCAAAGATTCATAGCTGCTTGGAATCTCCTGGATGTTAGGTATCACAATCATACCTAACGACTAAAGTTTTGGTTTACTCTTGAAAAGGTCATATTCATTGGGTTTGTTTTAACTGAAGTCGGTATAGCAAAACTGTCATGAGAATGGTCACTCTTCCAGTTTCTTCAAGTCTTATCTCTCTGTTGTAACACTTGCCTCTTTTATATTAAAAGTAGTGAAGCTTAGTTGACAGTTTGGTTTCTCACTATACATGTCTGCAAATGCAAATATTGGTCTCTTGGGGCAGCAGTCCTGCTGTACCTCTTTTGTTTTGGTAGGTTATTTGCCAAAGATTAGTCAAGAATTTAGAAACATGGAGATCTTTCTGCAGCGAAAACGTTATTCATGTAATATGCGTTACTGACTGGTGTAAATCTCAAAAGGAATCTTCTATTGCAAAAGTGTTTGGAGTAACACTAATAAAAGATACTTGTATTTTTTTTCACCCAGAGACTAAAAGAAAGAATTAAAAACATCCTTGATTGTTTTTCTTTGGTTTCCTTTTATGAAGGTATATATATTTACATACCAGAACTCTCCTGCATAAAATGTATTTGAATGAGAGTAACTGTAAAGTTAGGTTCAACTTTTTCTTGAAGCTGCTAATGTGGCATTTAGCCTTGTTGAGATGAAGATATAAGTTAGTAGGTGGTTGTCATTGTAAACCAGGAAGCATTGTGTGAAGTGTAACCGTTAAACTTGGCAATTACAGCCCTCTCAAAGCTACAGTTTTTCCAGATGATGGTGACAATTTTTCTGTGCTCTAGTTAGTTTTATTGCTTCATAGCCAGTATCTCACTTCTGGTATTCTTGGAAGAGCTACGTGTAGAGAAATGTCAGTTGTAACTAGGGTAGACTCAAACTGAGGGATCTATCATGGGGGCTGGTTTGAAGCTCTCTGGTGTTGCTCAGTCTGTATAAGTGATTGGAAAGTTTCAGTCTAGATTATTTTCCTTCCTGCTCTTCAGAAAATCATGGATCTACTTTGCTATTGTAGAAAATCTGTGAATGGACATTTGATGGAAGAAAGACAAACTTAGCTGCTTTTGAGATATTTCTCTCTTTTTTTTTCCTCAGCATTTGGTAGTTTCTCTCCAAGTATAAGAATAGCCATGCTATTTTCTGCGTTCGTCATCCAACTTCAGCTGAGGGTTATCATTCACAAATAATTACCTGTCTCTTCAAGAAGTCAGTTAAAAAACTTCAGCTAAAACTGCTGCAGTGCTTTATTTAGAGTGTCTACAAGTTCTTCAAAGCATTAACATAAGCAGAGGATATTGGCATATAGAGGTAATTTGCCTCACCTGCAATTTCTCTAGAGTATGTCTCCATACACTGCTGAAAGGAAGTGTGTGGATTTATATTTTTGAATGGGCTTCCTCCTTAATTTGGGCTCTGCAGAAAAGTTCACATTCTTAGGCTCTCTTTGAAGAGCAGTATGGGTCGTATGCATATATTTGATACAGATTTCAGGGCAATGTATAAGTGGTCAGAGGTAGATTAAACAGCTCAGAGTGGATAAAGTCACCTTAGATTCAGTGTAACATTGATTTCTACTAACCCGAGTGAATGTCCAATTAGCAGGCTCTTGGATTTTTATTCTAGGTAGATTCTTCCAAACTGTGTGGGTGGAACTGCTTCACTATATATAAATTATACATGTGTTGAAGTTACTACTCTTGTTTCTTACATGTCTATAGTAAATTTCCTTCATTCTGGTCCAAGGAACATTGAATTAAATTCTACAAAGTGGAAGAGCTCCAGCAGGAGATGTGGAGAATGACTGTAGAAGCTGACAGGAAAATATTCACATAGTTTACTGACAAAGCAGAGAGAATAGGAAGAATATTTCAGTACAGAATTACTCCTGTAGAAAAGTACAGGCATTGGTCAAGTATTGTTTGTCCGTGTGATACCACAGGAGCATTGGTCAAGTATTGTTTGTCCGTGTGATACCACAGGAGCAGTCAAAATGACATCACCTAAGTTTAGTTGAAACAGGAGCAAATGATGTAGCTTCCAATAATTGCTAAAAAAAAAAAAAAAAAAAATCTCCTGTTTATAGTAATCTTTGAATTTTTTAAAAGAATGTCTTTTAGTCATTATTTCTGTGACATGGACTCCAAGACACTTGGAAGCCAGTGCTCTGTAAGTTGAGAAATGTAGAATCATGGTACAATGCAGCAGTTCCGTTTTCAGTTAGTACTACGCCTTACCCTAGCTGTTGTATGGACACCTGATAGCGTATGCATGGCACTCCTGGTAAATTAGAAGTAGTGCATTCAGTTTGCTCTGTGCTATCTTGTCATTTCCCTGACAGCACCCTTGATGATAGTTTCGCTGACCTGTGCCTCATGCAGTGATTGCGTAAAATTGTATGTTAGTTGCCATAGTGTGTGTTCCCTTCCCCAGCTGTGATTCTTTCTTCACCTTTTCAGTCACAGTGGTGTGTAACTGCTTAAATCAGATCGCATTTGAAGCCTGAGCTCCTTTTCAGCAAGTCTCTATCACTGTATGTTGTCATTTTGTAATCATGTCAGGAATCGATATAGGCTTTTTTCTTTTTTCTTTTCTTTTAAATTAACAAGAGCAGGATGAAATCCCTAGTTAGAATCAACTTACTTGAAACAGTTCTTTTTATTTCAGATTAAATCTTGATTGTCATAGCTCTTGTGCTGCTCTTAATAGCTGGAAATAAAGTTTGATTTTTGTCAGTTGTGTTAAATACTCTCTAGTTTTGGCTTTGATCAATGCTTTCCCTACAAATAAGCTGGAGTCTCACTCCTGGGTAAACAGCATATCCCTTTGAAAGCAAATTTCCATTTGATAATCTAAGCTGCTTAGAGCTTATCCACTTCTTCGGAATTTGCCAACTTGCCTCTTATTTGAAAGTCTTTCTTTAAAAGTGGTTCTGCTTTTCTGGAATAATATAGCAGATTTTCCACAGGAGTGTGTGTTGGGTTTTTTTTTTTTTTTTTTTAATCCCTTCCCTGTTTTCTGGCAAGGGTATTTCAGCTACTTTAATTTGTCAGTAACTCACTTCTGACTCAGCTCTGGTTTATTTACTTTTGCTCTATCACGAAGATGTAGAATCTCTCTCCCTTTAATTATAATAATGTAGATAATTCCCAATCTGCCAACTCTTTGTTTTCACTATCAAAAGAATTTCTGAAAGGGGGTTGATTTAAATATAGCTTTTTGTTGCAATTTAATTGTAACTTTTCATACAATGACTATGAAGAAGGTCATCATCTTCTATTACATTCTGCCTTCTGCCAGGTAAGGGCCTTCTTGAGGGCGTTTTCACCACTGTGTCTCCATGGAGGCAAGAGGTGGGAGCAAGTTTATTGCACTCATATGCTGTGAGTCAACTCAGTCTGAGAGCCAGAAATTTATTTGAACACAGTGCTAGGCCTAAGCTAATAAGCCTTGCTGGGTGCAGAATATGTTAGTTAAGGCCTAATGTCTTGTTAACATCACTAAGTAACTTCTGGACTGTATCCCCTCAGTGCTTGGATGAAAAGAACCCCCATCCAAGCAACTGCTTACACCTGTCCTTGGAATCACACACTAATTCTTTGTGTGATAGTGCTGGTAGACCACAAACTCTTTCTTTCCAACTTTTCGTAGAACAATCTGAAGCAATTTCTAGGTTATTCTGTTAGAGTCTGAATCTTTCAAGTTGAGACAGTTCTGGCTGGCTTGACAAACAAAACTTTTTCAGACCAGGATAATTTTAAAATTGGAATTTCATCAAGCTTTGTATCAAAACTCAAACACCAGACTTACTGCTTTAGATTCCTCTTCAGAGTACAAGAAATACGGTGAATGTAGCACACCCCACTATCACACCTGTCTCCTTTCAACCTCCTTGCTAGGCTTCTTTACAGAAGCAAGACCAAGCTGAATACAAGCTTGAGTTTTTTAAATTCTAGAATTTGAGGTTTTTAAATTCTAGAATTATATTTAGCCCAACCTTAACAATCTCTTGGTTTTGGTATTGGGGAAGCTGCCAATTTTGAATTAAAAGCTATAGTTTGTGGTCTCTTTTCCTAAAGAATCACAATAATGTTTTACATTTTAGCAGCACAACCACCATTTTTCAAGTCATTCAGTGCATTTTTCCCACACTTTGGAGGTCTGGCGCTTACTGCCTTTAGCCAGACTCCTGACTCAGTGGAAATACTCTGATTAATTTTAATTAGACTCACTCTCATTAGATTACTGAGTTAAGTAACAGATTGGAAGAATGGGGCAAAACTTTTTACCACCTTCCTGTAAGTAAGAGGATGTTACATATTAACACTTGATAAAGTAATTATAAAATCTTCAGTCAGTAATAATGTATATATGTCAACTAGGTTGTCAGAGCATTCTCCAATCTATTTTCTGTAACACCTGGAAGGAGAGACAGTGAAAATTTTATAACCTCAAGATAGCAGGAGCTTAGCTCGAGTTCCTGTCAACCCTGCTCACTAAGCATGACTGCAGGCTCATGGTATCAGGCTGGAAGAAATCCACTGGGTGAAGTTTACCTCCTAAAAATGTCTCCTGACAGTTCCATACACTGATTGTGATAGTTACAGTTGTCAATAAACATGAGACACCATTATAACAAACCTGTGAGACATATATATATATTTAATATATAGAGAGATATATATATGATTTACCTTTTAAAACTGCATTATGAATCAAAATGTTGAGGAATCAATGTTTTTGTAGTATCCTGAGCTTTAAAATTCACCTTCTGTGTATACAGAACTTGTGGCGGAGGTTACTCTCTCATTTGCTAGCTCTCACTAGGCTGCATGAGAGAGGATGGAGGCCTGTTTTGCAGTGAAGAAGAGCATTCGCACTGGTATTAGAAATGTTTTAAGTTATGTGTACTGACTCCACACCTTATGGCACATGTTTTAATTTTCTTGCACACCTCTGAATGGGTATGATTCAGCTATCTGATGGAAGAAAGTGTGTTTTTAAAATTGTGTTAGGGTCAGGAGGTTGAAAGATTTGGGTGTTAACACTTAGGTCTTTCATAATACCTTTGTAATCCCTTTCAGCTGCTTTTTCTGATTGTCCAGTTTTCCTCATGTAAGTCAGAAATATATCTGCAGTTGATTCCAGGCTAATTTAATCCACATGTATAAATTGCTTTGAGATCCTTCTATAGGAAGCATCCTAGAGCTACAATGCCCTTTTTTGGATAATTTAGTTTTTATAGTTGATTTTCAGAAGCAAGATAAAACATTGCTTTTACAGTATTTTTATCTATAGTGCTAACAAGAGTAGCTAAGGAGAAAGAACTCCATAATTAATCACTGCTTCAGGATTGCTCTGTTTTTGAAAGGAGCTTAACAGCTGAAATTCATCAGTCTTTGCAAGTGTCTTGGAGCAATTCAGGTTCTGAGTGACATTTCTCTAAGGCAGTGTGAGTCTGCAGATGTCACAAAGTCTTTTGTTGTTCTGGTGTCAAGGTCATGCAGCCTTCCTAACTGACAAGTAAAGAAATTCTGCCCCAGACAAAATCAACATAATAGTTGTCTTTGATGCCTTTAGGCAGTAGTAGTAGTTGGGTATAATTTTAAATAGCTGACAATTATTCCACTGTGAAGTCCAGGAAGAAAGCCTTTCTTCAGTGCTTCTTCCTTCTTCTTAACATTATTGTTTTAATCTTGTATTTTTGTAGGTCGACCTTCTTTTTTTACTCCATATAATTATTCTGTCACCTATTGATATTGAAAAGAAATCCGTATTAGTACTGAATGGTAGCTTCTACTTCGTCTTGTGTGCTCAGAGTGAGAAAGTAGTTTTGGACTGTCACTGTGCGTTCAGAATTTTTATCTGAACCATTGCCAATCAGAAAAAAAAAAAAGCCTTCTTAGTTGCTGCAGTGTTAATACATTCATTTGCTGTCAAAGCTGACGAATCTCTCCAGAAGATGAGTGTGCTGCCTTCCCAGTGTAGACAGGGTGACCTGGTTATGACCTGTGTGATTTGAGTGATGGCTCAGCTTGCTGCTGTTCTAGAGCTGCATCAATGCCAGTCAAGGGTGGAATGAAGAAGGGGTATAGATGCAGTAATGATCTTGCTAAGGTCTTTCAGGGAGTAAAGAAAAGCACAGTTTTGCTTTCATCACTTCTCACACATTAAACTGATAGCCAAGTCACTTTTTCTTTAAACTGAGAATAAACAGTCTCTGTAAATGCACTATGTACCTGGTCAGACTTGGAGTCTTAGCCTTAGTCCCCTAAAGCCTAACTCTTAAATGACTAATCCAGCCGTAATCCTCCAAAATGTTAGCTCTGTAATGTCTCAGTAGGAGACATCTTACATACAATTAATACCCTAAAGTCAAGGCTATGCTTTACAAGATAAGAGCACTTGTGACAAGTACACGTGTGCCTTGCTATCTAAAATGCTCAGAGGATGATGTGTTTGTGCCTTGAAATGTATGCAGGTTTATAATAGATTGTTATTGCCAAATTCAGCAATCCTTACATATATGCTGATTTGAATGTAATTATTTATATAACACATGCAACAGAGAAATAGAAGGCTTGCTGTTGCAGGTCTACATCATGATTAACAGACTAGATCCAGTTAGGTAACATTTTAGGCTTTTCTGTGCTCTTCAGATTTCATAACAGCTCTTCCAAGACTGTTATTTCTCCTTGTTGTAAAAATATTTCTATTAATGTGGTTAGAATGAGCTGCTGAGATAATATTTTTAGCAGAAAGAGTATGGTGGTACCATAGTTGGTCTTAATTGTCTACGTTAGGTAATTTCCAGTGTGAAAAAAGAAAAACATCAATTGGCACAGACTCTAGCGAAACAAGATGCGTGCCTTTTCAGTAAATGTTCCAATTTGTAGAGGTTTATAAGGATACATTTATTGTGTGACATTCACATTTATTTTGTTTTAGCAGTTTAAAAATAAGTAGAATCGAATACAATATCCTATTATGAGCACCCTAATGGATTTAATAAAAAGGCGAAAATAGTTTCCTGCATAATTACATTGAGTGCCATGGTATTATACTGGAAATGCTCTGTAGAATTGGAAGCACACTGAACGAAGTATGCTAAAAGCACAATAATTATGCAATAAATTTCTTAAAATCATCTACGTTATTGGTGTTGAGAAGGAAAAAAATACAATCTAACACCTCTGGCACTGTGAGGCCTAGAAATAATGGCTAGTTAAGTTTTCTTTAAAGCCACTTGCACAAGAATTGGGAATTAAGTCACTGGCTAATTGTAGTATCGGTATCACCAATGCTTTTCATCCCTACTTTATTCTTCATTAGAGATAGGAGAGTAGCAACTTCTTTGTATGAATGACAATACATAGGACACAGTCTGCTCTATATATTCCAGAGAAATGTAAACCACATGAGACTGTATTTTTAAAGGTAATAGGAAATGACATTTCTTATATAAAGGGACATATTGAAGAAATCCCTAACTGAGACAAAGGCAGAGTGAAAAATAGTTTGCTTTCACGTAATTAAGGACCATTTATAACAAGTACTGACATGAAACTGAATTTAGATTAGCGTGGCAAGCCAATCCTTACCTTCTGATAGCTATGTTTTGTGTTTGTCTCTGTGATCAAAAAACATGCTATGGAAACCCCCTGAAATTCTGGCATGAGAGCTTCTGGATCCAGCAGCTTCAAGGACTAGCAATATAATTGTTTTCTTTGCATCAGGCTCTCTCAAGTAAGAAAAATAGGCACACGCTTTCCCTGGGAATTCACAAGTATTTGCTGAGGGTGAGGAAAACTTGCATGGAAATTGCTTTATGTTCCAGGTCTCAGGAAAATTTGGCTGTGCTAATTAGATAATCTTTGTCCATTTCTTTAAAACTGATCCTGTCTGCCTGTGACCATGCTGCCACAAGGTTTCCCTTCTGCTTCTCTCTACCTCTCTCTGCATTTCCCCTGCCCCTACTCTCCATAGGTACTGCCAGCAAGAACTCTGACAATACAAGTCTCAGGCCTAGCAAGTCATTACTGTGGACAGCAGATCCATGCTTTTCAGGCATACTAAGTACAAGGTCTTACGCAGTCTTCCAAGTTCCAGCATGAGCATGTCTGGTAGTGTGGGAGGAAAAAAACCCGGAGAATGTAGATCTGTCGATACAGTAATTTGAGGGGCACCCAGTTGCCAGCAAACTGTTTTCCTTTTATTTCTAAAATACGGTCCCAATATAACAAAGGCTTTCTGCAGTGTACCTTTTCTCTGCTTTCTCTAACAAGTAATTCATTACAGCTTTAAAGGAATGAAAATAGCATAAATACCAAGCCCTAAACTGCAACTTTAAATTTCTTTTAGTGTGTTAAAATTGTGTCTCTTTTCTAGTACAACAGAATTGGGAAACATTGGTTAAAACAATACAAAACGCATGAAAATTAGTTATAAAAAGCATTAACATGTTAATTTAATTGCTTTCTCCTTTGCATTTAGAAAGGCGATAGAGTAAAATTGTCACCTGTAATTACTTAAATCTAATTTTGTTTACTAGTTAGATAATTTTCTGTCAGAAAGGAGAAAAATGGAAGCAGGATTTTAAAAATTGAGTTTTGTTTTGAATGTCTATTTGAAAAACATTGTGAATATTTGAATGCCTTCAGGTTGTACAGTGGACTTTGAGACATTACAGCATTTAGTATTAGTATTGGGTTTATAGGCCATATCAGATAGAGAACAGTGGTTCATTGTTAAGAATGAAAAATACCATTGTGTCACATTTCCCACATTTTTTTGTGTACCCTTTTCCCACCTTAAAAAAATTCAGTAACAGGCCTTGTTAGCAAAAGCTATGATAAAACAGATAAAACTGGTTCAGAAATTTAATGCACAAATGTCAATCTTAATCAGCTAACCTTGTTTTCTGGACTTTTCAAACTTTCTAACGTGGCACAATTTGGTCATCGTCCATGTGTACAGTAATATGACCTGAAAAACTTAAATTAGAATGTCCCCTACCAGAAGAAAACAAACAAACAAACAAAAGGTAAAATCTTGGAAACCTGAACCCTGCCACCCATCTCCTGCTCAAATCTGGATTTGATTGCAATTCTAAGAAGTTTCAATGGTAAATACTAACAGGTGTTTATTACTAAGGACAGGCAGTTAAGTGGTAGACAGCATTATGTTTTGGTTCCAAAGAAAAAAATAGTTGCCAAGACTGAATTAGTGAAGTTATCATGCTTCAGCAGAGCAAGAGGAAGTTCGTTTGAATTTCCTGTCTACACCTGTTTACCTCTTACACAGAGCATTGGATACACTTGAACTTTTACAAGTACCATAATCATTCATTAGACATAATGGAGTCAATCATCAAGCAACATAACCCAAACATACTTCTCATGAGGTTGTGAAATTCTGAAGGATAGATTATATCGTGCTATTTAGAACATTCTGCCTTCCTGAAACTTCAGACCTATTCATTTCAAAAGCTTTTCTCCCATCTGTTCCACCCAATAGATTTTTTGAGTGCTGAATGCCATGAAGCCTGGGTAATGACCTGGAAGTCCTCAGCAACCAGTTAGTTGTTACTATTTGTATTTTCTGGAGTGTTTTTATTAAAGAATCCTGTTTTCTGATGGGTATGCTGCCATGCTCACTGCGATATTTGCAGATATATTGGCACGTGCTAGGTACTGTTTAATAATGAGTGAATATGAATGTTTCACTCGCAAGTCTTGCATAGGTTACGTCAGAACAAAATTTGATTTGTAGATTTTTATGTTCATTCTAGTGCAGGTTTTCTGTTTTCATGAATGCCTTTTTCACTTATTGGTGAAAAACACAACAAGGAATGAGTGAGTATCCTGGCTAAGAAGATTGGATTTGTTTGGATTCCAATTTAGAATATAAATTTTACAAAGTGAAGAGCCTGGGCATTTGTTCGTGCCATGGGACAAGTCTTAAATAAGGCAAAATTATTAACCACTGCTGAATTTCCTGTGCTGTTGTGGTAAACTTTTGAAAAGTGTCTGAAGTACAGATCCTTTTACACTAGAGAACACATTGTACTGCTAACCATGTGAAGCCTAGAGGAGATTAAGCAGAGACAGAGTACGCTTATAAGCCCATCCTGTTCCCATTCTGTCCCAAATGTGGTTCACGGTTGCACAGTACCTAGTCCAAATGCAGTCCTATTCTAGAGGTTCACTTTAATGACAATTTAAATAGCAAAACATTAAAACTCATCCTAAGCTTTTCATTATCACCTAGCCTAGCACTTAACTAAAAGGTTTTCTCCAACACACCTCCTGTTTCTTCTGTCTCAACTGCATCTTCATTCTCTAGCTGGTGTTAATAAGCTATAATGCTAACAGGAGGGAAGAATAGCTGATGTGCACATTCTGGTCATACAGAATGCCTACTGTAGTGCAGAAATTTACATTGATACAAATAGCAAAGGTAAATAAGCTTATTCTCCATGCGGGTTACAAAACAACTGCATCATAGGAATTGTATTAAGACTGCGAAGTCCGCATCTGAAAAGCTAGGAAATGCCAAAAGAAAGACTGCAGGTGCATGTATGTGCATAATCTCTTCCTTAGATCACACTGCCCACTTACTAACCAGAATGCACATTGTATCTAGCGCTCTATGTTTATGCACAGCTTTCCTATATTCTCAGCCTTCTCTGACATTTAGGCACCCGAATAAGGCAAAAGCCTACAGAGCAATCAAGATGTCTCCATGCTAGCGCTACTTAATCTGAAGTGTGTCAGGTTTGGCCTGAAAATTCTTCATTGCTTAAAACAAATGAAATGCTCAGAATTGGTGCCTATTCTGTGCTAAAGCTCTATAGCCATCTAGTTTTATGGGAAAAGTTGCCTAAATTCAGGTAGTGGAGTGGCTTTTGAAGGTAGAAGTTAAGCCTAGAAAAATGGTTCTGGGTATTTGCAGCTTGAGGAAGTTGGGACCTACATATGTCACTGAAACGTCGTAATTCTAGAAGGTAACTTTGTAATGAAAAAGCAGTAGAAATATGATATAATATGGTACAATATGATATAAAAATGCTGGGAAATCTGCATTTGTTTGGGATGACCAGATGGATGATTTACAACTTGGACTACGGTTTAAACAGCCCCCCAAAAACTGTCTATCATGCATATAAATTTTGAAATAGGAGTTTAAAAATCTATGCTGTTTACTTAGCTGTATACGTTTCAAGTAAAGTATTTTTTCTGAGTTTAAAACATACGTAAACCAGCATGAAGCTATGTGAAACTAATCACATCTTTGCTTATTACGACTTCTATAACAGTTCATGTTATATAGAATAAAACAGACTGCAAAATAATATTCAACAAAGAGTTTCAAGCAGATCTACATTAAAAAAAAAATATTGCAGGCTTGAGAATCATATGTATTGAATTATAATTCCCCATGATGTCTCAAACAGGACATTCAGAACTTTGAGTTCTACTTGTGGAAATCTTGATTATTCTTTTTCTTCCCTTTCATTTAACAATCTTAAAATAAGCATTGCTAAAATAGAAGCTTGAGCTTTGTCTCTGGCTGCTTCACACGTATTCGTGCTTAACAATGAACAATTTCTATTATCCTGTCTGTTGTTTTCATACTCTTCCAAGTTCATGCCTTGCTGGTATGGTTTTCTGTTAATTTTCTGCCCTGCTTCTCATATTCCGGGAAAGTATGTTCCAGCATTTTTCCCCTTAGCTAACCTAACCTTCCATTTCACATCTCTGATAGATTTTAATTCCTTTTGGTGACATTTGAGTTCATTCTATAAAGCCCCTTACAAGAGATATTAATTGCAATTAAAAAATCCCAATATACCAGTTTGACATAATAATCTATAATGCTTGAGTGGATTTATAAAGAATACTGAAAATAGGAATGCCGGCATGACCTACGTGTGAGACAAAAGCTATTCCCTTAGGGAATGGAGATAATTTGCTTTCGTCTCATACATTATGCATTTCTTCTTTTACACCCCATTTCCATGAAAAATATTTTTTGTTATGTATCAAAGAGTTGTTAAAGTTGTGAGTGGAGCATTAGGCTCAGTTTGGGATGTTAACATTCTGCTAGAATTTCTCATGTCTCGGTTCTTTGTTTCCTATTACCTAGTCATAAATTTTTTTTTTTTTTTGGTCTTCAATGCTTTTCTCTGAGTAGGGTTTTCTGTTCTGCCTTTATTCTTTAAAGAGTGAGTGCTGCTGATTCCTTTTTGTTGGGGAAGATGCACAGAAGTGGGAAACTTTAAAAACAAAAGTGTATTGTAAATGTTTCATTGGTGCAGCCATGCCAGTGATTAATAATTAGCCACATTCTGTTAAAAATGCAAACGCTTAGTTCTTGCCAACCTCCCCAAAACTGATGGATCCTTGACAGGCATACAACAAGGTTGGCCCCTTATAAAGTACTACGTTTCTCTTCAGATACTCTGCAGGATTTATGAGCAGAACTTGTAAAGGGAATAGTTCAAGGTACAATGAATATTCAACCCTATATGCAAGAAATCATCTCTGCCGCAATGTTTAAAGAAATTGTCTCTTTATGAGTTGGTAGGGATGAATTTTTCAGCTACTTCTTATTGAGGATAAAAAAGATACAGATGAGCACTGCACTAATTTGTTAGTGTCCTCTCCTGTTGCATATTACTTTCCTTTTTCAGGTTGTAAAATGAAAGAAATGGGGGCAGGGCCTTCGAAATTTGTAAATCTCTAATTCTGCATCCCTTGGTCTTCTCAATAAACATAAATTATATGGGTTAAATAACAGAGAACTGGACAGTTTTCTAGATAGGCACATACTACTGACCTCTATAATGGAAGCACAATATAGTAGGTTTCTTGTTTGAAGGTACCTATTTATTTAAGAGGCATTCACTGAGGTGTCTTCAAATGAAGTTTTTAATTTAAAACCACACCTGTATCTCATCACCTAGGATACTGGTGTGAAAAATAATGCATGAAAAATAAAATATTACATAACAATTTAATGAACTTTGCACACAAGTGATGTTCAGGTAAGCCAACTACTCCTGAATGTCTATCCAGTTTAATAATTGCTGTGTTACGGTGGACAGTAATGGTTTTTGGACAATTGTGTTTATGGTGTATTAGTTCTTAGGTTATTTGTCATTCATCATTTTGCAGACAGGATACCAGTATAATTGAGGATTTCATATTTGTTCTAGTATTCTTTGACAGTATTCATCTGGATGTCTTATTTGCATATTTACCTTGTTACATTAATACGCAAGTATTTTTTTTAACTGTTGGCAAAAAGAGGCATTCATGTCACTTTACCTTGTATAGCAATATTTATAGCATCTAATTTACTACAGAAGTATTGAGGTTTATCATTCAAATCGCTTTATATGTTTTATTGCAAAGGACCCAAATGTTTGTTATTACAGTGCTATCGGCTAATATGAATGCTGTAAAATATATTGCTTGTGCATTAACCAGAACTTGAGAGAAAACACTGGATTGCTGGTTTACTGTGTGAAAGTGCAGAAGCAGCTACCTGACAGTGTGAGGAAAGAGCAAAATCAGCAGAGAGTGGCCTGTAAGGTTGTCAGACTCTGAATAATGTTTGAACAAGTGTGTGGCAGGAATATTGTTAGATGATGCATGTGATGTACGGGAGCCTTGGAAATACCACTTTTCTATTAGATGAGTTACTGTGTGCATCTAAACCCTGAATATCACTCATCTGCACCACACTGTGTTAGCTGTGATGTGCTGTATTTCCTGCCTCAGAAATTCTGATGAATATTTTATAGGTTTTTTTGGTAGCTGAAGTTAAGTTTTTACTTCTCTCTCTCTCTTTTTTCATCTTTTAGGCGTTGCCTGTTCTGTCTAACTTTATGATTGGAATTACGCGAGAAAAGCTTATGGGAGAATAGCAGCCACTTTTTCTCTTGTGAGAATAACTGCAGTACTTACAGTGGCTAAACACATTATATTAGAGAAAATCTTTTCTTTAAGGTATAATCCTGATTGGCAGTGCCAGCTTCTAACAAGTTGTTAAATGCCACAGATTCCTGTAACATCAGTGGGGATAGTATTTAAGCCTTTAAATTGCACTGGAGCACTGGATGCAGAAAATCTATGGTGTTTATGATCAGGAAGGAGTATCGCTGCTTTGTCCTTTTTACTGTTGAAGATGTGAAATTCTTATTGAAGGACGTATTCTGTTCCCAAGGGTGTAATTCCAGTGTCGTGGTGCTTTTTTAACTTGTTCAAGATTCTTGTTACTGCATAATCAGTCATTTAAAATGTGTGTTTCTGATGTATTTGTCTCTTTAGCTGTTCTGTGTATCTGTTCCCCTGTGCTTTTCACACTTCTCCATATTCTTGAACATCCTCTTTCCTTTTATGCCTAGCTTGCTCTCATTATTAAAACTTGTTGTCTTTGTCAATGCTATTACAAATAATGTATAATCCATCCCTCTCTTCTTGCTCTTGGCAATTAAAACACAGAGGAAAAACAGACGCCATTAAAAAAAAAAAACAACAGGACACCAAACAAATGATATGATATACTCACTTGACAAGCAATCACCTCTAAAGTAAAATATTCCCTTTATTGTTATCTCTTGTATATTCTTATTCCCCACCATGCCTGTTGTGATTATTTATGGTTATTATGACTTTCAAATCCTTCAGCTCCTGTCTACATGAAAATAGGAGAGATTTTCCAAGGCATAAATGGTGGAGACACACCCAGTTCTTACAGAAAAGATTGGTTTCTGCTCCTTACAGGTACACAGGCACATGGGTGCGCACATGCACGTGAGCATGTGCAACTCTCTCATTGTCAGGAGGGATTTTGCTGGTTTGAGACACTAAACTTCAGGAAGATCTGAATAGGAAAGGATTGCCCCCCCATGCCTGTGATCAATAGCCTTTGTTAAAGGCAGTTTGTTACTATAGTTTGCCTATAAATATACGCTGTTTTGTTTATGTAGGTGTCATGGTTTAACCCCAGACAGCAACTAAGCACCACATAGCTGCTTGCTCGCTTCTCCCTGGTGGGATGGGGGAGAGAATCAGAAGGGTGAAAGTAAGAAAACTCGTGGATTGAGATAAAGACAGTTTAAGATGTAAAGCAAAAGCCATGCGCGCAAGTAAAGCAAAACAAGGCATTAATTCACCGCTTCCCATCGGCAGATAGGTGTTTAGAGCCATCCTCAGGAAAGCAGGGCTCCATCATGTGTAACGGTTACTTGGAAAGGCAAACGCCATCACTCCAAATGTCTGCCTCTTCCTCCTTCTTTCTCCAGCTTTTGTTGCTGAGCATGATGTCACATGGTATGGGATATCCCTTTGGTCAGCTGCGGTCAGTTGTCCCAGCTGTGTCCCTTCAAAACTTGTTGTGCCCCGCCAGCCTACTTGCTGGTGGGGTGATGTGAGGAGCAGAAAAGGCCTTGGCTCTCTATAAGCTTCAGCACTAACTTAAACATCCCTAAGTTATCAACACTGCTCCGGCACAAATCCAAACCATAGCCGTGTACAAGAAAATTAACATATGAAGAAAATTAACTCTATCCCAGCCCAAATCAGCAAAGCAGGCCCTACTGACAACAGTAGTGTGATGGCAGGAACACAATGTCTACGTGTACGGCTCTGTTTTTATGAGCTATTCCTTCTGTTTCTCAGTTTTATTTTAATCCATTTTAACTACTACTCATGTTGTGCCGTACAGTAGTCTTATGATTTCCCTGGTAAAATGCCTCGTTCTAGTAAATCTAGCTCTGAACGTAAACTCTAATTTGTTGATGATGGGTAATAGGGTTACCTTAGGTGTTGTGAAGCACTACCACACATTACAATCCTAGGGTTTATTTTGTTCAACTCAGCTTGACTAGCCAAGTAGCATTCAGCACAGGAGATAGAAACAGAGTTGGAGAAGTGGAAGGTGAATTTCAAGTTACAGTTACGTCATCCTGACCATGGATCAGTTAGGGCTGGTTTGATCTGCAGAATTATCTGAAAAGGTTTCCAATCTGCTTCTTCTCATCCTGTGGTCACAGAATACCTTCTTGGAAAGCCATGAAACTTGCGTCATCAGTACCTTTTTTTCTTCAGTCCTATTAAAAACTGGAAAGAACTCCTGTTAATTCTCAAACTCAAGGACGGGAACTTTAATTTTATGAGAAACCGGATAAATAGGAAGAAATGCAGTGGACAGTCACAGAACTGAATGACTGCCAGCACCTTCCTTTGAAATGACATTTCCATTTAGAGGCATCCATTTCCAGAATGACTGTGGTTGTAAAAGTCATACAAGAGTAAGCACTATTAATAAGTAGGTGGAGTGGGGCTGCAACTTCAGAAAACATTATTCTGAGCAGCAGCATTACAGCCCTGTGACTAGGAGTGCCACTATGTATATGTGTAAAGAAATGTCAGGAATAACCTACGTGATATCTGACAGGAGAGGCTAAGAAGAGCTGGAAATGATTTGAAGTGTTTGCAGTTTTGACTGCATTGACACTAATCAGAAATAATTTATTCTAATGCCTTTATCCTGATTTCTGAAATATTTTAGTGTGTTACCCTCATAGTTGAAGTGGGAATGCTATTTTTAACATGACAACACTGCAGTTGTTAGTAGCAGTTACCATCTGATTAGTTGGTTATAGTCCAGAGGCAAAATTATGAGTCATTAGATTTTTGATGAAAGCCCTTACCTATGCTAGTGATGATTGTTTTCAGCCTGTTATTGGTGGTGTTACATTTGCTCTTATGCTAGCTGCAGTGGTGCTGTAATTTGTATTAGTGTAAATCCAGCAATGCAAACCTGTATGTGTTATTTATTTTGTTGGGCAGTGAATTGTCCCAATGACTATGTCATCATCACACCTTTGAGAAATGGTTCACCAGCAGGACTAAGGCAGTCACAACATTGTCAAGTTTGAAAAGGCTTGATAAGGGCAAGAACATGCCCATTATAAAACACTCATTTTAGCTCATGCTTGTATCCCCTTAAGGAACATTACCTGCTGTGTGTAGACTTAATTTTATCTTCCCAGCTTTAACAACCTTTGGAGTCTGCCTCTTTGCTTGGATGAGTGTCCTGGTTTGAGTTAGAACAGAACTAACTCTGTTCAGTGATTTTACTTTTCAGCTCAGTCTCTTCTAAGTGATGGCACTGTCTGAAGTTAACAGTGAATTTGTGCAGACAGTGTCTGCTGCTAGAAGTGATGACACTTGATGTTTACAGTTGCTGCCAGGGACTGGTCTGCAGAAAGGCTCTTGTTTGTACTTGCTCCTGTGGAGACCAAGGTCACTGCTAAATCCTGTGTGCCACGTTGGGGTGCAGTAAGTGAGAGGCTGCACCTGCTGGGAGGAGCGGACAGGACAGGTGACCCTGAACTGACCAACAAGGTGCTCCATTCCATATACGTCATATTTGGTATAAAGCTGAGGGATCACAAGGGTCAATCTCTTCTTCAATGGCCAGTGGCTGAGGAGGACTCTGTCTATTCTGTCTTTGATCCCAATCTGTGCATTCCTGAATCCAGTTCCAGAATCCAGCTCCTGCATCTGGTTCCCGTCTCCTGCTGAGTCCAGTCTGGGACTTCCCTAGCGCCTGCCCACAGCCTCGGTGGTGATGGTGACGTGGTTGCCATCAGGGGGATTGGGTTCAGTGTTGGTATTGTTTATATTTGTATATATTTCTATTTATTATTTTCGTTAAAGCATTTCTAGGTTTCTTTTCCAGTCTGTCAGTCTCTCTCCCTTATTGCCTTTCTCTTCCCCTTTGGGAAGGGAGGGGGGTTAATAGAGAGCGTCTGCCATTCATCTAGAGGCCAGCCCAGCCCTAACCCATGTATGTGGGAAGAACATAAGTGTATTGGAGCAAACCATCTAAAGTCCATTTTAAAGAATCCTCCACACTTGGACTTTATTCAATATTAAGAAGTCCTTCTTACTTGTCATGTGACATATGTCATGAGCTGATAATATGCCACTTTCAGTCAACTGATTAGATGTGTTTCCTCCTACTTCTCAGGTAACCCGAGGTAGCCATAAACCAGCTTCTAGTAATTGGTGAAGATGGTGCTGACAAGCATAAAATATGTAGAAAAAGAGTGGGGCTCACACAGGTAGCAAAGCTTAAAATATCGAGATTTTCAACAGTGTTATAATAAATTCAGTTTAGACAGAGAGCTCCACATTTGTTCAAAGTACTTTTTTTAACACTAATTGGATACTCTTCAAAGGCTTAATTACCATTTTGAAATTACTTTTATATCCTGGATAGATGCTGATATGCTACTATCTTCAGTGCCATATGCTTTGTAGATGGGGGTAGTGTGTTCTAATATTGCAAATATGAAATACAGGGCTGTACTTCTTACATATGTAAAAAAGTCAGAAGGAGAAACAGTTCAACGTGTTTATTACTGTCATTTCTGGTAATCTCCAGTGTGATAGAATCTTGCTATACTTTGACAGCACTATTCGCATATACCTCTGAGTGTTTAGGGAGGACATGAGAAAGAGACAAAAAGTTTGTTCGGGCGACATGAATGAGCTGAGATCAGGAATAATAATAAAAAAGCCCTTGGGCATGTGTGTGTGTTTTTGGTGAGAGGCAGAACAGCATTATAAATGGTTGACTGTGAATCCAAAATATTTGAGGATTATTTTTGTCTACATGCTAGGCATCTGCAGCCAGGCCAGGCATCTCAGTGTTTGAAGGAATAACTTTCTATCACCTGAGCTGAAAGTGTAGTTTCTCTTAGTCATGGCTCTAGCAGCTCAGGACTAGGTGTAGCTGTGGTATAGCTGGACAAGACAACTGTGTGGCTGTAGTATTGCCCCCAGAGGGCAAAGTGGAGGGAATTGTAACCATTGTAGGTTCTCTGTCCTTTCCTGATGAATGTGGCTATAGGCTCCTCCACAACTGATATGTAGATTTGCACCCATCAAAAGAGGAGAGGGCACAACAGTGAATAATTATAGGTTGTATAGATCAAGAATTTACGCGTGACTTTATGTACTTCTCTGTTTTTGAATCTTAGCATGCACAGTATGTGTGTTTTAGTGGGCCATTTATCTGAAATGATCTGCAAATGGTGATGCCTGTAACCAGTCAAAAAGCATAGTTCACAGATTACCTGGTGACTGTTTTCACAGAATACTGATCTCTTTCTTTTAAGTGTCCATTAGAATTACTTTTCACCTGAATTTTGGACTAATCCCATTCTTTGGCTTTTGGAAATAGTCTGATTTTCCTGCTAATATATCTTAGTTAAGCTTTAAACTTCAAAAACAGTTGCACTTGTGGAATTGTTGGTAGATTGCACTGTAGTTGTACTGGAACTACACCATAGTTACACAGTGGTTTTTGAGTCCTGCAGCTGTTTGTCCATTTTATTGACATGTTTACCATAAGACTGAATGTGGACTGCATGTGTTTGTAGGAATGACTCTGTCATTACCATAGTAAAATGAGGTTTCAAAGTTTTAGCTGACATCCTCAGAGTTTCTTTCTGGTAGCCATAACTTCTCCCTGATTAGTATACAGGTATATGCAGTTTGATGAGACATGCTTGTTGCTGGCATTTCCGTTTTTAAGGCATCTATGGCTTTTTCCAAATAGAAGAGACAGTAGGCTTTCTGAAGGAGAACAGGTAATCCAGCAGATATGGGCTGTTCCTTTTTGGACTTTGTCAGAGCCAGTTAGATCTTAATTGCTTTATTTGCACTGCTTAGCAATTTGCTTAGTAGGTAGATTATCCTGACTTTAATTGAAAGTGCTTAGAAAAACTTCCCAATCAAGGGAAAGGGGACAAGGAGTAATGGCTTTAAACTGGCAGAAGGTGTATTTAGATTAGATGCAAGGAAGAAGTTCTTTACTGTGAAGATGATGAGACACTGGAACAGGTTGCCAGAGAAGTTGTGGATGCTCCATTCCTGGAAGTGTTCAAGGCCAGGTTGGATGGTGTGTTGAGCAACCTGGTCTAGTTGAAGGTGTCACTGTCTGTGGCAGGAGAGTGGAACTAGATGTTTCTAAGGTCCCTTCTGTCCCAAACCATTCTATGAAATAAGCATAGGAGAAGGGTGTCTGAGTGTATAAAATTTCTACACAAACAAAACAGAAAATTTGATGCTCTAGTCTTCTTGCTTTGGGGTCACAAATGGCCATATTCCATTACTTTTATTTCATAATGACTATTACCTTACTCAGAAATTGTCATTTTTGGAGTTGGAGTAAGCAAACTGTTGACATCAGTGGAAGTGAAGAACTCAGGCAGATAATGTATTCTAGTTCTAGGAAATTAATCTATTTCATTAACTGTTTTTTAGCTACTGCATGACCTGTCCTAATTAAGAAATACATATTTATTAAACATACTTTGCAAACTGGGAAATGGATGTTATTTGGCTGTCTAAGTATAAATGTATCTACCTTCAGAAGTATTCAACAGGAAGACCTGAAGGAATTGGCATTGCTACAAACTTTTAAAAATAATGTCTTCTCCCTGGAAATATCTTCTGCTGAATAAAGACTTTTTAATGAAGTTTCAGTTGCTTTAGCAGGGGCTGCAGTGACATATCATCATACCATGCCTAATGCTCGGTGTACCTGTGTGCAAGAGTGATACCTTTGTCTAGTTTTCATGGGGACCATTTCTGTTCAGAGCTGTCGGGTAAGCAGAAGGCTGGGGATAGAATAGGGAATATTGGCTTGTGATTGTTGAGTAGACAAGGGGGAAGGGGAAGGAGAAGCAGGAGGACAGCGTGAAATGTACTGCAACAGATGTAGCCCATCACAGGAGATTTTGCTCCAAGGTGGCAGAAGCTTATGCAAATAATGGAAATACTGAGGGGAAAAATAAACACACATATTGAAGCTCTCTTAACAGACTCTTTGCAATATGCAGAGTTTTTCCATAAATTATTGCATACTTCCTGAAGTATATGAAATGACAGAGGATTTTTGGCTACTTTTTTCTTGTGCTTCCAAAGATTTCCTTGGAGAGTCTATGTAGACTTTCTGCTGAGTTCACATCAGCATTTTTTGCTAATTGTTCCTGATGCTTCTCCATATTGTGAACTTTTTAACAGAAAAGTAGCAGCAGATTGCCTTCCCTAGAGAGAAACAAAAAAGTCTGTTGATGTGATCTAAAAAGAGAAAGGGGACAAAATACTACTTAAAATAAAGGTTTCCATTTCAGTGCATACGGAATAAGTGGTTAAATGACATCAAAGAACTTAATAATTGAAGGAAAAGCCACATTTCTTTCACAGTTTCTCCTTTTAACTTGTCTGAATTTTTGCTAAAACTGGATTACTACTATGGAATTACTTCCAGAGAATCTACTTTTGCAGTGATGCTGACGAATCTGTTTTGCCTTGGTTAGGGCAGTGATAAGCTATGACTCTTATAAAAATCAGATTAGTTACCTTCTCCTCTCAATCTTTGCTCACCCATTGTATCTGTTACAACAATCTGTCATGAGGATTGTATGTTTTCTTCGGCAGGTTCTCCTCCTTGACACATGTCTGTTCTCTAACAAGCATAATGGAGTTGCTGGACACTATTAAACTACAAAAAGTAATGGTTGTATATTCAGAAGGAAAACCAAAATAGGACTAGAACTGTTCTGAGGCCTGAAAGAGGCTCATCAAGTAGTTTCTACAAAACTGCTAAAAGACTGTACCTACTAACTGTTCTGGTAGTGATTCATAAAGCTGACATTTTGTATATTTGGACAACATCAGGTTATGCACACTTGAGAAAACCAACCAAACAATTAGAACTAAGTAGCTGAGTGGGTAGCTTCAGCTGAAAGCTGACCATGGGATGGAAACAACCCTTTCACATCTGGGACCAAAAAGAGCAAAACCTCCTGAACCTTTTTGATAAAATACATGTAGATGTCATGGCCAGAATTCAGACCTCTGTATACAAAATTTGTGAAGATTGCTGTCCTGGTTTGACCTAGAACAGAAGTCATTCTGTTCAGTGATTTTACTTTTCAGCTCAGTCTCTTCTAAGTGACGGCACTGTCTGAAGTTAACAGTGAATTTGTGCAGACAGTGTCTGCTGCTAGAAGTGATAACGCTCGATGTTTACAGTTCCTACCAGGGGTTGGTCTGCAGAAAGGCTCTTGTTTGTACTTGCTCCTGTGGAGACCAAGGTGACTGCTAAATCCTGTGTACCACGGTGGGGGTGCAGTGAGAGGCCGCACCTGGGCAGAGAAGCGGACAGGACAGGTGACCCTGAACTGACCAACAAGGTGTTCCATCCCAGTTCCATTTCATTCCATAGATGGACCCATGAGGGTCAATCTCTCTTATTCAATGGCCAGTGTCTGAGGAGAACTTTGTCTGTTCTGCCTTTGATCCCAACCCGTGCATTCCTGAATCCAGTGCCAGAATCCAGCTCCTGCGTCTGGTTCCCATCTGCTGCTGAGTCCAGCCTGGGCCTTCCCCAGTGTCTGCCCACACCATCAGTGGTGACGGTGATGTGGTTGCCATCAGGGGGGTTGGGTTCGGTATTGTATGTATTTGTATATATTTCATTTTATTGTTTTCATTAAAGCAGTTTTAGTCTTGTTTTCCAATCCCTAAGTCTCTCTCCCTTATTCCCTTTCCCTTCCCCTTTGGGAAAGGAGGGGGGTTAATAGAGAGCGTCTGCCATTCGTCTAGAGGCCTGTCCAGCATTAACCCATGACAATCACTAGGTTTCAGATAGATGTGGGATGTAGGACTCCCCCTACCCCTGCCTCATTTCTTAAGTGTGTTGAGCTGTAGCAATGTCTGACAGCACTTGTGGTTATCTTCCACAATGCTTATTTATTAAGAACCTCCTGATTTGTGGGATTGGTCTAATTTCTGTGGGCAGCCATGCGCTTTATTGAATCTAATCCTCCAGTACACACTCCGTCTATGGCATGTGCCACAGCTTCAGGGAGCAGAAACTGTGTGATATGTACTACTGTGCAGATAGACCTCCCAGCTGGATACAAAGCAAATAGCCTAGACCCAGGGCTGGGGATGTAGAATACTATTATGCTTTCACTTCACTTTCAGTGTGCAGTTACTTTGAAGTGATTTTGCTTCTCAGTCTGCTGGGCAGGTCTGCTTGTGGCAGCTTTACTTATTTTGTGGATAAATCAAGAATTTTCCACTACAGTCCTGTGAAACCTTTCATGACCTCAAACGATGCACCAAGTTAAAGCTCACAGAGGGCACAGTCTTACACGTAGATTTGGAGTCTCTTGGAGAGCAACACTTGCATGTATTTTTTATTTCCCCAGGAGTCTCTCTGCGATAGGGTGAATTGTGTTATTTTCTCCTGATGTGCCAATTTGCCAATTGTTATGCCCCAAGAACAATTTTTCATCATCATGTTGTCAACTCTCATTTTTATGCTGAGGATACAGTTATGAGTGTCTTTGAAACGTGACATCTCTGAGTCTTTTTTTGTCTGGCAGGCATTAAATCATTGATGTTTCAAAATCAGATGTCTCTGAACACTGGCAAAATGGAGCTGCTAGTTGAATGGGTTTCTTAAATTTGCTGAGAAATATCAGTCCTATTTTTCTAACCTTTGATGACCTCTAATATTACTTCAAACAGGTATCTAGTGGTTACCTTTGACTGCAGATGGTTTCTTGTGGGTTTGTATGTAGAAGGAACTGCCTTTTATCATTGAAATCTTGCTAGATTGTACGTATTTCTCTCTGTTATGAGATAGAGGCACTTTTCACCCTTGACACGTATTTCAGATTAGATTATTGGAATTAATTGTAGTCTTTCCAGAACCTCAAATATTTTTCCCTAATCTTTTTTCTTGGTTTGGGTTTTTTTTTTTTTTTTAATCATGCAATGTGTCAGTGCGTTAGTTCTCCTTAATTAGTAATGATTGCCTAAAAAAGCCTAAATTGATTTTCTGGTAATTTTTTTAAGCTATTTTTCACCTTCAGGGCCTTTTACAAACTCTTTCAAATTGTATTTACAGTGTCACTTGCTGATGATGAACACAGTTTTGCTCTTCTTAAAGCGTTAAGTATAAAGTTAACTGTCTTATTCCATTATGATATTCACAAATTTTATTAAAAGTTTACTTTCTCCATTTACAAAATAGCTTAATTAGGCTGGTTATTTGCAGAAGACAGGCAAGAAGTGGCAGGATACTCTCTACCCCTGAATAACGAGGAAGCACCTGCTAGGAATATGTATCAGTAGGAATATTACAGCAGTCAGACATTCACGTCCTGTGAACTCCACTGAGAAGCTCTCAGCTTTTTGATTAAAATGAGGTGGAACATTTCTGCCTCTTTTTATACTAGTTCTCATCCATTTTCCCCCTTCCTGTTCCCTCCCAAAACTCAACTTCCTTGTACTCCAGTAACTAATTGTCTTACTTGTCTTCATTCTTACCAAGCAATTTATTTTCCTCACTTCACTCCTAGTGTTTGTTGAGGTATCTTTTTGATTAGTCCTTCTAATTTTCTTTTCAGTCTGTAAGACTTTTTTTTTTCTTTTTTTATTTTTTCCTCTGGCTTGTCCACGTACTCTCGGCATTTGCTCCCTATGGCATAGATTTTATGTCAGGGCAAGTGTACGCCTTTTCCATAAAGCTTACTTTGAGACAGCTTTGCATCAGCAGTGAGCAATGTGTAAGTAAACTGAAACGCAACGGTGTCAACGTTCGAAGTTTGGTTTTGGCGAATGCTGGAGAGTATGAGCTCATGGCCTCAATTAATGAGAAAACCTCTCTCTCACTGGCCCCCACCTAGCAGAAGGTTCCTTCTTCCTTCTGCAATAGGTGTTATAGCTAGCTTGAGAGCACTTTTCAAGTGAGGGCTGACAAGTCTTTCATTCCTGCCGATGGATGCAAGGCGGTAGTCTTTAAATGGTAAACATAAAATACAAAATCCTGGTTGTGTTGAAATGAATGACAGGAATTGCTATTGACTTTGCCAGAAGACTGTATAGGGATTGTTGTTGCTTCTGACTTTAGGGAATGCAGAGTTGGATTCTGGAATAAAGATAAAACACTTGTATACATTGTATGCCTTTCAGACCTTTGAAAAGCCAGAGCTTATTGATGTTCTTTTAATTACTGGACGGTGTTGTACAGGAGTGTGAATCTGAGGTACTTGTAGCCCTGGTGGGAAAGATGCTCAGCCAGCTGAAACTGATTTGTATTGCACTTTGAAAAGGCAGCATCAGAGCCAGCCGAGCTGTTGTTAAATCGCTTTCTAAAGCTGCTATTGTAAGTAGCTGTCTGTTCAACTACTGAAGAATCAGTCTGTAACCAGGGATTCACTTTTATTTTCCTGAAACTGGTTCAGACAAACCTCTGTGATTTCCCTAGAGAAATCCTTTGTGTTCATATTGTTCACTCCAGGTGCACGGCCACAGCAGTACACCTTACTTTCTCACAACAATTTACTGTACATGTAAGGATTGGCTTTGCTGCTGTGACTGAGATAATTTCTTCTTTCTCATGAAAGGAAAGTTGAGAATCAAGGATGGTGGAGAGAATCTCATATTATACTCCAACTAAAACCCATAGGGAGAGGTTAATATTATACAAAACTGTCTACTTTTGATTAAAAAAAGATCTGTATCAATTTAAATTTTCCCTCCAGAACAGCAGCTATGATCTGTCTCACAGAAACAGTGTGATTCTCACAGGGAAGAAGAGGAAGAGAAGGGTTACTTTTTTTGTTACTAGCTTTTGTGATTCTCACTGTCTCCTGCAATAACAATGATGGTAATGATGGGGACAAACCCCTAAGCTTTGAAAAGAGGCAGCTATGCTTCTGTATACAACATGGTGACAGCTTTGAAGTAAAACATTTTCTTCGTGTTCAGATGGTACATTATGGACAATCTCTTTCTTGTCACTTCTCTTGCCTGGTTGTTAATGGGGTTTTGATGCTTGTTTTTTTCATAAGTGAGGAAATATTTAGACATAACTGCACTCAGCTTGAGTGCAGAAACTTGGACAGATAAAAGGGAGTTATGCCTTTACAAAAGAGTGGTTTTGACTGTTTCTAGCATG
Source organism: Bucorvus abyssinicus (assembly GCA_009769605.1). Classification (NCBI taxonomy): domain Eukaryota; kingdom Metazoa; phylum Chordata; class Aves; order Bucerotiformes; family Bucorvidae; genus Bucorvus; species Bucorvus abyssinicus. The sequence goes on from CM020026.1 coordinate 33,232,436, forward strand.
TTCGAGTTTATTTTAGCATGATAATAACAATGCTAGTAGAGGTTGTTGAGAATTGGTATTTCTGGCTTTCAAATACTTTCTTAGTTTTTGGGATTTTTTTCAAAATAAAAATTTCCTCGAAATAATAAATAAGGAGAAAACCTGTGTTAGACCCTGCAGCTCCCAAGTGAGTGCACTAAGAGCCAAATTACTCCAGCACTTCTAAGGCTTTGCGGCAAAGAGCCCGACAGCTGGCTCTGGGCACGGATAACCGTGGACACCAGGATTGCATCTTCCTTGGCCCTATGGCAGTCCAGCTGGGCTACTGCCTGTGGCTTTTGAGGACCTGAAGCACCAAAATTTAGTCCCTGTTGTCGTCTCTGATGGTCTGCAGTGACTTCATCATAAGTCCTGTGGAAAATGAACATTTCAGCTGAATGGTTTGGGCTCAACAAAGTAACAGTTTCTGACCAGGTTTTAAGCTGATTTGAGACTTAGCTTTTAAGTAAGTACTGCATTTCCTGAAGACTGACTTTTGTGAAAATAGTTGAACAATATCTGCTGCATATCCTTTGAAAATGTCTCTTCACTGTGTATGTGCAGTGTAAAATTGAGAATAAAACTTTGAATAGTTCTGGGCCCTCTGGTGGTGTTTCTGGAGTTACAGGTTCAGAAAATTGTGAGGCTGAGTTGTGTCACCCAGTTTATGTATTCCAAAATTTTCTGATCATCCCCGGCAACATGTTGTTGTTTGGAATCCATTCTGTCCTCTGATTAATTATGTTATAGAAAAAGAGTTCTTTTTTTAGTATTATTATTATACTTAATCAGTATTTTATTAGTATTATATATGCACTATGTCCATATATTCTTCTACAAACTTCAGTTTATTTTTAATTTAAATTTATTTTTTTATTTCATTCTTAATTTTATTGTCATTATCATTATTAAGCTCATGAATCTGAACCTGCTTGTGCTGATGTTCCCAAAGTATAAAACCAAGAAAACACCTCTGCTCCAAAGAACTTGCAGTCTAGATGTAAAACAAATGTAGGTTAGTTGGTTTAGTCCATCAGACAGCAGCCATAGTTTAATGATTCTTCACAGCCAGCAACAAACCAGCACTGCTGCTGAAAGAAAAAGTCTCACCTTCTCATCATGTCCATGATTAGTGTTTTTATTGCTCTACCATCATCTTTCCTGTACGGGCACAGTGGACTGGACAATGAACTGACACAGCAAAAAGGAAAAAAAAAAAACCCAAAGATACACAATCTTATTATAATCTTCTATAATACATATATCTCATAAAGAACTTCGACTGATTAAAAAATTAACAGCTTAAAACCTACTCAGAAGGGTTGACAAGAGTGCTAATTGTACCTGAGTCACAGTTAACTTCCATTTACAGTACTTTCTTATGAGATGTATGCTTGCAACCATCTTTTTATGTAGCGATAACAGACTGCTCTTCTGGCAAAGAACGATGATGTGATTAACCTTGCAGTAGGACTTTTCCAATTGATGACCTAAACAAAGAGTACCTTTCTTCCTACAATCCTTTTTTTTTTTTCTTTTCTGATTCTGTTTGCTTTCGCTCTGCTCAAAGACTTGCTGCCAGAGGAGAGTGCAAGAATGCCAGCTGTACTAGAAAATTTGATTATGCAAATGTAGTTCAGAGTTTGCTCGTAGTTACAGAAGATTAACAGTGTGTAGTGTGAGAAATGAATGCAGCTTCTTTTTCAGGGTGAATAACTGCAAGCTAAGGTAGATCTTCAGATGAAACATTCAGAAAAAATCAGCAATTGTAGTGGTGTTCTGCCTCCCTCCCTCCAGTTCACTTGCTTGTTTTTTACTGAATATTCTACAAAACTCCTATCACCCAAGATTCTGGAGAAGATGATAGAAGCTATAAAATCACAAGTGGCATAGATATTTGAACAGGGTTCATTGTCTGTTTTATAGAAGACCGGGAGGGAATGAAATTGCGATTGCAAGTGGCAGGTTCAAAGCAAGCAAAAAATGATACTTCACACAGTACATTGTAAAGCTGTAAAACCTTATAGTCCCAGGATTTGGGGGGTACCAAAGGGTTAAAAAATCGGTTAGATGTGTTTACAAAAAGGAAACCTGTGAAGGCTCTTGCCTGTGGCTCAGAAAGTCTGGAAGCCACAAATCCTAGGAATCAGAAAAAAATATTCTAGAGACTATTTTTGTATGCTTCTGCTGTTCTTACATTCCTGTCTGCATCTGCTACTGGCCTCTGTCAGAGACAGGATGCTGGCCTAGATGGACTTGGCATGATGTTCTTGCATCCTCAGTGAAAATCAGGTTTTGTCTGTTATATTTCAGTTTTGTATTTGTTTCAGATCCCTGCTTCCAGATGAGACTCAAACCACATGCACTACGTTATCCACAAAGGATTTCTTAATATCATTTCCATCATAGCTGAAACCAGAAGGAAGCATAAATTTCAAGGACAAGCCTTGCTGAATTCTTTCAGACCAAATTAAAACAACCAGCTTCCTTCTCAGCTCTCTTGCCTTCTGGAAATAACAAACCACTGAATGAAGACAAATGCGTTCTCATTGGTCCTTAAAGATTTAAGCTTTTCCCTAAGTGAAGATAACGGATCTTCCTTAGACAGGATATCTTTAGATTTGGATATTCTGGCAGACTTTAGGCTTTCTTTAGGTATGTACAGATAGAACTATCTGCATCCTTCTTGATTTTATGAAAAATGTGTTGTGCTAAGGACAGTTCTCCACTTCAGTGTCCTTGTGAAGTATTATCTTTATGCATTGTAAAGAATCAGTATTGCTTTAGGTGTCACAGTCCTATTATATTGTGCCATTGTTTTTTCTTCAGATCTCAGAGGCTTTTACCTTCTCCCTCTCCTTTTGAAAAAGACATGCCTCATTTTTGTTATCTGATTTTATAAGAAAATCAGGAATATTAGGAGTAGCAGGAATGCTATTCATGTGAAAGCTGCTGAATCTTCAAAAAACAGGGTTATGGTCCTTCATTGATAACATTTTTCTCACACCTTGTCAAACAGTTGAGTAATACGAGTTGTAATAAAAACAAATGCGTGATTTTTTAAGCAGTCTGACTAACCCCCCTTGCTTTGTTAGCTGATGAGGTTTCATTTTTTGGTATTTGAGCTGCACAAGCCTATTTGTGTGAAGAAGAGGTCATTCAAAACTATAATTCCTTTTTTTTTTTGTGAAAGTATAAAGCGTGTTTGTAGTTGGCTTAAATTCATGCATAAAGGAGTTGCATGGTTCAAGGAAGACTGTCGGTGTAGCATAATGACCATGTGAACTGTTAAAAGGAACCTTTTTGCTTCCCGGTTCTTCAGAGCTTTTGAGGAAATGCTTTAATATCCCTGTGCCACAGTTCCATTTTTTGATGATAAACTCCTTAATGATTGGAGATGCCATGCATGCTGTTTCATTCCACCTCTCATTATCTTGAAATTTCTGGTGTCATTTGAACTTGCTGACAGAATATGTGGTGTTTCAGATAGGCAGGTTTTCAAACAGGCATGTATAAGAGCCGTATGCATTGACATGGCCTTACGCTACATATGGAGACTAGTGCATTCAATATTCATTGCACTTAGACCGAATCTGCACAAACACTCTAGGTTTGTTCATAAAGCAGGTAGATCTACAGTGTTTGGGAAAAAGGTTCCTGCTAGGATGGCAGTGTGCTTTCCACATTGATAGCGTGGGCAGGACAGCACGTGTCTGTACACTGTTATTGGTTGGTCATCAGTAGCTCAGATTCTGCACAGTGTTCAGTGGAGCTGTACCACTTCATCCCAGGTGACAAACGGCAGTAGTGTGCGGAAGTAGTCACAGCACAAACTAGTAAGGCAGGGGACCCAAAATGTCACATTTCTAGGCCTTACTTCCATGACTGTTCCCGAAACCATGCAGGCGTTTTGCCTTCCAGCTAAGCCGTGAAAACAGCCCTGTGTGGCTAATTTCTAACCATGATAGTTCTGTTTCGCTGGGAAGCTTGGTCTGTATCTTTGGTGCTCACAATTTAAAAATAATATGAAAAGAAGAACTGTGATTAAGGAAACTTGGTGATGGGTTAATTTTGAAAATGTTTTAAAAGCAGTAATGAAAGTAAAATCTTTACATTAATTTAGCACAGAGAGGTGGGTGAAAAGCCAGCAATATCAAAAGCTTAGAAACAGCTGAATGAGAATGGAAAACACTTGAAGAACTAAGGGTTAGACAACTAGATTTTTATTGTCTGTGAAAATATTTAATTTGGTATTTATGAGAACAGTTTAAATGGTCCCTTCACCATATGGAAGATTTATGTGTATAAGGACAAAAGTAGAGGAGAAAAAGAAGGAGCAAGGGTTTTAGAAAAAGTAGCCAGTAAGGTATAGTATTATATTCCTCCTGTTGAGATAAGTAGTTGTTAGATTAAGAGGGTGTTAGTGAAATCGTAAGAACACCTCCTTCACTGTGTGTGACCCATGAGCACCATTTTATTGTTAGTAGGCTTTCCAACAGCTTATACGAACCGTTAATGAAGGGTTAAACACTTCAGAGGGCTGTATTTGTACTTCATGACCATCTTGGTAGGGGAGCTGTGATCTGCCTGCCTCGAGTAGTAAGAGAGTGGATTCTTGCTTTCTTGAACTTGGCCCCTTTGCCTACTGAGACACATGAACTCATCTGAAGTGCCTGCTCCACTGGGGAGCTGGGGCCATGGTAAGATTGGGTCTTATGGCAAGACATATAGTTACAGCGAAAAGGTACAGTTACAGTGAAACAAATTTCCTGATAATAGCACAGTAGGGATCTCATCTCCATTTTTGAATCTCTAGGAAAAAACATTTTTGCTTTGAGTAGTAAATTTTAAGGAGCCCTTAAACTGACAAGAATCCCAAACAATAGAAAGTTGATTAGGAACTAAAGGTAATGTTTTGAAAACTGAAGTATTTTTCATGGTAATATGTTTCTTAATGCATACAAAAGACAGAAAGTGTTGCTTGCTTTCTCAAACTTTTTTTGTATTTTGATTTTATCTATTTAAATAGTTAATTCAAATAGAAAATACTTTTTTTTCTCCTTGTGGATTTTGAATGAGAGAATTTACAGGATCACAATGTTCTCTGTAGAGTTTTTAAATAATCAGTGAAATAATTGATCAAGGAATCAATGATCGTTGATCAATAAATTGATGAATTTACATTTAACTATGTAGTTGCAAATTTTTGATTACTGTCTTTTTAGTTTTATCCTTTGGTTTGAGTATGCCAAAGATCTTATGCCATACTACTGACTCTCCCAAAGGAAGATTGGATTTGATATGCCTGAGATTTCAAAACAAAAGTTAAAGGGAAAAAAGGAAAAAAAAAAAGTCCTCACCTTTTAATCTCTTTTAGGAATAACCATAACCATATATCTCAAATGCCCCAAATTTATGGGTTAATCTATAAGCTAAGGGTAGATGGCAACCATTCAGTTTCTCTGGCTATAAAATCCACACATGAATAGGGCTGTCTCATTAAATGACATTAACTGACATTGCAAAGTAAAGACCTAAATAAAATGTCAATAGAAACCACTAATTCACTTCACTTGTGCCACTGAAAGATGAACCTTTCTTTTGACCTTCTCAGTTGAAGTTTTGTTCACAGATGAGAGTAAAACCTGTGCCAGTCTTCATAAATCTGAGCTTGTGTTGTAACTAATGGTATACTACTAACTAGTTAGGTTATTTTGTTTGAAATTCAGCCCTGCTTTGGTTGTTAGTGCTGTGGTGGCAAAAATGACTTTATTTCTAATTATATTTGTTAACAGCTGTATGCAAGCCAACGCAGGTATAATATTTTCACAAAGTATTGTTGCTTATAGGATGCCAATGCTCATTGTTGTTATTTATTTTTTGTGCCATTTGAGAAGTTTGACATCTGACTAATGTGGTATTGTTTATTAAGTGAAAGACCTCAAAGGAAGAAAACTGTCTTCCTCTTTGACTTTTATATTAGTTGATCAAGGATAAATAAATATATTGATAACTGAATGCTGACAATAAATAATATAATCTTACAGAAAGTTACAGTTGCATCTTACGAGGAAAGGCTTGCCTAGTCAGGTTGCTTTAGAGCAATCATGACATCCAGTTGCTAGCATTTTGCTAAGGCTACATGTTAACAGAGTTGGATAGGGTGCTCCGGGCTGGACTTCGAGTTCCAGATGAACCTATTTTTTAAAATTAATCACATTTTATAGGATTCCTTGATTAACATTAACCTGAGTTTCAAGTCCTCACTGTAGACACTAGATCATAGTTTAAGTGTTCAAAGTCATATTAATCTATCAAGTATTTGTATGTACTAGTGGTTTTTTTTCAGATATGAGGACATATCGTATTTAGAGTAAAACGAAGACTGTTTGTGTACATAGGATCTTACTTTTTAATTATAAATATGAACTGCCAAAAATGAACCAACTCAAATAATTAACCTATAAATTGTATTAGACAATTCACTTCCATGACAGTGTGCAGAAGAGATAAATGTTACAGCAAACACAGACTTAACATTTCCTCTATGTTGGCTCAAAAAGAGTTACCAAGTGCTTGTTAACAATGTCTAGAATCTGTGGGGAAAAAAATCATTGCAATATCATGGCAACTTGTCATTGAAATAATTCTTTATAGTACTAAGATAATGAGCATTATTGAATAACAACAGTCAATGATTCAATGATTAATTATCACCTTATAATCTTTGCCGATAGTTGTGTTCATTATTACCAAGTGATAATGGAAGTGACCATGGAATGACTGCAAAAAGCGAACATTTAAGAGAGAATGTTACCCAGTAAAATACCAGATTAAATGCCAGGTCATCCTTGCTAACTCTCTAAGAGTCTACCTGTGGTTATTTTGGGAATCTGTCCTTGAATAGAAAATCTTCACAGGTACAAACAACTGCTTTACTACTTCAGCTGTAGTAAATGAGACTCTATGATGACTAACTTGCATACTATTGCCTTAGCTATTTGCTCTTGGAAGTTCATAATGATGCTTTTGTGGTATCTAAATCAGGTTTTCCTGTAGACCATATTATTTATCAAACTACAATAGAACTGGAGGACTGAGGAACTGAGTTGGTGTGAACTGGCACACCCATGTTGACTTTAGTGAAGGTATGCCAGTCTATTTTGGATGGGTGTGACTTAGGGGTTGCTGCTCCCTTCTTTGAAATTGCTTACACGTTTTATTAGATACGGGGTGATGACCAAACACTGTAATTTCAGATTTGGAGAATTTTATACCCATTTTTCATTCATTGCTTCATCCACCTTTCAGTTAAAAGAAGTCTACCAGTTGAATGGGTTTGCAGTAGTAAGGGCAGAGAATTTTTTCAACAAATGTGGTCAAATTTTTATGATTCTGATTGGAGAAACCCAAGAGTTACAAGCAAAGACACTAGTATGATTTTACAAAACAAAGCTTTGAAGGTGAAGAGGGATGTCATTTATCCTAGGAAGATAACCTAGCAACATAATAGACCTGAGGCACTTATTCTTCTCCTGCAGCCATTATTTCCTGTTGAAATTGCCCATAACATCGGATTATAAAATGTGGAGTTAGGTGCAACAAAACCTCTCTTACCCGTTCTAGAATATGGAGAAGTATATTTGACTGCACTTCAGTCTTTTCTCCTTTTCTTTTGGTGCTAAAACTTTGTGGGACTTCACAGGAAGTCCTGTACGGTTGGCCACCATATATAATCCTGGAGCCAATATTCACCTGTGCTGTAATACATCAGACTTACTGCATACATGCTAGTATCTGTGCAGGGCACAGGAAGTCACACGAATGTCTTAGACTCCCCATGCCTGTGCTGATGCAATCAACCAGCATTGGTCCTTTAAAGAGAAAAACAATGAAAGGTTCAGTATTTGATTACTGTTACTTATACATGGTGGTGTTGTAATAGTCTTTCATTCAAACAGTCTTAGCAGTAATTAGTCAGTATCTACCTCAGAGACCTTTCCAGTGATTGATCTAAGTTGAAGTAATTCTGCATATATATCAACGTTACATTGTGGAAGTTACTATTTAAAAGAGTTTTCTCATGTCAGTGTGTTACCAGTTTACCTCCAAACATAAGTTTACTCTGTATCTGGACCTCAATTTTACACCGTCTTAGCGGACCAAATTAAACTAGAGATTTCAAGATAACGGGTGATCATGTTGCATATAACATTGGACTACCGTGTGTAACAAAATAAAGTGAAACTATGAATTGTTTGATTACTTGAATTTTTCTCTTTATTCTCATAAATTTGTTCTGGAAGCAATGCTTTTTTTAAACACAAATTTTGTGGTATCACAAATCATTGACTTGGATATATAGTTTTTCATTATCAATTGTGTTTACAAGTTCTGGTCCTACTTTTCTTCTAATAGATAATGACACTAGCTCAGAGAGGATTCAGCTGACATGGAAGTTACTTTAATGTGTTGTGAATTATTCAAGAGGATACAACATATGTAAGTGTGTCTCTTTCATGAAAGAAGATGCAGTCAAACTGGAAATGAAAATTGGCAAAATGACAGTGAAGGTAAAACCTCTGTTAACATTCATATTCTGAAAATATAGAACATGCATTTTTGTAGCTGTAAATTCCATAGAGATGATGACTTTGATTACAAGAATTCTACACTAATGAAATAGAAATCTGATCTTTTAAGGATAAAAAATCAATTGTATTTTAGAGACAATACAGGTATAAAGCTTTCTTGCATTTAACTGAAGATAAATTTATTGACAAATTCACATATAGAGATCCATTGGGTACACAAAACATAGCAAAGTACCTTTGTTAAACAACAAAAAAAGTATTTTCAATTATTCTACCCTATCCTACCTTACAGTTTAGTTCTTATTTTCATGTAAAACATAGGATTTACTTGGCGAATGTATAACTTCTTTTCAACTGAGTCATTCTTCACATTGAATGTGTGATTAGTAACCTTTCTAAAGACATCCTGGTTAGTAATTGCCATCTTATTATATACTTTCAGCAAAGCCTTCATTGCACCCTGTAATGATACCTGAAAAACAGGTTAGGTGTTTCTGCTAATGTAGGTAATTGATTTTGGATGGACATGATGAAGATATTTCCCTTGGTTAAATTGGATGAACTTTCTTCATTGCTACAGTGAGATTTTTTTGTGATAGTCTCCAAGGACTTGCTTTGCCAGGAGTATTCTTTATTTTCTGCCTTGTGCCTAGGTGTATCTAAAATACAAATTTGGTTATCTTTATGCAATGATACCTAATAATTCTATAAAATTCCTTGTAGGTTTGGAAATGATAAATAATACCAGTTGTCAACAGTCCTTATTCAGAATGGATATAGTTATGAATATTGTTGTATATTTTATGTCTCCAGAAGCTTTGTTTATCTCTAAGGGTTGTTAGGTTTTTTGAAGAATTTTTGCTTGTCATCTAGGTTCTGGTTAATGGTAAGAGCTTACTTCATTAATGAGTACCTAGAAGTACAGTGAGACAACTGAGCATTTGTGAGATTCCTAGCATGGGAACATTATCTGGATGTGGTTGTTTGACCTTGGCTGTCTGCCAGATGCCCACCTTGCTGCTCTATAACTCCCCCTCCTGAACAGGACAGAGGGAGAAAATGAGATGGAAAAACTTGTGGACTGAGATAGACAGGAAGATCACTTACCAGTTGCCATCAAAGGCAAAACAGGCTCAACTTGGATAAAGTTAATTTAATTTATTGCCATTTAAAAATAGAGTAGGATGGTTAGAGACAAAGACAAAACTAAAAACTTTTTCCCCGCACTCCTTCTTTCTCAAGCTCAACTTTACTCCTTCATTCCTGACTCATCTGTTTCCTAAACCCCCTCCCACAGCAGCACAGGAGGATGGGGAATGTGGGTAGGGGTCAGTCTGTAACAGTTTCTCTGCTGCTTCTTCCTCCTCATACTTTTCACCTGCTCCAGCATGGGTCCTTTTCATGGGCTACAGTACTTCAAGTAAACACAGGTCCATCATGGACTCTCCATTGGGCTGCAGCTTTTGTCTGGGCATATTCACCCCCTCCAGCATGTGGTCTTCTACAGATTGCAGTGTAGATATGTGCTGCAATATGGTGCTCTCCACATGCTTCAGGGACAACCTGATTTGTCACGGTCCTCTCCACTGGCTGCTGGGGAATCTCTGCTCCAGTGCCTAGACCATCTCCTCCCCCTCCTTCACTGACTTTGGTATCTGCAGGGTTATTTTTCTCACCTTTTTTCTCACTCTTGTCTCTCAGAGGTGCTCCCCAGCATTTTTTTACCATTTCTTATGTTACAGAGGTATCAACAGATTCACTAATTGACTCAGCTTTGGCCAGTGGTGGGTCTGTCTCCATCCGACATAGGGACAATCCTTCATCTTTTCTCACAGAGGCCACACCTGCAGCAACCCTGCTGCCAACACCTTGGCACGTAAACTGAATACACTAGAAAAATAAAGTTACACTGGCAGTGTACACTAATAAACCCAATACACTAGTGAAAAAAATGTCTTAATGTCTGGCAAAGAGCATGCTAAGGAATAGGCCTAGGATGGAGGAAAAGCTGTTATATCTGATTTGTTTGAGGTGGGATGTAGAGTAGAGCTGGAGTAGCAGACAGGGTGGTTTAAAAAGTGGAGAAGAAATAGCCGGTAGCAACAACAGGAGCAACAACAGGAAGACTTTAAAAGGAGAATGAGATCAAGACTAGTTGTAGTTGAAAGAAGCTGTAGGACTCAAGATTCACTGCAGCTAGGAAGTCTAGTTAAGGGCACACAGTGTTCTGAAAGAAGACTACTTTAAACCCTAAATAAAAAAAAGACAGAAAATAACATAGAAATGGTTTATTGATTTGTCCATACAAGTATCTGACATGTGCTACCTGAAGAATGATAGGCCTGAGACATTTTAAAGAACAGGTGTATTTCAGGGATGCTTCTCTGAAAAATTGAAACATAAAAATTTCTGCCCACTAGTCTAAAACTCTGGAAAAAGCTGCGCTTTAGTAACAATACAATGTAAATTTTTAATGAATTTCTGAACTTGAACTTGGAAGGGCCTGTTGAAATCCATTAGAAGGAGTGACTGACTTTTTGTTAGCTTGTGGCCTAATTAAATTTTTAAAATATTTTTTTCTTTCTCTGTCTCACTAGGAATATGAAAAAGGTGCCGAATAACCCTTTGGCATATGGATTGAGCTGTACTTTTAAAGGCTGACTTGTACTTGCTCTTACTCGTATTTTTGGTCTTCAGTCACTCAAATATAACATCTGTCGTTTCTGTGTATCAAAAGTTTTCTTTACCCTGAACTTTGTCTCTGTTGATTTTAATTGTTTTATGCTGCATTTTACAGTTCGTGCCTAGAACACAGATGGTAGATATTTACCACATATATAAAATTATTATTATGCTGCTCACATCACTTGCCAGGCACTGCTGATGTAGTAAAGAAAGAATGCCTTGATCTGCATAAATTTGTTGCATACATTTTCATTATCTTTTATTTTTTTTCTCCCCCTTTATTCTCCTCTAGTTTTGTATCATATTTTATAATAACTCACCCTGAATATTCAGTTTTTCAGCTGTATACTAGCCCTTGATTTAATACATGTTACTTTGACCGGATGCTTCCACTGGCAAAGCTACCCCATTTCAAGCAAACTGCGGTAGCCCAATTCTACATTCCAGTATGTTTGGAGCAAACATAATCTGACAGATGTCATCTTGCGAGTACAAGTACTTTCCAAAGGAAGAATTCAGGCTTTATATAGTTTCAGAAAAAAGCTGTTGTAATGTATGCACTACAACAATGGCTCATAGGCGCTATGCATAAATTTAGAAGCCCTAGTAAGAAAGCTGTTTGTGTTGAAGACTGTATCCAATATGTGTGTCTTATGTTTCCACGTACATTATGCTCTACTGCTGTCACGTACAGGTCTGTTCCTACCTTTCATATGCTAGGGTGCATTGTATTGCTCCAGTACCTTTCAGCTGTGGTCCATAATACACTTTTCACATTGAGTGCACGTTACAAACATCCTCTCTCATGACAGTAAGTTTTTAGGATATGCTCATGTGTCCAAGCAGATGTGGAGAGAGACTAAACTACTGCAGTCAGCCAAATTCCTCATTGTGACTAGTTTACAGTAACTAAATGTATTAAGATGAGAAAGGAAAACAATAACAAATTGATGTTTAGCCTATGTATTCATAGAGCTCATTTTATAGTATTTCCAAACAACTCTGGTTATAGCTGTCTGCGAACCAGTGAGTCCTTTTGAATTCCACTTCTCCAGATGTTCCATATATTATTGGTGCTGTATGATGGTATCACCAGAGTTATTAAAGTTCTGCTCACCACTGCAATATAAGCCTTTGAAAAGCCACTGGGCACGTGAAGTGTGTGCCTTTGCAGTTATTTTATTGGGAGGATTTATTTTTCAATGTGCAGCTTTACAGATATTAAAACATACATTTAATCTGTTCAGTTGGTTGTGTCTCAAGTTGCTGTTCCTATTTAGTGTTGCTACTTGGTTGGTTTTAAAGCATTCTTTGTTCATGAAGCAAGACCGAAGCATTATGGAGCTGATACGATGTTATAAACAATAGAGACTCTTAATATGCGGTCACATTTTGGGAAGATTGTAACTTGGATAAATTTTCATGGACTAATTTTAAACTGGTTTATTTCACATGCTGTTCCATTGACTTGGCAGAATTCAGTTCACTAAATGCAATTATACATGTGTAATTGAGATAGATTTCCCCCATTTTGTCCTGTTTCTGTTCTCAGCTACTTGTGCATCCCTTGTACAGCCACACAGAGAAGTAATATTACCATGAACAAGTCTGTTATGTTTTAAAGTTGGCTACTGTGTGTTACAACTTGGTAAAAACATAAAACATGTATAGAAATTCTTAATATGTAATATTTTGTGCTGGGACATTGGTTTCCCAAACATCTGTGGCTTTGTACCAGTTGCCATGGTAGAGAGAATTTTGCCTGTTGGTTCCACTGCCATGCTACTGTCTTAGCACTTTTCCACTAAATTGTTTTTTATGCTCTCATGTCAGCTCCTACAATATTATTATATTTAATGAGTCGGTGAATTATACCCAGGGTGACTCACATTTGTCTTTGAGGTAAGACCCACATGTATGCATACCTATAGATGCATATAGTAGTAAACATTTTTGCTTTAATGAAAACATACTTTCTAGGAAGAAAATGATTTCTTAAAATTTTTTATTTTGTTTGAAAAATATGGTCTGAGAGAAAATTGAGTGTTTCTAGTGTTCAGTGCAATTGTTCTTGATTAAAATTTTGGCATTCGAATCTGAGCACTTTTAGGAAAAAATCTCTCTAACTTGGGTAAAAATGAGTTCTGAAAAATGAATTTCTGAGGTTTTGTGGGGTTTTCTCAAAATAATTCAGCAACAAATATGGGAAAGGTCTCAATTACTCCCTTCTATATTTTCCCTTAATTTATTTTTCATTACATCTACCTGCAGTTGATCTAGGAAAATGACTGTTTTGTTGCTAGCCGTTGTCTATTACAAGCATCCTATTGTTTAGAAAGTGCCTGTACAGAAACCTAACATGTCTGGAGCCCACAACCATGACAGCTATTCAAATACTGAAGAGTGGGTTGAAAATTTTTACTTCCAGTATGTGCTGAAAGTGATTCCTATGTTCAAAGTCATATAGATACGTCTACAAGTAATACATTGCTTGAAATCATAAGCAGATCAGAAGTAAATGGACTAGCCTGGATGGTAATAGTTTTAGTATACTTAAGGCCTCAGTAGAACTTGAAATATGTATTAAAACCCATCAATGGAATAGGTACTTTTTGGCACCTGGCCATGATTACTGCTGTGGCAATAATTCCTGAGCTACCTCTTTTGGATCTCTCTGCAGATCTGTGCCACTGCGGGTCTGCCTGCATAAGTTGTGGTGATGGACCTTCAGTGTAGTTAGCTGTGCATGATAATCATAGTTTATCATGAGTATATAGCTGTCCTTTATGCTTTTCTCATTGTAAAGACTTCCACACTGCCAAATCACATCATGAGGTAGTACATGATAGTTACAAAAGAATCAGAAAGTGTTTACTTTTATATTCACATGAATACTGTTGATAGGCAGTACTGTTCTGAAGAGGAAACATGTTTCTTCTTGAGTAAAAATCTATCTTTATCAAACAAACCTCTTATACAGTATGTGCTCTTCAGGCAACTTATAATCTTATCACCTTATTTAAATACTGTGGCAGAGCTATTTGGTTAACACCATTGCATAGATAACAATTTCTTAATAATTATGAACTTTCTCTCATGCTGGCAGAAAGTAATAATTTTATCATGTAAGTGGTAGACAATAAGAACTGGCCAAAAATAAGCATAGAACAGAAAGTGGTGCTAACCAAAAATGCTAAGACAATGCTCATTATTTATGTTTTTTCAATGATCACTGTTTTGACAACTCTACAGTGCTGCTACACATTGCAAAAAGCAACTACTTCATGAATCTCATTTTTAAAAAGTCCAACATGTAGCTTATTATATGGTCTCAATTTCATATGTTACATGCAAATGTGCATGCCCAATAATTGGAAGCTTTAGGTGATTTCAATGTTGTATATTTTGAATAGGGAAATTTAATTGATCTATGAAAGCATTCATTTCTTATGGCTACCCTTACAGTCTATTTTAATCTAATTCATAATAGAAAACTTAGTTTCATACTTATCTATATATAAAGTAGCTCTTTTAATAGTAATTTATTTTATTAGGAAATAAATTTTGTATCTTAAAAGATGTGAGAAAAACTGGGGAAAAAATAGATTTAAAATAATATTTCTAGAGAGGAACACTTCATGTATCATCATGGTAACAGGAGTTTCATTATGTAGAAGAATGTACACATGTAATTTCCTTCAAGCCTTTAGAAATTTTCCATCTATGATTTATCAAGTATTCATAGTCAGATTCTGCAAGCTGCAGTGGTGGCTATGCTAATTGTTAGCTTGTTTTTCCAGAATAGAGTGCTTTGTGGAGATTATCTGACATTTAATTGCAATGATTGAACTAGTAAGCAAATTTTATTTGAGGAATCACCTCTTTCTTTTGCTTTGTCACCTCATCTTCCTTTTTGTTTTAGAGCAGTATTATCAACAATTATTACCATATTATCAACAGCTTCTATGGACTGGTGTTGCTTTTATAAATAAATAATTGTCATGGTATGGTATTTTTCTGTGAAAGAGATCAAGGAGATTCAGAAGTACATTTAGGTTTTTTCTTTTCTTGTTTAGATTTGATTCACCAGGTAACAACTCAGTGATTGAAATAAATCCAAGGAATACAATACCTGATTCTGCAGTCATTACTGATAAGGTATTAATTTGTAAAGATACACATTTTCTTATGTCATCCTTTTCTCTCTATTCTGGTCAACATCCTTCGATAAGGCTTTTAATGTTGATTATTTCTCTATTTGTGTTTACAAAGCATATTGCCATACCAAAGAAATACAACCGACATTTGTAGTAAAATCTTCGTGGGATACCTCCACCAGCTAGCTAAAACCTGCTGGGTGCAATAGCCCTGCTTGCAGTAACTATGAAATTCATGGCAGCTGCGAGAACTTTGCACCATGAAAAAGGAAGCCTCAACGATATAGCAGGGAACAGTTAAAAAGATAGCTGACCAATATCTGCATGAGAGCATTTGTTTTAGTATTCTGAAAATAAGTGAGGGAACATATGAACTTCTGCAGCAAATGCACAAGAAATAGACTGGCAGCTTGAAGTATTACCTCTAGCTTTTCAGCTGTTGTAGTAAAATTCACTTTTTTTCATTGTACATTTTACTTAATGATCCTTCACAGACATGTCTGTGTAGGGGCTCTGCAAAGGCAAACTCAGAACAAATTACCTGACCAAAAAAAGGCATAGCTTCCTCTATCTTTGGAAGTGTTTTCTTCCAGAGATTTACATTATATGATGAAAGAAGTCAGGTATGTCTTCCAAAGATCTGTAAGTAGCTGTCTTTAACCTAGCTGTTCCGAAAAAAGGAAACAAAACCCCACCCAAACCAATTTTTATGAGAAATATCTTTTGTAGTAGTGATACAATACTTAGTTTAGTACTTTACTAAGTACAAAAGTTTGTTTGAATCACACTCCAAATAACATCAAAAACGATTAATGGTCAAGCAATCATGCTGTACACTTTGGATCTGGAATGAATGCCCTAAGAGAAGACAATTCTCCTTTAAAAAATAGTTAATCAGGTATGTCTTTCTACTTGCCTTTCCATCACAATTAATTTGTTTGGTATGATGAAACCAGGTGTGTTGATGGACACTGTTTTGGATCACAAACAAATTAACTTTTCTATTTGAAAGATCCTCCTTTATAGCAGCCTGTCACCTGGTCACTATCTGAAAAAGGTGGCTTCTTATTTTTTGGGGACATGCAAATAATTTTGATATAATTAAAATGGAGAAAATCAGGATTGGGTGCTCATGAAATCATTCAAATTCTGATTGGAAGCAGCATTTTTTTGTGTGTGTGCACTTCGTATTATAGCAGATAAAACTGAGACTAAAAACGTATGAAATTTTCTGAGTCATGAGGATCAGAAGAAGGAATGCAGATTTCGAATTTGGAAGCTGACTGAAAAACCATGCATGTCATATTTCTTTTCCACTTTGCCCAAAGATATAACAAAAGTAAAGTAGTGTTCTCACAAAATGGTTTAATGAACAAAAGGGTTTGAGTTCCTATCTGATAACCATTTACAGATGGATGTACAAAGGCAATACTTCAAAATGTAAAAGATAATCAATGTGAATAAAAATTGGGCTTTGAATATGTTATTGCAATGTTATTACTTCCTCTATGTGGTGTGTTTCCAATTTGGAAAAAATAAAAACCCAACTGTGAGCAGGAAAAAAATATATACTTCAATAGTGACTGCATTTGTTGAGAAGATCTAATGGTTTTATTTTCATGCTTAATGCCTGTGAAGTTCCACAGACCATAATTTCTAAATCCATCAGGAATACCACTGTAGTACTGTTGCCCTCAAAACTATCTGTAATGGATTGCTTGCTTTTGATTTGTAGAGTGACATGGCAACCAGGATTAACTTTCATTCCTCCCCCTTCAAACATGTATAAATTTTAGACCCCATTAAAAAAAATTAAAAGGGGAAGTCATAACTGTTAGATTAGATCATGTTTTTGAATTCTGGACTCTAAGATCCCTGTAACCAGGCTGTTAAAACTAGAAGATTGATACTTAATGATGTTTCTTGCCCTTTGTTCTCCCTGTCTCAGCTATAAAGCAGATTTGACAAGTTCTTTTAAAAAGAGCTTGAAGAAAAGGGGAAGACAAATGAGAGAAGGGAGGGAGAAAATATGTTCGTACGAGAGGCTTTGGCATCTGAACAGTTGGGCAATGACTTCTGAACTTGACAAATCCACAAAAATTTCTTACGATATGTATATTTGACACAAAAAGAGGTATTCTTCTTTTGGTTGTAAGATCAAAGTTAGATGCAGGCTAAATTTCATACCTAACTATATAAACATTTGCTTCTATCAAAACACATTTTCTTTAGGTGGAATCTTTGAAATTAGTAAATACAGAATGTAAGACATCATTTTAAGCATGAGAAATCCCTAATGAAATAAGGAGCTCATCAGAAACAATTGTTTCTAAATTCAAAAACAGAGCAGTACTGTGTAAGATTTGGAGGATTAGATTGCTTTTCTGATTGATGCAACAACTATTAGTATAATATATTCCTTTATGATGTTTAAACATTATTTTTAAAAATGGTTGTGGTGCAGACCAGAGTTAGGAAATGGATTAAGGAATTGTAAACAAATGTTTTGTTGTGTGGTATGTAAAGAAATCACAAATGCAGTGTCTTCAGTTTTTCACAAAAGACAATGTAGTGGAAGACTCTTCAGCAATGAAAGCTATAGTAAATCATATGGCTAGAATTTGAAACATGAAAAATGGAGAATAAATACAGAGTTTTCGTTAGAAATACTCACAAGGAGCCAGATGCATCCTTTGCCAATGAAAATTCCAAAATCAAGGGGTTTTTCTAGGTGATTGTGTTTTTTTCTGAAATTTAATTCATACACAGTTACTGGAATTGAAATGGAAATTAATTTAGGGAAGGTTGTGGTTTGCCTTATGCAGGTTAAAATGAATGATTGCATGAGTTCCTTTTTGCCTTAGAATGTGTGATTTGGAGTTGATTCCTCAATCTGTCTCAGGTTTTTATGCTGACATATCTTCATCACAGGACATATTTTCTGGGAAGAAAAAATAAAAGGCAAGGGGAGAGCAGGTGAATAAATTAATCTATTGAAATGACCTTTTCTTTTGAGTGTGGCCAGGTGGAAGAACGGACTAAGTGAAAACTTTTCAAATGGAAAATCAGCTATCGGAACAATCTCCCTCCCTATGCTGAAAAGCCTGTTACCTAAAAATGCTTAAATGCATTAATTTTTTCCTGCCTTTCCATGTGTGAGACAACATGAACTCAAGTCTACCATCAGAAGCACTTTATTCTGAGAATTTTGGGTTTGCCTGATTACTTCCAGGTCTTAAATATGGAAAACCCAGACTCTGTTCATCTCCATCTTCTTTAGTTTCTTCTTTTTCTCTTTTCAGGTCAGAAGGTAGTTCTGAATTGCTCAGTCAGATTTTGTATTAATTCTACATTCCTTAATCTTTTCACATGTCCCATAGCTACTTAATTTAATATTTCTAGGCAATATTCCAAATCTTCAAAATGTCATCAAGATACAATTTTTCTCTGGGTTATCTGTCAGGCATGAAAATATAACTTGGTTATCATGCGGTATCAAAAGCTAATCCAGTTGAAATAATTGAAGTAATGAACTAACAGGGCAATATAACTGATTTGCATGAATTTTTTTTTAAATCAAAAATGAATGTGTATTTGGCCTAGATGAATTTTTCATCCCATGAACTGCAAAGTTGAAAAAATGAGATAACCTTTCCTGTATCATTAGTGAATAATTATTATACATCAGATAGATAATTAAAAGTTGCTGTAATAGTTTTCAAGGGAATTTAGTAATGATCTTCCAAAAGGAGAAAAATCTTCATCCTTTTTATAGCTTTCAATGAGGTCTAAAACCTGGGCTACTTCAGTGGCATTTCAATTTTGCAGAGAATAGTAAAACTGAAAACAATTTAGGGGTGGAAATGAAAAGAATTTTGCAAGTTCCTGGCATGCTTGTCATCCGCTCCTCTTTCTGGGTCAGTTTAGCCTGGAGAAGGGAAGACCAAGAGGGGATCTTATCAATGCTTATGAAGATCCGAAAGGTGGGTGTGAAGAGGATGGGGCCAAACTCTTCTGTGGTGCCCAGTGACAGTACAAGGGGCAACGGTCACAAACTGGAACGCGAGAAGATCCATCTGAAAATGAAGAAAAACGTGGGGCCTCCATGTAGGGCCTCTTTTAATGGCAGTACTGTAAATTAGCCACAGATTTTTTTGTTTTGTTTTGTTTTTCAGATTTATATGAAAACAATGTACAATTCATGGCTTGGCTTCGCGGATGAAGATTTGGGAAGGGCTTTAAACGTGAGTACACCCTTCAAGCCTGCGTGGTGGATTTTTTTAGGTGAGGCGCAGCGTGCGCGAGACTGGCCCCACCCTTTACACCTGAGGTTCATCTGCCAGGGCCTAGCGAGCTTGGACGGTGACAGCCAAGTCCTCAGGTCGTAGGTTTGGTTGGAGTATCCTTCTCTTAGATGGATGGCCTTACAGGGCTAAACGAGCTCCATCTGCCCGGGTTTGGAGTTAGAGTTGTCCTTCTCCTAGGATGGTTGCCCGAAGGCTAGTGAGCCCATCCTGCCCGTGGACACACTTTGTCTGACCCTTCAGTTGAGACCTGTCAGGCTTGGCAGACCCTACCGGAGGCATATGCCACCACCAGCATAGCTCTCAACTTCACAATGGCACGCAAGCTCTTTCCCCACGGCAAGGGGGTGCCCGTGAAAGAGAATGTACAATTAGACAAGGGTGAATTGGGATATGTAAAGAAAAGTCTAGGAAGGGCAGGCTAGAAGGAAGCCATGCACCCCATAAACTTATTTAGTACTTCTGGAAACATCCTCAGTGATAGCTTGCAAGTAGTTTTTACTGGAAGGGTTACAGGGTTAGCCAAAGTTGGAGTTTTAAACTATGAGTGAAAGAATTGCAGAAATATTTTGAGGGTTGAACCCTATAGCAAGTGAATCATACCTTTCAATGCCTTAGATTTAGAGACAAAACAAATGCTAAAAGCACACAAGGTCTGTTTATTTTATATTTACAAATAGGATTGATTTTATTCTCTTTTCTCAGAGATAGACTCAAATTGAGAAGCTCTTTTGATATATGTTTTAAGAATTCCAGAGCTCGTCTCTGCTTGTTTCATATTTATTTTTGTGCTTCTACCAGTCTTTTTATTCAGGGAAAAAAAGGAAGTTTTCCCTCTCTGGTCCTTAATGTAGACAAAGCCCTTTTATTAAATTTTTAAAATTTAAACCAGCTGCAGTATTAGTGTTCTAAATGATAACTGCTGCAGCAGTGGCTTTATCGTGCAGGTTGTTACAATTTATTTAAATGGTATTATGTGCGATAAGATCCAAAGGAGCAACAATGGCATGTTGGATCACAGAGTACTTCTTACCCCCCTGCAAAACTCCACAAAAACCCAAACGCCCCTCCTCACCTGAGACCCCCAACTCCATATACTTTTATGGGACTGTCCCAGAGGTCCTGAATTAATAATAGATAGCATGTGCACAAGAATGATAGATGGAACAGGAATGGCTTATGTCTCTGTTAAATACTGTGTTGTAAAAGTTGTACCACTATGTTTGTGAGACAGGTCCTATTTCTCTTGCTTTCCTGAAGGTTGCTAATCACTTGTGCAGATAAAGAAGGTGGTAGCTTCTGAGGTTTTGGATTTAAGAGCCCTGTAGTGTACTGAGTACTTTGAAGGGAAGTACTAAAGCACCATTAAATTTTAAAATACAGTTCAGAAGCATTATGTTTTCTTATACCCTGCAGTACTCTGTCCAAATGACTGAATTTCAGATTAAGGAAAACAAAAAACCAAAGAACAAAATAAGTGCAACGCACCCAGGAGTGTGAGTGGGAGATAGGGATCATAGTGAATCACTCTGTAATATTATGTAGCTGAAAAGTGACAGCTCCTTGTCTCAAAGGCTGTTTTGCATTTAAAAGTGAAGATTATATAGACAACACAGGAATGGCCTCCTTTCTGCTCCATATTCAGCTCACAGAGTCGGTCCTGTAAATGGGGAGAAACAGTTTTCTAGTTTTTTATGTTCCTCTTCATTGCAGGTAGGATAAAAATTGTAAAATTTTGAATGGTGAAACAAGTACAGAACGAATAATTTCAGGTTGACTTGATTTCAATTTCACCTCTTCAAAATTGAAATTGTATATATTCAACAAAGTCACTACAAATGGAAAGGCACTATGAAATGGGACAATTGTAATGTTTATTCCTAAAAATGTCAAGATTCGGTGTTTTAACATTGTTACAATAACATTTATTTCTTATTAAATGCTACTTACACCTAGTTCTGCAGTGAGGAGAATAAACACAGATCACTTGGGGAACCAGGCAACCTGAAGTCTGTCTTTACCAGGAAAGTGTGAAAGACTAAATTACCGGACTATTCAATATCTTAGAGGTCATTCCTAAATCAGTCTTTAGTGTCTGACTCAATTTGAATAGGGATTCCTAAGGTGCTGTTTCATCAAAACCTTCGCAAGTGGCAGAAATAGTTCGGCAGGATGGACTTGTGTTTGAACAGAAATTACGTTATTAATCAGCTACTGAAACCAGTAGGTTTTCATAGCCTATTTGGAGAAGTTGAGCTATTCTAAGACATGGGGATCTTGGGCTCTCAGTTGAGCTATTATGTAGCTGGGAACGCAAAAACATGGGGAGCAGAAGGTGTTTCACACTGCAGAATGGGATGTGAAGGCATAAACCCTCTGCTCAAACAGGGTTGTAGACTCCCATTCTAAAAACCATCCAGAGCAGTAGAGTGAATATTCCTTCCTGGATTCAAACAGTACAGGGGCTGAGTCATGGTAGCCACTTGCTGGGTGTCCTTGCAGAAAGGTGGATGAACTAAAAGAGTAATTTTTCTTTCCTGGAGAATATGAAGGAATGCACCAAAATATTGTGTATTTTGAGACAAAAGCAATTACTTTTCTGTATGTAGAAGTGAAAATTCTGTTTCTCTTCTGATATTAGAACTGCTGTTTTTTTCAGAGTGTCAGAGTTTTCTGATGATGTGGCAGCTTGATCAGTTCTGTCATTTGGTACCAGTCCGATAATAAGTATCTTGATTCTGTGTTTGAGACCAACCTTCAAGAAATGTTTCTGATGGCATAGGTAAGAAGCCGAGATGTACAGAAGCTAGGTATATAGAACAGAGAGACCTCTGTAACACCAGTTTGTCATTTGTATATCAAAAGTACAGAAAGTGCTAGTAGTTTACGCTTGTTCTTCACAGTCCATACTGAGTGGCAATTTGTGCTGAGCAAGATTTGCTGGAAATTGGCTAGTAGATGTTTCTTGCTCACTATGGCCAAATCTATTTTGCTGAAGTTCAATATGGTAAAGCAATACTATGTAATGAATGTAATAGGAGTGAACCACCCTTCAGACTGGCAGACAATGAAATAATGCATACTGGTATAAGCCAATTAGTTCTCCTGAGCTCATCTGCAAGCTGAGACAGTGTAGCTTCAACAACAGGTTGTGTCTTTCTAATTACATTTTTATAGTCTCAAACTGTGTATCAGTTCAGCTTGAAATTCAGTATTCACTTTGTTCTTCGTTTTCTACCCTATAAACTGTTATCTCCCACACTGCTTAAGTACTGGGCTTCCTAGGACAACTTGGTTACCTACAGAGGCAGATGTGCTAAATGGCAGTGGAAGGATGATTTGTCAAAGCACGTTTGAAAGCTGACATTGATACTACCTGCAGCACTGTCAGGAGAGGAGCGTTGTCAACAAGCTGTTAAAAAATTACTTCAAATAGCTTAACAAAGTAGAAGAAACATCAAGAAAATCTTGTTCTTACTGATTGCCTAATTTAATTGGCACAGTTTTCTTGAGTTTTTTAATAGACAAAATGAAATTTTAATATAATCTCACCGAGGTTGGTGCTAATTGGATATATTAATTTATTATGACTTTTTTGGTTAGAAGAATGCAAACAACTCATTAATTTCTTTTGTATGAAGTTGTTTTAGACAAAGTCCCAGAACCTTCCAGCTATATGTAAATTCTTGGCCATATTGGTGGATACTTAGTCGTGAACCTACAGAAGACTGTGAAAAGACCAGATAACTTATTTTATTTATTTTACTGAAATTCAAACTCTAAAATCAAGTGGAAGTACTGAAAACTTCTTATATTTTGTAGATATGATTCTGTAAGCTTCTCAGCCGTCAATACATCAGTAGTATCAACCTCTTTGATTGTTGCAATGAGACAGGGTTAACTATATTCCTTTGCTTACATAGCTGTTTAATTTCCAGTACAGTGCATTTTTGCTTTCAAGCAAGCTGCTTGAAATATGGTTTTGTGCACTTCGTTACTACAAGACACTTTGGACCAGGAGTAATCTTGAAGTTCTCTCATATCATCTAAATTTGATCATTTCTTGCCATGGTTTATGCATGGACAACGTGGCCTTTATGCGACCATCAGGAGTGGGGTGGAAAGCTCATCTAGATTCAAAGGGACTGTTCGATACTGAGTCTAGAGAGGACTTTGCTGCTGCTATTTGGTGTCGGTTATTGTGTGGTATGTATAGTGTGGAAATGCAAAGCTTTGGTAACACTGGCCTTTTTTTTTTGATTCCCAGTTTAAAGCTAGAAATATCGCAGTGGTTTGTTATGTATTCATTCACCTTTAAAACCTTACGCAGTGGCCAGCCACCTCAAATTACAGTTGCTACATAACTCTTGATTTCAGTGTTTTCTCTTGAGCAGTGTTTATTATACAGTATTGCACAGTGCTACAAGTGTCTCTATTACATTTTGTAAGTGAATTTGCTGCTTGTGAAAGCAAAATTCCAAAAGTACCTGTTCCAACCAGGAATGACACTGATACTATGCCATGATACTTGAAAAGGCCCCAAAAAGTTTCCCCTTTCCTTTACCTATGAAAATATAGCCATAAACATTAGCTCCCAGGTTTCTTTGGTTGTCGTATGGTATGGAACATCCACAGTAGACAACAGAAGCAGTATTAAGGCAACAGAGGAGTATTTTAATAATAATTTTGAGTATCAGTTTCCTAAAAATTAATATAATTAATTCTTTAATATTATTAATATTAATGAACACAAGAGTCTAACTAATGGTAGTTATTACATATATACATATGAAATTCTAAGATACAAATTATTCTATTTTGCAATCTATCCTCAAACATCAGTCTATACAGAACTCCATTGTAATGCAACTGGCAATAACCATATTTTCACAACAGTAACTTGCATCTTACATGGAAAGTATGGGACATACCAGTGACGTACTCAGATAACTCACGTGATTAAATTGTCCACACCCCTCTGATAATGAGACAAAGGAGCTGCTGAGAGGGAAGAGATGAAGAATAAACTGATTTCTTATCTACACTGGATAGAATGACACTGTCTGGATGTTAGTGGTACTTATTTTTTTTTTTTACAGAAAAATTTTCTATATGTAAAATTTCTGTGGTTTGTACGGCTTTGTTCATTTAGCAACATTTTTACTGCCTTTTAGTCCTTTTTGAATGGAGCCAAATGGCTTAAGCAGAATTTCATGTTCAGGTATATAATTGCTCAGAAACAATGTATTTCTCGAGAATTTTAATGCAGCAGAGGCATAGGCAAGGAATCAGATGTCTCTACCTAAATACCTGCTACGTAATGCAATTTCTGGAAAGGGGAAATAAATTGGGAAAAAGAAAGGAGCATTCTCTTTCTCTATGAGAGACAATTAACTTAGTGTGAATGCTAGTTATCCACATTCACTTTTGGAATGGCTGATTCATTATTGCACTGATTGACATATGTCGGTCAACAGTAATTTCTCTGAGAGAAGGATGGTAAGCTGGGGAGGTCACTAAGTTGGAGCAATATTTAAGGTATTTTTATTGCCTGAAATGGAACTGGTGCACAGACCTCAAGGAGATTTAAAAAGTCCCACTCCCAAGCACTGTCTTAACTTCCCAAATCAGTAAGCACCTGAATGTTGAGGTTCAGACTGCTGTATCAAACACAGCAGAGACATCTGTCTGTGCTCTGACGTGCCATGAATAAGTAGCAAAATAGAGAAGATGGCTCCAACTTTGTCTGAATCATTGTGGTACGCTTAGAACTAGTGTTAGGTATTGAGTAACACTAAGATAGTTAAAGAAAGTTGTGTAGAGGGCTTTAGCTTCTTCCTGAAATGTAAAATACCAATGATAATAGGGGGCTGATTCCCAGTTTCATAGAGCTGTTGTCAGGTTAATATGTTTAACAACCCTGTGGGTATGTTAAACATGTTAGTGTCCTAATAAGATGTTATTGAGACTGCAGCAGTGATCTCTTAGATCTTTTTGTTTGAATCTTAATTGTTTTATTTCTGAAGCTCACATTGATAAGAAAACTCTGCCCGTATAATTTTCATTTCTCAAGTCAGATTTCATCTGCTTTTACTTGCAGAACATGCCCATAGACATGTAGAGACACACAGAAGAATGGTAAGACTTAGAATTTTAGAAAGAAAGATGGTCTTTTAACTCTTCAACTCCTTGTAGCCCTCCAAACAAAAAACAGAAAACGATGAAATACAGCTAAATATGCAGACTCTAGCTGGCAGTAGCATTTGTAGTTGGTTGCTGTTAATATACCAGGAATGTGTTTAGTTTTCTGGTTTGGTAAGGTTTTACTGAATTGCATAAGCCCCGGTTGGTATTTGCTTTTCCTCCTGCTCATTACTCTCTGGCTTTATTGCGACTTGCCTCTTTGTCTTTAATAGGTACTATTGGACATTGGTCTTGTAGCATATTGTTCTTGCTGCTTCCTTCTGGCAGTGTTTGGAACACAATTTAGCCTTTCCCCCCCGCCTTGTATTCCACTAGTGAAATGAGCCATGTAGGGAGATGGCATGAGAAAGAGTTTGATGGATAGAAGTAGGGAAAAAAAAAATCCTTATGGTTGCTTGAGCTCTTCTTGCATGACAGGGATTCACCTTTCTGCTAAATCAGACTTGACTGAACACTTGCAACAGGCTGTGAATGCCCTGATGTTTGACAGCTCCTGTTTCAGGTTTCCTACATGAGAGCGTGATTCACTATGAACTGATCCACCCCTGAAATTGAATCTTAAAGCTTTCTGCAAGTACTATGCTACACTCTCATCATGCGGGAGGGGAACCGTCTGTTGCTCATTCTGACTGTGAAATGAGCCAGTGCTATATGATTACCTTTCAGTTTGACTCTGGGAAGTAACTTGAACCTCATCAGATTATGAGTTGCTTGGTTTCCCTGTGTAGGTGTGCGCTCTTTTCACAGGCTCTCTGAAGTGTTGCTGTAATTGCTGATATGTGTTGATTTTTCTTTTCACATGACACCATATGCTGCATTGAGAGATGTGTTCATAACTTGTTTCACACAGGCTAAGTCCTGGATCACACGCACATTGTGTTGCTGCAATTTCCTTTGACAGCCAAGAAAGCCTGTTACAGTTGTGGACTTGTTAAAAGGCAGACATCCTGTGAAAACCAGTAGACAGTCTATGTAGCCTAAACAAAGGTGGAATAATATACCAAATGTGTAAATGAATTTATGATAGCTTCATGTTTGTGTCAGTTCACACAATGAAATAATAAAGGTTCTCACAAAACCGGAATTAAAAAATGCTTTAGGTGAAATGTTTTCATTTTCTTGGAAAGAAAGGGAAAAGAAGGGAAAGGGAATGAAATGATATAGTAGTGGTAGTGGGAAACAATTATTTCTTCCATGAAAAGAAGTATAAAAAACCTCCTAAACCAAAAAAAATTCTCATAAATTTGAGTGTTTATGGATAAGAATACCCAAAATGACAGGTAAGCCTTAGAAAAACAGTTTTTGGAAATGATTCCTGTTCAAAATTTTAAGTCAGATTCAATCAGTAGGGTGAGAGTTCTGTTTGTGACAGCTCAGAGTGTGTCTGTCTCTGCTGCAGTTTTAGAGAAAAACAAAGGGCATGTCCAAGGCCAGCGACTGTCAGAGGTGGGACCTGAGGCTAAAGTTATATCCATTCTGACAATACTCACATCCCTATAGCTCTCCTGCATTCTACCATTCTCTTCATCATTGTGTAGACACAAGCTGTTTTCTTTAAGTCAGGTCAATACCTTGGTCATTATCAAAACGACTTGATGAGCCAGAAAGTCATTTTACAATGCTTTTTCAAACTTAGAGAAATAAATTCAATAAAAGTGCCTCAAATCTTTTGGGAGAAGTGACAGTCTAATCATTTAAGCAACATGTTCATTATGAAAGCCCAGAACATGTCTCACTGGGGGCAAGGGTGATATATTTGGTTATTGAGCTTTCTTTTCTTCATGGATTTAGTCGATACTTGTATAGGCAGAATGAAAGTGTCCATTATTGTGAGACTTACTATGTAACCTGGGTGTGTGTGATAAGAGTATACTTACTAGTGGAAGTGATGTTGATATGATTGCCATATATGCCGTGGTAATTTTCTCTGCTTGGGGTTTTCGTTTCCTTAAATTCACAGAAAACTCAATTTTTTGTGAGGTATGAATAAAAACATTAGTAAGCACAATTGGCTAAGTTCTTTTCAGTTATTTAGTGTAATTACCATGCTTTTTCCTTTTGAGTATTTCAGAGTGATGCAGGTAGAGATGGTGACAAGAAACTCTGTTCCACTTAGGTACAACATTGATGACTGTGGGGAGTGACGTATGGCAGTGTAAAAATGAATATAGTGCTTGTGCTGTTTACTTGTTAGGGTTGTTAAGCCATTATATTTTCCACTGAAACAATCTTTTTAGGCAGTTTAAAGCTGGGACTCCACTTCCCGAAATTCTTGTTCTGGTGGCCTGATTCATCTTGTCTTTTAATCTCCAAAACTCCAGCTCATTCCAGTGTCCTCACTTCTGAAACAGCTGAAAAAGTCAGGGCCAGTCCGAGTCTCCTCTGCAGAGTGTGGCTGTAGAGCACAGGACTGATTCCTTCTTCTTGCTCCTTCTCTGAAGAGAGCCTTTTTGTGCATCTCAAGTGCAGTAAGGGAGAGAAAGGCCATTCTGTTTTGCGAAGAATTTTGCTACTTCAAATCTTTTTTCGTTCTGATACAAAGTTAAAGCTCCAGCTTCTGAAATTCTCTGTGAAATTCCCTCTGCTGCCTGTGGCTAGGAATAGATCACAAGGCTGATTGGTAGGGAGATGCGGGTCCTGGATGTCAGTTTGCTGAAGTGACCATTGGAGAAGGCCTCCAGGCAGCCTCGAGGAGGGAGGTGCCTTTTGGCATTTCCCATTACTTTCTTAGAAGGACAGTGAATGCTCAGTGAATGAGGGTTGGAGCAAAGGTGACTGAGGACATTCTCTGTCCCCTCCTCCTCCACTCCCCATAAGGGGAGTACCCAGATGTCTCAACTGAAAAGGGGTTGTGGTGCAAGATTCCCAGTCACAGTGGGAGAGGAGGCCAGAGGTCTGGGGTTAGCTGCAGCATGTACTGGCCCCACAACTTTGAGGTAGCGTCAGATTAATAGCAGTCATCTTGCATGCAGGTACTACATGGGTGCAATTTTGTTTCTGCAAAGTGAGGCTGTTTTCCCAAACTGCCATTTTCTTCTCATGGAAGGTATTGTTTATAGAGATAGTACTTTGTTCTTTATTAATTTCTTGCAATACCGTCCTGTGATAACTTAAGGCTGCCGCCTTCATGAGTAAACCAGTTCATTATTGACTTCCAAAAGTTGCAGGTAGGGAATGCCAATGGTCTTCCATTGCCTTGTCCTTTTAGTGAACTTCTTGAAGTTACTAATTTCGCAGTAGCAATATAGATAGTCACGATGGAGTTGTTTCTGACATGTTTCTGGTGATTTCTGGCATGAGGTAAACGTTAAGGCCAGGTATGAATTGTCTTGTAAAATAAGAAAAGTCTTTTTAGGCATAATATGTGGTTAGCTCTTTACTTCCTAGGCATGTATATCATGAAATATCTGTAGATACTGTAGCGTATGTACCAGCTAGCCTATATCTGTTATAACACCTGATAAATTCAAGGGCATCTAATCTAAAATTATGTTCATCTGAAAGTTTATTCAAAATTCTTTTCAGAAGAAATGCAATCTTACCACAAGAATTAAACAACTGACTTTCAGCTCCCTGAGAAAAATGTTGTGCTTCCAAGAATCTTACATAATGAAAAGCAGAACTTAATTGCATACTAATGTCACATGAAGAAATTCTGATTAAAAATCATAGAAGTTTAGGTGTAGAAAGTGTGGACAGAAGTCAAACTCTTTACTCACAGGACTTCTGATATCTAGTGCCATTGTACTTCTCATAGCAGATTTATCATCTGCTAGATAATACTGCGTTCAGGGCTTTTCTAGTGCTTTTTCTAGTGCTCGATTTATCAAAGAGACTGGCACTGAATTATTTTGTATTTTATCCCAAGTACCATGAGGGTAAAAGAGACAAGGTTTCTGTCATGGACTGACTACTGTGAAATCATAATTCATGACTCTGCTCATTGGGTTTGTTTTTTTTTCCTGGAATTTTTTGTGTTCTCTCTCTCAGCTCATATATTTTTAAACATTTAATCAGTTCCTTCAGAGGAAAGCCACCATGTTTTCATCTGGGCTTTCTGTATGACCTCTGGCAGTCACTTAGCTCTTCTGTTCCTTGGTTTAATTACATGTAGAAAGTGGAGATAATTACCCCCATTGAGAGATATTTTAAGAAATAAATAACAAATAAAAAAGTTTCAAGGGGTTAGCAGGGTGAGTCTGAAGGGGGCCAGCCTGCTGATTGATGAAAAAACCAAGAAACGACCCTGCCGGATTGCCAGCTGTGCAGCTTCACTTGTGGTTTACTGAACTTTCCAGCTTGAACAGAAGATCATGAACATATGAAACCATGAATGGATTTTGAATCGTGTCTCAAATATTCCTCTCAGCTTCTGCTGACGCTGCATATGGAGGATCTAGTCACTAGTTCCATCTACGGTGTTTTGTAAGTTTGTTACAAAAAGGGGACACTTCTGCTTTCTGTTTATTCACTATGCATGAATCAATCAGGAACCATAGTAAAACAGTCTGAGCTTATCATTTCCCCTTATGTTTAAGCCAAAGAGTGATTCAGTTGGATTAATTTGGCTTACATTTAATTAGAAGTTACCACCATATTTGCATTTCTAAGATAGGCTTGTGTTGACTTTGCTGCCTGAATTACTGGCAGTAGGAGTAGAAGAGAAATTGAAAGCAATGATGGGACTGTAATTTGCTATGCGGTGGCCTTTTGCCATTTGTGTACCTGGGCAAAAACAAGACAGTATTTATGGCTCTAAAGTATTCCTGAGAAAGCGAAGAGCTGTTGACTTTGCAGAAATAAGAGGCTTTTTTTAGCATTTAGTTAGTACAGCCATTAACAGATTGGCAAAATGTAAATGATTGTTTTAATCCTGCTACACATTTTATTTGGCTGATCTCATGTATTTCATACTAACATTGATTTTAAACATGAATATAAGGAGTCAGCTCCTTCCAGATCACTTCAGCCAGTACCTTGTACAGGCAAAGACATATACAGTAAGGACTAGAAGAAACCAGGCTAGATACTGATTTTTGACTCTGTCTTCATTCCTAATGATTGAATAAGAAGAAATATGTGAAAAATTCTACTTCTGAGTTGTTATTATGAAATATTTCTCAAGAGAGCACAAGAAAAAAATACCAAATTTTATTTAAGATAAGGTTTATTTATATCTTTCTTTTAACAAATAATATAGAACAGCTGTTCTCAGATAGCAGCCCAACTTTAGAGATTCTGTCCGAGAATAGAATGTGTGGGGTAAAGGGAACATTCTGGGTGCCATTTCCAAAATGAGCACTACCTTTTGAAACCCAAGGTTCAAGGACCAGTTACAGTGTTCAAACTTTGTGAAAGCACTATATGACTAATATGCTTAGAAGGTCCAGACGTATGAACTTAAATTGCCTCTCTTGCCCTTGCAAAGTAGATGCTGCCACTATTTGATTGAATGTTCTTCTGTTCTTCTTCCTAGACTTTTCAGTGATGGCATTTATTTAAGCTATTCAATGATTCCCCCAAGCCATGAGAGATGAGATAGCTTTGCTAAGTTTATAGGACTTTATTTGAGAGGACTTCTGCTGGAGGTCCTAGTGGCTATGCTTACTGCTTCAGTTGTACCTCTTCGAAAGTGACTTGGAAAGTGGAGACACCTGTGGCTAGTCATCTGAGAGGTGAGGATAGTTTTCGAACTCTCCATGTTTCCTAATGTGTAATGAACCCTGTTCAGAAGTGTAGCTACAACATTTGACAGTCAACTGGAATGCACATGGTGCATGGAGTTTGGTGATCTTCTGGAGTTCCTTGAAAAAATGTGAGTAGTAAGAAGAAAGCCTGCCTAAGGTAAGAGCTAGTGTTCAAGGAGATGAAAGTGATCTACTGGTGTTTTCTATGCTACTTTCCAGAAAACTGAGAGTGACTTGTGGTTTGAAACATGACCAGAAATGAACCACTTCTTCCTTGTGCTCCTGAGTGAATCTATCATTTTTTGGGTCTCAAGGAGAATGTGCAGAAAGGTCTATGCTGCATATCAGATCTCCAAAGCTGTGTACCTGGCTATGGGGAGAACTGGTGAGAATTTCCACTGTTCTACGCTGTAGAGAAATCAGGAGGAAGTGTAGCCGGCAGTGAAAGACTGCAGCCTTAAGGATAACTGCATGTGTTGGCTGGGCTGAGAGGAGAGGTTCCTCCCATAATGGCTTGACTATTGCTCATCAGCCAGGGGAGGTTGAGTGCATTGTGCGGGCAGGAAGACTGACCTGCTGGCTGGTTGTTTTGATGGGGAGTATAATGCAGTAGCCACTTAGTTTTGTTGAGGTTTATCTAGGTGAGGCTCTGCATGCTATATCTGGCCAAGTACCTTTACAGTTGTATCAGTTTGTATTAAAATAGTATACCCTTTTTTTCAGCCACTAGTTGTGCTTTTAAAGAATTCCCTCGTAACCACGTCCCTATGGTATAAGTCAAGCCTTTTGAATCCTGAG
Organism: Bucorvus abyssinicus; assembly: GCA_009769605.1. NCBI lineage: Eukaryota > Metazoa > Chordata > Aves > Bucerotiformes > Bucorvidae > Bucorvus > Bucorvus abyssinicus. The sequence goes on from CM020026.1 coordinate 33,264,883, forward strand.
CAGCCATTATGACACCTTGCCGCTTACTGTGACAGATTGCTTTCACGCACAAATTAAGCAAGTTACATAGCGTGGTGAATGGCGTGTTTTAATGCGAGTCTCCTGCTATATTGTCAGACAACAGTGCAGAATAGTAATTTACAAATTTCAAAAAGATTCTCCAAGTCTAAGTAAGGTAATAGTAAGTGTAGCATTCCCACAATATTTTTGGTTGAAATGTTGTTGATGATCCACCTGCGGTGGGTGGATGTGAACTTGTAATAAGATGTGATTGTTCTGTACTGATATGGAAACGACCTCTTCACAGAATAACAAGAAAATGTTTTTCATTATTTTTATTTATCTAAATAGAAAAATCTGTTTGTCTTGTGTTAGGATGTTGACTTAGTATTTAACATCTTGGAATATTTAAACATCTGATGTTCCTTCCTTAACATTTTATTAATGCTTTCATTATATGTTTTCTGAAGCATATTTATTTTTACCTATTTTTAACCTGCACAGGCATTTACAGGATTTTGGTTATACATTTTAGCAAAACAACCTGAACTTCAGCAGCACCTCTGAAACCTGCAGTAGGTAATTGGTAAATTGAAATTACTTTACCAGTGTGTATTTTATAATGTATCTACACTGATTTTGTTTAAAGTTAATTCTATGTGGATTTAGATTTATAAGCCCCTGGCAGCTGCTGTGTTGTCATATTCATTTTTTCTTCTTTATTAGTATAGTTACTATTTTAACATTTTAAGTTCATTAAAATGCAAGTTTAAATTGCCTGTTGGTCACTGTGGTTGCTGTGCAAATAAACAATTGGTTCTTTTCCCCATCCCCTCCCTCTCTACCTTCCAAGCTCTAAGTCCAGCTATGTGAACTCCAAGTATATGTTGTTTCGTTCTATTTTCCTGCTTAACATAAGAGTATTTTCCATGCCTAAGTTGACTGAAAAGCTTATGAGTATGATCAGAAGTCTGTACTGCCGTTTTATCTGCCTATTTGACTTGCTCTCAATGATTTCTTTGGTGGAAGAGGGTGTAGGAATTTAAATGCTTTCCATTTTCAGGCTAGATTTGTGAAATAAAGAATCGCTTTCCTTTCCTGTGGCACCTTTGATTTGGGAAGGCTCTTTCAAGGACAAGAGTTGACAAAAGTTTTTTAAAATGTCTGTTTATTTATCTTGGTTCACACACCAGCTCCCCAGATCTACAACTCTCCATGGAAGTATTGGATGTTGGGCCTCTAGGAGATGAAAAAGCTGATATTTTTGAAGAAATTGCAATGATCTTTTTGAGTGGAAGCTTTCCCTTTTGCTGCAGTCATGCTTGACTTTTAATGGTCATGTAATGAGCAATTTAATGCTGACAGAGTCAGATTTGATGTGAGCTGCCTGTTTTGCTCTGGTTTAGGGAGTACACGTGTGCCTTGTGTGTTTTCTGTCTTGGAAAGGGTGACATGACCTAGAGAACTGAAGCATGCCTTGAAACTTGCCAAGAAGCAAAGCAGGGCAGACATGCCATTCAGGTATCCTGCTGGAGACAGCCACACTTGGGCTGTGTTTGAATCATTACAAAGGCTTAGCTGGGAAGCCTGTGGCTTTTAATGCCATTTCATGGTAGTAAAACTTGTTGTCCGACCAGCTAAAAGAGATGGTGTTTTAATAGAATAAGCATTTGATTAATGAAACAATGTGTACTGTACAGAAGAAATGATCATAAAAAGCTGCTTTTTAACTGCTTAAAGTACTTTTTGCAGCTTGGAACCTTTTATCGCCTTGTAAATCGCCCCTTGAGATGAATAGTTGAAGTTAGACAAGGCACACTTCCATTACCAGCATATCCTCCTTCAGGTATTATTATAGAGCTTGGGTTGCAGCTGCTTCAAAACCGCCCTTCTCACCAACACATTTTTACATCTTGCTTTCATTATGCCAAGGGTGCATTCTGTGTTATTGCAGTGGCTTTGCTTTTAATAATGTTCTTGATCCAAACATTCAGACCTGAGGGAGGTCCACTATTTCTCCTTATGGTCACATTCCTTCTCTTGCAATGTGGTGACCAATTTTTGACACTTTTCTTCTATTTTATAGGTAATCTTCAAAGGTGCTGGTTAACAAAGACTTAAACTTACTCAGGAGGAGAGGAAGATGCATAATAAAGCCTACTGTAACCTGAATATAGGAGAGAAATTAAAATTATGTCATTTTCATTATGGAGGATTGAAAACTTCTGATTGCTTTCAGTGGGAGTATAAGTAGGAAAATAAAAGACATGGCCCTAACAACAAACAGATGGCATTCCCTTTTCTGTGATTTTGTATACTTTTGAAGTTGTAAAGGAACCGCATAAGCAGTCATGCTTTCAATTATTTTCCCCACTTACAGAGGCAGGCACAAAATTTATTTGTTCTTTCTGACTGATTACTCCTCCATTCCAGTCCGTGTGAGCTCTAAATTCTCTTCTGCGAAAGAAAGAGAGATAAACTTCAGAAATTTCTTGGCCTCAAAACCAAAGGAAATATTTGACTAAGTTTAAGTTCTCTTTTTGCTAACCTCTCTCTTATTTTGCCCATCTTAGGAGTTAAAATGGAGGCTGCAATGATAGGACTTCAGTTTAGTAGAAGTGAGCACCCAGAAACTCTGCTTTTCTATAAGGGACATCTCTCCAAAAAAAGAATGGAAGAGCTTTGCAATTTCTTTTTCTTTACTGGTATAAAATGAGCAGCCAGGTTTAATCCTTTCCTTTCTCCACAATAGTTGTAATAAATCTGTTATCTCATGTTGCTACTAATCTGAAAGCATAGCCTTATAAATAGAGAATATGGTAAATCCCATAAAGACTCTAAAATGGAAACACAATGCAATGTCAAAGCGGTCAATATTAAAATCATACATTCCCAGTATGGCTTCAAAATAGCTGTTTTGTTTCATAGTAATGATAAGCTTAGAAACAAGAGTATTTTATGTTTCCTTATACTTTCATGGAAGGGTCTCAGAGCACTTTACAGTTGTAAATTAAGCAGTGTTATAGATGGTAGAAGGAAGTCACCTTTTTGTAGACAGAGAAACAAAAATATGGAGGGGGGAATATAATGTAACCCATATTAGAGGTGGAAGTAGGAAGACAGACACAATTTTTTGATTCATGCATCTAGGTTCTATGAGCTTGATAGTCATCTCTCACAATACATATTTTAATGTAGTTTCAGAAACTATGCTGCAACTACCTATGCTGTTATAAATCAGTGGTCATGGAAAAGGAAATGAGATATTTCTCTTGAGTTAGATTTCTGACTCTGCTATTGATTTGCTAGGTACCTATGTCTTAACATAGCTCTGTAGTTTACTTGTCCTTTGTAAACTTGGGCACTGATATCCTTGGAAGAACTAGATAAATGCAAACAGGTTTCTTTCTCTGCTGAATATACTAGCTGATAGGTGTCACATCTCTGTGTGCAGGTTCTTCTCCTTCGTCATGCTCCAGGAATGATGATTAAGAGCTGCATTCTGTCATTTCAGAAACCGATGGGAGTTTTACAGCAACTTTCATTGGCTTTTTTTCAGACTCTCAGGTTACGATGAGATAAGAAACAGCTATGGATATCCTGTACAGGACTGTTTGTAAAAATTATTACAGGAAGGCTCTGCAACATGCAGAGTGATCTGATTTCTTTTTTGCGGACACCAGGGGTGGTGCTAATCTGCATATATTTATGAATATTTTTACATTTTAGCTTGCTACTGTAGGCCTTGGCATGGCAACTCATCCTTGTCCTAGGATGTCTAGGTTAGGTCTGATGAATCCCAGACTCACAGAATGGTAGGGTTTGGAAGGGAGATCATCTAGTCCAACCCTGGAATTTTGCCTTTTCATGTCATATAAAAGAAGACTTGAATGACTGGCTCAGATGTAGTCTTCTACTCTGTATGCCTCCAAAGTTAGATTACTCCAGCCAGCTTCACTCCTGGATGACATAGTTTACTTTTGGAAAACTGTTTTATCTATAGGTCTTGGCCAGAGGAGTTAGAATCCCTTTTCCCTCCTTTTAGTGAATTTACCTTAGCTGAAGTTCCAGTGCAAAACCTTTGATAAAACATATTAAGTCTATACCAAGCATTGTTTCCACAGAATGCAAAGAAAATTAGTTAAATCTGAACTGAATGACTATGTTCCCTGTGCTTTATAGCATTTATAATACTGCACTTTCACCAAGCAATGATTTAATAATCCAAGCAGGTCTGTTTGGGTTTTTTTTTCTTTTTTTTTTTTTTTTTTGTTTTATGTCAGCCTTTTGTGTGAAGAGCCACTGAAACCTCCCCTTTCTTTTCTGTTTTCCTGTTCTATTAATTTCCAGGGCACTGCATCCTTGATCTTAGAAATATTTCCAAGAAAAGCAATGTAACAGATTTCCCTGTAGTGAATCTTCAGTGAAAGCTTCCTGTCCTAGTCAATGATGGTTCCTAATTAGAAATAAAACAACCTGTTTCACTTTCATTAGTTTTTCAGCTCAGTGTTCTTGCTCTTCTCTTTATACATAGTGCACTCTATGAAGTTTTGTGTTTGATGATGACAAATTGTATTTCAGTGAAATGTTTGCTGTTTTTTCTGAAATGTAGCCCTATTCTTCAAGCTTCAAAAATAACTCCCCACATGCTTTTATACATTCTGTAGTCAGTTTGTGGTATTAATAATGTCGGATTTAGAAATGGTCCAAAGAGGCAAATATCATTTATGGAGGTAATGAGACTGGAATTTTGAAAAAGAATTTTAATTATTTGATTATCTTCGAAGAGAACTGAGGGACAAATTTTGTGTTAAAAAGGTTTTGCTAGAAAAAGAAGAATCAGAGGAAAGGATGACTAATGCTGCTTGCAGATTCAATGTTTTCCATTGTTTGATACTGCATGCATCACAAAGAGGTAAGATCTAAGCAATGGGTTTCCATTATGGTGCTGCAAACAATGTCATAGTCATAACATTTCTTTTCAAAGGAATGACAATAATTTGGCTATATCAAGAGGTAAAATACCACTACAAAACTTTTTTTGTTACTTTAAAATCCCTCTCATCAAGTACTGGGCATGCTAAGGACATTTGGATTTCTGTAATTGAGCAACAGGAATAGTGAAAAGAGGTAAAGAAATGGTATACGTCTATTACAAGACTGTTCAGGTTTTCCCTGTTGCAGCTGTAAGGTTGATATGAAAACACCTGATAGTTGTAATCTAAAAAGTCAATTACCTGTCTAGAGATGACAAAATTAATCTTGCACATCTGAATTAGCAAGCCATTTTGGACCTCAGATGGAAGTCTTCCTAAGTGGACAATGGATCAGGCATTTTGTACATTTTCCTCAGTTTCTTTAAATACCAGCAGAAAAAAATAATTTTTTTGTTTCCCGAGAGCATGAATAATCTTTATTGCTTGGGTCCGATGAGGAAAATATTAAACATATAATTTCAGGAATAACAAGAATGAAGAGAAACTTCCACAGTCACTGAGAGATAGATGGCCTTGGCCTCTGCTGGGTTCTCTGTATCCTCTTTGGAGCTACCTCACTCGTTTTGAAGCAGGTCCTGCTTTCTGATTATTCTTACACTGCTCATTCTTTTTTACCTTTCTTTTTGTCCCTTGGCTTTTCATATGACCCTTCCCAGCATTGACAGGTGAGAATTTTAAGGGAGTTGGGTGTTAAATTTGGAGGGCTTTGAACACCACGTTGCTGTGAACATCTCAATCTGTGATGTGTACTATAGTTCTGCATTTTTTCACACTTCTCATAACTCATTGGGATTATTGGTATATTTGCCCTTGTATGCAGCAGACACTTTACATATATTGAAGAGGCATAAAAATGTTAGAATTCAAATACCTCCTTTTGCTACTGCAGGAAATTTGAATGATGTTTAATATAAATGTTGAGTAATTGTTTTGTAAAGCAAAAATAATACATATTTCATGTTTTTGCTAGTGTATATAAAAGCAGATTGTGGTTAACAACTAACAGCCAGTGAATTAAGTGCTGTGATTTCTTTGGCTTCTCTGAGAACATGTATTTTCTTAGTAGCTGTCAGATGTTCATTTCATGCCCTTCTCTAGATTCTATACAGAAAAATAGTGGAACCAATTTAAAATAATTTTTTGGGGGAGGAAAAATATATATTGCATTTGAGTTGACAGCTCGTAGAATAAGTTTCAAGCTTATGGGATTCCAATGCCTGTAAAATAAAGAATTCATAGTGGAAATAACCATGGCTCCAGAAATGCTGCAGTCGTGTTGCTGGTAGGACTGTAACTAACTGAAAGATGTAAGATAATGCAGTGATACATTATTGTAAATGTACTGTGAACTTGTGACTATCTTGTGTTTGAAATCCTGTTATTGAAATCTGACAGTATTCAAGAAAATCATGGGATGTTTATTAGGAGATCTTTTTTTTTTCCCTCTTCATCGCCTAGTATTTTGGGATGTTCTTTTGAGCTAGAAATGATTGCTGTAGCTCCCCGAATGTCTGCAGAAAACCAGACAAATGAGTGTCTGGTAACTTTGGACTTGTAACTTTCTCATAAAAGAGAAGTTGCCTCTGATAGATACAACTCTACCAAGGTTGGGTGCAGCAGATTTAATTTGATCTTTCATGCACGGATTAAAAATATTGTTCTAGTTCCAGTTAGAACATTAGCACTTAAGTTTCAACACGAAAGGGGCTTTTTCATCATCCTGAACCACACAGTTCCAAACATTTTAACTCACAGCATTTTAGTATTTGCATTATCTTTTCCTGCTTGTGTATTTTTCACCAGTGACAGAGGATAAGATTTTATATGAGGAAAGATCTGCAGTAACATCAAGAAAAGGCTTCTTATTCCATATTACTGGAGACTGCAGAAGAAATTGGTGATGGCTAGAAAATGCATTAAAAATTATAGCATTTTCTGTTAGTGAGCATTTTTGCATATTTGGCTGATGCTGCTGTTTGCAAGGAGGCTTGCAGCATCAGTCTTGTTTTAACATTAAAGCCAAGGTTGTAAAGAGTTGTAAAAGTAAAAAGTAAAAAGATTCTCCAAGTATTCATGGACGTTAGGGGATGATTTTGCACAGGCTAAATGTAGGTTTAAAAATTCATCCGGTCTCTGTAAATAGAAGTAAGTACACAGATGGAAGATCAATTATTTGAAATGAAATAACATGACTAAGGCCACACGCTAAATTTATTTGGACCTCAAATAGCTCAGCTGACATCCATAATGGTGCTGAATTCTGGCAGCACTATCCAAAGAGCACAGCAGCATTCTGCAGTGGGCACAGCTTTATGCTTGAGGAGTTCACATAATAATCCTTGCTTTGATAGCGAGTTCATACTGTACTGGCTGCCCGAGGGGGCCGCTGTGTTCTGTTGTCACGAGCTGTGTAAGGCTGACTGATCAAAACTGCAAAGGTATTCTGAGCATTCGGCAGCGTGTTGTAAGACTGGAAGTGTCTTCAGTTATCTGGGCTGGTTGGTATTCTGCTCCTGTTGCGGTGCGATCAGCCAGAGGGGTGGGAAACACATGGAGGTGGCCAGCCAGTCTAAATACATTGACTGTCTAAAGCTTGCATATTGCAGAGTAGTGCTATATTTCACAGAATTTATTAAGCATTAAAATTCCAATATCTCAAGTCTGTGGAAAAGATTGTTCTCAGAGCTAAAACAGCACTGTATGAAGATTGCTTTCAGAATATGAAATGCTAATAATTTACCCCTGCCTAATTGTAATAGATCCCTTTGTCTGTGGGCTGTAATGTCTAGTCCCACTAATCAAAAATGGTTTATAGTAGAAGCATCAAATCTGTCACAGAAGTCATCAGTGTGATTGCATGGCTAAATTGTCAGGCCTGCAGAGAACTTTGTATGCACAAGTGGATGCTTGTGTGCTCTTAGCTTCTAAAGCCTCAGTCCAAAATCCTTTGTATTCAATGAAAGAGCCCTTGCCGCCTTCCGTGAGTGGTTAAAGAAAACACTCAATGTGTTTCTGATAAACTCTGTTCCCGGCAGAGGTGCCTATGACAATGGATCACTGAAAAGATTTGTCTCCGGCCTAAACAGAAAGTTTTCCATACACAAATTAAGGTCAGCTGTCTGGAGTTGTTTGTCTGTAGTTCTGTCTGACCAGAGTGTTACTTTATGTGACTGGGATGGTCTACAGCAAAAAGTAGAGCAATGGCAATAGGGGCAGGTCCGTAGAGCAGAGGAATTATCTTGAGGATCTGAGATTTATGCTATACACATTTCAGCAGTCTTAGATCGAATTACTTAAGCCTGTTCCACGGGTGAGAGTGCACTAGGTGTGCTCCTAGACTTCTGTCTCCTCATTTAGTTCAACTGGAAAGGATCCAAGTGCTTTCTCAGACCACTCTGTTGCACAGACTGAGGTATTATACATGGAGAAAGTGGGAGATACACGTGAAAAGCACATTCCTGATACCAAAACACTTCGATATATTCAGTGTTGCCTTGATTTGAATTGTTATGTGACTGAGCAAGTCAAGCCTCAAGATCAAAATCATTGATAAAATGTGGCACATAAGAAAATAGCTATTTGATTTACAGATTATGAAATCTTACTCAGAATTCTGAGAAAACGATTTCTGTAATAGTTTCAGAGTCTCTCAGTTAGTAGAGGATACATATATAGGTGCTGGCAACATGTTTGTAGGTGTACATATTCACATTTAAGTGAGAAATCTGAGGATGATGCCAGATAAGAATTGAATTTGTCTGGATATTGACTAGTAGTACTTGGGAGAAATTCAGTGTGTTTAGCTCTTGTACGGAACTATCAGTCATACTGCTTGTTTGTCTTTCTTCCTGACCTAAAAAAATTATGATCCCATTTCTCGGCTTCAATCTAATCTGATACTACTGGACATGTTTCAAAGATATTAAGTCCCTGCAAGTTCTGTGAAAATGTGATCTTGGTCAAAGGAAAGAGATGCTGTCTGAGCTGGGGGAAAACTACAACTGAGCCCTCATTAAACAACAGAGAATCCACACTGGAGTAAACCAGGAGTAGTTTTGACCTCGGACATTATTAGGCACCGGAAAATCCAACCAAACCTGACAAAATGGTCATCAGTTGTTTTGTTAAACATGAAAATCTAATTTACATTAAGGTTTTTGTTTTCATCTTTTACTGTGAACAACCAAAATTAAGAAGCTTTGTGTTACCAAGTACCACTAGGCTATCTGTTCTCATTGATTTAAATGAAACAAAGATTGTTGCATTCTACTCTTCTATAATTTCTAGCCTAATTTTATGGTTCATTGAAGTAAATACACAAGCGAAAGACACTGAAGCCATGTGTAAAGCACACTACCAGTAATCAGAATCTGCAGTGACATGGTCACTGAAATTTACTATTGCAAAATGATCCTGGATGATGCTATTGAAAGCTTGCTGTTTCTTTTATCTACCCATAGCAGCAATGCTCTTTTCAAAAGTGTTTAGTATCATCAGTGGTCACTTGACAGCTCTGCTCTGCGTGAATCTCAGAGTCAGTTTTAGGACAACAGGTTAAATGTTCATATTTGCACGAGTTATTGGATAGTGCCAGCTTTCCAGAACTCCTGCAGTCTGAAGAGGTTTACTTTCTACTTTGACACGAGGATTTCCGGCCACCAGAGCATTGATTTCATTTGGAAATGTCTCATTCAAGCATTCTTATTTCATTTCCCTAACAATTGTTGGCTGCTTTCCCTAAGTAATGAAAATACATATTCACCAAAAAATTTTAGTATGGAAATAATCATGACTTGTGGCTGGAATGACATGGGGTTTACAGCTTGATTTATTAAATGCTCTGAAATGTCAACTTAGAAAGCTGAAAAGAACATCTTCTGTATCTTACAAGATAGCATTAACAGTGTCTGCCCAGCTGGGGAAAATCATATGTTTGTAACAATGCAAGGTGCCTTCCCAAACACATACCTGTGTATTTCCTATCACAGTACAGGAACAGTTGAAGGGAATTTATCTCATTTTGCTTTTAGGCATAGATTCTCAAGATCTCAACTTTCCCACTCATTTATTGGAAGAGGTTACCATCTGTAAAGAAATTAGTTTTTCTTGTAAGTATTTTGATTTATAATTTCTTTATAAGCAGGTGGCTAAACAATTTCCTGGTTGCTTTATTTCAAAAAAATACGGTTCCTCACTTTGGTACCCATCTGATCATTATACCCAGGTCTGAATAGATTTATAAATCTGAAAAAGTTACAGCACTGCCCAATCCTTGGTATTAGTTTAGCATGGTTTAGACTGTGTGTCATAAACCTCTCTGATAATAAGCATCTAGTGGTCCTGATTCTGATCTAACTTATTGTGGTTTTGCACCAGCTCCCTGATTTGAGTAGAATAACTTCTGATTTATACCAGTATATCAGATTTAGGGTTTCTGTGGGTTATCTTAAATGAAAATGAAATTAATGGATACCAGTTCTGTCATGTTTGTTCAGAATACTACATGCAGAGTACTATTCTGTATTATAGAGTAAATTTTGTACGAAAATGGAAGAGTACAATTTCATTGTTTCTAGCAGAGAAATTTTGCTGAGCCTAGAATTTAATTTGGCTAATGTGGAAAGCAGTGTAAAATTTCAGATAATTCGTGGACATTAGAAATTCCTTCTGATACAGCATGTGTGCATGCCAGGGCATGCAGCTAAACTGACTTAAGCAAACACATAAAGCTACCAGCTTTATATATTCAAGTAGTTCTACAGAAGCTAGTGGTGCCATTTTTTATTAAGGGCTTCAGAAATATCACATTATACTCTCAGTAGTTGTAGGCAAGAAGTGTCATCTTCATTTTAGAGGAGAAAACTGATACAGATATTACAATTTTCTCAAGAGCAGAGAAGTCTCTTCTTTACTAAAAGTCCCTTCTTGATTAAGTAATGAGATGTTGCTAAATGTTCTTATTCACTGGATCAGTATGTTTTAAAGTTAAGTATTCTTTAAGCATTGTCCACTGTTTGCAAACATCAAGCCCACACATACATAGGAAAAAAACCCCTAAGGGCTGGACTGTACAGGGTGTCATAAAGAAGATGGCTTTCTAGAAGTCTGCCTTGGGTGGTAGAAGGATATATGCACTGGATGTAATGGTGCCTCCCTATCAAACAGCAGAAACTTATGGTTTATATATAGGATATCACAGCAACAGAAGGATAAACTAGGCATGTTGAGTCATTTTTGCTCTCCAGTGACAGTCAAGAGGACTAAATGTTGTACTCCAGAAAATATGAGTGTTTAAAATGTGAGTGCTACAGCCTGTAAAATCTTCACTGGACCAATTAAGTTATTCTTTAGTTAAAGAGGGAAAAGGAAGAGCTTAGATTTAGAATAGTTAAAACTTGATTAACTTGATAGATTTCTGTTTATCTTTAACCTACAGGACACTTGTTAGGTGAGAAATGTATTTTCTTCTTCCAATTTTAAAAATGCTGGTAGTGCCTATGTGAAGATAATTATGTTCACTTCATGTTTTATTCCATTTCATGGGTTGGAATATACTGGCAGTGGTGGGCCTTTGGTCAAGACACGTGTCTACAGGATGGATATTCCCAGATCTGTTGTTGATTCAGTGTCTCAGATCTTTGTATGCCTTATTTCTCCCTCATCTGTGAAATGGGGATAATAGAATAAAGATTTAAGAGTTCTGAGAATGCTAAAAATTGTTATGTAGCATATACAGTAAATACTGCACTCGTGTTCCAGATGCTGCTGCCCTTACACCTACTGAATATTCTCCATGGTCTGGAACAGTCATATTCAGATTTTGGGCAGTGTAACAAGAGTTTTTCTCACTGTAAAACGTGTTTTAAACTAACAAAGTCCCAATTTGGCCAATTATTTTATTCAGTTTAAATCAAGGGTTTAAACTGGCAAGACTATTTTGATTTTAAGTTTTGTTTAATTTACATATGATTTCTAAGACCACAGAGGTTAGTGATTTTGTATGGGTGAATAGAAACTTCTAGTTAGCAAAGTGATTAAAATCCAGATGCTACACTCTAAAATCTTCAGTGAAACAATGAGGTACTCATTAACTGAAGTGGGAGAATGATAGATAAAGATAAAATTTAAAATAGCTGAAACTTGATAGTCAGACGTTCGTGATTTGAAATCTCTTGATATGAATTCAGATAGAAGTTTGGTGTTTTATCTACAAGTGTAAATGATAGATAAGCATGTTTTTATCAGTGAATTTTGCTTACTTGCTTTCTGATGTCATCAAGTACTACTGCTTAAACAAATCTGTTACTATTAAAAGATAGATTGTAATCACAGCATCTACTCTACTGCCAACTTCCAAAGAAAGACATTAGAGATTCTTTCTCTTTTGTCTTTGAAATTTGTATTGTAGTAATGTCCACAGTCATACAGGGGTTATTTTTGAAGTTCATTTTTATTGAATTTAAGGTGGAAGATCGCTATAACCCCTGCTGCTATGCATTTATTTAAGAATTTCATTGTTTCTTTACAAAGATGTTTACAAGTGCTAATTACCACTTTGACAAATATAAGGACCACATACATTACCTGTGGTTCTAGTATGACTTGGGAGAACTGGGAAAATATTCCAAGTGTACTATATTCTGAGTGTTGAATTACATCAGATAATTACCACTGCACAGGTAATAGAATATTAAATAAATTAAATCAGACCTCTAATATTTGCATCATTCTGATGGAAGTATAAAAATCACAATTTTCCAAATTTATTTTAAATTATCTACCTGCAGGTTTTTGACTTGAAGACAACCCAGTTCTAACCAGATGTTTAAGTCAGTGGTGTTTTCCATTCAGGATGGAGAACTGGTCAAAGATAAAGCTGCTGTTGGCACAAATGGAAGAGTCTTGCCATGAGTATGATAATCCAAAAATAAAAAATTCTGACCAAATATGCTAGATAGAATTTGTCCAGAATTTGATGCATCTTTAGTAAGAGTCCATTTAAACAGCCTTTGGATATGTTAATGAACAAGGTTTTCCCCATATTTTGCTTGAATGTAAAATTTATAGTTTTCCTTTTCTTCCCCCCCCTAACCCTACATCCTATGGTAAGAACCACTGAATCAGAAACATGCATTTTTGTGTGAGGGCGGTGGTTTGTCTTGGCAAGCAGAGGTAAGCTTTTGCTGGCATACAAGTGGAAATTCTCTGATGAATTGTGATTCATGAAACGGCTTCTGGTTGAAAATTTCTTGCTGTTTTGCAAGATCATACAATTTTTTAATAAACTTTTCTTAGAAGTAATTCTAAGAAAATTCTAAGGGGTTTTTTTCAGATTTTTTTATTACCAAAAAAAAAAAAGACAGCAGTAATTATTGCTCTCTTTAGTATTCCAATGAGAAAAGCAAGTTTGAGTCCTCACCTTGTCTATCCTAGAGAACCTTGTTCTCTGCATTTTGGTTGAATGTCCTGACTGTCATGGTCACACCTATGATGTGGTCACTGATGTTCTCTAGCGAAAATGCAGGTGGTCTGAGTTTCATGCAAAAAGAGAATGGGAAAATCTCTGAGGTCGCAGAAAGCTCCCAGAGGGCCTCCAGGCCTCCTGATTAAGCAGGGCAGTTCATAGGCTGGTGAATACCACCCTAATGAGTGATCAGCCCATGGAGCCCACTCCTTCCCCATCTTTGCTGCAGTTGTTAGAACGCAAGTAAAAGGACCAAGAGAGCAAGAAAGCCTGTGACACTGGAGAATGTTGAAATTCAAAGGGATGTTGTAATCTTTGCTTTTCTCATCCTTTCCTTTCTTCTAAAGCAGAAAGATGGAACATCCCCTCTGCATTTGTGAAGGCAGTTTGTCCCAGTCATATATTAATCAACCAATAGGGAGATCTTTCTTGCTCCTTTGTGTTTTCAAAGGTTGAAACATGCCCTGTATGCAGACACCAGAATAGTGGGTTTCAGTTAAAGGATTCTGGAACTGTATGGGTAAAGTTAGACCCATTTCTTCATAGTGCTATGATTCAGTTAAAAAAGCCAGGACTGGAAATGATGAGCATGTAGTAACGATTTCCACTAACTGCCCAATAAAAAGAAAGATCTGTATCATTTTTACATTAGTGAATCATAGGTTATCATAAAGAAAAACAATTGCATTAAAATCTTAGCTATTACATTTAGGAAATAATCTTGTGACAGAACTGGAGGAAACAGTAAAGATTTTGTGAAACAGTAAAGATTTTGTACAGTTCCTGGAAAATAGATTAGAGGTTTTTAAGATATACATTAAGGCACTTTTTATCAACCACAGCATATAATGTAGCAAGAGTATAAAGCTAACTAACATCCTGGGCATTATATAATTTGGAATCTGCTTCCTACTGCATAATTTCACACCACAAAGGGGAGTCAGGAGGGATTAATTCAGCCCCTTTAACTTAGACTTGAAAGGTTGTTACTGAGGTCCCCTGTCAGTCAGCCTCTCCTTATTCTTTACCTATGGGAGATAGCTGCAAGCAAAAAACACCTGGCTACCTTCCTTTCACAAGCCTGTAGACTTTTTGATGTGGCACCAATGTGTTCACATAAAATGGCATGTGGTAAGCAAACAAAGTCTAATGTGTCAGAAGCTGCTGTTCTTTGTTTTAGGTTATTAATGAGAAACGAGGGTAAAAAAAACCCACCCAAACAATCAACACTTCCATTCACTAAAAGTTGCTGTTAGCAGGGCTTGACCTGTTGGGTTGCTAGTCTCAATCAGCAATCTCACACTTACTGTTATTTCGGCTACTTAAAAACAAATTTATTTTTTAAAGAAGACTCATATAAAACTGTATAACTGTAAGTATTCATAGTATGTGTCATCCTTTAGGCTTCGATGTCATCATATTGATGAGAAATGGGCAATCAAGAGCTCCAGGGTGAGGTGTAGATGTAAGAGCTATCCCTAGTTGTATATTGTCAGGGATCTCTGTTCTATTTTGTAAGGAGCCAAGTACGGAGGTGAAGAGAATTTCTTCCTTGAGGAGGATAGACCACAGACTAGTATCAGCTCCATGTGTAGGTAAAAAAGGGCACAGAGTAGTAGAAACTTATTTACTCCCTGGTTGATTTACTTCTGAGTTAGGCAGAATCCTGAATCACAAAGTCATCTGAAAACACTTTTCACTGAAACAGCACGTATTTTGCTAAAACAAAAGGCCCGTAGACCCCGGTAGCATTAGTTTTACTGTTTGATTGTGAGGTCTACGCAAGTACTCTTAATAATCTGTGGTTTTGTTTTGCTTTTGGAAATAAGCAATTGTTTAGCTGGTAGTCCTATCAAATAACTACTACAAAAAGTAGGAAAATGAACTCGTTTTGGATGCATGTAATATTCAGGGGGCCTAGTTTTACCAAATAGCTTAATGTAAAACCTCTTTTTTCCCCAATACCCGTGACAAAGGCAGTAAAATAGTGAAGTCTGTTCTTCATCAATTTTACAGTACACTCATCACCATGCTATTGACTGTGCACTCAGCTAGCTAATCAGTGTATTGGAAAATTAATGCAGGCAGAGCACCGATTCAACAGACCTTGCTTGTTACATATGCATTTGGTCTGATTACTGAATTTGCAGAAGCAACTGGATTACTGTCTTCATGTGGGCAACAGGAGTTTGTAGAACATGGATATTACTATATATTTACTATCTCTGTGGCACTGCAGTTCTACTTGAAAAATGATGGCAAGGTATCAGACAACTTCAGCTGTTATGCAGAAAATTGAATTAATGAAGGAGACTGTTCTGCCTTATTGCTGCTGTGTTATTTCAGTTATTCTCTGTGAGAGCTTATTTTGAAACTTCACACATCTTTTGCACTTTATTACTATATTACTGTAGTACAAAGACATTCCAAGCTAAATACCTGGCCTGTCTGCCATCTGCCTAGTGAACATGCTAATAGACGTTTTCCTCTCCAGAGAACAAGGTGTAGGTGAGTATTACCCCCATTTTACTGATGAGAGCCTGAGGTGTAGCGTTGTGTCTGATAATTGTGCCTGGTTTCACTCGAAATCTGTCATACAACTAGAAAGGGAATCTGGATTTTCTGAGTCATTGTCCTGTTCTGTATTGACCGAATGTGGGGTTTTTTCCACATCATTCTGCAGTGATGCAGTTCCAGCTTCTGCTGTTACTTTGTCTGTCTCTGGAAACCTCTAGCCTTGCTCTTGCTCTTTTATAGCACTGGACCAGATCGGCTGTTTAAAATCTGGGATAGCAGACTGGGAAGGAGGGGAAAGATGCTCTCTCTGCAGGTGAGATGCATATCTTGGCCCGTGAAGGAACATATGTGAATGTGTCTCCATTAGTTATTGGTTCTTGTGCCTTTTATGAACAAGTCTGAAGTACTGGCCTTCTGTTTCCTCGCGTTTTTCCCCACTGAACTTATCAGAATCTGTCCTTCCTTATTTAGTCTTCAGCTTTCAAAAAAGGACTTAATCTAATGGTGGCAACAAAAGAGTTAAAAGTTTCTCTAAGAATTCTGAAACATTATATAATTATTTCTGCTGAAAGTAATATTTTGCATTTCACTTCAGACATTTTAATGCATAGTCTGTTGTATGTTGTACCATATGTTCTCTATAATTTCTGATTCGGTTCTTGGTTGCCTGGATGGTGGGACCCCCAAAAACTTCTATCAATAGCATTTCATCTTTGAGGGTGACCTCAGGCAAATAAGTTAATTGCAAGGGTATATAAACAACTATAACTTGGGAAACAGGCTCTTCCCTGCAAGTATTTAAAGACACGTAGATGTGCTGCTGAAGGATGTAGTTTAGGGACTCTGGCAGTGCAGGGTGAACAGTTGAACTCGATGATCTTAAAAGTCTCTTCCAACCAGATGATTCTGTGATTATACATTTATTAATAAAATTATCACTGACAGTTTTTTCTACACTTTTCCCTTAACTTGAACTGATACAGAGCTTCACTCAAAGTAGTACCAAAAGGAGGTCAAAAAGGCTCCTCCATGAAAATAATTTCTTTGTTTTTACTTACATATACTTTAAATGGTAATAGTGTAGATTCATTTGATTTATTGTATTCAGTTGCCAGTTAAACAACTTTAGAAGCTCCAAGCTTCAATTTGCTGCAGACCAACAAGTGGCCTAGAGACCATCTTCAGTGTGCATTTTAAAAAGTGTGCATTTAAAAAAGGCATTTTAATTCCTAAAGCAGCAAGGTAGAAATAATTGTAAAATAGCAAAAATATTTGTTAACAGGTGGTGGACACAGGCTTATTGAAAATGTATTTTTTAAGGCTACTGAAGCTGTGTTTTCTTTTCTGTCCCTTCATTCCCTAGTGTGGACTGCACATAAAAATAGTTTTCTTGCATGATTTCAAAGAAACCATATTCCAGAGAGTAGCTTTGTTTTGGCTGTGCATTGTGCCAGTTCTTTTACATTGTTTCCTATTATACCCTCAAGCATTGTCACTTGGTTCTTGCAATGTTAATTACCTCTACAAGATCCCTCTGGCCCTTCTTAAGAATATGAGTAATTTAAAATGCATTAAAATGACTTCCATCTTGTGTGCATATATTAAAAATAAATACACTTGACCCAGGAATTAATCAACAAAGAATTATGGAACAATGAAGTTAAATGGCTCTTTTTTTTTTTTCCCCCCAAGGCTGCATTGCGTATATTTTGCTCACAGTGAAACATTTTTCACAGCAACAACAGTCCCATACACTAAGGGTGTTTCCTGTTGATGGAAATGTAACAGTTTAGACTGAAGTGTTTTGGGTTTTTTTTTCCTCTCAATGTTATGCTTTGCTTCATGCAGGAACTCAGGTTGAGCCTGTGGAGGTGTAATACAAAAGCTCAGAGCAGACCGTCCTGTCTGATCCCCTAAATTGTATGTCTGTCTAACTGATGAATTTTAAGTATAAAGGATGAAGTCATGATTTATTTACTTGCCACCTTGACGAAAACTGCTCTGCACTCTCTCTTAGAATCATAGAATCCTTTAGGTTGGAAAACACCTTTAACATCATCAATTCCAACTTTTAACCCAGCACTGCCAGGTTCCCACTAAACCATGTACCACATCTACGTGTCTTTTAAATACTTCCAGGAGTAGTGACTCCACCACTTCGCTGGTCAGCTTGTTCCAATGCTTCACAACCCTTTTGGTGAAGAAATTTTTCCTAATGTCCAATCCAGACCTTCCCTGGTGTAATGTGAGGCCATTTCCTCTTGTCCTATCACTGTTACTTGGGAGAACAGACCAAACCCCACCTCACTGCACCCTCTTTTCTGGTAATTGTAGAGAGTGATAAGGTCTCCCCTCGATTTTCTTTTCTCCAGGCTAAATAACCCCAGTTCCCTCAGCTGCTCCTCATAAGGCTTGTACCCTAGACTCTTCACCAGCTTCACTGCCCTTCTTTGGATGTGCTCCAGCACCTCAACGTCCTTCTTGCAGTGAGGGGCCCAAAACAGGACAGAGTATACAAGGCGCAGCCTCACTAGTGCTGAGTACAAGGGGACAATCACTCCCCCAGTCCTGCTGGCCACGGCAGGAAGTTTAAATAACACTTGTTTAATTGGTTTACTGGTGAGCTGTACTAGGTCCCTGAGAAATTTTCCTGTGTATTATGGCACTGAGGAAGCTGGCAAAAGGATTACACCCTGGTCCTGTTTCCAGGCTCTGGTATAAGTGGTGCCTGTTTGAATATGTTACGGCATGGAAATGTTCTGCTTGATAGGCAATTACAGGAAGCAAAAATTAGATCATTTCTTGAAGCTGCTATAAATTACACTGGGGACAGAGGAGATGGTATGTGCACAGCTATTTGAAATTAAATTTCCCTTGCACTGAACTCCATCACCTATGTGCCTCCAATAACTCATCAAAGTGAGAGAGATATGTGTAAATTATGGTTTCTAAAAGACATGTGAGATTTGGTCCAACTTTGGGCCAATTTTTGCCCCTTTTAATGTGTCTCATTTTAAACATTCAGCAGCTTCGAACATTCTTGTTATGGAAGATTGCATGCAGGGTAACTGGAAATCATCCCATTTATTTCCATTTTCAGGTCTTGGCAACAATATTTCCCTTGATTCTCTCCTACCCACAAGATACCGCCTTCAGGAATAATAATTTTGTGGCTTCCACCAGCAGACACATACTTCCAATCTCTCATCTAAAATCACTGACTGACAGGTCTGACAGAAACAAATAGGAGGAGTGTTGAAAGACATTGTATTTGGATTTGCTTTAAAGTACTTTATCACCCTTTCTCCTCCCTTTTTATTTTTCATGGTTCAGCACCTTTTTCTATATAATCATTAGGATCACAACTTTCAGTTTACTGCGTATGTAGTCATGGGTCACTATACTAATATTATCACAGCTGGGGATATAATTTCATGTTACTTCCTTTGGAATATCATATGCTTTTGCTTTTTTTTTTTTTAATGCCCCTATCATATTCCTTTAATTCCTTTACAAAGGAATGTTTTTCAGTTTTCTTTCCTTTACAGTGTTGCAGAATATACCATCAACATGCCAAATAACTTCTAGATCTCTTGCTATTTTAATTCTCTTCTCAATTGGTGCACTTTTGTAGATGCCAATAGATCCCATCTGTGCGCCAGTTGAAATATTACGAATGACGCAGATTAAAACTACATGTTAGCAGAAATACCTGGGGAAACTTGGACAGATCTGCCTTTATAGTCCACTGGCTTCTCGTTCCAACCTGAAAGAAAGGGCAGCTGGGCAGACCGCAAAGATTCTTAGCCTCAGAATTTGCCCCCTCTTTAAATTGGCGCGGAGTTCAGATTTGGGAAGTGAGTTCACAATTGGTTGTCCATTTTTTACAGCTTTGTTGTTCCTGATCATAGCAAATCTTCCTAGGAAGATGATAATCTCATCTCTAAAATGAAGAACTTTTTCCATGTATTTGCTGATATAATTTATTAATGAAGGAAGTGCAATTGTATCAGAGATACTTTATGTTGAAATTAAACTCCAGAGGTAGATGTGAAGTGTAAACCAGTTACTCTGAGACTGAACTAGGTCAAGGAAATAGACCTTTTTTGTGCACAGCTGCCAAAATCCAGTAGTAGTAGTATCAGCTAATTACATAACACTTTTTTGCAACTGCTGGTGAAAGATCTTACCTGGAATTAAGGATTAGTATCTCCATTTTGCAGGAGGAGGAACCAAAGCAGAGAGCATTTAACTGGTTTCTTCAGGATGACAGAATAAATCAATAACAATAATTGAATGCAGGTGTCATCCAACACAGAGTTCTGGCCCTACATTACTGGGATTTCTGTGAAGATCTGCCGTAGAATCAAAAATGAGATCTTGTAATTTAGCGATGCTTGGAGGTAATAATGAGCTTAGTTCCACTGTGAGAGAAAGAAGAAAGGAGCTGGAATATGCACCTTGAGCCAGCACAAGAAGATTCTTTTTACTTTTGTGTTCATGGAGAAATTGCAGTTTTCTGATATGAGTGTCCATTTGGGAGTCCGTCTGTATGTTATGTCACACCTTGTTTCTCCTTGTTGTTCCTTCAGCAAAAGCCAGGAGATGCATGAAGGTCATGCTTGTGAGTTGTTGCAGTTCAAATTGCCAGCAATGAGCAAGTTGCACTCATGTATTTTTCATTGCTGTTACATTGATGGATTACCATCTGTTCCAAATGTGTGAAAAGGTTATTTCGGAAAGACACTTTTTTTTCTAGATGTTTAACAGTGCCAGGCATACCATATGTAATAAAATAAGTAATCTTTATCATCATCATCATCATCAGGCTGAATCTGTATGTTTGTGAGAGAAATAGGCTTGAATTGTGATTCAAAATAATGCGGTCCTTTCCCTGTGGCAGAGAGGAAGCTGCAGAGGAAGCTCTTGGGGAGCCTTGGTGGTTTGTTTTTCTTTCCTTCCTGCTTTGCTTCTGCTCTGATTGGAAGACCTGAGATGTCTTTGCACTTTCAATTTTCAGGATCATTTGGTGCTCAAAGTGTTAAAAGTTCAGTTCTAGAACCTAGAGGTGAGAAGCTAGGGAGATATAGCTGTGGGTTTCTGCTGTCCTGTCAAGATCAGATGGAAAGGGTATGAAATAGAAGAATAACCCAGTGAAACACTCCTTGAGGATGGAAAACCTGCTGAATTGGGGAAGTCTGTCTGCTCCATAGCAGCTTCCCTGTCAGCCTTCTCCATTTAAGGTGGCAGATTCAGGATGGAGTTTGACAGGTCAGCATGTGGTAAGGTTCTTAACACATTGTAACTGTGAAGAAAGGAAACTGAAAGTTTGCTGATGGTATAAGGAAGAAAGAAGCACAAAGTCTAGATAAGGATCAAAGTTAATATACTTACCAAATCTCTGAATCTCCTGAGAGTTCACCAGCCATTCAGCTGTCAGCATCTGCCTACACCCCTTTCTAGGAGCTTTTAATGACATAGATAGAAGTTACATTAACAAACATGGCAACGCTTAACCCTATGAGTATTCATAAGAAAGAAAATTCATTCTGGGAAGAAACTGTGGGAAACTATTTGGAGTATTTGGCTCTGTTGGAAAGTCAAAGGGAACAGGGTGTTTCACTTCCCGCAGTTGCTTTGATTCCCAAGAGGAACGGATACATTATTAGTAACCCACTTGCAAAAATCTGACATCAGAAGAATTTTTTTTTTTTAAATAGCAGTGCTATTTAAAAATAGCTCTATATAATAGCACCCTCCCTGAAATAGCAGGGAGGATGTGGAATCAGCAATTGCAGAAAGTGAGACCCTTATGCAATCAAATATTACTTAGTAGATAATGGGCATTTGTTTCCTCATTCTTTATGATGACATCTTTCTTTATGTCTTTTAGAAAACTACCTATTATAAACTAACTGTATATGGATTTGTGAATGGAGCTGGTATAGTTTGAATACAGCTATTATTCCAAAAATCTATTGTCATGAACTCATCACATGTATTGGTGGAATCAACAGAAAGGTGAAGCATAAGATGGACATACTTATGTAGGGAGACCCACTAAATACTCTGTCCTTTGTAACCAATTTCCACAACCTGCTTTGAAAAGCACGTTGGATATTCCTTCTGCTGTGCTTTCTAAGACAACAGGATTAAGTAGTCAAACATTTCTGTCTTGGTAAGCAAAGCACTTAAATTCAATGGTTAATGTTATGGAGAGAAATACTGAATCGGCCAGATTCACACCAGGATGTGCAGTACCTTGCTGGCCAGAGTATTTCTGTTGTCTCCAAGGTATTCTAGACTTTTCTGTGGTGATTGACATTAAAGCAGCACTGTAGAAAGAACTTTTGAGTATTCTGTTAATTTTAAAAAAAGAATTTTTAGGCTATAGAGAGATTCTGGGAATCTTGTTTGAATGGTTGTTTCCACAATCATTAATCTTAGGATCTGGGGGAAATTAACAATAATTAAAATATATCTTAAATCTGATGTATTGTTATTAGACTATGGTTGTGTATGTATATGTGTGGACATGCATGTTTGTGAGTTTAGCTGAGGATATCCTTAGCTAGACCTTTTAAAAAATTACTAGACCTTTTAAAAAATGTTAGTGATCAGAGTCTCCCATTTTAGTGTCCTGTTTTGGCACAGCAAATAAAAGCTGATGCTGACAGGTTCAGAGGATAATAAGGACTCTAGATCATAAACCATCAAATTCAAAGCTGAAATAAACTTCAAACGAGAAACCGCAACATAAAATAGTTAATTATTTTTAAAATACTTTAGAATCCCATAAAACTGTATAGAAGTTCCACGGAACAATATAGAAGTTTTTCTTCCTTTGCTAACAAAGATAAACATTTATATTTAGTTGCTTTGGCATTTTTGCAGGGCAGTTTGGGGCCATCTTATTAACTAAGATTTGCAGTCAATTATCTGCTTTATTGAGTATTTGTTTTCATTTGAGTGATCTTTGTACTGCTTGCTGGATAATTCTTAGATGGTGAGGAAACTCATTAGAGCTCTTAGTGTACCTGCTTTCTACAGTCTCACTCGTCTGAAACTGAAAAATCAAAACTAACGTGATCTGAATTTGATGGAGCTGTAAACCAGTGCAGCTACCTTTGCTTCATTAAAATGTGGAAAAGCATGTGCTTGTTTTCATTATAATTTATAATTACTTATTTTTTTTCCTGCTTGATGCAAATTGGAACTGGCCTTTATTCTGACATAGAAGTTACAGCATCAAATCAACAACTTTATTTTATCGCATGAAACAGATGGTGAAGATCACAGAGATTTCCAAGAAAAGACAATGTAATTTCAGTGCTAAACTACCCCTGCTGAAGGGCCTTACTTCCAGGAACTGATGGGGAATACGACTTTATGGTGTGTTTCTTGTTCAAATCTAGGCTTAGCTCACCAGAGGCTAGGAAAGATTGAATCTTTGCTTCATATTGTTGTCTAAAGTGTCAAAATCAAGCCACAGTGTAATCATTGGGATTTTTCATAGCTGATTTTAGTGGGTTTTCATTCACTCAGTTGTTTGTCCAATTTATTACCAAGTGAAAAGTGAAGAAATGAAATGATCAGATGGAAAATTCCTGAGTTATTGAAGCCAGTGACGAAGCTGTCCCTAATACACTAAGGATAGACTTCTGTGCTGCAGTGATGGGTCTTCAAAGGTATTTCTCATCCCAGGATGTTTTTTCCTGACATACATGTCCTGGGAAAGTGAGAATTACAAACTGTACAGTGGTTGATAGTAGAGGCATATTCTACTCTGGTCCTGGGAAAAAATTAGAATTGCATTTTAAGGAAAGGACCTAACTATTGCAAGTCCTCAACTGCTGTAGAGGACATGCAGGCAAAGACCATAAACTAAACATGCATTTTGTAAGATTTCTGCTCAGACAAGGGACCACTACGTGCTGCGGAAGAATCAGTTCAGAGTCAGGTGGGCACTTAGTCACCAGATGTTTTTCTTAGGTGCCCACCAGTCAGGTGCATTTATCAGTAACTGGTAAGAAACTGTCAAAATCTGTCAGGAAACTTGAAGATACCACTGCATCCACTGATGTCAGCCTGTATGCACCTGGGTAGAATACTGTTTGCAGCTTAGTGTGTCTGCAAATAATTATCCTGAGGAAAGGCAAGGTTGGTTTAGAAACTGCTCTGATGGAGTACTACTTTTGGTTTGTGATGCATCCTGTCTAACTGAAGTAGCGTGCTATTTTCAGTAAGCCAGAAGCAATATTGGATCATATAAATATAAAAATAAGAATGCAGAAAGAACCTCACAGTGGTCATTTGTGTGCTGGTGGCTCAGTTTTTGACGCTGTTCCAGCTCAACTATTTAATCAGAAACCTGCTGGAGCTCCTGCCAGTTCTCCTGCCTCACCTCCTCAGCAGGCTGCCTGTCACCACTTCACAGTGGAGGTTTCCAGGTTTCCAGGTCAATGGTTCTCAGTGGTTTGTCCATCACTTTCATATTGAGAGGTTGTAATAAATTGCCACAAATTTATAGACTGACTTAATCAGGATTTTCTGCTTTATATGTAATTTTTTGAAACAGAGTAGAAGTTTCTTTTTTTTTTTTTCATCTAATTATAATTAAGATTGGCTTTTGAAAGTCTGCTGGGGATCTTTCTACATTTGCATAAGTGCAACACCTTTAAGTGAATTTATTTGTCTAGTTTAGTGAGTGTGTCCAAGACTTTCCCCACATAGTTTGAATTTGTCCAACTTAACTTTAGGCAGTTAATTGCAATTTAGGAGCATCTACCTATCTCATTAAGTCCCCTATCTGGTTAGTACAGACAGAGTCAAAATAACATCTGAATTGCTTTCTGTATTTGGGTCCATTTCCCTGTAGCAGAGAAGAAGCCGGGAATGAGATTAAGTGACAAAAATTAGGAGGCATGGGTCTGTGCCTAAAATAAAATACCTGTGTTTGGATTTAGAGATTTGATTTTCCACTCTGCTGAGCACTCAAGTGGTTCACAGAGTTCTTGTTTTTCTGTTCTGACTAAATCAGACAAACATTTTCTTCTAGTTGCTTTGATATTTGCAGCAAAGCTGAGAAGAATGGGTGGCAGAATCACCACTTTGGAAAATCAGGATGCTGACCTCTTTTAAATGGTTCTAGAACCTTGGAAAATCTCTGATATAGTTGCAGTTGCTATGTGTAAAGAGGACCAGATTACATACAGGTGTGTATATGATCACATCACGTTGAGCTGTCATTTCTTTAACCATTTCTTTCAGTGGTAGGATTTTGTTAAATGAAGTGTGAAGTTGTTCTTAAAATGTATTTCCACCTTTTGCTTGACTTTACATGATGGAAATAAAAAGATAGCTTGTAGATATTTCTAATATAGGAGTGTTTTCTCTAGTCTTTGTTCACCTGTGAAGGTGACAGGGTTGCCAATTCCTTTACAAGTACCGGGACCAGTTTCTGTATCTGTTCATTTGGAAATGGAACATATTTAACAACAGGACTGTTGTGGGGAATGCAGGCAGAGATCCTATTTCAGGCCGTATATGCTCCTGAAATGTTCTTAAGTAATATGCAAAGTTTTAGGCAATATAGGATTGATTTGAAACTCCTTAAGTTGATGGGAGTTTTTCTGTTGCCTTAACTGCAAACAATTTCAGTGGCTGAATGATAGTGAGTCTGAAGTAATGGAAGAGTATGAACAAATCTGTCTGAAAACCAGTCTGAAATGTACATGCAGTCATTATTCATTCTGCTCTCATTCGTCATGGGCACTTTGCAGTAAATAACTTTTTTTTTTTTTTTGCTTTAGTGGGACTTCTCGTGAATGGGCTATTTAAATTGTATGAGGGCTGCTCTGAAAGTACTGCCTCCTATGTTATATTGGCCCATGACATCAGAGGTGGATGTTGGTGGTCTGGCAGTAGAGGTTGAACCTTCCCGCCAATATTCTGTTAGATTTTGTGGCCATGCGACAGACGGCAGCAGAGGGGCGGTCTGACAACATGGTGTCTGACACGGCAGTGAGTGTGAAGCAAAGGGGTGTAACTGAATTCCTCCATGCGGAAATAATGGCACCCAATGACACTCATCGATGCTGCTGAACGTTTATGGAGACCAAACAGCGGATGTGGCACAGTGAGGCGGTGGGTGGTGCGTGTCAGCAGTGGTGACAGTGACGGTGGATCCCCTCCGCTGGTGCAGGTTTTTAAAAGGAGCGTGGCACGCAGGCGCTTGTTCATCACTGGAGAAAATGCCCAGCCAGTGGTGGGGACTGTGTCAAAAAATAGTGTTTTGTGGTTGAGAATTTGATCTACCAAATAGTGTTAGTGTGCTCCCTGTGGCTGTTGTTGTTTCCATGGAAATACATAGGAGGCATTACTTTTGGAGCGACCTATGTAGAATCATGGCATCAGTTCTCTGCAAGTTACTACCAGATAACATCGTTGCATAGTTTCAAGACTGCTTTGAAGGAGACTGAAGCTTTGCAGAACCTAAAGGGAAGTGTAGTGTTAACTTCAGTGGGATCAGAAGTTTCTACTCTGTCCTTTAACTTTTGTAACAGCTATTCAGTTTATCAGTGATTTTGATGAAACTAATGACAGACCAGAATTCTAACAACTGGGTAGGCTATGTACATTAATATTGCTCTTTTATTTTGAGGAGAAATGATTAAGTCAATAATTTTTAAATTACTGGAGCTGCGGGGTCACCACAGTTAACTCCAAGGTCGCATGCTATAGATTTAAAATGGCCTGTTAGAAAAAAAAGAAAAAAACAACTAAGCCAGTCTCTTAAAAGAGTCTAACGCATTACACTGTAACCAAGTCCAAATACATGTACTTTTATGGGATAATTTCACAATAGGTACCATCTGCTTAATGTGTTCATAAAACAAAATATTAATTTCCTGGTAAATCAGTTGTAAACCAGAAGTATTATTATTATTGCAATAATTTTGGATAAGATAAATGTCTCAGTGGCTCAGAAGGTTAAAGTTTAGAATAAGAGCTGGCATTTACTTTTCTCTGCAATTTGGCTAAAATTAAATTGCCTGATCATGAATCCAAGTCATATTTTATCTTTCATTAAAATAGAAAAGAGCTGGAAGCAATCTGTGGACCACCAGGATGTCTGAAAGTTATTTTCCAGTTATAAAAATAAACTACCCTTGAATTTACTCACCATCTGTCAGTCTTCTCTTCCTACCAAGGAGCTGGATTTTCAGACAGGTTACTTGCAGTGGTAAGGAACAGCTGTAGAAAGCCAGGATACCAAGATTGCTCTAATTATATTAAGACACAGAGCAGCTTTTGGAAATATGCAAGGGTTCAGTTACAGTGTCTGGGGGGAGATTTAACGTTTTCAGGATTCTCAAGAATGCCCACATTGCCTACCGTGTCTGAACCTCAAAGGGTTCATTCAAAAGAGATGGAAATTAGCAGAGCGACCTTCCCTTGCTTAATTGTCCTATGCATCAGAACTGTGTGCAGGAGTGGAACCAGTATAGGTGAAGCGAGAGATGGTATTAGTCTTATTGATACTTGGTGGCAGGAGGAATGTTGCTTTGCCGTCATAACCTTTGGGAATCTACTGACTTTGACTCTCTCATTAGTGGTATGCTATTCTGTTTGAGAAGGAGAAGCAGAAGGTGATTTTTAGTGCATGAAGGAAGTGAGTCTGATTGTTTGCAGGTGGGTGTGACGTGACACATGTGTGCATGAAGAGGCTCAGATTTACCGTCAAGTTCTCTCTCATTCCCTTCAGGACACACACGTTACGACATTAAGGTCACCTCTACTGCAGAGAGGGATGTAATGAACCAGTTCGTATTCTGAGGTTCTTTTTCTCTTATAATTATTGTAAAGATATGTCAATGTTAATGTCCTCAATAAGCATAGGAGTAACTGCATTTGAAAAAGCCCAAATCTTATTTTCACTGACTGGGATTCTTATTGATGCAGAGAGCTTGTTCAAAAGTGGCTTCTCCTCTCAAGAGTGAAACAAGCAGAGAGAAAGCTGAGAGGCACAACGGAAGAAGCATATCTACCTGTATCCCATAATGGATTTGACTTCAACATAATAACAAATTAACTAGCCGAAAGGTTTTGAGATCAAAACTATCTGAGCTTGAGCTGTAAGAACAGTGGGTCAGATCTCCTTGGAAACCATTAGAAGTGTAAATGGAAAGCCTATTCCTGTATTGCACACTTATGTAACAAACTGAAGAAAATTGCTTTACAGAAGTGCAAGAATAGTTAAGGAAATATTTGAACAGTGTTTTCAGCTTGAAGATAAAATATTTTTGTATATGTCTTTCATCTGAGTTCTTTTATTTGAACAAAAGCAGCTTAAAATTACCGTGACATATTCAGGAAACTACTGACAGACTTCAGGAATTGCTACACCAGAATATGAAAGGAAAATAGGAGACATGAAGTATGAAGCCATGATGTCTGTCAGATTTACAGAAAGTCCCGGCCATGCACCAGATTTATGAAACAATGCAAATAACTTCTCTACAATAAAATTGGAAGGCTATGGCAGAGTTTTCCTAAACTTTGTACATATGCTCTTTTCCAAAGCCTTGCAGCATAAGGCTGTCAGTTCCACAGCTTCAAGTTCTCTGCAGCTGAAAATAGGTATGAGGAAAGGTTAGATGGCCGGCAAATAATATATTCTTCTAGAGTTCATTTCTGCTACTGTTACTCATGGTTCTGCTATACAAGTTGTCCTGCTCGCAGCACAAAGGCTGAAGAACTGGACGCCTGACATTCTATAAAATTCTAAGGAGACAAGTCATTATTAGTACATTAGAACTACATCTCTGTTCTTCAGTCCCCTTGGAATTGCTGCTTGGCATGGAAATTCTGACCCGATTAACACTGGCTGAGCCTGAGGTTTATTTTTGGAAGCTTTTAAAAAACATCTGGGGAGTATCTTTCACTTTTAGTCATACAATGTGGCTTCTTTTTTCACGTCTTAAAAGTTGAAAAAAATCCCAGGGCTCTCCTTGGCCTTATGTGACTTCTATATTAAAACATCTATGTTCCTAATCTTATCTACTTTTTGTGGAAGATAAAAATGGCCTAGTGGTACTGCTATGTGATAAATTCCTAAAAGCTTGGTTCATATCCCAATTTCTCTTAAACTTACCTTTTTCAATTCACAATTTTTCAGGCCTCACTGGAAAATTAAAAATGTATCCTCAGCCTTCATACTGTGTGAAGTATTTCAACACAAATATGATGCCATGTCTAATTTATCACTGAGTCTTCAGATGTTTTTATTCTGTAAGGCTTTGGGGCAAAGCTATCTGAATCTCTGAATATTGCACTACGGAAGTCCATATTAAAATGCAGATATTCTGTGCTAATCCAACAGATCTTCGCTGCTTCCCCTTAGAGTTTCCTTCGGGAAGGAAATAAATCACTATGTTATCACAAGACCTTTCTTTCTGGAGTCTTATAGTCACAATTCAGGTTTATCCTTTCCGCTGCTCTCAAGCGTCATCCATTCTTGTGTATCCTGTATTTTATTTTTATTCTTTACTTTTATAGAAAAAACCAAATTAGATCAGTTCACATCTTGTAGGCATGGCTATCAGGTTGCTGTATCTTCTCAGTTCCCATTCTAGCTCCCTACCTTCTGGAGTGCTACTTCTAAATTGTTATGCATGGCCAGACTACTGCACAAACAAGTTTTCCTTGAAGTATTAAAAAAATTACATTTTTCTTTTTTTAATAAAAGTGCAAAAATCTTGCTGCAGGAAAGAGTAGTCTCAACGTATTATCAGCTGACTTACGCCAATCCTAGCAATTTGAATGACTCTTAGATTTATCATCTGATTTTATAAAGTTTACTTACTAATAATCCATACATTTTCCTGGCTATGCTTTTAGCAACACCACTAAATGGGAATTTTTCTTGTTAAATAAATAGAACAGCATGATCTCAAGGAATCAAAGAGTTCCTGGAGTCAGCTTGCTGAGACGCGGCTGATCGGTAGCCAAAATTAATTTGTTCTTTGAATCTTACTACTCTGAAATTCCCTGACACTCAAGATTGTTTTGGTGCTATTTATCTTTTAAGACACCTATGGCAACCTCAGATGACATTTTCAGAGGTGGTAAAAGAAATGAACTGCTCAAAGCTCACGAATTTGTAATAGGAGTTATGGGAAACAAGCTTTTCTTTATGAAAACTACGCAGAGTGACTTCAGCCTCTTGAATTGTTCGTTTTTTGGTCAATAAAAGAGTAGGGAAAACCTCTGTATTTCAGTTCAATTTTGTCAAAATGAACATATATACTTTGGCTTCAGAATTCATCTTTATTTGAAATCACTTAAATTTCTTTTTTAAAGCAGAATGGATAGTATAATCCAACATTTCCTTTTTAATTTTAATAAATGTTTCCAAGTGTTTTGTTTTATTTTAAGGGATCAACCAAAAACCTCCCCAGAATAGTTATTCACGCAGCACAAGGAATGTGTGCCCAAGTAATTTAGACTCATTTCAAGTGTTCCTGGCCAACAATAGCTGCTTTATTGGAATCAAATTTATTGTGTAAGGAATATTGGTGATTTACCTTAATTTGGGTTTTGGCCTCACTTTACAGAAGGAAATGAAGAGGAAAGAGTCAGTGCATGTACAAAAATGTCTATAAAATTGCTGGCATGATCAAAAGACCAGGGAATGGGAGCCTTTCCTTAGATAACAAACACATGGCTGACAGTGAAAAACAGTATATTAATGTTATCTGCATTACAATGTATAATAGAACATTTGGCAAAGAAATAATACGGTTTATGGTACTGGCAGTAAGTGAATCTAGATCAGGCAATGATTCACATTTGGCCAAATAGCTTAAGAAGTGACAGTTAGATAGTTAAGTCCATATTTTGGACTTCGGTCACTCTCAAATATGTAACTTGATTTTCTGGAATGCAGAAGACTTGTATTTGTTATTTAAACCATGCTTTGTAAATTTAGGTTGATACTATAATGGCAATTGTTTATCAGTAATAATTATTTACTTTGATATATCATTTGCTCCATGTGAACTTGTTCGAAAACAACTATAGTGTGCATAGTTACTGAAAAACTGAAGAGAATTTGGTAGATCTGCTAAGATACTGACCATCTTAATACAAACCAGCAGCAGGATATCTGTAATGAGAGTCCATAGGGAGACTGAATTTTCAGTTGGAAACATCCAGATTGAAATGGTAAATTGATGATCTATCAACTTAGAAATTAGAAATTAAGAAGACTGTCAAGAAAAAAAAAATAGAAAAAAGGGAAGACTGTGAAGGGTTTTAAAGAATTGGCTTTAATTTTAAATGGTATTATTTTAATCTGATTAAAGCAACTCAAATCATTACTAGTTAGATGTAATAACCATACAGTTAAATAAGATGAGAAACCACAGTATAAAGATAAATTTGAAAAAAACTGACACCTCAAATTTCAAGAACATCAGTGTGCATCATTCTACTGTTTGCATTTAGTATTTACACATTTCATTATTTTTATCTTGCAAAGATTTTTGTGAAATAGGACTGTCACTGTTATGGAAATATTTTTAAAACTCAGATTAATTTTCTTCTGTGGTCTATTCATTATTTTAGAGAGCTGTACCATACTTTAACCTAGTGCTCTAATAACATTCAATAGCAGTAGATCTAGAAGCTATAATTCAGTGACCATTTCTGACTTCTTCCTCTACTTAGTTCCTCAGAATGTGAACAATTCTAGAGGAATAATTTTTACCTGTCCTCTGGGAGACTCTGGGAGGCTCTGGCTACCTCGGTTAATTCTACATACCAAGAAATGAATTAGCGAATAGACTGTTCTTGAAAAATTTTTCACGTACTCTGCTGTGGTACAGAACCTCTTTCAAAACAAAACCTGACTTCCAGGAAAACAAGACAAAATAAAATCATGGGGTGCAGTGGTATCCACATGAATCTTTTGAGTATTTTAATCCTCACATGAAATCCATGAAATGAGGATAATGTTTCCGAATCTAAGCCACAGAGAGACTTTAATTCTTCTGAAGGACTAGTCCTGTGGACAACTTTACACACATATGATATAAATTCTGGAGTGCTCCTTCTGTTCTCCAGCCCAGATACCAAGCTCCTAGTCAATTTTCAATGAAGAATAATTGTCAGAAAAGGCTTGTTTATAAACTCAGTGAAAGCAAGGCCGATTTCCTTAATGGTCTGAATGGATAACTTGATAGATCATGTTGGCCAGCCCTAATTTATTACAACTTCTTATCTGGCAGTTTATTGCAGGTTCTTTACCAGCTACTTAAAAAAAAAATTTTGACTGCACCTTTCTTCCACTTAGGTTATACAGGTCTCCAGCCACCCTTCAGGTGAAGGACTATTGGCTGATGTTATAATTTGCAGTTGGGTTTGACCCCAGCAGCCTTTCTGATTTCACACTGATAGTCCTAAATCTCACAGGTAGTCTGGAGCTTGATGTGCAGTCCCAGATTTATTCTGAGCTGAGCCAGATAGGGTACTATGACTAGTTTGTGACAAGTATAATTTTATATATTTTGTCAAAAAGTGCGTCCATCAGCAAATGATGTAGTAATCTCCATATAACCAGGTATTTTGGAAGACTCAGCTTTGTGGCAAGCCTATAATAATATTTATTTATTTTGTGGAGAGGTCTGATTCCACAGTTCACACTGAAATGTGGGTAAAATTCTCTCTGTAGAGTACATTGTAACTGAACGCTGAGATCATTTTTGTATTGAGGGGCCTAGTCCGAATGGGAAAGCACATGAAAGAGTATCCTGCTGCTGGAGAAGATATATTTGTTCAGTCAGAAAGACTGTCCAGTTAAACCATTAAAATGTTTGCAATCCCATAACTGCCTGGGAAAAGTCTGCTGTTGCTTCGTGGCTATAAGGGTGGTAGGACAGTGGGCTAAATCAAGGGCATCATAAAGTTTTTACTAGACTTGTTTTAACGAGACATTGTTAGAAGTGAGGACTTGTTTTGTTGCTTTGTTTATACTTTATTGGACCCTCTCCTACTATGAGTAACAAATTGACAGCTGCTTTTCCAGAGGAAGAAATAGTCAATTCTCTTGTTTGTTTCTTCTCATAATTTTTTTTTTTTTTTTTTTTTTTTTTTGTTCCCTGCTCAGTCTTTTGGCATAAGATCAAGAAATGTATGTGGAAGACATTGTTCAAACTGGGCCTTTTGTAAGAATGGCTTAAGGAGGAAATACAACTGACTTACAACTTAAACACTGAGGATAATAGTTACAGTCCGAAGGAGAGATTCACTGATGCCACTAGTTGATCGCAATCTCCATATATCTTCCTTCTGCTCTGAGACACTTTCAAATTTGTCAAAATCAGTATCCCTTGTTTTTCTTTCTCTTGACACTATACTGCTCCCTGTTAAACTCCCATGAGGAACTGATATTGGCTTCTGGAGATTTTACTTTTCCTGGTTTTTTTGGTTGGTTTTTTTTTTTTCCTTTTTTAATATATTTAATATTGCCGAGGTGGGGCAGAAGGATGTCCATGCTTTTAGAAGTCATGGTTGAATTGAGCAATTTGGAAAAAAAAACCAACCGATTTGGACAGGAAGGCAATGAGAAATTATTGCGACACTGCAGGTAATTTAATTAAAAATAGGATTTTTATGAGCAGTGCTAATCTGTGCTACCTCAGCTAACCTGACAATAAAGGTTTTGCAAGCTACAGTGACATCTGGCACAGGATCATATGTAGGAATTATGCAGAGGCAATAAAAGACACTTAATTAGCATTGCAAATAATATTCAAACATTTATGAGATGTCTGCAAATTTGCATACAGATACGTAATTACATAATTTGCAGCTGTTGTGTTTGTTCCATAAGACCTTGCCACTTTATTAGTAGAAAATGTAAATCAGGAATTAATCCCTTTTATCATCTACCTTCTTAGTAGTCCATAAATATGTGGCAAATCATGGGAACTTGCTACAGCTCTTTTATGTAGACTTTCTTGTTTTACCTCAGAATGGTGTGGAAACAAAACTGTAGCCTCTGGCTTACTTATCTCTAATGGTCTTTGAAGAGATTTTTAAATGCATCTCATTTAGTATCAGTGTTTTACTCTTCATCCAACTCTGAAACCATAGTTTGCAGGGTCATGCTGCAGATCTCTTTTGATTTATTCTCGTCTAGTTCTAAAGAGACTTAAGTTAATATTTGTTCTCATTAGTACTTTTCTGATAAAAGTAGTTATCTTGTATTACAAGTAAACAGAGAAGGCTGGGAGGGAAGGATATCTGACCAAACAAGAGTGCTCTATATAGGTAACTTATTAAATTCAAGGTGTAGCTGGGCAACTTAAATGCCTAAAAAGCAAAACTGGACCAAATGATTAGTTAGAAAAAATATTGCTCACTATAACTTCTTATAAATCGCTAGTGTATAAGATTTCTTTGCCTGGATAAGCTTGGACAATTTGCACTTACGTACCAACAGACATAGACAAGAAAATATATTTATCTAAACCAGATTTATTGAAATATATTTGAATATAGACTTGTATTGCAGTGGCTATATTAGTAGTTTTGTAACACTTTTCTTGTATTTGGCTCAGGGAGGTTTGCAGAGATACAGTCAATTAACAAAAGTAGTTATAGCAACAGATTTTGATCATACTGTCAAGCCAGCTGAAGTAACGGGTAGAGAAGTTGTTCTTTGTTTTTATTTTTTAACATGTTTTTCCTTGAGTGTTTTGAAAGTGCTTTCACTGTAATCATGCCATTGTCCCTTCCACATAATGGAAACTTCCCCTTATGCTTGAGTCCTGTAAAGAAAATAGTTCAAAGCAACAAGAGAGTTCAGAGCAGGAGGGAGAGAAAACATCTTAGAAACTGTTGATTGTGCATTCTTACAGGAGAACTTTGTTGTATCTAAATTTAATTTGTGTTTGGAAGTTGACGGGATTGTGGACTGCCGGTTCCCTTTACGCTCTTCCAATAGATGGAAGTGGTTTACAGTAATGTAGTCTAAAGTATATTTTTGTTTATTGTCTATGTAATGCTTTCTAATAATTTTTTCTTGTAATCTAAATGATGTGCTAAATGACAATCTGTTTATAGAATAATTAACAATGAATATATCTTTAAGAGCTTTGTCAGTTTTGTCTGAGTATGGTAATGGTAATTGCAAATGAAATCTTTTTGCCCAGAATGACTGATCTGCCTTACAGGCATTGCCAGCAGTGGTTTTTATGGAGGGAAAGAAGTTATAGTAACTGAAAGAATAAGATAATAAACCTGCATAAATGCAGAAGACAAAGAAAGGAGGAACAGATGTTTCTTTTCCTTTAAACTGAGTGGGTGAGCACAAGGATGAATGTTGTTCTCTCTGCTGACTGCTCCAGCAGAGTGTTGCTGCTAGTAGTAGGTCTACTGAAAACAGAAAGAATGAAAACAAGATCTTGTTTCATATTGCTGTAGCTAGACCTGGTTTCCAGCAGTTGATCTTTACTTTTTAGAGGGGAGTTCATTAAACAGAGGATGAGCTGGTGTTAGCAGAGCAGATGGTTCTGAGCTTTCTCTGCACTTCTCACTGCAGAATGGGAAGTTATGGGGGACTCAAATTCAGAAACAAAAGTCCCCATGACTCAAGGCTGGTGCAGCCTAAATAATCTAGGCTGGCTATTAGCCGGATGCGGATTGAGACAGTGTCTTAGCTTAGTGTCTGTTTTGCTTCTGAATGGAAGCTGCTAAGGCTGCATGGTGTCCCACTGGGCCCAAGAGTTACCTATTAGGTCTTCAATACCTTTCACATCTCCAGATGAAGCTGAAGGTTTGACGTTGTCACCACTTCTTTCTTACTCCATCTGCTGCCCCTCCTTTCCTGGCTGGAAGTCTAATGCCCTTTGTGTGGGTCCCATGTATCTGGTCTTGAAGAAAGGTGGGGAGTGGTCCTCTGCCAGGGAAAGAGAGTTGTACAGAAGTGACAGATTTTGGGAATGCTCCAGACTGTCTAGGCAGGGGCTGACTTTGTGTTTGCCTGCTGTGCCTCAGCTGTGAACCGGAGCTCCAAGCTGCTGCTTTGACACAAAGGAAAGGCCAGAAATGTTCCTCGATGAATTTGTGTGACTGTGAGCCCTTCCCCCTTTTTTGTGAGAGTTACAAATCTTCCAGCGTTATATAGATGACGATTAAGGTTATTTTTTCATCTTCTAACGGTGCTTCTGCTTTTGTTTTCTGGTTCTTATAGCTACAGCTGCTGATAGGTACACTCACAAAGGACCCTCCCTTGAGCTAGAGGTCTGTGGCATTTTTTTCTCCTAATCAAGCTGTGCATTTTTGAGATGTACAGCAGAGCTCTTCTTAAAAGGCAGGGGAGTTCCTAGTGGTTTGATCCGTTTTCTGAACTTTTATACAGTTTGATAAAGATTTTTCTGAGGATTATAACTGATTTTTTGTCAGTGCCATGCCTCCTGTCGCATCTAGGCCAGACCAATTAGAAACATGGATCTTTGTCAGCCGAATAAATTTGGCACAACAGAGTGGAAGCCTGGAAACTCAAGACTTTTGCAGGCAGCAGGCTGCCTGGAGGAATTGGCGGTATAACATCCTCTGCAATGCTGAGGCCAGCAAGGAGCTGGCTCACAACCTGTGCCATGTGCCTACATTTCTTGGGCTTATTTAGAAATTTCAGCTTGACAGAGGCCTATCCTATTCTAGCTATGGCTTTCTCCGGCCCCTGGATGTTCCTTTGTTATAAAGGAAAGGAAATAGTAAAGGAAATAATATATAAAAAGTCACTTTTTACTGAGCTGTTGAAAAGATACTGTAGTTACATATGTTTCTGCAGCAGCTGGCACAGTCATGGTCTTGTGTGTCATCTCTAGATTCTCCTGTTATATGAAACACTGAACTCACGTTACGCGAGCCAAAGAAGTAATTTCCTTCCTTTCAGTCAGGAATATATTGTGGAGAAACTCCACTACCAATTTAGTTCATCAGCTTCACTGGCTGTACTTCAAATTTAATAGTTTTCAAATATATTTCTAATTTGCTGCTAAGAAAATTAAAATAAAATTCACAAATGCCTTGCCAAAGACAGCATTCAATACAAACTAATCTGCATCTCAGGAAGGGATTCAATTTTTTTTGTCCATAACTGCACATAATGAGTGTGTCTGCAACAAGCATGCAATTTTTATTATCTGTGTAGACTTTGGCAGGGTGAATACATCATTACCTGTTCATCTAATAATGTGCAGTGCAACAATTAATTTTCTGAGATGGCATGCGTATTGAAGAAAAACATTTACTTTATCTTTCTTTTTGTTTTTTTTTATAGCCATAGCAGAAGCCTAGCAGTCTGAAGCAGATTAAAAATAAGGATAGACAATATATTGGAAAGACATTTATGTAAACATAAATGTGAATTGTAGTGAGCAACACAACCCAGTTCTAAGATCCAATGAATAGCTGCGTGTTTTGAAGACTCTGGGAATGTCAGTCAACAAAACCTGTACCTCCAGCAACCTTGAATATGGATCTGAGAGTGTTTTTATGTGTATGCTTTTAAAATAGCATAAAAAAATGGCAGAAGACTGGGACATGAGTAAACATACCATTGCCTTTTACTGCTGGCCTTTGGACCAACATTGTACAATCTCTTAACCATGCAAGTTTACTATGAAATGGGTTTAGTTTTCTTATTAAATTATGGACATAACTGTGGACAGAATAATTTAGAAGTAGCTATGGATATAGACCAACACTGAGAACTGCTCAAATTCATGCAGTTAATTGAAAAAGGAGCTTTTGATAAGGAGGAAGAGACCATGTTGAACATTTATGCTAGAAAAGGGTGTGTGGACAAAAAAAATCCTTGAGGAGATGTTTTCTGAGATTAACTAGGAGAAGAACTAGCCTTGTCATTATAGAGTCCTCTCTCTGTTTGACATGGTTCTTCAAAACACTTTGCTTCGAGGGGCCAGCAAGCAAGACCTACCTGGCCTTTCAGAAGCACTTCTTGGGACCAGATTTGTTTTTCTTGCAGTGAGTGAAGCCTCAGGTCTGTTCCTGAAAGCCCACGTAGACCATGAGGAGAACTCACATGCAGACTGCTTGTCAGGTGTGAAAGAGCATCTGTGTGAGCTAGAGGGTGGGTGTCCAGGAAGCACACTGTGAATTTGAGCCATATATTGAATTTAAGCAGAAAAATTTGATTCAAATATTCCTTCTATCTGAAGGGACAGTAAGCATTTCTGGTGCCATTCATTTTAAGCATTTCTTCCTCATCATTTCTCTGAATATGAAAAAGAGGAGAGGAAAGAAAATGTTCTGAATATAAAATATGTCAATAGGATGCTTGCATGAAAATGAATTTCTGTAATTAAATATTTGAGATTAAATACTAAAAACTCTTCAGCTGTTAAATATTCTGTGTTAAACTTCAGATCTGGAAGTCCCTTCTTCAGGTGAGGAAATTCAGTGGGTCCGACTGGAGACTTATGAGACCAGTGATAGAAACCCATCTTCCTTGCTGAGGGAAATGTGAATTTCTCTTGTTACGTGTTCTGCAGAATCAAGGTAGTGTTTTTTGGAGGAACATATATTTTATTCCTTTCCGTTGCTAAGACCGTTTTTAGAATACACATCAAATTCCACAGTTATCTTACTATGAATGCAATCAAAAATTGAGAATTTCCGTATTCTGTCTTAATGGATGGTAAAATAGTATTTCAGTGTTTATAGGAGCACCAGAGAAAAAAATCAATTAATAAAGTTATCCATTCTGGTTAGATGAATTGGCCACTTCCTTCCATGATCTACAGTGGAAATAGCTTGTGACTTCCCAAATGTGTAAACGGTCCCATATTCTCTCAGCCCTTCAGAGAGAGAATGTAGTTATTCCTCTGTATATGATATAAATGATAATGACTGTTAGTGTATGTTGGATGTGTATAGTGTAACTTTTTCTGTTTTCGTTAGTTTTTGTAAAATCTGATCACGTAGCAAAAAAGAGAGCATATACAATAATTTGTAAGATAAATATCCCCTTTAGCAACCTGGACTGAAAGCTTTGAAATAAAAACATGCCAAATTTGAGCTAGAAGAACCATTTTTTCCAGGAAAATGTCTTTTATGCTCGTAAGAAAATGTTACCTGATTGTCCAAAATTCTCTATTTATTTCTACTGCATGTGTCCATTTTTGTTATCCTATTAGAGCTTTCATTCTTTCTTTGTATTAATTTTTTATTACAGCTATCACATGACCAATGATGTAATTTTTTTGCTTTTTTGCTTTTTTTCAGTTTTGGGTTAGCAATAGATAGGAAATTATTTCCTTGGGTGAAAAATGATACTGCAAGGGATGCATTTTAATGTGTTAAAATAACTTCTGAAAACAGTAGTTCATGCTTTTGCAGCTCTCTGTCTCCCAACTACTACTTTTGTGGGAAAAGAGCTTAAGCCAGGTTTGTTTTCCTTCCAGTATGGTTTCCCAAAGCCCTCTGTGAAGAAGAAATGCAGGAAGCATATAGTGAGACTCAATTTCACAAGAAACTTCTGAGCTTTGTTCTGGCCTTTCAAATCATAGCAAAACTGCAGCAGTGCAGCCACAGTTCATTCTTCAACATTTTACAGTTATTAATTACGCGTACATATTTTTGGAAATAATATGCACATGGCTGCTGAAGTAGCCTGTTTGTTTTTAGAAATACCAGAGATGAGTGGTAAATGCCACATTATGCATATTAGTTCTTAGATTTTTTTTTCCTGTGCATACCTGCATACCTTACTGAGGAAAGAAATAGTTTATAAACTTTTGATCTTAAACTATATAATTTTCTTTAAAAATATAGATATTGATACATTATAGAGAAATATGAAAAGAGGTGTAATATATAAACAGTCTGCATTAAACTTCACAGTCTGCATCTGTTTGCTGGGGTGCAAAGTGATGGAAAAATGAATTTTGTTTGAACTAATTTTAGTTCACCTATGAAATTCCTCTTGGGTAAGCAAGTGAGTGCCTGGCAACTTAGTTTGCAGAGCAAGTGGGAATCTGTTAGAAATTACCTCTAGATAAGGTGTATGAGCTGTGTGATGAAGTGCTTTCGATACCACAGAACATTTGTTTTTAATATAAAAGTAGCTGGACACGAGGATTGTCTCCTTACAGTACTTCTTGGACAGGTGATTTCCTGCCAGTAAAAATATTTTGTACATTTTTATTGAATAGGTTTCCAATTCCTGCAAACTAGTTATTCTGAGGTATGAAAATAAATTCTGATATTTCTATTTTTAACATTCACCTTAACATCTGTTTTGTAAAAAGAAAAACAGCAACTTGTGCATGTACATCTCTAAAAACTCTAAAAGCCTAGTGTCTTCTCCCAGGATGTGGTGAGTATTGGATGCTTAGGGGAAAAATATGAGGAGCAAGTTAAGTGTGGATTGGCTCTTCCTCTGGCCTAACAATTTCTGGCAAGCGGGGAGAGATGGCAAGCTGCACGGTTCTTTTGAATAGCCATTGGTAGACGTAACATCCATGAAGTCATCCTAAGTTTTTTAGAATGTTTGTCAATATTAATTTTCCACAAAGTCCGTGGCAACAAGGTTCACTGTGAAGTGTGGGTGTTGGGTGGTAAAAACATATTTCCCTTTGTTTGTTTGTCCTTGAGTGCTCTGTAGCTTGTCTTATGCTGAAGAGTGAAATGTTGTTTCCTGTTCACTTTCTCTGCGCTATTCGGGGACTTGTAGATTTCCTTCATGTTCACTCTTCATTCCTTTCCTGTCTAATAATATAAGAGCATTGATCAGAATGGGAAAAGAAAATGAGAAGACACGGAGCATGCACTAGGGTGTTGTGTGTTTGGAAAAATATAGAGTTTTGTGGCTGGCAGTATAATAACCCCCCACAACTGACCCTAAAATCTATTTACGTTTTGTCTAATGAAGAAAACGTCTCTTCCAACATGAAATTTGACTGCAGTTGTGTCATAATTGTATTACCCTTGATTTCTTTATAATCTTAATCACATAGAAATGGCTTGAGAGAGTAGTAATTACAAAACTGAAAAACTGTCTCCCTTAATGTGAGACAGAGAGTTTATCAGTGCTGAGGCTGTCTATTTAGAGTGAAGGCACTTAAAATCTCCAGTAGTTTTATAGCCTACTAGATTTCACTGGAGAAAAATCCTAGGTCAGA
This sequence comes from Bucorvus abyssinicus, assembly GCA_009769605.1. Lineage (NCBI taxonomy): Eukaryota > Metazoa > Chordata > Aves > Bucerotiformes > Bucorvidae > Bucorvus > Bucorvus abyssinicus. The sequence continues at coordinate 33,306,078 of CM020026.1, forward strand.
TCAAAAAATAATTGCTCTGAGAAGGGTCAGTGAGTAGAAGAGACCAAACTTGAAAAAATTAAATTCTTAGTCCTGCAGGGACTTATCACCAAAACCATTCAACCAGTCTTGCCCAGACCTGAACTAACAAACCTGGAAAGGTTGGAAAGTTAAGCATAGTGAAAAGGGTTATTCAGATAAGGACAATATTTTTAACAAGTATGTTCATTACCTAAATTAATCTCCTGGTGGAAGTTTTAGAAAACTAAGATAAAGGAAAAAAAAATCCTCAGTCATAAAACTTAAAATTTAGCATTCAAACTTAAAGCACAGTTTTTCTCTCTCCGTTCATTTGTGACCTTTCCTTTTCACCCAGGACACCTATGTGACAGAAAGGAGTATCTTTTCTCTTACTAAACTTTAGTAGCTTATGTTGGTGATCGAAGTTGAGTTTGTGCTAGCGTCCTACTAAGAAATATGTGAAGAATCCAGCAGGTTTTCTTGGCTACCAGTCTCCCTCCTTCTGATGGTCAGCGCAAAACTCTCTACACAGATACAGACTTTCAGGCTTTCTTTTCTTATTATAACATGCTCAGTTATGATGGTGTGGCTCGGAATCTGAATCTTAAGTCTTCTCTGTCAACTTGGAGAGCCAGAAGTGTGATCTAAGTCACTGGCCTTATATTTCAAGAGTGACAGAGTTTAAACTCTGAAATTAAGGCTTCAGGTGAGATAGAGACCTTTATTTATGAATATATATATATTTATTGATGTAAAGGAGAGTTGAGTTATTCACGTAGAGGGAGCATGCCCTGTGTTCTGCCGTTACTTCATCAGCTAGAGTCTTCTGGAGTTTCAAACTGGAGTTCCAGGTGCTGGGAAACTTAAGGCAAATTACAGGGATATTCACATTTGTAAACAAACAACAACTTATTTAAACCTGATAAACAATATTTTCCCTCAAATAATTTTGAAACACATAATCTTTTTCAATTTATTTGCAAGGCTGGCTCTTGCAAAGGATTTGATATATATGTATAATTATGTATAGACCTGATATACATATAATTAAAGCCCAAAGAAGAGAGAAATGTGATTTTTCAGTGTATTTGCATCCAAAATTCTTTCCAGGGAAACTGAAAAAAGGTCGTTAGCTTCCTGATTCTATCAGACATTCACTGTTACTCTACCAGCTAACCTAGAGGGTTTGACACTGTGTGTGTGTTGAAACCACCAGGCTATTCAATACTTATTAGAAAGCTGATGCTTAATTTATGCATGAATTGGTGTCAGTGCAATAGTGGCTTTGTGTTTTGAATCCTCATGCAGAAGAACATAAGAGCAGCATAGCAGATGGGCTTCTCAGGAGATATGTTTCACAACCTATAGTCAGATTATCAGTAAAAGGCCATTCTGTTTATCTCTGCAGGTATACAAAATATAAATCACTATTCTGATAACTGCCTGTTCCCTTTCCTCAGCTCAACAGCTCCCCGTTTCAATCCACTCTCCAACCACACAAGCCCATATGGTGGCAAGCTCTGGAATATTTTACCACAGGTCTGCACAGCTGTTTTGGTAGGTATTTATACTTGAACTTTAACCATAGATAATGCTGTGGCTACAACGGTTAGGAACACAGGAATGGTATGCATCTCCAAGTCATTGAATCCAGCCCTCTGCCACTTCAACAATAATGTAATCTAATTGTATCTGAATTGAAGAGATTTTGTTTAATCCCGCTTCCTGCATTAGTAAATTATGCTTTCCGCTCACTCCTTAGAAGTAAAAAGCCTCTGTCTTCCCCTGATCTTTCTGCTGCCCCTTCCCTAAATTTGATTAGTGGTTTGACTGTGGATAGTAGAGTGTCATCGATGCTGCCACAGTAGTGCAACTCTTTATTTTTTTTCCCAGTTCTCTTTTAGAAATGCCTTTCTTACACATTCCACATTTGTCCGTTGTCATATCCAAATAATGCTGCTGTCTCACAGCCCTCCAAAGATTACATAATATACTGAGGTCCTTTTCCTTCTTATGTAGTTTGAAATACAAGATGTACCAGCTTCTAATGAATAATAATTCTTATTAGCCCTGAACTGTACGGCCCTGCATGTTTTCCTGTTACATTTCATCCCATATTTAGTGCTGCAGTGCTCCATATCATTCAGTTCCTCCTTTACACAATTCTGGTATCTTTTTGCATAGGCAAAAGTTATTGTATTAATCACTGTTTTCCTGCTAAGTTATTAATTATCAAATCTAATTAATAATCTCATCTCTCTGGACTTGTCAGGCATTTGACTTCCTGCTTAATTATTAATTAATTAATAGATCTACACAATCTCTGATATATAAGTTAACTTATCAAAGAAAGTCAACTTATCTAACAAAGCTTTCAGATGAAGATGATGTGATCCAATTTCAGTAAATACTTGCTACCTTCTGTTGATCTAATGCAATTGAAGACAGTTCCTTCAGAGGCATTTTCTCACTAACCTCTTGATAAGGATGGCGTTTCTTAGTTTTGGCCTTTTCCATCTGGCCTACTTTTGACTTCTGCACCATCATTTTCCTTGCATAAAATAATTGGTTTCAGCTGTACTGATCCCTCCTCATACATGAAAAAAATTCCTGGCTACTGTAAATCTCCATCACCAAAGCTAATTCCCTTATAAGTATGTAGCTTCTGTTTGGATTAAAGCACTGAACAATGATTAAACCCACTTCTATATATTCATTCTTTCTGCTTCTATATTCCAATCTAGGAGGCAGCTTTGAAAGGCTGTGACTATTTTGATAGCCTGTCATTATATTGTTTTGATCCTTCATGTACTTCAGCGCTTAACCTGATTATTATTTATGTCAAAACCGGTAAATGAACAGCTTTGCATTCATGCTTTTAGGACAGCTTTTATAGCCTGTCAGCTCAGTCAGTATTCATGATTTCCCTCTCCAGGATGCTTACTCAAGTGCTTATCGAAGGGAAATTCATAGTAAGTTAGCTAAGAAAATAAATGTAATGATAACAGCACAATCTCTTCTGAGTTAAGATTTCCAAATATGTAGATCTTGGATCCCTTGATTCCCATAACTTAAGAGAGATTTAAGACTCGGGTCTCCAAAGAATCATCCAGCACCTTGCAGAACTGGAACCTCAGTGAGCAGTGTTAGGCAATTTATTCTCTAACTTTTTGTTTTCTTCATTGTCTTCTTGTCTGGATTACCCCACATTACCCACTCATTTCTCTTTTGATTCTGTGTAAGAGTCTGTGTATCTCAGAACACGTCTATAGTAAGTACATCTCCTGACATAACTATGTCAGCTAAAACTCTGAAATGGTGTAATCTCTGAGGCCAGCTGCAACTGCTCGTGTAGATGTCGTTACAATTCAAGAGAGTTATTTTCACAGATATGTGGGTCTTGTGTTGTGGTACAAAGCATAACTTTCTTGGCATAGCTACAGTCATGCTGGATGTGCTCTGTTGATATAGGGCATTGTTATAATTCCTCACCTATAAAATGCAGTGCAGTCATCGCTCTGATGGTTCTGGCCAAATCAAATAGCTGTCACCATAGTCTGTCAGTAATTACTCCTTCAGTCAAAACAAAAGGTCCACGGAGTCATCTGAGCCTGGTCCTGTGAAATACACCATTCTTTTGGAGCGTGGAGATAGTAAAGAGTTTACTCCATTCCTTGGCAGGAATGCTAAGTAGATCCCACAGAATTGTTGATACTGGACTAAGAGACCACAGTGATTTACCAGCACGGGCTGTGACCAGCACGTTGATTAGTACCAGCAGATATGGGCATGTAAGCTTCTAGGCCTATGGTGTGGTTGTGGTTTTGCAGAGGTCCCTGTTCAGTGCTGAGCCTCATCATACATTGGTGATGAGTATCTGTTAAAGAGAAATCTCTGGTAAATGAATGTTGATATGTGAGTAATAATCTTTTGGGAATGATAATGACACTTCCATGTATTCTCTAGCAAAGTGAGGGTATAGAGCTCAGCTGCTGAGAAACTAGTTAGACCTCTCTGAGCATTCAGGCAGTTCTCCTTATCAATGCAGTAGTGGGCTGGGACAGCTCTTAACTCAGTTTATTTCTCCATGCTTTCTAGCAAGGCAAGCTCCTCTAAGAATGATACACCATCATGAATTGGATCCCCTACCAGCAAGGTACCTCACCCTTCTGAGCCACCTGAGCACCTGCAGTGTGAGTGTGTCACAACTGAACCCTTCCTGAGTATTTCAGCACCCACTGCATTTTATTATTTTCCTCGGGCTTATTTAGATTCTGTGCATAACATAGGCAGTAATATTTAGTTGTTGCTTCTTCTGCCTCCATTTCATGTATTCCAGCCTGACCTCTCAGAATGAGGCAGCATAAAGTGATGCATTCCCTAACAGCACCTCACCCTCCTCATTTCTGCTGTACCAGCACACTAGTTTTGTCTGAAATACACCTGTTGTGGAACTGGAAAGGTTAGTGGCTGAGGTTAAAGTATTTATTAAAAGATTATACTGTTGAAAACTGCTGCCAAATGTTTGCTTTAAGAGGTCCTCAGAAGCTGCACAGTTTTTTGATTCCAGTTGCATGTTGTGTTTTCATTGACACCTCATTAATGTGAAATGAAGGGACGTATTTGATACTTTTGCACATTTGGTGTGAAAGGCTCTGTAAAACTAACTGCTTCAAGGGTGTGTTGACTTATGTAAATAATGCAGGATATGCAGGAAATGGGATTACTGGTCTAGTGGCAACTGAGTACTGATGGACATGTGATGGAAAAATTTCTGAGATTATTTCACTGGGCATGATGTAGACTGTAACAAGAGGGAAATAGAAAGTGTCAGTATTCCAGAATTTAAGAAACCTATATATCATAACAGTGAAATGAAATGAATGAACCATTCTTTCAAAGTAATGCTTCCCATAGTGTTATGAAACTATTAAAATCTGTCACTGAATAGAAAATGTGATGCTGCTATGATCATCCTTTAAGACAGTATTTACCACTTCTCTTTTTTTTTTTTTATTTTATTTTATTTTTTTTTTTAACCTGGGATTCACTTGTCTTTCTTCATTGCTGAATCCATTGTAGTCTTTGTGGATAAATATGTGAATTATGCCACTCGAGAGTTCTGTGTGAGTAAATAGAACAAGGCCATGGCACCAGCTTAAGCACTGGCTTAAGGCCCCACTAAGTTGTTAACACAATTCCTGGCATGTCTTTTGGCCATGCTATTTAGCAGTCTCCTAGATTATGTGTGAACATAGTGTGGACCAGTAGAGTTTTTTCAGTAGATATTTGGATGCAGCCACTCTGTCTTGAAAGAGAAGAGATGCATTTACTTATGAGCCAGAGCACAGTTCTTTGTCTCAGAGATATGCAGTGTTCTTTAGCTGATTCTATAATTTGTTATTTGTAAGTGTACAGACCCTCGTTCCAAGTGAAAATCAGACAGAGGTATGGCTATTTTTGCAGTGCCTCTTTCTTCTCTTCTTAATTGCTCTGATATGTAGAAGGAGATCTTGTCTTTTAAAGTTAGTGGTAGAAGAGAAAGGAGACCAGGTTTATGGAAGAAGAGGCAAGTGATGTACACTTCTTCTCTCACATTTCTTTGTGGAAAGTTCCAGGAAGAAGATATGAAATAACACGTGGTTTATAAAGGATGATAGGGTCGTAGGATACTCCAGATTGGAAGAGATCTCAGGTTCCATCCAAGAAGTGCCACATGTGAGATCAGACGAGGTTGCTTTGCGCTTTATCCAATAATCTCCAAAGTTGGACACTGCATAACATCTCTGGGCAACCTGCTCCATTGCTTGACTGTCCTCATGGTGAAAAAGATTATTCTTATATTCAGTCTGAACCTCTCTTATTTCAATTTACAATTATTGTCTCTTATCTTCCCACCATGCACCACTGTGAAGAAACTTGCTCCACCTTCTTGATAAACTCCCTGTGATTACCGAGGGGGCTGCTGGTAGATCTCCCCTAAAGCCATCTCTTCTCCAGACTGGAAAAGCTCCAGTCCTGCAGCCTGCTCACAAGATGAGTGCTTCAGGCCCTGAGCAGCTGAGTGTCCCTATGTTGAACTCACTCATTTATCAATGTCTTTGTTGAACAGGAGAATCCAAAACAAGAGACAGTTTATGATGCCATCTAATGAATGCTGAGTAGAGTGGAATAAGTATTATCCTTGATCAACTGGCTATTCTCCTAGTAATACAGCCCAGGATGCTGTTGCCCTATTTTGCTGCCAGGGTGCACTGTGGGCTTATGTTAAGCTCACTGTGTGCCAGGACCTCCAAGGCCTTTTCTGCAGGATTGCTCTCCAGTCAGAAACCTTGAAGAAGGTTGCTTCTTTCCAGGTGGAGATTTTTGCATCTGTCCTTGTTGAAGAGGTCTGGAGGCCCATTCCTCCAGACTTTGTGGGTCTCACTGGATGGCAGCCCTGACCTTAAGTGTGGTGACTGCTCTCCAATTCAGCAGTGTCATCTGTAAACTTGATGAGAGACTACTCATCATCATCTCCAGCTCATGGATAAAGGCACTAAACATGTCCTGGTTTGAGTTGGAACAGAACTCATTCTATTGAGTGATTTGACTTTTCAGCTCAATCTCTTCTAAGTGACTGAACTTTCTGAAGTTAATGACATATTTTTGCAGACAGTGTCTGCTGCTAGAAGTGATAATGCTTGATGTTTACAGTTACTACCAGAAAGGCTCTTTCTTTTACTTGCTCCTATGGAGACCAAGGTCACTGCTAAATCTTGTGAAGCATGTTAGGGGTACAGAAAGTTAGGGGCTGCACCTATGGGGAGGTGCATTCCTAAATCCAGTTCCAGAATCCAGCTCCTAAATCTGGTTCCTGTCTGCCACTGAGTCCAGTTTGGGACTTCCCAGTGCCTGCCCCACAGCATCAGTGATGATGGTGATGTGATTGCTGTCAGGGCGGTTGGGTTCAGTATTGGTATTGTATATATTTGTATATGTACCATTTTATTGTTATTATTTTCATTAAAGCGGTTGTAGTTTTCTTTTCCAATCTATAAGTCTCTCTCCCTTATTCCCTTTCTCTTCCCCTTTGGAAAAGGAGAGGGGTTAATAAAGAGCACCTGTCATTCCTCTAGCGGCCAGCCCAATTCTAACGCTTGACAACATGACATGTCCCAAGATAGATCCCTGTGGTCCTCCACTTGTCACTGTCCTCCAGTTACAGTGTGACCCATGATTCACTGCCCTGTGAATCCTATTATCCCAAAGGTACTACAAAATCTCTGTGCAGAGGGGAATAACTTTTTGTGCAATTGCTGGGTTTCTGGGAGACCTTTTCCAGCTCAATTCCAAAAGTTTAGGTGGATAGATAAATGTTAATCCATCATGACTTCCCCATGGCAGATGGAAGTGATCAGAATTACACAACTCTAAAGACCTATCATGAAGCTGTTCTGCTTGAATGGGGCTTGGTTCTGGTTGCATTGAGCAATCTCTAGTAAAAGTCATAATGTCTTTAATTTTTTGCTGCTTCTCTTAAGTTGGAATGTAGAAAACTAGATTTCATCCTGCTTTGGAAATACTGTGTGTTTATGGCTGAAGGATGTTTCAGAGAAATGGTTGCATCGTTTAATCATTGGCATACATTATGCTCTTCATTTTTTGCTTGCCTTTAGGATCTGTTTTAGAATTTATATACTTCAGAATTCTTAATTCCAATCTTTATTATAAAACATTCTGTGAAAAAACAGAATGCTTTTTATTTCAGCATGCATATTATTTTTCTCTTACTGCAGCAATGACTCTGTTCTCACTTCCAATTACTATTGGAGAGTCTTTTAACAAACAGATCCATCTGCTCCTTCTTGAGATGATTGGTTTGATAACAGCAATTTGATTTGAAACCAGCACTTGAGTACCATATTTACCTTTTTCATGTTTGGTCCCACTTGTTGATATAAGTAGGTTATGTGACTTAAGAAGCAGGCAGTCTATGTGTTCTTTTGAATATTCTTTTGAGTGAAGATGATTACTTATTGCATGAACAAAACAAGGATTGTTATTAAACTGTAGTAATTTGAGACCTGATGCCCCTTTGTCTCCTATTTTGCAGCTATCCATGATAATAAAACCATACAAATCTTTTTGAAGATACATATATTGACTGCTACTTTCCCCCTCTCTAAACATTGTCAAGAGATTTTTTAATTTCCATCTATAATTAATAATTTATTCAGCTTCTTGTTGGGAGTCGAAGGTAGCTCATTAGCTCTTAAGAGAGTAGTGCTTAGTATTATAGGGGATGACAATATAGTATTGATATAACTTTCTAATCCTTTAGCTATCTCTTGGCTATCTCTTCCTATGTACATAAATATAACATTCAAGGAGAATAAGGGGAATGTATTTGTGTTCAAGAAAGATGGATTAAGACTTGGACAGGTGAGAAAAAGACTACTAGGAAATAAGGGGGAGCACGCTACAGTCAAGGAGGCTGAAGAGTTACATAAACCTAAAATGAAAGGAGATTAGAAATGATTTGTCTAATCACATGCACAGGAAAGCTGAAGAAAAACTTAAGATAAATGGCAGTACTGGCACTTGAACAACTACATTATACATGATACATTATTTCTGGAACTGCCAAGTGTTCCAGTCAGAGTGGCAGACCATCTCATGTTTGATAAGACAGAACTCCAAAACAGAGCTTACCATATGCATACGACATGGCTGTATGTAAACTTGAGGGGCTGGACTATTTGCTCTTTTGCATTCTTGTGCTTGGAATTTATAAATTTAAGAATGTGAAGGGTGGAGAAGAACATTTATGTTACCAGGGAAAGCATATTTCAGCTGCCTTGTGTATCCCGAGCATACACAGAATGCCTGAGAAAAAGTGAGGGGAAAAGGCAGTAGATTAGATTATCTTATTTTCAAAGATAGTGTCATTGTGCATACAGATGAGATGGCCAGGTTAAATTTGCTCAGGCAACTCTAAATCATGTGGCAGACTTAATTTTGCAGCCTACACCTCTCTTTTTTAATGCAAAGTTGTCATGCAGTTTTACATTGCTATTTCACAAAAAAAAAAAAAAAAAAATCTTCCTTTACCAAACAAAAGCTACTTGTCCCACGTGCTTCAACTTCATCCCCAACTGTGAAATAATGAAAGAAGAAAGACAATCAGCACGCTAAGAGGAGAGAGGAGGACCAGCTTCTTAGTCTGGGAGGTGTTTGGGGAGCTTGGCATAGCTCATATTTCCCTATTCCCACTTGCATCTTGCCTTCAGAAGAGGTAGTTCTAGGTGGCAAAACTTGGGAAGTAGTGAGGACACCAAGCACCTCTTTAAAATAGTCATGTTGTAGACTGACAAGATTTTTTCTGGTCTTGCAAGTGAGGGAAGAGGAAATGATCACAGGCATACATATCAAGAATATCACTGGAGAAAAGAAGAGGCATTTTCTAAAACCTGGGAGGTTTCTTCCTCCTGAACAGTGAATGCAAATGGACTTTGAAAAGTGTACAAGAAGTAGAAGAATAGCAGGCAACATATAGTTTGGAAATGCATTACTAATCCCATTTCTAATCACAAAAGAAATTAAAATATAAACTATGTGCCATAGTTTAAATAGTTTAAAATAAAATATTGACTTTCAGGTCAGTTGGCATTTAAGATTGGTAATGAAATATACCTTATGATGGATGGTAAAGATTTTCAAAGCTGCAAAAGGAACCTACACTATTTCCACTTGCTGGAAAGAAAAATGAGTTTTCAAATCCCCTAGAGGGAGTAAAAACCTCAGTTTGTTTTGATCTCACCTAAACTGATACTTTTTGGACATTTTGTTTGTACATCTCCTTTTGCTGTTTAATTTTACACTTTAAAATTGGCACTGTACTGTTGTCCTACTGAGTTCCTCCTTTTCTAGCTCTCTCTCCCCTTTTAGTTGCATACCCTATGCTACTCAGAGTAAGCTAGTTTTCTGGGCAGTATTTACTGGGGGAGACTATCCACTGTGGACCTTTTTTTAAAACGCATTACATTCTTGGTGACATGTCTGCTGCTAAGTATTGCTTGAGATCAAAGGTGTCTGATTAAAAAAAAAATCTAGTATGTGACACAGTGCCCTTGACTGTGGGTTGATGGTAGTACATAATCCTTGTCAGTGAAGGCAGTCATAAGGATTTGTAAGAGATGCAGTAACTGGCCAAGAATGAAGGCCACAACAAAAATGTATGTGGAAGTGCCCGAAAGAGAGTTTGAGTTTCTGTCGTGGGAAAAGAAACAACCTTTTTAGGAGCAAATTGAATAAATCTTCCTTATTGTTCTGAGAGAGCGTCTAAGATTTTTTTTATTTACAAAAATACAACAGGTCTGCTCTTCTTGGTTTCCAAGTATAAAGAAAATTAATAACAGAAAGGACATTCTACTATCTATAGGAATCTTGATGGGTATATGATCTAAAAGAAATGGAGATGTGTGTAGCTGTTTTATTCCTTTAATTATTGTAGAATATACAGAGTTCAGCTTGGACTATATGAATCCTGTGGCATAACATTTCTCATTGTTCTCCATGTGGATTAATTGGTCATATCATCCATTGCTGCAAACTATGGCTGTGAGTCACCTAAAAGCGTGGGCCAACTCTGTCCCTGTAGTAACTCTACTGAACCTAATACAATTAACTGTTGGGTGAGATTTTCTATTGTGTGCAGCTCATATAATTACTCCACTAGATGATAAGGACTTAATTATCTGACTCTGAATTTTCAGCACAGTTTCTTTTTCATTTCAAATAACTTTTCTGCTGATCAATAACATATGTGAACATTGACCATCTATTGCTAAACTCCATCTTTCTCCTTTTCTCTTTCTTGCATGGCATCTTTTTAAATGTCTAAAGCAGAAAAACATATATCATTGCATCTAATGTGACCTCTTTGTCCATTTGTTCCCTTCCTCACACAATCACTTTGGTACATTCTGTTCTCCAACACAGAAATATGAGGCTTAAGCGTCTTCTTTAGCCTTAACAGCAGAGCAAGTAATACCCATTAACATTAAAGAGATTTCAACATATGGCCTGAGGTTTCCCCAGAGATACTATAGAAATTTAATTGAGGTCATCATTAATTTTGGTCCTTTTCTTCAGATGAAACCTTGAGCTAAAATAACAGCCTTCTCTTTAAAATGCCCGGTTTCTGCAGATTTATGTATTTCAACTGTCTTTTAATTAATTCATTTTCTCCCTGATGAAAAAAGTGTGAATTGGAGGGAAGGGGACCATTTCGTCAGTGGAACTAAATACATAGCGTACTTCTGAGCTTGTGTGAGGACTGTGTGGCACCCTGGGTAGTCAGCAGTTGGAGTGGTGGATTTAGCTGCAGTGATTTGAAATTTTACTGTTCCCAGTTGTCTGCTCTGCCCTTCTGCCAGACAACAAACCTTCTTGGCAGAAGTGGGAGAATGGGCCATTTGACAGCGCTTCAACCACTACAGTTCAGCACTTCACATTGTGGATGGGCACTGTTAGGCTGGGATGTGCCCTGGGGCTGCTAAGGTGCAGTCACATCTGTCTCTATCAGAGAGAGTTCAACTAGTGTGGTTGGAAGCAAGAACAGCTAAGGACGCTGTCAGAGTCCTTTAACGTACATTTGGTATAGTAAAGAGAAAGGAGTGTTCTTAATTTGGGTTGGCAAATCTGAGTTAGCTAACTCAAGTAAGAACAATAGAGTAGATAATAAAGTTAAAAGTAGAAGTGCTAATATTTATAGAGATATTTCAGGAAAAAATGTATACTGCCAGCTGAATTTACAGCCAAGTTGACATAGTTTTCATTGTGCTTTTAGCAGTTGCTGGTTTACTTGGGTAAATCAGAGACTGAAAACTACTTGTGTTAAAACTAAGAATGTTTTATTTTATTTTGTTTTCTTGTACACATACATTTAAATAATTGTATTTGCTTAGTTTGTGATGAATAAGATTTTTGACTTTTTGTATAAAAAATCTGACTAACATTGTATAATTATCTCTTGAGGTAGAAAATCAGTAATAGGAAAAATGTCTTTAAAATAGCAGGTAAAGAAAAGTTCGTAGTAGAAAGGTGAAGCAAAGCATTTCCAATTAAGGAATTTAAAGGAAGGGTGTAATAACTACTGGAACAAAATGCTGTGAGAACTGAGAACTGATAGATTTTCAGTTTTCAAGTCTTCATATCAAAACTGGATGTTTTCCTGGGAGATACGTTTTAGCCCTACAGAACTTAGGTTTTATTCAAGTGTGAGGTATGGACAAACCTTTTCAATAAAAATAAGCTAATTGGGTAAAATTTAAAGGCTTAGTACATGGAGAAAGTCACAGCAGATGATCTAGTAGGTGATTCTGACATGAGCATCTGTATATGTGTGAAACAACTTACAAAATGGAGCAAAGCAATGAGAAATTGTACCATTTACACTTTTATGAATAAATACCTCTATTTCTGTTATGATAAGCCTCTCTGAAGTATGTGCAGCTGGTCTGCTTCTAATCTCATTTACACCCATTAAGTGAACCTGATTTACTTTCTGGCAAAACTGGAAGAAACCCTGTTACTCATTGCTGAATTTAATAAGCATCTCTCACCCTACTGATGCTGATGATATAATATTGCATATCAGATAGGTAGGGGGCATTTGGTACTAGTGGTTTTCAAGTAACACTTCCAGGAAGGTAATTTCAGTAAAAAATTTAGAATTTGCATGTTATGAAATAGAGCAATCAATACTTACATGTGCTGGCTGTAGCTGTTTTGTGGTTTATGGATACTTTCCTGGTTCAATATTTCTGGATTTTTGTTAAGTCTCCAGCTCATCCAGGATTACACTTACCAGTGATGCCACCACTCCAGATAGTATTTCATTTTCAGCATTCCAGGATGTTGAGGTTTTCTATTTGAGTTCACAAAAGGCATATTTATTCAGATTTCATCCACTGTACTGTAATGAGTGCTGCTACTGCCTGGCAAGATGCGTAGTTGGCTCCTCCTGGATGTGCTCTCTCATCTCCTACAGTGACATTATTGTCGTGAAGAAAACATCTTTCAGTGGGCAGATCCTTCTAGGTTGAGTTCCAGATTGCCACTTATTGATACCTCACAGCTGTATTAGCTCTTCCATGGATGCCAGCTTGTGACAGTGCAGGGTACTGATGCCCTCACTTGTGAATTATGACTGTAACCCTTAGAGTAGATACTGTACAGTATACAGGCTCAAACATGTAGTAAGTTATTTTTTATTTACAATTAGTAGCCAGTCTTAGACAGTTAGTGTTTCTGATGGAATAGTTTGCTTCTTTCTCCTTGCTTTGTTCTTAATTGGGTTAAGTGTGGTAATAAATCTGACACTTGTAATGATTTCTAACCTGTTTGTGTCATGTTTTCTGGGCTGAAGTTCATGTAAGATTTAACTTTTTAAGAAACTAATCTATCTTGATTTTAAACAAATTTCTCCAAATGAAGTTCTTAGATTCTATCTTGAAAATTCAGTGTTCTGGTTTTTTGTAGTCTGTCACTTTGTCAATTTATTCTGAACTTTATGAATTAAGGACATGGCAGACCATGATTATGTCCTATTTATCATACAGCTGTATCAGGAGAAGCAGAAGTAACAGATTTATGGAAATACCTATCAGCTCACAAAAGCGTAGGCCGTGCACTAGGCGAAGGTAGGGCAGTGGTGTAGCTAAACCTTGATGTGATCGCGGATGTTGGGAACCACTTGCAGGTGAGCTCTGATCAGTGAAAGCTGTGGAACTAAGCATGCCGAGGTTTTGTGCCTCTGTTCAAGCTACAGATAGTGTCTTCTCTGACTGTAGTCTACCTTCCTCTTGATCCAAAACTTTTTTTGGTTTACTTAGCTCTGTGCTTGAAAGAAAAAAGTTGAAAGGATAAACATGATAGCACGTTTTTAAAACAAGTGAATTAGATCAGGAAGGAATTGTACTCATATTGAACAAAGATGTGCTATTTCTGAACCAACAGCTAAGTGGAGAGACATCAGGTAAGTATTTCAACCTTCTTTGCCTCAGTTTACCTATAATGTAAAATATCACAATTCTTTAGGACAGTGGTCAGTTTTAAGGATGTTTTTGAAAGCAGTTTTATATGATGAGTTTATTTCTTGCCCACAGTGAAAATGTTGCAGATAAAAATAATTAAAAAATACTAAGCAGGCGTTACCTGATCTAAAAGTTACCTAATCTAAAAGGCATCATTTTGTATGGCTACAAAACAAACTTAAAGAACAATCCCTTTTTTTCCTCCTTGGATAGTGTCAAGCAGCAACTGAGCTGTGTATTCCCATGTTCGTATTGCCATATAGCATGGTCCACACCACCATATAACTTAGTAATGAACTTATATTTTAGACAAAAATAGGGCTGTGTTTGTTGACCAAAGTTGTTTTGGTTTTTTTTTTTTTTTTTTGAACTGCTTGAAGGGCAGTCTTATATTGGTTGAGCAGGATTTCCCTATGTCTGTTTTGTAAAAACTAATTAAGCCTTTTCACAAATGCCAGTAGTCCTTAATGCTGAACAAGTCAACCCTGCAAAAGAAAAAAACCACGTTTTTTAAAAGAAGTAAATGCCAGGATGTTATTTCATTTCAGTGGCTGCTTTCTGATAGCTTGCTTTTTCTGCGCTAAAGTTTTGAAACTACAGATTTTTTTCTCAAAGAACCAACAGTCCATGGAATGACTGGTTTTGTAACAATACATCTTTTAGTTTATGCTAATTTTTCTGAATTACTGGTGTTGTTCAGACCTGCTGAAATGCTAGTTATCAATGAACTGATTCAACTGCTTTATCAGATGGTGTGCTCAGTCTTCACCCATAAGCTTCACTCAAGATGAGAACCTTAACACTGGAAAAAAAAACATTTTCAGGTTATTTCAACAATTGGCTACAGTGAGTAAAATGGTTTAAAATGTCTATTCTTGCTTTCTCACACACTGCAGTCTCACAGTAGGACTTAATAAATAGATGTGAAAACACACTGTACTTGTTGTATGAGTGAGTCTGGACAGGCTGCCAAAAAATTTTGGCAGAAAAAGTCTTAGTCTTTTGTGTAGGTCAAAAGTCAGTTCTATTGAACATTGTAACACATTGCAAAAAGCTGTCGTCCTTTAAAATTTCGCTTGAATGTTCCTGTTGCCTTAGACATTTTAATGGTCTGAATAAGTGAGTAATGGCATTGTAGTTACTTACCTCTTATGTAAGGTATTTCAGCCAGAGATTTCAAAGTCATGGTTATGTCAGAATTCAAGTACGTTAAACCCCAGTGTGGATTCTTTCTTTGAGAAGTAAAGTAGCCTGAAATTGCCAAGGCTTAAACTAAGAAGGATTGAACTGTAGAGAATCAAGGCCACTTTATTTCTCTATGAAAGCACTGAGAGAAGGATGTAGTGTGCTTTAGCTTGTGCTCCTTAACTGTGTACCTACAGTGAACGTATTTTAACACTCCTGAATGCCTTGGGACAAAGAAGCAGAATAGTATCTTAAAGTAGAGAGCCTGCTTCTTTTTTAGCTGCGAATAATTCTGTAACAAACTGTTGAATGTAAGCAGATTGCATTCACTTTTGATGGATTTCCTTTTTTACGGTCTCGTAAGGAGGTTCTCTGAGTTAAGGACCATCAATTTCAGTACTCTAACAGCAGTAGGCACATCGTAGATTATCTTAAGCAGTTATTAATGCTTTTGTAGAATCAGAAGCATTGTGATATTAATGAGATAATATTGAAATGTAATATTAGTGAGTGAGCGAAACTGAATGGGATGCATAGTATATGAAATCAAAAGTTTCTGGGTAAGTCAACAGGTATTTCCTTGTTTGCTTCATTGCTGTTTGCTTTTACTTAACAGTTGTGGCTTAACCACAACCGGCAACCACACAGCCACTCGCTCACTCTCCCACTGGTGTGATGGGGAAGAGAATGAGAAAAGTGAAAAAACTTGTGGGCTGACATAAAGACAGTTTAAGAGGTAAAGCAAAAGCCCTGTGTGCAGGCAAACAAGGAATTCACTCAGTACTTCCCATCAGTAGGCAGGTGTTCAACCATCTCCAGGAAAGCAGGGCTCCATCACATATAATAGTTACTTGGGAAGACAAACAGCATCACTCCAAACATCATCCCTTTCCTTTTTCTTCCCCCAGTTGTATATGCTGAGAATGATGTCATGTGATATGGAATATCCCTTTGGTCAGTTGGCTTCAGCTATCCTGATCCCTTCCCAACTTCTTGTTACCTCACCAGCACAAGATGGTGGGGTGGGGTGAGAGGCAAACAAGGCCTTTACGTAAGCAATGATCAGCAATAGCTAAAGCATCCCTGCATTATCAACACTGTTTTCAGCACAAATCCAAAACATAGACCCATTCTGACTACTATGAAGAAAATTATCTCTATCCTAGCAAAAGCAGCACAAACCCAACATGTTCAATGGAGCTAAGATTTATTGTAGTTCCTGTAAAATATCCTAATTACAATAAATAACTAAAGTATTGGAGAAAGATCCTCTAACCTTTAATATAAGTACCATCATCAGAACAACGCTTTAAACACCATAATAAGAGTATACATAATCCATCAAAACTAGGTGAGAATTCAGATCTTATCTCCATATCTTATTTCTAATTCTGTTTTTCTCTCCGAGAGCAGAAATGAGTCAAGTACAACAAAAAGTGCCACATTCTTCACTCTTTGCAGAAGACAGAGCTTACATCCAAAAACTTGCAATATAAAAAATTTATCTCCAGAATACAAGAATCTCTGAATGCCAAACATGCCTTGTGTAAGGGAAGTGTATTTTTGAAGCAAACACATGCTGTTTCTGTGTATACAGGGTTATCCAAGCTTCCCCCAGATACTCCTACAAGACACAACTTATCTCAGCTTTCTCCACAGAAATTGTCTCCAGCTACTGCCAGTTATCTCTTAGCAGCATTTATTATACTGTGATGACTTCAAAAGGCTGATAGAGTATTTAGTACTATGTTTCTCTCTGTCCTATTGTGAAGAGACACAGTTTTCACATTTGCAGGGCTTTTAAACATAGACATGGAATGGGTGACATTCTAAAATATTATTTAGCTTGCTTTCTGGCTAAACTGGCAGAGTAACGTATTTAATCTTTGAGTTTTCATGAAAGCAAAGTCTAAGTGATCCTGGAGCACACTTAAGTAGTCCCAGATGACTAAAACATGATAGTCCCATTTAAGGTTGTCAGTCTATAGCTTATTTTCAAGAACAAGAAGTCCATCTCTTCTGATTTTTCTCCACTTTTAAATCACTTGTTTCATATGTTAAACATAGATCCCATTGGCCTCAAATATGGATGTTCTGTTTTGAACAAAGTTTTCTCCAACTGTGAAGGTCTCCTCAAAGAAATGGAAACCCTACATTTAAAGTAAGTTACAGCATGCTTTTTCTCAGCTTGCAATGTACTAAAAATGCAACCTCCAATATATATCTAGTGCAGAGCTATTAGAATTTATGGCAATTTAATTTGGAAATGCTTCTAAAAGAAGTGCCACAAGGGGTTTCAGGTACGGTGGAGTGTTAAGCCTTTCATTGCCTTGTGCGTAGTCTGCAGTACTGAGGAGAAGAGGATGAAGGGATAAAAAAGAAAATCCTGTTCATTTGTGTAGTCCTGAATAAAAACCATTTACCTGAATAAAAACCATTTTCCTGAAGACTCTCTAGCCAATGATAAGAATAATTTAAAACTACTTAAAATACTTTTCCAAGGTTTGCATGACTGAGTATCAGTTGTTTAAGAACAGAAATCGGTATTATTTGTGAGAGGTGTACACATTTCTTCTGTTTTGCTAGTTAAGAAAACACAAATGTATGTATGTATTCATCTTACACCAGCAACTTCCTGTGAATTTTGCGTACTTGACACCATCTCTCTCTTTCCTGTTTCTAGGTGCTAGTAAAGTCATGGTTGTTCCAGGACTCATCTTCCCTGACATATACACCTGCAAGGAGAGTGGATAGAGCAGATAGGGAGACATTTGTGGTAACATCCTTTTTTCCTGTAAGTATGTACAGAATTATGCTATAAAGCTTATTGCAAGCACGAACTTCATACTGATGTAGCCCTTCTGTAGTTGCTTCTAATTTATACTTGTGTAAAGCAGAGCAAAAAGCAAAGCCAATGGTTTAGCTAAAGGACATTCCATTAAACCTGAACATTATTTGGCCTCTGTCAATCTCTGAATCATGAACAAAAATATTTCACCACAGAGTACAAAGTTGTTTTCAGACTTTTTGAGAAACCAGGACTGGACTGGTAGTGATGTTCCTGTCTTAGAATCTGAAAACCCAGGGTTAGATTATTGTTTAGGTTAAAAGGAGGAGAAAAAAAACCCCACAAGTTGATGATATTTTAAGGTTTGGTTTTGCTTTAATTATTCCTTTTACAAACGTAATGCTGCTACTTATAACAAGCTTGCTAATAACAAGCTACTTATTTGGGAAGTTCTGCTCAGTTACTGAAGAAGTACAGCAAAGACAGCAGCAGCAGTTTTTCCACAATACTCTGATAATCTCGACAGGGCTTTGGCAAATAACTGTGATATATTGAGTAAGAATTTTGGAGTTTACAAAACCAATAGATATGTAAGTACTTTGCTATGGCAGATACTGAGTGCTAATACCTTGTTCTGGAAGAGCATCAAGTTCCTTTTGATCCTTATGCTTCAAATTCTTTTATATTTAGGCTCCAAGCTCTTCACACTTGAAGAGCACATACAGCAGGTGGCATTATCAAGAAATAAAATAAAACCTAAAATCATATGAATAAGTTGGAGGTAGATGGCCTTCTTACAAGTTGTTTCTTGTTCAGTCTTCTTCCAGTGAGGTCAGTGAGCACAAACCTCATTGCCTTTACAGGGAAAAATCAAATCTTTTTCTTCACCTTGGCTTTCCCAAAGCAACATTGTCAAAAAAGAGTAACACAAAATAAATAAAAAACTCTTTGGGGAATGATGTGAGAAATGTACGGGCTTTTTTTTTTTTGTGTTCATGTAATGGGTTAAGATGACACCAGTGGGGCTGAGACACCTGTCTCCCCTCTTCCCTTCCCCTCTAAGCACGCGAAAAACTTCCTTGCGACTTTTGGGAAGAGAACGGCACAACCCTCTCAGCTTTTTATTGGGAGCCAAGGCATATCAATCAAACACCTCAGCAAATAAGCATATAAAAGCAGAGTTTTCCGACACTCCCCTGGTGCCCATTTGATTTCAGTGCAGGACCCAGGGAGAGAGATTTCTATCAAAGAGAGAAAAGACGCTGCTTCCTCCACGGAGCAGTAAAAGACTCCTTTGAAAATACTTTCCCATTTCCTCGAGGGGGTGGAAAGGGGCACTCAAGGTGTCCCCATCCCCACATCAAGAGATCCACCACCAAGGGACAAGAGAAGGACCATCCCCTGTAAGCTGGTGAGGAAGTCGTCCTACCAAGGTTGACACAGAGCTGGATCGTTGCCCAAATGACGCCCCACTAAAACCCCTACCCACTGAAGTGGAAATGAAGATATGATGATATCTTCTATGAGGGGTGAGAGGGAAAGACTCTTTAGCGAAAGTTTGCCTGGACAGTTCGTTTCTGGACTGGAACCTTGGAGGTTAAGAACGTGGCAACTCTACTCAACTCTTCCCCCCTGCCTCTGGTCACCCAGCCATGTGGCACATGTCTTTGTTTGTTTAAGTGGGGATGTGGATTCCACACAGGGGGAGGGAATGTATCTGTATATACCTATTTATGTATTTATTAATATCTCTCTCTCATCTCTCTCTCTCTTTCAGTCAGTCCTGTTTGACTTTACATCATTGATTTCGGGTTTTAATTGCGTTAAGCATTAAACTGATTCTGTTCCAACCCTTTATGTTAAAACCTGTGATTCACTTGTGTTTTCTTTGCCTTAATGAGCTACTTAAACTCCTTTGTGTATTCCTCGGGTGCTCACAGGCTCCCCGAGGCTACAAAAGGTTGCAAAAGGAAAAAAACCCCTTAGGAGACTCCTGCCTTCTAATTTCAAACTGCGACAGTTCACTTTAATCTGAGTATGTTGGATCCTTGAATGCCACAATGATGAACACGTTAGAAAACACAGATATTAAGAGTTTATAGGATTCCACTAAATCAGACTTCATTCTATTCACCGAATTTGCTGGGTCAGGTGATGAAAATATCTGTTACTGTTGGCAATAATAATTTTTATTTTACCAAGACTAAAGATAGAGGCTTGGTTAGGCTAAATCAGGAACCAAACCAAGTTGTCAGCATTGCTTGCCACGCTTTGATCAAAAGCTTTTTGTGGTTTGTGAAAAAAAGTCTTTTTTTGTTTTTCATATAAACTGTCATTGTTATTGCTGTTCCGTAATTCTTCATTTGCACGGATTTCAGAAATCCTGAAATAACATGGGTAAGGCTAGTCTGTGATTATGGTTAACCCCTGGTAGGAAGCAGTAAAAGCCTGATGTAAAGAAAACATTCTATAATTTTGAGACCAGTTTCAAGAGCTCTGGTGAAATATGCAGATGTCTAGTTGTGCAGGGTACTTACTGACACTGAAGTCCAGCCTGGTCATTGCAGGCTATCACCCTTAAAAAGGAAGCTTGAGGAATGATTACATTCTATAGGCATATGTCTGACCATTAAATTAGTAGGCTAAGCATAAATTAGGAAAATAAATATGGGTGAGCTGTTGGTTTACTGATCAAGGTTTGAGGAACGATAAAGGCTGATTAGGCACCTCTTCACAGAGAAATTTGAAGGAAAGTTAGTCACTGGGTCTCCTGTTGCAGGAGGGAAAATAAAAATCCATGAATGAGATCATACGAGCAGAGGTGTGTGAGGAGTTCTGCAGGCAAAGAGAACAAAACAGTTTTTAAAACTCTCAGACACAGGGCAGTATAGCTCACCCAGTAGGGCCTTTTGAAAACTTGAGGAGAAAGCTGAACGTCAGGGGAATTATTAAGTGTGTAGACTTGTAGAAGAGAACTAGTTTGAGAGTTGAAAGACGTGATTTCTGATTCCCATGTTCCTGTCATCCAAGTAAAAATGGTTCTCATGTAAAGAGTAAGATATGTTTGTGATTGCTGAGAAAAGAAA
Source organism: Bucorvus abyssinicus (assembly GCA_009769605.1). Lineage (NCBI taxonomy): Eukaryota > Metazoa > Chordata > Aves > Bucerotiformes > Bucorvidae > Bucorvus > Bucorvus abyssinicus. Next base: position 33,327,218 of record CM020026.1, read on the forward strand.
AACTGTAGGTGCTGATAACTTGTAGTAATGTCTGTTTCGAGTAGTGTTGTCCCTCTTACAGTAGCGTTTATTCTGATCAGTCTGGATCTGTAGCCATTTGTAACTAGTAGTTAACCTTGGTTGCTATCCCTCTGTAGAGAATGGACCTAAGAGAGCTGGCATTCCAGACTCAGCAAAGGATGGCACAACACTTCATTTTCTCAAAAACTAGTTTGAACAATAAAACAATGAATAGACATTCATCCTTTGCTTTTGTATCATTTTCTTAGGCTGTAAGGTCTGTGGTACCTGTGGGCATGTGTACAAAAGACAAGAGGTATTCCAGAGCCGCTGCTGATCTGTGCCATTTTAAATGGATACTTCTGCACGACTCTGTGCACTGCTTAGCGAAGGTACCAGCTCAGATCCCAAAGGTGAATGGATATATCAAGGTAACACTTCACCTCTGCTAATAAGCTGACACATCTTGCCATTCTGGCATGAACTCAACTGCTGTTTGCATGGATGTCTCAGCACTGTGTTCTGTTGTATGCCTTGGACACATTCTTCATGTTTCTTCAGGCCTGAAACCCGTCTTGCTTAGTCAGAAATAAACTTGCATAAAACCCAGTAGAGTATAGCAGAGCTAGAGTATAGCTGTTGCTATCTGGTACTCAAAGAAGAAATGGGTAAATTTAGAAATGGTCAAACTTTTCTAACTGAGCAAATTTTGATCATTGTCAAACAATTTTCCTTGAGAAGTTAGTGTTTGGAGATGATGATTATGAGCTGCTCAAGCTGGCCATCTGTGTGCGCTGAAATGAAAGCTGTGCTAATTTACTTGTGTCTTGCATTAAAACTTTGCCAAAAATGAAAATACCAGGAGGAAAACTGCTGGGTTGTATGACCTGTACATCAGGCATGCCTTGTCAACTTAAGTTTTTTTTGACAAGACCTACACTTAATTTTCTGTTGCTTTGACTTAACCTGTCCATCTCTGGCAAAGCAAGTCTACTGATTTGACATATCCTTGCCTCTGTTGTATTGGAGGAGCAGTCAATGCAACAGAAGATGAGAGTTTCAGCATATTCCATTAATGCACATCACTTTAAAACTTGAGGAGCTCTGGGGAAACTGCTGAAACTATGAGCTTGTTCATGCTAGATCAGAGAGCATATGCAATTTCCTGGTGTGTCTCACACATTCAAAAGAGCAGCATCAATTTCCACCAAGAAACTAGGTACCTTTTGCTATTTTATTATTCTTGGTTTGTACATGTGAATTGAATGCTACAGACTAAATTAATAGGTATTATTTTATAAAAACTCTCTAGCATGTTATATAATAGTCCCAAGACAAATAAAGTGAAAAGGTACTGATTTCTGTGAATGTATTTGGACAAAAGAAGTAGTAACTTGAACAATTATCCTTTATTAAAACGATTTGAAAAACTTCAACTAATTGCCCCTTGATCATGTCCCATTATTTTTCAGTTTTATGGAACTTGTATTCTATGTCTCTAATCCAGATGATGTTCATGAATGCTGAAATATGTTGAGAACGTATATATTTCAGATCAAATAGGAGGAAGAATATGAAATAATTATCAAAAGGTTTGTGAAATTTCCAGCTCAATTTTGTAACCTCACTGTTTTTTGTATGAACAGCTGGAATTTTGGTTGTCCAGATGGACTAATCTACAATCCTGTAGCTTTCTAAAGTTCATTTACACAGAATCAGTATTTGCCCCATACTGTAAATGGTGTTTCAATCTTATAAAAAATATGAGAAATTATTCCTTTTCTTACTAGTCTTAAAAAGATAGCTTAAACCCCAGGAACCTGTTACGAGATTGAGAAAATCTAATGTTACAGGTGGGAATTATATGAGGAAGAAGTGGTTTGCAGAGGTACGTTGCATAAAATATAAATACATGCTTAAGCAAACAAATAAAGCTAACTTTAATGATTATAGAGAGCATCCACATAATAATGGAATCAAATTGGTGTTTTTAAAGATGTAAATTTGTGATTTCATTCATGCAGCATAACACTTCCGTATCATCTGCTCTTCCTATCTATGAATAAGTCACTTTTACTTTACAGATAAATAAAAAGAAAAATAACATTATTAATCTGGCACTGTCTATTCTAGTATCCTAATGTTTGAAATTTTCTGCCCGACACATATTTCTCATTTAAGTGGACATGTTGGAAAGATCACATGCTACCATTGTTTCCTTCAACCCCTCTGTGACTTTCTTACTTTCTGTTTTTTTTGTCTTAACCCATACAGTATTTATTTGCCTATCTCTTATTCCCTTTAGGGTGCCCCACTTGTCTCAAAATGTTTTGGAGTTCAGGATCCTGATATCTTCAGGTTAGTACTATCATTTTTGACAGAGGTGCTGTGCACCTTCAGAGAAGATAACTCCAGTGAATGGAAGCAGGCCCTTACATCACTGCAGTGCAAATAATAATCATAGCTCAAAAAATGAAATTAGAATCTGTCTGAGACTGAAATTGCAGTTGTGCCTCACTCTTATTTACAAGCAACACTTCCATTTCTTGTACTTTATGAAATAAGATTTTAGTAATCCACATGTTCTATATGGAACATTGCTATATGATCCACAGTTTTGACCTGCCCTATATTTTGAGTGTCATAAGCAGCTCTACTGCTTTCCTATAAATCAGCGAAACTGCAAATAGGGTGGAAGAAAAATGGGTAGCTTGTCTAATTACGGAACACTGGGAAGATCAGAATAGAGCAGCTCTTTAAATGGAAGGACATAACATTTAAACTCTGATTGTAACAAGGTAGCATGGCACACATTTACCCTTTCCTCATGACAACCATTGCAAGAGGGATGAGAAATTACAGAATCATTATCCTTTCTCATTGAAATGTGCAAACTTTGATATACTTTCTGTGAGTGCAGTATTTGTGTATACTTAACAAATAATTACAACAGCAATTTTACAGCATTTGCATGCCACGTTCAGCAAAGAGGTAACTTATTTTAACTTGACAAGAAGATAATCATCAAAGAATAAGTTTAAGGACATTTTCTTGTTTCCCCCATTTAAAAATCCATTTTCCCCAAGAGCAACGTAAGAATGATCTGTAGCACTGTAGAAAATTTGCTCTTAGAGAACTGTATGGGGAACCATAATTCTGTGCTGTATAACGGTCAGATTGTGATAAAACAAAGAAAAGCAGTTTGAAACTGAACTATTATTCTGGATCAGATTATCCCACGCTCAGGAACTGCTTGTGGATATAAGTGGCAACTTGAACATGTGAGACTGTTGGCAAAACCTCTGCAGTAATCCCCAGGCTAGGGCTTCTCACGCTTCCTGGCACGATTCCTTCTGGTGCAGCACAGTTTGGTTTTTTCAGCACAGAAAATCAAATGATCACTGAATTCCACAAGAGACCTCACAAAGATTCCTTTTTTTTTTTTTTTTTTTTTCAGTCTCAGCATAGGTCTGCCTCAGAGTGCTTTTTCTTTTTCTTTTTGCTTTTTCTTCCAACCATAAATCTCTGTCTGCTCTGTGTTTGTGAAAAAAGACAGGTTTGGCTGCTCCATCTGCCTGGCTGCCCTTTTTTTTTTGTGTATGCAACTTTCTAAGAGCAAGGGCTCAGGTGTGAATAGTGGTATTTAAGGGGGTGTGCGGGTGGGGGGTGCTTAAGAAGGCTTGCCATGTGCGTATTCCGGAGGCCTACGGTCTAAGCACATGACAAAGATGAAATGGGAGGAATAAACAGTGGCAGAGGGAACACACAGGGTGAATCTCTAATGCCATTTTCCTGTCTCACAGGTTATTGGTAATCTGAGGATCTTAGTTCTGATAAAGGTCTAGTTTATTAGATCATAACTGCAGCATCAGAACAAACAGCGGAGAGCCTCTCCCTTTGTGGTTACATTTCTTCTCATCTGTTCGATTGGCTCTTGCTTTTTCTGTAATGGATCCTCTGCAGTGTTATAGTTCATAGTTATGTGAAGCAAGTGAAAGACATTATGAAAATGGCAAAGCAATGAACATCTCTCTTGGCTGAAACAGAGTTTTAGCATTTTCTCTGTGACAGAAAGAAAACTTGCTTTATTTTCATCTTCTTTGATGCATTAAAGTTATGATACAGTAGTAAGAATTCAAATTTCTCCTCTTTCTTTCTAAGCATTTGAAAATAAAGAATAGAAAGATTTTTGGATCAGTGTGATATCTGCTACACCCTGAGTTACGAATGATTTGGATATGACAAAACTTTAAAAACTTAGAAAAAGTTCTTATGACACAGTTTAGATATTTATTTCTGAAAGTTCCACCCACAGACTACTCTCTGTATTGTCAAACCATGTTAAAGTATTGGGATCTTATAAGTAGTTCTGCAGAAATAATGTTTTTTTCTGTGTGAAACAAAGTTTTATCATGGTACTTGTATAATTTTGTAATTCTGTAAAAAGTGTATTTCATTAAGGTACATTTTCTTGAAGAGCAATGTGTAGAGAATTGGGTTCCTATGTGATTTTTTTTATTGAGGCACAATTTAGTTTATGGTTGTGACACTACGTGTACAATTGTGGCCATCAGGAAACACCTAGTATTTGATCTGTACTACAGTTAATGTATCACTAAGATACTTCCTTTCATATAAACTAAACAAAGTTGAATTATTTTATATTTGCCATAGGCTAGAATGAGGCAGCTGACTTACGCGGTTGTCTTAAGCTTGTTAGGTTTTGTGAGACTTTGGGAGATCCTAATGTGGTCATCCAAGATGTATGATGGTGATTTGTTAGATCAAAGATGCCAGACCCCATGTGAGTTCCCAGGTCTCTAAGGCAAAAGAGGTAGAATAAAGAGCAGAAGATGGTAAAAATGAACTTTCTGTGAGAGAAGGATGCAGAATAATAAATCTGATTTATAGCTGGGGCAACATCACCTGCATAGAACTGACTGATATTTCTGTAGTGCTCCCTTCCTCTTCTTTTAGATAAGCATGTTCAGGGGCTTCACTGAGTTCATGGTCATGCAAACTCCCTCCAGTGAGGTGAATTATGCTGCAGCCTGCAAAAATGTACCTGTTTGCATTTAATACCTTGCAATTTCCCAGCACAAATACTGAGCATTAGTTGTGATGTATTATAACTACTTAGCTGTTTTTCACCATATTCTATAATGAGCTGTCGAGAAAAAGGTGAAAAAAAATATTTTATACAAATATATTTTTGTATTTTGTGATGACACATCAATTCTTTAAAAACTTCATTTTTTTCCCCTAGGAAGCTTATATGAAAAACACACGTACATACCAGCATTCACAGTGAAGTAGAATGAATATCAGGTTGTAATTCACTAGTATGTTGAAAATATTAACTGAAATGGCAGAACATCAGCGGTTTGTGGAGGCGCAGCAGTATACTCCAGCTAATGAGTTGCACACTTTAATTTGCTGTGTGATAGTATATGATTAATTGGTAATTTACAGTAAATACATATTATCAAATTTATATCAGCTAGTCACATAAAGGTAATTGTGTTTTCAAAGTATGCATTGTTATGAGTTTAAGTTTTATGGTTATTTCTGTGTAATTGTCTATATTGATAAAGCTCTTTGACGTACAGTAGCTGGTTTGAGCTGTACTGCACTTGATAGTAAATTAGCTATTATTTATTTATGGTTTAATCATTAAGAATAGAGAATATGCAGTAGATAAAAGTCTTAATACAGATTCAAATAAGAATCTATGCAGCGAGGTCCCAGAAATGTTAACTGAGAACTCCTTCTGTCTTACTTCCACTCCTGTTGTAATGATTAAGGGTTTTCCTGAGAGCACTGGAGAAATACATCTTAAGTAAAGAGCTAAATGGGGAAAAGGTTTAAAGATTAACCTGTGGTGTCTTGCTCCACCATTTAGGTACTCCATGTTTAGCAGGCAAGTTAACAAAATATCTTTTTTAAAAAAAAGATTTGGAGAGATGAAGGCTGTGCAGATTTTCTTCGGTATGATGGCAAAGCTAAGAAATTTAACTATAACTTTAGAAGTTTAAATTTAACATGGCAGAAAACAGAAGGAATTAAAGAACAAAGTGATGTGGTCTGGTTAGAAAGGAAGATAATCTTATCAAGTTAATTTTGAATTAATTGCAACAGAGTAATTTTGACATCCTAAAATTTTAAATACATAAAGCAGCTCTCCAACTGCAAGTTGTATGTTTAAAATAATTACAGGTTTCAGAGCTTTGCCATTTGCTTTCTGGTATTTGGACAACCAGATTTCAAGCTTTCAAACACATATCACTTATTGGAGATACTCCCATTACCTTTTTACTGAATAACTCCTGGTCAGCCTCAAGTCTTCATATTTTCCTCATTAAGCTTCCGCATGCTAGTGTTGCTCAGCATGATCTTTATTTTAAACCGTAGGTCCTCGATGACCAAAAGTGCCTTCATTTCAAGAGAGGGTCATACAGATTTATGATCCCTTGTGATTAGTCCTGTTTCAACACTTGGAATTTCTGGGTAAGGTGGAACTAAAATGACAATGAAGAATTTTGACTAGCTTTACAGCCAGCAAGGAATTTGGTTTGAAGTAGAATAGCGTATAATAGCATAGATTAGAACAGTTGCTGTTGGAGGGAACCTACAGCAATCATCTAGTCTAGCTGCTTGACCTCTTCAGGGATGACCAAATGTTAAAGTATATTATTAAGGGCGTTGTCCAAATGCCCCTTAAACACTGACAGACTTGGGCCATCGACTGCCTTGCTAGGAAGCCTGTTCCGGTAAATACATGTCACTGGTTCATAATATCAAGCCCAATTCCAAAACAGTATATGGATTAATTTTGCTTGTGAAGAACAATGAGACAGTAACATTTCTACTGCTTAATTCATGTCTCCAGGTTACAAAATAAGGAGACCATATATACATGGAAGGATTAGACAAGCGGAAGGTTTTCTATGAACTTTCTTTTCACAGTGGGTCACAAAGCCTGTTAACAAGAAAACTTACAACACAAGTGCAAAATATAAGGAAGCGGATTTGACGACATCTTTCAGAAAGTCTGGAGTTATGGAAAAGCCTTGAAGAATCTTCACTTTTAACTTTGCAGATTGAATCGGGGAAGACAATAACATCAGGATTTTCTTCTGAAAACAAGTAAGTTCTGTCTTTACTAGAAAGTGCATTTATGTCTGTGTGTGTGCATGCATACATTCACACAGGCACTATTAGTCACTCCTCTGTAGTTTACTGCAGATGATGCTTTAATCAGTCCTATAATGTTCTGTTTGCAATAACTGTGTGTCTCAATTTGATGTCACCATCTTTAAATGAAATTATTTTTGTCTGTATTTTCTTTATATAAAGAAGATGTACACAGCTGTTGCCTTCATTTAATGCCCTTCCCTCTTAATTTTCTCAAACCTGGAAAAGAAACAAGAACAGCAAACCCATTCCTATAAATTCCAAATTTAGTGCATGTAGTCAAGGAATGTCCCAGATAAAGATTATTTCTTAAGTTCTCAAATTACACATTATAAGTGTTGCTGCTTCGATTTAGATTTACAGTTGTCAACACACTGATAATGCCCTTATTAAAATTAAATAAATTAAAAATAAAATTAAAAATTAAATCAGATTTTAAAAATGTTCTTTTTCCATTTTCTTGCCAGTTTTCTTGAACTTACCAGCTGTACTTTGAACATATCTTTAAGGAATCATGGAAACCAAGACAAGAGGAATGAGGGTGGTCTTTAGGAAACTGTAGACAGCAGACAGATGGAATATGAGAACCTTGGGAGACATTAGAGAGACTTTGCCAATCAAGAAGTTTGGCAGTTACATCAAGGCCAAGGAGAGACATGTAGCAGTGTCCCTAGTAAGATATTCTGCTCTGATGAACTAACACAGAATTTTTAACCACTGCTGCCATTTTTGCATCTTTTTGTACTCAGACTGTCCTACTGTGGGAGCTAGTGATGCCTTTGAAGTAGAGATATTTGACATTTCCAAACAAATCCCTGATACACAGGCAGGGAACTGACTCTGCTGGCTATGAGCCACACAAACCAAAGTGATCAACATATTTCAGAGTGACAATACTTCAAAAAAAAACCAAGGGAGTAAAAAAGGGAGGAAGGGTGAGAGCATTAGAGAACCCCATATCTATCGTCAAAACAAGAGAACCAAGAACATTAAAGGGAAAATAAACTTAAGAAAAGATTGTTTAGGAATTACAAATTATGTTTTCTCAGTGGGTAGCTAACAGCTTAAATTTTTTTTTTTTTCATATGTGGCATTTCCCATTTGTATGGCAATTATATCATAAATCCACAAAAACGTTTAGAGAAGTTGCTTACTGCCATGTACCCAGACATAGAATTTCCAAGAAAGCATACAGGATCAGATTTTTTTAAGCTCAGTGCTGATTGACAGGAGCATGTAAGAAGGATAGGATCATGCTGCATTTACCTCCTGTGCTTCCCCTGCACATGTACTATTGATCACTGATAGAGATAGAAGACTGGGTGGATGGATCTTTCATGTGAGACAGTGTGGCTCGTCTTATGTTATTGAACAATATATTCTCTACGCTTTCACAAAGCCTGACTTTTTTTTTCCAGAATCATATGTGATTTTTAAAGACTGTGAAGAGTTATTTGTAAAAGGAAGTACTGTAAAATACAAAGATACTGTCTGAAATTATATGATCCTTATTCAAGTCCAGAATGTGCTCTTTTGGTCTCTGTAGAGGGGGATTTATCTACGGTGATGCACCCATCTATGGTAAAAAAAGGAAAGAATATTTGAGAGAGATTTCACGTGCCCCAGTAGCAATGCCTCTTTCCACTGGGCTCCAAGAAGATTTTGTTGGCATTCACTGATGTGGTGAAGGGGAAAACAAAACGACACAGCTCTGTCTGCAAACCATGGAGTACACTTCCATGAGGTATGGCAAAAAGGTGCACATTTTCCACAGCTTCTGTGTTTGATAAGAATTTCTTTAAAGGGTGCTTTTTAATCAATTAGCAGGGCTTTATTAGGCCTTGTATACAAAGTGAAAGACAAAAAAATACTGCAAAGCCACACATCTGCTGTACAGTCTCACGTTTCTAAAGATATCAGTATCTAATTTTTGTAATTCTTTGCTCATTGCAGAAGTGGGAGGACAACACGTTGATATGAAGTGAAAACTTCTTCCAGCTTTCTCTGTGGCAAAGGTGACGTAAAATACTATGACTCTGAGCTTCTAATCTGCTTTTGGTCAAGCAAAATCCCACTGACTCAGTTTTGCTTCAGTAAATGCTAGCTTAGAGGGCCAAGGTGATTATTATATAGCCTCATTCTCTCATTTGAAAACATGCAACTTTGAACCTGAAATGGGCATTTGGAACAAAGAGTGCAAAAGAACACAATAAATTACAGGAAAAAGAGAGTGTGGCTGAACAAAAACCTATGCCTTTCCTACTAAAAGGAAAGGCATGCTATCAGCATGCTTGTTATTAAGACTTGTGCATTTTTTGCTGAGGGAAGATAAGATGTGGGGGAAGAGAGAGTAGAAGTTTAAATTAGAATTGATATCAGATGCAACAATTAAGTATTGACAATTCTTCAGACTTTGGAATGGTTCCCATTTGCAGCTGCAAGGCACTACAGCAGCTTTAGTATTTATGAGCACTTGGTGAGTACTCTGACAGGTTTATTATTTGTTGGCATTCTCCAGCATTGCACAGTAAAAATTGTTTTCAGAGTATTCAAAAGTGTAGCTGGCTGCTGCTGTATCAAACCCAATCAATCTACAAATGTATTTCACATTTTTGACTGATAACTGGCTCAGAGGTTTGGCATTTCAGGGCAGTAGTGGAAGGGGAGCAGGTCTCAACAGTCATTAATCCTTTTTCCCTGAGCCTCCCTCAGGCAACCGCTTGTGCCATTATCTACATTTCTTTCTGCTGATTTCCACAATCCCATGGCTACTCAGATGACCACAAATTCACCACTGTCCCCTTCACTTACCAGAGACCTTCCATCACAGTGGCCTCAGCAGCCCGCCTGGGCTGATAGTGATCAGGGGAACATTCTCTCTCTCTCTTTTTCTCTCTCTCTCTTTTTTTTCTTTTTTAAAAGTTGGATCTTTAATTTAGTTCCTTACCCCAGTCATCTTTCCTCCCTCTAAATGTATGTTGTTCCTTACTGAACAGGAACACGAGGGTATTGAGGGATGTTTTATGGTAAATAAGGCAGAGATTCTGTCTGCCTGCTCTTCCACTACTGGTTGAACTGGTTATTCATGATGTTTCGCACATTGTCATCTGTGTTACCAGGAAGCTGAATAAACTATTTTAGCTGATGGGGAGATAGGCTATTTATTTATTTATTTGTTTGTTCATTTATTTATTTAAATGCTGCAAAATCATGAGCAAGCTCACAGTGTGCTGACTGAAATGTCAGAAGTAATTAAGCCAAACTGTTTCCAATGGGGAAAAAAAGAAAAGTAATCTGTCATTGTGAGGAGCAGATATCTATAATTAATTGGGAGCTGGAACTTTTAGGGAGAAAGGAGAGAGCGAGTGAGCAAGTGAGAGAGAGAGAGAGCACATTTTCACATTTTTCCTGTGTTGGCTTCATTGCACCAAGGGTACTGAATACTCCAGATGGGTTTAAAAAATACGGATTTGAGCTCCCCACTGAGGATTCAGGATAAAGTCTATCTGTCCTTTGCCAGCAATCTGGTGTTATCCATAGCTGTGCTGCCAGGAGTGTATTTATTATTATATTAAAGCACAAATGTCTCCTCCACCTGTCCTCTAAAGAGTAATGTGTCCTGGACAAATCTGTTCCATATAGTCTTCATTTAACTACCCTTAGCTTCAGAGGCAGAATCCATGTTTGGAAGGAGTGAAGTATCCAAATGAAGAGAATTAATTGTGTGAGGAAAGGGGATTCAAGCGATGAAGGCAGCATAAAGAACATAAAGGAAAGGAAACAGAGACAAAGAACCTCACTGGGAAATTATGAAAAAGAGTCAAATGTTATAAAAAAGTTGAACAAGCACAGGAATCCTCCAGTGTCTGTCTAAATTGCAAAAACCTGCCCCTGAAAACCTGCCCCCTGAAAAGCTTTACCCAAGTCAAAGGTTCCACTGAGCCCACTAGAATGACTGTCCCTTAATCAAATCTGTGTTAACGGTTTACAGGTCCGGGGCCAAGTACCTCAGGAGATCATTGTTTCAGCTGACAAAAATATTGTGTTTTATGAGGAGAAATTAATAAAGAGCAAATAGATAACTGTTAATGCATATGGACAAGAAATGGTTTAATGTGGACACTGGGATCTGCGTCCGCTTAGGCAAGAAATTAAAAAAAGATTATAAGTATTATATGGGAGTACTGCTCTCAGTGAAATAACCTTGGTTCTGTGGTAAGAGAGAGCTTGATTCCCTGTTTTGCTTCCCCATTACCTTGATTCCCAGACTACATGTAGAAATGGGCAGGATGTACATGAACTTAGACTGGAACCAGAATGCCCCTCCACCCCCAAAAATAGGTTTGTTTTGAGGAAGCATTGGTGTGAGAAGGGTCTGTGCTTTCTTGAGCACTCTCTGCAAGCTGTATTGCTGCAGAGATTTGGGAAACCTTGAAAGAAGCATGGCAAGTTTAGCAGTTTGAAAAAAAACCCAGTTGCTTTGTAAGCAGTGGAAAGTCTGAAACTTGGCTTCCAGTGTGTTTATATCCCCAGGTGAGTGTGTTGAGTATATCCTCTTTTATCTAAAAGGGGTGAACTAATTTTGTAGCCTGTCTGCAAGTAGAGGCACTACAGAGCCCATTCTACCAAATTTACAGGGATTTTAATGTATTTGAGATCCTCATATCAACATAATTTGAATTGGTGAAAAGGTACAGAAGTTGTTGGGGAGCAAAGGGTGAGGAAACTTGCAAAACGGGACTAAATTAATGTTAAAATGATAATATGCAAACAAGATCTTCTGGGGAAGATTTCTGTCTTATTGCTTGATTTCCATCTGGTCGTCTTCTGGCATCTCCCTAAGCCAGTAGGGCAGGATGAGACCTTATTTCTTTTTTTCCCTTAGGAAAAAGTAACACAAAAAAGGAGCTTCATTTTTCATACCACCCTCCTGAACAGCCTTTCAGAATTCTGGCCAGGCTGCTCAGATTCCTTTGTTAGAGTTCCCTCATTCTCCAGAATACCCCTCATATCTGAATTCTGCCTTGATGGGATGATATTGAAGACTTTGGTTGTTGCCTGGACTGCATTAGGAAAAAAAAAAAAAAGTGCACCATAACACTTTGAATATGTGGTAGGATTCTAAAAATGTTGGATTTAAATTAATCTGTGTCCTGCAATAATGAATAGTATGAAAATACAGTTGTCTTAGCACACATATGCATTATTTCCCAAATCTCATGGTTTGAGAATTGGGTTATTACTTAGGCTGCACAGTAGCAAAGATAATGAGGGAATTAAACATTTGCCTTGGCTGGAAGTACCCAGTGGAAGGTGGAAGGTCCCATAGTTACTGTGCATTCGTTGCTAAAGCTTGAGCCTGTTCTGAGTATCAGGACATGTCAGAATATTTGCAGCCTATAAGTGCTAGTAATACTGACGGGTTCATCAAACTCATCATCTTAGAGTTAGGACAATTTATTACATCTTTTTAGCCCAAAGGAGTTTATATAATTGATGGATTTGGGTTGCTTTATAGATACAAAATAACCTTGAGAGAATTGACGTTCACTGCTGTAGTTGAATTTGATAGAGCTGAAGTGCCATTCACCCAGGGCTTCAACCAAACTGATAGCTCAAGGTTCTGTATGACCAATTTAAATTGTTTGACTAAAATGACATTTTCTGTCTTAAATATAGGACACACAGATTAGGTTTGAGGGAGAGGGAGTGGAAAACATGTAACTTAAATAAAACCTCCTAAACTAGCAGAGATTCTTCCCTTAGGCCTTTTTTCCTGTTCCTTTTTTTTGAACAATAAGTGATACTGTTTCTAACACGCAAGTAGGATGATCAGAAACCAAACTCAACATTTCCACAGTAGAGGGCTCTTTATTCTCCATGATGACTGGAGTCTATGCTGTCCTGCATTTGTGTAAGCTTTTGAGAGCTATGTGTTAAATAAGGCCTCTAAATTACTGTGCATTGCAGCAGTTTTTATTTTAGCGTTGAATAATGCTTTCCAAAGGACGGCTAGAAAACTCAGAGATTGAGTGACTTGACTACAGAGAAAGTCAGTGGCAAAACTGTGGCTGGGCTGTAGGCTGCTGGGTCTCTGGCATATGGAGTTGGAGCTGTTTACTAAACCCATTTCCTTCTTTGCAGGTCTGAGTGGTTCTTCAGTCCTGACTATACCTTACCACACTTGGGTACGTGGTAGAAATTAAATCCAGGGAGAAAATAAGGAAAGATGGAAATACAAAAGCAAAATGTAGGATGATGGAAAGATAAAGTTGTATTTTCTGTTTTACTGTTTGAGTAAATAAATTATGATGTTCCTGGCGTAAAAGCAGGTTTCAAAACAATGTTAGACGGGTTTTAAAAATTATTTAAAATACATAATTTTAAGTTTAATAAGGGAATGGAAGTGGAGAGTGGGACAAAAGCGAGATTCAGAAACTAATGGAGAAGGAGGTGGGAAGGTGATTTTGAGGGTGTCCACTGGTTCTGAGAGCAAGTTTAAGCAGCCAAAGGATTCCAGCGGAAAAGAGATTATGAAGTAAATGAAAACTGAGGTAGGCATAGTCCTGTGTGGAAGGGAGTTCCCTAGTTGGCGATGTTAAAAATTAGCAGGAGAAAGATGCTATTAAATTACTGTTTCACCAAATCTTTCTCAACAAGCTTTTCCACATCTACTGGTAGCTACTCTGCACTCTGAAAAAAACCAACCCACAAGTAGGGCTTCTAGACCATGGTACAGAAGCTATTTACACTGACTAGTATTTGCCTTAGCTGGGAACTCAGGTTCTTGGATATCTAGGAGCCTTTTCTTGAAGTGTTTTATTCTTTCCTCATTATGCGATAATCTAAATGTTCAGTGTTCCTCTATCCATACCATAAAAGATAGATAAAATTTCGAGAAGTGGAGCCCTTCATAACACTGTAAAAGAGGTTGAGATGGGCAGTGCAGCACTCTGAAGAAGTGTATCTTGCTCCATTGTAGGGAATGTCTGAAGAGTTCTCAGCCATTCTTAGGATATTATTTCCCAATCAGTCTTCTAGGTGACTTTGTTTTGTTGAAATTTTAAAAATACTAATGATAATATCCTTTCCACTGTGACATTAACTCAAACGTATCTACACAAACATTGGCAGATGTTATGGGAGAAATCCCAACATTGTCTTTAAAATGGACTTTGGTGTGGTTTTGGGTGATAGTATTAACATTTATTGACATAATAATTGCAGTAGCTAAAGAATAACTGACAGGAGAGGTAAGTAATGTAAATCATAAAGGCCTTCTTAAATATCTCATTGGGTTAGGGTGATGTTTACCTTTTTAGGAAGCTGCATGTACAATGAAGAGATTGGTTTTCTGAATCAAGAAGTTTCTGTTCTTTCCATATGCATTGCAACCTTTATTTCAAAATGAGGAATCACATTTGAAGGTTAGTAAAATTAAAAGGTACAACTGCTCTTTGTGTATGCTCCCCACTTTAAAGAAAACCTAAGGAGGCGGTAGTCTTGCAATCATCACTTTTTCAGGACTTTGTGAACAGAAGCTAGAAAGGCAGTTTGGGTAGTTCAACAGGAAAGGAGTTCACTGGGAAATTTCGTCTCAAATGCAGTTATTTCCAAAACTCCCAGATGTGGCGGGGAAAGAGGCTTTGAGGGACTGCAGCATACAGAATTTGATCATGCCCAGAGTGTCTTAGCTCTCATCCAGTTGGGTGGCAGTATGGGCTACTTCTCTGAAACATAAGCCATCCTCTCTTTGATGGAAGCAGTGCAAATGTGAGACTGAAGGTAAAAGAGGTGAGCAGTTCTGTGAAGTGATGTTACGTATTGAGATATAATCTTTACATGTTTGGAATGGAGAGGTAACAAGTGTGATATACCAACTATTTTATTTTATGAATTACACACTGATGTCACCCTACTGGTATGTGCATATGCAAACTTTTTTATTTTGGAATACATACAGTTTGGTGTTCTGTTCTATGTGATTTTGCCTAGAATAATTGCTAGCTGAAAGCCTTGTATTCAAATAAATCATGTGTCTTCTTGCTCCGATCCTTGTTAATGTTGTTGTAGCTCTTTCCCAAGACTGGAAACACTTACATGTCTATGTTAATATTCTAAGTACAGGTCTATTAAATGTAAGTCATGTTATCCTAAAGCTATATTTTGTGATGATACATAAGTGTAGCTGTATATATATTTATATGTATATTTATATATAAAGGTATGTTCATACTTATGTTAAAAGATAATTTGTTTTAAAACTTCCCTGATTTACTGTAATTGTTATATTATTCTCTCTCTGAGGACTGTGTTTCTAGTATCTAGTCATCTTCCACACTCCTTATGTCTATCGTATTTCTTGCTCTGCTACCTCTCCTCTACCTTGTGCACAAAGTATGTCTTTCACACCTCAGGCAGTTGTGACTATGGGCAGTCTGCAGCATTGGGTGGGTGGCCAGAAGCCGCAGATCAGGGTGCTTTTCTAGCAGTTCCTCTTCTAGCTAGAAGCAGGCCATAAGCGTGCTTTGTATTCTGTGTTGCTGGCCTGGAACGGTCACCTGCACTGCCACCCCTGCCACTGCTTGCTGCTCTTAGTGAAAATCTGTGTGGCTAATCAAGCAAGGAGCTGCTGTTTACGCACCCTCGCTTTGATGTAATTACAAAGCGCTTTTCTTCCTGTATGTTCTTTAGTCCCCAGGAGGCAGTCTGGTCTATTGTGTGACTTCCCTTCCAAAAGTCACACAGGTAATGTAAAGAGAAGCATTTTTTCATCTGATTTTATCCGATTGATATACAAAGTGGAAAAGTTGCAGATATTGTTTTTGCTTTTATCACTTTTTTTTTTCTGTTACCTTTCACAGCTGTGGTAGGTTTATACTGGATTGCTCAGGGGTTTTTTTAGTCTGTGCTATTTATGTTGTGGGAAATAGCCTTCAGATTTTAATGAATAAACCTAGGTTTGAATTTAAGCTCATTGAAATTGCTGTAGGTTTTAGTGTTACATTTTGTTACCATTATCTTGCTTTGTGTAGAAAAAAATCTAGGAATTTTCAGAAGTGAAAGGACACAGATTCTGCATGCTGTGAAATTCTGGTGGGGCTGTAATTTCCATAGAAGTAAACAACTGAGTGCAGCATGCTCTTAGCTTTTAACTGAGCCAGACCAGTTTTTTAAGTGATAGAATGATAATCTTGACGTCCTGGCCAAATTAGATGTGAGGGCGCTAAGTTTTGCCTGTCAGTGCTCTCCTGTGGCTTCAATTCAATATGCTATTTTCTGACAGTTCAGAGCAAGTCCAAAGGCTTCTGACCTTTTCATGACAATTGGATTTTTTAATATTGACTTACACGGTTCCTGAATCATGCTGCTTTTAAGAATATTGTTGCCCAATATTCTTAAGTGACACTGCTGTGAACTACTAATTATTTCTTGCTTAGGTCCCTCTCATTTCTGTATCTGGATGTACAAATACAAAGAGAAGGATGGTATGATTTCAGTCTACTTTATGACAAGATAATAAGTTTAGTAAAAAGAAGGTGTTCTACACAGATGAGGTGAACCACAATATAGATTGGCAGACTTTATTTGCATTTGTTGACAGTACCTGATATTTAAAGATCCTGTGCTGTTTCATGGCTTGCAGGGCAGGGAAAATAGCACCTCATCTTGTATAACATACAAATACACACACTTTCATACTCTGCACAGTGGTAAGTCTTTATTGTGCTATTGTAGAAGGCATTTAGTTATCCAGAAAATATCTTTCTTAACCTAGGGCAAAATCCCTAGAGCACTATAGCTGAAGAAAATATTTATATTAAGTGAGCCTTGGATTGAGCCTATAAATGCAAATCTTAATCATACTCCTAAATACTAGGAATATACTACAAAAGGATGCTGTATCCAGAGCTACAGAAAAAGCACTGAAGTTTACTTTTATAAATTTTGAAGATTGGTTTTATTGATACTTCTTTGTCCTCTGTTATTTCCATTTGTAGCTGAACTTTGAGAACAATCTAAATTATTTGGTTATCATCTTGTGACTTACTGTCCATTTCGTGGGTAGCATTTTTATTTCCTGGGCTCAAAATGCAATTATTTCTGGTTCCATCTATTACAGCTATAGCCATGTGATCCTAGGAGAGGTCAATCCCACATTTCAGCATTTTTCCTCCTTCAGCTCTTTTATTCAAACTTATGGTACTGATACGTTCATTGTTTTCAGATAATGTACAGTCCTGTCAACAGAACAATGCACAGTGAATATGTTGTCCAGTGTATCATTGAGCTTTTAGTTCTCTGGCTACGGAATTAAATGCTAGGCTTTTAAAATGTGACCTATATTCCAAAGTCAGTATTTCAGTGAAGTCTTCAGGTAGTTACCAGTGCTCTGAAATATTGGGTGTTGCACTACAGAGGAATGTGTTTAACCACTGGGAAGAGAACACTACTGCCCTGACTACTTACAGGATAATACTGCCTGTAACCACACCCATATATATCTGAGTGCAGAATCTGGCACAATATATTGATTTTTCTGGTTATATACTTCTGTGACTTTAATAAAAATTCTGGCAAGTAAAGGACAAAAATAACATTTTCATGATTTGTGCATATAAGGTTAAAATTGCTTTTGTGACATGAAGTATGTGATGTTGCAGATACTGTAACAGTTACGACATGACCGTATAAGCAAAGGTAGTGAACCAAGAAGATTCAAAGCTACTGAAGTATCGATGTTTAGGCATTTATAATATAGTCAATGCTGTATCCCAATCTGATTAGTGAAAAAATCTGTTGACCCAGTTGCTGTTTGCGTTGCAGCTATAATTGTTGCAGGCCAGTGTGAGTTAGAAGTGGACTATCAATTTCTTCCTGTCTTTTCTGAATTCTTCTCTGTTTCCTAATAAATGGAATATATTGAAGAAATTTCTGTTAATTCTGCAGATTTCAAAGGTCAAAATATTCATAAGTATGGTAAAACAGTGAAACAGTGTTTGTCAGTGTTAAAAAATTATTATTTCTAGTCTCTGCAGATACTACATATTTTATTCGTAAATCACCAATATGTATCTATGGTGAAAAGCTGCACTGTGGTCTGCGGTATGACTAATTTTTCCCAGTGCACTGTGTTTTCGTTAGCTGTGTATTTGCCTCCCAGTTACATCTCCTTCATAAACAGCGTAAGAAAGAAGAGGCCATAACATAGTGAAAAGGAGGACTCTGAAACCGTGCTGGTCCTGTTACACTCAGGTGGGTATCTTTCCTACATGCTCTGCAGTTGTCCCAGTTCATCCATAGTCTAAATTGTGAAGAACAACTTAAATGTTGGTGCTGACTTCTAGTTTGAGAAAGCCATTGACTGAATGGACTTGAAAAAAGACAAAAGAAGCTCAGGTGACAGTGATATGTGAAAATATTTTTCAGTATGTTCTAAGCATTGGAGAAGCAGTAGTCTAAACAATAGTGCTCCACCATGACTCTCAAAATGTCTGCTAAAATGTCAGGAGAAAAAACCAGACAGAACAAGGAATATGCTGTTGAGCACTGGATGAATATGTATGCATGCAGAAGAGATAAAGCAACTATAGCAATGAGACCTATCTGTTTCCGAGTTACCGGAAGGCACCATTGCTGAGCAGTGTGCTTCAGCTGGTGTCCTTCAAATCCAGTAAGACCTTCCACTCACACACTTAGAACCTTTTGAGAGAGAATTTGAATAATGATTTAATGCAGAAAGAGATGAAAAAGATAATCTATACCCACTCTGCAGAATGAGGAGCAACATCCAGCAGCTTTCAAGAGACACATTCACAGAAGCAGCTGCAAAGTCAGGAGCGCAGGCAGCCTTGGTGTTCTTACAGAGCAGTTTGCAACTGTTCTCCCTGCTTATGAACTTGGCAATCTGTCTGGGGTAATAATATTGAACAGTTCGGCCTGACAGCTAGAGAAGTGCAGTAGAAAATAATACATGACCCTGAGTCACATACTAAAAAAGTGCAAGACATTTAAAGCATTGATCTCTAATTATTGCAGTCTATAAACAATGAATCTCTGCAACTAACTATTTCAGATAACTTCATACTTTGCTCTTCTTATCAGCCTCGTTTTTAACATTTGAATTCAGATGGCAATATATGTCTTGCATACCATGTGTTATTGGTGAGCTATGAAATGGGGATCACTGGGTTAGGACAGATAAAGAGGGACAGCAGGGGATACAGGTAGACTCCAGATAGCAGTTCTAGCAGAGCAGAGGTAATAGGGCAGCCAAAAAATATGGGATGGAGCTTGTTTACTCCTTGAAAATAGTTATGGTCAGAATGTTGATGTGTGAAGCCTGTCATTAATATGGATAGAATTTTTTAGATACTGTTTTCTAGTCTTATTAACTGACTTAGAGATTGTCAGTCACTTGAGGTGACTGATGTGAACATGAGTATTAATATGTCGTCATCTGAGGACATGAATACATCCTCACATGATGTGAATTGCAAGTGACCATACTGCTGAATAAAAGGAAATGACCCTGTAATGACAGTTTTAGGCTGTTCCATATTTGTTTCTAGTGCAGTAACAGGTGTATGAAATACTGCTATTAGTTTGGGGCGAACAAGGTTGGAGACCCACTAAAAAGCTGAAAGAAAGGAAATTCTGAGGATATATGAGAAGCCAAGGGGCCAGTTTTCTGATTTATTGAAGGGGAAGAGAGAACTCATCATTCACAATGTGTGGATCCTACGGGTTTCCTCAGGACTATACTCCTAAAATAATACCGTAATGGGCATAAGAGATACAGATGTCTGCTTTTGAATGCACTTCAGGTTCTTGCCTAATGTTGACCTAAATGCAAAATTATAATTTGAATAATCTTCTATGAACACTTATAAAACCTTGGTCTTGCTAGCAGTTCTTCCCCCTCTGGGTTAACACAAGCCAGTCATTCAGAAGAGTCGCTTGATGGGATTGAGCATAACCTGGCATGACTCCCATACTTGGACTTTCAGAAAGCATTTTTAGTTAATTCTGTGGTGGATTTATTGGCAGTGTCCTATTTGCAGAGAAGAAAGTGGTTCCAAAAGGGAAAAAAGTCGTGCATTAAGATGCATTTATATTCATACTGTAAGCACGTGCAGAAACTTTCAATAGTACAATGTGCTTTATGAGTGGTGTCTAAGTGTCTGAAGGAGTAATGAAATGATCTGTTATTCTAGTTTTAAAAGACCAAAGTTCTGTTCATGCGCCTGACATAGTGTAGGCGTAAATAAAGTAGGTTTTCAGCATTGTTCTCTCAAATTAAGGAGGTGGCATAGATAAATTAATCTCTGTGCTCTGTCAGGAAGCTCATGCTTACTCTTTTCATGCCTGCTGTGTGTGAGGACTGTGACACAGGCTGACAAAGGCTTAAGTCTTTGCAGTTATAAAAATGGTATCATTTGACTATATTCTACGAGAAGGTAGAGAAAATAACTTAGAGAATTAAGCAGTCAGACTAACCATTTTAAAAATGAACGTGGTTCAAGTTTTGGGTCTCATATATGCCAATCATTCTACTGGCAATCTGGTGTGACTTCCACTGGCTGGCTCCACTTCTATACCAACATTAGTCAGACGGGAAGCCAAGCGATGATATCAAAACATAGAGCAAGCAACAAATCGCACCAGTTTCAGGCCAGCACTGTAACTGAAGCTCTTCTGGCTCACAGTGTTCATGTGCTCCCTTGAGCACTTGCTGCTAATTTGTCTGGACTGAGATGTTTACAGGCAAGGACAAGACCTCCACCACTTCTGTGCATGGGGAGCTGGAGCACTTACGGATGTCTGATTACTGCAGTAGGTGGAGCTTGGAGATTGCAACCCAGTGAAGAAAAAAAGTCTGATTTATATGATGGACCAATGCAGTCTTTTGAATTAGCGGTCCCAATAGACACCTTTCAGAGCTGTGGCAAAAGTAAACCTTCATGGCTTTGACATGTCTATGGCAACTGTAAGAACACTAAACAGAACATTCTTAATGTAGGATGCTATAGGCCACTTCATATAGACAAGGCTGACAGCTCCTAGGAGAATGAGAAACAAAGCCAGTAGAGCAAAATAGTGTTTGTGCAGTGCCTTTGGTTTGGAAGGGTAGGACTCCACGGGCGGATTGAATATGTGTCAATAGTTTAGAAAGTCTTGTTAGAAAATTGGAAACATGAGCTGTGAACTAGCCTCTGTGTGCTGACAAGGCCAATAACAACCTGGTCAACAAATCGGTAACTATTGAGGTTATTGAGATGAACTGATGCAAACCTTTGGCTCATAAAACGGTGGATAAATTATTCATCATCAACTGGAAGAGCATTAGAGGGAAATTCAAAACCTTGACTGTGTCTCCTTAAATTTTCTTTCACTGCACAGTGCAATGGTGCCCAAATCTTGTCAGGTGATGCCTAACAAAAGATAAGTCTGACTGATAAATAAGATTTTCAAAGTTCATACAGAAATATACTTAGCTTCTCTATAGAGGTACTCTGTAGCAAATAAAAATGAAAGAAATATTTCATCCTAGTAATGAAGACTGAATTTTAAATAATTTATCAAGGGTGTGTGGGACAAACGTAGCTGCCCTTTTTGCTTTTATGCAGTTTCTGTTGTAGATGAAAGAATTACCTTATGTGTGATATTCTTTGTTAACTGTCCCAGAAAGCTAGTCATTAATAATATTTGTATTAGCTCTCTATTATCTCTAAATTTAGTGGCAACTATTGTCATTATTCTTCTGTCTGGAAATCAAAGGTATTTTCCAGGAGCTGGGTGAGTCAGAATGTGGTTTAGGATGCTTAGGGATGTTCCTGGTGAAATTTAGCATGCCCATTAAACAGGCGGTAATAAAAGTTAACAAGAAGCCACCACTTAACATAAACCTGCTGATACTACTGGTGTACATCTCTGTATGCATGATCTATCAGCAACTTCGAATCCTTACACGTTATCTTTGGAAACCTAGATTTTTGTCATAGACCAAAATGATCTAGTGGAGAATGGAAGTTTGAGGCAATGAGACTACAACTTCCGTAAGGCACTGAGTCCAGGTAAAGACTGTGCCACTGATCTTACATAGAGAAAGATAATTTTAAAATAAATTCCTCTTATGAGGAACAAACAAATATTGAGTTTGGATTTCCTTAATAATTTATGTGAAAGATAAAACATAGGAACATGGACATCTTTTTCACAAGGGAAATCTTCAAGAAGCTCTAGCTGTGTGATATTAAAAATTAGCTTCTCTGTGAAGCTTCAGAGACTTACAGTGCTATTTAGTTAAAAAGCATCAAGAGAAGAATCTGTTCTGATTCTTAGGTAACTGATATCAGCAGTGTGAAAACAGAAAATTAATCACAACCAATAGTGTTAATTGTATTCTTTTGAAATGAGGTTGATTGATTAATGTACAGTTTTTTATGGCAGAGGTGAGATTGTCACGGGTGTTACACAAGTATTGAATAACTAGAAATTTTTAATAATATTTGCTTTTAATGTTTTACATGTTTTCAGATTTGCCAGTGTAATGTTTACCAGTATCACAACAAATAAATTTTTCTCAGTGCGATGGAACACAGTGTCTGTCAGCAGCTCAAATTCCTGTTATGCATCCCCTAACTTTTCCTATCTCTGTTTTTCTGCTAATCTCTATCGCTGCCTTTATGCTATTGCTTGTCCTTGAAAGAATTTCCCATGTGCCTTTTTTCAGTTCTTTTATTCCTGTCTTTAAAAGCCTGCTTGTCCGTATTCTGTCATTTATATGAGATCAGTCACAACAAATGATTGGTACCACAGCCAAGTTTGGCATGGACAAGGATTTTTAAGCTACCATCATGCCTCTCAGCTGCAATGCTGCTTAAAATAAATTTGGTAACTGACAGCAGAAAGATTTGCTGTCAGGGAGCTAGATCTAGCTGATAGGGTTTTTGAGGGTTTTTGTACAGCAAGTTCATTGGAGGACTTAATAGTTTTCTAAAGCATGATTGTAACTTGTAGTCCTGTGGAGCTACAATGGTAATTATACATAAGGTTTGATGAAGTACTGAGGAGGGGTAAAAGAAAGGGACAACATTTGAAAATCAGGGTAAGTTGCAGCTGGCACCACTCAGGATTACTTCATTATTTCCGGGATTCGTAACAGACTTCAGCATTTGAAGCACAGGAAAACTCACTCTTGTGCTGAATAGAAAATTTTAAAGCACTTTTATGCACTTGTGGGTTGGTTTCCCCAGATGATTGTGTAGGATCAGCATTCCTCAATAGCTTGCTGGCTCAGGGCTAAAACCACTCAGCAAGCAGTGCCACTGTACTCTGTGCTTGGACAACCTGATAGCATTACCAGTCTTAAAAATTTCCCACCAAAGTGAACACCATCGCAGGATCACGTATTTGACGGAATCCAGGCCAAACAAGGCTTCTAACAAAGAGCTTGTCCAGATCAAATTAAATATTTAGACAATGGATGCTAAAATTTGTTATAAACAAATGTCCTGGCTTCGTCTAGGATAGAGTTAATTTTCTCAGCCAGGATAGCTAGACTGAACTAGCCCATGGGATATTCAATACCATGCTGACCCACGCCCAGCACATGTGAGGAGTGTCTAGAAGGGAATGGGACAGTAGTCTCAAACAGCAGCGTGGCTGCACGGCTCGGCTTGGCCCCAGGGCTCAGCATGGTGGCAGTAAGCAGTGTGCTGTATATCACCTGCTTTATTATTGTTTCCTCTCTCTTTGTGTTGTTTCAAGTAAACTCTCCTTATCTTAACCCGCACGGCTTTACAAGAGAGCATCTGCGTGGTGTTTAGTTGCCAGCTGGGTTTAAACCACGACAGCAAACCACAAGGGGAACTTGGCTCCAAACTGGTCTGACATTTCTTTGGTCATGGGACACGTCCTAGGAGCGACTCCAAGGCTCAGCGGGGTATTTCACATTTGAGTTTTTTTCTAAATTCATTGAGCAAAGATGTTCACCTGTATTATTGCTGTAAGTCAGCCTTGATATGAATGTTAAATAAAAAGCCTCTGCTTTAATTTAAATAAAAAGCTTTTTTTAAAAAAAATAAAAAGCCCCTTCCCGCCTTCCAATTTCCACGGTTAACACCTTCCCACTTCTTGTGTTATGGCACACACGCTGTTCTTGTCACAAGGCTTTTTAGTGGGTATCACCAGGATGCTGCAAGTGCTCCTGGCTCCCTGGGTGGGCACTGGTGCCCATCCTGCTGTCCCCAGCACAGGAGCAAGGCAGCCAGGGAGTGGAAGGGGACATCCAGGGCAGACTCCCCATTGTGGGAAGCCAAGGACGTGGTGAAGAGGCCAAACACAGAGGCCAGACACAAGTCTGTCTGTGGTGCAGTGGGGGCTTTAAGTGAAGAAAATCCATCCATTGATTTCTATATACATGTTCAGAAGTACATTTTGCATTTGCTGGTTTTCCTATAGCACGATCGTGAGTTTGTAATATGACAGATATGTTTTTATAGGGGATTATCTTTACATGCTGTATAGATAGAATTTAATTATATTTTCATGTTGTTTGTCATATGCGTTATAAACTGTTGCCAAGGGAAGAAATTTTGTTATTCTTGTATATATTTTAGCTTTTTTTAATATATATTTTAAAGACAATTAATATTTTCACAAGTCTTGAGTAAGAAGAGAATATTTTTTGCACTCAAAAAGTGGAACTTATTGTCTGGGGATCTTTGCCTGGCGTAATAGCCACAGCGCATATGTACTACATCTCTCAGGAGGCACTCCGTTCATCCCCTGCAACAGATCCACAGCAGCACCTTCCAGGAACTGTAGCTGTCAGGCCTGGTTTCATTGTTTCATCATTTAGAGATACCAGGATGCTGCTTGGCCCCAGGAAGGTCTGTGCATCATGGGAAAGTGAACTAAAGAGCTAAATCCAAGTGAGACTTGGGAAAGAATCACAGTGAGTCAGTTTCGTTAGGAGAACATGGGGTATATTCCAAAGTGAAACATTTAGATTTGAGATGGGTTGGTATTTCTGGCTGATATGACAGATTGTGTTTCAGTTTTCTTTATTTTCTTTGCCTCATTTAAAATATCAGTGCTGCTCTAGTTCTTATTGAAAAATGTTTGCTTTTTTGTTTTTAACTAGTCCTAACAAAATTAATGTTTTCTTTTAAACATATGAATTTGTCACATACTAGTATGACTATTATGATAATTTTTTTTAAAAAAAGTACTAAATATTGTGAATATAATATTGCAAAAAAGCAGAAATACTGCAAAAAGAATAACCCTGACAAAGGATAATTTCAGTGCTATTTTAATAATAATAACCCCCTACGCATCGAAACCTCTGCATTATCTGGAGAGCAACAGTGTGTATCAGTTAGGATTCACAGTCAATTTTGAAGGAAAGCCAACGCAGGTGAGAGAAAACAAACTAACTTCTCTAGAAATATGATGTGGTAGTCTGCAGAATTTTCTTAGTTTAATATTTAAATGAGATATCACTGGAGCAGAATAAGTACCATGTACATGGGGATCAAAATTAAACCAGTCTCTAGTTGCAGTGGCTATGTGGAGACATAGGCTAGATGGAGTTCTTCACCTCATCATTTTCTGAAAAAGAAGTTGATTCTGCATTGTATACTGGAAAAATTCTGTAAACCAGTATTAATTCTGTCTTTTAATATTGGCAGGGCTTATGGTTTTTTAGGCTCTGATCTGTTTTCTTGCTATTTCCCTTTAAGAACAACATCACCCTTTGGAGTGGGCTGACATCCATCACAGCAACTCCTGTTGTCAATGTCATAGCAGTTATAATTTCAAATGGCTGAAATCCTGGTCCCCTAATAGAATAGTTATCACATGAATGAGCAGATGCTGGCATGGGGAGCATCTGACACTTTATAAATGAATGCCAGCCAAGCAAAACATCAGCAGGATTGGATACATGTAGGTAGTTAAATGTCTGCAGAGGTGACTTGTTTGCAAATTGTTAAGAATAAAAGCTTGTTAGTTGTCAGAGATCCTGGGCGTACACATGACGACTCTGGGTCTAGTCCTCCTTGGGATTTTGTGTTAGCATCGGAGATGTGCTCTGAAACACTTTTGGCAAGGTGAGCTCTTGTGAAGTTTAGTGTAACGCAACAGATCTAGGCACAACTCCAGCATCAAAACACATGCTGCAGAATTCTCATCCTAAAAACCTCTAATTACCTGGAGGTAGTTTGAATAGGTCCAGATCTCCATGTTTATATCACTATGTTCTTGTTAAAACAGAGGGAAAGCGGAAATGCCCCCTCTAAATAGGACCCTGCAATAAGCCTTCCTGACAAATAGAAATATTTGTAATGAAGAAAACATTATTTTATGGAAATAAATATTTGGAAAGTTTGTATGTAGGTTGTGTTTCCTAATTCAATTATTTTGTCTCTCTCCCCAGACCGACGCAATTATTTCTAAGCCATTATATACATCTGGAGGCGCCTCACACCTCTTCCTGAGTGAGCTGCAACAGACCCCACATCATATATTCTTGTTCAGGGTAGGGAAAATAATGGCTATGGGCAGAACACAGATCTGAGGCTTTCAGACCAGTGCTCTGGCACTGAAGTGAAACAGAAGGCATTACAGATATCTGTTTCTAATAACTACGGAGTAAAAGTTGAAGACAAACAAAACCCAAACTGGAATAATTAACCCAGGAAATTCTCAGTAGGAAGATGGTACGCTGACTAATCTGTGAGCAAGCTTTATAAATGAAAGGCTTTAAAACTGCCTGAGGTTGACTATAAAGAGGGAGGCATTGCTTTTTTTTTTCAAACGAAACCAGTTTGCTGAGGGCTGCTCCGTGGAGTTGAAGGGGTGCTTCTTTTAGTTTGCACATCACAAGTTAAAGGTGCCCTTAGAGAAATAGAAGGTGTATTGATAGTAAACAGGTGGCTCCTATTCCAAAGAGATTTGTTTGGTACCGTTTTATGATTGAGCTGATGCTGTGACACATTAAGTGGAGCTTGTCACTCTCCCATCTGGTCTACACAACTGCTGGAGGCGGAACCCATTTAGGAAGTTGCACATTTCTTGCAGCTGTTCCTGAATGTTTCATAAATAACTAGCAGAAACCAGTGATTCATTTAGCTTTATTAAACCTATCTTAGGGGAATCATGTCATTGTTCATGGAGAAAATTGTACACGTTGCATGGCATTTAAGGAACTTGTTATCAAATTACAGCACTTTAAAGCCTTACTTAGTGCTAATGGGAAAATTGTAAAGTACAGATCGGGACTTCTTTCAGCCTGATTATAATTTATCTAAATGACTCCACTTGATAAAGAGTCCTTCATGCTAAGTAAAATGCTTTTTTTGCCTGTGGAACCCAATGGTGTCTTGTTTTCATCCCCTTGTGGATGCAGTTTATCCTTGGGTCTTATCTGGTAGAAGCAGTTGTTGCAGAATGCTGTGTTCACTTCATACATCATTTAAACTGTTTTTTGTTATTGATGAATTGCTTTTGTAATTCACAGATGAAAGTGAACATTATAAACAAGGCATTCCCACATAAGCTTTTCAGTGCTTTGCCCAATGGGCAATTTAATGCAACATCAAATGTGATAGTAGCTGAATGACAAAAAGAATCTTTCCAATGCTTGTTGGCTTCTAATAGCTTGATTTAATTTTTAATAGGCTGTTAATCTGCAGTTAGTGTTTTGCTCTGTATCGAACATTTCACTGCAGTAAGCTGGGTTGTTTGTCTACTTTAGGTTTGTGTTGTGTTCAGTTAACACTCCCTTTGATGCCCATAAGATGCCTGAGATTGACTTTGTAGTAGAAAATTTTGACTCTCCTTGACAAACTTTTCTATCTGTCAAGATGTGACAGGCTAATAAAACTATTCATGTGCTAAGTTATAATGATATCTAATATGTTGACAATAAAAGACTATTGAATTCAAAGCAAGCAGCATGATGCATAGAAAAAGAGAGACATTGTTGGGTGTAAAGGAACTCTTAAAATGTATTGCTCTCTAGCTTAGTGATAAAAATAAACACATTGAGCTGTCTGACCTGAAGAAGACACACTTATTTCAAGTACAGTTGCTGTCCAAGAAGCATGTTAAGTCCACAGTGTGTAAAGAAAGGCTGCACAAGCTGCTGAGGTCTTTGTGAAATTTATGCAGATCTTTTCTCTATATGATCTAGGGAACAATATCACTGATGGAATTGTATTATGTTAAAAGACAGAAGAAATCATTTTCTTTGCTGGTCTGGTTTCTGATTTATTTTGGATGCTTGCTTGATATCTTAAGGTACTAAAGTTAGTCTCCTCAGGACTGTTACTAGCCAGAGATATCTAAAAGTTTGATCAAGCTTCCGTTCTGTGATGTCTCAGTATTTTCTTGATTGAGAAATGACTGCTGAACCGCATAAAGAACAGAAAAGTTCTCCAGAGCCTCCCACGCTGCCCAGTGAGAGTCATCAGAGTATCTGGGAATCTTGTCTGGTGAAAACCGGCTGGGTGCAAGCAGGTAATGTTCTGATACTTCTTGATTAGGTGCTGCCCTGCATACTTCCAAGGTTTATGTCAAGGTTTAGAAAGGTTCCTACAGAGACAAAGAGACACCTGACGTATCAGGTCTAGTCCCATGCAATTGTGTAGCTGACAATCATAAACTGATCAACGCTCCTTTGAAAAGTATGTAGTTGGGGGGGAAAAAAAAAAATCAGCTATTGTCAGAAAAATGCTTTAGAGCCTCTCCTGTCCCCACCTTCTCTGATGGTTATTTTCCAGTCCACAGTTAATAAATAGTAGCTTATACCTGTCTGTGTCCTTGGGTGAAGTAATTCTTCCTTCTGCCTGGTACTTACCCAGTATAGAGTTAAGGGAACCATTCATATGTCTCCTCAGGATTTCATTGTGAAATGTGTGAAGAGGTCCTCAGTCCGGTGGTCAGGTGAAGTGGGAAGATCACGTGGGCTCAGATTTGTTTTACAGCTTGGATCCGGGTTCAGTGTCATATGAATTCTTTATACCGCTTTGGAGAAAGCTAAAAACATGAACTAAGGATATAAATGTTTCTCTGATATATATCTGTATGACTATTGTCTTCCATAACAACCCAGGTCCTAGCAGTATTTCTCTAATACTGATAGAACAATGTCTGCTGCTGGGTGACTGTAGGAAAATTCTAGCTCTGCTGGGATGGGCTCTCTCTTACTATTCCTTTTAAAGCTATTTTAACCCAAACAAATTCAGCTTGGTGCATGCTAGCTCTACTATTTCAGAGAAAACACTGCATTCAGAAACACTGCATTTAGTGTTTCCTGTATGACCTTTTCTTCCTAAACCTCCATTCCACCCCATTGTATTTTTGTTGTCTCTGCATAGTTAACTTTCTGTCATGCATCAGTAACAATTTCGTTATTCTCTTTGTGTAGTATAGAAAAACTTCATTTTTCTCTAAAAACTATGGCATATTTCTGAGCCAGATACAAGACTCGTTTCAGCTGTCTTGCCTAGCATTAGCATAGTTTTTATCCCTTATTGTTAATGTCTAACGTTTCTTTATTCAATGCTGAATCTCTGTTTACCCCAGGTTCTGCTTCTACTATATTTAAAACACAACTTGAGATTATCAGAAATATTTCCACCTTTTCTCTTCTTTTCCTAGTATAAGAAACTTACCTCATTATATTCCTATCTTTCAGCATGACTCAACACACAAGAAAATTTTTAAATTTATTCCTCTAGGTCTCTTTAACAAGTGTTCTCTTTTAAAAGTATTTATACAGAAGATGAGATTTCCTTGTCTTTCTGTTGTGTGGTGGGACTATTGATAAGAAAAACCTGCTTTGCTGGATATGAAGATTATTTTTACATATTCACTTTGCAAAGAGGCTGCATAAAAGTACCTACTAGTTTTCCTGATGAAGTCTTAAGGGACCTTAAAACTTTGTTTTCTCATACAGATAATCTAGAGAAACTAGTAAATCTTAGAGAAAAATTGGAGCACAGCATATGCCTTGATTTCATACAAGCAATCTGTGTCAACAGGTTATCATCATTGTTAGAAATAGTTTTTCCTACTTCTTAGTTCACAAGATAGGTCCCAAAGTTTTGGGATGACAAAGTGGAACATTGAAAATATACGTGTTTAGTCTTCACTTGGCATTGATTTGATTCCAGAAGCCACATGTCAAACTTCAAGATGTGACTTTCCTTGAGGCCATTTTAGACTTCACTTTAAATCATGTATGGCATTTCATTGGGTCATAAAGAGTAATAGTTTTCCTTGTCAAAGCATCTTTCAAATAAATTTGAAAAAGATAGTGGGCTTTGAAATGGAAAAATTCAGATTTACAGATGCTTGAAAAAAACACTTATCACAGGCAAAATGAAATCTGCAGTACAGAGAAATATATATTCTCCACAATATATTAATCACTGATAATTCCTGCTTTTTCATTTCAGGATATTTCCTCACAAATGTGCAAATCAGGGTTCAATAAAGAATTATTTTCTGTTTCAGGGCTTGTCTAAGTACGGCTCTTATATGTGCTCTGGCTGAACGTGCCATGAATGATTATGATAAATCTTGCACGTACTTCCTCTAACATAGTCTGTGCAAGGGACCAGGGTTGAGCAAACAGGTTGTCATAACATCTTCTAAAAATAGGAATTGAAGCCGGGCATGCTTGCTTACAATCCTTCTTTCATTAGATAATTGTGAAGTTAAAATTTTTTGTTTTCTCTACTTGTATTTCACAGGTGGTAGTCTGTTTTGATTTCATTGATTTCCACTAGATTCGGTCTTCATTCTCCTGTTTAATTATTGTCCTAATGAATGTTCTCTTTCTCTTTTCTCACTAACTTTCTATGGTTTTGGATTTTTTTTTTTTCCTGATTATTTGAATGGGCAACAAGTGAAAATTCTTATTTTAATTCAATTACTGACTTTGTATACAAAAGGAATAAAAAATCCCATCACATCTATAAATACATATTCATTTTGATTCCCATTTAATTGATCTGCAATTCTATTTCACTTATGGTTTGCTTAACTGATTTTGGTTTTGTCCTTTTTTTCAGTATTTTACAGTATACCACATACACAATATGCTGAAAAATGTAATATGTGCAGGCAAAATTGTAAAAATATCCTTTCATATCCTTTCCAATAAAATACGTCCTACCTAAATATTACCTAAAATGCTATATACAAAGCTTATTTTTTCAATTGAAAACAACACCATTTTATACTGTAACTTTCTCCCAAAATATAACATACAAAAGCATTTCATTTAATCTGTTAAGTGACGTAAGGAAACTCCCTTTGCAATGCTAGCCTTACAGCTGCAACAGATTTCAAGAACTATGATTCTTTTCATTACAATG
Organism: Bucorvus abyssinicus; assembly: GCA_009769605.1. Taxonomy (NCBI): domain Eukaryota; kingdom Metazoa; phylum Chordata; class Aves; order Bucerotiformes; family Bucorvidae; genus Bucorvus; species Bucorvus abyssinicus. The sequence goes on from CM020026.1 coordinate 33,358,810, forward strand.
GTTTTGCTTTGCATGGGTTTCAAGAGCATGAAAAAAAATAAGGGTCTATTAGTAGAAGCCAGGCACCCCAACTAATAAATGGCTTTATAAATATATATAAATATATAAAAATATATATAAATATATATAAATAAATATAAATAAATATAAATAATATAAATATAAAGAAACCAGATACATCTTCTTTGCTTTTCTTAAGAAGACTTTCAGAGTGATGTTTTAAAATATTTTCTGCAAACACAGTGAATAGGAACTTTTAATTAATAAAGACAATTATTACATTATCGCTTTATCCATATGGTGAGCCTGCAGAAATAATTCCTCAAGACTGAATCCTTAAAAAAAAACCAAACTACCAACCAATTTCCATTCTAAAAGGGTACATCTCAATTTTTTTCACCACAGTACATCTTTACTAAGTACAAAAATAAGGGGGAAAATACGCAGGGCAAAAAGCACTTTGACAGTCCTTTTCAGGAGTCAGCTATAATTATGGCAGTTCATTTTGTGTTAGAAATTCTTCCTTTCCCAGAAAGCTGGCAAAATGTATTTTATGTTCAACAAACATTGCTGGTACAAATTTCATCTAATTTTGGTGTGGAAAATGACTAGTAAGAAATTTTCAAAAAGCAGACTAATTACATCTGATATGAGATGGAATTTGTACAGACAAGCTTTCATTTGGATACACATTTTCCTTGATCATTCAGTTTCATTCTTCATTACGTCTCTGATGGCTGAAAGTATTGCTAAAAAGAAGTGATCTGGAAAATAACGCAGTAGTCCATAAAATAAATAAATCAGATGAGGAAATGAAGTTTGTTGGTTGTTCCACTTGCTCCCGTATTTTGTTTGCTGCCTTGGACTATTCCCATCTTTGTCAATACCTCCCCAGTGCTGTTGCCTGTCTGCTTTTACAGTACCACGTGCTGGGTAAATATAACTGACAATAAGAGTTTGGTTGTGTAATGTTTGATCCCAGCTAGATAAATGGCCTAAAGATCAAAACTGGTATAGTTTCAGTAGACTTGTCTCATCTCACTCTGCTGAGGCTCATGCCCCAAGGTGTAAATAGCTCTGGGTCAAAATGCATAGGACCCCCTGAGCTTTCAAGGACCGTGCAGAAAAAAGACACCCTGCGTGCCTGAGTGAAGTGATGCTCTCACAGACTTGTTTAACTTTTCTCCAAGATCTGTACATCCAAAACCTGTTGAACTGTTTTAAATTCGTCACCAAAAATGACATACTTAGTACTTCAGCATTGCTGAGAGCCTTGCGCAGGCTGTACAGACACGATCTCAGACCATGTGTACCTTCAGCTGAGGGAGGTGGACTGTAACGCACTGGTTATGTAGTGTCAGACTGCAAATGCTGGGCTGTTGATCAAGCTCATCCAGAGTCAGAGATCTACCTCACAATACACCCTTCATTTTGGACTGTGAGCACTGCTGTTTTGTTGACTTTTTTATGAGGAAAGACACTGAGAATATATTTATATCTCCAGACCTTTTACAGGAGCCTGGTATTTTTTCATATAACCAGGTAGTAAATGTGAATTAGGTTTTTCCATGTCCTTGTACCTCTACTGATTTCAGTAGAATTGTTTCTGGTTTATGCAGTGTTAGACCCTTTTAAATTTACTCTCCTAAAGATAATTTTTCAGTTGCTAAGTGTGGTCAGACTTTCTTAAGTAAAGTATATTATCCAGGAAACAAAAAATAAAACCACAAACTGTATTATTTAAAAGTCCTGTGTTTACTGATCATTCTTACTTGACTAACAATTATATAAAATCCAAAGTTAGTTATCCAAGTTGCTAGTTCTTTCCTTCTTAGTAATACAAGAAGGAAATATTTTATACTGAAGAGTTCAGAAAAGAAATGTAGATAGTAGTTGCAGACCAGCTTTCTCCTAAGCCCTGGTGCCAGGCTATCACTGCAGGCTTAAGTGTCAAGGTAGAAAGTACAATTTCATTTTTCTGATGAAGCCTGTAGTATCAGGGGAAAAAAATCAAATCAGGTTGCTTGCTGTGTAATCCTGAAGGAAAAGCTCTCTTAAGTTATATGAAAATTTCAGTTGAAGCAGAGTTTCTTATCAGTGGCTCAGCTATGAGTAAAATGCCCAATCTTGTATTAAAGACATTTCAGAAACAGAATCAAAGTAGTCCAGCTGGTTTCCCTCAAGCTACGTTGATGAATACTGTGAGCTAGATTCTGATCATCATTGCACCAGTGTAGCTCTGGATAGCTCGTCAGCACTTCAGGATAGCTATCTTGACTTGACTGCAGTTGAATGCTGGTGCCTTGGGATAAATCCCCGGCTGCTCTATTTCAGGAGATCCCTTGTTCAAGTGGGCTGCGCCAGTGTATGCTGATAACTTTTAATTTGGTTCCTAGACACCTTTCTAAAAATCTTATATCCTGTCCAATTACACTGCTTTCTGTATGAAACCACCTGTTTTTTTAGTATGCTTCAGGCTAACAGCACTGGATTTTGCTTATTAGTCAGCATGGTCTACATCTCATAAAAGCTTTGCACCTGCCCAAGGGCTGAGTAGCTGTTATTGTGCTGTGACACTTTTAGCACAGGGAGAAATGTTTTCTACTATTCTTCTATTTACCATTCCTTCTTTCAAGATGTAGTTGTACCTCTGACTCTGGAATTTACACCGCCTTTTTGGTTCTTGCATACCAGAAATACGCACATTAGGCTGTCTGCAAAATATCCCATCTTTCACGTGAAGAGTTGTTTTGAACTTTGGTTCCTAAATCTTGCTTTGTTTAATTTTCACGGTAGATTTGTAGCTGTGGAGGTGGTGATAGTATGACCTGCAAGTAGCTGTTAGCGTGAAATCTTGCCTTTTTCCTGGTCTCCATCAGTTTAGATCATTATACCTGGAGTCTTCAATTTGCAAGCCAAATTCAGAGGCTCCTAGATTACAGGCTCTGAAACAAACTGTTGTCATTGTGATTGAATATATCACTAGAGTACTAATGGTCATTGAAATCGCTTGAGTAATTAATGTTCATAAAGGGCATTGTCAGTCATTACGGATTAGGGAAGGAAACATATAGGGTACATAGATCATTGACCTGTGGCTTCTGCTCATATCTTTTTAGAGATTTTTATAGCTGTCATATTTCAAAAGAATGTTTTATGGCACTTTTTGGTAAGATCTTATATGTATGATTTAAGCAGTGCTGTGATGTTCTTGGTTTCCTTTCGGTCACAACCAAGACTGTTTCTTCCCAGTTGCTACATTGCAGGTGGCTTTTACCTTCTTGATTATGCACCCTAATGTCTTCTGCCATGTTCTCCAAATGTCGTTAATCACATTGAGCAGTACAATTAAGTCTGGTTACAGATGATTCAAACCATGAGGTTTTTTACAGTTCTAGCTGCTGACTGTTCCTTCTGACACCTGCCTCTTGCATGAGCTACTGTGTTAGCCACCATCTGGATGATATTGGCTCTTTTAACACTTTGGCTCTTTTACCATATTTGGCACTGAGCTATAGCTACTCCCTGTTCATAGCTGAACACGAGGATGTTCTGAGTCCCACCTCTCGCAGGGACCGGACTTGCTCAGCCTTTTCACAAAGCTTGACCTGAAGCCGTATTTATCAGACACATTTAAGTGTAGAAAGTAGCAAACCTGATACTTGATATTCATGATCTGGCAACACTTGGTGGTGTCGAACTGTTCAATAATCAGTGTCCAAAGTCGTTAGTCTGCAATATACTTTGGATTTAATCTTCATCTTCTAATTGATTATCTTGTGTCTATAATTCATTTTAAGTTAATTACTTTATCCATATGTTAAGCGTGTTCACAAATTCTTGTCATTAGCAGAACCATGTGTTCACTTCCTGCTGTACAACTTTAGGCTGTGTTTGGGCATTTCTGGATCTACGTATCTTCATTGCACTGTACCACAGCTGTCATCTGTAGACATTTGTTACTCCTTTTATGGACTACGGAGAGCTCAATTAGTCTTGTATTTAGCAGCTGACCAGTCACACCAGCAAGTTCCCTATCACTTCAGCTGTACAGCTACAGCCGTTTGATTTTTTTCCCTTTTTTTTTTTTTTTTTTTTTAAGAAAAGGCTTAGATGGCCTTAAACCAACCGTAGGAAATTATTTCTTTATTCTGCTCTTGCAGAAGTTATCCTGTAAGCTTCTAAAGCCCTGTGAGAGTGTAAGATAGAAGAAAAAGAGGACTAGTTTTCACAGAGCAAGGTCTGTCCAGGTGCAGTAGCAATTGGCCTACTTGCACCCCCAGATAGCCGTGCTGGTGTCTTCTTCCAGTTTAATAAGTACAAAAAACAAACAAACAAATGAGCTAGGAAATAACAAAAGAATATTATAAGACAGAAAGAAACAGAGTGCTCATAAAATCAAACAGAAATTCTCAAAGGGAAAGAGATTTTCCAAATCTTCCCAGAAGTGCTTTGAGAATAACATTTTCAATGATTAAAGGTTTCAAATTAATAACAGATCACAGCTTCTCCTTCATGCATCTGCCTCAGCTTTGTGATTTTCTGTTTACAGTGCTCGATGAGCTGTCCCTTAGACCAATGGCAGGTGGGTACTTGCTTGAATAAGCTTTAAGATCATTAATCACTGTGCAGCAGATGGAGAAAGCGCTAAACATTTCCACCCATTTTTGGTAACTTTAGTTAGATATTCGCTTTACGCACTTCAGATGTTGCTAAAACGCATGGAATAAACTGCACCACAGTGGGAATAGAGATTCAAGAGCAGCTGTGTATGAGGAGACTGATGTACTGAAGAAGTATGTTCAGTGTTCACTGGCAAAGCTTTTAAATCGGAACCTTAACTCAGAATGAAAAGGGTCACCAGGTGCCATTCTGTCATAGGCGTGTGACAGTTGTACTGCAGCTTTGAGATGCCCGTAAGTGGTAAGAGTGAATTCTGACCTAATTATCTTATTTATTTCTCCTATAACGTCCCGTTAGATTAGACCTCTGAGGACTAAAATTTGTCCTTAGGAATTTGGTGTTGAGAAATTCTCATTATATTTTTATTTGAAGATCTTATACAATAATGAGACAATAGTTATACCTCACCAGCAGCTTTAATTAGACTGTATTTCATGCAGTGAATACCTGGAATAGCAGAAATAGCACAGGAGTTTTGGGACTTTTGGCGTGCTCTTTCGATGAAACATTTACGGGTTATTTTCATGGTACTTTAGATTGGCTGATATGAATTTGACACAACAAAAATTTCATCTGTATGAAGACTTCATGAACACTGAGTAAAAAACTGCCAATGTGGGCCAGTTTATTTACTGAATAGGAGGTTCTAAAGAGGAAGTATAAACACTAAAATACTAATGTGAAAGTATCTCCTGATCTGCTTCTAAGGAATATTAAGGAGAAAACTGTGCAGCAGAGCAATCTGCTTTGTTCTGCATGTTCTTTTCAAATTCTAGAACCTAATCAGACAGTGCAATGATTGTCTCAACCTAAACAAAGTTATTCTATCCCATGTATGGTTTATACCAATACGGTGTTTCTTAAAATATTCTAACAGTATATTCATTTGGAGAACACCAGTTTTATGCCAGGAACTAAACTGAAGGGAATTTTGTGATAAAATATCTGACTGAAGGCTTTTTGCAGCTGCATTTGACATGATTATGTGGTTGTGTGGCTGCATAATCATGTTTCTAGTATATAAGAAACGTATATATTTCCATATATAAAAAAGTCTTAACTGGGGAATTGATTGCAACTTAAATTACATTCCCTACTGCATTTTAGAAGGCCACAGGTTTAAGTACGTTATTCTGCCATGGGCTTGATTTAAGCTAGAGCAATACCTTTTTTAATTTTCATTATGCTCTTTGCCATGGAAAAAAGATTTGTCAAGAGAAGAGATTCATGTCATGTCAGTTTGTGTCCCAACTACAAATTGTGGTAGGAATGAATGACCAGATTTTAACTACCCAATATGTTATGTGCAGTGTGCCAACTTGGTATGCCATTTTAGCGTCTATCATGGCTTTTTATTGGATAGATACTTTACTGTCACCTACCTATCAATTACAGCTTGAATGAGGATTAATTGAGGGGTTATCAAATCAGAACGAAGCACATTGAAGAGATTGTGCCATAGAACACAAAATTTCAATTCAGGGAATAGGAATGTAATATCTTTTAACATGAGGAGTGGGAACAGGAAGTGTCATGATCAATCTATTTCTCAAAATTAAGCTTGTTTCTGCATGACAGTTCATAGAAGGGATGAGCAGATGATGACAGACTCCCCCCAAAACTTAGATACTCCAATCTAATTATCTGTAAATGACTGGGATGAGCAAATTGCTATGCTATTAATATTCAGAATTAACATGGTATAATGAAGGGGACAGCCGGAGTGAGAAACAGTGGCTGGGCAAAATGCAGAGGTGACTAGGAAGATGAGATAAATCAGACAACTGAATGGCCAAATGTATAGGCAGAGGTGGACATTCAACTCTGTAGCTGAGGACTAGAGCTGAAGAAGGAGGGTGACTGTAGTCAACCTATTGGCAGGGGACAAAAATGGGGTTTCAGATCTGGTTTTCTGCAATACGTATACATTTTGTGTTAGTATTTCACGTCTGCCTGTGGCAGGTGCAGCCACCCTGACACGGACCTCACAAATACCAGGGCTTGCCCAAAGACCTGATAAATATCAGCTCGGTGCCTTACGGCTATACCTGGTGCCTCGCAGTCTAGGCAGGGCCTGCCTTTGTCCTGCGTTTGCCCCCAACTAATTAAAATGAGCACAGTTCAGACTCAACCAGGGTATAAATGGTTCTCTACCAGAGAACTGAATTTGAGTTGGTTCTCCTCGAAGCATCAGGTTTGCAGTTGGGGACCCTTACCTTGGATTGGGAAGACGTCCAAGGAAACTTTGTGGATTGAGTGATCCCTCACACAGCCCCCTAACCACAACCCCCACTGTCCTGTGAGTGAATTATTTCTTCTAGATATCCTTGAGTGAACCCTAGCCCCCTTTTGGGTAAGTGACCCCTTGTTTTGGGTACTCTCGAGTGGGAGATTTTCCCTTCTGTGAGTGAGTGCATGCACATTCTGGTTCATCTTTCTTAAAGAGTATTCCTTAAAGTTTAGGGATTTCTTGTGTAGTAATAGTTGTGTATGCGTATGTGTTACGTAGTTTGGCCTGACAGCCAAACTTGTAATTAACTTTGGTCTGCGGAATGCTGGGCAACTTTGGTTGCAATAAATATGCAATTTTTGGGTAGCTACTTCCGTCTGTTTTGTGCCAAGATAAGTATTTAACGCTAGGCTGATACCTTCTGTCCATTTGCCTGTCCAAATGCCTGAAGTGTTGAAGATTCCAAAATGGTTCAGTTTTAACTGAAATGATGAAACATTGTCCTTCAGGCTGTGTCTCGGCGTGGTAGTTATGATACTCTTGTGGTTTATGCATGATGTATCTTTGTGTGTCCAGATATGAAGAGGCCCTTCAATGTAAGAGTCCTATCATGTCGTATGGAAGATTTAGACTTAAACTCACATGGACTGATTGCTCTATATTACATTGGACTGCTTAAGGGATCTTAAACTCTGATGAGGGAATGAATTTTAAGGGCAGTGGTCTAATAGCTTGGGCAATCAGAGAAGGTGCTATTTAAGCCATCCATGTTGGCTTTAAAGTTTTAGACAGGTAAAAAGGAAGGAACAAGCTTCTTGGCTAGGCCAGCTGTTGATGAGAAGGTGAATTAGGTGTTCTCAGTCTTACTGACTAATGCTAGTCACTTTCCTTCAGCTCAAGAATCGTTTTTTGTATAATTATGTCATTGAGCTAAATACCTTTAGGGAAGATTGAAGAAGCAAGCTATTCTAACAAAATAATTCTTATTTTAATATACCATAAATCAAATGAAGTACTAGTATACATCTATTTTAAGGTCTTCACTTACATAAATACATTGATAAGGGCAGATTGATTTTGTTTTTTCCACATTCTTAAAAGTTATGGTGACTTTTACACAGAGAACAAGTTTAAATTAGCAAAAAGCTCCTCAAGTAACTTATTTGCAGATGTACTAGTTTAACCTCCTTTTTGGCTTCATGGTGTGCAAGCGTAGGCAAAAATGAGTGAATATAGTGTGTATATATATACGTCAGTATATATTCTGGCCTTCTTGCTGTCGATGGAACTGTTGTATGGAATTTTTCAGGATCCTACTTGCAGACTTGGAGTAGGAACAAAGAGCTATGCTGGAGTTTCAATGGCCTAGTTATTTAAAAGATGTGTGTACATAAACATTTGTATAAGCTGCTTCTCCCACCTACTTACTATTCTCCAAATAATTAGATTCCTGCAAAGTTTTCTCTGCCTCTTTCCCATCATTGCTGAAACAGATAGGATGTACTGCCAAGCTCCCTGATTCCATATTACCTGAGATCTGTAGACGGGGTTTTGGCAACTGAGGTTTGACAGAACTCTTCAATCTCATACAGAATCATGGAGCACGCTATAGGATATAATTACTGCCACCTTCCACATTGCTCTTGAAATTGATCCTTCCTGTCTGGCACAGTTCTTGCTCCCAAAGCCTCACCCAAAATCCATCTGCGATAAGGTACAAGTAAATGGATAACTAGGAACTGACTTGCAGCTCTAGCCACAAAACCATCTGCTTCTCAGGAAGCAGTTAACATCTTTTAAGATTTTCTAGGTGTCCAACAACTGCCAAGTCAGATAGAGAAAAAGTTAGTGAAACAGAGTTATGATAGTTTTTTTCACTTCTTAGACTTCTTATGAAAGCCTGATGTTTGGTTTCAAATGAAAGGAAATGACCACATTAATACCTAATGAGTAGTAATTGCAGGAGTTAGGGTAATTATTATCATCCAAACAGAAATATTGCGTATGGCCGTTAGTAATTAACACATGTTATTAAGCCAGATAATCCTGATATGTTAAGCATAGGGAGATGTGCAATGTAAAAATGAGTTGTGGCACAATTCTCTGAAAAATGTAAATGTCGATAATTAGAGAATTATATTATTTCCACCATTTTTAAACTTAACCATAGATGTAATACAAAATATTGCTGAAAAAATGCATGGGAAATAGTTAATAATCAGGTAAAATATAAAATACAGGAGTCTACTACATTTACATTCCATTGGCTCAATGGGTGAATAAACTCAGTGCAACTGAGACTGAAGATACACACAACTTGTTACATGCTGTGCCCAGCTATGATACTCTTTAAAAAGAAACTGCTTCTGTGTAGATTTTAAGGGCTGAGTTGTCATATTTGAACTCAGTGAGTTGCCTTAACCTGTAAGAAACAGAAAAAACCTAAGATGTGACAACCCCTAAGCTGAATTACTCCTTTCAGTGGAAGAGACCTGGAATAATCACTTCCCTGCCTGCCTGGGCAGAGTAAGAAATCTCACACTAACTTGGAGAATGGTCTTTCAAGATCACTCCTGTTACTGGTATAAGTGCTGGGTACCACGAATTCCTTCTCATTTAGTGTTTTCACAGCAGCTATTTCAGTTTTCCGTTCTGACCAAGGGAGTGTTTCAGGACTTGTACTCTAGACCCTAGAATTTCCCTGTTCTAGTGCGTCAGTCTTACCTTTCCTATCTGAATCAGCGAATATTTTGTGAAGTAGAAAGGCCCTGCCAGAGGTAAGACCACGTAGATATTAATTGTGTTAAAAATTTTTAGGTGTTTGCTTTTAATGAAAGGTCTGTTAGGGGCTGCTAATGCTTCCATCCCTCTGGGGCAAGCCTGTGTATTGTCTGGAAATGGAACAGTCTGAAAGATCTATTTTTGAGAAATTATATGGAACAAGTAGATGTAGCAACAGCAGTATATCTTGGAAAGGAAACACTAGGGATTTCCACCCCAAATCCAGTGTTATTCTCCATTGCAATACATATCTGCAAGATGTATGTGAAACAATCCTTTCAATACCTATCACACTCCGATTTATACATGCTGAAGAAAAAAAGCACACACCAACTTCAACTGCCCTTGTACCTCACCATAGAATCTCTTAAAGCTGAACCTCAGAATGAAGTAAACCCAGATAATCTTCCCGCTGATGGCTAAATGAGTGTGTGGTAGTTCAGAACCTTACCCTATAAGCTAAATAAATCCCTTCATTAAAGAAATGGAATTACAACAGGGATGAATTTTGCTCTGTGCTTTTTGCTCTGTGGGCACTGTTCACATATGAATATGTGATTTCTAACATGAAGATGAATGCAGCCTTAAAAATTCTCTTAACATCAGATATGAGCCAGAAAGCAGGTGCAGATGATTAGATGATGGATCCAAAAGCAGTTAAGCTGGCAGCACCTTTACTGCACCTGGCCTGGAATAGAGTCACCTGTGAACTTGCCAGCAGCCTCACACTGTGACACACACTGTGCCTTCTCCTCCCTCACTCCGTAAAGCTTCAGACTTCTAATGAACATGATGCAGACCCTTAATGGACTTATCTCAAGTTGCTTGCCAATTCTTGGAGTGTTCTGACTTATTCCTTAATATTGTCATTTAACTGCTTTCATCTTGTTTTCAGTATGTGTTTTTATGTTTGTATTTTTGCTCACATATCCTCTCAATTTTCAGTAATTTTAATAGCACTTATTATGCGCAGTGAAAAGAAGATAACACCACCAGTCTGGAAGCACCTAAAGACAAGCAAGCTGTTAGCAGCCTTTTCAGCACCAAGCATGTCTTCACATTAATAAATTGGCTACCAGAGATCCCATTTCAGATGAGTCACACTGCCAAACAATTAAATCATAGTGTAGCATATTAAAGTGCCATCGCAATGATGGGAAAACTGCTATCAGTTCATCTAGCAGCTTTGGTAGTACAAAAGGAGCAAGCAAGGGAATATTTCAGTCCATCTCATTTCCCATTAGCAATCAAATCCAGAGTGATCAAACAGAAGGTCCGATATACCTTCACAGTAAAATTGAATGGTGGGGTTTTTTTTTTACTATTGACAAAAGAGCAAATGTTATGCCTGTTTCAAGATTAAAGAGAAAATCTTTCTAAAGATGTACTCAATTTGAAGGAAATGACACTGACTCACAGTGATACTTGGAAAGAATAATGGCCATATAATGTGATTTTCAGCGTGCAAAGTTCAAAGGAAGATGAAGGTGAAACAGCCTAAAATACTTGGTGATATGGAATTTAAACAATTTTTGCTTTTGAAAGAATTCTTGCTGGTAGAAATTCTTTATTAGTCATAATAACTTTTAATTAAATATTTGACCTCTAGAATGTCTACAAAATTTGTAGACATTTTATAGAATTTTGTAGACAATTTGTAGAAATTTTATAGAAACCTTTTGAAGATTGTATTGCACACAGCATGCACAGCGATGTGTCTGTACATTATCGCTTCTGTATCTCCTTGAGGAGGGACAACTGTTTCAGGATCCATCAGGAAGGCAGAGTATGGCTTTTTGATTTTGTTGCCCGGCCCATAAAGCCCTGGTGCAAGTGAGAGTGCCTTGAAATACCAGGCAGTATGGAGCCTAATGAACTGATATTGCAACATATCACACTTCCCCCCCCCCACTCTTGACGTATTTTTAATTCCACCAATTCTTCTGTGGAGCGAGAGCTTTGAAGCAGAAACTGGGTAGAAAATTTTGCTGAGAGCTCTGTCCTGCTACATGTGGAGAGAGAAGGAGTTGGTTAAGGAAGAGAAAGTAATATCATCTCATGGACCATACTGATACAGAATGACTTTTTTAAATGTTGAAAAATACTAACAAAGTACAGCTGTTCTAACAACCTTACTTTTCAAATTTATAAGAATATTCTCATCATTTACTAGTTGCGATGATCTTAAAACTTTGATATGTAATTATATCCATGTTTGGTCACTGAAAATGCAGCAGCTAGCAGTACATTATCCCAGTAAATTACCAGGAGAAGCCAATCCCCTATGCTACCACTGGGCACTATTCCCTCTTCAAACAAGTTTGCACATATTGCATTATGCATAAAATGTATCCTGAAACAAATCTGAGCCTGGGTTAAGCTGCTGGCTCAAAATAGCATAAATATATAAAAATGTCAAAGTCCTGGAAAATTTGATTTATGTTTTACACCTCGGGCAAATACCAGCTAGACGTATAGTTTTCAAATTTTTATCTTTCTTTGCAGGGAATATTATTCTCAGTTAGTAGTTCCTTAGCGACTAAAATATATGGCACTGATGAAGATTTAGCTATTTCTTGTCAGCTCCTAAAAGCAATCATGTTATTTTGATCATTGTGCTACGATGAGAATCTTGAAATGTAGTTAATTTTATTTAAGCAATTACATTGCCGGTTCCATGAAATCTATACTTATTTCTGCAAGCAGAAGGTAGAAATTGGAAATAAGTATCACAACTTTTTATATTTGCAGAAGCCTTGAAAATGCTGAAGGTTTACACTTACAGAAAAGTGTTATGATACTGGAAAAAAAAAAAAAAGTTGATTTTTAGTGCTCTACTTATTCAGTAAAATACTTACTCCAATAAATAGGCCAAGCGCATTTGCTGTGTTTCTCTTTGTGAAAACAGTCTCATCTTGAGACAGGGCTCTAAGAGACCCCACAGGGGCTCTGTGCTGGGTGCTGTGGGACCATGGCCAGAGGCTGTACTCTGCTCACCCCTCCTGAGTACAGCCCTTCACCCTGGCTCCCCTGCCACTCCTGTGCTTTTTTGTGGGGAGAAACAGAAAGATGAAGGGGGGGGTGTGGTAGAAATATATGAACCTGTGAATGTAGCAGGCAGGTCAATATAAAATGACTTTTTCTATAATATGCAACTGGGATGCAAATATCATTAGATGGAAAAGAAATATTTCTCTTACACTGTATACATAAATCCTGAGATTCATTGTCCTAGGATCATGGCTTGAAAAATAATCCAGAAAATGTCATTAAACAAAAAGGTTGGGGTATAGTTTTTGACTCTTCTTGCTTCTGAGTAGTTTACTGGAGGCAGAGGAAGTGGTATTAAAAGAAGTATGATTTACATTATTTTCCATAATTTTTCTTTCAAAAAAATCAACTATAGTCAAATGGCTTGTGACATTAGTAAAAAGTGAGGACATGGAAAATGTAATCCCCTTGAATGGAGAAGGGAAGCAGTAGAAGATCTGAGATAATTCGCTTAACAAATCTGTTAAGGCAGACCTCAAGTGACAAATAAATAAACAAGCAGACAGATAAGTGGAAGATAACTGGTTTGAATTTCAGCAAGGAGGATTTGGGTTAGATATTGGCACAAAATGCTCAACATTTAGAAGAATAAACCAATGGATTAAAGTCCCTGGTGACAATGAGGTATCTCCATGCCTGGAGGGCTTGTAGGAAAGGTTATATAAACATCTATCAGCCCTGACACTGGTACAGTTGTTTGTGCATCAGAGCAAGAAGCTGTTTTGATCAATCAGCCTGTAGGCTGCAAAACAAGAAAAGCTGGTAAGTGAAATGACTGTAACATAAAGGCAAACCTCATACAAACCCATCCTATTACACACAAGTAAACTTTGAAAAAAAATCGAAACATGAATTGCAGTCAGAAGTTTTATTTAGTTTTTTTCCCTGTGATTTAAAAACTGCATTATACAAGATGATCCATAGAGTTATTTCTTTCTCCAGAATGTTCCAGCTAAAAGTGTAGTCAGGTGAGCTAAATAATCTCTGAAGTCCTTTACAAGCTTGTGGTTGCATAACCTATGCCCCCAGTGTCTGGGTCAAACCCAGCAGGGGATGCAGCCTACCCCTCACCCTTCTGTAAGTGGCTGTTGTTCTCCTTTGACTATAAAATCAAAGTAATGATATTCTGAGCTTTGGCACCCAGGTACATGTAAGGTTTGCTCACAGATGACCCGTGAGGAATGTTAAGGGTTGGTCTACAACTTTTATTGCAGATAGCTAGAGGCATCTGTGATTTGGATATACTAGATGGCTTGAGCAGGATAATTATTTTCCAAAGGGAAGAAAATCTGTGGGCATTACTATTTATCTTGTATGATAGGCATTTTTTTTTATTAATTTAAAGCACACATAAATTGCATAGACTTCGGATGAAATGGAAGGAATAACTTAGTCAAGGTAATTAAGTACACCCACTGTGTACTTAATTTCTCGGTAGAAAAGCAATGTGCAGACAGTTTGCCTGCCAAGTAAAAAGAAAAAGCTAATTGGCAAAATTGAGAACACACAGGTAGATCTTGCTGCAGAAAGTTAAAAATCTGGTTTTTCAATAAAATGTGAATGGGCAGAGTTTCTTTTACCAACCAATTCCAGACTTGTGTATGTGAGACAAAACAAAAATTCCTACAGGGAATGTGAAAAAAAGCTCCTGGAAAATCTGTAAGTTACTCTTTTCATTGTTACTGAAGCTATACTTTAACTTTATTTCAACCAATCTATATGCTGGTTACTAGGTTTGGTTAATAAACAGGTAGCTGTGATAGGCATGGCCTTATCAAAGGGCAATTGTGAGTATGTGATTTTGCTAACTGAAAGTTTATACCACTTTTTAGCTCAGCACTGGAACTACTGATATGCTGTTCCCAACATAGTCAGTTTAATTCACTCTCCCTTGTAAAGAATTAAACAGATAGGTTTTGCAGAGATACAAGTAGAAGAGCATGTAAAATTTCTGAAAGGAGTACACCCTCCTGCACCTGCCTGGGCTCCCTCAAGCCAGTGAGGTGGCACAGAGGTATGTGGCATGGGCTGTACTAATCAGTTACATCCCTTTGCTGGGAAACTTTTCCTGTAAGCCAGATTCAGCTTTCCCCCCTCCATCCCCCTCAAAAAAGCAGATAATGGGAAAACTGACAGTTTGTCAGTATATGTTTTTGTTATCGATTCAGATCCCTTAAGCTACATTTGGGATTAAGTTAACTTTTTATATTCAGCTCAAAGACTAAACCAGCAGGCATTCTGGAATGTAAAGTGAGTAACATACTCCATAACAACAACAACAAAACAGTTTCCATAATGATTTACACGGTTACAGCAATAACAGTGGCCAATGTGCGGTAAATTTCAATAAAAATGAGTTAACTAAGTCCTATTTTAATGCTAAGACGTAGAAATAAGCACCCTGCATGGCTGATATAGATATTAATTGCCTGCAAGATGACATATAAAAGTGTAATACTCTGTTATGATAATGAAGCAAAACCTAAAATAAGAGACTACTGTTCACCACTGCGTATGACATTGTCTATACAGTGTCAGTGTGTGGGAGAAAGCTGCAGCTCTTCTAAATAAGGTCTTATTATCTGGGGAAAAAAACCTCCTCTTTTCCACTTCACAGTTCCAAAATGCATCACAGCACTGAAAATGCCTTTGTAATCTACTCTGTGTGTGTGTGTGTGTGTACATGTGGAGTAAAAGAAAACAGTTTCTCGGCATCTGTATTAACCACAAACTTCTGGTCAGGTTCTTTTTGATAAGGAGGTAAAATGGACCTCAAGAAAAAAATGACACTTCTAAAGAAAATATAAATATTAAGTAATTCTTTGTTCCTTTCTCTTCGACAAACCTTTCTGTGACATAACCTCAACAGAGGGACACAACTGTTCATTGTCCTCTTCCTGCAATTTCATTAATCTTTCCTTTTTCTCTGAATGCAAAAATCAATATATTTTGGATGCTTTTGACAACACTGTGCTACTGGCAGACAAGAATGTTACAAAGTCAGATTCTGAGTTTCACTGCTTATCTTTATCTGACACGGGTTGATATTTGTTATTGGAAAATCATAGCATTTCTTTGAACTTGAACAGGTGCAATGGTCTTATGCCATGGGATGATGGGCTAGATGTAAGCCACATGCTTTTCCTTGAGAAAGGCTGTTTCTCCTATTGCCCTACACACTTAGTTAAATACCCTCAGCAGCTTCTCAGCTGATGTAAGTTGAAATAGTTCTGTTGAAGTCAATTGAATTAACTCTGACAACTCATACCTGCACAGGATTATGTTGCTAAAATATTTACCGAATTATTGCGTCGGCTTTGAAATTCCAGGATAGGAATGCCACACATCAGATGTAGTAGAGTGACTTACTTTCAGAGCGGTTCCACTGACTACTTGGGGGTCTGCTTGAAGAGTGAAGCATTACTCCACGTGAATAAGGTAGTCATGATTCAACTCTTAAACCACTAAGATAAAACCAAAAATGCATTACTGCAAAGAAAAAAAATCATATAAATTCTTGGCAGCTGGGATTCCTTGGCTGATTGGCTCCTGCTCAATACCACTGGTGGATTTCCATGAGCAAATGAAAATATCAGGATGGTGATTAAACAGAATTTGTTACGCTGTAACTACACAGAACAAACCATGCTCCTGCAACTGCATTCCTTAGAGGGTGATTCAGATCCTATTGAAAGTATTAACTGTGCCTTTAATATACTCATTTCTTCTGCAAACATGTCCAATTGATTGTTGTGCGATGGATCCTCTGCGGAGTATAATTTTAATCACCTCTCTACCCAGTGAATACAAATTATAGAATATTAAACTGATCGTAAAACGAGACTTATTGCTAAGGTTTATTTATATATTTATAGTTAAAAATTATTTATTTTATCAATCAATCTTATAAAACACTCACACTGTTTGTAAAATCTTCTAGCAGGAAAAGACCTATTAGACTCTTTTAAAATAGAAATTTGATTCTAGTAATCAACTACGTTCAGATAGATCTTTCCTATCAAGGCAATCAATAAATACACATTTTTAGCTTTACTTTTAAAAAATACTCTCTAGCTTCTTGTTTTTAAGAACATTCTACCTGTGAGTTTTGTTGCTGGGCTTGGAGTCCAGTTAGAAGTTGGTTAGACTTTTTGATAATCTGGGGGTAAGTGAAATACAGCTTTGCTGGTTTTGAGTTCTCTGCTAGAAAACTTTATTTTTTTTTCAGGATACTTCATTAGACTGTGGCTTTTGCAGATTTACAAAGATGTATCTGTGACCTTCATCAGCAGAGCACATACGCACAATGTCTAACATTGAAGAGACTGGAGTGGTCAAATATACTGGCTAAGTACAGGGTAAGAGAAGTACATCTGGATGGCTCTCACGTTAGGCATCTGAATGACAAACAAATGCATGGTGACAGCAGTAGGAATAGAAAGTGGAGTGTAGGAGAGAAAAATCTGGAGGTAAAGAGTTAGGTCTAAGTTCACCAGTCTGTCAGAGCATGTGTCTTTGCAATTTTTTATTCCTTCTCTCCTTACAGTCTAAATACAGACAAAGATAAATAAACAGAAAGTTGCATTCATCTAATACTGAAATCTGTTAAGATAAGGAAAGAAGTATCTCTAAAGCCGCTGTGTTTCAGTCCTTGATTTGTTGTGTAGCTTTTACTTACCACCTTTTCCAGCAAAGCCTGTTTTCTGGAGGCAGATGGAAGGCAGCAGCACACACATGCTAGCAAGTTTAGTTGGTTTGCCAAAAAGTTTGTTGAAAATAACTAAACTTTGAAGTTGAAGGCATGAGAGCTGGTGTGATTTTGCAGCTCAGGCTCACAGCTAGCCTTTACTCTTTGTATGTTTGAAGGTTACTAATGAGACAGAATGCTTCTGTGAAAAGTAAACATGGTGCAGATATACTGTCTAGTTGACCTATGGTCGAAGACTTTTTTGAAAATCAATGTGTGGTTTTCTTTCTTTCCTGATAGCAGCAAAAGAAAGGGTTTCAGATGTGAAAATATTTTACTTTTGTGTATTCTTAAATTAATCAAAAAGGCCTTCTCTGATACCGACAAAAGATGCTTAAAAATGAAATAATAATAATAAAAAATGTTTATCCTGTGGTCTGTTTCAAACCTTAAGTGAGAGGATACTGCTTTGACTGAATAGTAAACAAGGGATTATTTTGCAGTTCTTGGGACTGAGGGATCCTGGAGAGTGACAATCCCAGTTCCTTCAGTTACAGAATACTAAAAATTCAGAAGGAGGTACAGGAGCAGGTTAAAGAGTAATCATTGTGCCAGTGATGGGTTGCAGTGTGTTGTACTTCCAGAAATCCCTTTTTGAATGCTGATAAGCTGCAGGGTGCTGCTGTTGCTCATCGCATTGACAGAGTTACACAGCAATTACCCGTCAAAGGTATTTTCAAAGCAAGTGTGCAGTTTCTTGATTTTTGGCTTTGACACTCCTAAAAGCCAGAAAAAGGGAAGTAAATCTGAAAGTGCATTTTTTTTTTCCAAATGAAGAAAAATTTTAATTATTATTTTTCACATTCACAGAAAGTTTAACTTTGCTTGCTTGAAACGTTTAATCTCCAGCATTTGTACAGAGAGCCAAATAGTTAGAGCATTGTTTGAAGCATCAGCCTCCACCCCCGAGGAGACACTGGAAACGTGCGTTGTGTACCCTGGCACAGTGCCCCCCACCCCTGCAGCGTGACAGCAGAATTCTGCCCCTCCTTTTCTGCACTAGTTTGGGAATCTGACCGCAAAGAGAAAAATCTTGAGCCAAGACTTTCAATGCAGTTCAGAAAATCATTATCGGTATTATTTGTCTGTGAAAGTCACATTTTTGGGTACATTGGCGTTCACCAAAAATGTTGTGTCTGGCTCTAACTTTACTGCAGCTGTCTCAACTATCAGAAATGTTTCCCTGTAGAGCCAAAGGATTGCTTGCTTGCCCGTTGCTGTGATGCCCACTTATAATGACAGAGGAAATCAGCCAAGGACAGACTGCGTGTTTGGGCACCACCAGCATGTTCCCATGGGTGCTTCAATGGGACAAAGAGAAGGACAACAATGTTCTGCAATGTCATGGGCAGACAGTCATCTCCACTGACTTGTGCTGGGGAGTGGGCAGAGGACTGGGTTGATTCCAGCCTCTGCACTGGTGACCAGCTTCTGTTAAGAGGGGAAAGAAACTCAATGGTGGCCCTATCCACTCAGCTTCTACCCAGGCTGGTCAAACAGGGGTGGAGGAATCTTGATTCTCTCTTTCACTCTAGCTCTGCACCTGCAAAAAAAGCTAATCATAATCTTAAGTCATATTACTGGGCCAGGAGGAAAACAAAATAGCATACTGACTTTAGAATCCTAAAGTTGGATTTTGTGTAACATATTGCTATGTGTGTAATCAGTATGCCTCCTGGGGAAGTGCAGCTGGGAATTTCTACATGGAAAACTCTCTTTAAGACTCAAAGAGTTGAGATATGTTAATCTAATTCAGACTTTAAGACTAAAATATAGATAAATTGATAATTATAGCTGTATAAATAACACAGCTCTAATTGGGTATGAATGTCCTAACTGGCATGTGAGATGCAGACTACTGCCAATTTTTAATTTCCAGTAGAATCAGCTACAGCTCTGATTCCTTCTGTGAAAATTTTTGTGTTACTGAATGTGTATTTTTAATGAACCCAGTAGTAATCCAATCAAGAGAAATTCATATGCTTAATCCTATTCATTTTGGTATGTGCATATCTAAGTTTGGTAACCTGATATATTAAAGGAAACGAGGGAAAATTTGGAAACATTTGGCTGTTTACCATATGACAGTTTGGTGGCTTCTGTCTTTTTAGACAGATGATGTGGCAAAAGCCCCAGTTCTGCTACCAGATCAATTTGTCTGATTGTGTTTGGTCAAACAGCCCTGGGAGTGCTTAGACTAATGTGCTCAGCACAGCACAAAGTTACTGATAAATGTCAGCCTTTTGATGCCGGAGATTTGTTTTCAGAATTCTAGCAGTATATTTTGATATGAGGCAGTTTTTCAAAGGTCTTTAATCAAAATTGCAGGTAGACGTAGTACCAAATGCAAATTGGGTGCCTCTTTTCACCTGTATGGGAAAACCATGTCTAGTTAGACAGTTTTGGAAATCCCAATAACTGTCTGTATCTTTAGTTGTGTATCTGATTTTGCATATATGGCCCAAAAATAAAGGAAAAAAGCCACCAAACATAAATATTGGGAAACAATTTTTTTGGTCAGAAGTCCCTTGAAATAAGTTCTGTTCTTAGCAGAATCCATGGATTTTTATCACACTGCCCTCTTAGGAAAGTCTGCCATGTAGAGGGACTGTCATCTAGCTCAGAAATTGCCAGGCATCCTGATCCTTTGAGGCACACACAGAAATATTCTTGAGGATGGGAGGCCCAAGGCATGTACGATATCTTCAGGTGAGTTGAGGAGAAAGGAGTTCTGGGAAAGGTGCACAGGCAAGGAATGAAAATACCACCTCAGGGACCTCATCTCTGTTTTGGGGCTGTGGTGGGCTGGATGTGGACTAGTTTCTACAGCACCCAGCCTCTGTAGTCAGAACTGTTTTGCTTCTTGCCACGGGTAACAGCCTTGGACCGCTTACCTGTGGATCATTACATCTTCTTTGCTGCTTGCATAGTGTACTTTTCTCACGGGAGCTGCACCTGCCTTTCTGTGGCTCCCTTTCTTTAAGGTTCAGTTTCCCCTCAGACTATATTATACGCTCCAGGAACCCAAAGAACTTCCTTTCCTCTTTCTGCTGTTGTTTTGCCAGCTCTTTTCATTCATCTTAGCGTCATTTCCCCTTCCAATTGGAAAGGGAATTTTCAGATAATTTTTTGTCTCTTTTGGAGGTTAATCAGATCTAGATGATTTAGCCTAAATAAAATATGAGGGCTCACATTTAATTACTAGTGTTCATTTATGTTGGAAGAGAAGTGTTATGATGAGAACATTTGTTATTTAGCTAGCTAGTAATGAGGTTTCTTGCTGAGTTAGTTACAGATCTCTTTAGAAATAGTATAAACTGATTTGTCATAATAGAGCAAAGTGGAAGGCAAAAATCCTTTCTTCCTTAAAAGACCAAAGAATCTGTAGCTGTCTCAAGGCAGCAGAGGAGATTGAAGACCGTCATAATTTCCTAAAATACCAGTCAGGTGACAATGGAGTTTAGCTATTGCATGTGTGATGCAGTTTAAAGCCAGCATGGAGTTGCAAATTTGTTTAACTCTCACCTTACTCTGAAACTTTGAATTTTCCATCTTAATTCCAAACTTTTACCAGCAGATTTTCAAATTAGTGAAGAACATGCCTATGGCACAGGAAACTATCATTTCCCAGGCCCATTCAGTGCTTCTTGTAACAGAAATCACTGTTCAGATAAACCTCGATTCTCTCTCATTCTTTCTATCCTCTACTGATTTTTCATGCTTCGTAAATGTATCAAAATTCATGAGTTTTAAAGACACTGCACGTTGTACCCTTAGGTACAATCAGGCAGGAGAAGAAGCATGAACGTAAGGTGTACAGTACGAAGACACTGAAGAAAATGAGTGAAAAGAAATTGTGAAGTAAATCACATATATATATATATATGTATATATTACATGCATTATCTGTATGTATATCAGATATGTATTAGAAAACAAGAGTCCAGACCACATCAGGAGAACGGAACGTCAGCACAAGTGACACGCACACACACATAGGAATGAAGTGTCAGTACTCCATAAAAAAGAAATAACTCCTGGAAACTAGAAGGGAAATCCTGAAGCTTCAGAGTAAAGGAAATTGTACCAGATTTCCTGAAACATGGCATTTTGCCTCTATTGCAGGAAGACATGGAGTACTTTTTGACCTTAAAAGTCTGCTTCTGAAGTGACTATATAATAATGTCATTGTAAAGGGCCCTCTTCATTCACTGTTAATGATTTCCTTGTCAAATTTGTGCAGTTTACAAGCCAGAGGATGATTTTTGAAGTTGTTTGCACTCACAGCTGCTCTTGGTATCTAGGAATGAAGCCGCTTTTTGTGCTTTTTACATTACCACCAGTAATAAAGAACCTGCAACTCGACACAGCAGAACTCATTCCACTCTGGGAGCTCTTTCCAGTGCTAACCGAGGCAAAAATATTGTTTTTATCAGTAAGTTGATAGGACTCTGAGGCTTAGAGCGTGCTGGTATGCAAGAAGGTAGTACTTAAAAACTTGCTTGTTTTACAGTATTTACATTACCTTCATTTTCCTTCTGTTTATAATTTCTTGTTGGCTTATTTAAGATGATTGGCTTCCTTGGAAAGGAAAAAATGATATAATCCTAGCCAATAACCCTGCAGCCTCTGGATGCAGGAGGCTTTGTAGTAGATGTCTTTACTGTTTGTTGGCTATTTTGTACCAGCAGTTTCCCTACTCCTTGAAATCTGTTGCGTTTTCATGCATGAACCCGGGTTATAGATTCAGGACATGTACTTGTGTTTCAATTTCTGAGAAGGCACTTGGGAAAGCAGTATCATGTAAAAGAAAGATTCTCTGAGTATGCTTACAAATGGATTTATTCAAACTTATGTGTAAGGGTTGCCTGTGGTAGTAAAGTCACTTAGCTTCTTATGGAAACTCCTTCCAACACAAAACTCCTGATGTTTCCTTGTCTGAGTACATATTCTGAGGAATTTAAAGCTATATAGAAGATGGATGGGAGTGCATCTCACAGCTTGGCTCTGGGGAATAAGGAGAATCCCAGCCTAGCCTATAGAGATCATTCATGGATCTCAGTATCCACCTAAATCTTAAGAGATCTTCTAACAGAATGGAAGGACAAAAAACTACTAGAAGAGTGTAGCAGAACTGCCACAAGAAATATTATGACTGCAGGGTGGTTAGGAAATACTGCTATGTAAAAAGATTTCTTCTTTTCTTTAGGGATTGTCACAGGCTTTAGATGGGATCTCATATGAAACAGCCTAGCAAAACCGGCAGCCCATAATTCCGTGCATCATCTGTATGATTCACATGCTCTGTCAATATGCCCAACTCCTGGAGCTGCTGTAGTCTTTCAGCAAGGGTAAGCTTTGCTCTCTCCTTGCATCCCCACTACGTGATGCCTGCAATAAAATGCCATCAGAATGTCTGCAGAGAGACCTGTCTTAAAAACAGATAAACATATTTTGCAAACCAGGCTAATGACTTCAGCAATTGAGGACTAAATTGTTCCTAGATTTCCTGTAAGCTCTCTGATAAACAGAAGTAGGTAAAATGCTTTTTAAATTACCCAGGGCATCCAAATGAATACATTAACTAATAACATCCTCATATGCCACGTACATTTACTGGAAGAGCTTTGATTGTTTTGATAATCTTTTCATTTCATGATATAGCAATTGATATTAAGAAGTAAATATTTGTGTTGTTTTTACAGTTATTTCCTTCCCTATTCAGTTAGATAAAAATTATTATATATTATTGCTAGAACTTAATTCTTTTTTGCATATTGTGACTTTTTTCTGAAGTCTAAATGTAATGGAAGATGTTAATGCACGTATTGGTTTTGTTCACTGACCTTGCTTATGACATGTTTTTTGCTTCGCAGTACACTGGGAAGGTAAAGGTAATGTATTTTTGCACTAAGTGTTTTTTATATGTGTATATTTATATGCAGTTATTGTGAAATGTGTCCAGTAGTAATTTGTAAAATTTGCTATCTACTGCTCAATACCTACTTTGAATGTCAAAATAACCAGTAAACATCACTTTCTTATCTGAGTGAAGCTAATATTTGGTGTGTGTATGAGGGAAAAAATCAGATAAAATTTCTGTTCCTTCTTCCAGTATTAAAACTTTTGTCTGTCACTGAAAGAAAATACACTCCTTTGGAAAAAAGAATGAACTTGACTGTGTGAGAGAGAGAATTATTTCCATTTAAAGTGAGTACCTCAGAAATGTCATTCAGTATTTAAAGGTATAGTAAGAGTTTTTTCTGAAGTCTCTTCCTCTAGTACAAGAGGGATACTGGGGATATTTCTTCGTTCAATTTCCATTCGTGTTTTCTGCCAATAAACACTTCTCCTACCATATATTTATATTAATTATTCTGCTGGCTGCTAAAGTTTGTGTTTGCTTTTAACATTGGGAGGTGATAGCCTAAAACTGTTTCTTGGTGTAATGGTTTTCCTACATTAGAGTCAAACACCAGGGGCAGTTTTAGTGTCTGAACCAGAAATATCTTATTCTTCTGAATACTTGAGGAGCAGAATTGAAAAAGATAATGTGATGCATGTATAACACCTGTCATTCAGAGGGAAGTAAAGGTGCTTTATAAACTGCAGTACAGGTTTTAGAGTTTGCTTTACCCTCTAGTAAATGCTGTTTTCTCAGGACAGGCATGGGGAGAGAGAAAATAGATGTTAAACAATGCACAACATTGGTAGACATTGTTTTAGGAACGAATTAAGGTCTCCCCTGGTTCACAGAATAATACATGGGTACTGTGATGGCTCAAATCAATATGAGCAAGACCATCTTCCAACCAGCTTTTTCTGTCTGGTTGTGCCTTTTACTGTTCCATTTTGGTTTTGCAAATGCCTTGAAAGACTGAGGATTAAGAAAACAATGCGAGTTTCTGAAATGCAGTATTCTGAGATATAAAGGACCTACTCAATAATTTGGGCCTGTCTGAGCACTGTAAAGCTTTGGAATAGCCTGAGGCATATTATCACAGTTCCACATTTCTCAGGAAGTCTCAAGGAAGAGGTCTGCAAAACATCCCCTGAGCTCAAATATATGCCTGGATGATACTGTCTCTGGAGGCTTCAGCCTGCTCATCTGTGCTGCTCATCTCCCTGCCATTAGTACACAAAAGCTTACATGCTTTTGTGCCACAGGTTCTTACACATTTGTTGGAGCTGAGCTAAGCCATTCACCCAAACTGTGACCTTGAGTATACAAGCCTTTGTAACTCCTCCTAGACACTGCTGTTTACTGTTTCTGTTTATGATAACCAAGTAGAAAATTGCTCTATTGTACTGCTGAATAGCAGATCAGTTTCAAATTACTCTGAAAGGCAGCCAACAGAACAGCTAACACCATGGGGCCGTGATTTTAAATGGCCTTCAGTCTGGCTTTCATGTTTGTGTTCCCAGGTTTGCACTCTCAATCAATTGTAGAAAAAAATAATTTCAGGCCCAATTAGCTGTAAGCCTCCATCAACCAGGTTTAAGGAAAACTGAATAAATTTGTGATTGAAAGGACAGTGGGAAAATGAGACAGCACTTGAACTTCCCCTAGTGCAATTGTTTTAACTGTTCTTTTATTTTACTGAGACCGTATGGCCTTTTCTTTTTAAGTTACAGTAGTGTTGCATGATGCTGATAGAAGCACTAATCACTGCTTCTTTAAGGATGGGAAGCATCAGTGTAGT
The DNA here is from genome assembly GCA_009769605.1 of Bucorvus abyssinicus. Classification (NCBI taxonomy): domain Eukaryota; kingdom Metazoa; phylum Chordata; class Aves; order Bucerotiformes; family Bucorvidae; genus Bucorvus; species Bucorvus abyssinicus. The sequence continues at coordinate 33,384,005 of CM020026.1, forward strand.
ATGCAGTAATGGAGCAAACTCTGACAGAGGTTGAGTATGTTTATCCTTTTATCTGAGTCTGTGTATCAGTCCTGGATTGAAAACCAGATGTCAATAACTTCAGGTAAACTGTCATTTACTTGAGCCAAGATTTCCACTCCAGACAACGTAGGTGAGGGGATATGTGGGGCATGCCATAAAAAAATTAATATCAACTGTCCTGACAACTGTTAGAATCTTGCTTTGTTCTCCAGCATGCTCCAGCAGTAGGACCAGAGAACAACAACATGCCAATCAGAGAGATTATTTGGTCCAGCATGCGATAAGCTTCGTTTATGTGCAAATATTCCTCGATCTTGTGATGTCCTGAGAACAGCAAGATTAACTTTTTTGCCCTTTGCTGTGCATTTCAAGATTTTGCAGCCTCTCCCACTAGAAGAAGAAGAAAACATAAGCACATAAGGAATATAGAACAGCATGATTTTCAATACAGTTTGTCACCTAAAATAATTTTTCCCTCGGGGAACAATACAGTCCTAATTAAGGTCACCCTAAGGGCTGATGTTCTTGGCACATTTTCATTTCCTAAGACAGCTTTCTTAATGAACTTTTTCACAGGCCTGTTTTGTCATGATTACCAGTACTGAGTTTCTCACTTTCAACTATGAAAACTCTTGCTTTCTGATAGAATCAGTTTACTGATAAAACTAGTATACAAGTGATCAAGCCAAACATATCTCATACAGCAAAAAGTCTGTGGGAAGTGCTGTATGTACCTCTCCTCTTTTTTTTTTTACACAGACAGACCATTGCTTATAATGAGTAAAGAACTCATGTGAAGAAGCTCAACAGCAGGAAAAGGAAGCTGAAGTTTGAAATTTTGCTGCTCCCCAAAACATCATGTGAAAGTCAGTCAGTAAAGATTTCACTCCATTTTACAAGATCTGTTAAATTCTCTTTGGAACAGTTTGGCTTCAAGTCATGCTGTCTTGATGGTTACTGTGAGAGGAAGGTCATGTCTATGAAATCTTGAAGGTAGAAATCACATCGTGGCATTACATTTCTACCCCTCCTCTGGGGAAAGGAGGAAATGTACTTCGCATAGAAGAGATATCTGGCCTCAGGATGGATGGCTGCCTTTTTAAACTGCAACACTTCAAAATTAGTTGACCCTAGTAGAGAATGCTGCTGTATCATTCTCATGGAATTGAAGCCAATGGCTGCCCTCAGGGAAGATGACTAAGAGTTTCTTAAAATACACATAAATCTTTAGTCATGTGACATAAGATGTTCTAATTTGTAGGACGAGTTCTTTGGTTTGGTTTTTGTCTTCTTCTGTAACTGACAGTTTATTAGGATTTAAAACAAACCAGCAAGCAAACAAAAGCATCCCCTTTGTAAGAGAAATTTTTTTTCACTAAAGGAAATGCATCACCAACTGACTGTAAAGCAAGGAAAAAAGTCTTAGAGAGGGAAGTTTACCATTGACAACTGAGTCTTGATGCTGATGGTCCATAAGGATGTGAGCTCCATTTAATGCATCCTTAAAGTATATAATGAGACAGGTTTCTGTCCTCTAATGTTGTATAAGGAAGGTCTTTCAGTCTCTCGCAGCCATGATCCTAAAAAACACAAATATAACTATCTTCTTCCTTCCTCAAGGTGTGATGTTTTTGCGCAACACAGTGATTGCCCTCACATTCCTAGTGCAAATTCTTAATTACAGCCTCAGGGAACGCTGGCAAATAGCCTATAAACACATGGCAAGACTCTGAATCCTGAGTTTGGCAGGAGCTTTTTCAGCAGAGACTGCCAGCAGCCTTACATTGGTCAATCTAGTCCCCAGCTGCTATCTGACAGATGTGCTGGAGGGAACAGCATCAGGCTGTTATTGCTCCTGGTCTCCTTGGTAAGCTTTCAGCCACCAGATGTGCGATGGAACTCACAATCTCTTTACATCAGGAGAGCCTAATAAATAAAGATGAAATTCCTCCAGTTTCTGATTAGTTTACTATATAGGGAGAAGTAGAAAGCAAGCAATTTCTGTAGTGACATTTAAGGAATGAAATAACAGTTCAAAGCAGACTAACATAAACACTAAGTTTGAACTTCTTGGAATTCTCATGGGAAGGAAAAGAAATACCCTTATGTTTGAATACAGCTATTCTAAGTTGATTTTGGTCAGTCCTGCACTGCAACTATAAAGGATTCCAAATTCCCATCTCCAAGATGCAGCTACAACATGACTTAAGAGCCACACAGCATGCAGGACTGAGCCATGTCACCATACCCAGGACACATTATGGGAATAGAGTTAACCTTCATTCCCTAGACAAGTTTGAAACAATCCTGTAATTGCATCTGGGGACAGGCAGGTTGGACTGGAGTTCCCTGACCCAATTATACTGTAACTCTGACAAAGCTTAGCTCTCGAAGCAGGTTAAAAAGCTAAAGGGACAGATTCATGATACGTGCTGAGCATGAAAGTTTCTTTGAAGCAGATCCACAGTGTTCTAACCCATAGTTCAACAGGCACAGCGCCAGTCCTTCTGCTGCAGCCCATGTGAACTCCACATTGCTTTGCTTATTAGTGACATTCAAAATGCCTGATGTATTTTCATAATTCAGTCAGTCTTGCAGTATAATGTAAATCATGCATTCCCTTAGTGGAGGGGGTGCTTTTTCCAACTTTGAGAATAACAGCAGCAAATTACTTTACCTGCAGAAGCTAAAATTTCTTTTGTAATAATTAAGTTCTGTTTTTCCTGTTTACTTACATGTCTGTTATTCATTGCATTTAAACGAGGAATTAGCTTGCTTGACTCAAAGCCAAATCTTTTTAAGCTATGCCATGTTGAAAGAGAGTGTCTCAGACTAAAAGGTGAATTTGACCTGCCAGTAAAAGTCTCAGATACCCCTATCATAGGAAAACAGTTGGCATCTCCTTCAGGGTCATTTCTCTAAGTAGGCACACGTATGCTTAATATTTTGCAGCTGAGGGGAGCAGGTGCTGAATTTTCGACTTTCTGGGCCCTGATGCTTCCTTAAAAACCTTTTGTTTTCTTTTGTCTTCATCATATGAGAAGTCTGACTGGTCCTAGAATGGCACCTCAGGTTTTCTTAGGTAGATTTTGGGGTCCACTGGTGTTAATCAGAGTTTTGCCATTGTCTTCAGTGTAACACTTATACATCTGCTACTCAATGTCCTGGTTTTAATGCTCCATGTTTTCATGCAAAGCTTCATGGAGATTTTAAGATCGCTAGACTGAAAAGCTTTTCGTTGTCAATTCATCCAAAGTATTAAATTCTTTAATAATATATACTCATATAATTGTTACATGCAGTTGAAAGAAGTGAAAAGTGAGAAGACTGGAGACCATAAGGGCAAGTACTGAGGAGGTACTCCTCAATGAAAAAGGTATTACTTGCACTAAAAGTCTCCTAGAAAAATGCTTAATTCTGGGAACTTTCTTTGACTGCACACATTGCTAGTGAAACATGAGGCTAAATGGGTCAAAGGAAAAAGGCAAACATAGCAACAGCCCATTAAGATGTGTTTGGAATGAATACTTGTGATACTGCAGTCATGAGTATACCTGTAGCTCATCTCACTTATGGACTGTATTCAAATTGATATAGCTAGCTCATGTATCAATTACAATGAAAATATGGGCTGTCAAAATTCTTGATACATGGCCGCTCATCTGTTGTTTTGGCCAATGCATTGTAATTGACACCCGAGCTAAGTAGGTTAAAGACAGATAGCTTCTATATAACAGATTGCACTGTTATGTAGAGATAGATAAACCATCTTAAAAGAAGTTAGCATGGGTACTGGAAACAGCCCTGGAATGATATGCAGAGCACAGGAAGGGCTAACTTAAAGGACTAGGAAAAAAAAATACGTGTCAGTTGAGAAAGTAGAAAGCAATGGGGAAATAAAAAGTTTAACTAGCACATGACTGAAATCTTACAGAAAGAGTCATAAAGAAAAAAAGAGAAAAAAGGAAAAGAAACAAAACATTGAAAAGAAGAATGACTATGCAAGAATCAGAAACTGGGAACTAAAAAACCCTGAAGCTATTGGAAAGAAGCTATAGGACTATTGTTAAAATGGAGAAAAGGGAATAGATAGTAGAAAGTAAGAAATATGGAAAGCCTATGTAGAATAAAGAAAAATATCAAGGAGAATTCCAGAAACTTGTGAAAAGCATTTTCTTGTGAGTGCGCTTTGCGGCAGGATCTCAATTTTGTAACTTATTTTCAGTGTCTGTTTCTGGAGGAGCCAAAGCTTAAGGGCAGGAAAACAGGAAAGCATTCCATTGAAATAAAATCTAAATCCAGACATGAGCCTGTTTTTCAACTTACAGCCTAACTTTAAATCCCTTTAAAGTTTACTTGTCACTTAATTGCAGTACAAAATCTTGGCAGCCTCCTCACTTCACAATTCTAAGCTGTCAAAGTAAGTAAAAGTAGGTTTAAAACCCCTCTAATGTCTGTCAACTTTTAGAAACCATTTTCTAGCTGCAATTATGTACCAAGTAATAAGTTCACTCTGTCGGGTCACAAGGCCCAACCTAGCAAATTAAAGTCCGTCAAACCTACTTGGGCCTTGCTTTATTAGTTGGCCTTTCTGGGACAATGAAACCCACCTTTATTTATCATACCCGGAACTAGAGTCTTTGATCTCAAGTTTCACATAATACAAGTTTTTTTGAACAGACATACAAAGAAAAAGATAATTGAAACAACTAAAAATGCTCTCGGTTCACTCTTAAGTGGCAGAAAAGCTATCAATTACACACACAGGCATCGGGAAACTTTTTAACTGAAATATTTCCTATGGACCTCTGGGATATATAGAGTAATGTGTAGATATATGAGTAATGTGTAACCAATGGGCCTCATGAAGAAATAATACGGTCACAGAAACACAGAATGGAAGTGGTGGGAAGGGCCCTCTGGAGATCATCTAGTCCAACCCCCCTGCTAAAGCAGGTTCACACAGAGCAGGTTGCACAGGATCGTGTCCAGGTGGGTTTTGAATATCTCCAGAGAAGGATACTCCACAACCTCTCTGGGCAGCCTGTTCCAGTGCTCTGACACCCTCAGAGCAAAGTTTTTCCTTATGTTCAGATAGAACTTCCTGTGTTCCAGTTTGTGCCCATTGCCCCTTTTCTTGTCACTGGGCATCACTGAAAAGAGTCTGGCCCCATCCTCTTGACACCCACCCTTTAGATATTTATAAGCATTGATAAGATCCCCTCTCAGTCTTCTCTTCTCCAGGCTAAATAGATGCAGGTGTCTCAACCTTTCCTGTTAAGAGAGATGCTCCTGTCCCCTAATCATCTTTGTAGCCCTCCACTGGACACTCTCCAGTAGTTCCCTGACCCTCTTGAACTGGGAAGCTCAGAACTGGGCACAATACTCCAGATATGGCCTCACTGGGGCAGAGTGGAGGGGAAGGAGAACTTCCCTTGACCTGCTGGCCACACTCTTCGTAATGCACCCCAGTATACCATTGGCCTTCTTGGCCACAAGGGTCATTGCTGGCTCATGGTTAACTTGTCCACCAGGACTCCCAGGTCGTTCTCTGTGGAGCTGCTTTCCAGCAGGTCAACCCCTAACCTGTACTGGTCTATGAGGTTATTCCTCCCCTAGGTGCAGAACCCTATGCTTGCCTTGGTTGAACTTCATTTGGCTCCTCTCTGCTCGACTCTCCATCCTGTTGGACTGTCCCCGGTAGTTCCTTGTCTCTCTTGAACTGGGGAGCTCAGAACCGGACACACTACTTCAGAAGTGGCGTCACTAGGGCAGAGTAAAGGGGGACGAGAACCTCCTTTGACCTACCGTTCACACTCTTAATGCACCTCAGGATACCATTGGCCTTCTTGGCCACAAGGGCAACTGCTGGCTCATGGGTAACTTGTTATCCACCAGGACTCCCAGGTCCTTCAGTTCCCCTCTGCCAAAGTCTCCATCCTGTCCAGGTCCTGCTGAATGGCAGCACAGCCTTCTGGTGAGTCAGCCACTCCCCCCAGTTTTGTGTCATCGGTGAACTTGCTGAGGGTACACTCTGTCCCTGCTTCTAGGCATCTGCTATGATAGCACATGGAATAATAAGGTCTATGTTACCTTGTGTGTGTGGTGTATCCTTCTGTAATAGTAACACAATAATTCAAAGTTATTTTAATATTGCATTGAAATTTTGTAGTATAAAAAATGCCTAGATACTCTACCATTGACTAAATGAGGGGTATTAAATAAGGGAACATTTTCTATAGTTTTGATAAAAGTGGCATTGAGATTCATGTTGGTGGTTACTATGCCACATATCAATAAAAATGTGGTTTCAAACCAAAGTATTTAATCAGTCATCATTTTAATTAGTGAACAACTGAGTAGGCTGATTCAGGTTTCACATATTTGCACAATGCCAATAGAATTCCGCTGATCTTAATGACATTACCACTGCTTTGTAATGCCACTTATGGGACTTGCACTGTGCCATTTACAAATGGCTAAACATGGTTTAATACACTTGCACCACAGAACATTCAGTAGTCTTAAAATCATCTATTAGCAGTTTGCTGAGAATGGAGATGCTGAGCAGAGGCACAGATCTGATCTTTGTAGTGAGAGGAAAGCTCAGTTCAATTAGATTGTTTATCAAGCTGAGTTATTTTTAAAGTGTAGTTGTTTGAACCTGGAGACATTTGGTCCTAGAAATAAGGAGATATGTATATATGTGTAAATAAACCTAAAGCTTAATGTTTTCATAGAAATAGTGGCTTTCTTCCCTATTTGCTTTTTGAAAGAAGTAGTTACAGGTACTTATATGGGTTGTGTGTTGCTATGGAAATGTTAGGAAGGAGTAAGCAGAGAAGAAGGACAATTCTGTTTATAAAGAAAACAGAAAACAGGTGAAAGGAAGAAAATATAATTATCCCCATTTCACAGCTGAGAAATTTCAGCACAACAAAGATAAAGAGCCCGACTGTTGTGGAAACTATCAATCCTTTCAGGTTCACCTGTCATTTATGCATTGTTCTGCCTGCAGGGTATTCGCAGAAGATCTACAAATCATTACCCTCCTCTCACCCTCTACCTTTTTACCTGCTTCTGCATACAGATGCACTCCTTCATCATAGCTGTCAAAACTCTTTTTTGTAAAAAAACCTCAGAGTCACCCTACCACCCCCACTTCTAAAGAAATACTGCAAGGCCCAGTGGTCAATAGGATAACTCAGTAAAAAAAGAAAAGAACAGGCACTACTAGCAATGAGACATTGCTACCGAGCCCACTGAATGTCACAATGTGGATGTGGGCCGTATATTCATAACATGTCACAGTAACTGTGCAGCCTGATCATTTTTGTTGTTTCAGAACTGACAGTGGAGGAAATGGGTAGGGCATATATATCTGTTCAGACTTGACAGTAAGTTCTGCAATCTCTGATTGTCAATGGCGAGAGTCAAAAACACGTCCAAGGGACTAGGAAGAGGTTAGAACTGAAAAGGAGTTCAAATTTAAATAATAATAAAAAAATCTTAGTGACATGACTACTACCTTTCCACTCCTTTCCACTCTTGTCAGGCATTCCTGATCCTTGTACTCTGCAGCTGATCAGTGCCCAACTCCAGATCCAAGATGTTCAGGGTCAGCAGAAGCTGGTGCAGAGACATCAGCTAAGCAACACATCAGGAGGGGAGTGGAGGAAATACAGGAGAAGGTAACCAGCCCCCTTACACGTGCAAGAAACCAAGTACTTCAAGTGCCAACCCAGGTGGTTTGGTACCACAGTTCCTTGTTAGAGAAAGGAGCCTGAAAAATAAAATCCAGGAAAAAGCCTTCTCTGTGTTTTAATCCTGTCCCAGTAGGTAGACAAGAAAATTGTTCCTCAAGAACAGAGTAGAAGGAACAGAAATTGTTCTTCAAAATAGAATAGAAGAGTGCCCTCTGCCCATGCTCATTACAGGTGGTTTGCCAGACAGCCTATATTGAGCCTGAGACAGAAAACGTGCTCTTCCTAAAGCCAGAGAACCCATATTCTGATCCAGGACCTGGTGACTATAACTGTGGTCAAAACAGCTATAACTGTGGCATAACCAACCCCTGCCATAACTGTGTCTGTACATGCTCCTCTGAACTTTTAATGTATAGCTTCTGTTGTGAAAAGTTGGTGGAAAAAACCCACCTGACTGAGGATCCTGGAGTCATGCTAGAAAATGGGCTACTTCTCTCTTTGGTTGTAGTGCTGGATGTCAAGAAATGTCTGGGAAGAAGGACACGCTGACTCCACCCTTAGAGATGGTGCTCACCTGCATTTCACTTCCATCACACTTCCACCACACTTCCACACCACGATATGACAGTCAAATAGCATCCTGACATTCTTTGTTCTTCTCTGTGCACTCCTCACTTCTCTGCACGTTGTATATTTCTTCCGTAATAAATCCTTTGTTTCCTTGAACTTCTCTCAGTCTTGGTATATCTTTCTTACTGAGGCTGTGTTCATTTTCTCTCTTAAGAGAAAGAGGATGGAATAGCCATCTAGTGAGAGGGATTGGCCAGGAGGAGAGGCCAGATATCTAAATAACAAAGACTGAGTCATGGACTGTACCTGGAGAAAGACCAAAAGAATGTTCAGAGCCTTTTTCACCTAAAACTGTGAGGTTTTTACACATTCAGCAAGGCGTGCATTACAGAAAAGATGTCAGAGTGTTCATATTGAAGTGTAGGAAACTGGAGTTGGTAAAAGGTCTTTGCATTTCTTTCCAGGATTTGTTAGGTGACATATGTCGCTAACGTATTGGCTTGCCTCAGGGGTCTGTCTCTCATCTCTTACTGCCCTCATGAATAGAAATCCACAGTACTGTCATATTACCTGTTCTTGTCCTGCCTCCTCTGAACTCAGAAAACCTTATTGTGTCCTTTCTAACTCCCAAAACTATCCATAGACTTGCTCTTAGTTGTAATCTAGGGTGTAACCTACAGCTTCTGCCAGCCATCCCTATCCTAACGTCCACTCCATGCTAAGCTTGTCTGGAAAAATCCTGCACTTGCTATGTCTTGTCTCTCCCTGTTTACTAATCTTCCAGCCAAGGCAAACCCTTAAGCAATCCGTGCTTTCATCTGGTGTTCAAGTGTCCTTTCTGCTCCAGGAATGTCAAATCTAATGTGGTAGGCGATAGTAATTATAATTCAGATATGACAAAAATTAAGGACTTTAAGGACAGCAGTGGAAGAATGTAAATGTCTTGGAAGTAGCAGAAACACCATGGTAGGGCTTGGATGCAAATCTGAGATGTAAAGGTTGTCAGAGTTTTGTGTGCTCTGTGTGTAAAGGGTCACCTGAGAGGTGTAAGAAGCTTTAGACTTCTAAGTGTAGATGTCAACATAATATAAATGCCAAATGACTGACAGGAGTATATGAGCATGTGGGGAAGGAGAAAAGAAGAGATGAACAAAGCTTAGCTGCCAGCACAACCTGAGATGCATAGCAGGGCTGAATCCTGGCTTGAATGTCTAAGTTATTTCCCAAAGTCAGTTGAAAAATCTGTAATGCAGCCAAGAACTGAATCTGTCACCTGAATTCCAATTCTTCATCTTCTACAGCTGCAGCCTAAACCTACTTCGAAGTCATCCTGTAGAGTGTAAGGCCTCCTAAGCAAGCTACAGTAGCTGATAACTTCTAACAAAAGCTAGTCCAAGGCTATTTACTTAAACAGCTGCTTACATGATATATTTTTCTAGCATTTTCCTTGAAAAAAAAAAATATATACTTCAACAATAGAACATGTCTATACAGCAAGGTGTAGTCTGTGCAAATCTCTGACTCAGATGAGAAAAACTTACTGGAACTCACGTAGCCTTGTGGTCTTGGCTGTCATTGAGCCTGAGTCTGTGCTGCTGTGGGGAGGCAGGACGTAGCAGCTCAGGCTTGCAGCTGTGCAGTTTCTGAGCCTGAATTGGCTTGTTTGGGTGAAGTGTAGGCAGCAAGTGTTCATGACTGGCTACACCTGAATAAATAGCCTAGCATCTCTGAAAGAAAGGCTGTAAGAGTTAAAATTTAGGATAAATTCTGAAGGTAGGTTTGATTTTTAATTAAAATTCTAATCTAATTTCCTCAGGGAGCAAAATTCAGATTCTTAATCCCAAATACTCCCTATTACTGAAGTTGATTATGGGGCTACAGTTCACATGCCTTGCTCTTAAGAATACATTTAAGTAAAATGCAATAGGAAAATGTCAGGATGTTTCCCGTCTTTTTCTAAACTCTGGTTTCTGTTATGCCTTCTGGTTATTACAAAATAGAGAAGAAAGGGATGAGAAATAAAAAGAACGAATAATACCTTGAAAATGAATTGTAAGTCTTCTCAAATGTAAAAAAATCACTGCTTGATTACATTTCACGGGCAATACATACAGCAGGCCATTCATTACTTCAGCTACATACTTATTTTTCTAGCTTCTGGCAATCAAAGAATTTAAGAATAGTGTCTTGTGATACTTTTTCCTGTTGAGATTGCTGACAACATACAGTGACTCGTCCAACATCACCAGTTTACTAACATCACTAGGAACTGTAATATGGAACAACTGTTGGAACAGCTAATGCTGCAGTCACTACAGCAGGTGAAAGGAAATGCACAAATCACAGAACTGTATCTATGTGCATACATGTGTTTGCAGAAATAGGGCAGGCAGTCAGAATGCAGCTCACAGAGGCAGAAAAGAGGGACATGGCTGATCTCAGGGAAGTGTGATTTGATTCAGGAACAAGCTGTTCTAACTGTTGTTTAGTTTTAAGTAAAATGAAGGGGATTCTGACAGTTAAGAACCTTTGATGTGGGTTTGGAGCTTGTGTAAAGTGTCAGTAATTCTATAGGAGCCATTAGAATTACACCTGTTTGGGAAGGTGTATGTAAGAACTTAAATGCTTTGTTTGCAGAAATGGTATCACTGTGCACTATGGTTAAACAAAGATGTGGCTTCTTTGGAGGAGCTTGCGCAAGGTTAGCTCTGCTCTCAGTTTGGTTGAGTTGAATTATACTTTGTGAAAAAACAGAAAGACTGGACCTGTGGCTCCATATCAAATCTTTCCAGTGCCCAAAGCTGTATGTACTTAGTTTATTCTTTGATATACACTCATCATCATGGCTTGGCTTCGCGGACGAAGATTTGGGAAGGGCTTTGCCCACGCTTATTGCAAGCGCGTTGATGGCTGAAAAGGCCAATGCGGGATAGGCAAGACTGGTTGCAAAGAGCACACCGGAGGGTCTCCTTGGGTGGTATAGTCGAGGCACGGTTCTTTCTGCGCTGTCTTTTCTCCTCGAGACTGATTCTACGCGTGCTCTCAAAGGAGACAGCAGCGTTATGTATGGTGTGTCTCCAAATCTCCCGATTGGAGGCCAGGGTGGACCACTGATGGTGGTCAATATGGCCTAGGCTGAGGTGTTGTTTCAGGGAGTCCTTATATCTCCTCTTTGGAGCTCTTCTCTTGCGGCAGCCGGTGGCAAGTTAACTTCTATATAACATGATTAAAAATGTCCTGTTCTTGCCTTCCTTTGTTAGGTAATATACCCTAAAAGCAAGTTGAGGGTAAACCTGAATAGAGAAGGGGTCTTTCTGTTAACTCTACCAAGGTCTGCTAAGGAAAATCCAGGCACAGGAATATCAGGAGGAATTTTGGGGTGCTTAGCACAAGAAAGCTTGAGCATCACACCGGCTATGCTCATATTCAAGGGAAAGGACGTCAGGGACAGGTATGTACTTCAGCTTTAGAACTGAGGCTGGAGGATCAAAGACAGAAACTGAAGTAAAATAAAAAATTATGTAGGTTTGGTTAAAGGAAAAAAGATCCTTTTCATCCACTCCCTCATCTTTGTTATTATTCATCTGGGACGTAGGAACCATCTCTGTAAAGGCAGGGGAAGTAGAAATATGAGCATTTTCTTTTCTATGGGAACGGAGACTTGAAGCCAATTTTAACTTTAAAATAGACAATCAGGAAATAAATGCTTTACTTGGTTATTTGCTGAGAGAGGAGAAGAGACTCCTTTTTGGCATTAGCACAGTTAGGATAACCTGAAAGGTTAAACAGACAGAAATTCCTGAGAGGCAACGTGTGATATGGTACTATAGAGAGTATAGCAATATGATGCTAGAATATTCTCAACAGTGCTGTTATAGAGCATTTGCTGTGTTAACATTAACTTATACTATAAATTTATGTATCTTTTGCTGTATTTTACTAGGTATTTTAGTTTGTGTTTGTGCTGTACACTTCCACTGTGTATTCCTCTTGCTTATTTTAATGAGATACGTAATTTTGCCCCAACAAAAGCAAATGCAGTAAAGCTTGCCTGATTAATGCTGTTCGTATATTTTAGACTGGCATTGGGAATCAGCCTGAATTTGCAATTTGGTGGCAAATGAATATTGATACAAAAAGCTATTCTTGTAACACAAGGCTTGTTACTCTATATTCTAGTAGTGTTTTCTTTACTTGTTTGGCTGGGTTTGAGATGTCCCTTAATCCATCTAACTGGGAAAATAGGAGTAAAAATATTTTTACTTCTGAAAGGTACCGTGCAATGGTTCTGAATGACCAAAAATAGAACAAGCACATGAAAAGCTATTCTTTGTAAGCTATATTTTTTACTGTTTCTGCTTTATGTCGTTTTAGCATGATATTCAATGTTACATGCAAATTCTACCTGACTATAGAAGGCAGAAAATTTCTTTAAAATAAATGCTTCATTCTCTTTTACCATCTATGAGAGAAAGGGATAGATTCCACTTCTTGTTTCAGTTTATACAAATGTATGATATCAAAGCAAGGATACCCTGAGGTGGGGAAGGTGAGGGGTTGTGTCTTTCCTTTAAAAGAGGTGTAGTTTTCCACTTTTAACCTCCTCCTCAGAGAAGATAGACAACATCAGCCTCCCTAAACCTATATAACTTGTTTGTTATGAGGAGATGATAGTAAGATGCTTCAGGAGATTTACTGCTAAGAACAAGAGGAAGGAAAGCACTGTTGAAACACTTCAGCAATAGGAAAAATGGTGGCAACTCTTGAGTATGTTTTAGGAAAATTATGAAAAAATAAACAATAATGATAATAACATTAATCATAGAAGACCCTTTGAAAAAGATGTTACAAGTTCCTCTCTTGGGTAACATAGAACATTGTGTCTATGGTGCTGGTCTGATGTAATAAATGGCTTCCTGACACTTTTACATATGTTTCTTTGTTCTTTCTCTTTACTCATGACCCTCAAAAAGCCTCGCTGTTATTTACCCATAAATTTCTTTGATGGGCAGTGATGTGTATGAAGAGTACCAGATTTACATCTGATATCAATCACTGGAGCCCTCAATTCTGTAAAAAGGCATTCAGAGCTTTTTCCTTCCTCAAACACCAGGTTTTGAAATTTGTCTGGTTTGGAAGGGACATAGGTCTTTCCCTGTTAATAGGAGCTGCTTTCTTTGGAACTGCTCTGCTCCCCTTTCTTGGTTGACCAAGGCAGGCCTTTCATTAGTTGAGCGCTGAATGAGCAAAATGATTGAATTAGATAATACTCCATGATGTACCAGATTTCAAGTAATTGGAAAAAAATAGACATGAGATTCAGATAGCACACTAATACTCTTTAAAGGCATGCTGGCTTACATACTAAAAGTCTTTGCTAACACTCGTGTGCCCTCAGAGTGAGCAGTAATAGGCCTATGAATAAGAAGTGGTTGTTTAGCTTTTCTGAAGAGTGTCCAGTTATAGCTATGGCTAGCATATAGTTCTAACACTTCTTCTTAATCAAAAGCATGGTAACTGTAGCAATGTCAATGAATTGAATTAAATGTATTTCATTTCTCCCTCCTGAATTAGAAGTTCCTTAAGAAGTTTCAGAAGTATTGCAGTATTTGGAAACAGAAAAGTTGCGTAAGATGCTTTGAAGAAGAGTGAGGATCCCTAGAGCACTGCATCTAATTTTGGAGGTCTCTTGAAGACTTTTAAATGGCATATCTTGCCCATATCTCAATTTCTTGTCAGGAAGAGCCCCACCTAGGTGCCAGTCTCACACCTTCTGCATGAAAATCAGACTTTGATGGGACTCGTGCCTTGATGCCTCTATAGACAGTATATTTTCCCATCAGGAGTTCAATCTGTATTACTGGACCAATAAAAAAGGGCATGTTCCCCAGTTGTATATTTTAGCTGGTAAAGAGATAATTTTTTCATGTTTTATCTTTCTGCACAGTTAAGTTTTTTCTTGATGACCCAGAGGGGTAGTAAGAAATGCTCACTAACCTTGCCCAGATGTTTGCTTAAAAATGAGAGAAAGAAGAAAGATCTGATAATTAATGAAATCATAATCCGTTTCTGGCACCTGAAGTGGAAGGACTGGGAGGCTGAATGCTGTTGATGGTGGTCACAATATGTCAAAAAGTGACAAATCTTGATTGTCTTAGCCTCTGCCACCACCGATAGCAAGATGAGACTCCTAAACCAAGTATTAAAATGAAAGCCTCACACTTTGATACTTATAAACTATTTGCAAATTATATTAACAGGTGGAAATACTAGATAATCTGAAGCATCATGCTAGTCTGATTTTACAAAAACCCCAAGAAACAAAAAAACAGCCCTGGTTGCAAATTTCCCTAAAGTATGATATCATATCAAATACATACTCACCTAGTAAAGTATTTTTACTGGAGAAAAACAATCATTGGTAACTTCATGAATTTTCATGGAACAATTACACACTGATCAATAATGTTACATTTAATGATTTCTCTTTCACTAACACTACAGTCTTGTCAGTTGGCCTTTCATACAGATTCAGCGGTGCAAACCAGCTCTTCTGTAGAATCCGACATAACGAGTCTAGGCCTTCTAAAATCTCAAATGACATCATCAAGTTCAGCTAATGAAAAGTGATCCTGAATTATCTAACATCATGCAAATATCAGAATTTTCTTTACCTACAAAAGCTCTAGCTGTTGTCTCTGATTGGCAGATTCCAATCAGTACTGGCTGTATTAATTATCCCCAGGCTTTCTTGCTGCTAAATTGAGCCAAGAAAACATTTGCAACTTCAACAATGCCCTTGATTGTCATGGTAGGAATAATAGACTTAAAAGTTAGATGCTATCAAGATAGAGATTTACAAACTTGATTTTTCACAATGAAGTTAAAGAAGCTAATGTGAACACTGATAAGTGTGGGGTGAGGATGTGGGTTGCATTGTAATGTTGCTTATCTCATTTATCCTGCAGGTTTAGTATTGCCAAGCCAAGTTCTTGGCTGAGGTACAGATGGTTTATGTCACATTACAGGGTGCATTAACCTGCAAAATGAATATCTTCAGTACAGGATATCCCCCTCATGCAAGGTGGGCCCTATATGCCTATACACTGGAGTGTCATTCTCCTATACACTGGAGCTCATTCCACAATTCATGTTAACAGAGAGTGAAACTGCAGTTTTGCAACTCAGTTTCTGTAAATGATTTCAAACATAGCTTGCTTTGCATATAACGATCCACTTCAGAGTGGTCTGGAACTGGGTGAAGGCTAGGGGCGTTTTGTATCATGTTGTCTCCTTCCTCTTGGCTTTTGCTTTATGACTCAAGGTACAAAGGAGGCAAGGAATGCACAAGACTGTCTCCCATTGACAGGCAGCAAGTCCTGGTATGACAGCTTGAGACGCCTGCAGAAATTGTTAGCAGATTTGCAGAGATCTTCAGACACCATCTCCACAATATATGACAGATATCCAATATTGCAACTGAGTGAGTGACAGATACGTGTCAGGCTGCAGTGTTTTGAACTGCATTTGAACTTTTAGATTATTTCCTCTGTCTTCCTTGGGATGTTTACAAATGCTTTGATATGTTGGAAAAATGTTTTGAGAAATAAAAATGGTTATACACTTAGGTCACAGCAATGTTTTTACCATCTAGGCTCCATTTAATCATAAAGGCTCCATTATAAAGTGGAAGCAGATCTATAGAGGGAACAGCTGGTACTGGTGTCCACGCAGACTGTGCCACTCTGGACTAGCTTTTGTCTGGACACTGAGCATCTTCAGTAGCAGCAGTGTTTTAAATGCTTTTCTTGGGCTCAACTCCTGCTTTGTGTTCATCATGGAGGAATTCCGTTTGAGAGGATTCTGTGATGTCACAAGTATGGCAAGTTGGAGGTGATGGGGAGAGTTGTTTCAAAACTACTGATCCAAACTATGAAGCTACTGTGAATGCACCTGGAGACTTCTATCATGGTCCTCTCTCTCTAACTCAAACTCCCACATGCAGTTGTATGACCTGCAAAAGAGTAAGCAAATCACAGAATCACAGAATAATTTTGGCTGGAAGAGACCTTTTAGATCATCAAGTTCAACTGTTAACCTAGCACCACCAAGTCACCACTAAACCATGTCCCCTAAGCACAACATCTACATGTCTTTTAAGTACCTCCAGGGATGGGGACTCCATGGCTTCCATGGGCAACCTGTTCCAATGCTTGACAATCATTTTGGTGAAGAAATTTTCCCTAATATCCAGTCTAAACCACCTCGGTGCAACTTGAGGCTGTTTTCTCTTGTCCTATTACTTGCTACTTGGGAGAAGAGACTGACATCCACCTCGCTACCACCTCCATTCAGGTAGTTGTAGAGAGTGATGAGATCTCCCCTGAGTCTCCTTTTCTCCAGGCTTAACAACCCCAGTTCCCTCAGCCTCTCCTTAGAGGATTTGTTCTCTAGACCCTTCATCAGCATCACTGCCCTTCTTTGGACACGCTCCAGCACCTCAATGTCCTTCTTGTAGTGAGGGGCCCAAAACTGGACACAGTATTTGAGGTGCATCCTCACCAGCACTGAGTAAAGGGGGACAATCACTTTATAGAAATATTGTTATTGCCTTTTACTTCAGTAGCCAGATTAAGTTCTTGTTGGGCTTTGACCCTTCTAATTTTCTCCCTGCATAACCTCATAACATCCTTGTGGTCTGCCCCTTCTTCCATAGTTCATAGACTTTCCTTTTCTTCCTGAGTTTCAGCCAAAGCTCTCTGTTTAGACAGGCCGGTCTTCACCACCGGCTCATCTTTCAGCATATGGGGATGGCCTGCTCCTGTGCCTTTAAAATTTTCTTCTTGAAGAATGTCCAGCCTTCCTGGACTCCTTTGCTCTTCAGGACTGTGTATCAAAAGACTGTCATACAGTCTCCTAAACAGGTCAAAGTCTGCACTCCTGCAGTCTAAAGTTCTGGAGGAACAAGTCCAAGATCAATTAACCAATGTGCTTACCTTCCCAAGCATTGAAAACTACTATTTCATGATCGTTCTGCCCAAGACGGGCTCCAACCATCATGTCACTCACAAATCCTCTGTTCATGAACAGGTCTAGGAGGGAGCCTTCCCTAGTTGTCTCACTGACCAGCTGTGTCAGGTAGTTATCTTCTGCACAATTCAGGAACCTCCTGGACTGTTCCCTCTCTGCTGTATTGTATTTCCAGCACACATCTGTTAAGTTGAAAGTCCCCGATGAGAACAAGTGGTAGTGATTGTGAGATTTCTCCTAGCTGTTTATAGAATATTTTGTCTGCTTCTTCATCCTGGTTGGGTGGTCCAAACAGAATCCTACCATGATATCTGCCTTGTTGGCCTTCATCCTGACTCTTACCCATAAAGAGCCCTACCATCATTAAGCTCCAGACAATCAAAACACTCCCTAACATAGAGAGCCACTCCACCTTCTCTTCTTCCTGGCCTATCCTTTCTGAAGAGTTTTTAGCCATCCAATGCAGCACTCCTGTTATGTGAATCATCCCACCGTGCTTCTGTGATAGCAACTATGCCATAGTTTTCCTGTTGCACAATGGCTTCCAGCTCCTCCTATTTGTTGCTGATGCTGTGTGCATTGGTGTAAATGCTCTTGGGCTATTGATCCCCTTTTTGGGGGAACAAGGCCTAATTCCTACCTGACCATTACCAGGTGCTTTCGTGATTTCTAGCTTGTGTCTTTGCCATTGCATGGCACTCCAACCCCTACCTCTACTGGTATGGCAGGCTGAATGACCTCGCTAACACGCTGTCCCACAAACATTGTTGTGCCACCTCCAGGCATATCTCTACTGAGGCTAATTTCATCCTTTTCCCCCATCAAATCTAGTTTAAAGCTCTTTCAATGAGTCCTGCCAACTTCGGTGCCAAACCCTTTTCCCCTCTTTGAGGCAGGCCTACCCTGTCTGTCACCAGCAGGCCTGGTGTCGTGTAAACTGACCCATGATCAAACCCCCAAAGTCCTGCCTGTCTTCCTGTTTCTTTCCACATTAATCCCTGCAACTAGAGGGATAGAGGAGAACACTGCTTGTGTTCCTGATCCCTTGACCAGTCATCCCAAGGCCCTGAAGTCTCTCTTGACCACCCTCAGATTTCTTGTTGAGACTTTATCTCTGCCTACTGGAAGAATCAATAATGGATAAAAATCTGAGGGCCATAGCAGGATAGGAAGTTTTCTTGCCACATCTTTAACCCGGGTTTAACCCACACCCTGGGGAGGCACCAGACTTCCCTAAGAAGTGGGTCTGGACTGCATGTAGGGCTTTCTGTTCCCTTTAGATGGGAATCACCTATGATACTGACCCATCTTTTTAATTTGTGGAAGCAGTTTTGATGCAGGTTGTAGGCAACACTTCCAAGATAGGTGAATGATCATCCCAGTTGGTGTTTGGTTCCACTAGCAGAGCCTTGTGCCTGTTACGCAAGGGCACCTGGTAAGGTGAGGTTGTGAGGATATGTGCCTGCTGTGTTGGGCAGGAACCTGTCACCATTGCCCCCCTCTCCATAAGGTCGCTATGTTCAGTCAGGTGGAGAGAGGATAGGGAATCCTCTGTATTATGTACCTTGTCTGCCTGTTGGGTCTGCCTCAGGGAAGGCAGGATGTGGTTCCAGTGGTGAATCTCCATCTTGCACTGCCTGACAGTTCTCAACTTACCACTTCCCTGAGCTCTGTCTCTTAAGTGGAGAAGTTCCTCTACCTCAGCACACCTCCCCCTGCACTGAGTGAGGGGATGGGTGGGGAGGAGGTAGCAAAGCCAGGCCCAGAAAGAAGGGAGGGGTGGGAGAAGGATGTGTTTAAGAGCCGGTTGTTTTCTCTTATTTCCTACTCTGATTTCAGTTGGTGATTTGGTAGTGGTTTTGGTGTTTAAATTAAATTGATTTTGTTTGCCCGAGTCTGTCTTTTGCCCATGACCATCAGTGGTGAGTGAGCCTTCTCTTGTCTCTTGTCTCTTGTCTCTTGTCTCAACCCTTAAGTCATTTGTCGTATTTCTTCCTACTGGAGGGATAGAGTGGCTGTGTCATGCTTAGGCGCCAGCTGGATCTGAACCATGACATGGGTGCAGAGTTTAGAGAGATCATGGCTTTCTGCTGGGTGGGTACCATCACTCCCTGATCAGAGCTGGCAGGGTTGGGGATGGTCACCATTACCCTGGCAATGCCTAGGCCTCATCAGGCACTCCCGTGAGAGCACCCAGCTCCTGGTGGGTCTCTCCACTCCCCTGACATTTCCCTACCTCAGGAAAACCCCTATATGCTGAGATCTGCCGCTCTGCTGTGGGTCAGGCCGACTCCAGAGCAGTGACTGACCTAATATTTCCTGTTATAACTTGCTCTCTTAAAACTTTGCTACGTACAAAGTTAGTTGCTGTTAGATGCCTACTGGTGGTAAAAATAGTGTGTAAAACATTTGAGTTAATCAAATTTTAAAAAGTTTAGGTCGGTGTTTGTTGTGTGGTTATACTAATGTCATATGGTAGATTTGGATTCATAAATAAGCATTCATGAATAAGAGAAGACCTTAATGAGATTTGAAAGACTTCTTTGAAGGACATGTGAAATGGCAAAAATTGGTTAAAGTGAATGTTTTCTACACTTCAGCAAGAAAGCTCTTAAGGTTGAAGGAAAGACACCTAAGAATTTTCTTGACCATAAATGAAATAATCCTATGTTTTACCATCCTTTTCTATATGAATAATGCCTCTCCCTGCATAGCTAGCTTCCTTGGTCAACTGGCGAGCTAGGACATGGGTTTCTTTTTTGACCTGCTACTGAAGGGAGATAACGTAGCAAGGATGTTTACTTCATTCTTTCCTGCTCTTCCATACAAGAGACGTGATCGCTGCAGTTATTCTCTTATTAGACCATGTGTGGTCATACATAAAGTTGTTTCTCAAAAAGTCATTGAGAATTAGGCCCATTATCAATACAAATGCGTATAAATATATGTAT
The DNA here is from genome assembly GCA_009769605.1 of Bucorvus abyssinicus. Classification (NCBI taxonomy): domain Eukaryota; kingdom Metazoa; phylum Chordata; class Aves; order Bucerotiformes; family Bucorvidae; genus Bucorvus; species Bucorvus abyssinicus. The sequence goes on from CM020026.1 coordinate 33,404,283, forward strand.
GAACTGACATTACAAAAATATCAACAAAACAGGTGGCACCAAAAAATAAGAAAGCAGAGTGCAAGACAGCATTTTAATGGAGCTAAAATGCCATAGTGAGCCTACAGAAAAGGTAATCCCATCAACCACAGGCATTTGCGTTCTGCTGTAAAATGCAGAGGGCTTTGAAAGCATTCCCAGAATGCAGCTCCTACAATCAGGCTTTCATAATGCACTGCCTACTTCAGAGCAAGATTAAATGCATCTAAGATCATAAGAAAAGTAGATATGATCCCATTCACTTCTTGAATATCTACAGAACAGTCAAAGTCAAATATAAGCCAGAGCAACTGAGGTTAGTGTTAAATATTGTTTCTTTTGACAGAATAAAAAGTATGAAATATTTTTTTTAAAAGATGAAAGTTCTTAGAAGTTTGAACCAAACGCTTTTGCAATAAAATGTTTATTAGTTATGCTTCTGCACATATTTTGTTTGGCAACCGAATGTGAGGGTGGTACATAGGTTATTGAATGAGTGTATACATTACATAATGAGAAAAATTTTATGCAAATTAAACTTTCTCTTGTATTCTTCTTAAAGGGAAAAAAATAAAAGAAAAATACTTTCTTGCTTTCAGGATAAATGATAGGCCACAACTTGATACCCCATTATTGTTATTATGCATAATGTTTCATTAACATTGCTTTTGCTACAGCACACACATCTGAAGAAGATATTTGTACTCAGTATTGTTGAGGCAGTAGCAAGATTTCTCATCAGGTTTGTTCATGTACAGTGAGTAAATGACATGCTCTTCTAACTTGGGTCAAGTCGCTGATCACAACTGTCAGTTTCTCTCCACTTTAGGAGCCTTCCAGTTTGAAAAAATAAGAACAAAACCCCTCTAATTATGTCCTGTCTGATGATAACAGATGGATGGGAGTACTGCTGACTTTTTTTTTTTTTAATTAATTAATTAATTTATTTAAAATGTCTTCACCCACACTACTAGGCATGTGGGATGTTGGTGTCAAAAGAACCAGGAATACCTCTGTGAGGTCCTAAGCACCAGTCAGTAGAGCCTACACTAGTATATAAATTAGCAAGTTTCAGTGGCGCCAACCCAGTTAGGCCAACACACATCAGCTGAGCATCCAGAACTGACAAAAGCACTTCACGCTTTCTACTGTGGTTATACGATGTGAAGTCTTTGTTACATTCTACCTCTTGTGCCAATGGTAATACAGGAGCCTGTTGAAATATTTTGCAGCAGTGAGGTTTTAGGAGGTTTATAAGTAAACCATACCAAATCATGCAGGCTGGTTTCCCACGACAGTGAATTTGTCTATGGTGAGAGGACACTGAAAGCTCGGAATATTCTGGAATCTGAGAGAGTGGAATAAGGGGAAAGAATGTGTAGAAATGAAAATTTCTGTAAATGCAGAGATTATTTATATGTTTACAGCTGACAGCTGTAAACAAATATTAAGCAGTTTTTGCTAGAAGTATTTTAACATTCCCAGTTATGGAACACAGAGCTACAGAGCATAGCACTACTACGAGTTTATATTGTCTTCTGCTATCTTTAGAATGCTATAACTTATGTAAGTGGGGACAGATAGCTAGCAGCTTTGTATTTTTGTATATTTATTACACTTCTGGCGTAATGAAGAGACATTGATATCACACACCCTACTATTCTGTAGAGAGTTAAAGTGGTTTTTCTCAGAAACCACAGTATCTTACAATAGTAAGTCTCTGCTTGGTTCTGAAGGAAGAATTTTCTTTTTACTGGGTGATGGTTAGTGACTCAAACAAAGTTAGAGTGGTGTTGCAAGAGAAGAGATTGGATTGCTCAACATAATTTGTTTCAAGATCCTACTTATTAAAGAGTCATATGTCCTTATGTTCTCGTTGGCTTGGGAAAGAAACTGATACTGTGCAAACCTTTACTGGATCTGGCTCTGTGTGAATGAATAAAATTGGCTTACTTGTGTTTATTCTTTCCTGGTGTTTCTAATGCTAACTCCCATCCTGCTATCATAGCTAGCTTTGATCTTTGGAGACATGTTACTCAATTATATCAGAAATTTCTCAAGCTGTGAAATTAATCCCTGCAAGAGGACAGAGGATTGTAATTGTCTTTGTCCTTTAGGAAGTATTACTGCCAGTGTTTCAGTTTTCTTATTATTCTTACTCAAATAATACCCACCCATTTACAGACAGACTGGCTACAAACGCTATGGCTTGGCCTGTCTTCCAAAGCGGTTTCTGACTTTGCCATGTCACTGATTGCCAGGGGAAAGGATTATGCCTCTAAAATCCTATCCTATTGTATTTTGACTGTACTGAAGTAAAGGATTTGGGAACTATCTCAATGTTGCTGGTGGAAATGGCATCTTTGTTATTCATTTAGACACAGTCCAAATAATTTCATCTTGGGGCTGTGCTAATGTGTTTCCTGGGTGATTTGGTTAACGAGCATTTTTTTCTTTTTTCTTTTTTTTTTTTTAAATAAAATTGAACTCCTTCAGGATAAATGCTCTTTCCATTGAATATGATGGAAAGAAAACCCACATCTATTCTATAAGACCAAACTACTCCCCTAAGCCCCATAGAGGAAGTAATTCTGCTATTACAGGGGTCCTGCTATGGAGCATGCTATTACAGCCCTGGAACAGATGTGCTAAGTAGAAGAATCAGCCCTAATGACTTTCAGTTTGTCCAACTTCTTCTACTGTTGCTTTGCAGGATAGAGAGACTTGTTTGATTACAATGACTGTAGAATTGTTAATTAAGAGGTCAGCTGATCTTCCACACTGAAAAATCTATCTTGGATTGGCTCAGAAAAGCTGTCGTGGCCTTTATAAAGGCAATATTGGGAAGCTATGAGTAGAAAGGTAAGTTACAACCTGGAGGCATATCAGAGGTCTAGATTTTAAAGTGTAAGTATAGTAGAGGAAAGGAGACACCTACAGCTTTTATTATGTCTGGGCAGGGTTCGTTTGTTGGTTTGTTTGGGGTTTTTTTGTGGGGGTTTGTTTGGTTTTCTTGTGTTTTTTGTTTATTTGGAGGGTGCAGTGGGGAGGTGGGACATGGATGTTGATGTACTCTTGTTTGGCATTCTCAATATCCTGAAAAGAGTTACTGAAGTCACTGTAGCCAAATTTGGAGTTTAGTCAGGTCCTCAATTCTGGATGTTGAAGATTTCTATCAGACAGGCAGATCCTGCCAGGTACTCATCAGCAAATTACTTCATAAAGTACATATAAGGGATAATTGAAATCTTGTCAAGTAATTTCCTTCCTGTGTAATCTACAAGAGTAATTAAGCAGCTAAAAATGAGGACTAGAAAGTACTGATACCATATAAGAGACATGTGCCCAGCTTTTAGATACTGGGTACAATAGGAAAAGGAACCTGGCAGGTCCCTGACCACACTAACAGTGAATTTCTTACTGTGACTGACCTATTATTTAGTCTTTTACAGAGAGTAGAAACGCCTCAGGGAGAACAATCATGAGGAAGCCATTTGCTATTTAGATGACACTGCTAAGTGATTAGTTCAAGCCACCTTTTGCTTTTTTTAATGAGGCAGGTAGTTAATTCAGGGAGAAGATTCACAGCTATATGAAGGATTCCACACCCCGCCAACCCAACCCCCCCCCCCCCCCCCCCCCCCCCGCCCAGTTCAGCATATATTATGCAACTATTTCTGAGGACCTACAACATCTAATTTTCTGTGGAACTCCTACAGGGAAAATGGGTATACTTAAAACAGATCTGGGAATCACAGAATTTCTCTGAGATTTTCTTCAAAGTGTCTCCCTCTAAAAATGGAGTAGGAGTTAGTCCTTTTATGTAAGCTTACTAGCTACAGCACTCAGTCATGGCTGTAGGTATTTGCCTTGCCATCCCAAAGGAAGTCTCAATCAGCTGGCTGCTGTGAGCTCTTACCTTCTTTGAAGCTGTGCTAATTTGTGTAAGGTTTCAATATTTACTATGTCTGAGTGAGAAAGAGGAAAAGCTTGACTATATCCCGGTAAATAGAATTAGTCACATGAAATACCAATCTTTATGCTCCAATTCCTCATCCAGTGTCTGCTTATATATTTTATATTCTATAGTTGCTAGATAAAGACATAGCACATAATTAGTCCCCAATATAGGGTCAGAACCCAGGTCTTTGTCCAAATCTCTAAAGCATTGAGATAAAATGTATATTTTCTGATCTACCTTAATGAAATTTGAAGTCTGTTCTGCTAAAAACTGCTACTTTAAAAGTAAGAAATAAAAAGTAGTTTCCTGTGTCTCTCGATTCCCAAATGTCTGCATTTCACAGTAGCTAGATGACAGCTATCCTGGGAAGGGAAAGGTGGGATTAAATCTCACTAGTGATTCAATTCAAGAGAACACTGGATCTGGAGGTTTCTACATTCTGGATGAGCACTGTAAACAGCATTTCCCCTCTCTACCATAATTTTTAGGTATCTATTCTAGTTATCATATACTCCTTTCATATATTCCTTAATTTAAGGACTGTAATTCAGTCTAAATTATTGAATTTCTCACAAATTTAAATGTTGACTTTTCATTACATACTTCAGAACTTAAGAAAGACTTAAAGAATTAAAGACGGTGACTTAAAGATGGTGATGGGTTACAAAAAGATTTGTTTACAAAGAAGGAACATTTAAGATTTTTTTTTGAGAAATTGTTTATTTGAGATATTTGTCTGTCCTTGATGTTGCTAGTCTTCAAGTATGCCATTGTGCATTTTATGCCTTTGAATGTAGGATGCCTGCAACAGCTGTATGTATGTATGTGTATGTTCAAATGAAAACCATGCTCTGTAGAAAACAGGGTGGTAAAATTTTATAAAATATTCTGTCCGATTCAGAGTGGATGACAACTGCTGCTTGACAGTGCACAATAGAAGTTCACAAGTGTTAAGGGCAGGAGATAAAAGTACACGTTGTTTAGATACACATAGAAAAGTAAAGTACAGCAAGAAAGATACTTGTGTTTGATAGAATACTTTTTGGGTTTGATATATGTAAACACTCGGATTATATTCATTAATTTTTAGATCTCAAAATATTTGAGTCTTCAAGCCGTATAGTATGTAGCACAAACGATTTGTTATGCTTCTCTAAAGAAATTAATAACTAGTAATAATTAATAACTAAGAAAGTAAGAGCTAGTAAGAAAAATAAGTTCCAAGTGCTTATTTTTGTAAAGTGCAGGGTTAAAATATTATTCTTTACTGTGGGGATGTTTTGCCCCCATGATAATTTCACTGGTCAGACAATGTCTGTCACTGATACTTGCTATTTAGTAATAATACTCATCAGAGTGTTGCCAAAGCTGTGGCTGTGTAAGCATTTCCTAGGAAATGAGATGAGGGAGGCTTTTGGTCAGGCTTTGGTCTGTAAAACTCATAAGGCTCATAAATCAGAAGTGCAGTGTTATTTTCATACTATTGTTGAAGCAACAGTGACCCAGGTGAAATTCAAGAACCACTCCAAGGGGAACAGTTGCCCTTTTAATCTCTTACACATGCTAATTCATGATTGGAAAAAAACTCACACTGATATTTTTAGATAGCAAGAAAGAAAGAAAATAGCTACCTATCTGTTGTCATTCGGTGACTGCATAATCCAAACACAATCCATTATTGGGGCAAGTACCAGTTCCTGCAAAATCACAAAGGGCGTGGACAGGCCTTGGGCTGCCATTAAGTTGTTTCCTTGATCACCTTAATGAGCTACAGTGATATGTCATTCAGTAGCAGCAAGCGTTAATCAGAGTTACCACTGAAATTTATGACTAAAGGCCACTCTTTCTGTGCGAGCTGGAAATGCAAATAACCAGATGTAGTGGACTACGTACTAACTAAAACTTGACATACTGTCACACCAAACAGTATTAAAAAGAAGCCTGATTTTTTGAAACTGTTAAGGTATGAAGTGATCATGCTTCTGTGATAAATGTCTTTAAACGTCACTATAACTGGAGACATTAAGACAAATAACCTGATCATTTGTTGGAAGTACCAAAGTGTTTAGAAAGGCCTGGAAGCTTATCCGCATTTTGTAAGTGAAATGGTAAGTATGTATGGGTGATTACTTTAACTCATTGGGTTTGCATCAAATTCAGAAAAAAATTTGGAAGTAATGGATTTTGTTGGTAATATTCTTTAGCCAACAGCTACAATAAAATGCCCTTCAAGGACTTTGATCTGTAGAAAGCAATGTAAATCATAAGATTTTGGATTTTTTTTTTTAGTGTAGGAGTATATGTATATGCTTGAATAAATGTATGCATAACACCATAAATATGTATTTATAAAATAATAATATATAATATACAGATTTTTATAATGGATATTCCATAAATCTAGATTATGGTAGGAAATAATTATATTTTAAAGCAAACCAGGATTTGATCCCCTGATACCCTCATGATACACTTCTATCCATTTCTGAATGAAAAACATTTTCACAGTGAGACCATTTGTGAGACCATAATCAAAATGAAATCTGAATACACCTTTTTCAATATAATTTCTGGTAAAAAAATTCCACATAGTATTAAATGTACTTCTCATTGGATCTGGAAAATAAACAAGGAAGTTTCATTATTTTATTAACTACTAGTTAGTTGACAAAATAGGGTCATCATGTTATTTATTTTGGACCTGGTATGAACATGTAATAGAAACAGTTCACATTAGACCCACTAGAAAAGACACAGTACCTAAACAGGTTTTCATCCTGAAAACTGTGGTATTGTCTTGCAATTTCTGTTCTACAAAGCTGTCCAAATTCTAAAAATTTATTTTGAGCCATCTGATCACTTTTCAGAAGCTATGCATTAATCCTTGCAAAGGATCCATGCTGTATTTCACTTCAAGTACCTAACTTTTGTGCCAAGGAGAGCTTAAAAATACCTGTTTAGTTGTCAGCACGATGTAGAGAACTATAGGCAGAATACAGCAGCCCAAGTATTATGTCTGTGCTACTACTGCTACACAAAATATTGCCATCTGTAAAGAGAGTGTCTCTCCATGCCTCCTGTTTTATTTTGGATTAGCAATAAACTTCTAAGTGGATAAAGTGAGAAAGACAAAAGAAGGATTGGGAAAGAGGAGTACAAGGCAAAGAGCATTGGTACAGCTTAATTGTCTTAATATCTAACTATGGGCTTAGGTCTAATTACAACTCAGGTGAATAGGTGATAGAGCTTATTACCTATAAATGAGTGCTGTTGTAATTAGAATCTTATTTAGACATTAAAAAGATGTTTCTATCTTTATTTTTTTTCTTCTGGAAAAATAATATTCTGGTTTAGGAAACTAATCCTAGGAGAGAGCTCAGGCTTGAAAAATCATGAACAGATTTAATTACTTTATTACATCTGAGTGACGGAGTAATTTCTTTGGACTCTTTGCTTCCCAGTGGTGGTTTGCAACTCAGCTGACTGAATGCTTTGAATACTGCTGCTGGGTGCCTAATTTTTCAAGTATTTAAAAATTGAATATGGCAGTACTAGTGTCTTTTTATAGATTTATCCCTATATGCTCCTAAGAAGTTATAAATATGTTTGAAAGAAATGTTTGACTTCTGCCTGCACTGCTGATGGTTTTTTTCCTTCAAAAGCTCATTAGTTTTATGAATGCTGGTTAGAATTTTTTGTGTGTTTTTCAGACTGACTTCAAGTTTTTCACTGAAGCCACAGTTAAGTACACGTTTCCAGATTCATACACTAGGCAATCAATCTACATATGTTAATGACGCACTTTGCAATTTGAATTTCTCAGTTTCTGAACAATTCTCCATCTCTAACTCATATCTAGAAATGTTTTTTAACTGATCTGGCTTAGAACTATTGATTTATAGACTTTTACTTTTTCATTGTGTAGAAAGCAGAAAAAATGACATCGGTGTTTTTTCCTGGAAATGTATTATCTCCAGAGATTAGGGGACTGTAATTTATTTGCACTTTCAGCCATTTCTTTCCTTGTCTGCTAGATACTTTCATGACTGATTAAAAAAAAACTTCCTGTCTAATCTAATTCAATATAAACACATAGAGAAATTCAAGGATATCTAAGACTTTCTCTGACCAACTGGGAAACTTGAGGGTGGGAGGACTGACTGAAAAAAAAAAAAACCCACTTGATCCATAAATACAAAAATCCCGCAGAACATACTTTTGGGTTGCTGTCAATGAGAAAAGAATCTGGGCCATAGAATTATGACTGTTCAGGGTTTGCTGTTTGTTTATTCTTCCTTCTGAGAGTTTAAGTGTTTTCTAGGTAGCGTCCCCTTCCTACAGCTGAGCGACTGGCTTTCTGTTGTCATTAAGCCACATGCCTACATAAGGTTTCCCTGTATAGAGATCTCTTGGTTTATTTCTGTTTATTAATGTACTGCAGGGACTTTGCTTATGAAGAAGAAGATGTCTTCAGACAAAATTTTCTTCAGCTGCAGCATACTTTGTTTGGCACAGCTAAAGACTGTATTGCAGGATTATCATGGTATCTCACCATTACATTGTCATTGCACTCTGAACAGAGCCCGGTTTGGAGAAATTGCAACTGCATTTCATTACTACTAATGCTCCTTTGTGTTTCTGGAATTAAGAAGGCTTTCAGGACAAAAAGCAGTAGGACATATGTGCCATACCAAACGATTCTCTGGAAATCTTAAACAGTATAGTATTTGTGGTGGTTTTATATACTGGATGAAGCACACGTTGAGCAGTGGTGGCTGATTTCTTGAACTTGCTTTAAACTGAATTATGTCACGTAGAAAAGCCAAGGAAGAAAGCCAAAGGCCTATCTTACTTTGGCTATTTTTTTCTTTGATAAAGATAAAACTGCAAACAATCTTCTGAGAAGATGGAGGTTAGGTATTGTCCACATAATTGTAAGTTAATTTTAGTAAAAGAAAAGACAGTAGAAGAATTAATTTCTGCATACGTCTTGTTTGATACTGCTAAAGCCCAGCCCCAAAAAAGGACTCTTTTTTTTCTTATGGACCCTGTACGAGAGTATGTAAAAAATTTTGAACTAAACTGCTTGGACTGAAATATTTGCAAGGCTACTCATGATATTTTGTCTGGTTAATCAGACAGTTAGTGATTCGCAGTCCTCTAAAACTAAAGTTATGTAGATTTTTTTTATGATACCAAGGTTAAGTCTCATACACAATACAGAGTCTTTTTTTTTTATTGCCTCCCAAGGTCTGTCTTTCTTCACCTAAATATATTCTAAAATCCATACCATTTCTCTAACGATAAGAAGCTTGGTTTATTATTATCTTACTATTATCCTTCATTGTAAAGATCGTATGACAGCAGAAAAAAGACCAACAGTATAGATCTTTTATAGGATTATAGAAACGCTAAAATATATACTATGATCATTCATTTTCTTGGAAGCAGGCACAGAACCTATTAGGCCATCTTGCTAAACTCATGAGAAAACCAAAGGTTAAAGATGAAAGAAAAATTGTACAAGATACAACCTTCTGAATCAGAAAGAAACAAGAAGTCACTGAAGTAGAAAATAGAACTTCTAAAAATGAAAGATGAAAGGGAAAATTTATGAATACCACAAGGAGATGTAACTTGAAGTGAAATTAATTCTAGGGAAGATGCCAGTAACACACACAACTTCATGAGAAGAGCAAGTAGTCCTGTAGAACGTGATGATTCCCTGGAACAAGTGATGAGTAAATTAGGAAAAAGTGTAAGACTGGTAAGTTTAGGAACAGAGGAGAGGTGGCCAGGACACCTAAAGAAAACAGCATAATTGACATAATCATTCATACCTAAAATGCACAGGATCTAGGGGTGGTGGGAACAGTTGGACAAACTGTCTTATACTGTAAGGATTCCTGAGCGCTTAGGGAATATTCAAGGTGCCAGAATGGATTGTGTTTTGTCAGGAAAAGTATGCATTAAATAAGAGCCTATTTTTGTTATAACTCTCTCCTGTGAATATGGATTACAACTCACGGATTTCTAACAACATTCTCTGGATTTTGCATCTATATGGGTGCTATGCCTGGGAAACAGAACAATTGATTTAATTCAGTGGCTGTGCTGATGGCTAACCTAACACCATGAACATTTTGTGATGTATAAGACTTTCTATTTAGGATTAATTACAAAGCTATCAATAGCTTCAACTTCTAAGCTTTCAATGCGTTGGATAGTACTGGAGCAGTTTGTCAAAACCTGTAACTTATCCTGCGTAAGTCTCAAATATTTTAATAACATACACAGATTTGCATCTTCTCTGCCCCTCTTCCCCTTAGTCCATTGTAATTAAAATGAGCCTGCTTTGAAAGAATAGATGGAGGATACCAGAAACTTCATAGGCTTCATTTGCTAACTATAGGATGTTTCCTACAGAGAGAAAAGTAGAGCTCTGTTAACAAAATATTGTTTGCCAAAGCTCTGCTCACTCATACTACAACCAAAGGGAATAGAAATAGAAACTGTTTATTTACCACTCTACAAAGCAGGGCTTTGATGTCCAATAACTTTTTAGTACCTACTTGCTTTTCTATATCAAATCTGATTGGAACTGGCATTTAGCTTTTCATGACTGAAGACTTAATATTTGGTCCTGTGGATTGAAATAAATGATGTAGGAATTCCTTGGAGCAACATCACATTTAGCAATTTATGTTTAATTAAGCAGGTATAAATCCATAAAACAAACACATGATATGCCTTTAATTTTTCTTAATATGGGCTTAAAAAAAAAAATTCCTTATCTCTTACAGTACTGATATAACCTGCCAGCACTTGGACACAAATCTTCACATCCCCATCTTAAGTGACTTACTGAATAGTATCTCTGCTGATTATTAGCCATATCAATGTGATGAACAGATTTTAAACTATCTCAAATTAGTCTGAATTAAACATATTCTAAAAATTACATCAAGGTGGCAGAGGGGAAACTTTAGAGATGGAATAACAGAATAGAACAGCACAAATCAAATTCAGAACTACTAAAGGCAATAACAAGTTCCACATAAGAAATGAACCCATGGTCTGCAGTGTTTTTGCTATACTTCTGTACCATCCAATAGTAAAACATCAGAGTCTAGAGCAAAACAAATCATTTTAGGATGTATTAAAAGCATTTGGAGTATTGCGATGTTTAAATGAGTCAGTGAATTTCAACTGTATTGATTTGTGTTCAAAGTACTGTCACAGTGTCACAACTGATTCATGTTTAATGATATTTCCATTTCAAAATCTTCATTTTTAAAAAAACTGTCTAGACCTTTCTGCCTGCAAATAACTCACAATGACTTCCACACATGTCCTGCATATAGAAGAACAATAAGTATATTTTCCATTTGTATGCCATTAATTTAACCTGTGTCTCCACAGCACTCTGTTAATAGTCTCTAAAAAGTTTTCACAAAAATTCTGGAATGTTTTAGTTAAAGCCACAATTTGTTTAATTGTATTGTACAGAAAATGAGAGTTTAAAGACTCGAGTAATCTGCTTTCTGAATCTTGAAATACAAACACTTTAGGACATGTATTAGGAAATCAGGTCTTGTTATGCTCTTCTAAGAAGTCCTCTGAAAATAGGGTACTCATCAGTTAAGAGCCATAGATCTTGTCTAAGTCTGTCATGCTGTAATGATTAATGAAAATTTTGCTATGCCTGTCTCTTTCTCTCTCTCTTACCTTTAAGGAGTGTAAATATAGCCAGTACTAGGCTGCCTGGCACATTTATTGGGCTACTTTTGTCTGATTTTGAATAAAATCTGTTTATGGAAGAATTTTAACCGTTTCTTTATGACAATAGTTAAATCCCCAAACCTACAGAGCAGTTAAATATAAATAATAAAGAATGTATGACCAGGGCCAGTCAGAGAAGCACCCAGACAAACACTGACCAAAAAATAATATGGTATATAGACAAAACCTAAACAATATTTAAAAATTCCACATGGAAATATTTGAAGCCTTCACATATTCTAGCCTTTAGAGATTCATAGCTTTTCCATCCAGATAGGGATTTCGTGGAACATCTCTTGTCTTCAGTGGAAACTGGAGGCATGAATACTAGAACAATCTTTTTCCCTAGTCATAAAAATGAGTGTATTAAACTTTTTGAAGTATGATACTTTTACTGAGACATAGAATATAAATCTGTTAAGTTCCCTATAATTTATTTTCTCCAATATCTCATATTTTAAAGGTTCTTTTTTGGAACATTCATCTTAATTCACATTCCTTTCCCCTAGTCTATCCTTAAAGAAAATGACAGTAATTCCACTGCCACGATGCAACTTTTTAAAATTCTTGAATAAAACAAATCTTCCTTAGGTCACGATTGCTAAAAAGCAAAAAAATTTGTCTCTTTGAAAGGAATGTTTGAAATATCTTTTTCTTTCCATGCTCTTAATTTTAACAGAGGTTTCCCAACCTGAAGGCTCTTAAAGCAGTTGTAATTGGCTGATTAGTAGTTAGTCTAAGATTTCTGAGTCTTTCACTGTATTTAAAATTACAATGGCAATTCTATTCACTGGATGGATTTTTTCTAGCACAATGATGTTCTGCAGCCAGAGGTAGCCATAAAAAGAAAAGCAAGAAAAGCATTTGGGCTTTCCTCTATCTGCTTCTCTGCTCTTCCCAGATAGTCTCTGCCTCCAAAAGTTTTTCTCTTGCATTTCTTGAATACATTGGAGCTTGTCTACTGCTTCCCATTATTTGCCTGGGCCTCCCTAAAATCCAAGCAATCTATTTTCTTCTCTCTAATGTGTTACAAGACTATCTACAAAAGAGTAGATGCTATTGTAGTAGATGTTATGTGACCCAAAACTGGAGGGACAGATAAGTGTATCCTATTGATATTTGCTATCCTGAAATGTTCTGTCATCCCAGAAGTAAAATTTCCTCAGTTTTATCCTCTACTTTAAAAATAAAATAAATCTGCCTATTAATACTCTCTTGAATTGTGGAGAGTTATTAAGTATAGTTATCTCCATTTAGATGCTCTTTCCTTCTCTGGGATTGGTTGCAAAGTCCTATTTTTGCAAATATCTTAATTATTTTTGAATATGAAGTGAAGGTTATTTGTAATTTCCACTGTTTTTCAATAGCTCTTCAGAGCACAGTATTAAACTGGTTTGTTTCCAAATGCTCCTCTCCAACACAGGTTGTAGAATGATTACATAACCATTGCCTACTGAAGGTGGAAATCTCTCTTGCAAGATAAAGGACTATGACTTTTTGGACTGCTCCTTAAGCCAGTGCTTTCTTTCATAGGCGTCTACTGCAAAATCCTGCAAATGTCATGTTAATGTATTTTCCGATGTCTATTGAAAATGCTCAGCCAGTGGCAGAATGACTGTGAAGGATGGAGGCAAAGGAGTTCTGAGGTCTTAAAGGCATTTAGAAAGTGCAGATGGAGACCCAAAGGCAAGTACAAGTGCTTTTTCTCTGTATTTGAAGTAACAGATATGACACGTATTTCAGATGAGACAACAATTTTGCTATTACAACTGGCTCATATTTGTATAAGGCAGGTTCATAAGGTAAAAATAGGAAATTATATATCCTTCTGGAAAAAATATTTGACTCATTAAAGGAGGTATAACAGAGGAATTAAGAACAGTGTGATATTCGTATCAGAAATACAAACTGAAGGTCACTTACTCTTTCTCTGAACTGACTGTATAGGAATTTTCATTATATTCCTATCTGAAAGATAAGATGGATATGTCTGAGCTATATTAAAAAAAAAAAAAAGACAGGCTTCTTTCCTATTTATAATACTGTGCTACAGAGTGCTCATTGTCTGCTTTGTGAGGAATCAAGATCTCTTATGTATCAGTCAAGGGACACAAACCATTTTCTAGGCTTGCACTATTCAATCCTGAAAGGAGTTTTACAGAATTCAGCAAAAAGAAATATTGCATAATCACATAATTGAATTTTCAAAGAACTTTTCAATACCCTAGGCACAGATGGTACGTACCTAGAAGATTGCCAATCACGTTACTCAACATCTATACAGTATGTTACGCTCTTAAGATCTATTGAAATTTTGCTTGGCACAATATGATCTCCACAAGACTGTTTACCAAAAGGGCTTTTTATTTCATAAGGAAGTTGGAGCCTGCCTATCGTATTTTCAAAATGCCAATAACTGCTTTTGCATTAACATTTTTTGCATAATGTTTTATCCAAACATTTACATGCGGGTACAGATATTATCAAGCGGTTAGTCCACTACCTACTCTCGTCAACGAAGAGATTTAAAAAGTTGCGGTGACATGGCAGTCTAGCATAGTGTCAAAAGATTAGAAGTTGCCTCAATTGCTATTTAATCCATCCCCTTGTCCTAGAGCAAGATCTGCTGTGCATATGTCATTCCTGTCAAATGCTTGTGAAGATTTGAGTTAACATTCATGAAATCCCGTTCTCATACTTATTTGCTTTTGAGCACTGGGGAAAAACTTGTAACTGGTACTCCATTTTCTCATTCCTCAGCTGTGAAGATGGTTACCTTTGAAGAATGTTAGAGATCTACAGCTTCTTAAGGATTTTATGTGCTTGTTTAATTAGAGAATGTTATTAGCATCTTATTTTACAGATGAAGAGATTTATTCATTGAACAGCCTGACCCTGTATGCATTGAAAGGGTCTGTCCTGGAGTAAATTGTTCTCTAATATTTACATGATAAAACATTTTGGGGAGTTGGATTTCAGTCTGCATAGCTAACCTCATTAACACCAGGGAACAGTGCAGGGAACCAGTGCTAGGCTCCTGCTCCCACTCCTGGAGGCTGATTGTGGGGCTTGGGGCTGCTGCTGGCCCTCGGAGGCTGCTTTCAGCTGAAGGTCTTGCCTTGGCTCTGCTGTCACTATCCCTCTTGCCATGTCGCAGTCAGTCTAGGGTTCCCACAGTTCCTGCAGCTCCCACCATGAAACATTCCCCCCAGTGATGCCTGGGCTGACTTAGCACAGGCCAGGTAGCCTTCCCAGCTGGAAATTTGAAAGCAGCCACTTTGTTCTGGAGAGAAAGAGCATTTAGTTTTATGCCTCCAGCTGTTCTCTGCCAGTTGGTGTCAGTGCCCAAGAATGGCCCCGAGCACATCTTGCCTGCAAGACTAGGCGTAGCCTGAGGCGCATCGTCCTAACAGGAAGCTCTCAGGGTGCGACTTCTACCAGCCATGCCACATCCAGACAACATCCCTGTAGAATAAGAGTAGTTTTTTTCAGGACTGAGTTCCTCTGTTTCCTTCTTCCTTTTATATTAATGGAAAACAAAGTAGACTAACAAATCTGCAGTTAAATTTTCACAACAAGTTGTTTGAAACTTCAAGAGACATTAAAATCCAAAAAGTTTATTTGCGGAATCTGGAAGGGAATGTGAAATGGGTTATGCTGCAGACCGAATTTCTGGCATACAGAAGCTACTGTGATGGGAGGTGTAGAAATATCTATAAATAATGAACATATTCATTAAAAAATAAGCTTAAACTCCTGCTTCTAAACCTTAACATAATTAAAACTTACATCAAAAGAGTTTCTAACTGCACTAGTCCTTCTAAATGAGGACATCATATGGAAAGTAAATGAGATCTAGGAGATGAAAAAAAAGATGGCTAGCCATCCTTTAATGGGTAAATTAAACATCTAGCAGTCTTGCCTTCATATAACACTAACTGCTGAATAAGTTTCTGCTGTGAGCAGTGTTTCTAACCAGTACTATTCAAATAAAGCTTATTATTTAGTTTAGATTGAGTTCACTGCCAATGTATGCCATTTCCCCTTCACCACCAAATTCCCATGGCAATTTTTTTGTTCAAAAAATGCAAAAGTACTCAGTATTAATAAATCTTATATGCAGTTCTATAGTGATATTATGTGCAGTTCTATAGTGATACTTGGCCTGAATAATGAACCTTGCACTTTCTAGTGTACTTGGTCAACTTAATTAAATAACTGCTTAGCTTTGATTTAAATATTATAATCTCTCTTTGATTTAAATACTACTTTTTCTACTATAGAGGAAATAATTGGGAAGGTGGGATAACAGTTTGGTCTGGAGCTTGAAATGTGCTGGCTGAAAAAGTTGGAATGTAGGACTTTCTGTCCTAGGTGTAACCCATTTTTCCCTGCTGAGAACAGTTAGGTATTCTAATATTGCTACTGTTTTAGCAAAATGTTGTTTAAGAACCTGGGCTTCGTTTTTGACTTCTTTCCTAATAGTGTATCATTCAAATGCAGAAAAATTGGAGGACTTAGTTCAAAAGCAGGCCCTGGTGATAATAAATGAAGACCATTCCCATACTGCAAGATAGATGAGCAGGTTGTGAGTTTCATTCATCTGGAATAATTGATTTACATCAGTTCTACAGAGCTTTAGGAAATTGCTATTTCAAATCAATTTGTTCTAGTAACAAAGTACAAGGCAGTTTAGCTTATTTTAACTGTGCTTTGTGAGATGGATATGAAGATGTTTAATAATCTATGGATTTTAAATTCTCTAAATTGTGAAAGTACTCAATATCTAACTTAATTATACAATGCAATCTACTCACATGCTGATTGGGGTTTAGATAGCAAAAGTATATTTTACGTATTTTGCAACTGCATCTAACATGAATCAACAGAAAGTGAAAGGTCACTTGAATTAAAACATTTGTCTAAGATTATGGGAGCTGTTACCATCTCAGCATCTGTCTAAAAAGGCAGACATAAAAAAATCTGCAGATCTGCGGAACTGTCAGTAAAAAACAAAGATTTTTGAGAATGTATAGTATATAACCTAACTTTAAGAAATTATTTAAGAAATTAATTTTTATTATTTTCTTTATTTTTTCTATCCCATCTCTTTTTGTTCAAAGATTCAAAACAAAGAAGTGCATGCCTGAAACGTGGTTTCTACAACAGAATCTCATCACTTTTTTAACAGACTGCTATGCTACACTACAGATCTTTGAGCCTGTTTTTCTTCATTCTTTTGTGCCCAGACTGTTTTCAGGTAGAATGAATGTTGGCAATAAATAATTTGGGAGAAATTCCTGACAACTCATA
The DNA here is from genome assembly GCA_009769605.1 of Bucorvus abyssinicus. Lineage (NCBI taxonomy): Eukaryota > Metazoa > Chordata > Aves > Bucerotiformes > Bucorvidae > Bucorvus > Bucorvus abyssinicus. The sequence goes on from CM020026.1 coordinate 33,421,357, forward strand.
AAACAATATTTGTCCTATTATATGAAACAGAAGGTCAAAATTTGAAGTAAGTTTTAAAAGGAGAGGTCAGCAATGACTTCCTACTCTCCTCTTTTAAAGTCCCCACAGCTTCTGAGTTTGCCCACTATGTGCCTGTAGAGCACTAATAGTTAATAACTACTTTTCCAAATGAAAGCTCCCTGTGAGAGTCTCAGGGCTTTAGCTAGTTTAACATAATCTCATACCTGTCAGGTAAGTAAATACTCATAAGCCTTTGTAACATATAGCAAAACGTAGTTTCTGAGAGACTAGCAAGAAGGTTATGCAGGAAGTGTACAGTAGAAGAAGAAATAAAAGGCTCAATTTCTTTATTCTCATGAGCCTTAGTTACTGTATGTTTTTTCTCTCCAGCATCACCAATTAGTCACGTGCTGTCTCTCAAAGGCTGGAGTCATCGTCTCTTTCTCCACACGTATGGCAGCCACCCCTGTCTGAACTAAAGCCTTCGCGGTGTAGTGACCACCGTTCCTGTGGTGAGGCAGATGAATTCTCTGCTGTTACGATGGTGCTAGATTAGCCTCTATTACAACAACAACAACAAAAAGTATTTAGATGTAACTGTTTAATGTCTTTCCATCAGAGTTACTCATATTTGCATGTGTGTGTGTGTGCATGTGTTTACATGTGTATGGAGGCAGGAAGGGCATGCAAACTGGTTTATGTTTAATGAGATTAGTCGAGAAGATAAGCCAGTCCCCTCTGCTCCCTTCCTTTCTCCAGAGGGAACAGAAACAAAACCACTGCCAACACTTAAACTAACTTAATGAGCTCTGTTGTGCCAGCCTTCCTGTAATCTCATCTGAAGTTTTAGGTTTGGTTTAATGTAGTTTAGTTTGGGGAGAGAAGTTGGGCTGGTTTTAATTTTATCTGGATCATTAAACCAGAATCTAATTGGCACTCATAATTGAGGGGGAAGACTATTTCCCCTTTGAACTGTCTCAGATAACAACCAACCCAAATTAACTAAATGCACAGAAAAGGACCTGACAGCAGTGTATTCTGATTTATTCATCCGTGTATGAGATTTGCATTTGGAAACCTGATACAGCCAAATGCATTATCCAGAATTCATCTTCTGTAGTGACTTGTTGAAGAAATGTTTGTGATCAGTAAGTATAAGCAGATAAAGAGATCTGAATATTTCTGTAAATCTTAAAGTCGGCTCTTTCTCTTTACTGAGGGATTGTTTTAACTAGAAGATCTGAGGCTTAAAATTTGATATGCTTTCTTACTTTCCTTCACACTGAGTTGCTCTCCACTCTAATCTGTCTATAGGTGGCACTGATCCTTCACTGTAACAATGGCAGGGAAATTAAGAATGCAGTGAACTGGGGGAAAAAAACCCCCAACAAACCCAAACAAACAAACAAAACAAAAACCTGCTTTTTTTTTTTTAAAAAAACAAAAATAAAATATGCATGTGCAGTTGTGAAGCTGGTAGCTACATGAAGCGTGTATGAGCCTACAGAGTTCACAACACACTAAGAGTGAAGGAGGCTTCTTCCTGTGTTTAATTTAGCCTATAGAGATTACCACTATGTAATATTATTGTGTATGTTTTGTCATGCTTTACTTTCAGTTCTCTTTTCTCAAGAGCATTAGAACTTGAAGCAAACAAGGACTGAAAATTCTGACCAGCACCTCATGCATGCTTGATTTACTTGGAGTCAGAAAATGATTTTGCTTGTTTTCTGGTTGAATAATTCCTGGAGTGATGTAATTCTGCTAGGAATGGTGCAGGACTTCAGATAGCATACAACGAGCTGTCTGAATATCTGGTCTAATACTATTTTTGCATATTTTTGGATTAAAGAGCCAAATCTCTGATTAGCAATATCCGTTCTAACCGAACCAGATAGGGTTAGATTCAGAAAAGAATTTAGGTACCGTAACATTGGAAATGTGACAGCCCTGGGTTGGACACCCTTATCTGCAGTAAGATATTCTCATAACCTTGTCTGAAGACAATTAATTGCCCAAGAAAAAACCCACAGAAATTTGAAAGCTGAATAACATAAACTAGACAGGAAACACTGAAGAGAATAACAGGGCTGTGGCCATTTACTCGAAGGAAGTTAAGAACTTAGTTCCATTAGAGAAACTGAGCTGTTTCTGCTCTCACGTATTGTCTTTAGGCCACATCTTCATGCCATCCCACCCAAAGATAGCAAGAATTAAAGTTTTCTCTCTTTCCCTGTCACAAGTAAGCCTAGAGGAATGTTCTAGCTAGTAGACAGAGTGTTCTGGAGTTTTCCAAGTTGTTCCAATTGTGTAAGTTAATAACTTTATTCGAGCTGGGATTTGAACTGGACTCTCCCACAGGAGTATCCACTTCCATAAGCCTCTGTGTAAGTCTGTCACCTTTCCTTTCTCCCTCTGGCCCATAAATATGTATTTATTTGTACACTGCAGGACATATTTAAATGTTTCATCTAAAAGAATGAGCAATATCCTGGTTATTAGGTCCTTCAGATTAGCTGGAGGTGCGCTGAGTTCATCAATATGCAAAATTTGTCAGGGAAGGAATTTGAAACTACCTTCGTCAATGGGCTGTTGAATATGTTTGGAACCATCTGCCTCATCAATGTCGTATCAAAAAGGAATGCTTATAGGATAACTGTGAGAATGAAACTGGCAAATGAGTTATAAAAGGAAACTCCTAGCCTATGTATAAGAAGTTTTGCCTCAAACACCTCAGCAACATTAGTCTTGGAAAATCAGAGCCTTCTAGATTTTGCTGCTAGGAACTTAAAGATTTTATATGTACATTGCTTAGTTCTAGGAAGCAAGTGTTAGGAACTTTGCGTAGTTCTAGGATCAGTTCCTGAAGATTTTGAGTGCCTCAGTTCTAGTTCTGAGTGCTTGCATGATGAACTGTGTTGTTCTGAAATCACTTCCAGGATGTCTGTTTCCAATCAAGAGGCAAACTTTGCCTCCAAGGCAGGGCAGTAGGGTTCATCATAGTGAATCCAAAAGGGTGCCTCAACCCTGCCTGGTGTGCCTAAAGAAGATTTTTCTCATTTAACTATAGAAAAATTTATTCCAGCATGCACATATGCTTCCTTAAATGAGGATTTGGCACTGAGGAAGCTAACATTCGGGTTGAATACATTTTTATAGCCATTTCTTATGCCAAAGCTATTACCTTTCTTTTGCAGGGGAAGGCGACTGCAAACTGTAACAAAGTGGGAGGGGAAAACTGGGGCTTGGATTTCTTTAATTCTTTCCCCAGTTTCTGGATCCGGAAATGTTTGGGGGAGCTTTTCATTCTCTGGGAACTTTATGTTTCATTCACACCAACTTTCCAGAAGAAAAAAATTCTAGTTCTCCTCAGGTGAAAGGGAATTAGTAGGTGCTGTGCCCAGAATAGTTGACTCTGGGAGCAGAGACAAAGAGTTCCCAAAAGTAGAAAAAAGGGACCTGAAGCCCACACGGGGTTTCTCACAGTTCTCCTTGGATGGTCTTTACAACTTAAACAGAGGAGATTATTTCCCCATGTCAATCAAATGTTTGCTCCAATTCCTTCCTGTACATTTCCTCTTTTTTTTTTTTTTCTCTTCATCTCTGCTGTTTCTTTCCTTTTTTCCCCCCTGTCCTTTCCCAACACTAACTTCTCTCATTACCTTGTATAGCTTTTTGGCAGAATCTGCCAATAATACTTCACATCTTGTACACAAGGTGCTCTTCAAGTATGGATAAAAGAATGATTGCTATGTAAGAATCACTAGGGAGGAGAAACAGGTAGATACAGTGAGATATCAGTACCCAAAGGTGCCAATACCAGTTACCATGATAATGATGATCTCGTTGTCAGAGCTGTGTAGGTCTCACAGACAAAACAGAATTCAAAAGGAGAATTTGAAGGACGATGAGAAAGGTTTTCTTCTGTCATGCTTGGAAAGTTTTCTGAGTGGAAGAGACCACAAGAAATGTTTGAGACACCCCAAACAGGTAAGGGAAGCTGGCAGAGAGGAGACAGGAACTGAATGCTTGATAAGACATAACAGATGTAGCAGCACACTATGTCCTGGCAAATGTGAAAGTGAGGAATAATTTAATAATATCCATATTCCAAATACGTAATTGCAGGTCAATGTGAATTTTAATGGAATACTATGCCACATTGCTGTGATTTTCTTTTTCAGAGAGAGGATGAGGCCAGGAAGTAATTAAATCACATCTGGATTTTTCCTCAAGGCAATTGTGAAGACTTTTGTTTATTTATTTTTAATTTGCATTGTTTTCATCAAAGCATATCTCACCTTCTGTGACTGCCAGGGGGTTAAGGGACACAGTCACTGGAATAAGGAGAGAGGACTAGCCCATATCTAAGAAAGTGTGGTCTCAGCTTGTATTTTAGTATAAACTCATGCATAGCGAGAACATGGCTGGATTAATAAAGGAAACTTCTGAAAATACGTATTAGTTAAGGAATCTGTCCTACTGTCTTGGAATGGTGAATGCAGGGGCTGACAGAAGAGAAGATATCTTGTCTGCAAAAACCAGATATGGAGAAGTCTTAAAGAGCAGATCAAGAGTATCAAACTTTTCATTAGCCTCTCATTGCCTCAGTTCTCTGCCTCCAGGAGCTGATAACAGCATAGAGGTCATTCTAACATCCCCTACCACAGTCTCTTTCTGAAAGGTTCTTTGTAGACCTTTACAGTTTGCATCCAATATGAAAAACACTCTCAAAGGATTTTTTTTTTCCAAAGGATTGCCTTCTACCAGTTGGTTATGGCTGTTAATAATTTGTGACTAATTTATTTTTCCCTGCAGCAATGGCAGCAAAGTTCTTTCACAGTGGAGAGGTGAGCAGCTGAATTGTGCCTTATGTGTGCACATCAGGCAAAGTCATATGGAGAAACACTGAAGCATATTTTTATTCACAGTCAAGAATGACTGTGGAAGCGTAGCCTTTCAGAGACAGCTGGTTTAGAAATGACACAAATATAAATATATAATGAATGAAGACTTCTTATCTACAGAAACCACATATTTGTACGGATAAACCCTGAATGCAAATAGCCCTGTCTTGTTCCTGCCTTCATTTTTGTTTATGCTGAAAGCATTATTCATTAATATCACTACTAGGTTTAGTAAGTGTTTAAAATAATAAATCTAAGAGAAATAGTATAAACTTGCTGTAATTTTTCAAATTAGCATTAATTTCTTGTTATTTAATTTTTTCTGAAACTTGTGTTATCACCTTACCAAGCTAGACATCAAATTAAATATCTGAAAATTTCAGTAATTTTAAGAGATAACTATACACTTTATGTATTTGTTGCATTAGATGGCTAAAAATATTACCACAATGCACTGGCTTGCTGAACAAAGTATTAGTAAAGTGTATCTATAACTGAGGTGTGCCTCAAGTCTGCATAGCAGCATGGCACTTAATTGCTCTTTAGCTACCTAACTGCTCCTGATTTCACCATATCCTCTCTCCAATACATTTTGATGACAGTCAATTAAAGTTAGTAATTTATTTGTCTGTGTACTTAGCCAGATATTTTATTGAAAAGAGATGATCTGCTTTTCTGGTGACATGATCTTCTGCAGTTTTGCAGCTTACAAACCGAAAACCAAGCTTCCTTTACTAGTAGTGAACCACATGCATTTCTAAACTATTCATTCTATTGAACGTACCATAAAGAACCACCTTATTATGATGTTGTTAGTAAATTCCAGTCAAGTTCAGTTGCATGCCGTGTGCATGATGTGTAGCTTGGCTATGGGAAAGAGAAACACCAAACACTGTTCTTGGCGAAGTTGTGTTCTTCCACTCATTTTAAAGTGTTCTGTGAGCTGGAGGAGAACAGTCAGCAAATACAGCAAAACTAGTTAGTACCTATCTGGTACTATTTTGAGTAAACTGATTGAATAATTATCCTCAAATACATCTATCCTCTGCACTTCCCTTGCTTATTTAGGATTTTTCAAGTCAGAGGATGGAAGGGAAGAAGAATCTGGTGAGGTGATATATGATTTCCCATTACAGGTCCATAGAAAATGAAGATTTGTACTTGTTTTTATCTCTGTGAATCACTGGATGAAACTTGTCTGGTGTGAGCAGTATGATGAGATAAATTTTCTTCTTCAGAACTGCTGAGGTTTGAAGATGTACCAAGAAGATTTTGGTGGTACCAAACACTAGGTCAGCTACTATCAGAACCTTTAGTTGGAAACATAGATATAATCCAGGCAAAAGTAGAATACTAGCCCACAGTGTTATGCTTGATTTTCTTATTTTTAAGGCTAGTAGTGATATCAATTAGAGCTGTCTTTGAATGCTTTGTACCCAGAAAAAGAAGTTCTATCCTTCGCCGTTTAAATATGTCTCAGAGAAGAAGAAGAGGAGCAGAAGGAACATTTGCTGTAACATAGGGAAGATATGAATTATGCTTTTGTTTATGTTGAAGCTATTAATGGTGCAAAACCAGCAGGTATCTAACATTAGGGAGTTCCATGGCTAATACGTGACACAGCACATAGCACAGATACCACATTATGTAGAAAGAATGGCAATATATGCATTAGAAATGTGTGTGTATGGATCTGTGTTTTCCCTCTACACTTCCTCCCATCTAGAGGTGAATCTGTGAATGCACAATTAGAACTCTGGAAAACTTGTCTTTTAAAATTGCTAGAGTGCCAACCAAAGAAAAGAGATCTCATAGCAATAAGAGGAATTTCTCTAAGAGGATGATATTTATTTCTATGCAAGAGTCTGGTGTAAGACTTAAGTAAGACTTGAATGATGCTTGTTAGGCAGTGATTGAATACATAAAGCTCTGTTGAGGAAACCGTGCTGAATTTAGCAAAGTATTCTTTTGAAAGATACGTGAAACCTTGTATAGCATATGTTATAAATCTTTTTTTTTTTTTTTTAAAGTATGTTGCTATCATTATTATTGGTTGCAAGTCTTTGCCTAGAAGTTGCTAGTTTTGTAATTTGTGGGTTTATTCTGGAACAACTTTAAAAAGTTCTGACTTGATAATAAGTGGCCAGGCTGTGGACACATATATGCACTTGGTTCTTTCTGATGTCCTTTTTTATTCTATGTAAATTCAAGTGCTCTACAGTCTCTTTTATTCTTTAATGCAGCTATGAGTATGTCTGCAGAGGTCGAATTGAAAGGGTGAATGGATTTTGGAATATATTTGTGATACTTTGGAGCCATGTGATGTCCTTCAAAGTGGTGTTTCCTCCTCAGTCCCCACTGTGAGATAAAACCACATTTTGGCTTCAGTACCTCTGCAGGTGTCCGCTTTGTTAAGCAGTGATCCTTAGAATTTTTCTTTTTTGGTTGCTTTTGCCCTTTGGTTTTCTCCATGGTAAGGCACTGAAGTTTGCGTCTCCATTACAGGATACAAATGCAAACCATTTCCTGAAAATTCTGTATGTCTGCCCGAATATTTTTTTTCAGTTTTGAACAAGAGAAAGAAATCATGGCTTTGGTATCACATATGATTTATGGATATATGTAGATATATGTAGATTTATCAGTTGAAAGAGAGGTGTTATTTTAATGCAACAAAAATAATGAATCCTTAATTTTCACATAAAAACTTTGTATACCTGTATGAACAAACAGACACTTGTCTGTTCAAAACGGGCATCCATATGTAGGAGGCTCTTGTTGCAAACATAATTACGTACTTCTTCGTTTGAATATATCTGCTAGCTGCTTACATTGCGAATCCCTGTTTTTCAAATATTTGGTTCCCATGTGTTTTTTCTCTGATAGTGCTGAATTTTAGTGCTTAATTAGAAGAATTTCCTTTGAGAACAATGCAAATATGTCATTAGCTATTTCTTCTAATGGTGGATTCTCTCATTTGGAACAAAACCCTTGAAATTAACTCATAGTTTGATATTTAATTGCATATTGGCTGGTCAGTTTTTATCAGCCTTTGCGTTACTATGGTCATTAGAATTGGTTGACTTATTCATCGTTAATATTAACAATTTTTACTGGCATCCTTCACTTACAAATAATTCCAGATTTAATCCTGGTTTCTGTATTGGAGGTAACAGGCTGGATCCAGTCTCAGGAAAGTGGGATATGGTTGCTAGTTCTAACAGAACTTCTTTTGAAAGATTGGCTGATGAAACCCAAAGCTCTAGCACAAATGACTTGATTCAATTCTGCGGAAGTTAGGTACCGAAAAGAGATAAACATAAATCTTGCAACTCCAAATCCATACTCATTGAATTTTAGAAACTTAAATGAGGCATATAAAATAGGGGTCTCTTAGCTGGGTAGATAATGAAGAAATATGTGTTCTGTGGGGAGTAAATATGATCACTCAAAAATTAATATACCCATACAATAGAGCCTGTCTCTCCATGCTTACCAGAACAGGAATACTGAGTGACTTCGTTCCTGACCTGGACACTTGTACGTACCATGAAGTTATGAAGCTGAACACGGATCTACGTTTAAAACAGAGTAAGTGGTTAGTGAGAAATTCTGAAGGATGTATTTAAGTCTTGTCTTCTTTGATGCACAGTTTACAATTCACAGAAGTACCAACGCCCACTTCTGGCTCACAGCCATAGAAGTATCTTGGAGTTAGTTATCAAGTGTCCTGTTTTAAGCTATAGCAGAACTTATTCTGATCAGTGATCATCCCTTTCTCACAAAATACTATTGAACCTGGAAGATTGCCTTTTGCCTGGTGGATTACTGCTAAAGATGTTTTCTGAGGTGAAAGAAAGATTATTCTCTGTGAGGAGATTTGAATCCATTTTTAATACTAAGACAGATGGTGTGAGCAGAAAGGACAGAATTTGTCATATCTTCATGAAGTGGTTGCTTGCTTAAGGAAGTAGTTGGAGACTATTTTTTCAGCTCTGGGGAAACTTCTTAGGACCAGCTGACTCAAATGGCAACACCACATTTTCATTTTGCCCTTTCTGTTTTCTTTTTGGATGAGTTTTCCAAGACATCTGATTTGGTAGTTAGGGTTTTAGAAAATATGTCAAACCAAATTCAACAGTTTATTAGGTAAGGAGAAGCCTCGTGTTCGAAATGAGACATTTAGGCAGTGAGGACACTCAGGCCTCCTAGTAATTCAAGAGTCTGTGGGGTTAGAGAGCAGGTAATCTGTAATTTAGTCAACTAAATAACGTTCAGTCCCCATTATGTACTTGGATCTGAATGAAAAACGTTTCTGAGTCTTTATGTATAAAATAATTTTTAACCCCTTCCCATATTTTATGTTTTGTCATGTAAATTAGCTGGGGCACACTCTTCTATATGCTGTTTACAAAATTACCACTTCTATATGAATAGGAAATGTAGATTTTAGTAGACCTCAGAGTCACATGTTAGTGGATCCTCTCTCTGCATTATTACTATTATTATTTTCTCACTAGAGAATGAGAAATGGTAAATACCAAACAATGCATTGGCATGTAATGCATTTATATCACACAAAAACTTGGATTTCTGACAAAATTAGTGGGTTTCGGGTTTTTCTGGTACCAAAGAATCATCTATATGTGTTGGTTGGTAAGAATATGACGATAATAATATGATGAAGGAGGTCAAGCTATTTTTTCAAGAATTTATATTAATTTTTTACTGTAGCTGTTGTATCTTTTTATATTTAATATTAGTTGGACACTGCAATGACCTAAAACTTTTCAAATAGATATGTGCTTTCATGTTTTGAATTTAAGCAGTAAGATTTTTATTATGGTTATGAAGTGTTTATTTGGAAGGATCATTCGTTCAGTAAAAGGCACTCAGCAAATGCAAATGGTCAAATATAATTCAAAGTCAGAGTACACTTATTTTACAAAGGAAACGGTTCAGATTCCCTCTATAGCTCCATTGACTTGAAGTCTGGTTTATGCAAGGTCACTCAGTGAAAGTACAAGAAATGGTTCTTGTAGTATGTACAACAATATGATGTGAAAACAAGTCACTGCTCTAAAAGTACATGTGGAAAACAGTCTCTTCCTGCACAGTTGTGTACTGATTGGACTCATTCATCTTTCCCAGATTCACCCATATCCTTCAACGGAATAAAGGTTATTATTCATCAAAAAAGAAAAGATTCTTTGAGAAAGCATGATCTTCTATAGAGGCTTTATAGAGCAACATTTTAAAACTTCCTCTCTTTTTATGTAAACCCACCAACAAACACATACGTATGTGTGTATTTATGTACATGTTTGTAACAACAGTGAAATGTAACCCTTTCAGTCTTGTGACCAGGTAGCTGACTCTTGCATTTCTCCCAGGTGTTGAAGGCTTGTGCACCAGTTTTGAGCGTGTAGGGGAATGCAATTGCTCCAAAGTGCAGAAACTTATAAAAAACCCAAAGATGAGGAACAGTGCCTATCTATTTTCCTAATGGAATTATAGAAGTATTAGTTGGAAGGGATGTCTGAACATCATCTAGTCCAACTGCTTCTTGAAGCAGGAATGATACCAACACTAGGTCAGGTCAGCTCTGTCTTCATCTCTGTTTTTGGAATTTTGCAGCCTTCCTAGGTCACCTTCTCCAATGCCACACGACCATCCTACTGATGCATTTTTGCTAATGTCAATTGTCCCTTATTAAATAGTAGAATGATACAGCATATCTCATAATTTTAAGGAGAAGCCAAATAATTGCAGATCAGAAATTCATCCCACGTAAGAGTATATTGATACATGTGATTGCAAACTCTTTTTCCAGCTACACATCTTAACAACACCTTTTCTGTTAAGTGTCTGTCTGTGGTGGGAGACTCAGCAGGTCCTAGATTTTTTCTTTTTAAACAAAGTAGTTGTATGTTTTGCTGCAATTTTTACAGATTTTAAATAACTCACTAACAAGGAGGGGACCTTGAAGCCCTTCTGTGTTTACCAGAGACTAGATTTTGAGACTGAAAGCTCTTCCAATAATTTTGGAAGTGGGAGGGAGGCCTGAGCATTAATTTTTCTTTTCTAACATATACACAGAATGCCTATGAGCTAACATGAAAAGGCCTTAGCAGTTAAGAAGAGGTTCTGTAGAAGTAATAATATCAGAAAAGCAGGAAACATGAGAAAGGAAGAGGTTTTTTTTAATATATATTTCCCCCCACTCTGTCCCCTCAGTATTGTAGCCACAAGAATTTTACTTTCTTCAACTTTTTGGTTGAAGAACTGATGGGATTTTTTAGCAGAAATTTTGAGCAGAAGGCAGATTTGAATGACGTGTTTGGCTGTGCATATCCCTGCTACCTGTGAGACAAAAGGAACACTGAGTGGAATCTGAAATACTATCCCTGAATTCCTTGTAGCCAGAGGGCTTTGGAGTGCCTAGGGCAATCTGTGCTGTTGGCCTCGCTTGGTCTCTGTCAAGTCCTGGTCCAGAGGACTTTCTGTGAGATTTGATGGTCTTGGAGAGTCAGATGTGACAGGCACAGGGATCTTGAATTTTTTTTTTTTTTTTCCAGATCTAGTTGCAACTCAAAAGGAAACTAGGTATCCCTGCTTTCCAGCTTCTTTTATTTCCATGGAATCCTGAGTTTTTGACATTTACTTAATTTCTGATGAAGTCAAAAGCAGTCTTACACTGTGTTTAAGAACCAAGACAAGATACATAACATGTATGAATATTTAGGGAAGTGTTCCTGACCAAACTACAGATTCATTTGTTGGCTATATGTTTCTAACTAATTATTGCTGTGGTGTTCCTCTCTCCCAGCATTTTAGACTTCTAAAAGAAGGTGTCTATTGTAGGAAAGAAACCTAAGATCCCTCTTTAGCTGCAGGGGAAACTTAAACACCTTTTGTATATATTCAAACCTATGCTAAATTAGGATTGCAAGTTCATGTGGCATGTCCTTTGCAGGTGTCAGTTTCTTTCAGTGTACCAGGAGAGAGGTTAGGTGACAACCTTAGTTTAGTGACACACCTTTTATATGATGATGCCTAGCTGGAAAAAAAAAAAAGGTAAACATAAAATACTTGGTCAACCATTCTACTAGAGAATACACTTCAGTGTGTATGTATATAGATACTTACATACATACACACAAGCACATACATACATTTATATGGCATCTTTACCACATTCAAATTCCACTCAGAAGTGGCAACATATCCAAAACTGAAAGGTTCTGTCATTTACATTTTTAATTCAGCTTGCACATTCAAAACTATTATCTCAGCATTTGAGTGAACCCTGCTTGTCAGTAGTGTAAGTAATTAAAGGTTTCAATGGTTAAATATTGCTACAAGGAGTTAAAAATTAAATTATTATTTTTAAAGGCAGAATGGGAGACAAACACAGATGAATAATAACTATGTGGATACATGCATAGAGCCGTAGCTGGAAAAATAGCTACAGACAGCTCACTATTTTCCATCACTTTTCTTCATTTAAAAAAGGCAATCAGTGAAATTATGGTTGAAGGGAGGAAATATGAAGGAATGAAGCATTAATGGAAGTTGCCATTTTGAAATTCAGCAATGATCCTTACAGCAAAGGAAAATCAATGCAAACATCATATTTACAGATCAAAACTAATGGAGACTGTTTCACTTTTCAAGGCTTAAATCACAGATCTGAATTATTTCAATGAGCTATTTTAGTCAAGCTAATCTTTCTGAGACTGTCCACTTAAACAAAATATTAAACTTAAAATAATCTACCCTGAGATAGCAATTGATTTTGTTCACTACTATCCTAACCTTGCCTGTTTACCTTCCCCACTTTTTATTTTTTATAATTAGCCCTGTTATTGAATTATGATTGAAATTAACGGACACTTGCCAGCTGAAGGATTAGTCATAGCCACTGTCTTTAGCTAATGTGCTAACACAAAGAACAATAATACACATCACAGGATTAAAATATTCCTCTGTCTGCATGTTTACCTTATCAAATGTCAGCAGCTGTCCTTGCTGTGGATGATTCTGAAGTCTTTCAGGGGAATGACTGTCACACATTGCTGTAGACACTGGTATACATGGCAAATGACAATTTAACAACCAAAACATCTGTTCTGCATCTCTTTTTTCCCTGTCCTCTCTTCTGGTGAATTCCCAACCTGAAACACAAAGATGTATAGGAACTGAGAACCCTTTAAAAAGTTGTTATAACAGTCATAGACTCTACTCATACTTAAGGACCTTTAAAAGGATGTGCCACATATTTTAAATATCCATCTATCTATCTATCTATCTATCTATCTATCTATCTATCTATCTATCTATCTATCTATCTTTCTGCAGTGATCACATCTTACAATATTATTTGGAAAAGTATCCAAAGCATCTTAAAATTTGGCATACTAGAGTAAGGTGGTTCCCATCATGAGTCTTCAGCATGGTTATGTAAAACATGTAAGAAGTAATTTCTGCCTTTACTGTATGGCACACAACATATTTAATTACCCTTACCAAAAAACCAATAATGTGGCAGTTATTAGATCCAGAACTACAACACAGACTCAGCCCGGTTCATATGATGCCTACTATTTTAGTAATTCTAAAATATGTAGGTATTTTTAAAGACACTTTTTTTGGCAAATCACACAAATCACAATTGCCTGCTATCACAATCTTCCCAACTTTTTGAGCAGACTAATAAGGCTTAGAAGAATTTAAAAAACAAATTGGATAGTAATTGAAACCCAATTTAACCTCTCTTAGTGTATTAGACCAGATTTCAGAATTCAAAACTACAGTTACGCACATTCATCTGTGTAAAGTTAGGGGATTTGAAAATCTTAAGGCTTTTTTTGTGTAAATATTCAAAACGAAATCAAATATGGAATGTATACTATGTGCATTTTAAAAAACACCTAACAACTTTTCTGTAGCATAATGTTTTAGCTTTATCTATCTCACAAATACTAAGACTCAATAAATATACTTTAAAACATCTTACATGCCACTGTATTATAGTACAGTTATTTATCTTTGAAAGATACTTTACTATCCCATCGATTCCTGTAATGGCTAAATGTAATGTTTAGTAAAGAGAGTGAAGAGACATTATTTTAAGTTTTACTAAAACATGATTCTTTTCTACTGCTGTTCCAAGGTCTGCTGACCTTGGAATACATTTGTAATTCCATAGCCATTGCTGCATCTCAAGGCTTCAGACAAATGTTGTCTAGGGAGGATACGGAGTTCAAATGCAGATTTTATGATACAAAATATAGAGGCTCTATACTTGGCAAGGGTTAGAGCTGGGACAGCCACTACATGAATGACAGATGCTCTCTATTGACTCCTCTCCCTTCACAAAGGGGAAGAGAAAGGGAGTAACAGAGAGAAACTTATGGATTGGAAAAGAAAACTGAAACAGCTTTAATAAATAACAAAAATAATGAAATATATGCAAATATATACAATACCAATATCGAACCCAACACCCTGAAGGCAGTCATGTCACCATCACCACTGATGCTGTGGGCAGGCACTGGGGAAGGCCCAGGATGGGCTCAGTGGCAGACGGGAACTGGATTCAGGAGCTGGATTCTGGAACTGGATTCAAGAATACATGGATTGGGATTGAAGACAGGACAGACAGAGTCCTCCTCAGAGACTGGCCATTGAATACGAGGGCATAACCCTTGTGATCCTTCAACTTTATGCCAGATATGGCGTATATAGAATGGAACACCTTGTTGGTCAGTTTAGGGTCACCTGTCTCCTCTGCTCCTCCCTGCAGGTGCGTCCTGTTACTTTCTACAACGCCAGCGTAGTACACAGGATTTACCAGTGACCTTGGTCTTCACAGGAGCAAGAGCCTTTCTGCAGACCAACCACTGTAGTGATTGGTAGTAGTAACTGTAAACATCAAGTGTTATCACTTCTAGAAGCAGACACTGTCCGCAAAAATATGCCATTAACGTCAGCAAGTGCAGTCACTTAGAAGAGACTGAGCTGAAAAGTAAAATCACTGAATAGAATTAATTCTGTTCTAACTCAAACCAGGACAATACTGTGATAATGTCAAATGTTACACACTCTAGCTTTCACTAGTAGCTTGTCAGACCTACAAGCAGAAATATTTTAAATAACAGAGGTTAAAACAGCAAATGAAATATGGATGTTACATTTCTTTATTATTTGTGGATTTAAGTTCGTTCGTTCTTTTTTTCATTCTTTTCTTTCTTTCTTTCTCTCTTTCTTTCTTTCCTTCTCTCTTTCTTTCTCTCTTTCTCTCTTTCTTTCTTTCTTTTTCTTAATAGACAGCTCTCTGTGTCTGTCCTAATGTTTCCTTTAATTGTGTTTTTCATTTGGGAGTAATTTCTGGGAATATTTTGTAGTTACTGATTTTTTTTCTGGAATCACAGAATCACAGAATCATCTGGTTGGAAGAGACCTTTAAGATCATCGAGTCCAACCTTTCACCCTGCACTGCCAGGGTCCCTAAACCACGTCCCTCAGCATCACATCCACACAGCTTTTAAACACCTCCAGGGATGGGGACTCCACCACCTCCCTGGGCAGCCTGTTCCAATGCTTAACAACCCCCCGTGTAAAGAAATTTTTCCTGATATCCAACCTAAATCTCCCCTCTTACTGATGTTCTTTCTTCTTTTTCTTTCCTTGTTTTCCCTTGATTTAGGTCTGTCTGCAGTCATCAATGTCTTAGAGGTGGGACAGGCAAAAATCTCTTCCCTATCTTTTTTTTTTCTTTTTTTTTTTTATCCTCAAACCACTTTGGGTTTGGGTTTTTGTTTTTGGTTTTTTTTTCCCATTTGACCAGAATCTGAGTAATAGTACCGGAGCAGTTGGAGTTGTTTCACCAGAATAAAAGGAAGAGGAAAGTTTATAGTATTTTCCTAATTAAAACCTCTCTATTCTATACCTGTCTATCTTTTTACACCTCTTTATGAGAAATTCAGAAGTAGCAGATGAAAGCAGAGGTGTTGGTGTTCCTTTTCTTGTAATACTACTCGCTTCCTCAAAACAATGGCTGGGAAATTGACCCTACTTGAACAGGGAGGTTGAACAAGAAGACCTCCAGAGGTTCCCTCCAACCTCAGACATTCTATGATTCTGTGAACTGATTTTGTGTAATCTCAAAGGCATGCTTTTTCAGGGAGAGCTGTTAGCAACAAGATGCTAACAGAGGTGTCAATGACCTCTAGTCTCTAGGCATTCCCTGGCAGTCATTACAAAAGAGAATAATTCTACTTTGTTTTGAAACCGTGAGAATATTTCCTTGTGACAATATCCTGCCTGCCTGCCTTCTCCAACAACTGTGTTGGTTTCATGTACCAGTTACTCCCTTTCTATGCAAAGGGAGAACTAAATTATATAATCAGGTTCAGCCAAAATAATGCTTTAGTTTTAACAGCTACACTAAGCACACCTTAAATTTTCTTAGGCTTAATCTCTACTTTACTGCATGAAATACCATACTTCTATAAACATAAAAAATTGCTTGCATCAGATACTACATGTTAAAACCATAAAATCAAACATTTTTATCTGAAATATTAGTACTTTTAGTACTAGTTCCATTATTTTTAAAACAATGTCCACATTAGAGGAAGATTGAAGGAGTTTTTTAGCCCTCATGAAACTAAGTATTAAAAATTCGTGTTGATTTGGAAATCTAATTCATTTTTCATACTCAAAAATCCACAACTTAAATTTTCCTGAGTATGTATTAATCAGAGAACAGGCTGCAGTTTGCATTTGAATTGCAATGCATTCAAGAGGCAACTTCATCATCTTTGAATGTACAGGTTCTTAGGGCAATGGAATAGCCTGTCCCTATTCCATATGTACTCACCTGAGACTTCCAGTATGGCTACCACGTAATTGCAAGGACAGATACCTGCTAGAAAAAGACCTAATTAATTGCAGTTACTATTCAATAGCTGTTGGTATAGCAATGGTTTCTGCATATTATTAATCTAGATTGGATTCAAAAGAAACCTTGAGGGGGGATCTTCCTTCTCTCTCCTCCAAGGTTAAGTACTGAAGTAAGAATGTAAGTATGATGAGCACAAACTTACTAAGTCATTAACTTATTTCACTGGGAATTAAATTTCAGTGTTAAGAGAAAATAATTGAGAAATTTTCATTATTAAAAAAAACAACTAAGGAGAATTTTTTGAGTTTTTAAAACTATCAGTAACTCTGTATGTGATTGTTAACTGTAAATGCAAATCTGTGGAAACAGCAGGTCAAGGTGTGTTTGCAGCCGTAGGATGCTGGAATGCTGATGTAATAACCTAGAAAAAACCCAGATGAACTTTTCTTGGGGAGTCCTGAAAGAATGACACTGTGTTTTCATACTGAGGAGAGAAAACATGGTCTTAAAACCATGGTCCAAATCAGACTAGAAAAAATTACACCACTTTCAGTGTATTAAAGTAGTTTAAAGTTTTCCACCATAATAACATTATTTTTGTTCATACTTCCTTTTAAAGGGTGTCAATTCAAACAAAAATTAAGTTCATAATTCATGTTTTGTAACTGTACTACTTTGCAAGCTACAATGCTGCAGAGATGGTCCTTGGATAGAAAATCAGTGCAGTGCCTGTAATCCTTGTAAACAGTGGTGCTGGGTTAGCAGATTGTACTGGATCTGGCTGGTGTAGAGTTAAACATTTTCTTAGCAGCCAGTGTGCTGCTGTGTTTTGGATTTGTGGCTAAGCCAGTCCTGATAATAGAACAACGCCTGGGCTACCACTGAGCAATGATTTGTAGTGTTAAGTCATTCTCCTTTTTTTTCCTCTCTCTGCGCTGTCTGTTTGAGTATGCTGGGGGTGGGCAAGAAATTGGGAGGGAACATAGCCAGGACAGCTGATCTGACTTGGCCAAAGGGATATTCTATCCCGTATAATGTTCCGCTCAGAAATAAAAACTCTGGCAGAGGAGGAAGGGTGGATTTGTTTTCCGAGGTGGCTGTTTGTATGGGCATTGATCTCCCTGTGGGAGGTGATGAGTGATTTCCTTTGCATAACTTTTTTCCTCCCTCTTTTCTTCACTGATTAAACTGTCTTTATTTTGACCCATGAGCTTTCTTCTTTTGTTCTTCCTATTCCCTTCCCGCAACCTGCTGGAGATGGGGGCAGTACGAGAGAGCAGCTATATGAGTGCTTGGCTGTTGGTTGGGTTCAACCCACCACACTGGTAAACTAATTTTATTTAATAAAAGTAAGTCAATACTACATTATTGTTGCAGCCTGAAGTTAGTACAACTCAGCTCATATCCAAGATATGTCAGTGCCCAAGATATGAGAAATAATTAGCATTGACAACTTGTACAGCATGACTATTTCAGAGGTGACCAAATTCTCCCTCAAAACCTGCCTAATACACAAAACAGCTGAAGACAATAGATCAAAATTAACAAAAAAGCCTAGCAAAGACACACAGCTCCACAAGAAGCAACACACAGTGAAGTGGAACTCTAATCATTGCTAATGGAGTCAGTGGAGTGGCTTTTAGGAGTTCTTATGTTTGAGAGTTTTTCAAATTTTTGACTAAAAATCTGATTTTACTAGGCTATATTTGAGTACACTGAATGTACAATCATGTTCATAAAGCTACAAACCCTGGAAAGATAAAGGGTAAAATTGTGATTTTTTTTTTTATTATGACTACATTGCTGTTCTAACCACAAGGATGCTTCAGCATGTTGTGACATACACCCATATAAAATTATTTTGATGTTTCACAAGTAAAATACCCTATTAAAGACACAAATTGGCATTCTGACAGTGTAACACATCCCTGAGGTCCTTCAGGAATTACTATTGAACTTCATTTTTTGTTTAGTCTGCTGCATGCTGTACATGTATTAACAAAATGGAACCTCGGAAGATCTGCAGTGAACTGTGATCACCCTTCAGGCAAACAAGACCCTCAAAGCTCAAGAGGATTAGCTCACAAGCTCTCTGCTTGTCTTGCAAGTTTGCTTCCTTCTGCAAACCTAAAAGCACTCAACAGGCTGATGTGGAAGGGATTGCCTAGAGGAAATGTGAATATTTCAACAGTGAAGCACTGGGAAGTTTCCACAGTTGAAAAGAAAGGCATAAAAAAATCCTTTCAGATATGTCCTGAAAGGAAATCATTAATCATGATATTTAAATTATTTTTAGATGAGGAATTATGAATGAAAATGAGGTACAGATCGGTGGCTGAGTCAAAAACATTGTTAATGAGAGCTAAGAAAAGAACAAGTGATGAAGACAAAGGGCAGGGTCTGAAAAAAGTGGTCTAAATCACCAGAGAGACTAGGTTGGAGGAAAAACTGCAAATGAGTAAAATACTTCCAAGCTGCCCTAGTCACCAAATGCTTGAGCAGGACTTTGTAAAGATGCTCAGAGACATCAAGAATCATTCACAGATGCTGGAAGAAAAGAGATTTAGTTCACACTAAGTAACTACACTTTCAGAATAAGATGGGCTGGAATTTTCGATTACAGAAGGATACTCATTCTGGGAATTGAGGATTCTGATGCACAACGCATTTGGGCATTAAAGCAGCACTCTTAAAGAATATTAAGTGAACATTTTGTGACTTGGTCAGGGCTAACTAGATTTGAACATCAGTCAGAAAATCTGCATCTGCTGTCTGTGATCATCAAAAAAGGATCAGGAAGTTATAGAAAAATTTAGGTGCCTGATGCCAGTCAGAATAGAACTTGTTTGTCATAAGAACTACTACCCTCAGGAGCAGCTATTTCTGACCTCAAGAGCTCAAAAATAAACTACAAAAGCAGCATCAGCTAATGCAGGAGAAAGATACAATTGAAATTACATCACACACATTAGATCAGGAGAAGACTTCACTGTAACCATAGAAAGAACAGCTAGAGAAGACAGTGGCTGAAATCAGTAGGAGAGGAAGACCATTATCAGCTTGAACCACCTTTAGGTTTTTGGAGTGAGAAGACAATGTGACAGATTTAGGGGGAGAAGTAAAGTTATTCATTTATTCATGGAAAGAAAGGTATGAAGATTCCTGATAAGACTGAAATAAGTGATATTATCTCACCTTACCCTCTTAGAACTTGATCAGTAATAACTGTGTCACTTGTAGTAAATCTTTATCTAGATCAATTTTAAAGAACCCCACCTAACAGACCAAAATTAAACCTTCCAATGACATGTTCGACAACCTACACACATGCTTTTTGAAGTTTACTTATCAAAGTGATTTTTTTTCCCCTAACTAAGTCTCCTTCCCCAAGTGCCCCCTTGCAAGAGTTGACTGGGCCTCATCAAGCTGCAGATCATTCAGATGTAGAAACAATCCAGGACTTCCTTCAAGACCCTTCTAGCTTTCTCAGGAATGTAGAACAATAAATCTTTCAACCTAAAAGCATTTGCAACTTTAAAGGAAAAGAAAGAGGAGATTCCAGAGCACTACTTTTAAATGCCTCTTCAAGATTTCTTGCTGTACTTGAGGAGATCAAAAAGTCTTGTCCTCTGAAGCGAAGGAGAGAATGAAAGTCCAAGATTCTTGTTGGAACACACAGAGGGTAAGATTAAGAGATTTTTTAAAATGTTTTCTTTCTTCCTCTTTGTTGTCACTGCTTTTTGTTACATCTCATACTAGTCATGGAGGAAAAAATGCACTTAAAGCTCCACAAGTACATTAAAAATCAATATTCCCCATAGCAGCTTAAAAACCTGGCGTTATTGTATCGCCAGGTGATAGTAAGGAAAAGATCAGAGATTCAGGTTTTCTGGAACTGGCAGATTACATCTAAAACACTCAAATTTGTGTGTCTCATTGCCTTTTGGTGATTTTGATGTTAATATATTTTGCAAAAATTTCTTTGACATAGGAAACAAGAGTATGGACAGTGCAGTTGATTTTTCTTCCTCAGATTCTATGTCAATATGTTATCCATTCAGAAATACAGTAGATGCCATAGTAGATAGATTTTGCATGTAAATCATACCAGTATAACAGACAAACTGCAGGAGCTGTGCCATGTTTCTTCACAAATCATCAGCATGGCAGAATCACTACATAAGCCAGAAGCCATTCTTTCATAAATTACTGTAGTTTGTATCCTGCTGTGTAAGCAATCTTCTTCCTTAAAGTTATAACTTCCTTCATAAAAGACATTGTCTTCAAAGCATTTGTTTCATCTAGACTGTAATTTTGAGAGAGTGGATAACAAAACAATTTTCCTGATATTTTCTTACAGCAATTAGCCATAGTGAAATTTAAGTGAATTGCATGTTCAGCTACTATCAGCTATCTAGGTCTCTTGTTCAAATCCCCAGCCCATTTTATACACGTACAGGTACCTTGATAATTGCTTCCAATGATTTAGTTTTCTGTGCATCTTGCATTTCTGATTACGTTTTCAATAGTCAAACTACAAAAGCTGTTATTTAACTACAGATTTAATCTCAGGAACTACTTCAAATTAAGTGAACCATTATACTCCACATTTCAGTTGTGTAAGCAGTTAGAGCTGGGCAGTGTAGTTAAGAACTCAGATGAGCTGTGCTATTGTGTGGGCTTTAACCTGTGACGCTCAGTCATGCGGTATATCTTAGCTGAGTGGACAATGACTTACTAAACTGAGCAACTTAGTAATATTGGTTTGCCTTACGATCTTAATACTGCTTTCTGTTCAGAGGTCACATGCCATCTACTTTAATGCTGCCTTGTGTTATGCTGTGGCTCCTACATGACAAGCTCCATTCCTCCAGAAGTGTTACAGCATCTGAAAATATCTTTGCAATGATTCTTAGATCTGAAGAAGCAGCTGGAAAAGTTATGGGGCAGAAGTATCAGGATATTCCAGAAACTGGTTATGGTGGCAACAGAAGAAGGAATTCAAATCACTGCTTTGTATTCTGTAATGGTTGACTTATCCTGCAACAAATGTTAGCACCCCTGAGATGGAGTGAGAGCCACTGTTAAACTGTATAATACTTAGAAATCTAGCTTAAAGTGTCTAGAAGAATAAACAAGAGCAGAAAAATAGAAAACCCAAATGCTTTGTAGCATCAAAATATTTTCTAGAACTTGTGTTCATTAAATAAATAGGACATGGCTTTCTCATTTTATATGTGGAAAATAAGCAGAGATATTGGCATACTCTTTTAGTACATTATCTTCCATCATAGAATTCTACAGGTCTAGTGACTCATCATATAATTTTAGGCCTGTAACTAGAACAGAAACCACCATCTTCAACTGCGACTCTTTCACCCTTATCATCTAATTGAAACCTTCTGCATGTATAAATAAATCATAAAAATCTCCTATCCATATTATGAGATGCTGAAGGTTTCCAAAACTAATTGGCCCTCTGTTGGGAAACAAATAAATAAGAATGCTAAGTTTTTCCAGCAGTATTTTGGTAAGCTTGTAAGTTGGCTTAGAGAGGTGGTGTAATCTCTCTTATCCATTACTCAGGAGATTTGCAAACAGAAACTAGATGGTCTGGAAAGGGATATTATTTGAGGGGAGAAAATGATATGGGAATATTGCCAAAGTGGAGGTTCAATTCCACAATTGAAGGGTTGGAAAAAAAAAAAAAAGAAGAAAAGAAGATAAAATGCAACTGGAATATAATACTCTATTTGAGAAAAAATGGACAGAAGAATCAAACTGTTGAATCTTAATTTAAACTTTCTGGGAAAACACCCAAGGGTTTTTTTGGTGGGTGGTTTTTTTTTTTTTGGCAAAAGTAATCTCTGGCTTTCCCAAGCTGAGAGTGATTCCAGTCATTAGAAGAGAAAACTGATATTCTTACTCTAAATAATAAGAAATTGTAAATGTCACTGTTGGTAGCATAGATGTTTACAATGAGTATGTTGCTATAACTTCAATTGAAATTAAAGTGAGACTCATCGCTTAAAAATTCAATTATAAGTCTCCCTGGAAATTTGTTCCAAATTTGTTTACCCTTTAGGTCATGTAGCATCAGGTAACACCACAGTATTGCTTAAAAAAAGGACTGTTTATTTCATCTGTTGCTCTTGCATGTTTCTTTTTGCATTAAACATAAACTTCAGAATATTTTTTGAGGGTTAGGTTTTGATACTATTGAGGGTACATTTAAATAGAATAGTGCTCAAGGAGGTCCAGTCTTCAAATGGTCTCAGTACTTGTACAGCGAAAGCGTGCAAGACTGTATAGGTAGCTCCTCTGTTTATCTGTCTGATTTCTGAGGTAGCACTACTAGACATTCCCAGATATTCTTGCTTGCTAATATTTATTTTGGTCAGGATGAAAATTCTCACTCTCTCTTCAAGGCTGAATAGCGATTAGTGATAATTCAGAAAATCCTCAGATCTGCAGGTCCTGATACTCACGGGGGACTGCAGAAAGCAACATAATGTTGTACAAGTAATTTATGAGATTTTTTAAGCTTGTCACAAGTCCTGGTGCAACTACTGGGTATGCTGACTAGAAGTAGTGCTCTACTGACCCAATTGCTTACAAATAAGGAAGGTTTGAGTACTCGGAGGTACTCAGAGTGTACAACTCTTGAAGCACAAGACTGGTACAGTCTACTGTACTTGGAGCAAGTAGGAAGAAGAGCAGGCATAGCAAAAAACTGCTGTAGAATGAGGCTAGTAAATCGCTTATAAATGACAAAGGAAAAAATGAAGTAGTCAGTATCTCCCTTTTTTCAGGGTTCACAGGTCAGGTCAGCCTACATCTATGCTGGGAAGCAACAATGAAGCATACATTGAACTGCTGATAGAAGAGGGCCAAGTTAGAGACCATTTGTACAGATTACAACAATGTATTTAGACATATATTGTTGGAACCTTAAAGGATGCATCCAAGGGTGCTAATAGGGCTGGATGATGTCACTGCAAAGCCATTCCATCTTTTCTGGAAGGTTATGGAAGTCAGGGGAAATTCCAGATGAGAGGAAGAGGGACTGGAAAATATCATTGCTGTCTACATAGAAGGCAAAAAGGAAGATTCAGGGAACTACAGACTAGCTGACAAGTTAATTAGTTAATAATTGAGCATTTGATTTTGTTTTTCATGTTTTCTTGCATTTTATCTGATAAATGGAAGCAGAAAAAGTGACAATTTTGACTTGTTGGATAGTATAGGATATTTATGAGCAAATATTTTTGTGCAAAAATAGCTGTGGTGGAGCTAGACCAAAGCGTTGTCTCTGCTAGTTGAAGACCTACTGGAACTAAAGAACAGGCAGCAACAAAGAAGAATTTTTCTAGGTGAATTCATAATAGTCAATTGCTACCTATTCCATTAACTTTCATCTTTCATTGTTTTATACGTAATAGCCCAAGGTTGTCGTGGTTTAGACACAGCTGGCAATTAAGCACCACTCAGCTGCTCTGTTACTCCAGTAGGAGAAAGTACAACAGACTTAAAGTTTGAGACAAGGGACAGGGAGGGCTCACTCACCGATTGTGGTCATGGGCAAAAACCAGACTCGACTTGGGGAAACAAAATCAATTTAATTTAAACAACAAAACCGCTACCAAATCACTAACTGAGTCAGAATAAGACAGTAAGAGAAACAACAGCATCTTAAACCTTTTCCCCCACCCCTCCCTTCTTCCTGGGCCCAGCTTTGCTACCACCTACCCCCCAAAACTGGTGCAGGGCTGGGGCAGAGGATGGTGGATTGAGGTCAGTCCCACTTTACTACATGCTGCTTCTGTCCCTGGCTCTTCTTCAGGGGAAACACTCTTCACCTTGTGGCAACATGGTGCCACTCGCATAGGAGACAGTCCTCCATGTACTCTTCCTGCTGATGTGGGGGTCTTCTGCCAGCAGCGGTTCTCCCAGCGATGAACAGCCCCAGCGCTGGTCTTCCTCAGAGTCATGGCCTTTTATAGGATGAACTGCCAGCTCCAGCATGGACCTCTCCACAACTCTCTGCTCTAGCATGGGCTTCTCCACAGACTGCAGACTGACTTTTTCTCCACTAGTGATCTCTGAGGTCTGCAAGGTCTCAGCCTGCCGTCTTGCCATGGGCCAAAGGGAAATGGGTGTACTGGTGCGTCCCCCTAACCTTCTCCTCGCTACTCTGGGTGACTGCATGGTTGTCTCCCACATGGTTACGTCTCCTTCTGTCCTACTCACTCCAAAACAAAAGAGAGCTCCCAAAATAAAGACTGTTGCAAAACAGGTTTCCCCTCTTAAATAGCCTTATTCACAGAGGTGCTGATCGGCAAAGCCTTGGCCAGAGGCGGGGCGAACTGGAGCTTTTTGGAAAGTTTCTTACAGGGGCCGTGACAGCAGCCTCATCCCCCACCACCAAAACCGTGCCAAACACTAACCCAGCAAAAAGGTATTGTCTTTTTTGGAAAGTCCCTGATCTATGGGCCTCAGAAAGGAGCTGTTACACACGAAATATATTTACATTGAAATAATTATGTTAACATAGTTACAATATCCCTTAGAGTGATAAAGTGACATAAATGTTCCTCTCTTCACATAGGTTCAGGAAAAGAAGCTCATAGTAGTCCAATAAGATTTGTGTTTTTATCCTCAGTCAGGTCGTTTACTTCTATTGGGTTTTAAAAATATTTGGTCAAGAAATCCCTGTGATTTTCACATTATCTGAAAGGAAAATATTTGGCTGAAACAGCTCCCCTGAACCAATACCAAACCTGCAAGCAACTTTCTGGTATGAATTTATTCCTTTTGGTATCTATTTGCAGAAAATAAACTGAAGTAGTTCTAAATCATTTTAGCATTCACAGCAGCTTGTATCCTTATGTAGATGACGTAAGAATACAAGAGGTTTTAGTATTTTGTACAGCAAAGTTTTACAGGTTGAGATTAATTGTTCCAAATTTATAATGTAAACATGAAAACGAGCTAATTGATTTAATTTTACCCTTTAGACTAATTTAATTTCCAGTGGTATAGTGTTAATGAAATTTTACTTCTGTGATGCATAATATGTTATATTAGCAACGGAATGAATTTTATAGAGTTCCATTTAGGATCTTACATTTTAATTTCTGGGACATTTCAAATTTGCATTCTGAATGAGAATGAATAGACACTCTGAAATAATGGGATTCTAACAGGCCTATTAAGTACTTTAATATTTTCATGTTGAAATCAGTAGAATAAAGCATAGATTCAAGTACAGAAATGTGTATTAATGCTTAATAAATAGTATACATGGTAATAAATGTTACTGACTGCATAAGAATACCTGAGCAATTATAAACATTTAAGAGACATAAGTGGTTCTTTAAAAATCTATCGATACAGCATTTTTATAGCTAATAAAATAACTTTTTTCTTCAGAGTTTACATGACAGCATCCCTCGGTAAGAGTTAAGCTGATTGGTAATTGGTCAGATACCAAAACAAGACTATATTGTAGAATCTGTAGTTTTCACTCAGAAAGAAAATACCCCACAGTAAATAACATCATACTGACAAAACAGTTTTCCACTTGATTGGTCTTATATTTAATGTATAGTCTGTGACAGTATGTTTATACACGTGCATAAATTGAACAATTCCATAAGTAAAGATTTCAAAGACATTAGCTGCTCTTGTGAGTTATGGACTGCTTAAATGCAATCTTTTGTACTGATTGTTCTCAGTACAACAGCAGTTTTAAAGTCTAACTAAATGCGTGAAGGTCACTTCCCACCCAAACCATTCTATGACTCTGACATGAAAGAGTGCAGAAGAATGAAAGATCCCTTGTTAGTTATCCCTGCTGGCCGAACATGAACCTATTTGACTCCTGTAGTGGCGATGTGTCATAATCTTTCCAGTCTGGTCTGTTGAAAGGACAGCTGAAAGCACTGGAAAAGTAAACACACATTTTCCTCTATCCATCTGTGTGGGCATTCTCAAATTTAAACTTTGATTGTTTGTGGTTGATACTGTCTCTTTTTTCAAAAGAGACAGTATTAAAGTAAAGTACATCACAGAATCAGAGAATAATTCCCGTTGGAATGGAACTAAGGAGGTTTCTAGCACAGCCTCCTGTTCAGGCAGGGTTAGCTGCAGGTTCAGACCATGTTTCCCAGGGTCGTATCCAGTTGGGTATTAAAAAACCTTCAAGGCTGGAGACTGCACAATCACCCTGGGAGAACTACTCCATTGCCTGACTGTACTTGTGTGAAAAAGTTTTTCGTTATGTCCAGTTAGATCTTCTCTTTTTCCAACTTTCAAGAGCATGGCTTCATTTTCTCAGTGTAGTTTCCTTTTTTGTTCAAAGCGGGCTGTTGTTAGGACCCCTTGAAGCCATCTCTCCCTCAGACTCAAAAAGCCCTGGTCCTTCAGCCTCTCCTTGCAGAGTGAATGACTCAGCCTCAATCATCCTGGTATCCTTCCTCTGAACCCCTACCTTTGCTGTAGTAGGGAGTTCAAAATCGGATGAAATGCTCTAGATGTAGACTAGTGGTAAAAAGCAGAGGGTGATTAATCTCCCCTTGACTGCTGCATTTCTTGTAGTTGGCTAGTTGAACATTCCCCCTGAACAGCTAGCTATTTTAGATCATATTCCTGGCACCCTCGCCCTTCCAAGGCCTGGAAAGCTTATGTGTGTGATGTGGAGAACTTCATTCATGATACTTCTAGGACTATGCTGATCTGACATGGAGAAATTAAGACCTTGATGGATCAAAATTTTTTAGCATGTGGTTTACTTTTTGCTTTATTGAATGATTTTTGAGATGCTCGACATTATCCTACCACACAGAGTTCCATGGCAAAAAAGTGCATAAGCCAGATTCTATGGAGGCCAAAGCTGACACAGTAAACACATGACCCTTTGCTCTCTTTTATTTGATCAAGTATCTCCCTACAATAGTATGTGTGATTATTGCTTAAAGATGGCCAGTTTATTCCAGTTGATGACTACATACTAAATCTGCAACTAAACCAGAATTTAAGATAATGCAGTGTCATTACACCTAGTGGTTATAATTTAAACTAAAATTGAGGTATTAATTTATGTTTTGTATGTTTAAAACTGTTTATGCAGCAAGAAAGAGGATATCAGGGCATCCTCTACACGTCCTTAGGATTCCAAAGCACTGAAGTAGTTCCATGACTACAACCAGTACTTAATCAGGAGCACAGTACATTAAGTAGATTTTATTGACTTTAATTATAGATAAACTAATCAGCAGATAATGACAGAATGGAATGTGAATGTGGCCAAACACTAATCTTGAAACATACATACTGAAAATCAATAAAGTTAAAAATTAAACACTTACAGACCAATCATTCAATGATTAAGAAAACATACACAACGTACAATTAATTCACTCACTGAATAATATTCAAAATATGTTAACATGGCTAAATTATTATGTCCTTTACAGTTCCTTGTTGATGACTGTACTGTTTGTATACAAAGACCTTTATAGTGTGTACAAAATGTAATTTAAATTCAGTAAATATTGTACAATTCAAGTACATAGCAACTCCACCCTCCTCCCCCAGAATATGCCAGGCAAAAAAATAAATATCTTTATCATTTCCCTTTGTTGCAGTTAAATAATGCACAATGCTTACACTATTATTTCTAAATTATGAATAGCTAACTTTGTCAACACATGAATGTTGAGTCTGAAACAATTCAGGAGACTGATTATTTTTCTTTTTTTTTCCTTTCTACGCTTCAGGATTTTCCTTTCACTGCAGTGTCACTATAAATGTTTATATGGCATGCAAGGAACTTCTTTCAAGTCTGCAGCTTAGAAGCAGCAGAAAAAGCAATCCAAGTATATTGTGCCATTCAGATATACATCCAAAAATATCCAGGGCATACTGTTTTGTCTCTCATATGCTGGCAGACATCTTGGCTGGTCTTCAGCACCTGCAAAATGCCTTCATTTCGTGATCTCCTTTCTGCAGTGCCTCTGCAAGCTCCTCAGAGCCTGCCTGCTTTAAGCAAGCTCTTGTCCTTTTCTGGAAATAGCAATTTTCTTTCCTTGTGCCATCTGCCATTAGCGTAAAACAGTGGCCTGGAAGACGTCAGCATGTACTTGCAGTGCCTTAAACCATATGGGAGTTACACAGTTCTTAGACGTAGAGTCTGTCCTTCAGAACTGCTCAAGATCTCAGTCAATCAGTCAATCACTCAGCTTCAGATTAAAGGATTCTAAATTTCCATGCCAAATGTCTTCGTTTGCAGTTATTATTTTCCTACATTTCTTTTTCCAGGATCTTTGGCCACATTTTCAATTGTATCTCATCAACTCTGAAAGTTGGAAACCTGGGCTGAAAAATGACTGTTAAATAATGCTTTAACTTTACCATTCAAGCTGTTTCCATAATGGGTATAATTGCAAATGTGTTTTGTAAAAATGATAAAACCACAGAGACAGTGTCACTTGACCTTGCAACTTCTGTTTATTTCTAAACAATTTATGGGTTTTTTTTTCTATTTTGTTTATTTAAAAAGGAAAAAAAAAGATTTTCAGTTAAAAATGTACAGGGAAATGCTACTTAATCCTGCCTGATAAAACTTGGTTTTAAAGAAAGACCTTAAAAATGCAAGGAAAAGAGAAACATAAGACAGAGGAATATTGGCATTCAGGCCTCTTTCTCCCTTTCTCTCTTTCTTTCTCTCTTCCTCTCTCCCAAGTCACTATCTTCTTTCAAAATAACAGAGGATGCAGCAGACGGTTAGAAGAGTTCTGTTCTTTGGCCTGGTTAAACAACAGCAGGAACTTTTAGTTGACAAAAAGAGCAGTAGTTTATTACAGAATATCCTCTGATAGGCTGGTTCAGTTAATAGAGAGAGAACTGGATTTATTTACTATTCTGGAACTTCAAGAGAAAATTTCTTTTAAAGGCATTTGTTAGAAAAGTAGCCATCTGTTCCTGAGCTCACTCCCAGCTTATAAAACAAAGCAGCTTATTTCTTTGGATGTTGAATTTTTTCTATATTTTATAGAATTAATTTCTCAGTGTGTTCCTCTCAGTACATTTGGAAAAATATACCTTTAAAGCAGTATACATTGTTATGGCATTTGATTAATTACATATTAAAGGACATGGGAACCAAAGGCTGATGTTTCTGACTAATATAAAAAATCCTACTCATTAAGAAGGTCCTTGAATAAAAATCCCAGCATCACATAACATTCAACAGCAGAAAGGCTTGCATCCAAATACAAAGTCGACTTTTGACTTTGCAGCTAGACTCTAATTTCATGGAGCCAGAACAATTGCAGTTTTGTCACAAGAGATTTGCATTCACAGAGGATTATACTACAGTTTATGCAGGCTGTGCCATGTGCCACTGGTGCTCCAAAGGTTCCTTATGTTCTGCTTCTGCTCACAACACACAGTTACTGAGGAACTTGAACATTAAGGGCTTTAATGTAGCTGCACATTGTCACCCACTTGTATTTCCTTTGGTAGTCCTGTGACAGTACACACCACATTAAAACACAGTTCCTTTCTTTTTCATGCCTGAGTTGATGCACTGACTCACTCAACTGAGTAATGTCATCAGATCACATTCTCCCAATTGTCAATGCTTGACTCTATGCGGTTTCTGTCTGGTGAAGAAAAACATCTTTCTGAAAGCCTTGATGCTCTGTAGCAGAATAACTTATGACAAAAATACCAAATACTTGTTTTAGCTTTGTCAGGACAGTTGGAGTGAGGATGACACTGATCTCTAAAATTATATATATATATATATATATATATAATTCGGCAGAGAAAGGTTTTGCTGCTGTTGAATGTATTTAATTGCAAGATGCCTTTCCACATCACCAGAAAATTGTGACGGTATTGTTTTGGCAAACTGAATCAATCCAAAATTATATGTGATCGGTGGAAGAAGTTAAAATAGTTCCTTTGGAAATATTGAAAGAACACAGTATAAAGAGCATGAAAGAATATGGAGAAGGAGTTAAAAAATAGAGCTGGATCCTCATTTGGTGGAAATAAAATTACTTCATTGATCTGGATGAGGTCCATCTGGTTACTTCAACAGTGGAACCTGTTTTTGAATGGAGATTGTTGTTTAATTTCCTGGCATCGTACAGAATAATTGCCTAGAGAATCTCAAAGAGTCTCTGTCAAAAACATGAGAACTAGCAAAGAGGGAAAAGTTTGCATATTCTAGATTATCTCCCTGCCAATATAGATTTTGTCTCCATGGTATAGCTTCTAAATCTTTGCCCAGCTCTACTGGACACTGTAATGTATTTCACATGCCATTTGCTTCTGAGACTTGAAAACTATGCCACACACACCAAAAAAAAAAAAAAAAAAAAAAAAAAAAAAAAAAAATTATTTGCATGGGTTCCATCCTAGTACCAAGTACCTATATAGAGAGAACCATTTGTATAACTCTAGCATTTTTTTTCTTTTGCTTTTCTGCTTTTTCAGAAATACTGACAAGTAGTTTTCCTCTCATTTTACTCTCTTCAGACAAAGTCAGTGTTAGGTGTTTTTTTTAAACAGCGGGAAATTTGAACAGAATAGTAAGAGAAGCTCTCCAGGGTGGCAACTCTACTCCTAAGTTGTCCTTTCTAAAGTAAAGGTGCATTTTCTGCCTTATACCTAAACCAAACACATACAGAAAAGGGTTCCCCCCAAAATCCGGTTACAATCACCTCCTCATTACAATTCCTTTTTGCACAGTGAATATGCTTGTGCATAGAGTCACTGTTGCAGGATCTTTGTAATTCTGGATTTAACTCAGGATTTGCCTCTTAATCTTTATTCCCAGGTTAACAGCAAGCTATAATTAATCCTTCATTAATCATTCTTGACATGTATCCAGCTAATTAGTAAAGAAAAATGGTAGAGACTTTTATTATTATAGGTAATTTTTAGACAAGTTATAGCTTTAACTTGTTACCTTTATAAATGTCTCTATTTCATCATTAAAATTTCTATACCAATACCTTTCCTTGAATGGTATGTTGTATATTTCTCCTAGAGACATGAATGGGCACAATCCAACAGACATACGTACCTGAATATTTTAAATACCGTGATCAGCTGTGCCACACTTTCAATTTACACATTATATTCATGTCCGTCGGCACTTTCGAGTTGAGAACATAAGTCTTCATTTAATTTTCCTTTTCAAACAAAATTCTGTTTATTTGTTCCTTCTTCTTCGTTCCTTGCTATTCTTTCGTTCATTGTTCTACTTGTGCTGAATAAGCTCTCCTAAGACACAGTATCAGTTCCACTTTGAAGATGGGCATCTGGAAATTCTATGGGTTACAAGGCAGAAGAAGTAGTTGAAAAGACACGGAGATCTGCGAGACCAGTCACCATCTCCCAAAGTACGTAATACCGTCTGGTCTCCCTCACGCCTGTCAGTATGGCTCAGTGACTGTGAACAAAATTATCAGGTGTACTCTAGGATGCCTTTTGGAGTACTTCCAGAAGGTTGGTTGCACTGCGTGAATAGCTTGGCTCAGAGTCACGTGGGTTCCTTGCTTGTGTCCAGATGGGAGTGTGAATACAACATACTCTAATCCCAGCTATGCCCCTGTTTTGCACAGCTATCTTGATACCCTTCTGCTGGAACAGGAGAATAATCACTTTGCTTGCATTGGTATATTCCTTAGAGCTTAATATATTTGTGCGCTTACAAAACAGTCTGTCTCATGCGGTAATGTAATCTGTCGCCGGTCGGCTGAGGCAAGCCGAGCACGGGGACGAGTCCTTCCCTATCCCCGAACCCCTCTCCTCCGGGAGAGAAAAGGGTTCAAAAGCAGAGATACGGAAGGAAAAAAAAATAAAAGATTTGTGAGACCTCTGAACGTTTGGAAAACTGAAACAAAACTTTATTAAAACTAGAACAATATATATAACATGCAGGGAAAAACCAATGCAAAATCTGAGAGTCTGTGCAGGATGGAAAGGTGAGGGTTTTAAACACGAGAACAAAGACAAAGGGGGACGGGGCCACGTGGAGTCCAGAAAAATGGCACCGGCCACGTGTGCGCTTCCGTGGAGCGAACAAAGAAACCGCGGCTGTTATGAACGCCGGGCTGTAATATGCAGGAAACGCTGTCCCTACCGCTTTCCTCGTTGTGCAGTGACTAGGAGCAGAGAAGCAGGAAACCGTGTCGCTGGCAGGCAGAAAAAATATCAAAGCAGCAGAAAAACCTCCAGGCGAGCCGTCTGTCCCAGGCGGCGTGGCGGGGGCTGCCCCGGCGCACGGTCCACTCCGGCAGCCTGCAAGGTCCCCGGAGCCGAGCTGCGGGGTTTGGAGAAGCCTCTTTCCCGGAACGAAGCTGAAGTCCCGCAGTGACTCCCGCAGAGCGGAGAGTGTCCGGAGCGCCGAGGAGCCGCGAACGAGCTGCGAATGCCCCCCGAAGCAGTCCGGAGAAGCAGCCCCGCAAGTCCCGACTCGCCCCGGAAGTCCTGAGTAGCCGAATGGCCCCGAAGCCCTCCGGAAGGCAGCCAGCAAGTCCACAGTAGCCCCCCGGCCGCCCGAGCCCGCAGCTTCTTAAAGGGGCAGCACCCGCGAGAGAAACTTTCTATCCAATGAGATGGGCGAATCATAACATGGAAGGGAATAATTCAATTAATCAGTTTACACCAAAAGCCTTCAGGCAGGTTTTTTTCTTCAACCTGTCACATTCCACCCCTTTATTCCATACCATGTACGTTATGCGCATCTCATTTACATTGTATTATACAGAAATTAACAGCATGAGACTCTGGTTCAGGGTGTTTCAGCCAGGGTTAACTTCCCCTGTGGTACACAGTGGACTTCACCATCCTCTTGCATTACCCACCAGGTGTGTCCAGGGCCTTGGGCTGAGACAACACCACGGATGGGTCTGTCTGGAGTTGCAGCAGGGGAAACCCAGACAGCTTTTCCCAGCAGATTACTTTCACATACCACAGGAACTCTATCCCCCTCTATGGTATGTAAAAGGTCTGATTGGGCAGGGCCGGCTCGATTGATTGATCCCCTCGTGTTCACTTGCCAGGTGGCTTCTGCCAGATGTTTATCCCAGTTTCTGAAAGTTCCACCACCCAATGCTTTCAGGGTGGTTTTCAGCAAGCCGTTATAGCGTTCTATTTTACCGGAGGCTGGAGCATGGTATGGAATGTGATAAATCCATTCGATACCATGTTCTTTGGCCCAATTGGCCACCAGATTGTTTTTGAAATGAGTCCCATTATCTGACTCAATTCTTCCTGGAGTGCCATGCCGCCACAAAATCTGCCTTTCAAGGCCCAGAATAGTATTACGGGCAGTGGCATGAGGCACGGAATAGGTTTCAAGCCATCCGGTGCTTGCTTCCACCATTGTCAAAACATAGCACTTACCCTGGCGAGTTCGAGGGAGAGTGATGTAATCAATCTGCCAGGCCTCTCCGTACTTATACTTTGACCACCGTCCACTGTACCATAAAGGTTTTAACCTTTTAGCCTGTTTAATTGCAGCACAAATCTTACAGTCATGGATAACCTGGGTAATTGCATCCATGGTTAAATCCACCCCTCGGTCACGAGCCCATCGATAGGTTGCATCTCTTCCCTGGTGACCGGAAGAGTCATGGGCCCACCGAGCAAGGAATAGTTCACCTTTGTGTTCCCAGTCCAGATCTATCTGGAACACTCTGGCTGCTTTGTCAACTTGGTGGTTATTTTTATGCTCCTCAGTGGCTCTGCTTTTTGGGACATGGGCATCTACATGCCTTACCTTTACAGCTAACCTTTTCAGGCGGGCAGCAATATCTTGCCACAGAGTGGCAGCCCAAATAGGCTTACCTTTACGCTGCCAATTATCTTTCTGCCACCTCTCCAGCCAACCCCACAAGGCATTTGCCACCATCCAGGAGTCTGTATACAGGTACAGCCGTGGCCAGTTCTCCCTTTCAGCAATGTCCATGGCCAGCTGGATGGCTTTGACCTCTGCAAATTGACTCGATTCACCTTCTCCTTCCGCTGCTTCTGCAACTTGGCGCATAGGACTCCATACGGCAGCTTTCCACTTCCGTTGGTTTCCTATGAGGCGGCAGGATCCATCAGTGAAGAGAGCATATTTCTTCTCCTGGTCTGAGAGGTCTTTATATGGGGGTGCTTCATCGGTACGAGTGACTATCTCGTTCGGTGGCATCCCAAAATCTTCTCCTGCAGGCCAGTCTGTAATAGCTTCCACAATTCCTGGGCGACCAGAGTTACCTATCCTAGCTCTCTGTACAATCAGGGCAGTCCACTTACTCCAGGTAGCATCTGTGACATGGTGGGTAGATGCTATCTTCCCTTTGAACATCCAGCCTAGGACTGGCAGTCGGGGGACTAGGAGGAGCTGTGCTTCAGTGCCAATTACTTCTGAGGCAGCTCGAACTCCCTCATAGGCAGCCAATATCTCCTGCTCAGTGGGAGTATAATTGGCCTCTGAGCCTTTATATCCACGACTCCAAAATCCTAGGGGACGACCACGGGTTTCTCCTGGTGCCTTCTGCCAAAGGCTCCAGGTAGGACCACAGTCCCCAGCTGAAGTGTACAGAATGTTCTTAATCTCTGGTCCTGTTCGCACAGGTCCCAGGGCCATAGCATGTGCTATTTCCCTTTTGATTAAGTCAAAGGCATGTTGTTGGTCAGAGCCCCATGTGAAATCATTTTTCTTCCTGGTAACAGTATAGAGAGGTTTAACAATCTGACTATACCCAGGAATGTGCATTCTCCAGAAGCCTATGACTCCCAAGAAAGACTGTGTTTCTTTCTTGTTGGTAGGCGGAGACATAGCTGTGATCTTGTTGATCACATCTGTGGGGATGTGGCGGCGTCCATCCTGCCACTTAACCCCCAGGAACTGAATCTCTCGGGCAGGTCCTTTGACCTTACTTCTCTTGATGGAGAAACCAGCATCCACCAAAATGCGGATTATCTTCCTACCTTTCTCATAGACTTCTTCTGCGGTATCACCCCATACGATGATGTCATCGATGTACTGAAGATGTTCAGGAGCACCACCTTTCTCCAGGGTAGCCTGGATCAGTCCATGGCAGATGGTCGGGCTGTGCTTCCACCCCTGGGGCAATCGATTCCAGGTATACTGGATACCCCTCCAGGTGAAAGCAAACTGTGGCCTACACTCTGGTGCTATGGGAATGGAAAAGAAAGCGTTAGCAATGTCTATCGTGGCATACCACTTTGCTGCCTTGGACTCCAGTTCGTACTGAAGCTCCAAGATATCAGGAACAGCAGCACTCATCGGTGGTGTCACTTCGTTCAGCCCACGATAGTCCACTGTCAATCTCCATTC
Organism: Bucorvus abyssinicus; assembly: GCA_009769605.1. Taxonomy (NCBI): domain Eukaryota; kingdom Metazoa; phylum Chordata; class Aves; order Bucerotiformes; family Bucorvidae; genus Bucorvus; species Bucorvus abyssinicus. The sequence continues at coordinate 33,457,547 of CM020026.1, forward strand.
CCCGTTGGTCTTTTGCACAGGCCATATAGGACTGTTGAAAGGTGAGCGAGCTCTGCTGATGACATCTCGTCTCTCCAACTCTCGAATCATTTTCTCTAAGGGGCGCAGAGAGTCTCGGTTGGTGCGGTATTGCCGGCGGTGAACTGTAGAGGATGCAGTAGGCAACTTTTGATCTTCCACCTTCATTCTGCTAACGACAAAAGGGTCATCCGAAAGTTCGACCGATGTGGACAACCGGATAATGCCATCGGCTCCCACGGTTGCTATCCCAAAGGCCCATTTATAACCTTTCGGGTCCTTAAAATACCCTTTCCGGAGGAAGTCTATGCCTAAAATGCATGGAGCATCTGGGCCAGTCACAATTCTGTGAGTTTCCCAGTTATGCCCAGTGAGGCTGACCTCAGCTTCTACCAAGGTAAGCTCTTGTGATCCTCCTGTCACACCCGAGATCATGATAGTCTCAGTTCCTTGATGATCCGATGGTAGCAAGGTACACTGGGCGCCTGTGTCTACCAGGGCCTTGTACCTCTGTGGTTCTAATGTGCCAGGCCATCGAATCCACACAGTCCAGTATACTCTGTTATCCCTTTCCTCCACCTGGCTAGAGGCAGGGCCCCTCTAATGCCTAGGGTGTGGTCCACAGTCAGTGGAAGGGTCTATCCGGCTTGTGGTACCTTGTTCATAGGAGTTGCTCCTTGGGCTGCAGCACTGTTCACCAAAAACTGGAGCGACAACTCTTCGATTGCAGTCGTCATGTTGGTGTGGTCTGCCCTGCAGCTCATGTGCTGGTACCCCGTGGTTAGCGGCAGGTCGTTGTTCCCATCTCCTCGTGTCTTCACGACCTCTCGAGCAGCACTGGCGGTCACATCGTGGCCTGTCCTGTCTGTTGCGCCTTGCTCTGGGAGGACGATTTCTCCTAACAGCTGACACGTGGGTATACACAGGAGAGGAAACGGTTCTTTGCTCTAACCTATTAATAGAGTCCAATATTTTCTCTGTCATTTTGTCTGTCACTTTCTCCACTGCTGCAATGAAGGCAGAGGTATGAGAAAGGCTGTCCTCATACTGGCGAATCCTGTTAGACACCTGTTCTATGGTGAGTGGCCGATTTTCACCCTCTCTTTCCCACAGCATTGTGGCCAATGTATGGGCATATGACTGGGGTGCACTCTGCACAAATTTGCGCAGCAAAGGCTCGTTACTGTGCACCTGGTCCGGGTTGACATTAACATTCCAGTCACCATAGATGACCTCTTTCATAGCCAGCTCTCTCAGGTAGTTAGTACCTTTGCTCAGGACAGTCCATTTAGTAGGGCGGCATTCTATGTCATCTCTGAAAGGGTATCTGCTCTTCACAGCAGTCAGAAGCCGTTTCCAGAGACTGCACTGTTTTGCCTTTTTGCCAATTGCCCTATCAATAGCACCTTCCCGGGCCACATTTCCTAACTGTCTGGCTTCTTTGCTAGTTAAATCGATGTTATCAGCCCCATTGTCCCAGCAGCGAAGCAACCAATTCATTAGTGACTCACCATCATGCCTGCTAAATTCCTTTCTAATGCTTCTCAGGTCCTTCCTGGACTGAGGCTGGGTGTTTACCTCTTGGTCTGATGACTCATCCCGTGATGAGGATCCTTGGGAGGGCTGTGCTGGTGGAGTCGCTGAGGCAGTATTCCCTGAAGGCTTTCCTGGACGCTTTTGAGAGGTGCTTGGTCCTGCATCGTCATCAGAGCTATCTGTTGCATAATTAGTCTTTTTCTGGTGTTTAGCACCAGAGGGCTTATTTTTCTTTTTCACAGGGGCAACCTGTGCTTGTTTGGGTGGAGAGGTGGCATCAGCTGTTTTAGTGGATGTAGTGCCCATGTGATACTTATTCTTGATAATTATCCACCCCTGGACCATGTTACAGATAACTGATAACAAAGTTATCAAATACAGGAAAATAATACCATTTGCCGAATATCCAGTTTCAATTGCCATTGATCCAGTACCAAATGGAGAAGTGTTATTTCCCATCATCCATTTGCTAGACGAATCATAAGCAGCCACTATCATGTACTGTGCAAAATACACTGGGAGCATTATAAACTGACTGAGTACAGACCAAAACACCGAAATTACACACGCCAGGGTGAACACCTTCTTTGCTAAGTGCCCCAGACCAGCAAACCATAAACCAGTACCAATTAGAAACAGGTAATTTGACATCACGGTTGGTGTGCCAGGCACCAGATCATAAAGCATTTTTAAACCGTACTGCTTAAGAGCTTCAAACAAAAGCTCGCTTAGCACCATCCTGGAAAAACCTCGTTTGTTTCAGTTTCCAAACTTTAATAAAAATATGAATTATTAAATTATTCAGAAGTGCCCACCCAGGGACGCCAATTATGTCGCCGGTCGGCTGAGGCAAGCCGAGCACGGGGACGAGTCCTTCCCTATCCCCGAACCCCTCTCCTCCGGGAGAGAAAAGGGTTCAAAAGCAGAGATACGGAAGGAAAAAAAAATAAAAGATTTGTGAGACCTCTGAACGTTTGGAAAACTGAAACAAAACTTTATTAAAACTAGAACAATATATATAACATGCAGGGAAAAACCAATGCAAAATCTGAGAATCTGTGCAGGATGGAAAGGTGAGGGTTTTAAACACGAGAACAAAGACAAAGGGGGACGGGGCCACGTGGAGTCCAGAAAAATGGCACCGGCCACGTGTGCGCTTCCGTGGAGCGAACAAAGAAACCGCGGCTGTTATGAACGCCGGGCTGTAATATGCAGGAAACGCTGTCCCTACCGCTTTCTCGTTGTGCAGTGACTAGGAGCAGAGAAGCAGGAAACCGTGTCGCTGGCAGGCAGAAAAAATATCAAAGCAGCAGAAAAACCTCCAGGCGAGCCGTCTGTCCCAGGCGGCGTGGCGGGGGCTGCCCCGGCGCACGGTCCACTCCGGCAGCCTGCAAGGTCCCCGGAGCCGAGCTGCGGGGTTTGGAGAAGCCTCTTTCCCGGAACGAAGCTGAAGTCCCGCAGTGACTCCCGCAGAGCGGAGAGTGTCCGGAGCGCCGAGGAGCCGCGAACGAGCTGCGAATGCCCCCCGAAGCAGTCCGGAGAAGCAGCCCCGCAAGTCCCGACTCGCCCCGGAAGTCCTGAGTAGCCGAATGGCCCCGAAGCCCTCCGGAAGGCAGCCAGCAAGTCCACAGTAGCCCCCCGGCCGCCCGAGCCCGCAGCTTCTTAAAGGGGCAGCACCCGCGAGAGAAACTTTCTATCCAATGAGATGGGCGAATCATAACATGGAAGGGAATAATTCAATTAATCAGTTTACACCAAAAGCCTTCAGGCAGGTTTTTTTCTTCAACCTGTCACATAATCAAAGTGCTCTTAATGCTCTTCATATCTTTATGGAAGTTGCAAAACAAGAAAATACCTAAAAACTTCCTCTGGGACATCTTGCTACTGATCCCTGAGTTTATACATATTGCTGCTTATCAGCAGCCTTTGTTTGCAGTCCGTTTGGAATCTTCCTTCACATGGCAGTGCTTCCTGAGCTAATGCAAGATTGTGCTTAGAGACTTTTTTGTAAGCCTAAAGGTCTTGACATAGTTTGGCTGCTGTGTCCCCTCAGCTATTACATTTTCATTTGTAACATCAAAAAGCAGTTACATTTCTCTGTCATGATTATTTGTTTTTAAACCTTTACTGCCTTGGTTTTGAGATTTTTTTTTTTCCCCCCAGGTGTTTGCTTATTTTTAACTCACAGTGCTGGTTCTGTTTTATAATAGTGATACAAAATAAACCAGATTATTCAAGATTGCAGCATATCAGCTCCAAGTTGTTGCTTCCCCTTCCTACCCCAAGTCTCCAGCTATCCATTACTCTTCAAAATATAATGGCAGAAGTTTAGTAAGTTTGTTCATTAGCTTCCCTGAACCTCAACAGTTCAGCTAGTACCTATCAGCTAGTACCCATGATTTGCTGATAGCTTTAGTTTCCTTCCCTGTATTACCTGTGGTACCCACTTCTTAACCTGTTAACAGGTACACTTCTGTTGATTTAAGCTAATATTTTTCCTGTGGTCTTTGGCTTTGACAACTTCCCTCTAATATTACTACCAACAGCAATGCTTCCCCATCTTATTTGTTACGTTGTCCTTTTCCTTCTTCCTAAACCTCTGACCTTTCCTGAGTTTTCAAATGGATCGAACATAAATATTTATTTTCTTAATGAGCTTCCTCTCAGTAACTTTAAGTGATCCTGCTTTGCTATCTCTAGTTATGCACTGATGCCCATATTTGCAATCATTGTTTCCCTTTCTTTAGTTTCTAGTTTATGGTACTTCCAATAAAACAAGGCGGTATTTAGCATCAGCTTTGACTCCTGTGTGTTCACTCGGTTTGTCTCATTGCGGTGGTAGAACAATAGTTTCACCCATCCATAGGCAACTATTATATCAATATCAATAGTTTGTGGGAAAATACAGATATATGTGCCTTACATGACAATGTTGAATACCAGTCTATATGTTGGTAACTGAAATTAAGATGATCTCATTATCAGAACAAGAAGTCATGAGGTGTGTTGCTCTGTCTGTGATTTGTGTATTTGATTTTGTCTTTGTGTATTGCCATCACATGCTGTATAGCCTCTGACATAGCCGAGAAGCATTGGAGTGATGAATACCTATGATACACATAATTACATAGGAAAATAATAAAAAATACAGTAAAACCTAGATGAAAAAAAATGCTCTTTCAAAGGCAGGAAATGATTTGACAAAGCTGTAGCTAATCTTAAAAGTCATTAGACCTAAAAAAATAGTTACCTGAGAGAGCTCAGTAAAATCATTAGCAAATTTACTCCTAAAATTTTGAGGACAGTATTTCATTACTGAAGATTTCAGCTTTCATTGCTTGCAGAGATATATTCCATAGAAGTCAATATTTGATCTCAACTAACAGTGAAGACATGGGAAAATTTCTTACCATGATAACATTAAAATTATTCTGCATAATGCTATGGTCATAATCTCCATAATTACTGTAACATATTAAAATGGCCTCATGCTTTTCAGGGAGCAAAATCTAAGATAGGAGCCTGATCTCTGAAAGACAGAGGAAAATATTGCCATAAAGACCAGTTATATACATGATCTGAAGTAGAGATTCTCTGCATTGCTTCCCTGGCTTCTTTTTTTTAGGGGGGTGGGAAGACGATAGATATTTTTTGATAAATATAAACTCTCTGAAGGTCTTCACTAAGGATTGTATTTGTTTGCCTTGCAGTCTCTCCTTGAGCCCCTGAGTGAGCATGGTTGTTCTCTGCCCTATAGAGATCCATTTATTCATCTTGTGCAAGCCGTTTACGGAAGTCATTACTGTAAGCAGGAGAAAAATGCACTGTGTACTGGTTTTAGCTAGATTATATCCAAAGTCGGCATCAGACTCTTTGTCACTTCATCTGCATGAAGAAAAAAGTAGAGACATTCAGTATTAATGGTTTATTGCATAGCAATAAATACTTACCAAGCATGTATTTATTTGCTATTAATACATACATCTAGTCTTGAGCAATCTCTTCAGTTACTTAAACCAGAATATATGTGACTCAGTATTGGCTCTTAGTAAACAAGTCATAACAAGCCACTAAATCCTGGGGTATATCAATTTACTTTATCTCATTTACCTAAATCAGATGATGATAAATCCAAGTTTAGAATTAGAATTGCAAAGAAGATACGGCTATTAGAAAAATCAAAACCCAAAAGTTTCAGAATGACTGAAGATTTGGATAAAAACCTAAAACATACCACATATTTTAACAGGGAAAGTTTGAAATATCATTTTGAAGGCTGTTTATGCTGTATATATCACTGATAAAGCAAATAATCAGTGAATCTTTCAACCTAGGAAGTTACTTAGGGAAACCGAAGGATTTAGGTGGAGGAAAGGAGACAAAGTATTTGTTTTTTCTCTAATCCTTATAGGTTTGTTAGGATTAATATTATAAGCCCCTGGATAAAAACAAAGCTATAGCAGTGGCATCTGATGATCTGGTTTTCATTCATTAAGAGAGTTTCCCTAACTTCAGCTATAAAACAAATTTAGGCATGATGTCTGCTCTGTTGGAATCTAAGCACTCCAGCTCAAAACGTTAATGAAGACCAGCAGATACAAAGCAATGATGTACCTTGATTGCAATCAGAATTGTGAATTAGAAATTGATGTACTGCAGAATAAAAAAGTAGGTATTCAGTAGTAAATCAGATGAGAGGAAGATTATGATGACAGTAATGATTAACTTGATTTTTTCTCCCTGACTCTTACATAATAAATCACTGTATTTTACTGGCCAGATATATTTTCAAATATGTACCTCTTATTTTGCTAAATTTAGGATAGTAAAGAAGCTACCTTTGGTTTTAGCTTTTCTTGGTTTGTTTATGAGTTTGAAATCTTCCTACCTTTGGATAAAGATTAACCAAGAGAAAGAGAAATTGAGGTTATTTGTGAAATGAAAGGAGAAAAGCTTCTGAGTAATTTTGATATTTATAGCTATAAAGTATTACAATGATACAATGGCATTTCCAAACTGCAAAGTATTATTGACTTAGAATGGGAGATACGATTAGGAAGAACTACTGAAAATCATGCATTTCTTCAGAAATCTAAATGCAGATGGCAATATTCCTTTGTGATTGTTGTCACATTTTAAATAACCATTTTAAAAAAAAAAATCTGCCCACTGGGAGAAAGAAAAATGACTGCAGAAGGGCAAACCACTACCATCTGGTCATGCAGGAGGCTTCACATTCTGCAGCTCATGGCATTCGTAGTGGCAGAAGTGACAGTGCACTAACTCTGCAGCCAGTTTAGGACATATATCAAGGCAGCTCTCAATCATTTTTGGTTTAAGCTAATACGCTAGGTGGCCTACAATGGCTAAGGAGCTGGCAGAAAATAATTTCATATGCTACATAATTTCAATGTCATGTCATCTGGAACTGGGTTAATAAATTCCTAAATTGCGATTGCGTGATTAGTTTGGACTTCCAGGCATGTGCTTTCAGTAACAGAATTTGCCCTCCCAGCCTCATGAGTGCATCTAGTCATGAAGACCCACAAACTTTAATAGACGGAGTGTATGATCCTCATATGTGATTGAAATGAAGTCTCTCTACCCTACAAACACATCAGTTGCTGTTCTCCATTATTATTTTATTCTTGTCTATAGAAAAATTAAAAATTTATTTTCCTGTTTATTCTGTGGAATTGCATTAAAGCACATTTTTATCTTTTAAAATACTTGTAAAGATTAACAAAGCATCCAAGGGACCAGCAGACTAATGAGAGGGATTGTGTCTGCAAGTAGCGTTAATATTTAACGTCATCAATTCCTGCTGCAAATTTCAGTTGAGTATGGTTTTCTAATGTCAGTATCTTTAGTATTGGTCTGAAAAGTGGGTACTGAGTGCACACACTGACACAACAGTTGCTCTATTTCTAGGGACAGCTAAACAAAACAATAATTTTCTTTGGCCATCTCCACTGTGGGATGATTACACTGACATAAAAGTTCAGCATAAATTCTTTCAGTCTCTCTTATCGCATTAGTGTTCAGATACTAAAACTCTACTGCTAGGTGAAATTAATTACTGGACAGAAAATATTTGTCATGAGGTCTCATTTTCATATTGTGTAATTATACAGATATGAAATATGATTAGTAGCTATTCAAAACATCTCAAAATAGCCCATACGGGAAATTTCTCCCTTGTAGGAGAAACGTTATGTAGTAAATATGTATATTTTATGTCTAATTTTTATGATCCTATCTTAGTTATACTTGCATTTTGCCAGAATGTACATGTGAAGGCTTTGGATGTGCGAGGCTTATCAATGTCATGAGGATATCAAGTAGCATAAAAGAGGTTGTTTAATAATTAAAAAATTAAAGTACCAATGATATATTAAATTATTAAATTTCTTACCAGCATGATACACCACTTATTGAGATTTACCTGAGAACTTTGTGTGCACTATCTCATAAATAGACTATTATTGAAATGGATCTGTTAGTGTGAGAAAATACAGGCGTTAAATAAAGAAAGCACAGTTCTGTTAACATGACAACACTGACCTGTGTCATACTAAATACAGAAAAGTTACTTTATAAAACCCCTTCTAAAAAAAAAATTACTTTAATTTAGAGGCTATACATTTGTTGAATTATACGGCTAAAACACTCCACTCTATGGAAATCTGAGTTAAAAGTACCAAAGGCTTATTAAAAAAAACTTGATTGGCTAAAGAATTTCAGAGTAACTGAACAACTATTGCATTTTAATTGAAATTAGCTTTAACATACAGGGATAATATTAAAGTAGAAAAAAGTATTTATTTTCAATGTTTCAGTGAAATGAATGATGTCAGAAATTCCAAATGACTTAATTTTGAGTTTTTCGTAGTGAAAGTTTTCATTTCAAAAATAATATTTTCCATTCAAAAGATCATGCTTACCTCAAAATACATGAATTTAGGAGAAATCTTGGGATTTACAGTAGAATCTAAAATAGTTATAATTTCAATTATCAATGACTTCAGTAGAAGATATTTTCACTTCAGAAAAGTAACACTAGTAAGAAGAACCAGCTCTCACTATTTCTTGTTCTCTCAGTTATAAACATTATATTTCTTTCCTCAAGTCATGGAAATTATTTATAGGCTGACAAAAACACTAAGCCTACAATTTCCCTGAATAAAGAATGTAAAATCACAGTGATGATACAATCATGTCATTCTATTCACAATTTTTTTTTTTTTTTTCTCTTCTGCAAATCTCAATATTTACAGACAAGATTTAGTTTCTTGGAAAAAATCCTAGTCATCGACAAATAACCAGGTAAAAAACATTTATACTGCAAATATTATAACTCATAACAAAACTTACTCCATCCTTTTACTCTGAACATAGTCATTATACACAAAAATACTAGTAGAAATATCTGTGTACAAAATTTTTTAAAAGTATTCACCCAGTTTACTTGATTGGGCAATATTTCGTGTGGATGCATTAAATAGAAACAAAGACATGATGTTAACCTTTAATTTATGCTATTTTGAGTAAAATAGTAAACTCCAGGCCTAAATTTCCATTCCAGTAAACCATGTTTTGATTAGTTGCATTTAAACTACTTTGGAAGCCCTATACAACTTTTTTTTTTTCAATTACATAACTAAACCTTAACCAAAAGGGTGCATCAAACAAGTAATGAAGTCATTTTTAAATCCATGATATCCAAGGGATATCCTTGGGTTTCTCCTGTAATCACAGATGTTAGGCAGAGTGAAGAGTTCGGGAGCCTTTGGAAAATATTTTAAGCTATCATGTATGGACCTCAGAGGGACACCCTTTCCTTCTGGTATACTCATTTCTGATAAGAGAGGAAGTGAAACATCCCTTGTATGATTGATTTCCTGACTGATTGTGGATTAATTTTACCCAAGTGCCAGATTCTAAACTAATAGAACTTCTTTAAACCATCCAGCCTTTCCTTAAGTGATTGTCATCTGTTATCATTCATTAAGCCAATCTGGAATCATGATTTCTCTGATGAGTTACTTGGATTGACATATTCACAGCTAAATGACACAGGAGAAATCCACTGCATTGCAGTGATCAAAGGTAGTTATTACCAACTTCAGCAAAAATGAGGTTGGCAGCGGGGTTACTCTTATGTCTGTATCACACACCAGTGCTTGCTGAAGTTAAGGTCATGTTTTTGCAGACAGTGTCTGCTGCTAGAAGTGATAACGCTTGATGTTTACAGTTACTGCCAGGGACTGGTCTGCAGAAAGGCTCTTGCTTGTACTTTCCCCTGTGAAGACCAAGGTCACTGCTAAATCCTGTGTGCCATGTTGGTGGTTCAGAAAGTAAGAGGATGCACCTGCGGGGAGGAGCAGACAGGACAGGTGACCCTGAACTGAGCAACAAGCTGTTCCATTCCATATATGCCATATCTGGCATAAAGCTGAGGGTTCACAAGGGTTACGCCCTCTTCTTCAATGGCGCTGTCCAAGGAGGACTCTGCCTGTTCTGTCTTCATTCCCAATCTGTGCGTTCCTGAATCCAGTTCCAGAACCCAGCTCCTGCATCTGGGTCCTGTCTGCCGCTGAGCCCAGCCTGGGCCTTCCCCAGTGCCTGCCCACAGCATCAGTGGTGACAGTGACGTGATTACCCTCAGGGTGTTGGGTCCGATATTAGTATTGTATATATTTGTATATATTTGTAAAGCTGTTTTAGTTTTCTTTTCCAATCCATAAGTCTCTCTCTGTTATTCCCATTTGAGAAGGGAAAGGGGTTAACACAGAGCATCTGCCATTCGTCTAGTGGCTGGCCCAGCCCCAACCCTTGCCATATTTCAAGATTTCTGGTTTTTCTGTAAGGTAGGAAATACTGTTTCTTCTAGCTCCAGGGAAATCAATTTTGGTATCAATCACCTGTTTTACGCATAAGTTAAGCTAAGCAATAAGTTTTAACTAAGCGTTACAGCTAAGCCTTCATTATCCTTCATCTGACGCATACCTGTTGGAGATCTTGTCACCAGAGGCACACTTGATACAGCAAGTTCTGGAAGCAGATGACTAGAGCTTTACTTTTGCTGTGAGGATGTCTGCCTTTGTTCCTAAAAATATATACCTACAAAAATTTTTCATATTTTGTATATACACTGAAAAAGAAGATGACAAAACAAGAGAGAAAAATATATGTGTTAGCTTAAATGCAGTTATTCATAAAGCTGTAAATATGTTTGTGTTTGAGATCTAAATAGAATTTGCCAAAGGTAAATATATACTACTACATTTCATAAGGTTAAAATGAGAGGGTTTCTGTTTCATGGGAGCATAATTGCACTGAACTTTCTGAGACTTGGTCTTGGCTGTCATATGAAATCTTGTCTGGGGCAGGTATGAGCAATTTTTCTCTCAATAAAACAATATTTCCTTTTACCAACACTTCTACAAAACCACTGTAGATTTCCATAGTCACAAAATGTTTCATGCCAGAATATTGGGTAGTGTAAATCAGCATGAGTTCTATGACAGCGAAGGAACTACACTGATTTATACAAGCTGAGGATCCTGTCCCAGATCTTCAAATGGCAAAATACATTTGCACTACACAGTTACGATATGCATTTCACTTTTATGAAGAAAATGCAGAGAATATTATACACAGATGGTTTTGAACTATATTTTTCACTAGTTGGTTTTGTCAGGTATTCAATTTAAAATTCCAGAACAATTTCTATTCCTCTTTGAGCACAGCCCTGCTAGGCATACATTTGAGTAAATGAATGAACGTTCAGATTTAATTTGATGCAAAACTGTATTTGAATTTCCCAGAAGAAAAATCAGTTCCTATTCTTTTGGTGAGCTACTGAAGTTTTGAAAATCTTTAAATATTGCTGTTCTGGTATGTATACATGCAGTACTGTGGATTGGCAGTTTAAAAAAATGAACACAAACAATGTTATATTAATAACTTTGTTCTTAAAATGTGTATCAACATATTTTGGATTCTTCAAAAATATTGGTAATGAAGAGGTCAGCATTTCAAAGCCTGTCAGTGATTTTGAGAATGTGTACCCATACCTTTTAAAGAAATATGAAGTGAAATTCTCACTCCCTTAAGATTAATCATGCATCTCCAGTAATTACACTTTAATCTGGGATTTACTTTTACACCTTTTTTTCCTGAATTTTGAAGTGTTCAAAGCGAAGCAAAAATACTATCAGTAGTTATTATTCAAAGTTTGGACTGTGTAAGATGTTAATATGAAAGTCATACAACATGTGCACACTGGAACATAACAAAAAATTACAGAAGCTTGCAATGTTTGAAAGTTATTGAATACATAGCTCACCTATTTGGACTGCATTCTGAAAACGTTCTTACTTAACATTAGAGAATTGCTGTCAAAGTGACCTAAAATTGTTTATTATTATGGTTTTTTCAAAAATCTCATTCTTTTAATAAAACTTGTGCAATTCTGTGTGTATGCTCATAGATTCATCTTTTGACATTCATTAATAACTGGAAAGATAGTCATAATTGGTAATAAATAAAAAAAATGTCAAGGACTGGATTTTGCTTTTAACTATTTCTTATTTTTGTATTATTTCATGAAACATTCTTTATTGCCATGAAGACACAGGAGACAGATCAGATGAAAACAGCAGATATTTTGCAATATGGAGAGCAGGGCGTAGTTAAGCACAGCCAGGCTGGCTCAAGCACGAGGTTGACTACATGGTTCAGTAGCGTTCTCTGCTGTGTGACCTGAATTACTGTTCTGAATGACATAATTTTGGTTCCAGCAGCAAGTGGTCCAGCAATGCCAATTTTGCAGGACCCTGCTCACTTTGCTAAAAGACTGAAAGAGGATGCCTCGCTAAGGCAGCTTTACTCCTGCCAGTATTTGTGGTGCCTTCCTTGAAAACTGGCCTGGGTACCAGCTTGTGGCACAACTTTCTGCTCTTTGAAGACACTTTGAGTGCTCTGCAGAGAAAATACATCCAGTCTCAGTTCTTAATTTTGGCTCAATTTTTTTTAAGGAAGGCTTTAATTGAAATATTTATAGATTGTATGGTTGAATCACAGCTGTCTTATCTATCAATCATTTCCTATACTGGCTCTTTCCATCCCTGTCTGCATCAGGCAAATGGAGACAAAGGAATAGATTCTGTGGTTTTATTCTCTTTAAATAGAAAGGTCTTAGTGTTGAAATTAAAAGAATGAATGAAAATAGGTTCTAACTTGAAAATAATAAAAAATTGTCTTGGACCTCAGAGGAATAGGTTTCAAACCAAATATAGAACTGAAATCCTAAAATTGTAAAACGTATGTACCAATCTGTATGTTTGGTACACGTGCATTTGGTATAAGCTTTCTCTCTCTGTGTATATAAATATATTTGCTCAAACTAGTTCTGTAAAATTTTATTTCTGCCCTTAATTCCGGACAAGTCTAATTTTGTCCTAAATTTGATGCAGTTAGTGAAAATAAGGAAGGTGTTACACCCACGTATGTTTTTAGTTTTTCAATCAGATAGGATTGTTTCTATAATAAACTTTATCTTCAGCATTTTTACAGTTAAAAACAAAACCTTAGTGAAACTATCCGTGTCTTAGTCCCTCATATGGTGTAGATATACCCATTAAAACCCTGTTGTTTTTCCACCTTACTTTTTACCACACCCACAAGATACAGTTGAAAAAAGCGCTCAAGTGCATTTGAATGGTGAAAACCTACGAATAATGAAGGTACTTGAAAGATGACTGTTTACATAAAGTTAACACCGTCAATGTGTGTGTGCATGGTCAGGACTGGATCTTCCTAATCTTTACACATGCTGCTGTAGGCTTACAGACTCAGTGCTGCCTGATAAAATAACATAAAAATTCAATGGCCTTCATGACAAAGTTTTATGAACAGGAGAAACAGACACATCTGTGTTTAAAGATGGTCTTAAATAGACTGAAATATTAAGACTACTTAGCATGTTGAGTGTATAAATACTGTGTTGTGAATAATGCTTTGAAGATCACCTACTTTACCTTGTTGGTATACTGTACTTCAAAAGTTTTTTCTGTTTCAGTCATAAATAGCATTCATGGCTTGTAGCATACAGAAATAAACAGGGATTTTATTTATAATAGTTGATTTTACAGGCTATTGTAGAAGCTACTCTTAGAGCTGTGATCGCCAAGGATATGTCAGCATTTCCCTTTCCAAGGGTTTATAACCGCACTGTAAAAATGAGCTTTAGGCTGAATCTTGCCAGATAAAGTCTCAGCTCAGAACCAAATTGTTTTAAAAGAACACACTTCCATAGCTATATTTTCCATTCTGTATTAAAATGGAATGTTTAATTTAATTGCTGTAACAAGCTCCATATTTGATATTTCGTTAACAACAACAGTTGTGGGCTGCTACCTAGAGCTCTGTTCTCAACGTGTCAGTGGAAGCACATTGTAATAAAAGAGAGTGGAAATTTTTTCACAGTTTCCTAAGGATGAGCACAACAGATGCATATTTTTTCCCTGCTCCTGAGCCTGTGAAGACCGAAGAGCCCCAGGTTTCACCCAAAAGACATAGTGTTATATCAGAATACCCATACTGGAAACTCACGGCCAGCTGAGCTGGTCTTCTTAGTCACAGGAGTTACCGTCTCAGCTGATGCATATTGTGATGGAATCTATGCTGCTTCTGAATTTGCGGGGGTTGTAAGGGGTTTTTTATTTGCATCAATCTGGCTTTAGTCATCCCAAGCTTAATGCAAAATATATGGCACTCAAGTAAATCCTTGGCCGCATTCTACACGGATTTTCCCTAAAACAACAGTCATTTTTTCATCTGTACTATCATCTCTTGAAAACAGGCTGGATACAAAGCTAGTGGTCTCCAGAGAAACAAACACTTATCAGGTTACCTAAACAAGGCCTCACTTTTCAATATGTTTTTGAGAACATGGCGATTCCTTGTTTTCAAAGGACAGGAATTAAATGGCTATTAATAATCTGCTATTTATGGATATCTCCACATATGCCTACGAAGTTCTCTCTAGAGAGAGAGAAAACAGACCAAAGTCACTCTTCAGGCACATATTTTTATATCAGCATTATGAAAATCATGTTGCCATTAGAACTGTTGTAGTCTGCACAAAATGGCAGAGCAGCCTAATATGTCAAGGTGAAAGAACTATAAAATGAATCTTATGGTGGAAGGGAAAGCTATTATATTCTATCTTATAAATAGTATGCATTTATACGGTTGTCTAGGTAGGTTATCACGTAATGGACTGATTATACCGTTATGTTGATCTGGAAAAAAGTAAGTGTGCTAATGCAGAGGGATGTTTCTTTCAGTTCTTGTATATAAATGGAAGCAACAAAGGCTTTTCGGAATTGCATGACACATTTACACTTGTCAAGGATATCATACAGATTGCCCATCTAAGCATTAATAGAGTTAATTTTACATGGCATCCTAGGCAGTGTGAGAGTAAATCATTATGAAATACCTGGAAATCCTGGCATAAGTCTAATAGTTCATCATATTTATTCAATGGTACATATTTTAAAAGTCATTCAGACAATGGCTTCTAAAGCATTACTCAAATCTTACATTCTCTGTTAACAGTACAGCTCTTTTCCTACTAGTGGTTGTCATTCGTTCTCCATATGGCCCTGAAGAGCCCATTACACCATCTTTTAGTTAATGTCATTGTCCCATTTCTGTGATGTTGAAAATGAGGCTCAGACAAGGTGGATTTCAATGGACTTGCCATTAAAGTTTGCTAGAAGTAAAAGGGAGAATAGAGCCTTGTGATATGTTGCTCAAAGGCACAGATAAAACATTTTATGTATACAAACAATACACATGTATGTCTGTACAAGGTTTTTCTATGCTAACACTCGCAGTATCGTACACTGGACTACAATGGAAATTACTGTTTGGTAATTTTCCCTGTATTTATTAGAAGCATCATTGTAGGTGTGTACATATTGTAGGTATAGTTTTCAAACCAGGAAAACAGCAACATAATGGAAAAATATAAAACACACTCAAGACTCCACTGTCTGTTTCCCCCATCCACACTGGGACCTCAGCACCCAGAAACAGCTGTGTAGAGCAAAAAACATGCTGCTACATATATGGGGCTGTTAGATGTCCTTTGGTTAAAAGTTAGGTGGAAAGGTTACAGAGTTATGGTTCCCTGTGCTTTGAAAACATTATGACCTTCTCAAAAAAGGATATGATCATCGCAACACACCACAACTCTTGTATGCCAACTTTGGTTATCACCCTTTATTGTGATAAAGGGAATTTGGAATAGTTTCTGTCTCTGATAACGCAATACACCTTCATCACGCAGAACCAGTCTTACCACAAAGAACTCAGTCAGAATTCACTGTCTAACTTTTGATGTGTGGCACTCTTGAAGACTTTCTGCAAAAAATTCCTGAAAGTAATGAAGCATGTGGCAGAGCAAGCCATGTGTTCTGAGATGCACAAGAGCTTGCAAGAGTTCTGGGACAGAGAACACAGAAACCAAGAAAAATCAACATTTTCAATTGCCAGAAAGTTAGTGTTAAATGGTAATGGTATAATATGGCTATGTCATATAATGTATACATTGAAGAATAACTATATTGATATTAATGTTGTGTAGATTAACTTATTGGGAAAAGGCACAAATATTAAAAAAAGCTGAAATGCCACTAAATATTTTCATTTAATGAAGAAATATAATTCCTATGAAAAATTAATTAGTTTATTATCTTTTTTAAGTGCCTTACTTTTGAGTTTATATTTCTTTAGAGATTATATGATGTAAAAATGCAGTAAGAATGTGGTAAAGAGTGTCTGGACTAGCAGCCAACAGCTTCTGTGTTGATGAATTTGATGGATGTATCACAGCTCAGAGAACAGTAATGATGTGAAGCTATGCAAAATGCATACACTCATGAAGCATAGAAGTTAATAATGTTCTTTCTTACATTTAACCATAATAGTTTCATTTTTAAAATTGGTAATATTATGGGAGGATCTATGTATATTACAGCAACATCAAAAATCTGTCATAGTACAGATACATTTTTTTACGTGACTCACACAGGTGAAAAGCAATTGAACTGGATGTCTTGGATCATAAAATATTACATAGTAGGTTGCTGGATGCTACTTCACTGACTGTGCTCTATGAATAGCACAACATCGTTCCTTCTTTGAAGCTGTGAGTAATGAGTGTGATGATGCCAGGTTTATAGTTTAAACAACAGTCTTCATTCTCACAGTCAAGTGGAACTCCTTTATTCTCACTTCATTTGGAAGTTGAATTGTGTATTGTAAAGATAGCGTAACTCACACATGCAAGTCAAAAAGCCTGTGACAGAGATTTTTATTATAGCATTAATGAAGATCACATGGTCATCAGAGAATAGGTGTCTAGTGTAAGCTAATAGTCGAGACTCCATAGTTGAAGAAGAGGAAAAGGATCAGACTTTCTCTATCTGTGTTATCTGTGTTCTATCTGTTAGAGATCCAATGATAGGTGTTCACCCAAGTAGCCTGTGTACAGGTTAAGCTAACAGACACCTTATTTTATATTTCTGAAGCGCTGAATGTTGTGATTTGGCTAAGGTCTAGACTTTACCTGTGTTTTGCCCATTATTTTTTCTTGCAAGGAAGCAGAATGATTCCTGCATTTAATAGTCTTTTACAATTATGCCTTTGGAAAAAATCATACAGGGCTTCATGATTTAGAAGAGAAGCTTCTTCAAGCATGGCTCATAGGTCAGACTGAGGAAGTATGCCTCCTACAACATTATTGCTCATGTGATCGGTGTTGGCTCATCTCAACAAGGACTCTGTATGCTCGGTCACGTACCAAGTAGAATTCCAGCTGGCTGAATGAGTTGTTGAAGGGCAAGTTTGTATTTTGTGGCTGGATACACAGAAGTGCAAAAAGCTCCCTTTATCTGTATTTGTAGTGTCAGCCTGGAAGGGTACATCAAAGGTCTAAGGATATTTTGTATGCAGCACTCTCCTAGAATTTGGAAGCTGAATAAGCAATAGAGAAGCAGCACAAAGGTTAATAATGTGCTGTGAATACGTGAAAGGAAATAGAGAAATAGCAGCTCAGCAGTTGAACTCTACCCTCATGGCCTTTGCAAAAGGTGAAAGGTTTCCTGAGACAGAGTGGTCCCGATAGGCACTGATATTTTCCAGACTGAGTACCAGAATTCCATCTGTTACACAGAAATAAAGAAAACAGTGTGTCCAATTCAGCACCTAAAGTGAGAAATTGGACTGATTTAAACAATTTTGTCATATCTAGTCTCATAACTCTGATATTTCTCTGCATACCTGCATTTGCCTAAAATAGAGACCTCAAGTGGACAGATTGCTCAAGACGAACAAAATTCAGCCATCAAAGGCTTTGTCGTAACCCTGAATTGTCCTTTCATTCCCTAGTATATTCTTATTCTTTGAAATGTAAAAGTTGTGTCACTATATACATTCCCTGTGGAGGCAGAATTAATCTACAGACTCTTTCTGCATCTTTAAAGTGTCAATAAAATCCTGAGGAACAAACTCAAAAATCAAGTTTATTATGACTACCTTAAGACACTTTGCCTTTCACAATAAGAAAACTCAGTGCTTGTATCTGATATTGTTTCTTTTCCTGCAGCTTTGTCTCATCCTGCATTCCTCATTTTACAGAAACTCTAACATGTCATCAGGGAGATGAACCAGTTAAAGCAAAACTACACCGCTATTGATATCCAAAAGACTTGTCTTTTCAGTCATGGACTTTGTAGTTATGTTGGTCCACAAAAGTTATTTTCAAATTCCACAAGTTTATACTAGGAATTCTGAAACTCCTGCAACAAATGTAATTACCTGATGGTATTTCAGCTCATATAAATATAAATTTACATGTTTCTGCCTGAACTGCATTCAACAAACCTTTTGCACAAAAGTAAGTTTAACAACATACCTTTGAAATTTCTGTGTTAAATGAAAATTGAATGCATCATTATTTATTTCACTCCCAATTAACACAAAGCAGACAGATTAGACCAAAGCTTGTCATTTAGTCCAATATATTGTCAACAGCAGTTATAAATACTGAATCTGAAACTTTACTGAAGGTAAGAGATCAGAATCAGAGGAATGATTTGAGGTGCTTTTGAGGAGTCAAAGCTCCTCAAAATGCTCTCCCTGAATCTCTGATCAAGTTTCAGAAGTTCACCAAAGCAGAGGCCACATCTTTGCATTTAGTAGTACTTCCTAGGCTAGTTAATGGAAGAAAAATCTGACCTTTAGCATCGACAGATGACTTGCAGGGGGGAGTTCCTGAGCTTATGTACATGAAATATGAAAAAATACCTATTTCTGATTTTTTGAGGTTGCTAATTGCTGATTTTGCTGTAAGAGACAACGAACAAATTTTACCTATTCACCACACTAATGCTGTTCACATCCCTCCCCTCTGTGTTCCTTCCCGGTGTTGGTTGTCTCCAACACTGAAAATTCCTACATTTCAGTTGCTCTTTGCATGGAGTTCTTTCCCTACTTTGAATCGCTCTGGCTTTTCTCCAAATTTTTCCAGTTTTTTTGAACAGCTCAAGGTGTGAATGCGCAATGGAAGACTGCAGTTTGTTTTTTAATCCTTTCCTAATAATTCCTGGCATCCTATTGCCTTTATTGGCTGCTTCCGAGCAGTTGCCTAATGTTTTCATAGAATGGCCTATTATAACCCGAGGTTTTCATTTCCCAGCAGGTTGTATCGCAGCACTGTATATTTAAAGCCGGGATTGTTTTAACCTGAGAGCATTACTTTGAGTTTATCTATACTGTGTTTCATCTGACATTTGTTATCTAGTCAGTCAGCGTTGTAGGGACTTTCTGCAGTAATCCTCAACTGGCTTTTGTGAATTTTCTCCTGAATCGCTCAGTATCATCATGCACACCTCACTCACCTGTCCAGAGCATATCACACAGCCCAGGCCCTCTCACAGATCATGACCACGGGCAATCTACCCCCAAAATGAAAGTAGAAAATGTTTCCCACTGTCTGTTTTCTGCTTTCATCTGGTTCTTTAGCAGTTGAAGAAACTGCCATGTAAAATCTTTAGATTTTTAATTAACCTGAAACAAAATGTTTTCCTTGACCAAAATGAAGTTAGCTCATTTTGGATTGGAGCAATATTGTATGTTAAAGAGTTTAGCAGAGTCTTTCTAAATGAACATTTACTTTGAGTGTTTCAATATTTTGTACTAGATTTAAATTTCTGCCTCTAACGGCTTTTTAGTAGAACAGGTTTTGCAGGTAAATTTTGGAGAGTTTCTGACATTCTCTAGGATAACTGCATGACAGCACAGTTCGCTATCATATAGACATAAAGCATACACTGGTTTTTTTTTACAGACTGTTGTAGTTCAAACTGCAACAGCCAAGTTTGCTACTTCAAGCAAAACTCTCTCAGACAGACAGACAAACCCACCTAGACACACACAAGTTGTATTAACATTCAGGTATTCACACGTCTCTCTTTCATTCACTATTTGCTTCATTCTTGTTCCAGCATATGCTATTACTCCAATGCAGACTTTGTTTTCTCCTTTCGAGAAACTCCTATAGTACTTAGAATAATATAGCTCCCTCTTATTTTCCAAACTTCCTTAAATAGATCTGGCAATTTTACCAAGAGGCTACTTGATTACTTTGTAGGAAAAGGGGGGGAAAAAAAATCAGTTTTACTAGGATATACAAAAGATAATAGCAGATAATAAACAGGAAAAGGACCATTTGCAGACTACAGGTAGACACCAGGAATAAAATTTTCATCCACTTCAAATGGGAATACAGCAGCAGAACAAGTTCAGGAAATACTCTTAGTTGACCACACATTAAAACTCTTTTAAAGACTTTTGTGATATGGTCTGTCGTCTGTGTTCTATACATTTTCAAAATGGAAGATATTGCAGGTTAAGTATTGGAACTTTAAAGATTTTTGAAAAGGTAAACAAAATTTTAGAAGCTTTAGGGTGGATTGTTACCAGATACCATTTCAGATTTGATACATTTGAATTGAAATATGGATAGGAATTCAAATTATTATTTTGTCATGTCATGAAACATTGAGTATGGGGCGGGGGGGAAGTCTTAATTAGACCTACTTCACAATGTAATGAAAAGATTACCATTGATTTATACAGAAAATGAATCAAGCAACTAGTCAGAGCCTGCATGTATTTCAACTTTATTCTTCAGAGAACCTTAATTTATTCCTAGGATGCATATTAACTTCTTGTTAAAATCATTCCATTGATATCTAACAGAATAACTGGGGGGACAACAGCGTCCTGCAAGGCAGTAGATTTCTGATAATGAATATTTAAACAATACTTTGTTTGATCAAAATTACTGTTAACCTTGTGAGCAATGTAACAGATTTACTGTTCGAAAAGGGTAGAATTATCCATAATTGACATCAAGCTTGTATGAAATCAGAATGGTTTAAAAATCAAAACTTCTGATACTCACTGTATTTTCAAGTGTCTTGGCCTGACTTGCTTAAACTAAACAGGTCCTCAAATTTAAGTGTGTGCTTACTGATCTTTACCAGGGTTATAAATTCAAATGTTCTTACATTTAGGCATATGTCTACTCAATCTGTTGAATAAGCGTGCCTATGGAAATTAAAGGTACAAGGTTAACTTTATGTAATAGTGTGGACTTTAAAAATTCAGTTTATGTTGTTTGTTTATTTCAAATAGCATAATTATGGAGAAAGTTTGACTATTTTGACTTGGAAAATTATTTTAAACTATTTTTTTAAAAGAAATATGAAGTCTCAAAGCTAACAGGACACTGTACACAAGAAAGAAAATTAATAAACAGAAAGCCTGATTACAGATATGAATAAATATGACTGTACACACATCTTTATTCCTGTCTTTGATAAATAACTCATACGAAAGACAAAGGGTGTAAGTGCCTTGGGTGTTTACAAAAGGCTATTTTCTGGATACTTGTGTAGGTAGTATGCACATCCAAAATTCTGCAATTCATATCTACACATTACAGATTTGCCAGCATGCATTTCCTAGCTTCTTATTGTTACCTTGTGGCTTTCAACTTTTACTCACAGCCACAATTTTCTGTTGACCAATCTCACATTTTAAGAGCACGACTGCCTTCCCAGCAATTCATCCATGGGATTGTGTTTATTTGTAGGAACACTTCAATACACGCTTTACAAAGATTCCTTCAGTGAGCTCTATTTATGGGAGATATAGTTAATTTCTGAGCTGATATTCCTCTATTTAATTAATAATAACATTTTATCCGTGGGATAAAGGGATGAATTCACTCAAGAGATGCTGCTATGCTGGCCAGTTCAGTTATAAAATGACATATGTAAACCTCAGTTTTCTTATAGGACTGTGGTAAAGTTATAACCTTTCTAACATGTCTCTGCTTATAATGTATACGTTATATGCAGAAAAGTCATGTGTAGGTTGTGCACACAAAAGACTGTTAACAGGACTGGCAGGAGGTGAAAAAGTAACAATGAACCAAAAGGGCTGAATTAGAAGACTAAATTAAATAATATAATTTTCAAAAGAACTGTGCAAGTGGGGTGATATAAAATACAGAATCAGAGGAAGTTGGTGTCTGTGGTTTGTTCAGGTATTCTTGAGCTCTGGAAGAGGGGATATGAGGACAAATTACTGATGCAGAGCAATACGGTGATTTATGGTCATCATTTAAAATTTTATGTTTGTTTCTAAATCAGTGTCCTTCTGTTTTTGGAGCTTTGATGTTATTGCGCAGTGTATGTGCTAATAATACATCATTGAGAATTGCTAAGAAGTAACACACAGACTTGATTTATTCTTACAGTGAAGCTAGGGAAACTGATGTAATTACCAGTAACATCTGTAGCCTTGTTTGAAGCACAGGTACTGACATTTTCCCCTCCCCGCACCCTGAAAATTGAAATGTTCTCTGAAGCTCTACTTTTCCTCTCCTCAAAATAATTAACAGCCAGCAAAATACTGTGGGCGTAAGGACTTTTTACCAAGGATTTAGAGCATAAAACTACAATAACACATAATAGAGTTTTACAATGTTATACATTTTCATTAAAAAAAAAGGTTATCCAAATAGACAGGAAAATAGTGATGAATGATATGGGACCACTTCCCTTGCCTTTTAAAAAAATCACATATTTGATCGAAGAAGCTCCAACAGTAGCACAAGACCTCTTATAGTCAACATGGGATTATTCTCCTTATACGCTTCCTAAGGTGAAGAAATTCAACGAGGCTGAATCAGTTCCTACATCCCATACTATTTTTCTCTACTTAGGAGAAGTCATGTCACAGTTGCTGAAACTCTGCAACCTGTTTTTCCTGTAGATTTTCTGAAAGTGATTGATATCAGCTCAAGAAATTACTCAGTAAACAATAAATTATTTGGTTTCTTGTCAGCTAGTTCACCAACAATGATGCTAGTTCACTTGTACACATTATGTGGGCATACTCACTTAGATATGCGAAGAGCAGTGTGGTTTCCTTGTGCCAGGTGGACAAATTGGGGATGGGAGTAACCATGCACATGGGAGTAACTGTTACACATCCTTTACTGTTGGTCAAAGGTGCTTTATTGTTGGACAGAAACCTGTGACTTCAAACACATTAGTATGTACTACAGTGAGCTCAAGCCATATAACTTCTCAAAAAATAGGGAGTTCTGGGAAAAAAAGTGTCCTGCACGGCCCTTTTTTTCCTCAACTCCCCTTGCTGTTTGGAAGGGTTGGAAGGAAATAAAATGGGTACCATCCTTTGACTATAACAAGAATGCCTGCCCAAGTTCACATGGTACAGGCAATATCATGACCACAGGCTGTGCACAGCCAAATCCCTGTTCCATGCTGCCTTCTTATATAAATGTCCTCTTTATTTCAACATACACATGCAAATTGCACATAGGAAGGAAATTACTCTCTGGATGATGGTTGCACCTTGAATAGCAGTCAGCAGAAACTCTGTTTCCCTGAGTTTTTGTTGTAGTTTAATAGTTTCAGCTTCTAGTTTACATAGCCTAATTTAGATCTATATCATGTCTCGACAGAGTAAAAATTTGTTCATATTTTCTACTAATAGTTTTCATTATTTTCTCTATGACAGAATTTAACAACATCTTCATTTAAATGCTAATTTTTTTCCAGTTAACTGCAGGAATAACATGCTTGAAGACAAATATAACATTTCAAGTTCTGCTATGAAAAATAATAGCAAAATTTGTGCAATCATCCAAATGAGTCAGTAACTTCCTAAGAAACAGGAGAAACTTATTAAAAAGGAGTACACAGTGAGAAACACCACTGCTGGCATATTGCAGAAACATCACTGCTGACTTACTGTAGGCAGAATAAAGCTTTTCTTGTTTGTTTGTTTAACGGTAGTGGATCAAATGAAACAGGTAACAGAGTATAAACACATCAACCTGGTGTCTTCACAACAGATCTGTTTTGTTTTCTCAAATTCAGATGCAAATGTTTTTGTTCAGTTACTAGCTCACACTTATTCACATGACCTAATGTTGATGAACCATGATCCTTCTCTTGTTTTTCTGTGGTTATATTTACACAATATTTAGAAAGAGATGCTTATTCAACATTGTCCTCAAAGCAGCTGCTTTTTGTGGCTAGGCATGTCTCCCAGTTATGATCAAACCAGTAAAATAATGCTTGAAGCACTATTCATTGGAACCCTGAATAAACTTCCTGGCCAAGACCTCCTTTCCAGCATGCACTTTGGATTTGAGAGGACAAAAGTTCTAAGAGCACAAAAAATTTGAAAGACCAAAGAAGAAAACAGCAGCTACAGTGTTAGTTACAGAAATGACATTCATCTGTAATTTGCCTCCATTCCCACACTTTTCCTGGGAAAGATTCTTCAGAGATGCTGGAGGACCTGTTTGCAGACAACCATTTGCCTGCTGTCTGTTTCTCCTGAAGACATGTGGGCCAAAGCACGTGGTCCCCAGACAGATGCATCTTCAGTGGGATGCATTCAAATTCAATGGTAGAAAAGCAAATTGTGGGAATTGTGACGTAGAAAGAAACAGTGGTTTTGTCATACATGCCTGATGTGCACACATCTTACTGTTTGGCAACAAGGTAAGCAAAAGAGGTGGAAGACAGGTTATAGCTAAAAAAGTACTAAGTGCATGTTCACTGGCTTGAAACCAGTCTAGAGAACATAAATCTCTACAGTAGAATCTAGATATGTAATGGACCCATACAGGTTTTCTTACTGGTGAAATGCAAAACCTTATCTACCCTCCGGACCCATCCAGGTCCTCATAAATATTTGGTTAATCGTCTAAAAGCTAGAAAATGACTGACAAAAACCAAAACGTACCAAACAAAAAAACATACCTGGAAGGACGGAATAGAAACCTGTAGGATAAAGAACTGAGTATGGATGGCTGGAGAACAAAACGAGTCAAACAGAGAGGGCCTAGCTTGCAATCCAGAAAGAAATAAGCGCTGAAACCAACCAATAATGGATACGTATAAGAGGTTTATAGTGAATAGAATTATTTAGGAGGAAACAAAGGCTTGCATATGTGATCCCTGATAGCAGAAGAGACAGGGAAAGCTCTGGATTACAAATAGCATAAGAGGGGTTTTAAAAAGTGCTAATTAGTGTCGGTTTGATTACATTCTGTAGGTCAGGAGGTGGTTTTCTGATTAAGTCACTGAACAGAAGCTGAGAAGAGCCTGCGTTCAGTTCCCAGCTCTTCCACTGCCACATTAGCTAACCAAAGGCTAGTCATTTAATCCATCTGCATTTCTGTGGAATTATCTTTTTTATTCTCCACGTCTGTATGCACTTCAGTTGTTAGGTAAGCAGATCAGCTATTGCCTATTTTGAGCTACACTTTCATCTGCAAACTAGATTCTATGTAGTCCTGTCAAATCTGGGGCAAATTAAGATCATCGTCCTGTCTGAATTTTCTGCTTTGGGCCCATTTCTAGAAATATTTGGATTTATATGGACAGAAGAAACAATTGAGAATATTAGGAAATTAGAAACTAATTTGTTCATGAACTAAGACAAGACGAAATGCTGTGAAATGCTATACTGAAACAGTTATACTACATTTAAATCCACATTCTTTAAGAAAACAGTCAGCAATATTATAGGAGCAATATTTTTGCCATAAAATATCAAAAATATTTTAAAATAAATTTGTGTTATTGGTGTGTTCATTACTGTCCCAGGGCCTTAATCTTTCATTATCATAGTTAAAATAAAATCAAGATTTGTCCCAGGTCCCCTGCATATTTGTCCAAGGTGGCAGCTGTGGAGATTGCTTTGTGTTAGACAGCGCTGATAGTGTTGTAAACTTGAATGAGGATTTTGAAAATGTATAGTACAGTTTGTCAGATTTTTCAAGTGGTGGTTTCTTTTCTAACAGCATATATAGGTGCTAGTCACTTCGCCTTTGCCAAAATGGAAACCATGAAGTCTGTGAAGCTGTAGCCACATTTTTGTCCCTTACTTTATTATGTATATTTGTACTTGAACCAGGCTATCTTATTGGAAAGTAAAGGGAAATTCTGTCTTAAAAAAGGGATGCAGAATTGCCAAAATGAATGTGTCAATACTTTTCAAAGGCTCATCTATCTTTCAGTAGTCAGTTCTGTGTTGAAAGATCCTGGAAATCCTTAAAGGGAGTTGAGACAGGTTCTTTTCACTTACTTTAGCTGCTGAAAATGTAAAAAATGAAATGAACTGAAATAGGAGCGAGAGAAATTTCAGGTGCTGAACAGGATGTAGGCATGTTGAAATCCAAGAAATAAAATTAAAAAGAGAAACTACCAAGAGGAAGTTAGGGAATTTTAAACCGATCGCTACAGCCATTAAATTCTCATGACAAAATATTACTTCTCCCATTTTGATACGAAGTAACCATTTTTAATCCAAACTTGGACAACGTCAAATCAGCACAGCAGGAAATTTAACTCTTCTTCAGTAAACTCCCAAAATATTTCAGGATGCAATCAGGATAGCTGGATGATCTCCCCTAGTGGGAACGCTCTTCACACTGTACCTGCTTTCTGTAAAGCCATGCAGGCAGGCAAATGCATCTGGAAGTTTCAGTTAATTAGACAACGGTTCCTTGATGCAGGATGAAGATTAATCCAATACCTGATATGTAGAGCTTTGGAAGTATGTAAGTGGTTGCTATTTTTGGCATGTTTAAACAAAAAAACCCCACTTCTATTTCTATAAGTATGTAGTTGCTGCATTGTGCTGGTCAGCTGTTACTTTCAAGCAGCTGAGTTGTGATTTACGTGCTATACCTACAGCAGTCATACGGGCAGAGTACATCTAGTAAAGGTCACCATAGTTTACAGAGGTCATTGTTCCTTCGTTTAGGACAAAAAGTATACGCCATTTGGTATTTTATAATTCCCTGTGTTTGTTGGGGACATATTCTTGGAATGTATGTTTAAGTACGGTCTAATTGCCTGGGATCAGACTCCTTTTCAAAACTCATATTCCCTAACAATGATCAGTCATCAGATAAAGTATAAAACTGAAATGAAAATTTGATTCCTTTATTTAGAATGCAAATGCACTAGCCTGCGCGACTGTAGACCAGTTTTTAACCATGGTATTAGGGGTGAAAAATATGGGGTTTTTTTTCCACTGTCTGAAAATCCAGGGAAGGGAACCTGTGAAG
Source organism: Bucorvus abyssinicus (assembly GCA_009769605.1). Classification (NCBI taxonomy): domain Eukaryota; kingdom Metazoa; phylum Chordata; class Aves; order Bucerotiformes; family Bucorvidae; genus Bucorvus; species Bucorvus abyssinicus. The sequence goes on from CM020026.1 coordinate 33,484,872, forward strand.
AGCTATCCAAACTCATTCACAGTGAGGAACAGGCGAGAGTTATTGTGTAGCTTTACTATATTATTCATAGGATTTTGGTATCTGTATTATTTTGGATACCCATTTCCCAGGTATACTCAGAACACAGAAAACTTTGGCGTTCTGCGAGTATTCCAGTGAACCTTTGATTGTTTTCATGGGAATGTCCTGGTTAGGATTGCAAGCTAGTACTATAGCAAGGAGAAAGAAACAGCTCTCTTGGCAGCTGGCAGCATCAGTGGGAGAGGAAAACAAGTACTTCCAGTGAACAAATTCACAGAGGTCTGAGAAATAACTGCAGAGCAACATTCTGATAGTGCATTGCGTTATTTGCCTTATGGTGCAACTTCAATACGTGCTTACACTCCCTCCTGAGTTTTGTGACAAAGTTGTGAGACAGCATCGCAATGCAGTGTTAGGGCATCAGTTTGCAATTATGTTCTTGCTTTTCAGCTCCATTAGATAAAGTATTTTTCATGTCTCTCTCACAGAGGATCACTGGCCTATAATATGTACATTCCAGCAGAAGTTTTTGTGAGGGTAGATGAGAAATCAAAAGCCAGAATTGTAAGCAATGTCCTCTCTGAATTACAAGGAAAATCTTAGAAGAGATTTTGAATCCATGCATCAAATAAGGAGCTCCAAATGCAATTGACCATTCAATAAAGAATGGTTCTCTTGCATAGCAGAATAATTTCATAGTGATCTAGTCAATACAAATCTGATAATGGAAAAATGAAGCCATGAGTTCTGAATTACCAACAATGTGAATATGTGGCAATATTGAGTACTAGTAGATACATTATATCTCTGCATAATTAACCTGAAGCTAATTTGAATGTATACTTTTTATATATAATAAACAGCAGTCTCTACTTCTTAATTTCCATGTAAGTATCACTAATAAATTGGAAGACTAATTAATCAAAAATTGCTGCCATATTATTACCTAATTTACCAAGCAAATGGTGTTTGAACTCTTCTGTGGCTATGTCAGATTATACCATATAAGTTATGTACTGATGTGTATTTTGACTTACAGAATACTTTACTGTAGATTGGAACCCTACAAATCCATGTGTGCTGCCGATAATATAGCCCTAGAAAAAATGACACTTTTCTTATCTAGAATACTTATTCTCTTTCACGCAAGATGAAATTCTACACATACAAAAATCCAATATATTGCTTGTAAAATTGTGTTGGGTTACATATAACATTGTAGTTTCGTCAAATTGTTACCGAAATCGAGAATAAACTCCTTAACACCAATTTAGCATTAAGAAGCAGGCATTTCTTTATCCACAGCATTGGATGCACAGAGGATAATCCTGCCTATCATGCATGCCATATGCTGCCTCAATCAAAGCTTATATCACCCGATTACATACATTTTCATTATTTTTCCCAGAATAGTCATACATATTCATTCTATTTCTTGGAATTGATTAATATTTGTGCATAGTCATTACACATGTGGCCTGGGCTTGGAGGGGCTTTCATGGTGGTATTTTGGAGATCTCTAGCAGTGTTGAAGAGGTGTCTCTTGATGTCCTGTCCACGAACTGTGGATTCCTTTTCCCATATATGTTTGTGACTTGGCTTCGTAAGTTTGCCACAGTTTGTTGGGATTTATGCTGGATTCAGCCACCCTTTATGCTGTTCAGTTCCTTCTTATCTTTACTGTGTCGTCTCCCCCTTAGGCGCCGTCTCCTCCTTAGGCCATTCAGTTCCTCCATATCTCTATGGTACAGGCTAGTATTTTCAAGGTAACATAACATAATTTAAAAACAAATTTTAAAATAAGAACTTCTAACTGAGAAGCTGGCCAAAGGAATGGGCGAAGTATAATAATCGGTTTAAATATCAAGGTTCAGATGTAGATTTTGAACATCCCAGTAGGAAGGGGATGGAAAATTGATGCTTGGTTCAGGCTAAGGAATATTTTAGAAGTTTATTTATAAAATATATTCATTGCAATTTGCCATGGTTTAAGTCCAACCAGCTGGCAACAAAGCAACCACACAGCCACTCATTCACACCTATCCTCCTCTGGTGGGATGGGGAGGAGAAAATACAACAAAAGGCTTAAGGATCAAGATAAAGGACAGTGAAGGAGAGCACAGTTGCCAGTTATGGTCATGGGCAAAACCAGACTTGATTCGGGGAAAAAAAATCGATTTAATTTAAACAAAACCACCACCAATTCACCAACTGAATCAGAGTAGGACAGTGATAAATATAACGGGATCTTAAATACATCTTTCCCTCACCCCTTCCTTCTTCCCAGGCCCAGCTCTGCTACCTCCTTCCCCCAAGAGGCACATGGGGGTAGGGAATGGGAGTTGCAGTCAGTCCATCCTATGTTGTCCCTGCCGTTCCTTCCTCCTCAGAGGGAAAACTTCTCACAGTCCTCCCTTGCAGCAACATGGCATCCCTCCCATGGAAGACAGTCCTCCATGAACTTTTCCCACCAGCGTGTATGCCAACTGCAATCCTCCCAGCGATGGACTGCTCCTGGGTGGTCTTCCCTCAGAGTCATGGACTCCTTCAGGATCAGTCCCATGCTCTGATGTGGAGTCCTCCATGGGCTGCAGACGGGATTCTGCCCCACTGTTGATCTCTAAGGGCTTCAGGGGCTCAGCCTGGCCAAAGAGAAATGACTACTAGAGCGTGCCTCCCTCTCTCCTTTCTTACTGACCCTGGTGTCCTTATGGTTGTCTCTCCCTAGTCCCTCTCCTCTCCCAAACAAAAGAACTCCCCAAACAAAAGAACTTGCCTAACAGTTTTTTCCACTCTTAAATATGTTATCAAAGAGGCATTGAGTGGCTTGGCCTTGGCTCAGACTTCTTGAAGTTTCTTGCAGAAACCAGTAGCCCCCTCCACTGCTACCAAAACCCTTCCAGACAGAAACTCAACATACAACTCTTGAATAATATACCATATCTCTAAACAGTGAGAAAACAATGATCAATAAAATATGCAAGGTACTCTGCACTGAGTTACATAGTTACTGTTATATGCAGTTTATTACCATTGTGTATAGACATAGTTGTAAAACAAAATTACATCATTAGAAAGCAGAAAGTTTTTTAACCAGGATACACAGCTTTTATTGTCATATTTAGAGACTTACTCAAGTAAGACTCTCTTTATCATTAATAATATTTGAGGGGGAATAGTCATCAATCAGCAAGTCTGAATGATCTTATGTTGGAAGTATTTCCACAGGAATTGAGGCCCTTCCAGCACCGCTGTAGGTATTTCCATAATCCCACAGTTCAGAGGTGCTAAGTATAGCAATCAGATTTCATCTCGACTTGCCCATGATTTAATGGCCTTATTCTTATGTAAGCCGTAAAGTTTAATGGTGGTGTTTGTGTTTAAGGACAGAAACATATACTTTTCTGGACCAAGACCATTAACACCATCACTGAAACATCTGAACAGCATAAGTGAGGCAATAAGTAGAAGAACACTTCGCTGAGGCAACAGTTTGTATTACCATTCCCAAGGACAAGGAAGGAGAAGACTGAAGATCAGATTTCTGCCACTTTCACAAAGAGGCATGATGCTTTGCTCCACAAGTAGTTCCAACTGAATCATGGGGGAGCATGCTGTAGCTCATTATTATTAAACAAAATATCATAGTTTGGCTTGAAACACCTTTCAGAAAAATCACCCAGGAAGTTTGTGTCACATCCTAAACCGTCATTATTTGACTCTTAGCCAGTGCTTTAAGTACACACCCATCTGAACTGCCTTAGTTTCCAATCTCCTGTTCCAGAAGGTTACTACTTTTTTCCCTTCCCTCCTGGGGTGTGAGTTTCAATAATTACATCAAGAATCTGTACGCACATGTTTAAGGGGAGGGGTGGGAGGAAGGGGAAGAAAAAAAAAAAAGATGAATTACTGTGTAATAAAGGCTTGGGCTTTTGAAATTAAAAGTTCCTCAGCCTGCTAGCAAACTTCTGAATTGACTTACTTTTTATTCATAAAGTGTGTATTTTTAAGCTGGTAGTTGTAAAATGGGCAGGTGAAATCAGGTGTCATAGCAGATGGAATAGATTTTGAAGAGTCAAATGCAGACAACATCATCTAATTCTCTGACATTATTAGTGCTGTCATGAAATTGATAGACACGTATATTTTTCATAAATAATGATGAGTTTAATTAAGCTTTCACTATATTGTTTGGTGGGGCATTGACAGAGTAATTAAGAAGAGTTCTTTATTTATAGCTGCTGACCAGCATTTAGTATCTGCAAATTCTTTCTTTTATTGTAAGCAGAATTGTAGAATAGGATGGTTTGTGACTTAATGAGTGGTCCTAATGCCAGGATCATACTGGAGTATCTGAATCGCAAGAGGTTACTTCATCCATTCCTCACTCACAGTAAATGTGCTAGCTAGAAGGGAGGCAGCTGGCTACTCATCTATACTGTCAGTTACTGAATATAGCCAATTACAAAACCCACCCACCCCAATGACGTATTGCAGGTTGGCAACTTGATTAAATCCACTTAACAATGAAGCCATAAAAAAGAACTGAAAACTTTTCTTCTCGGTGTCTGAGTCTTAGTTATCAGGATAATTAGAGCTAAGCAAGGATCTAGCTATGCTACTGACTCAGCTGCTCCAATATTCAAAAATTTTCACACTTTCATCACAAAAGATCCTAAAATTTATTTACCGTACATAAGAAATCAGTTTAATACTCAGTAAAACACAGGAAAGTATGGACTTTTAGTTTGTAGTATGATCAACTAGGAAATTAGGACTGAGGGTAAGGAGTAGCAGTTCAATTTCAATTTTGCAGGATAATTGGCAGGCAGACCACAGCTATCTGAATCAGAATTTAACTGTGATAGGAACACATCTACAGCCCAAGCAAGGTTCTTGACAAACTCTGTATAGTTCTGCATGGAAAGTGCAAAGGTCTGCTTGTGTTTTCTTGATTCCAGATTATCTGGCACTGCTTTGATTGGGGCAGCTCAGTATGGTTCTTCGAATGGAAAGTGGTGTAATGGAGTAGCATGCTGCCAGCTAACAGCTCATGCTTTCCTGTGCCTTTTCTTCTACAATGACACTTGGCAGAGTTCAGTTGCAATGGCTGTTAAGAGCACGACCCTCATTGCTTCCTCCAGCAATGTGAAACTTGCCACGCCAAGAAGAGTATATCTCCTGTGTATCTCTCACTGTATATCTCTCCAGATTTGGACAGATCTGTGTCTGGTAGTACACCAGCTGCAAAAGGAACAGAGCGTATCAGAAGGCTAGAGACTCGCTTTCTCTCTGAGAGTAACAAGACTTTTTAACCACTTTTTATTTTATGGATAGTCTTACAATCCTTCTTCAATCCTGTTTCCCAAAAGAAATTAAATACTAAAGAAGAACAGAGGAGCAGAAGCAAACCTGCATTCTTTTAGGTTTCTGAACTATTTTGTTCAGATAAAACATCTGCTTAAGTGCCTGCTTTTTATATCATTATGCTCAAATACTTTTCTGAACATTATCCATCATGAGAAAGAATTCTGAACTTGGTAGCACACCACGGGTGTTCTCACTTGTGCCAAATGTACTGTGCTACTGAAGGCAGTCATTACGGCTAATGGAAAAGGTGGTTTATGTCTGTAGCAAAACAATATTATTTTTATTTGGTCACACTGACACATCTGTTGTATGCCTTTATTGTAACAGCAGAAGCATTATTTTATATTGAATTTTCAATTTTGCTCTTTTATCTTGTTTCTCTTCTGTATTGTTCATTGTTCCTTCTTGTTTGAGGAAAACCTCTTTTGCATTTAGTCAGGAGGGTGTGCTAGCAAGCTGTCTTTCAACTGGCAGAATCAAATACTACTATACGCCATAAAATGACAATCAATTTTCATCTCAGAAGACAGAAGCATGTTTATTTCCTCTCCTATCCAGAGAATCAAAGGGATAACTATTATATTGTTTATATGGAAAAAATATTTTCTTTCTTTAACAAAGAATTGTATGTTGTCTCAGAGACCTTTGTTTTTTAGAAGGCAGAAGTGATACCATTCTGTAATCTTAAACTTGTGAAATTGCAGTTGCAATATCATAATTATCAACTAGTCAGTCACATGATTTCCTCTCCTGTCCTTATGGCAGATGTCGTTGGGCCTTCAAAATAAAGACTATTCCATATTAGTAGGACTTTTGTTTGGTTTAAGTGTTTCAGGCCCATAGAGAAAAATGTTCACTGTGGGCTCAATGAAGGACGCTGGAAAATTAGGAATCTACTGTATTTTCTTGATCCTTCCCTTCCCACATGCATTTTCCCTTGAAATCTTTCTGATGCCACACTTTAGATTTTTCTACATTTAACTGATATGCTTATCAGTAATTATTTTTACATTCTTTCAGATTCCATATATAAGCACAGAAACAAAGTGTGGGCCAAGATGAGTCAATTTTGCACATCAGGAGAGTTACTAAGTGATTTTTTTGTAGGAATGAAAATCTAAGAGTCTGAAGATTGTGTTCAGTTACTTTCAGTGATATACCATAGTAAGTGCTTTTATCTGGTAAGAATTCTCTGGCTGAACATCAAGAAGTACGTCAATGTAGGGTACAGATTATCAGTTCTGTCTTTTGTTTAAGCCAGGCAACAATGTTTTGAACCACAGAGCAAAAGAACTGGTTGTAGGTTGATTTTTTTAAAAAAAATTTCATAATTATCACTGTTTGCTGCTTTTACAAATTAAATTACAGTCTACGATCATATGTAAGCTAGTTTAACATTGTATATACAACCATAGCATTTGTAAATCCCTGTGAGGACCTAAACTCCTCTTACAGAAATCCAAAATATTAATTGAAATCATAATTGTTTTCTCTTCATCACCACCCTGTATTTATGCATAGAATGCAAACATATGAGATAAATAGCACGAGTGGGAGTAACCATGTAGTCCCATATTTCCTCTTCAGTCAAGCCAACACATATTTTTTCAGTTCTGCTTTCCTCCACTAGCTCCAGTACACTTGTATGCGGGAAACCCATTCTCACTTCCAGACGTCAAAACAGGAAAAGCAAATGAAGGAATAGAACAGAGTATAGTGAAGGCTAGCACTTAGTTACCAGTAAGCATCATTTCCATGTGTTCCTCATGCCAGCAAGGGTGTATGTGAGTGTAAGAGAACGCATATTGGCAAAAATCGCCACATGCTCCATAGTTTTGAAATCAGGTCACCTAAATACATTTGCTACTGTTTTGAGGTCTGTCTACTGTCTAATACAAATGAGATATTAAGAAATAATTCGTACTCATTGCTGCAGCATTCACTGTGGACATTGATTTCCTCATAATCAGCCACAAGTAACTGTGCCACTGTTGTCCTTTAAAAATTAAATCAGCACTTCACATTTTTAAAGTGATGTGTAACAATGGCTCTTAAGTTCAAGCATGAAATAATGCTGTCATTTTAGCCATGTCCTTCATTTTCCTTCATTGGGTGATGTTTTCCTGCGGCAAATTAAAAGCTGCTTGACAGTCTTTTAAATACGTTTACCTATTCTGAGGGGAAATGTTATCTGAACTGGTCTGAAGCTGATGTTGTTTTTAAAGTCTGAAACACTTCTTTCCAGACCAAGGAAGACACAAATACATATAAAAAGGTAAAAGAAAAACTTCCAGGAAATACAGCAGTCTGTTGCTTATTCCTATGCAGACCTCACCCCTGGAGGAAATCAGCCTGGTACAGAGTATCTTTAGCTACTCTGAGACCTGTTATATGTATATGAAGATCAGGCTGCTTAAGGCATTGCTTTTGGCTTCTTTCTAGGTCTGAGACTCACGAGAACGGTGTGAAGGGTGTAGTACCGGGTTAAGCTGAGTCCTAATTAGATGGACTGGAAAACGATGAAATGATGGCAGGAAGGGTACATGGAAGTAAGAGATGGAACAATAGTCTCAAGTATTTTTTTAAATTAAGCATGAAGCTAGTGGAGAAGGAAAGTTTCCTTCTCTCTCTTCTGCTTGGCTCACAATTCCATTCCTAATCAGAAGCTGAAATGACTGAGGATCCTGAGTAGTAGTGGTATCATGCCTGACACAGGCTGTTTAATATGACTGCAAGGATAATTGGTGACAGCAGTTTGCAGGTGACATCTCACATCTATATTTTCTTTTCTCTTTTTTTCATTTTCTGCAGTAAATTAATGCCTGGATGTAAATATTAGCAGTCATGAATGTTCAATTAGAAATTACATTGCTCAAATTATCATCATCAAAATAAAATAAAAAAAAAAAATCCAGATGTAACTTTTAACATTTTCATGCTAGTTAGTGATTTTAGCAGAACCTTAAAAAAAAAAAAAACAAACCCTGTCACGTTTAACATAAAGAAACCATCTTCAGCAGTGCTCCTATGTGATTTGCATAAACATATTTTATTCAGTAAATAGACCTAGCCTTGTTTATTGACTTTCTGCAGAACAACAGCTCAAAAATATTAGAAAGAAAAGGTTTAGCACAGTAAACCACATAGAGTCTAGTGAGGGATATGTGAGAAGTGTAAAAGGGGTACATATGAAATTCTCAAAGATCTCCCTTTAAAAAACAAATGAAAACTCAACAAAACAGCTGGAATACAACCGTGACATTATACACCTGTTTAGGACTGAACATGAAGAAATGGAGATCTGTTTTAAATTATTAAGGAACTAAAATAATAAGCAGGATGAAATTCTATTTCAGTTCCCAGGAAAGAAGGGCTTTACACTTATATAAAGAATTGTTCTCTCCAGCCTACTAAATGATGGAGAGTTTTGCAGAAATGTCTATAAGATGAAGCATAAAATAAATGACTGGAGAGTTGGAAATTAATTTCCTATAAATACTTTTTTTTTTCTTTCTGCCCTTATGAATTTAACACAGACAAAGGTTTTTATTATTGCCAAGTGGTTACTACTTTATTTTGAGGTACTTGAAGCACAGAGTTTCTTTAAAAATTAACAACTTTAAGAATCAGTACTTTTCATTTGATGACTATGGACTTTCTCCTGTGAGAACTAGCATTTGATTATAATTGCAGCTCATATGTTAAGTGTGACTTTGCAGTTTATGTCAGTATCTGATAGGCCCAAAAATAATGACCTTTCAATTCATCACACAATGTAAAGTAGAACCAAAATCTGGTGTGTTGCCTTAAATCAGCACTGGCCCTGTTTTAAGAAACACCAGTAATTCTCTTTTCTAAGTATAGAATGGCATTGGTTAAAAGAAGCACTGTCAATCTTATTTCCAATTAGCTTAAGCCCTATAAACATTCGCTGAAGGCTCTGCTAAATCTGCTTAAATTCAGAGACTGTTCCCCATTTGCCAGCTGGTAGTTCCTGTCTGGAGATTTAGCAACAGATATCTGTGGGATGGGAAAAAGCTGATTAGAGATGAGTAACGAAGAGAGACCAAATCCCCATTATCCAGGTCTGAAAGCAGAGTCTAACAAATAATCCCATGTGATATCTGATAGTGCCCCATTAGGCGAAGAGCAGAAAGCAATAGGTCCAGTTTCATAGAAGGACGGTGTACAACTGTCTATGTCCTACTTGCTTTGAGCTTCCTGTCTATTCAGTGACTTTTTACAGTAGATAAAACCTCCTTATACTTCACCAAACTGATAAATAAATATTTAGTTTGTTGAGTTATATCAAAGAATGACAGTCTGGATTTTCATAAAATGGTTGTGTTTAGTGAGTTTCACAAACAGTAATAAAAAAGTAGTTACCCTCCAGAAATGGGGAAGGAGAGTTTAAGCAATATGATCACACTGGAAAAAAAAGTATGAAAAGAAAAGGTGAATCCTTATATTTCCTTTCATATTCACCACACTGTCTGTGAAAGAAATCACTGAGGCAGGTGCCAGCCTCTCTTTTTCTGTATTTGAGAATAAATTAAAAACCATATTGAAGTCAATAGGACTTCACTACCTATGGTGGGCCTGCGTCAGAACTATTCTGGTTTTGCTATAACAAATTCCTTTACTCATTCTCTCAGGCAGAAAAACTCTCCTAGATGACAAAAAGAATCAACCGTCCTTTGAGATCAGTCTCCTTTTTGACATGTGCCACACTGGGAAGCTGAGGATTCAAACTTACTCCATTCATCATGTCTTGGTAAGTGTTTAGACGTCTCTGCTCAGGATGTATTTTCAAAATATCAATGCCACATTTATTTTGCTATTTCAAAAACCTATGAGTGTCTTCCATATAACTGCATCTTCAAAGCAAAATCAGTCTATAGCTGAGTAAAAAAACCCATAAGTTTTTCTCGTTCTGAGCATGACATACTGAAAGAAGAGGCTCACTGTTGTACTGTAGTGGATTTCATATTCCTAATAGAAATAACAAAATGAAATATCATCTTGTTTTCTGATTCTCCTGTCTAGACACATTTTATATAGCGGGCAATTCTGAATTATGAGACTAGAGTTCCACTGAGGTGTTCTGCTGACATCATAAGACATACAACTGAAGCACAAGTGGTTTATGTTGTCATTAGGATCTCAAGATAGAATTGTATAAAACTACATAATTCACAGTGTGCCTGTTTGTTTTATGTAATAATACACAATCTGAGTTCCTGATTCAGTTCCTTCTTATTCCCATTGAGGCCATCTGTCCCTTTCCCCTAGATAGCTTTCTGACAGCACAACTGAAGAAGCAGTTTGTTATAAAATAAAAAGTATTTTTGTAATTGGCAGATTTCTTTATTGAAAGAAAAGAACGAGCATTTACTGAGAGGGAACTGAAGAAGTGGATATGTCAGTGGAGATAAAAAGTGAATTAGTGATTGCAACACTGTTCATCCAAACTGGATCCACACAGGGTCTACTAAAGCAGGAAAACATATCAGCTGGGAAGGACTAAGCATCTAGATGAAAGTATAGATCAAGCTGAACTGCTGGTCTAAAGAGTATTCCTTTTAAGAGATTTGAATTATTTGAAAGGAAAAGGTAAGGTATTTTCTTATTCAACAAACAATGGATCTGGAACGAAACAATCCAAATTTGGAGTTTACCAATATAAGCTCTTCTTTAGGTTTGAAATATTTTAAATGGCAATCCATGCTTTTATGAATTTGTGAGATGTCATTAGAGAGAACCCTTCTTCCAACGTGTCCTCAAACCTTCTTGACCCAAATTTATCTATGATAGGAGCTTTAGTGATAGGTTAATGCTAAGAGAAGATGCTGTTTGGAGCTTATGTGAGACTGAATGTTTGGAGAATTTTAAATACTGGCTAGTTTTTTTTTTTTTTTTCCTCTCCATGTGTAAAATCCAATTGCCACAACTCCATGGCAGTAGGTAGCAAAGCAGTGTAACTTTTCCGAGTCTCCAAGATATGTTCCTTATGCATTTTTGAGCAAGGAAGATAAAACATCTGAAAATATAATGCAATCAAGAGATATGCTGGTGTGAGCTCACGCAGATGTTAAGACAGGCTACTTAAATGGCTTAGGAATAGCCAGTGAAAATTTAATTACTGTGTGTGGCCTCCTTCCATTACTCTTAAAAAGTTGGATGAATAATGCATTGCAAATCTCCTGTGATCTCACCCTGACAAAAGATACTTTTCATTAAAAACCAAATAACAGTGGCTTCATAGAGGCTGCCTTAGTAGATGAGACAATATTTAGAAAGTAACTAGGGATTTTATGCTTTCAGACACATCAGACGTGATAAGAACCCTTTAGAATTCCTCCTGTGGAAGGAAGGATATCAGCAAAGAGCTAACAGAATAATTTACAACTCTGAAATGATACTCTTGTTTGTTTAAATCTGTTTTCCTTTTGAAACAGAACTTTTACTGATACTATAGATTCTTCTGTAGTTAAAGTATTGTGCTTAGATTGTTGTGAAACTCATAGCTTCCACCCTCAGCAGTGATATGACACAAAGAAAAGATCAGCAGAAAAAAAGGGAAAAGTCTTTTTCATGAAATGGCACCAGAGGATCTTTCTTCAGGGAATGTTTAAGATCGATGTGTTTACTTCTGATACACTCACATGTCTGATAACAGTAAGCAGATTAAGTATATACAGAAGACCTTTTATGCCTGCTTCTTTTGAGTGAAGGGTATTGTGTTTGTAAATCAAAGTCTAAACCCTGGCAAAGGGAGCAGTATTTTAACATAACTGTTACTTGACCATTACTTCATTTCAGCTTCAGGAACAGACAGATGAGGACATGCTTCCCAATAACAAATCAGTCACAGCTCCTAAGAAATACTTTTAAAAAATTATTTCTTAAATTTTCAAAATGAAGGTTATTTTTACAACCCAGAATGTGTATTTATAAAAAGCAGTCCCATCTTCTCCAAGTTTTATAAAAGTGTGAACTGAAATTTTAGCTAAATTAAGCCTTCAGTCTTAAATTTATAAAATTTATAGAGTTATGGTAAAATAAATCCAATGTGATTTTTTTTTTTTAAACAGACAGAATAATGCATCTAACTTTCTATCTAGTAGTATTGCAGATAAAAAGAGTAGACACAGTTTTAGGTGTTGCATGCATTAAGACAAACTCCTCAAGAACTTTGAGCAGAGAGAAGATATTATAATTGGATATATTTCTTTGACTTTTTGTTACAGTTGTGGCTTTTTTTTTTTTTTTTTTTTTTTTTGGTGATTATTCAGTTCTTTTGGGTTATGTTGTTTTTCTCCTAAAATTGTGAAGATCTGCTCAGATTGGAGTTCTGGAAAAAACACCTGCACTAGATTACTGATGTGACTCCAACGAAAGTCACTGAAGTGTCTGGTTGCAATATGCATTCTCCAGTCCCAAAATAAGAAAAAAATACTTTCAGTTTTTGACTAATGTTGCTGGACCAAATATGAGGCTGTAGGGAGAGGAGATTAAAGAAGTCTGGGGATCTAGCAGGGTAGTGTAGTGAACTAAAACCAAAAAGAGCAGAAATAGAGAGGGCAGAGGAGAAAAGTTGCAATTTTTGAGGAGGAGACCAATGTCACAGCTCCTGGATAGGGAGACTGGTGCCTGAAAAGAAGGAACTGATTGTGCAAACTAAGACTGGGTGACACACTCTAGTGAGAAACTAGTTCTGACTAGGAAAATATCTGGAACAAGGAATAAATGCAGCTGCAAGCTAGAAGCAGCCTGGATGTAGGCAACAAATTGGAGTAGAAGAGTTTGGACCAGGGAGACCCAAGACTTTCTGTCCAAAATATATCTGAGCTTTAAGCACAAGACTGAAATAGGAAAACTGAGGCCTTAAAAGTAAAATATATAACGATGAAGACCAGGTCTAGGAAAATTGATGGTACTTCAATGGAGAAATGTTGGACTGAATAGAGCATAAAATACCAGACAGAAAGATTTAGGCCCTGTAAATCACATTTCTTTTTAAAAACTAAGATGGAATCCAGTCTTAACATTTAATCTGTAAATCCAGTGGCCAATGTCTCAGGACTACAAATACAGGTGTATGTTGGTAAGCCTAGTGAAGCTAGAAAGTCTGGTGCCAGACATGTCCTGCATGCATTTGTATACAAATGAGCAATCTGAAATGAACAAGGCTGTAGTCAGTAATTTAACTGTGGGATAAGAAAATATATGGAAGTCATCCTCCAGACAGAAAAACTCAGGCTTATTCATTTCAAAGTTAGTTCTGAGTTTCATGAAGGTATTTTCCCAACAGCTGCTTTACACCAGCTTCCCAAAATATTCTTGTCTATGAAAGTTCTGATTACTAGAAAGAGATGGATGTACTGTCCCCAGTGTGGGGCAGTAATAGATCACTAGGGACCAAAAAAAGGTCAAAAAATGAGAAGACGACAGGAGTATTTTCATTCATTTTGGTTGTAGACATGGGATTTATGCAGTTATAATATCAGCAGCCAAGCTCTTTCCTGTACAAATTGTCCTGAATTTTACATGCAAGTTCTAAAAGCCTCTGCTCAGCATTTCCTTTCAAGTCTAATTCACAGAACTGTCATTTATAAATTTACAGTCCAAACTGCAAATTATTTTGTACTATGTGGAATGGATTGTTATCTCATTCTAAATAGACTGGAATGGAAAGTTGCATCCTACATCAACTTGTACAAGAGAAATGAAATAGTGTTTTTTCTCATTATATCACTCAGTTTAGTATGAAATGGATTTTTTAAACGAGATTAAATTGGGGACGCAAACCAATTTTTGGTGACTGTTTACAACTCTAACCTTAACAATGCTAACTGTGTTAAGTGGCAGTGATTACTATAGTTCTGACAATTGCACAAGATATCCCAAGGAGAAACAGTAACCAGGATGAAATATTGATTTAATGTGTGTAATGACAACCAAAAAAGAAAAAAGTAGCAGTTCTATTAAATCAGATTCTAAAAATCAGTTTTACCTCACTCCCTGATCTAAGGAGGGCTAAGTTCCACTGAAATAACATAAACAATTGCTGTAACTTAATTACAACAACCAACTTTTATGTTTTGTTAAGCACTCATAGAAACCTTCTAAAAGGAGAAGACAAGTATTTGTTGCTGAGGCAATAAGTAGAGAGGATGGCTGTATCCTTAGCAACAGTGTCACTAGATAAACACTTACAGAGCCGAGACCTGAAACACATCTTCAGATAATCTGACACTTGGGCTTAAACCTGCTGGAGTGAATTTGTACTCCATTACACTTAACTACATTTCTCTTTGATACAATGGTGTCACCTATCTGTACAGTAGGTAGCGAATAGATTGGATAAGGGCAGGAGAAGCTAAACTCCCAAGTTTTCAGCAGGTACTACACAAGCACATCGCGTAAAGTCAGGGATGCCTGAACAGCTTATGATGGTACACATACACGGATCAGCTGTAATTCTGAGGTGAAACCATGCTGCAATTGTGACCCATCCCAACTAAATCAGTTTGAGCTTACACGTTTTGTGTTTTTTAACACCTACAGTTATCCCATGATTACGAAGTTCAAGTTTACAACAAATGAAAAAGAAAAGATGAAGAGGGAATCCTCCCTTCTGCACACACAATTATTAAATAATACTGTGAGATCATTTGTATGAAAACGGAAAGAAGTAGGAACTATTTCTTTTGAGGTAACGTGCTTCTGGACACAGAGGTTTGTAGGGAGCCTTATTGGATACCAGATACGTCTTAGAAAACAAATACGGTAGGAAATAAGGATCAAGAAAAAGAGAAGGTAGCTTTAAAAAATATTCAACCAATACGATTATACTGAAAAACAAGGACTTACATCTACAGAAAACTAGAAAATGTAAACCAACCTATTAATACATATTTTCTGCCTCGAGCCTTTTATACTTTTTTCCTCCAAACATAGATCGGGTGTTTAAATCTGAGTTTGAGAAATATAACTTCAGTGCAGTAACAGTAGTATGATCACAAAATGAAAGAAATAACCATATTTCTTAGTATTTTTCTTAGTATTTTTTCTATATTATGACTGGACACTTAAAAAAACCCTTGTGGTGCTTTCATTTTTCTCCTATGTATTTTTATTTTTTCTCCATCCTATATTTGTATATGTTCCCTACGTTTTAGATGTTTAGATGTTTCTCAGTTTGATTGTATTAAATTAGCATAATTTGGGAATTAAACTCTCAGAATCTTCCTGTACTGTGAATATGTTAATATAGAACTTAGATGGTATAACTCTGTGCATGACGAAGTATGTGAATAAGTAGATTAATTAAAAAGTCATTTTTCCTTGGAGAAGTCTCAAAAAGGAAGAGAATGAAGTTCAGAAAGCACATCCACCACAATTCCCATCTCCTAGCCCCGTTCCTCACTTCAGGAAAATGTCAAGGAAGCCTTATTATACAGTGGAATTGGAAAATGATTCAGATCATCAGTGTATTTCTATACAGTTTAAACTATACATCTCAATAAAACAGTTCTGAAACCTAAGATTAGTTTACCCCAGGAGAGACCCTGCTGCAAAAGCCTTAATGAGTAGCTGTGGGTATAAGAAACATTACTAATCACACTTTGATACCAAATAAGTAGTGTAAATTATGCAGTTTGAAGTGAAAAAAATCTTTTGTATAGTAGGAGTATGATGAAGTTATGGACCGCTTCATAAGAAAGTTCTTGTAAATATATATCTGACTATGTTTAACTACAGGATACTTTTAGAGGAGTGTTCCCTCCCAAGCAGACAAGGGATAGAATCTCTGAATGAAGTCTTGACCAAACTCGGATCAAAAGAGGGAAAAACGAAAGTTAGCTTCACAATGAGGGTGATAAAAATGAATTTGAACTAGGCAGTACAAAACTACCTCCTGATGATGGCAGGTAGTATTCCCTCAGAAGACAGTAGCCCTGGAACCTTTTCATTTTAATCTTCAAATCCAGGGAACCGGAGCAAGAAGAAAGAGCATAAAGAAAAAAAAAAATATTGATTGCTCCACAGCTGACACACCCAGAATTGGGGGCTGAAGAGAGCTGGTAGAGTACATCAGCTTTCGAGATCAGCTTTCAAGTGGACTTAGACACCTTACTGCTTCAAATGCTTTAAAATGTAGCGAAGGTGAGAGCAAACAGTTTGTGAGTATTGCCATTCTGTTCTGCTAGGGGGAGCGATATGCCTGCTCCCATCACTCAGCAGGACATTGGCGTGGTAGTTTGGATAATGCTTTATAAAATTGCTATGTGTGTGAGTTATTATTTTTACTGTCAGTGTCATGCAGTCATAACGTACAGCTGTAAATGAGGACTGAAGTGAGTGTTCTGGCTACTATGTATTGGAGAGAAACAGAGAATTCCCCCAGGCTGGAGTAAGATTTTTAAAGTATCCATTCTGCAAATTCATGGATGGGAAGAAGATTAATGAGCAAATATTAAATAAGTAAACTCTTGGAGAATTTGACTCTATGGTCCCTGATGAAACAGTTTACAAGATAAGTTGTCTATTTTCATGTATTAATACCTTAATCTCCTTGTTTCCCTGTGGTAAATGCAAGTTTAAAACTTGCTTTTCACTATGGCAAGTTTTAGATTACCTCGAAATGAGATCGACCCTCAGGCACCAGTGCCTGAAAATACCGTCCCTACTCAATGCAGTTTTGTTGAGCAGATACTTGCTCAGATTCACTCCTCGGTATGCAACAACATTTCTGTTGCTAAGCCTGCAAAGAACTGTGCTTGTTAAATGACATTTACAACTACTTGAATTTAACAGATTTTGATATATATATGGCTACGTTTGCTCAGAAACAGAAGTAGGAAGCTTCTGAAATTTTAAAACTTTAATACATAGAAAAACCTCAAGCACAGACAAAAACTTCTAAAATATTTAAAAACTTAAAAAATGAAAGTTTAAAAATCACAAATACATTGATTTAATGACAAACAAGAGCGCTGGTGGTCTGGAATTTAGCCTTTAATTACATCCATATCAATTAAGTTCCTACATCTAGAAGCATCCAAGCCATACATTCCAATGTTACAAGATATATTTTGATTTGAGAACCTTTGTAACACTTAGAACTGACTTCATGCACACACCCTGGTATTTTACCAGCCTTTGTATTGGCACTGAGTACTGCTAGGCAGTAAAGTGGAGTGGAATTTTTCACTTTGGCTCCAATGTTTGGAAAGGCACTGAGTGCTCATAACTCCAGATGAAGTGAAAGGAACATGTAGATCTTTAACACCCATAAAATTCAGCACAGAGCAGCACTTACAATAGCTGATGGCTGTGAGGATGGAAAGGAACCGAACTGTCGTTCTGACCCTGTGATTGCAAGTAGGTTTAGAGCCAGAGGTGAGTAGGAAACATGGTTTCCCTGTTCTGTATCACTGATATTTCAAAACATTTTCCTCTTTCCATCAGGCTAAATGTTTAGATTGCATGGGGATATAATGTTTTTAAAAGACAGAATGAGGCAGATCTTGTTCAAAACTCCTTGTACATTCAGTGGAGGTGTGGGAACAAGCGTCCTGCTGCCTGTGCCTGACAGGATCACAGCAGAAACCAGAACACATTCTCTCCTCTCCTACAAAAATGTTCTCATATAGAGGATGAGAAAAAAAACCCAAGGAAGTCTTGACCCAGATGTATTATCTCTCTCTTTTCCAGATTTGCATCTTGAATTTCTGAAAGGTTTTCCTGAATAGAAGTTGTCTTCAGAAATAGAGTCCCCTCTCAAAAATAGTATCAGAACTTTCAGGTCATTTTGAATCCCTATTGGCCTTAATACATCAGTTATACAGTGTTCATGTAAGACTTTGCCATTTAATAATTATTTAAAAGAAGAGAACATAACATTTCAGACACTTGTGAGTTTCTCTCTTTTTTGCTGTCCTGTGTGCAACTAACTCCTGAAAGGAAAGGATAGAGTTCTGGGGATTCTCTGACAATAAATTATATTTACTATCATTTCTGTGTTGACCATGACACTGAATCAGCAAAATGGAACTGGATTCAATTAAACTGACCTATTTTATCTATTTTTTTTACTGAACTTTAGTTATTTAAATAACACCTACGCTTTTTTTTTATTCAGCGAAGAAGCATAAAGAAGTTTTAGAAGTAACACTATTTTTAAAAGGCCAGCAGTGATAACCTTACTAGATCTGAGCATGTCATCACTCACCCTACAAGATGATCCTCATATATCTAGATAATTCTTTTAGCTGTTTCGGTTTCTTGATCTCCCCATGAGCATACCTGAGAAATCCTTGACTCCATTCCAAAATAAACCTCAATCACAGTACACTTTCACAAGAAAGTCTTTTCTTAGTAACACTTTTGATGACTATGTCAAGAGGCATTTCCCCCCTCCTCCCTTTAAGTTGACATTGATCCAAATAGCCAAGATTCGCAGGTGTTGAGCTTTAGCTGTGAAGCATTTGATCTGCCCACCCACAAAGAATTCCCCTGGAAACATACAGCTATTGCAGCAGTTCTCCAGCTTGCTATTGGGTTTAACAGCCACTCGTGGTCACTTGATGATCACAAAGCCAGAAGGGAATCCTGAGGCATGTCTAGATTACCTTATAGCACCTATTGTAAATTAAATAGTCCCCCTTTTTACTCCATTCAATCCCTTCATACTCCTTGCTCTGTTATAACATGAATAAAGCTAGTTTGAACTAGTTTGTATTTCAAATAGAGTTTTAAAGATATCTGCACTGAATCAAGTAGAATAATTTATGAAAATGTTTGAAATAGGGTGTAGCGCAAAAATCTTATGTTTGTTAATTCACACAGAGGAACAGCATTACAAAAATTGTAGTTTAACAGGCAATCTCTGCCGCACAGTTGCGTACCTTTGCAAGTGTCAGCCTACACCTGAGTCTGTGAGCAGCAGGGCACAGAAATAGGTTGGAATTAGTAATTGTGACCTTCAGTCACAAAACCAATAGGTATGTGATGTTACTCCCACAATTATCAGTGCAGGCACGTAACACTTGGTTGGTTCAGGCAGGTGGCAAAAAAAAGACCTTTACCTTAGCCTTAATCTTTTCATTTCTCATCATTGCTTCTCTCAATTCGCACAGACTCCAACTTCTCATTCCCTAGTGGTTTCTTCTTCAATTAAGACCTTTGCTTCGTTTTAACTTAGTAGTGACTAAATGAGAACGGTGACTCCTCTGTGACTCCTGTGTTCTCACTTAAAGAGCTGCAACTTAACCTAGATGTTATTCTCTTACCTGTGAGAAATTACTGCCTGTCCTCCTTCTGAGACTGCGAAGCAGACTGAGCTTCAGGTCTGGAGGGGAACAAGGGTTGTTCAGTCATCATTCAAACTTCAGAGGTTTCCCTGCTTTCTGCAGGAATCCCAGAAGCCAGTTGCACAGAAAATGCAGACAGGATCTGCAAGAATACCTACACCATTTTTGATATTTTGCCAAATGAACTCGTGCACGCCATTTTCAATTTTCTATGTCATGTTCATAATACTGGATATTTACATATTTCAACAGCTTATTACATCTTATAGGTCAAAATAGTATGTATCTAATGGAATTCCATTTCAAGCTGAAAAGACCCATGTAACCCTTTCTCCTCTTAAATATTGAAGTACAGCTTTTCCTTCTCCACAATATTATCTGAGAAATCTGTCAAAAAACTGTAAATTAAGAGATTCAATAAATCACCATTAAGCAATCAGAAGTAACACACAACACTATTCATGTTTCAAACCTAAACCAGGAAAAGTATCTTCCTCCTCAGTAAGGTCGATGTAATGTTTCAACATCTCTTTGAAATGCTTAATGAACTGGTAGAATTTATCTTTCATAACCAAACATTTAGAAAGTATCTCTCTCAAGTGTTAATATTCTGTTACAGTAAGCTAGTTGTATAAAATATGTTTAAAAATATCTGAATGATGGAAGGAGCTTATATATATGCATTTGTCAGTGTAATGTAGAGTGCATAGGTTTAGCTTTTAAGAATTAACCTCGCATATGGAAAGCTGATCTGTACACACTCAAGTTCAATTTTTTTATCACTGTCCAGTGATTGGAGTAGGAATCATTTCAGTCATTTTTGAGAGAATCTTTTCCTCTTCTCCCTTTTCCTCCGTATAGGCAGACTACAGGATACTTAATATTAACAAATGAAAAAGCTAGATGGTTACCTAAAAGATCAGATAGATTCACTGGGTGCATGGAGAATGAAAGCCATTTTGTATGCTTTCTAAAGTCTTACTTATTTCTCATCCGTTTCTCAACTAGAAATTCCTTTTTACTGTCTATAGTGTCACGATGAGAAAATTGCAGTGAAAACATCACTGCTATACTAAAAGAAAGTCCCCAAACCTGAAAAATAAACTTCTTTTCATTTTGTATGAGGCTTGTTTAACCTTTCTAACCAGTCTGGTGGACATATCAGGAAAAATGTTTTTTGTGGAAAGATTCACACATTAGATGAGCTAAGACATCTCACATTCTGGTTCCTTCATACCTCAAAGAAGTCATCCTGCAAGACAAACCCCACATTGATATTCATAGTATTTTAAAGGTCAAAAACAAGCAGGAAAAAAAGTTAAAAAACATTCAGAACTTGTTTACGTGTGAGAGAGAAACCAGAATTAGGATGGCAGCACCATTTTTTTATGTTTACAGGTCACCCTTTTTAATTTGGTGTGCTGTATACCATCAAAATCAGAGAGTTTCCGAGGTTAATAGTCTATCTGTCACGTTGCATTCAAGAATCTTTTAAAATATGGTTTGTGTTAATAAATGAAGTCTGAAATGATTACTTTCTCACTATATCCAATGTTTGTTTTATTCAGGAGCAAAATTGGAACATTTCATGAATAGCAAGTGGTAGTTGGGTAAGTAATCTAAAGACTGGCATAAGTGGAAACTCAAAGGTTATAAAATTGTAATGTTAAAATACAGTATTGAAAGAAGAACAGCAAAAACATTCAGGCATCTGGTTTTGAGGTTTACTAAAAGTATTAGGACACACAAAGGATAGTTCTTTATTTTCAAATGATCAAATTTTCGTCAATTAAGAAAATGTAAACGTCCATAAACACACGTACCATTACAATTATGAGGATTTGTTTAGATGGGTTTTGCAACTCTGTATTCATAAAAAGGCAGTGTGCTGTGTAAACTAAACACAGATTTTATTGCATTGTTATTATGCTACCATTGGAAATGAAATTAAATACTTAACAATTTCTTAGTATACTTTGCTTCAAAACTGTAATGTAAAAGATACGTGTTATTTCTGCTTGATTGTTTGGCAGTATAAGCAACGCATCAAGAAAAGGGAGTTCTTAAACTCTTCTTTTTTAAACACTGTACCTCTG
Source organism: Bucorvus abyssinicus (assembly GCA_009769605.1). Lineage (NCBI taxonomy): Eukaryota > Metazoa > Chordata > Aves > Bucerotiformes > Bucorvidae > Bucorvus > Bucorvus abyssinicus. The sequence goes on from CM020026.1 coordinate 33,506,680, forward strand.
TAGTGACCATTCAGCCACAGTTTTGTTGATTATTGCTGGCTCTTGCACCTGAGTAGTTTTACAATAAAGCAGCAACAGGAAAAAAAAAAATCCATTATGTGATCACTACTAATTATTAATTTATATTCCCAGAAGTTTTAAGTACATGAGTGAAGGCTGAAAATCTGTGAAAACAGATCAATAGACATAGAAAGGACACGGATTATTTTCCACACTGTGTTGTAGTTATCATGGTATACATTGCATAAAGTATGTATAGTCTCCTCAGGTATTACCAGAATAGTCTCTACCTAATTTGGCATCCTATCCCCTCTTCTCCTATTATACTTTTTTACTGAGAATTGCTAAGGAATCATAAAATTGGAGTAGCAGACTAACAAAACCTCAGGAGGAACCTAACAAAACCTTAGTAGGAAATGCTGAGTAAAATTCTGTTTGGAGAGGCAAGGTCAAAGGGAATATGCCTAAAATCTGTGTTCGTTTCAGCAGACTGGGAGATCTGATGCTCTCAGGCTTCAGCAGAGATGCTAGCAAAGGTTATCACACAGTTATTTTACAATACTATGCAATATATGTTTTAGCTAAGGCATTAAATGCACCTTTGTTGAAGGGAAGATAACCTCTAACCCAACGACACAGCCAACAGGGATCACCAGTCTCAAACTGTTCTTAAAGTTCCTCTTACCTTGTACTAGTCAACAAATCCAAGAACAAAAGCTTTTTAGAATGACATTCCAACATGGAGTGACTTCTGGCATTGTTGAGGGTTTCATCTTCACTCCAGAATTAGTCTGGATGGTAAAATGCTGGAGGATGTTCAGATGAAATCTTCATTAAATTTAATCAGGTTCAGCCTAAGAAAAAATAAATACTGAATCTAATGTATTCCAACTAGAATATAATGCCCTATTCAGAGCACATTTAGACTCTAAGGAAGCAGGGAGGGGAAGAGGAAAATAAATAATTAAAGGAAACACATTAAACCCCAAATAAAAACCTAGTCTAGTTGTGTCTTAAAAATGAGATTCATTCAAGCCAATCAAGAAACAGATTTCAAGGGGAAAAAAAATACCTATGGCATCTTACAGCACAGTAGATAACGTGATTGACAATTGTGAGCTCAGAAATTCCAAGGCAAGAAGGAAGAGGGAGAAGTTAAATAAATACAGCTACTCTTTGTTAGAAGGAATTGTGCTTACTCCTTGTCATTAGCAGGCTACTGTGAAAGAAAAAGCAAAACATTGGGTCAAGCTGGCAATCTATTTTTCATTCTGGCACTGACCAATACACTAGCCAGTCTATCTGTCCCTTGGATGTTCTGCAGTGGTGTAATATGGACATTATAACTGAGGGAACAAGACTGACTTTGTCTTACTAGCAGACCAAGTAAAATGTTTTCAGAGTCGCTTATGTTCCAGTAATGAAGAAGGTAAATCAAGGTGGGAGAGGTCTGTTGGTATGATGTCTCCAAAGCAATGATATTACAAGCATGTAATCTTCTCTCAGGCATAGAAATGATATATCTTGCAGTTTACTTGAACAGTGACTTTTTCTTGTTTACATTTCGTTCAGTTATGCTCATCTGCTGCTGGTTGCTTCTTTTTCCTTCTCTAATAAGCAGAGTCAATGAGTATTATAGTCCTAGTCAGAATTCATTGTGATTGTCTGCAGATTTTTGGAACATACATATTACTCATGTTTCTTTCTATTTTTTTAACATAACTCTGTAGACCTCCTTCACACATTCTCATCACTCAGGGAATGTAATTAATAAGGCCTTTTCCTCTCCTTATTTTTATTAATAGGGACATAAATTGAAATTATTCCTAATGCCACTCTTTGTCACATTAAAACGAACAGCTGGAGCTTGAATCTCAGCAGCTATGAAATGAGAAGACCTTAAGTACTTTGGATACCATACTTTCGGCTCTATATAGTTGCACTGCACATGTCTTTGTGCTTTTTTACCTTACTCAATATTCATCTTGTGTAACAGGTGCCCTCCTTCTCATTTCCAATTGAAAAAATGTTGAAAGAGCTTCCCAGTGTAAAAGTTTCAGTAACAGAGACAGAAGTGTCTGATGGAGTTTCAGAATAACAGAGAGATTAGCTCATGTATTGCTAAGGATGTGAATCTGAGAACTGTCATATTAATGTGTGAAGTTTCATGAAGGAAAAGCATGGCATAGAACATAGCAATTTTGCACAGATCTGTCAGAAATCTTCTAACAATGTTTTTACTGGAGTTGGCAAGAATTATCAGACCTGTTCTGATGTGCCTGGTCTGGCCTCATGCTGCTCATTATTTATTTTTCTGCATTTATTTTAGGAAGGCGGTAAGGACCATGCCTCCTTTTTCCACTGTGTGGATTTGAGTCTGAACACTTGGAAGAATGGAACAGAAACACAAGGATAGATTTAATAAATTTGTATACTTTACCTTTAACTTCTAGCTTAATTGGAGATGGAACTATGGTGGGCTGAGTCCACACTCAAACCAAGGTGGATCTAAGATGATATCAACTCTGCACATCAAAGGATTAATTTCTGCAGAGAATTGATCGTGCTCCTTTGGTTCATTTTTACTTTTGGCACGCCATGCTGTAAATCTCTTAAACGGATTACTACTTTGGTTCAGGAAGGAATTTTTCTTCTGATGTCTTTGGGAGGAACTCTTACAGGAAATTATGATTTGTCAGTGTTACAACACAGAGCATGCTACACTTTCTAGGATCATTTTGGGGGTTTCGCTAAACAAGCTCTATTTTTGTTACGCTCTTCAGCTCTCTTGTTGCACATCATCATCCCAATAACAAAGCCACAATTATAGATCTAGTATTGTTATAGGATTGAGGAAATGTTTTTGGCTTGTGATGAGTGGCTAAGGTAGTTTGTGGGCCCATACATTTGTTGAATAGATGAGGAGTCAAGACAGGATCTGAGGATCCATCTCTGCAGCACTAACATACGTGCTTTTGTCTCATTTCCCACTCATCATTTAGAGTGTACATGACAGTGTCTCAGCATCTGAAAGCTAAAAACCTGCTTCTCTTTTTTCATCTTAATGGATTCAGTTCTACCTTACTTTTGCTTCAACTGCTTCAATCTGTCAAGCCTCTGGACCCTACATTGGACAATAAAAGACAGGTTGTAGTAGACTTACAGAACTTACTAAGGCATAATAACTGGCATTTGAAGTTGTAATACGAAGTCAAGCAAGCAAATCAAGGATTTTGTAAGGGGAAGGAAAGGGAAATGCTTCCTTAACCTGAGTAGGTGATTATCAAGAACCAGAGACCTTTAGGCTGTATGAACTCCCCTATTTGGAAAATCCCATGGAGTAACAAGCACTGCTTATGGTGTGAAGGTAAGTTCACATATAGAAAAAGCAAGACAGAGAAACAGTTGCCCCCTCCACCATCTTGCAGGCCAGCTGATGTAATCAGGATGGGAAATAAATGTTCTCTTCCTGTGAACAGCTCTGATTTACTGCCTAATGGCAAAACCCAAAGCCTCTCCTAATTCCATTAAACTTCTGTCTACCATTACACATTTTGCTATACAATTTGCACAGAAAGCTGTTTACTGTTTACACAAACTGGATACTTTCTTTAAATAAATGCAATTTGTTGCAATATTGCATGGCTGATTAGTGCCTTAATCTATGGGAAGGTAATATTATTTGAGGGTGTCTAAATCATTATTAATTATTAATTGTACTTCAAAACTATATTAAAATATTTACTTTTTTAAAAAAGATCTAACAGAACTTTGTCTTGCTTTCAAAAATTTACCATGGGTTTCCCTTTTCCATCTTTAAGCTTGGAGTTCTCAGTAATATGTTTGTGGTAGAAGAATACAGATTGTTTCACTCTGTAAGAATAGAATCTGTATTAAAAAAAAGCATACTTCCTTGTGAACGTCTCTGAGACTTTTATGAAGTGAAGTACTTGGGGAAAATAAATAATGCAAGTCTTCAGTCTCTTGTAAATTGTTTTGGTCTTGTAGTCTAACTGTTTAGTTAAATTTCACAAGTATATCACAGGAAGTCGAATGGTTTTACTCCATAAAGCTTACAAAACTCACTGCCTGTGGGTTCTGTAATCATGTTTATAATTCAGCAAGAAGATTTATGTCTTGGTGTTTAACTCAACAGAATATTGTCTTTTATGATTTTCTCCCCTTGATATATAATTTGCCTACATACTCTTTTCAGAATTCTAATAAGAATTTCATGAATTTCACAAGTGTGGATATTCATCCCTTTGCAAATGATAAGTCTGCATCATCTTTCACATCCTGTCTTCACACAGAAGAAATGTCACTGGTTTCTGGGGGACTGTTTATTATTTATGCTATAACTGTAAGAAACTTACTTTCTTGAAATCTGTGGCACTTCATGAAAACACAACCAAAATCAAAGATGTGTGTGAGTCAGTTTTGTTTTCACTAAACAAAGTTTTGAAGTGTTCTCATACTGGTGTGAGATATTCTGCCATTTCCTTAGCTTTTTTCTATATTAAAAACCCAAAACCAAACCCAAAACAGTCAGGAAAGTTTAATATTTAAGTGATAGGTGTGGGTAAAAAATGTATACATTTGCAACATCAAGGTTTTATTCCTCTTATTTTCATTCTCTCACATATATTGATCAGGATAGACATATCCTCAAAGATCCCCTGGTAACACACACTGCCAGGGTCAAAGGCAGGAGGGACTGTAGGACTTCCTTTCTTATGGCCTTGGATAGCTGGATGGATATTTCATCATATTTCCTCAAGCATAGGACTTTGAGGGCAAGTATCAAGCAGCATGTCTTGAACTATATCTTGAAGCATTACTTAAAGATTTCCGTGTATATCACCTCCTCAAAAATTTTTTCATCACACTATTTGTCTTCCCAATAGAATATACCTATATATGAATACGTTCTATTCCACATGAACATACACAAACACTCATATCTTTCACATATGCCTCCAAGGCTGCATTCTCATACTGCCCCTATTTGGGATACAGGCAAATCTTATGCTAACGTTCAGTGGGTTTACATTAACAGGTGTTGGAGTGAAGAGATAGTCCAATACCTTCAGTCTGGAATGCAAGTAAGATTTCCAGTCTCTTTATTGGATCTTTAAACAGAGGAGTGTACATAATTACTGCTAAGGCTTCTCTCAGCTTTTTTTTTGTTGTTGTTTTGTTTAAGCATTTCCAATATCTTTAAAAGTAGTTTTGAATTGCAGAGTATCAGACACATGCTGAGAAAAATGCTTTTACTTACTAGCATATGTATTAGCTACAGGTAATTTCTTCCTTTAGAGGCTATCAAATCTGTGTAAGAGGTATTCAACACAGCTCGCCCCCTACTTCCCCCCAACCCCCCAAATGCTCCCTTCAACATCTTCTACCGAATTAAAAAAAAAAAAACAGAAATAATTAAAGCCTTTTTAGTCTTTTACGTGCGATTAATTTTTATATTTTATCTTCTAAATGTATATTTTTGTGGGATATCTGTACCTTTGCAGGGCTAGATAATTTAATCTCAGTCCTGTAACAATTTCTGAGATGTAGCTACTCCCTTGATTGAATAAAACTACTAGTGATCCTACCACCAGAACAACAACACAGACATTATAAACTGTTTGAGAGGGAAGCCATTTCATCTCAGTGAATGGCACCTGCCTAGGTAGGTGTTTAATAAATAAATAACTGCAATGAATAAGTATAAATGAACAAACAAAGATATGTTTGTAAATCCATTGAAACTTTTGCTGTCTGGAAGCAGGTTCACTGAATATTTATCGAAAATTCACCAACATTGTAGGTCTAGAATTTTTGTCAGACCTCATGACTACTGTCAAGGCTCATTAAACCCAGAAATTCTAGGTTTCTCTGCATGGAATCACGGTGCAATTAATTTGTTGTCCCCCCCCCCCAAAAAAAAAAAAAAGGGATCTCTAACAACCTTTTTACTATCCCAGCAACTAACCTCATCTTTTGGAATAACAAAGTTATACTAGCAAATAAGAAACAATAAAATTTCCTAGACTTCCTTGTTCCATTCTGGTTAGACAAAATTGGGAAAAAAACCAGCAGGCTTTTCTCAGTATCTTAGCACTTTTGTTTCTAGTAAAAGTTTGTAATTTTAAGTATGAATTAAATAATATACAATTAATTATAAAAAAAATTAGTTTTAAATGCTATAAAAATAAAACATTACTGTTTTACATTCAATGTTTATTTCTATTGGAACAGAGATTTTAGTTAATTATGAGCGGTAATATTCATTTCTACACAGGAAGAAGGGCAAAGCACAAGGACCATTGAACATTACATTTTTCCAATGTTATTTAATTATAAGAACACCTGTGCTGAATAACTTTCAGCTGATCTATTTTCAAAGTGTTTAATAGTCCTTAAAATTCCTCATTTCTTAACAGTAATGGGCCAGCAATGTTTGCACATTAACTTGTGTAAGAAATATATCGGCAGAAACTGCTCTAAATACGTATTTTCCTACATTTATATCTAACCAGTGATTTCTAGTAGGATGCTTATTTGAGATCTAAGCCAATAAGTGCATTGAATATTAGGGGATATTCTGGGTCATTTTTGTCAAGGGTGAAGTGTTTTGTCGTTGCTACAAAGAACTCATTCAAGGGAAAAAACCCAATGACTCACCAAATCAGCTCAGAGAAAATATTTGCATGCCAGAGAGCACAAACACTTCTAAAATGTTAAAATGGAAAGCCTTCCTCTCTTTCTCCCTCTCTCGCTCCCTCTTGTTGCCTTTTTGGTTTTTTTTCATACATGGTACCCCTTGCCCCTCAGTATACAGGACAGCTTTAAACATCTCCAACATCAAGCACAGTATCTTCCTAACTTTTGTTGCTAAAGAAACTGGAAATAATTATTTCTGGATGCTGAGTATTTAAGTGTAATACACACCCCAAGTCTTAGCAGTGAGTAATGATTACTAATTCTGTCATAAATGTTTATAGTAACTCTGGACGAGTCACACAGACAAATGCTAATGGCTATTAATCTTCTTTTGATTGCTCATATCTGTTAAGTTCCTCTGAAGCTGAATAGAGAACTAGCTCTTGCAGTTAGATTAGATGACAGTCAGGGATAGGAAGGGAAGTCAGAAAATACTTTTGAAGGTGTTTAACTGCCGAACTTCCACAGAAACCTTTTGCATTTGGATAACTGTGCAGTTTATGCTGCCAAGTTAAGAAATTAGCAGAGGACAACAGTGGAGGGTTTTTTGTGGGGATTTTTGTGTGTGGGAGGGAGAGAGTAGTTAAGACATGCTGCATTACAGACAGATGTTGTAAGTTCAGAGCCAAGATTATTGCAGACAATGCAACCTGTGTTGTAGAAAAAAAAAGTAGAAGAAAACCCATATTGATCCATTCTGAATTTAAGCGATATTAATTTAAACTCCCTGTTTTCCTCTCACTCTGGAATCCCTCTGACTGCCACTGGAAGGATCTGTAAGCCTTCTTTGGCCATATGGCTATCTCCCAGACTTGTCCTAATCTCTTTCCTTCAGTGGCTTAATAAGATGCTGGGTGATCCATTTTTCTCTGTCTGGAAAAATGGTCTTAGTGGCTTAGTTACAGAAAACTAGATAAGTTCCTTTATCTTTCATGTTGGACTGTGTTTAAGAGTCAGCCTCAGAAACAAGGCAATGATGTATCTGTGTAAGAAGAAAACAACTATTGAATCCAAACAAGTATAAAAATGTGTTATGTAAAATAAAACTATATAAGGCCATCTTAATGAGACATTTAGAAGATTCTTTCATTTCATCTGCTTTAAAGAAGAACATGTGCGGATCTAGATTCCAAACTGGTGCCTGGAATTTCCCGCTGACACCCTTGTGGCTGTGAGAGGCTGTGGCTGGCAACAGGTAAGAAGAGGAAGAAAGGGGTTTTGTCTGAAATAAAGGTATTAATGTTGTCTCAAAGATATTAGGATTAAGACAGACATTGAATTAAAAAAAAGCCCATTAGGAACAAAGGGAGAAGGGATTAAAGGTAGAGGGGAGTTTCATATGATCCATTCAGTTTAGAAGATATGTTGGAAAGAAGTCTTAAGATAAAGCAAGTTTTTTAAAAAAAACTACTGACCTTGTATTATTTTTCTCTACAAATAATTTCAGAATCAGAAAAAATCTGCATCCAGAAAGAGATGTCAAGAATTAATTACAAGGGAAGAGGTGCACGGTTTTAGAAGGTAACATCTGTGACTTCTGCTGACAATGTAACTGGGAAGGAAAGAAAGAAAGAAAGAAAGAAAAAGAAAGAAAAGAAAGAAAGAAACAAAGGTGGAAAGAAGGATGGTTTAGGTTCACAGGACCTTAAGTAAGTAAGTGAGTAAAATTTTAAGGGAAGTTTTGTTGGCAGTCTTTATTTTTTCCTGTCTCCAATTAGGAAAGCCTTTCTTTGGCAGGTTTTAGATATAAGCTCAATGCCCTGTTTTTAACAGCGAGTGTTTAGGATTGGAAGTGTCATTAAACCATGAGAGCAAACAATGGGTGGTGTTTAGTTGCATCAGTTATATACTCAGTGGTCTCTTGGAGCCAATATTTCTTTAGACTTAGAAACAGTCATTGCTATGTAGTGGGAACCTCAGCAAAACAGAGCTCTTCTGACTTTTTTTCCCTAAAGTAGTATGCTGCACACTTTCTTTCTAAGTAAATGTAATGATTTAATGACCCACACTTCTGCAATGCAGAATTATAAATATATGTTATTGATAAACATACACACTATCTTCTTTCTGGCTTTATGCTGAGCAGAATGTCAGCAGGTAACATCCCATGCCTTCATGGCATCTTTCTGTAATTGAACAGTGCTAAATACAGACCAGAATGCAACTTTTCTGTAGGCTCTTGTTTTATGAGCCTTATTTTATCATTTCACTGCACAGATGTAAAGATGAATAGTATTTATGTTCCTATCAGTTCTTCACAGAAAATATTTAAATTTCTTACATGTGCAGACTAAAAGTGAGTAGCCTTCTATCTTGTCTATTTAAGAACACTGATGTTCAGGTTTGCTATTGTATGTGACCTGCTTTGATTGTATTGCAGTAGGAGAACTATGTCAGTGATTTTAGAAGGGACAAGTGGATTTGCAGATTATTCTGAGTCCTTCAGGAGTGGAATTTTCTTATTTAATTACCTCAATTTCTCAAAAACCTCATTTAAAAGTTTTATTTTATGTCATTGTGGCATAGTAGTAGCTCTTTAGCTCTTAGGTTGATATGCTTAGGTGAAATGTAGTTTTCTGTACATGATTCATAAAACTTGGAATATCTTTGTTCCTCTTATTATCTTTTGAGCAAATGATATTTGTGATAGCCTTAGTCTTGTTGTTTACCAAGCCTCTTGCTGTAATAATTTTTCTTAGGACTGTTATTTGTGTAGAATGAATTTTGGATTTCTGTTTAAGCTAGCTGTAACCTGAAACTGTTCAAAGCCTTGGGTCATATACTTTTTCCCCTTTACACCCACTTCATGTCAAAATGTTACCTAAACAGATGTTCATACACTATAGACCTTCAAAAATGTCTGTATTTTCTACTAAAAGAGACTGACTGCTGGACACAAACCAAATGGCAGTCTGAGAAAACAGCATACCGGAAAGTAGGTGTTGAATAGGCACCATGTAAATGTGTGCTATGTGTTTTTAAGACACCTGCCAGACTACTGGAGATGTAAGAGGTATAGGAAAACATGTGGCATCAACAAACTCTTTTGGAATTTTTCCTCTTGTAGGTAGTGGAAAATATTTGCTTCTTATATAATGGCTGGTTTTCCTTAAGTCAATAGAGACATGAAAAGTTCCTTTTCTTGGGGTGGTTTTTTTTTTTTTTCTTTTTTTCGTTTTCTGTATTGTGCTTCCTTTCTGCTAGTTTTCATTTTTTGCTTTGACCTTGTCTAGTCATATTCCTAGAGCAAGTGGGATATTCCCTGAGGTATGACTAATGGGGTAGCTACCTTCATTCTGGACATTGTTCACTCAACTAGGTACTCCCTTTCCTCTGGGAGATTTTTTTTACACCTTCTTAATTATACCATTTTTGCACAGTTCCAATGAGGGAAAGCTTGTGGTTGTGCCAAATACCCTTCAGACAGTCACTTTTCCCAGGTGAAATTTTAACAGGTGTCTGTTTCCATCTTTCACACGCCCATATGCACAGTTCATGTTGAAGATGACATACCACTACTTCTGGGAACTTGTGGCCTTCTATTCCCGTTGCCAACTTCATTAAATATAAGTCTATCTACTTTTCTGCAGAATGATACCTGCCCCCGAAGTTATAATGCCCATCATTCACCATGAAGAGTTCCTCCCACTATAGTCATTCTCTTCCAGGTTTTTCACACTTGACTGGTGGTTTTGAACACTTCAAAGTGATATTATACACTGTCATTCTCATGTCTTTTCCGAAATACTCTTTTTCCTCTTACTTTACCTGTGGTCCACAGCCAGTTTTCCACATGCTTTGACTTTGAGAAATGTTTCAGGTAGCACTGTGGATTCTTTTCATGTTTTCTCTTGTCTGTCTTGGTCATCAAGCCAGCAAAACTCACCTTTTCCCATTGGATTAATCTTGCATTGGATACTCTCTCATATTTGGCCTATTTTTACTGCATTGTTAAGCACAAACTCTGTGCTTTCCATCCCTCAGGATCTGGGACTAACCATGTAGCTTAGTCCCTGTAGTAGTCTTCTATCTCCCTTTCCTGAAGCTCCTCAAAAATGCTGATATTCAGAATTCATTTGTACTTGCTTCTTTTTTTCATCTTGTTTTTGCTTCATCTCTTTGTTTAAAATTGCATAAGTGCATTTCTTTTTGTATGCTGAGACTATCCCTGTCAGAATTCTGTGTTGCAGAGCACAGTAGCTGTTGGCTAAAAAAAAAAAGACGTAAAATGTAGAGGAAATCTTGGAAATGGCAGAGTATTTCTGTTATTTTTTTCTAAATGCATGCATCTGACAATTTAACTGGACAAACTAAAGTATTGGGTAAATAATAGAGAAATACTTAGCCGTTATGTGTGTGCCTCAGAGTAAGAGGTTTTGGTTGACCTGGTCTCATCCTTGGTTACAGCTTTGTGTTGTAGTTCTCCCTAAGATAGCTTTTAGAGGTTTTCTTTTCCTAGCATTTGGTATGTGAGTAGTTCTTTTTTGGGACAGGAAGAGTCATTACTCCTTAGATGAATAATATTAGTATAGTCCCTGAAGACCTTGGCAGGTATCTTTGTTTGTTTTTAATTTTTTTCTCAGCAGAGTTCTCTCATTTCTCTTGGTTGGATTCTATTTGAAGTGTTGATATATAGCCCATTGCTCTTTCAAGTGTTATACTATAAACCTTAATTTGTCTCTGTACCATTTTCTTGAAAGAAACCACAGAAGTTTCTTTGGACTTTCTATAATCAGGGTTGATTGAGCTGTCCTTGTATTCTCCCAAAGTACCTATTTTAAACCAGTACCTTAAAAACACTTGCAATACCCTTTTGATTCTGCCTCAGATGACAGTGTATATACAGATTCCACTGGAAAATCTTGAGGCAAAACTTTATCCATAACCAATTTCTGTGTTGCAGGCTTCTTATCTATTTTTTTCACTCACTTTCCATCATCAAACTCTCTTCTGTATTTCTTACACCACCAAGAAAGACACAAACAAAACTGCTTTGTTGTCTTGTAAGAATCATGCATCTAAGACAAGAGCTTGATGATGTGGTGCCAGAGTCAGAGCAAAAGTTTTTGATGCAGCCCTTAATTTGAGCTTCCTTTCCCCCCCATACAGTAATTTCACACTTGTTCTACAGCAAGATATGTTAAATGAGGAAAATAGGACTCCTTCCTGAAATTGTTCTCCATAAAATTCCTAGAGGCGATGCTGAAAAGTGTCGTCAAATCTTAAACCTCAAAAGAAAAGTGTTTGGTGCCAGGAGGTGCTAGTCAGTTATGATGCCAAGTAATAAAGGAAATCAGACTCTATATCATAAAATAACATTTAAAATAATATTTGTTAGAGCTAACACAATAATGAGAGAGATAACAGGGTAGATAATCTTACATCCCTTCAGATGCTGGAAACCCCAAATTGTGCAGCAACAAATGTGCCTCTAAGCCTTGCAGCACATTATGCAGGCTTTGTCTGTCAAAAGGCTTACCCCATTTTGGTCATTCGAGCTATTAGCAGACTTTCATACAAGAAAACAACTCTATTCATCATTTCTACTGTCAAACTGAGAGGTTGTTCGCATGAGAATTTCTTGCTGCACTTCTAGATAAAAGCAAGGTAACGCAGGATGTGTAACTGGCAGAACCAAGGCGGGGGGTTGCCTGCAGGATCCTCCTCTAGAGTGGGCGGGCTGAGTTTATCCTGTGGGTAAGGGGTTTGTGCAGCACAACACCAGCCTGAAGGGTAAACTGCAGTGCAGCACGTCACAGCACTACACAGCACAGGTGTCAGCACAGCACCAGCTCAGGTTATCTGTTGTGTAGATCATTAAACTCTTCGATGTACAATGGCCTTCTGGTCAGACTCACTACAAACCATTATTTTTAGAAACTGTGAACAACTGTGTTTGTTTACTATCTTTCTTGCTAATAAAAGCTTGAAGATCATACTGGTTTGGAAGGTAAAATATCCTTTCAACCATTGAGTAGCACCCTCCAGGTAAGGCTTGAGGCACAGAAAAAGAAACAGTAAAGAGTCTTGGCCTCATCCCTTGCCTGTGGTGGTTTTGTTTGGTGAATAAAGGATTCAAGTCATTACATTGTCAATCTGTCAGCTTCTGTGTGCATGAAGGAAGGATTTCAAAAGTAGGAAGTGAGCACTTAAGAAGATCAGGTTCTTTTGACAACCCCAGATTAATTTAAATGATTTTGATGGATGTCAACATTTACTCCCTGCTTTTATGAAAAAATATTTTAAAAAGTGTTCTTCCTGCATATTTTTCTCTTTGAAGAGACTGTTGTATATAAGCTTTTATTTTTGCCCAGCCCACGAGTTGCTTAACTGTATTAACTGAAATTTACATTCTGAATTATGTCCAACTCAGAACTAGACATGCCTGACCTACTTTGATGTTGTATTCCAGGATAACAGCAGCAATTTTAATGGTACCATACTGTTACACATCTTTGTACAGAGAGTTAACAGGAGTTCATAAACTTGTTTCTTGGTTACTGTGAACCTATGCTTTAGGTTTAAGAAACTGGCTTAAATATACTGTAACTGGGTTCATAAAATGCTAACATTTAGCTTGTTAGGTAGCACCAGAGCTCAAGTGCTTTACAGAAAAACTGGAAGTGGGAAGAGTCAGGGAGCCTGAGTGAAGAGGAAAAAAAATCCAATTCAAGCCCTTCCAAAAATTCTCAACTTGCTTTTTCCCAAGTGTCTCTTCAAATGGAATAGTTAAAGTTGAAAAAACAATTTGGTTTAGACATTTTTTTTTTTTTAAATCACTTTTATCAAGGAATAACTTGTGAAAAAGATTGTGTCACTGTCACTACATAGTATCTGCACGTGTTCCCAGACATCCATTGAGGAAAGCTATTATGGGTAATAAATGTTGCTTCTGAATGAAGATGTGTTTGGCCAAATGCTGCCCCCAGCTATGGCAGTGGAACTGCCAATATATCAAAGTCCAAGAAATGAGTGATTTTCCAGTGGTAAAACTGAGGAAAGATTTTGTCCTACTGTATTGAAGCATGTAGGCATTTTAAGGGAAACATGAAGTCTTTTGATCTGCTCATAATCTCTAGTAAAAGTACATGGAGTCATTTGGCAGAATGAAGCTCTTCTGTAGAATATTTCTGCAATCTCAGTTACTTGATACCTGTCCAGCTCATTCTTTAATTGATTATGCTGTGTGCTTCATTATTACATTTCATACTGTAGCTCTAAGAACACTCTCCCTCTTAATCTTTAAAGGTATTTTAATTTAGAAATTTTTCCTCAGAGAGGATGCATTGAAGAACTGTAATACTTAGGTGAAAAATTGTCCTGACAAGTTTCTTTTTATGTTATGTGATTAAAATTATTTTTACTCTTAAATCATATTGATATTTTCAATTTACAGAAATTTGGGGGATTTATGGAAATGTCTAAAAAAATTGCTTTTAATGTTTGCAGCAGGTCAATTAATCACTGACTTCCTTTTTTTCTATTAAGCTCTCAATAATTGTCTCTCTCAAGAGTTGGATGGGAAGGTTTGGGTTGCACTGAAAAACTCACAGGTAGAGTTCTTGTGCTGGAGCTGTACCATGTAGTCCACAGCCGGGCTGTGGTAATCCAAATCCATTACGGTAATCCAAACTGTCGGCAGGAGGAATCACCTGAATACCCAATTGCTCAAGTCAGACATGAAAACCATGGAGTCTGTGGAGAACATTTCTTACCTGTGAACCACTGCTGGAACTCCTGTCTCCTCTTGGGTTGGTGATATGATTCTGACCTCTTTGCCCAAAACCTTATAGAGTTGAGAATGTTGATTTTCCCTTTCTTGAATCCCTTGCTGTTGTAGATTTCCATGATATGTTTTGATGTGAAACAAAATATTTAACAAGGCTGATATTTAAAGTGTCGTTATTGGTGCCTGGGTAAACATCACTGGGATGAGGCAGGAATTAATGCAGCATAGCTATTGTTTCAGGATTTCTGCCTGCTTAGTCAGTCATATTTGCATGCATCAATCTTGCTTCTTCCTCTAAATCTCATCTTTGCATCTGAAGCAGGCAGATGCGTTCCAAAAATCTAAATAAAGCTGCAAGGCTTTTCACTGTCACTACACTTTAGCAAATGCTGACCTTACATAAACTTGTATTGGTTTCGCTCTGTTATGGGCACACCAATAACTGTCCTCAGTTCAGGTTTTTTCAGATATTTGCCAAAGTACAAGTTGGAGTCTTCTGAAACCTAATGGAAAGAAAATAAATGAAAACTTTCCCACGTGAACTCTTGCATTTGGCTTCTGTTCGCAGCAGGAAATGGGACAGCAGTAGATTCCTTCAGAGCACCACATTTTCTGGCATGCAAATTTTCAAATTTCCTAACAATTTGTAAGCTCAGTGAAGTATATTGTTAAGTGGAGATAATAACTCCTCTAACTATACGAGGAAGTGTTTGGGTTGGTTTGTTTGTTTCAAAAGCTTCTATATCCTTCTAAAAAAAATTGGTCAGGAATTATTCTCGCTGTCATTGATCCGTTATCTCAACCTATGAGAATGTATTTGGGTTTTGTTTCTTTGTTTGTCTATGAATATTTTTGTTGAGGGTTTTTTTTGTTTGTTTTGGTGTTTTTTCGGGGGTTTTTTTTTTGTTGGTGGTGGTAGTGGTGGTGGGTTTTTTTTTTTTGTTGTTGTTGTTTTTGCAGTTAAAGGATTTAATAGATTTTTCAGGCTAAAGAGTCCCTTAGATTTAAAGTTTATTTGTAATTCTCCACCAAGTTCTTCTAGAACAGAAATCTTTGCCCAAGTCACCTACTAAGTATGCTAAATTTTCATATGACCTGCATACAATTCATCAGTGAATGCAAGCATGCCTAGATCCAGGTGGATATGTGTTAGAAATGCTTTCACAGCTTGGTTTATTTTTTTTTCAGCACAGATCATCTCCTGTTCATGCTTTTAGAGGGAAAAAAATAAATATTTGCCAAAAAATACTTGGAAGCTGTAGGATATTTTTAAAAATCTGACATCAATGGGTACTTTACTATTTCTGAATAGAAGCAGCTTATTAACTTTTGGTCCTAATTCTGGCTAATCACCCTTTCTCCTCCCATTCCTCTCAAAAACATGCTTTGTTTTAATCTGGATTTTACTGATTAAGGCCATTGTATAGTAACAGGATCCAGACCATGACATTAATAACGAAGTCACTTGATTTCTATTCTTGGCAATGGCTGTGTAATATTTTTCAACTCTCATATAATTTTAGGAGTTTTTAAAACTGAGCTATTTCTATGTCTAGACAGTACCCAACCCAAAAGGCATTAATTCTACTGGGGATCCATCCAGCTAGCACTCCAGAAAACCAAATGAATAGCTTACGACTGGGAAAAACAATTCTGAGATGCAGAACAATATCAGTTATGTATTGAAAGTGGACAAGAAAGAGCCTGTTTCCAGTGAGAAATCAGCAGGTCCTACCAGGTTTTGAAATTAATTTATTTTTCCCCTGGAAGTTCTTTATAGTGTCTACAAGCTGTAAATACCCATGAGCCTGTGATGTTCTGTTTGTTTACTTGGTGCAAACATGGTAGGTTCTGTTTACGCCAATCTTTATGCCATTATTTCACTAAATCTTCAGGTTTTATCAGCCTCTTTCACTTTCCTAACATAAAATCTTTGCATTTGAATGCTATGGACCCCTCAGGAAATATTTGTTTGAGGAAGCTGGTCTATTTCAGTTACTCTGCTGAAGAAGGAAGCCTTTGCTACAAGGACAATCGTCTATCTTAAACCAAATTACATTCTTAAAGAGACTTACACATGTTGAATAATGTCTATGCAGTAATTTATGTTATCTGAGAAAGATGGGTGATAGCATAAATAATATTCTGCACCATTAAATTTTATACTGAAAAGTAGTTTTTGCAATACATAATTTCTTGTATTTCTGTGGTAACGCAGTAGTAGTAAAAAATCTTCATTCTCAGGGGGTTTAGCATACCTTTTATATTTGACAAAAATTAACTTTAGCTCAGTTATTTCAGGAGATGTCTCAACGTCTGTCCATTCTTTTTTTCTGTTGGTTCCCCCTCCTTCTCCCAGTTTCAGGTGTGGTTTCTCTGGACTGGTTTTATCTGCAGCAAGCATACTCAATCTGTAAGAATAACACAAAGAGTCACTTCTACTCCTGTTTGGGCTTTCAGTGAGGACAGTACATGCACTACAAACTTACCTGGGGTGCAAGGATGCTTAGTACACACAGAGACTTAGACTGCTACAATCTGACTGTGTGCAAATGCTGGTTTTTAAGAATTTGCAAATCAGTCAAAAATGAAGACTGATTTCTCAGAGGAGCAAAATGATGGACTTTTAAACAAAGACTCTCAGGAAAGAATTCATAACCTGACTTTTATATGGTTAAATAGCGGGACTTAAAATGGATATTTTGTCAAACTGTCGGATTTTAGATTTGACATTATAAAAATGTAACTTCCCCAGCCTAATTTTCTAAATGGCTATTCTGATTCTATCTTCCCCCAAAGCAATGGCTTGAGACAGACATCCACATAAATAATATCAGCTCAAGCAGTTGTATTTTGGGAAATTTTTTTCTAAGCAACTGAAAATGGCTTCCTTCAGAGAGAAAAGATCAGCTTTCTGCAAGGGGGCAGGATGAATAACCTTCTTCAAGTCTAATAAATGACTTAACACAGTACTAGTTGTGCTTAATAACTAATTACACCATTCGTAGTTAGAACTGAAATAGCTTCATCAGGATTCATATATATCATTGCAAAAGTTCTTTAATATGAGTAGATGGTTCGTAAAAAACCACTATGCCCACAGAACAATAAATGAATCATGTCAGAGTATGTTTTTTCATCTTTAATCTATAAAAATCCCCTATTTTTAATAAAAAAACCTTCATTGTACTGGTATAAAAAGCAGAGTAAAAACTGTGCTGTATCAAGCAGGACCATAATTACTCTGCTAGTCAGTACAGAGGTTAACTGTTTGTTTTTCTCATTAACAGTTGCAGGAGGAAATGGTCCTTCACTAATTGGCAGATATTGGCTTAACAAAACAAGGCTGGACTAGAACACTAAATGGTATATGTTAAGTAAGCAGTGAAAGTCAGAGAAAATATATATCTGCTGATGATACAGATGTTACTCATGTGAAATCATATGGTCAAAACTAAAAGCAATGGAAGGGGACACATCTAAATTTCCTTGGGTTCTTCTGTATTGCTGGTGACCTCTGATCATTTGCAAAGAGAAACACAGAAATTGAAAGCCCTGCCTGTATTGGCTTAGTGGAAGGTCTATTCCATTTAGCTGAGTCTAAGGATAGGTGTGGCTTTTATATCCTCAATATAAGGATGTGAATGGAACAATAGAAAAATTGTAGGTTTGACTGGGTGTCATCAAATTTCTTTCTAAAATAGTATGTAAAATAAAAAATAAGTAGTGGATTTCCCTTAGACGTATGAAATAGCATTAGTGTTGAGTGGTATGCAGTCCATTGAATACAGGCAAGGATTTGGGGATGAAAAACAGCTGCACAGTAGTTAGTAGCCTTGCCATAATCCACGACATAATGTACCAGATTCTCAACCTTTGCTTTTAAAGTTTGTCTTCAGCTATACAAATGGTATATAGTATTAACTGGCAGAAACAGAAAAGATCATCCAGGAGACTACGAAAACTTCTGACATTGTTACAAAAATATGGATTAAGGTTAAGACATTGAAGTTAAGACAGAAAAGCATGATATACTCTACTACAAATGGGAAGGCAGATCATATATAATAATAATAAAAAAAATTTCTCTGGAGTTGCCTCTCAAGAAAAGCTGTATAATATGTTGTCTGAGACTGCAGTGGTATGATGCAAGATGAAGTATAAACAACATCAGCATGCCATAATGAAAAACACCTCACTTTGGTTCTATTCTTTGTCGGATGGATTTATGTGAAGATAGCAGAAGAGAAGCCAGTTGATGTAGACTGCATAGTTATCACCCCACATATCACAAATCATCCTTTGGACCTAGATTTAATGGCCAGGAGATTTCACTGTGTGGTCATTCTGTCAGTCAAACACAAGCCCTGCTGACACTGCAGAGGAGGTGAAACCGTTAGCCGTGTGAGCCTGAGCATTCAGGTTTATTCCAGCTGGCTGCAACTGGTAGAAGGCAAACTTACCGCTACTAATGTTCTCGGGACATTACATGATGTGCTTGCTGAGATGAAACACAGGCAGGGACTATCTCACCTCAGTTTTCTCTGAGGAATTGTAAATGATGCTCATGAGATATTCAGAAAGACACACAAGATCAGCTGTTTATCAGCCTTTTTCAGATAGGTTAGTGTGATGTCTTCTACAGAAATTCTCACTCCTTTAATTTAAAATATGCGTCCAAAATATGAGATTCAGTGTAGCAGGCTTTAGGGAGGAAAACAGTTTTGTTGGCCAGCAGAGGAAGGGGCAGAACTTCTCTGCTTTAAAATATAAGGTACAGCTAGATTAGAGGATTGTATTTCTACCAGTGATCTGACAAGCAGTGCTGGGATAGGAAGTAAGGAAGCAATGGGGATAAGTGGGACAGAAAGAAGGGGATTGTTCCTCTGGCTGTATCTGTATGGAAACTGAGAAGGCTTCAGTGTCTTTCATTACATCATTTTCCTCATTTGAGATTGTTTCAGATTTTCTTTCCCAGTCTTGTGCAGACTGACTAAGAATGAATTCTGATGATTTTCCACCTCACATGCATCAACCTTTTCTTTTTACCAAATGTTTATCATCATTGTCTTTTTTTTATGACTGTGAGGAGATTACCCCTTGCTGTCATACTGATTGCTATCATTTCTACACATGGATAAGAGAGATTTGATAAGCAGTAAGTTGCAGAAAGACAGGCTTTCTTGGAAGGGATTTCAGCCCTCTACTTAATGGTGGTTGGGACTGACTTCAGGCAGCAAGCAACAACAGAGGTGAGAATATACTGAGCTCCTAAAGGCATATGAAAAGCATTGATTTTCAACTTTATTAGTGTCTTTTATGTGATGGGAGAAAAGCAGAGTACAAACAACTATCTGGTATCAAATTATAAGATTGGTGTGCTC
This sequence comes from Bucorvus abyssinicus, assembly GCA_009769605.1. NCBI lineage: Eukaryota > Metazoa > Chordata > Aves > Bucerotiformes > Bucorvidae > Bucorvus > Bucorvus abyssinicus. The sequence goes on from CM020026.1 coordinate 33,526,513, forward strand.
GTAGCATACACCTGGAATAATCAAATGAAAATTATGATCTTCAGAAGTCTAGTTCAATGCACTACTGTAGTGTCAGCCAAGTCAGCAAAGGTGTAGATTAACTCAGCCTTGACTCTTGCTTTTTTTTTTTTTTCTTGCATAGCTTGAGACAGATTGTATTTATTGTATAGGCCAGCAATACACCAAACTACAGCAGGTTCATTCCTTAAATGTCAGTTGATTTTATGAACTTGCATTTAATGAAAGAAGATGCAGAGTAAAAGACTCACAGATATTTATGTGTAAACCTAATGTTTGGTGAAAATTACAGAGGTAGAACAGGATATCTATTATAAATATAAAAGTACTGGGCTGAAATAAAGGTAGAAATAATAAAGGAGGCTACTGGTCAGCTGTTGCTTCAGATTTAGGGAAAGAGAGAGAACAATGTTGGCAACACACACACAAAGCAAGTACACTTTATTCTGGGAGTAACAGCATGCAAGGCTTTGAGCCTGCACAGGCAAACTGAAGAAATTCTAAAAGCATGTGCTGGCATGCATGAGAAAGGACAGACATGTAGCGAACAGGTATTCTGGATACTTCCTTTATTTCTGTTGTCCCATCTATATCCAATATGTATTTAGGTGGTTATCTGTTGGATTATGGTTTCTTTGATCATCAGTGCACTATATAAATCATAAACCAAAAATGTAAGTTCCATTTGTTCAATAATCAGCATCTGCTGTGAGAAGTGTTCTGTCTATGGTGTAAGATTTCAGTGGTGTTTTAAGAAAGGGAAATTTACCTGAGCCTCTGAGTTCCTTTACAGGAGAAAGTCTTATCTTCCAGTCTATTTGTAACATTAAACAGAAAATAATTTTTGTTCTGAAACTACTTTTTGTCCAAGTCTAAATTTCTGCTACAGCTGAAGTCATGCCAAAGCACATGCTGCCTGCAGGGCAGAAAGCTTATCACCGTCTTGGAGCAGCATTGTGTTCCAGAATGGTTCTGCATTTCAGATTTTGCTTAATATCACGGATGCTCCAATACAGAATGACTTTCAGTGAAAGAGCTGTCTAAAGAACAATATTCTTACTCTTAGAAAGAATTAATTCTGAGCACTTTCAGGAAAAGGTCTATTTCTTTCACTTTTAAGATAATTTTAGGGATGACTTCAGGGAAGACAGGAATCTCTGCACAACAGTTACTAATTATCATTATAGATTATTACTTAACTACAAGAAAGGATGGTGAAAGAGAATATACGTGATGTTTTAAACTCAGTGGAACCTCACAAAATAAATTTCAGTGTTGAGAGAAGATTACATTTTTCATTTGGAATTTTTCTTTTATTATGAAACCTTTTATTATGACTCAAGCAGAATTTTTATAATTGCCATTGATGCTGAGATAAAATTTTTCTCTTAAAAATTGCCCTTAATCCTCTCCAAACACTTAGTGGAACATAGTTAAATGTTTTCTGAAACAGTAATATTTCACACAAGGATTGAGATAAATAGGTGGAATGTTTTCTCAGATTCTTTTTTATTAATTTGTTTTAGTATTAGGAAATGGAAAGGACTATATTTTATCACCATATTACCATACTAGGACTTCTATATATTGTAAACTACAGAGTTTTTACAGAGGCTACTGCTCTGTACTGACTCAAGCTGGAGTGTGTCTGCAGCATGAACAGTTCGGTAAGCCTGAAATGAACAGTTATTTTGCACCGATAGAGAAGGAAAATCCTACTCCTTCAATGAAGCTGTCTTTCTCTTTCATTGTGCAGCGGTGCTCTGCGCACAAGTACATAACACCTCCGCTAAGCACGGACACCACCACCTACATCATGGTGGATGAGTTGTCAGGTCTAGCATGCACCATATGGTGTCAGCGCACAGTAATGACAGGTCAGGGTCCAGCGTTTCAGGAGTGGTGGCATAAGTGACATGGCATTTTCCAAGTTTGCTTGGTAGCAAGTAGCTCGCCCCTGACCCACTGCTGTTCTGGACTGTTTGCCCGGAAGTATTCCCAAGAAGTGGTAATCCTTGACAGCTAGATGAATCATCCTCTGCGTGCTTCTCTGTGGAGATAGCAGCAGACTCAACTGCGAGATTGCGCGTGGTGCTTTTCTCTGCAGTGCCTTTATGTGCACCTGCAAAGCTGACAACATGGCAATGTCCCTGAAATACCCACTGTACTTCATCTGTGGTACTTGGGTGACGGATTATGCTGACCAGTGGTGTATATAAGGAGTGAGAAAGAAAGATAAGACCTGTAATATGTATGACATAGAATTGGTATTCATTTTGTCACTGCAAAATTATAATTTTTATGCCACTGTTGATAAACTGTTGCTATGCTTAATATACCTCAGCCACACTGTAGCAAATTAAATTGCTACTGATTTTTTTTTTTTTTTTTTAAAAAAAAAGGCCTAGAAGGTGAATAGCTTTGGATCTAGCCTACAATGATGACATTCCTGGGGTAGTTAGGTTTTTTGTGCTCTCGTCAGAACTTAAGTTTCGTATGTTTGCTCTCTCAGCCTAGCTCAAAATAAAGTGAAAATTTTTACACAGAAGGCTTAGGTAGAATTAGCATATAAAGCTCTCTCTTGTGTGATAATGGCTTTCATTAGTGTATTGTTTAGAATATAGGTAATGGAAGGGTGGTTTCAGTTAATTTTTGCTGTAACGGGTGTAAAGAAGAAACTTTCACACCTGAAAAAGTATTGTAAAGGGAACTGAATATACTAATTTGGATGCTTTCTTATCTGTGTGCTGAGAAATAAAATAAAAGGAAGAAAAAATATTTAAATGTTTGATTTAGACTTTTCCAGAGTATATACTTAAAACTGTAGACTTATGCATTAACATTCTACTTATAATACAGATAACAGCAAGAGCAACATAATTTTGTATTTTTTATATAGAACATAAAGTACCAAAAGGAAATGGCTGAATTAATACTGGGAGAACTGAATTTGTGTCAAATGTATCATTATTTTATGGTCTCCAGAAGTAATTAAAACTGAGAAATAGGATTGGAAATAAGCCTTTTGATCTGACATCAGCAAATCTACTGTAACCAAAGAATGATGAGCTGTACCATGCCTTTCACGTAATCTGATTGAGAATGTGTTTTACAGCCACGGTTGTACAGTGAAACTTACTTTAAAATAAATTATAGTTTTTATGCAGTAGAATAGACATCTTTTACAGAGAGGCATGTATTATTTGACATATGTCAATCAATAATGGCTTAAAATTGACTCATAAGACCAATTTTACATGAACAGGTTTTTTGCATATTATGCAGGAAGGAACAAAATGAAACATGGAAGGTGATATATGAAATCACATAAAATATTTCTGTGTTTTATGTAAAGGATCTCTTAGTTAATAACACATACGGGATTTGGAAACATTGCATTTCTTCTAATCAGCCAGTGCTGAAATGAGAAGAAATTCTCTAATGTTTTGTGATGAGGCTTACACACATTATAGATAGCACCTTAATATGCTGCTCTTCCTTTTGGGGATACAAAGCAGCTTATCCAAACAATGAAGAACATTACATCCCAGCTGTGCTTCTGCTGTACACTCAGAAACTTTTTGCTCTATATCTGCTGGTGAGAACTGAAAGATATCCATGCTATGGCAAGTTGTTCTGTCTTTCGGGGAGGTGGTAAGGATTCCACACATCTATATGTTAGTACTTTATGGGATCACGTAATTACACATCACCATATTGCACACAGCCCATGGAGGACAGTTAAGGTTATGGTTTTAACTCTAAATGCTGCATTTCCTGGCTAGTGAGCAATTAACTTACAATGTTACTTGCAATTTAATACCTTTGGGCTGATCCAGTCACTATTAAAGAAAATAGAAAACTATTTCAAAAGTTGAAACCCTTGTATGTAATACATATAATTGTATTTCAAACCACATGTAATGATTTTATGCTTTTCTACCCTTTTCTAAGATCAGGTTCTTAAAATTTTTTTCCTCTCCTTGCTTATGATGATATGCCATTTAATGCAGGGAATCAGAGATCTAGCAACATTATTAATGAAGAAATTAAATGTCAATCAGCGCTGCCATTATAAAGTCAGATTTCTAATCTACAACAGAATTTTTGTTCAGTGTACTAATCTGTGCTCTTTCACTTCTTATTGGTGATGTTAATACTTAACTTTAAATTAAATAGTAAGTAAGGTAAACTTTTAGAGACATATTCAATATATCATCGAAGAGTTTAGAGTCTTTGTAAGGTCTATTCCTTGAAAACATCAGATTTGCAAGTATGGGCTCAACAGTATTTTTGATGTTATTGCCGTAAATGCCCTGGATTTCCTTGGAAATTAAATAAAACCAACACGGTTTCTCACCAATCCCCTTTAGGGGGTGTGTGTGTACATATATATATATATATATATATATAAATCATTTGAATCTAAGCCATTTAGAGTTGTCCTGGTTTCATCTGGGATAGAGCTGATTTTCTTCGTAGTAGGTGGCACAGCACTGTGTTTTGGATTTAGTGTGTAAACAATGTTGATAACACACTGATGTTTTAGTTGTTGCTAAGTAACACTTACCCTAAGTGAAGGATTTTTCACTTTCCCATGCTCTGCCAGTGAGAGGTGCCCAAGAAGCTGGGAGGGAGCATGGCCAGGACAGCTGTCCTGAACTGGCCAAAGGGATATTCCATACCATAGACCGTCATGCTCCGTATATAAACTGGGGGGAGTTGGCAGAGTGGGGGAACAGTTCGCTGCTCAGGCATTGGTCAGCAGGTGGTGAGCAATTGCATTGTGCATCACTTCTCTTGGGTTTTATTTCTCCCTCTTTTAGTTATTTTCCTTTTCATTCTTCTTCTTCTTCTTCTATTTAATTCGTATAATTGTTACATTTTATTTTATTTTAATTATTAAACAGTTTTTATCTCAACCCATGAGTTTTGATTTTTGTTCAATTCTCCCCCCATCTCACTGGGAGCAGGGAGGAGTGAGTGAGTGGCCGCATGGTGCTTAGTTGCCGGCTGTGGTTAAATCACAGCAGGAGTAGATTTTAATCTCTTTGTAAACCTCTGATTTGCCAATATTTCAATCAGGGCAAAGTACTAACATTAATATCAGCATCTGACAGAAAAATTCATGCTTTATTGTAATAAGTACTTTTTTTTAAAAAAAGAGAGAAATATGACACACAATTTACAAATCATTACCCCTGAATTTACTGATCTTTTAAACAAAAAAGCTAGGCCTCCAACACTAAATAGTAATTATGTATTAAAAAACCAAAACCTGTTTACTGATAATTAATAACTGAATTGCAAACTGCTGATTCTAATATTTGTGCATTTTTTTTCTTTCTTTAAGTCTGAATTCCCACCCGAAGCTCTGAAAATGGCAGACTCCTGCCTCTTCATTAGTACCTCACTATAACTATATTTTATGAATGAAACAAAGATAAAATTATTATTAGTTTAGCTTAACTATCTAGATATACTTCAAGGATGTAATAATGTTCACATTCCTGTGCTTAAACACATGCACGAGTAACTGGCTAACACAATATCCAACAAATAGATGTGTGTCTCTGTCAGTAAAAATAATGGAACTGTGAAAATTAGGAAAAAAAGAAAAATGCTATAATTTCTCCTAAATGTTCAGGTACGGAATTAGCACTTATTGATCTGATCTAACCCATATGATTCCATGGATAACTCCGTGCTGAGGAACCATAGGGCATGTTTCAAAATCTGACAGGTATCGATAACTCTCCAGGGGTCATATTCTAAACTGAAGAAGCTATCACTGTTTTAAATCAGAACACAGCCTTTTCTCTTCCATTATTTAAATGTACTTTGGAATAAGCATTTCTAGGAGAGAAAAAGTGAGCAAAGCTCGCTCTCCTTGGCAAGCAGATAACTGCTGACTTTCCTTAGAAATCGAATTTTAGTAGCTTTCTGTGACCATGAGGATGTGGAGGAGGCTTTGGCATATAGGTAGTTCATTTTTTCAATTTTTCAGTAATATCTCTTTTCAAAAGGCTTCCTGCAGAAACACAAAGTCTGTTTCCCTTGTGTAAAGAGCATGAGTTCATTGTGCTGATATCACCTCAGCACTTCCAATTTTCATAACTGCAGTTGTGGCATAAACTTGCATATTATTTTTCTTGGGCAGGTATCAGGGAAATGCATTGAACCAATCAACAGATTAAATTAAATCAGGCCTAATGTATAAGAAAAACAATTCCCTCAATCTTTATTATGACTCAAGATATACAGGAAGTCAAGTCAAGAATACACAATAGTCCTCTGATAAGCATACAGACTAAGGACTGGATTTGAAGAGTATGGGGTGTGTAAAAATGACACTGAATTGAACAGACAAAATGTTAAGTACCAAACCCACTCATTAAGCATTTAAGTACTTTAAAATAAATTTAATAATCTCAAGAGTGTATGTGGGTCCAGTTCCAGGAAACATTCAGTGGAACCTAAGTGAGTTGAAATAATAAGAATATTTAATCCATCTGTTGGCTGTCTGCATTTAGCTTGCAATTAGAAAAGCACCACACTGGGCACTGACAAAGGAAATGAGGTATTTGTGTCTGAGCAAGAGAGATTTCTCACAGCATTTTCTATATGGGACTCTGATCTAGAAATGTATCCCCAGAAAGATGTTTTCCTTTTTTCACTAGCTTGCTCAGATATTAACTTTTTGGGTATTTTGCTTAAAATATATTTATATTTCCTTCATTAAATATGTTTTATTCAGTTATTTTTTCATGCAAGAATATTTCCAAACTCGATGTCTCTAGTGCTGGTATAGCAGGGCAAAACAACAGTGCTTTGAGCGACTTGGGATGCAGATATTTACCTCAGCAAAACATCACTCTGAGAAACAAACACACCATATTTACACCAGGACATGCCAGGTCATGTTTGTTTAGTTTAAGATAATTCTTAGTTATTTGAGAAACAGATGTTAATTTATTATAGTGTAAGTGTTATGAATGAAAAGCAATAATGAGAAAGTCATAAATATTAATCTTGTGTCTAACACAGATGCTACTACTTTGGCAAATATCTTTAAAGCTGGTAGATAGAACCAAGTTTATATTTTGATAGTTGCAGTCCAAAGACAGATCAAGACTTGTATATGATATGTATTAGGGACTAGCTGTACTGGGAATTAATTGTAGCTTGTTGGTGCTGACTCTATCATGATCTGACCACCATTTCAAGTAAACCTCAATAATATGATAATTTCTTATGGCTCCATATTTCCAAGTAGTCAAATGGGATGAATTATATTTCTCAAGTGGTGATAATATAATGACAGTCAACATTCATAAAGCATTTGGTAGAATTGGAGTAGCTTGAAATTATATGTACAGAGGAGAGAAGTGAACTGAGAGCTCAGCTTGTCACTCTGCATTTTATAGATATCTTTATAATGACCATTTCATTTAGCAAATTAAAATTTCAGTTCTTTATTTGGTGTAATATTTTAAATGAACATTGTATCATATCTTGTAATTTCGATGTTACGGTCAATAAATTATACCATTTGTGATGAACACTTCTATTCACAGTGCTAAAAATACATATTTGTTGGCCTGCATTCTGCTGCAAGTGGTGACAATGATCACAGCTGCAGATTATGGAAGGAGTATAGTGCAGAGAAAGTCCCTCAGAGAGCAATGTAACCGTTGTTATCATAAAGACAGTTAGAGTTATTTCAATAATAGCAAATAAGTGAAGGAAAAACACAGATTATAAAAGCGTTAATTCACTTCATTCAAGTATTTGGCTGTAAGTCTGTTTATTCAACAGCTATGTCCATGCTCTGTGAGCGCTCAGACATGAATCCAACTGCGTTTCCAGCAGAGAAGACAGAAGATGGCTTTTAGGTTATCAAACTTAAGGTCAAGTGCTTCAACAATATGTGTGGCTGGTATATATTTTAAGTAGTTGTTAGGGAGTGTTTTGCTTTTAAGAAAGAGAAAAAGGAAGGAAGGGCTGAATATAAGTCAACCCTTCTCTCATCTATGAATGATCATAGAGAGACAAGTGACATTTTTTACTCTTCCTGAGAGCACTTGTATTTATAAGGAACTTGAACCTGTAACTCTCTAACATCTAAAATATCTCCTCTATAATTTTTGTTGTTTCTAGCCAAGTACAATACTATTCAATTACCATTTTAAATTATATCTTATTATTTTCAGAAAACTGCCATGTGTCCTTCTGGATTTTTGCTCTATTTCAATGGTTGACCTAGAGTTTCAAAAAGGTGACTTCTTTAAAAAGGGTACTTTTGTATGTGTGAAAAATACTCAGCAAAACTAAGCTGTTCTGTTCAGTTCCCTAGATACACTATTCTGCTTCTGCTTTGGGGTAGTATAAATACAATATGTGGTAAACTAACTGTATTAATTGAAAACAAACCTGTATAAAATAAGTGTACTTTTTGTCAGCAGTCAAATAAGAGGAATGGTATTTCCTATGACTGTATTAAATATCTTCAAAGGATCATGCTTGTGTTTAAGCCTTACCACAACACCAGAGAATCCACACCTTCTTAGTTACACATAAAAACACTTCAGATTTAACAAGTCCTGACTGAATATGTACTTAGCTTTAAAAACAGAAACCTGTAAGACTGTAATTCTTATTAGATACCAGATGCTTTTATTTTTTATGGGGACCAAAGTTTTCTTTTGTTCGTGTAATAGGATCATCTTTAAAAAGTTTTGTGGTCTTTTTTTTTTTTGTATGTGGGTTTTTTTTTTGTTTTGTTGGTTTTTGTTTTTTTTTTTTAATGCAAATCCCCAAATTTGCAGTGATTTATCCCACAAATCTTCGGGTTTCTTATGACAGTATTCCTTAAAATACTTGCTCACTCTTTCTTATAAGGAAAGGAACGACGATTCTAAGCTTTATTATGTTTTCTTTTGATGGAAATTGTTTTCTATTTTGAATAGAGGCCTATTTAAATAAGTTTAATGTCTCTCAAAAGCCTGACTGGTAAGTGGATGAAGTTAGAGAATCATCCTGCTCTTTTGTTCTTTCTTCTTGTTTTTCTGCTGTTTCAGTTCACCAAGATTGTTCACCAAGATTTTTCACCAAGCAACAGTACAAATTAATGTCAGAGCTAGAGACAATGTGATAGAAACTAAAGACCCACAGAAGGGAGAGTGGATCTGCCTTAGACAAAGCTGGGATTTATCATTTATCAATCATTTATCAATCATTTATCATTTATATCAACTCTGGCTGGGATTCACAGAACAACTCAAAGAGGGCAAACATTAAGGTTGATGAGCTCCTCTCCTGTTTGTGCTGACAATGGGATCATGGGATAAAATTAAGAATCATTTCAGAGAGCTGTTCTGGTTGAAAATACTCTCTACCAAACGGTTGCTCACAAGCACGTAGGTCAGAGAGAGCGGTCAACAACATGCTGAATAGCAGGTCACTGCAAAATCCCACAAATAGCAAGGAGACAAACCTGAAAGCCACTAGTTTGCTACAAAGAACAAATAGACTATAACCAAAGTAAGTTTCCACAAATATTTTGTGTTTGGGCATGAATATGGTAAGGAAACCTGTGGCTTCTTATATCAACATCAGAACATTCATTGACTTTGAGGAAAAGGTTTTCACAGAATCATATATTGGTAGGGGAGGGAAGGGCCCTCTGGAGATCATCTAGTTCAATCCCCCTGCTAAAGCAGGTTCACCCAGAGCAGGATGGATAGGATCACTTCCAGGTGGATTTTGAGTATCTCCAGACAAGGAGACTCCACAGCCTCTCTGGACAGCCTGTTCTGTTCCAGTACTCTGCCACCTGTAAAGTTTTCCTCATGATCAGACAGAACTTTCTGTGTTCCACTTTGTGCCCATTGCCCTTTTCCTGTTGTTAGACACCTCTGAAAAGAGTCCTTTTGACACCTGCCTTTTAGATATTTATAAGCATTGTTAAGATCCTCTCTCAGTGTTTTTTTTGGGGCTAAACAGACCCAAGTCTCATCTCTCAGCCTTTCCTTAAGAGAGATGCTCCAGTCCCCTAATCATCTTCGTAGCCCTCTGTTGGACTCTCTCCAGTAGTTCCTTGTTTCTCTTGAACTGGGGAGCTCAGAACCGGACACACTACTTCAGAAGTGGCATCACTAAGGCAGAGTAAAGGGGGACGAGAACGTCCCTTAACCTACCGTTCACACTCTTAATGCACCTCAGGATACCATTGGCCTTCTTGGCCACAAGGGCAACTGCTGGCTCATGGGTAACTTGTTATCCACCAGGACTCCCAGGTCCTTCAGTTCCCCTCTGCCAAAGTCTCCATCCTGTCCAGGTCCTGCTGAATGGCAGCACAGCCTTCTGGTGAGTCAGCCACTCCCCCCAGTTTTGTATGACCAGCAAACTTGTTGAGGGTACACCGTCCCTTCTTTCAGGTCATTGATGAATATCTTGAACAAGACTGGGCCCGTGTCAACCCCTGGGGAACACTGCTAGTTACAGGCCTCCAACTAGACTCTGCACTGATGATCACAACCGTCTAAGCTCTATCACTCAGCCAGTTCTCAATCTATCTCACTGTCCACTTATCTAAGCTTTCCTATGGGGAAGTCACAGGATATAGTGTCAAAAGCCTTGCTGAATTTGAGGTAAACAGCATCCTCTGTTCTCTGCTCATGGGTCCAGCCAGTCACGCCACCATAGAAGGCTAACAAGTTGGTCAGGCATGATTTCCCATTGGTGAATGAATCTATGTTGAGCACTCCCGATAACCTTTTCCTACACTTGCTGAACTGACCCCCGGAATGAGCTATTCCATCACCTTTCCAGAAATGGAGGTGAGGATGACTGGCCTGCAGTTTCCTGGGTTCTCCTTCTTGCCCTTTTTGAAGACTGGAGTGACATTGGCTTTCCTCCAGTCCTCAGGCACCTTTCCTGTTCTCCATGACCTTTCATAGATGATGGAGAGTGGCTTAACAATAACATCTGCCAACTCACTTGTGGATGCATTCCATCAGGGCCCACGGATTTGTGGGTATCCGTCTTGCCTAAATGACTTTTAACCCAATCCTTCTCAACCAAGGGAAAGTCTTCCTTACTTCAGACTTCCTCTTTTACCTTCAGGGACTGGCATTTCTGAGGGCTGACCTTAGAAGTAATTCCTTGTTTGCTCTCTTGTTCCAGTAAGGATTCGTAGGATCCTGGGGTGATTAAAAACCACACAAGGTTACAAGGCATGCACACAAGGATAAGCACAAGCACGCACACAAGGATAATTGCGTTTATTTTATTTACAAACAGACTAACTATAGACTTATATATATATATATCCACATACTATTGGAGTTTAGGCTTCTAAAGTATTATGACTAAAATTACTGTTAATACAATTAAGGCAAATAACAATACACCCTGTTAAAATTTAGGCTTCCAAAGTATCACAACTAAAGTTACTGTTAATATGATCAAGACAACTAACAATGCACTCTATGGACATTCAAGGGCAGTATAAACAGTTCCATCTGTCCAAGTGCAATTCATCATGATGAATTGGGGGGCAGGAAGAAAGTTACCTCAGCTCATATACATACCGACCCTAGGACAGCAAGTGATGTCCCAATCCACAGCGTTCCCAGCATAGATTGTTTTTCGGATGAGGCGTTGGTAGGTACCGGACCCTTTGCGGGTGTCCCTGCGGAGGGCAGTGTGGTCCCCTTTTTTCCGTATAGCCACCTCGTCTCTGTGCTCAAACAGCACTACATTTATAGCAGAGGTTAAAGCCGCCCCTCACATAATGTGTGGCCAGTACGTATGTATGGACTGCCTCAAACTCCACCTTTCAATTACATAATCTGTAACTTCACACATGCCCAATTTCACTACTGGGGTCGCTGTTTGGTGGTTGTTTGACTTCATCTTTACTCTTCTTCCTTGATAAGAGTTTTGTGAACATGGGAAAACTCACTATTGTGGTAACTCCCCTCCTTTTCCCATCCTTTGGCATCTGATCACAAGGCTGGTGATTATGAGCTCGTCATGGGAGAATCCGCTTTGTTGCAATTAGTCCACTACCCTCACACTATCACTTCTCCTGAGAAAGCTCATTATCTATAGTTTCTTGCAGAGCTTCCAAAACTCCCACTGCCCTGTGGTTTCTTGCAAAGCTCCGTGTTCCATCTCAGACCAAACTGTTTAAAGGGGCCGTCTGACACATCCCTATAACTCTTACTTGGATTTTTTTATACTTGTGAGGTTGTATCTACTCGCTTGACAACTTGTCATTTTAGTATATGGAAATAGAGGCACAATAAAGTTGACACACACAATTATTCAGAAATCTTTTAAAAGATACTAGAACTAAGTCTGTTCAAGATCATTCTTCATTGTTCCTATAAACTGGATGTATACCCTAAGAGAACTGACCATGCATCCAAGGAGAAAGATGAAGAGAAAAAGCAGACTCTGAAAATAACCTGTGCCTCAGACAAATTTATTGGATGGCATTATATTCACAACAAGTAATACAAATAGGTTAATTTGTTTTTATCCATAAGTCAGCTAACTATATGTGAAGTAGGTAATCTGAGTTGAAGGAGACAAAAATTAGTGTTAATTAAATTTTTAATGGCTATCTCACCCCAGTTGAACTTCTCAACAGTTTGTTAAACTTTGAATGAGCAATACATGTGCTTTGATGTTTACAAACAATTAGAGGACTGAATATGGAACTAGTGAGATGAAAAGTACTCTATTAATGATTCTATCAATTGGCAAATCATAATTACTCACATTTATATTTTTGCCCAATATTTGTAACCATATAATTAACTCAGAGTTTAAGGGAATCATATAACTGGAAGTGACATGGGAAAGTGAGTCTAGGAAATTAGTTCAAACAATTCTTAATTAGCTTTTGTCGGTAATTATTAACTAAGATTTTAACAGATACAGTACCAAATTTTTTTGAAGGATGAATTGATTAGTGTATCTTGGTAATTTGTCTCTGAAGTCCTTTTTACTTTCCATGTGATGCAAAAGGCAATTTAATGCATTTTGAATAACTAATTTAAAATTAAGCAGATAACTTTACCCTGATAACTCTTCTAAGAAGATGAAGTTTTCAACTAAGTATTGTAGTCATCTTAAAGCTCAGCATTACAATTATTTGATTGTCTCTAGGGCTTCTAAATTGTGATGCTACAAGAAAAATATGGCTATTTCTATGATATATACATGTAGGGTTTTTGCATGTGACTAAGATGCACAAATACACTCAAAAAGAGTGAGTATCTGAAAGTCTTAGGAAACGAGAAAGAGTGTGAGAGAGTGCTTGTGAGAGAGCTCCGCTTTTCTATTGGAGTAAAGGGGGGAGGGTTATATCTGTCCCTTAGTTTTGTGATGAGTGGACTCAAAGTCCCTAGTGTTAGGTTTGGACCTGTTTCTTTTCCATCTTTTCTTTTTTCTTCTACTTCTATCTCTGTCTTGCTATGTGCAAACCCCATATGCACACGAACCACTTACGTTGATTCTCATGGAGTCTTTTTGTATTTAAATGTGTTGATGGAAAGTGTTTCTTAACTGAGTTTTGTTTGGGGCATCAGGGCAGAGAATAAAAGATTTCTGTTAATCCTGGGCTGAGTCAGGGGAGAGGTAGATGACATTTTCTGGAAGAAATTAGTTCCGTACACAATGGAACTAAAGGAATCTGAAATTATTTAAGTAGCATTAATTTCAGCTGCACCATCCTGTTCTTAAAATAGAAGTCAAGTATACATGAATAAGCCTGCTTTTTTTTTAGCTTTTTTGTTGTTGGATTGGTGCATGGCATAAGGATGGATTTTTTGTTGTTGTTGTTCTCTACCTTGTCTATTTCTGCCTTCTGGGAAGCTGTCCATTACCTGTTTTTCACTGAAAATGAAAAACACTCCTCACAATATTTCTGTTTTCTGAGAGAAAAGCTATGTTTTCTACTCCCCATTGATGACCAAAGAATGGGTCTGAAACATCTAGACTTTTTTTTTTACTTACTTGCAGAGTGCTCTGCTAGGAAGGTATTGCAAGAGCAAAGGTCTTGCTCGCTCATTGCATTATAAAGCTCTGCTAAAACACCTCTGAAAACTGATGGAGTAAGGTTCTTGCAGATTTGTATGCCATGACTGGTCAGCATTAAGACTATAAGAGAGGTTTTTCCCATGATGTACATGTATGTGCTTTGGCATTTTCTGGGATGTCTAAGAGTAAGCTAGGACTACAGCCTAGCTTAAAATGCAATGAGAATATCATGAGAAGAAAAGAATATTTTATTCCCCTTGCTTGTCAGTTGAACATCTTCCTGAGTATTGTGTAATTTACAGTGTTTCCTTCACCTGTGAAAAAAACAAAGTAAAACAAATAATGAGAAGACGCACTTAGTTGGTTACCTGTTTGACAGCTAATGTGCTGAAAAAAGTCAGGCAGTTTGTGTACCTGAAGGGCATTTTTCTATCTGTCAAATACTTGCTGTCATGTGATGCTTACTTATCTGTGAATAAAAAATTTGTTACAGCACATGTATTTCAGAAGATGCATCTTTAAACTACAGCACACACTGCACAGCATGTGTCAGAGCTGAAGCTATTCCAGTCATAAAGCCCCATGGTGCTTCTTATCTGTATTTGCTAAACATTTTTAAGCAGGTTGCTAAAACATGGCTTTGGGGAGACGGCTTAGGTGTGCTTTTTAAAACATAAAAAATGAACAAGGGTACAGCATACATATACTACACACACATGACCACACACCCTGTTTCTTGCCTGTTTTATTTTCTCTCAGAAGCTGAGACTTGATGCAGTCATTCCACTTTATAATTACTGGCAATTTCTCAAACAAATCAACACTTGGAAGCACCTATTTTCTACCTCCTCCCCATTTACAAACTGATTGAATTTTTAAAAGCAATATAGAAGGAATTATTTCTTTCTTTTTTTTTTTTCCAAGAAAGCAGTTTAAAATTGCTTTTGTAAAATTATTTTACTACAACAATGGAATCACTATTATATAAGTATTGCCTACAGGAATGACCAGCAACAGAGGATGTAAAACACTCCTTTCAGATGTGCCGTCATTGGAAAGGTGGTATATGGAAATGCTCAAGAAATTTGCACTATGAATAATTTACTGAGAATCAGATGTGGCATACAGTTTCTTAAAAATCCATAAATAACAGCAACCTTCTTCAGCACACCTTGTGAGCTGGTGGGTTTTTTTTCTCATATACAGATTGCTCTAGTGAAAATAGCTTTCAAATATTAAAGTTCACATAGATATAACTGGAGGGAATATAAATCTACCTGTGCGCCTCTTAGACCTTTATCCCCAAATCATCTTTCTATTAAAATAAGAAAACTAAACTAACTGCCCACACCAAAAAGATTGTATCTGGCAGTAATTTAACAGTGACTAATGTAACACAGAACATTTAATTGCTTAAAGATAGACCAGAAGGATATGTTGAGAGAGAGGGAGAAAAACTGACTCTCTTAGAAATATTCCATTTATAAGGAAAGAGAAGACTAATCTGAAAAGGCATAATGGAAAAAGTGGGTGTTGCAATAAAGTGTATTCAGGTGGAAATGACATCTTCTGTAGTTCAAAACCAGAAGTAATGGACTCCTCTACTCAGATTACCAAGGACAATAATGAAGGGATTTTTTTTTACTTAGGTGTCAGAGGCATGGAGCACTGTCCTACCACATGGTGCAGATCTGTACAAAGAGAGATTAATGCAAAACCAATCATACAAAACTATTCCTTTTAAGAGCAAAGAAGATACCTCTGCAGTACTGCTCTGAGCTTTCTGTCAAACTGTGCATTTGTCATCCGATCCAGTCTGATAATAAAAACAGGGGAAGCTAAAACCCAGTCCCCAGCCTTCTGCAGCCTCACACCCCTCTACTGGGGCCACCTTATGGATGGCCTGGCAGGTAGCTCCATTGCTTGAATCTGATGCGGACACTGTGCACGCAGTTGTTGGAGAAATAAATACCGGTCAATTGAGGGACTTAGTTCTGCCCAGAAGTCAAATGTCAAAACAGGGGCTGAGCTGTAAGGCAGCACGGCTGTCACTGTGAACGGGGTAGCACCGCAGGGCTGCAAAGGAGTTGCAAATCCAACATTTTTTTCTTGGCTGCTCACAGCCTCACCCTGAGTGTCCACAGCTACTTCTAAAATGCCTCTGACTGTGCTGGGGAAGGATGCTTTATCAGCTGTCACCATTCAGTACTCTCACGCTCTCAGTATGAAGAAAATGCTTTGCAGGAAGGCTCCTGTGCTCTGCTGACAAGGGACTACAACTAGCTCTTAGTCATTCAGAGTGTAAAGGGTGATTTCTTTGCATATTTACTGCCCTACCGTATTGCACATTAGGACTCTGACAATATGGATTTTTTTTGCATTGCATTTCTACTTAGAAATGTTAATAACTCCTGAATATTATACAAAAAGTAAAGATTTAATTTTTTTTCCCCAGGTTCCGTATTTACACATTAAAAGCACAGAGCTGATTTATCATTAAGTTGAAGACTTAAATTCACAAGACACTCGCTGTTTCAGACTGATTGCTAGGATGCAGCAGAAATAAATAGGTTGTATCCAGTTTTAGGCACACCATGAGAGCACAGCGGGGTTGCTGCAGGGTGTTGGAGTGAGACTTTTTCTTATGAGTTGCCTGGCTGCTGTCAATGTGGAATTGTGTTCTTGTGACTAAGATGGTTGTGTAGGTGGGCTGACCTTCAATGAGGCTTCTGAACATGGTTTTATCAAAACTCTGGCAAGTCCCAAAAGGTTCATTCAGGGAGCCTGATCCTTTTTCTGTGTTGTCAAGATTACTCCTCCTGTCACTCACAGATCTGTTGCTGGATTAAATTTAGCATCTTTCCAGCTGTTAGCCTGCAGATTTTCCATGTATTATTCAAAACACAGACTAGATATTTCAGATATTATTTGTTTCAAATATTTTAATATTGTTCTTCAAGAATTTACGAGAGAAAACCCAAATAATAAGAAGCCATATGAGCAAGATGTGTAAGGAAAAACGCCCCGTGCAATTCAGAAGCTCAGAATCACCACCATTCACAGGATAAATATGGGATAAGCAAGTCTTTCAACCACAGCATGTATCCAAAGACCCTCACTCTAATGAAATAAGCTTGCTTAAAAAAATCCTTTTTCAAGTATATGTAGTCCAAACGGACACTTCTAAATTCCAAACTCCTCTGAAACTAGAGAGTCTCTCCTTCGTGGCATATGTAGAAGCAAAGTCCTGGCAGTCCTTCAAACAATGCTCTCATGATGAAGCATACTGTATTAACGTGAGCTTAGGTTCTTGCTGTTTGCTGTTCCTTCTTGTATTGTTGAATGCTGGAAGCAGACAAGTAAGCAAAAAAGAAAAGAGAGAGTATGATTGCTAAAGATGATCTATGTTAGATTCTTATTTGACACTGATTCTTATTGGATACTGCGTGGCTTTTATCCTTCTGTTTCCCTTACATTGATAGGTGTTGAGTTCCCCACCCAGTCTGGACAGATTGACTATCTGACCCCAATTTTAAGTGTGACATAAGCAAAAGACATTATTTTGTTTTCTGGTGATTCTATTGAACAGATTGTCCTGTTTCACTCCTCCAGAATGTGCATACTTTCAGAACCTCCTGTGATACTAGGAATGGCAGACTTGATTTTCATTAACTGCGGGAAGACATTTTTGCAGATGATTAATGATTCCCTGACCAGGAGTACTGTTCACTGGTGGACGCTCTCCACTAACTAATTTCAGATTTCTCTGGCAGCACAATCCATAGCAAGTTATTTGTATTCATTGTGCAGCCTTCATATTATATTCAGTCTAGAAGGAAAAGGTGGCTTGGTCCTAGCCTTAGTCGAAGTCATTAGTTCTGTTACAGGTTCAGAGAAATTAGAAGAATTTTCTTGCTCAGGGTAGAACCAAGGTTCTGTATTCTTCTTGTAACTTAGCTATTACTCTGTGCTATGCCTTTCTATTTTTTACCACTTTGGATATAGTTATTTCCTGTTAACTTTCTAAACTGTTGGTCATTTCTGTCTCCTCTCTTTTTCCATTTACTATTTAAGCTGTTCTAAATGTATGCAGAACATCCATTGAGATCCTAACTATTTGTCAAGAGTCCTAGCTAGTTCTTACACTAAAACCACTGAATTTCTGCTGCATTTTAATAATGTTGAGGAAGAGAAGATTTTTCTCTTAGGTGGGAAAATATGCAAACTTAGTAAATAAAATAAAGAACAAGAACTATTTTGTCAAAAATCCCAACAATACTGATTTTATTTCTGTTAGAACTGAGCTGCTCAGTTAGCAGTTTCCCACCAGCACATTTCCTTCCTCTCCTTCTTCCTCAGTTTAGGTAATTTCTGAGTAATCATCTTATTTGAAAATTAGAAGATAATTTTTCTTTTTAGAAGATACTGAAATAAAAGTTGCACACTTTCTGCAAAGGAAATTTTATGGTTAAAACCGTTTGACTGTGAGAGTTTCCTTCTGTAATGTGGTTAAAACTTTGAATATGCTTGCCTCCTTTGACAGTTTTACTATTCTCATCCTAAAAGTTTCATAGTTTAATACTCACAATTGTTATGAAATTGTGAAAGTGATTCCAAGCATTAAATAAAGAAAATCTCATTTTATATTTTTTTAATGAACATGTAAGTTTCAACAAAACTATCAAGACAACGTATTTTCTTGGCTCCAAGGTGGAAATGGTAGTTCATATTGTCGCACAAAAGAGAATGTAAGCACAGAATGAGAACAGAACTTGATGGTCTTGAAATTCACCTAAATTGTGCAGGACACAATTTTAAACCCTACAGCAAAATTTTTAGGCAACAGGACTTGAACATGAATTTTCTACATCCACTGAGCTTAGGCTGGGCTCATGGTTCTGTAGTGAATAAGCCTTTCTTTGCTGCTGAGCAGACTTTGAGAAAATTTAAAAAAAAGAATGACAGAAAGCACTGTGGATTAGGAAAACAATTTTCCATCAGGTCTAATCTCAAACTTCTTTGTGCATATAAGATTTATCTTAGTAGTGTATTTTTAAGGTGATTATCAACAACGTCCAAAGAAGTGGAGAAAGGGTATGTTATTATTTATTTCATTTAGGAGCTTTTAAGTTATGAAGATAACAGTGCATTATTATTTCATTAGAGGAGAATCAAACATGTCATTGGGAAAACACTTTCAGAAGAGAAATGAATGGATTGAAATGAATGAATTCAGTGGTTTTATAGAGTAAGGGAGGAAAAAATCGTTGCATATGACAGAATTGAAACGAAGAACGCTAATTTGAGTATGTAGTATTAAAGGCAGGAGATATGAGAAAATGGAGGCTGATAGCCCTGAAGCTTGATGAGGATGCAGTTACTAGACAATAGTGGCACCAGTTTCAGGAGAGATTACAGGCTGAAAGTCACACTGAAGAGGTTTGTAAGGAAAGACCATTTTCAGTCAGCAGAAAAAAGTATGCTTACTGAATCTTGACATGCAAATTGTGTTTTCTTTCTTTTCATCTCTTAGTAGAAATAAGGCTTTTTTTTTACTAACTTGAATTCTGAGTATCTTGTGATAACTAATTACTACGTGGCTACATCTTAGGTCTTGTTCCACTTCATACTTTTTCTGTCTTTTTGAACACTGAATAAAAGAGACAGTAACAATTGCAAATGTAAAGGTTCCAAACAATAGAGGTTAAGTTTTTTAATATTTAAGTCACATTCTAATGGGTTTGAATGTTTCTGTCATGTTCAATATGTGCTGGATCCAGTGACAGAAATAACCTCATTTTATTTTATTGAGATCAAATACTTAAATTTTTATACTAAAATGACAGTTGGAGTGAGATAAAATGGCAGGAAAAATAACAAGACTTTGTATTATTAAATAAGTGAATTGAATATGTGCACAGCTACACACCCATAGACAGCAGTCTACAAATTTTGCAGAATTGTTTTCCTAATGCTATTTGTAGGACTTTCCCTCAAAAGAAGCATCCACTGGACACAGTGCTTTGTGAGTAGAATTAAAATTCTTCTAACATTTATGCAGAATTCAGAAGCAGCCAGGGGGCCTTGGGATCCCCTTATTTGAGACACCTTATTTATGAAAATTAAAAATGGTTGGTTGGCCTAGGGCTTTTGAGAACTTTTTTGAAAAAAAAGGCATAAAAATTAAGGAGAAATTCCTTTCAAAAGAATTTTGCTTAATTGCTGTAATTGCTTTCAAAAGCATCCATGCTTAATGATAAACAGATACTCAGCACGCTAGATGTAACACAAACACTAGAAAGAACGCCAAAATACAGGAACTGCATAGTATAAATGTCTCTGCATAACATAAAATGAAAAAACAAAGTTTATATGAAGATAAATATTAATTTTAGTCCTTGTGCTGTCTGCAATAGGGAGACGAGGGGATGTGAACATCAGCATCATTGTTTTCACAGGTGGGTGTCAGGTCTGGACAAGGACCAACTAGTCACAGTAGAAATTATTCAGACTTCTGGGCTTGTTTCTGGTAGGCACGGGGAAGATGAGGGTTATCAGCGTGCCTAGAGAGAGGTGGACTCAAGTGTCATTCTGAACTGTCAGCAGGGACTAAACTGCTCTCTCATCTTTAGCCTTAACATCTGTCACTAAATGGGAACAAGATGACCTTTATGCAGCAGTGCTTTCCTACTAATGCAGCCGCAAGCTTTGCTGTGGCCCCTTTGCAGCTCATCTTTTTTTTTTTTTTTTTTATCTTGTGCTTATACAAGCAACATTCAGCACCTCTGATATGTAGGATTAAACCATAAAGCCGGCAGATTATATTTGTAAAATATAACTTCTGCAAAGCAGGATATTTGATCTGTGCAAGCTTATCCCACCGTCTTTGGTTAATTCACGCATATCTGCATAGGAATTTTCAGATTAGTATGTCCATAGAGGTTATCTTCAGAGATATGAGCAGCTAACACAACCTCACATGTTCTGTATTTCACAACACAGAAATGATTCAATGAGTCAGTTGCGACTGACTGTGGGAGTGAGAATGACAGTCTGCATGTTCTACACTTCATCCACAGCAGAAGAAAACAAAAAGTAGCAAGGGATGCAGGAGAAACTCTTGACATATTTGCTAAGCAGTAGTATATAGCTTCTGATCTCTCTCCATTACTCTTTGTGTGACTGGCATGTCTGAACATTCTGAAGTACATAAACAACTTTGTTTCAATAGCTGCATTTTTAGGTTTTATTTAGGAAAAAAAAAGTGATCTTTTTAGGAGAAGTCGCGCTCCAATCAGGTATATCGTGTAGGCTGTGTTTTATCCATTGCAGATAATTTCTAATTAATGTGTTAACCTCACGGAAAAAAAAGAAAATAGAAAAAAAAAAAGAAAAAAGAAACACAACAAAAATCCTTTGGGCCTGAAAATTGTAAAGCTTTACTTACAATGTTAAAATAACAGGTCTTGGGTTCTGTCCAAACCCTGAGGAAGCACTCTCATGGTCAGAGCATACAGGGTGTTTATTAGCTAACATTTTTTCTGTGAATTAAATTGAGACATAGCAGTGATTTTTTAACAGAAAATTTAAAAAGGGGAAGATCCTAAGTAACTACTATCTAATTTTGCAAATTCTATGCTTGGCAAGGTCTCAGTATTTTGCTGTCCTGAATTAAGTAGATTTTAAACAGGTAGCAGTTCACATTAAAGATTTGCATTATTTGGTCACTCGACTGACAGTAGAGTTTACCACTGATGGGACAACTGACAATGACTACAGTAACATTATCACTGAATCACTGAATTCACAAACAAAGTTATCTGGTGGGGGGGGGGGAGGAAAAAATTAGGGAAGTCCTTCAAGGTAAAGAGAATTTGATTTAATTTTTTTTTTTTAGAATTTTTTTTGAAATTGATAACATTATATCCCTGAAAAATCTTCTAAAGGAAGGAGAAATAATAGAATTAAAATTCTACCTCCCAGACTTAGGGCAGTTTCCATTCCTATCTCAGGAAGATTTATTTCAGCATTCCAACATGTTCTTAGTTAGAGTTGGTATCCAAATAAAATCCTTCACAAATGGAATTACCAGTGTAGCTTCCAACAGAGTAAACTATGTGTGTTTGGCTCATAGTCACCCCTAGCTGTTTGACTTCTTTTTAAAAAGTTGCCTGCTGGAGAACTACACTAGCAGTGTAATTAAAAGCCCAGCAGTAAAAGCTATGGTATCTGAACAGAAACGGTTCCAAAACAATAGCTTCTGGAGCAAGACCAAAGTGCACATAAGCCTGTACACTTTGTTTAAAAAAATGTGGCATTTCCCCCCCTCAAATAGAAAAACCAGTGTATCTTTTCTGTTTGTAGTTGATAAAACTGACCAGACAGCAATTATGTTCCTAACTGCAGATCGTATTAAGTTGAAATTTTATATCAGCAACATTTCATTATTGAGAAATTTAAGTTTAGCACAATACATAATTATGCCTGTAGTAGGACAATTGTCACTACATTAACCACACTTGCCTCACCACAGGGACTGCATGCAGGAAGAGGAAACTTTGTTCTGTTAGCCTAAAAAACCATCATCTTTATCTGAAGCACTGCTGTTGCTAAACTAGTAACCTAGAATATCTGCAGACGACTGATCTAGTTATGCAGTTCCAGGGTCAAGACTAGCATGTTTGAAAGTATTCCTTAGACTCTGCATTTCTAGTGTAAGCCTAAACAAACTGATGGGATTCAGAAAATGAGTTTCAGCTGAAAATCCTGACCAATAAATTCTCTGGGAAAATCTAACGCCTCTGAACAGGATAGTGTCCCTACAAATGTGGTGGGAGCTGGGCATATAGGCTGCTGGCAAATGGTTGCCTTGTGTTTTTCACAGAATTTCCCAGTGGCTGAAGAATTCCGTCAGAACATCATCTTGGATGATCCACAGCCTAATTTTCACTCTGTTGGCAAGACTGAGTAAGAGCAGAGTCCTGACTGAGGTCCAGATCTCGCAAAAGTGCTAAGCGTGTGTTTAATTTTACACACTGTTAAAGTCCTAAAGTTTTTGACTCTTATACATATACTTCTCTTTTTTTGCAATATACAAAATTCATTTTACATCAAATATTTCTTTCCTGGACAACTTGTTGCTCCCATCTTCAGAGTCTGTCCATGTTCTCTCTCTCTCCAAATACTCATCACTGTATCTGCCCTTATTTTACTTTAAATAATTCCCTGGAATGTGACAGGGTTAAGAAATTAAACCCATGCTGTAATATTAGCAATCACGGATATTCAGAAGCTCTGTGATGAAGTAATCTGTACCTCTCCACAACCTGAAATATAGAAATCTCTTTAAAGATGTATGGATAAACTTGTTCAATGTAAACTGTATCAGAAAAAAAAAAATCTATCAAAAGTTGTCATTATGATGTTGAAATTAACCATTCTTCTTGAAAGGGATGATTTCTTTGGCATGTATAAAATGAATGTCTTACCTTTATTCTCCCCCTTATGTATAAAAAATGCCTAAAAAGACTATTTTAAATATGAATAAAGTTCCACATGCATGGAAGGGCTAATTACTTTGATATGCTTTCTGAAAACAATACTCAGCAGGTGTTTTGTTTGCATTTGAGAAAATGACACAGTGTAAGGACGTGTAAATCCTGTGTCAAGAGCAATTATTCGTAACTAGGTCAGGCTATTAGAGCTGTCTAAGGAGACTTTCATGAAGCTTTTAATTTTAAACTAAATAATCTTAAAAAATACTAACTGTTCAATTCACACACATAAAATTCACAAAATTAATTTATGAAAACATCTAATTTTCCTATTAAAATCTTGACATTTAGCCTATATAATTAAAATCTTGTGAACTATTCTGATTAATTCATTAACACGCATTATAAGAGTTGCAAATTATTTTGTATATCATATGTAGTAGAAAACACTGTAAGTACTGCAGCATAACTATGTTATTGTGTAAGGAGATTAATTTCCTTTATTCCTCTTTTTAGAATAAGTTCTTTCTCTATGCCATTTCCTTAGCTAAATAGGGGTACAGGTAGTGGCTGTGAGTTATTTTACAGACGATCCCTGATTCTCATGGTGAATTTCAAGGTCCCTAGCTCTATTTTGAGATGCACTGGACTTAAAGATAAGTCTATAACACTGTTCTTTCCTCTTTCTTTTCCTTTTTTATTTTTGTTACAGACATTACTTTTGTCTGGTTATCACGACTGTGAGTTTTCACGCTCATGGAAACAAGCTAGGCTTGCTGCACAGGTGAAGCCACAATTTTAAGAATTATATTAACATGCCTAATTCCCTCCATAGTATCAGACATTCACTTAAGCATCAAGCTATTCAGTATCTGTGCATGCAAAGAGGCTTCTCATAAGCAATTAACTGTAGCTTCAGAACCGCACTGAACCTAAATAATAAATAATTAAAATCCTTATATGCTTGCATTTCCAACATGTCCCAAATTTATCGGTTCCTGCATAAGATTGTTCACCAACACTTTTCTCCCCTGCCTTTTCACTGTCTGTGTGGCACAGCTGAGCTCTCCTCAGCCTTCCCTCCTCAGCTTTCCAGCTCAGAACTGATCTTTCATCCACATTGCTACTCTGTTTGACTGCTCTCTTTTCACCTCTATTACACGAATCTCTGCTCTTGAAGCGTTTGCTTACAAGTTTCTCTATCTAGATTAAAATTCACAATCTCTACAAATTATTTGTGGCCCAGTATGTCATTGTAAGAAATTAATATACTGCTCTGTAAGTGCTCATGCTGTATTAATAAATATGCCATCACGAGTGATGTTTAAAGTCACCTCTTTTTATTTTTTATATTGTTCTCAATGCTTAGGTTTTCTATTAACTAATTTAGTTGTACTTTCGCTTCCTTCTTCAATTATACTTGGAAGACAAAAAGTACACTAAAAAAGATACACAGTATGAAGAGAAGAAAGCTGAAATAAAACTTGGGGATTTTTTATCATTTAATCTCTGTTAAGATACTTAAAACCATCAGCAGGAGTTTAGTTTTCACATAAGCTTCTTGCACAGTTTTAGCTAGAGAGGCTACAAAAACTGTCTGCAAAAGAAAATAAATTGATTAAGAAAACTCATTGAATATTATGTCATGTTCTTATCCCATATTATTTCATTCTCGAGACGGAAAGACACAGATATCTCAATCAGTTATGTCTGCATTTATTTTTAAAAAGCTGCCAAACAGCAGATGGGTGAGACCCACTGCTTTTGAAATATAGTGAGCAAGAAGTGATGTGTTTAAAGTCTTTCTGGCTTAGTCTGACAGCTGCACTGTGATTTAAAGTCTGATCATGCATTATGACCTCAAGCAAAACTATGAGGATGTCAATGGCAGTCTTATTTCTCTAAGAACTGGGATATCTGACTCTCAGTTACATGGCAAAATTATGTGGTATTCTGGATCCATCAATATTAGTACTTAAGATTTGTACATTTCAGAGCAGTTCTGTGCCTATATTTGCTAGAAAAAGATTTTCAAAAAATAAGTCTTT
Source organism: Bucorvus abyssinicus (assembly GCA_009769605.1). NCBI lineage: Eukaryota > Metazoa > Chordata > Aves > Bucerotiformes > Bucorvidae > Bucorvus > Bucorvus abyssinicus. Next base: position 33,552,128 of record CM020026.1, read on the forward strand.
TTGCTCCTGCACTTGTAAGAAAACAATAGATTTTATGGTCTTCAGCTAAACAAATTCTAGAATGGAAAATTGAAGGGGAGAATGCATAAATAAATAAAATAAATACGCCATTGCACAATACTTAAGGCTTTGCTGCCTCCATCTCTATGGTCTGAGTCATGGCAATTTCAGAGGAAAATGGGAGGTGTCTGCATTGACATTCTCCATCTTTCTGCATTTTTCTTGCCTTCTTTCTTACTCATTTCAGCACCTTTGAACAAATGTAAGAGTTCTTGCCTTCCAACTGTATCTCACCCATGGCCTAGCTCTGAATCGTATACTAACATTTGTGATGGTTCAAATTTATTATTATTATGATAAAAATGTTGGGATCTGTCCAGGCACAAGATTAAGACTAAAAAGTGCTCTGTTTGCAAAAAATTTCATTAAGAATACAAAACAAACCAAAAAAAAAAAAAAAAGGAAAAATTACCACTGTTTTTGCTTATGCCGAATATTTTGGGGTTTTGTTGTGAATTTTCTTTATTTACAGTATATAAAATAGTTTTAATATAATCTCAGTCTACAATCATTGCATAGCTCAGTGGAAAAGAATAGACCTCTCCCCATTATCTATATATATCTCTTTGTGCATGGCTTGGTAAGTGATCAGAGCATGCCTGAGATCTGTAGTTATCAGCTCAAGAATCAACTTCGATTCCATTAAAAAAAAAAAAAAAAAAAATCAGTGGGATTCTATTCCTGCATCAGGATCTGCTTTTTTTCCTAAATTCCTTGGTGCAATTTCTTGCTTCAGAGTTTCTGGGTATATCTACTGACTTTGGCCTTGTTTGTTTGTATTCTATTCACAGGTAATTCGCTTATATACGGCTAAGTTCTTAACTGGACACAATTAAATGCTTCCAACTAATTTCAAAAATAAGAATCATAAAATCATAAAATTCTTTGGGTTGGAAGAGAACTTTAAAGCTCATCTAGGGGATATATGGACTACTGAAGAAGAAATAATTTTAAAAATGACAGTGGACATTAGGGATAGAAAACAGTCAGCACATGATGGATTTTAGTACAAAATCTGTGCTGGACTGAGTGCTCAGCCAGCCATCTGGGCAAACAAAGGCTATATCAATAACATGGAATTTTAAAACTGCAAACTTATTCTTACATGGAGGTAAGGGTGTTCCCTTTTTAACTTATTTTATTTTCGTACATCAGGCCTGAATGAATAAAAGCACCAAACCACACTGCAATTAAAAAGATCTACTGTAATTACAGCATGATTTGCCAATAATCATTGGAAATTAAAGTACATACAAAGATCTATGAAAGATACATTGTGAAAGATGCTCAAAAGGGCACATCTCTAATTGTACTCCTACTACCAGCCTACTCAGACACACACGCAGGCACACACACAGAGAAATCAACTTATACTTTGTTCTTATATCGAAGAAAAAATGGATTAAAAACCTAGGAGCTAAGGCGTTTATTCAGTTGCTTTAGAAAAGCCAGAGGCCCTTCCAACATGTAGTTTTGACATGGATATTAGTTTACCCTCCAGGCATTTTCCATAAAGAGATTTACTGAGGTTTGTATATAACAGGTTTGCTTGTCTTCAAAGTGTGAGGTCTGAAACAGCATATATATGTATCTATGATTATTTAGTTCTTGTATCTTTCAATTACTTATTCAAAGCCACAGTTTAGATGTTGAACAAAAGTTTTGTAAAAGTAACTAATTTTTGTCTCTTTTTGCACTTCTCTGAGAATATTTCTTTACATTCATTGCTTTTGAACAATAAGCTATATGCATCCACTGAAAGAGAAATCCTTTAGAAACAAAAACATAAATTACATTCAATGTATGTAGGGACATTACAGAAGATCATTATATAAGGGCAACACTCTTTTTCATGGATCCTACCTCACATGGAACTTAAATAGGTCAATTCTGGCATTTATACAAGTCATACACCAAAAAGAAATAACTTTTTTCTTAAATGACAACATACTCTAAATTGCCCCAAACGTTAATTTGTATAATACAGCAGCATATAATACAGGAGTATTACATTCATCCTTGTGGACACTTGGAGATCAGAGCAGCCTGTTTTGGTTTCTATTCTTAGTCACTTTCTTTCCAACAACTATTAATAACCGTAGAGGATGGAAGATATGAGATTATACTTCAAATATTATGGAACACATATAATTGAAGACTGTGATGTGTGCATATAAACAACATGTATAACCCTCCTATGGGGAAATAATGTTATGTGGAAAAAAATATTTCTTATCATTTAGCCAAAGACATGTGAGAGATGTTACGTACTTTCTCAATGACCAACTTGAGGGCGATTACATGTTTTCCAGAGAAAATCCCTCATCAGTATTTGATTCTAGGATGCTAATGCAAAATTCAACATGAAAATGGCTCTTTCTGTGTCTGCAAGGTATTTATTACCCTAGTTCCTTTTCTTTGGTTGCCATTGTGAATCATATATATCCCGCTTGAATTGTGTATTTATTGTGCATACTCTTGGCTTTGGGGTCACTAGACATGGAAGGGATTTAAAGTAGTGGGTCTTAACATTGATTAATACAGTATACTTCCTCTGATCTTGCACACGTCACGGTTAGATGCGTCTATTGTAGTGAAACATGTTCTCCCCAGAAAAGGATTTTTTTGGTGAGTTGATTAATAACGTGCATCAACTATTAAAAGAAAACTGGTCAGAAATAAGTACTGGTGATAAAAAATATTGTGACTCAAAAAATAAGATTCGAGACAGAATAATATCCTTTTTCATACCTATTAGGCACAGCTGTAATAGGAGTTGAAACAAAAGCCTATGAATGGCCTGCTATTTATAGAAGCTCAACGTATTTCTGTGCTGAAAAATAAAAAAGCTGCAACAATGTTTACAAAAGTTTGCCTTTCCTCTACACATAGTTATTTAAATAACTGAGTTCAGAGGTGAACCATGGATTCTCTCTATCTTCCCATCCTATTCTTTGACCCACAACTTTCTTCCATCAGCAGTTAGCTGAGACTGTTTAGAGACAGATTTTTTCAGGAGTTATCTTCACTTTACATTCCAGTGTCTTTCATGAAAAGGGCATTGAATTGAAGATATTTCTTTTTTGACAAATAATTTTGTATATAAATATATGCAAACCCTCACCTTTGTGTGTATATCCATATGTGTGTGTGCATATATATATTTGTACACATATATACACACCTTAATCACCATTCAGTTTAAGTGCACTTGGAACCATGATGATTTTAAAGAGGGGCTATTTTTGCACTAAAATAGAAGTTTTTCTTAATTTCCATTGGTGAAAGATGATCTATGAACAGGACTTTTCCTTACAGATTTCAGTAGCTGGAGACTAGCTACCTTCAGTTCCTTTGATTTTTCCTACTGGTCCCCATCTTATAATCTTTTCTTCTCAACTCTCATTATCTCCACTCTTCCTTCTTAATGAAGTCACATCTGGAATAGTTAAAATGGATTAGATACAAGATTCTGTAGTGCTTCAAAGAGTCTTTCCTTACTATTTCATTATATTTTTATCCTGAATATGTTTTCCAAGATATTCTTATGATTGTCTGTCAGTTTCTGTGATCTAATACGTAAATTAGTAGTTTAGATCACTGAACTTCATTATAACTTACACCATAGCTCACTGTGAATGACTAAAGGGAGAGGTATTTAAGTGCATTTTTTGATCTTTGCCTGGCCTGACTTCACATCCTGCATATGTGAGGCAGCATGTATTTTCCTGGAACAAAGTATCATCATTCTCCCATTCTTAGACAGGGTCTTCCTAAGAGTACCCATGATAGATCCAGCAGGGCCCAGCATCTGAGATTCTGCACTGTAGAAATTTTTGGCAATGATTGCATTCTTAAAATAATACCTTTTTTGAGAACTGAATGTTTGATAAAAGTCGCTCTATGTGCTGTATAACGTCATATTCTTCTGAACAGTACACAGGTAGATCAGTATTCGTCCAGATATTACTCTAATGCTCCTTGAGGGCTTCAAAAGCCTTGCTTTCTGTGTGAGTGTGTATGTGTGTGTGTGTTTGCACATCAGAAAGAAGAGAGTTAGAGGGAAAGCATAAATCAGTGGATACTGGAGAATATATGACAATAAAGAAACATGATAAAACTTCCCCAAATACTGTGGCAGCTCCTTTGAATCTTGAGTCTAGAGTTGGAATTTGTACCACTATATTTAACAGACCTTGGAAAAGCTTTCTTCTGTGAATGTTTCTGAACAGTTTCTGAACGAAATTTCTGTAATGTATTATTTGCTATGTAATCCTGTTTTATTTAAATCCAGTGCCTAATAACTTCTTCGCCTACACTTTGTTTAATCTGGTATGAAAAATTATGAACAATTATTCCCCTTAAGCTCTTCATGTGGTTCTTGATTTTTGTTAATTTCTATCCATCATCATTATCAAAGATACAAAAGTAAAGAGTGCTTCTTTTTTGCTCATTGTTCCTTTTTAGTTTTTACCAACACTCATTACCTCTTCTTCACCACCACAGCACATCACACTGGGTAGATGCTTTCAAAGAACCATTCAGGTTTTCTGTCTTGCACCCAGTATCCTCTCTTCTTTCTATCCTCAACTATAACCTTTTTGAATGCAACTGGTTCTGTAGCCTTAGCGTCTTCACCACTAATTCCCCTACAGCCTCTTTGTGCTGCTGGCTTCCTGCAGTATCTATAAACACTTTTACTGGCATTAGCAGTCTCAATTTCCTCAAAGATCTGTAGCCTATTTTGCATTCTCATCCTTCTCAATCTGCTGTCCTTAAATGATCATAGCCTCCTAGTGGCAACCTATTTTCATGAATTAATGCTGTCCTAGTTCTTTAGTTCATGCTTCTTTATTGTTCTACTCAGCTGCTGTCTTAACATCCTGTGAATTTATTCCTCTGCCTTCAAACTCATTCTAACCCTATCAATGGACACTGTTAAATCCTGAAAGCTTCTCCCTTCCATACCACAAGATCTTGTTAGGTCTTGTAGAAAAGAGGCTCCTACATAAAGGAACTTATCTCCATGGATTCTATCCATAAAATTTCCCCTGAATCATCTGATTCATTTGGCCTTGTCCATTCTCAGTTCAGAAAACTTCATAGACTTGTGCTTAGCCTACATCACAGTCTCCCTGTAAACTACTTAGTATATGACTTCTGCACATTTCTATTAAACTGTGTGATAAAACCCAATGCTACACTACATGCACAGTACTATTAAAAATGTTTATTGCATGCCTAGGTAATTTATCTTATGTGCTAGTTCCTTATTTGCAAAAGCGCATATTTCCCTTACACTAATAGCTTAAATGCTGATAATCTAGATCGCTTTTTGGTGAGTCTAACAGATACTTATGTCTAGTCAGTAGGACAAATACCACAGTAAAGCAGCACAAAATTCATATGTGTATAGAGAAGGCATGTTTATCAGTGTACTGATGGGTAAAACGTTTTTCAGCAGAACTTCAGCTACATAGAGAAAGGTATGCGTGAGGTCTTTTAATCATAAAAATATCATCTTAGTGTGCCGAATTTAGTATGTAGTTCATAAGTAAACACACTTATTTTTCTCCTTGAAATATGAAATACTATTCAAAACCCTAAATAGCTTCCTTGGGTATCTTGGAATTTAAATGAACGTTTCATCAAAGGATTGGCAGAATATAATTAAAAATGTCTGCTCTGAGACCTCAGGAAATTACTTTTTTCTATGGTTCTGATTAAATATTTCATGGCAGTACATGTTTATTTATTTGTGTTTGCTATGTCAAGATAAAAAACTCAAACAAACCAACCCTTCTTTTTATAGTAAATACACCTATTTTGAATACAGTACCCATCAAAACCAGAAGACCTGAGTTAGGCAGACTGCTGAGTCTGCAGGGTGAATGTTGTCTCATGTTGAAAGTGGTAACAGAGGAACATTCCTTACTGAGCTGGTTTGTTAATGTAACACTTGAAGAAATACATCGAAGACCACAGGCAATTTGTTGTACTGGAAAGTGAGGGGAAGCACGTCTAACTTGAGAGCTTTGCATTGGTAGAGAATCAATGGTAGATAACATAAACTGCTGTCTTTTTTATTTTTAAAATTAACAGTATTTTGTTAAGTTTTAAACCCTTCCTGTTTCTGGAATAGATGTTGTAACATTTCTCTTCCTCGTGAGCATTTTAGATTACTAGATTTCCTGTAATTAAACATCAATAAACAAAACCAACCACAGGCCTGGGTCCACTCTGGCAGTCACTGTGGGCAGAATCCACTTTTTCACATCATTTTTCCACCCCTGCTTTATAAGCCTATGTTGTTTTCTTCCTCTCAACCCACCACAACACTCCCACAACCTAGAGTAAAAAAAATATAATGCAGTATCTTGTTTTCTTCAAAAAAATAATGCAGTATCTGGTTTTCTTCAAACTTTTTTACTTGGTTCATGAAACATTTTACTTGTTTGTATTGAGATCTATTCATTCCTTAGCTGTAATGTGAAAAAGTACACATTTCCAACCCTTGCTTCTAGGATGTCCTGCCTGATTCCGTCGTAATTCTTTTCAAGCATCTCAGAGAAGCTCTCTCCTAGCTTTGTGTTGAGGTAGCAAACTCATTGCTGTGAAGCAGCCACTTCTTCTGCTGTTCCAAGCAGCTAATTTTGTATAAGCTATACCAGAACCTCTTGGCAAAGGATCTTGCTTGATAAGCATGTATTCCAAGAAAGAGATAATGAATCTTTACACTTTTTCTTTGACATCAGAAAATGTTAGTAAGTTTTATTTTTATAATTTTTAAATGTCTGCTTCTTAACACTCTTTAGTCTGGGGATGTTTTTTTCCATATGCCTTAGGCATAGCATAACATAACAAAAAAGTTTTCATCTTGAATAAAACTTGAAACCAAATCTTCATTCATCAGGTGGATAAAGGCCATGGTAGAATCTATGCAGATTCCATGAAAAAAATTAGCTCAAAATGTCAAGTTTTCTGCAATTTTCTAACCCACATAAATCTTATGTTATTGTTGATGGTTGTCATTGTTGTTACGATTGTGGTCCTAACATACATTGGTCTCTATGTTGTTCAGCCATATGCTGAAAGACAAACTGTTTCAAAGATCTTTAAACACATTGTCTGATGCTACCGACTTGCAAATAATTTTATGCTTTTTTATGAAGCTACACTAATTGATTTATTTTCATACTCCCCTTGTATAGTGACTAGCTCTAGCTATTTGTTAGAGTAGGTGGGATTATCAGTTACAGCTTCTCTGTGTTAATTTCCTAAATCCTCAATAAAATATTGATAGAAAGCAATTAATCACTCTTGCAAATTTTAACAGGAAACAGTTGTTGTTGGCAAATAATAAATGTTTCACATTTGCAAATTTGCAGGTTTCTGGCACATGCAGCTTCCTGGAAGTTTAAAGGAATTCTCTTCCTGCTTTTAAGTATATGAACAAGGGGTTTCTCCAATGGAAATGGAGTTGGAATAATTAAGAATTTAGGTCTGAATTCTGATCTTCTACTGCTCACTATGGACTTAAATAGAGCTCTGCATGTACGCAAAGATTAACCCGTATGATTTTATGACTGATTCAGTCATGGGTTCTAGAAATAGTATAGAAGTTGGTGGAAGAAAGAGAAATTTTGCCTTGGAAACTTGCTTAAATATTAATTTTCAGTAAATGAATTTGCTCTTCATGGAGTGCAATTCACATGCATTTCTACATTATTATCCACGAATAACACTTTCTCTTTTAACTTCAATATTTGGGACCTTGCTAAACATTTATGAAATTTTTCCTTTTTTTTCCAGATGATGCTTTAATGTTTTCTAAATATTTGCAGCTGGTAATTAAAGAAAAAAATGTCATGAAATGGATTAAACCTCAAAATAATGATAAACAATAAAGCTAGTCATGGTGCTATTAAACACTAAAAATTTTTTAGAAAATACATTTTTTTTTCTTGCGCTTCTTTTATGTTCATGTTCATAGAAGCAAAGTAATGGATTAGTGGACACAAGAAGGTGAACAAGCCATTAAAAATCAAAGCTAAGCAGAAAAAAAAGATAATACAAAGTTGTTTTACTGAGGTTAATAAACCCCACATTCTGAGACAAATATCCTCAAGGCATTTGTTTAAACAAGCATTAAGTTTAGCAGTACTACACCATAACATGATACTCCAAATTAAACTTTTGCATCTCAAGTGACCTTTATAGCAGTTTTACAGTTCATAAATTCTTTACAATAGTGCTCTGTGGAGTAGTTTTAATAAATCTTGATTGTGCTGTAAATGTTATAGCACATACTTGAAATGGCATTTCCAGTTCTAACAAACACAAGTGTGGAATAATTCCCCTATTCCATATGGAGAATTTTGCCTCAATATTCATGAAATACTGGAGGATATTTGTGTAATGGGGTGGGGGTTAGGAATGGCACAAGTAGCCCAGCCCTACTGGAGAATAAAAACATGGCAAACTTGTTTGCCGAAGTGGCAGGAAAGCATACAAACTCTGCATATACCAATAGAAAAATCTTCAGTCTGCAGAGCTTCTGAAGTACTCTAGGATAATGGGATAAAGACAGGATTATGTTTTTCATTTTCTGTTTTCTTTTAAGACTTACTTTCTTGGCAAAGTGTCAGATTCATAAAACTGTAAACTGTGTGGTCTCTTTCACTCTCCCCAATACACTGGGATAAGCATGCCTAGTTAAACTATGTCTGCTTAATCTCATTTATCTGTTCAGCATGATTATTTTAAAAAAAAAAAAAAGAAAATTTAGTTAAATACCATACTGGAAGCACTCTGGTAATATGTTAAATCACCTGTTCTGGTTTATTATTATTATTATTGTTGTTCTTGTTGTTGTTATTATTATTTTTTATTATTATTATTGATATCTGTATAACCTCCATCCTTTAGTCCAGCTATTTATTTACTTACTAACTCCTTAACATTTTTCACCCATTGTAGTTACATTTGATGAAAAAATCATCACTGCTGAACTATCATTTTGAGACAACAAGGAATCCTCTATTTTAACAACTTCTATCTATTTAAGAGTTTATTTATGAATGTTTTCTCATTTTTGTATGTTCTTGTTTACATCTTTGAGAGCCTTTCCCATTCCTCATAATTGTCACAATTTTCTTTTCTGTTCTTGATCTGAGCCCCACTTTTTTATCTTTACTGTATCTTTTCTCTCTTTTTTCCTAGATGTGACAACATGAATGAACTCTGTCCTTTCTCCCTCATATAGCCTGTTAAAGGTTTCTACTTAGATAAATTTAAGCATTTGAAACATAAAGTTTTCAAACTTTACTTTTTCTGTAGATGTTGCTATTGAAAATAAGCCAAGCTTGAACACTCCCCTCCATTTCCATGAATGTTAAATTACAGGTTTTGAAGTGAGAACTCTAAGCCTTTACTCCTTTTAAGCATTTTTTTAATAAAAAGTTAATGATTAATTACTTAAAAGGTAAGTACTGCCATGTATGTTCTGTTCTTTTCCTAAAATAAGCAAAACCTACAAGGTCTGCAAACCTGTCTCTACTGCTGGAGGGATGCACAGTGTGACATTGAGAAAGTGTAATTACTAAGCTATTAATTTGCTGATAAACAATGAACAATATATATGGTGTTTTACAATGAAATAGATCAAACTGAAACCATAAATATTAAGGTCGGGTATAACTTATTAATACAGAAAATCCATAAGAGAAAAATTACTGTAAGTGGTCCTGCAAGAAAATGTATAATGTAGTATTAATGAATCTGGGTTACAGACCCATTATTAGTAGTAGAAATACTGTTTTTTAGCAGTAGTTAAAAGCTGATCCACAAAGACAGTTCATAATGAATGGCAGATTCCAAAAGCAGTCTATTCCTCCTGAGAATGGAAATATGCAGATCAAAGGATCTGTTTGAGCAATTTAAAGATGGCAGAGGTTAATAGTCTCGATAATTGCCAAACCTGCAATGACTAGTGAAAGCAAACAGTCAACTCTTGCAACATATGGTATCTATAAATTACACCAAGGTATTAAGAGTTGATTTAGTATATTGGTTTGATGATTTTGCCTATAATTATAGAATGTGATTTTTTTTTCCATCTGCTTTAACACTTTACAGTTATCCTGTAAACAGCTAAACACATCAGAGAAGTTTGTGAACACAGCCAGCAGAACAAGAGGTTTAGCTCATGTGATACAATCAATCTATCCTTGATTTATTTTCTAGATGCATTTATTGTTTTTTCGAGACTCTCAGGGGGAATCTTTGATATTTGCAAGTTTATGGTGACACATTTTTGCCCTTAGGTTATGTTGAATAGAATTTTTAAGTGTGTCATCCTCAGAATTAACTATATTAAATGCGATGCTGTAATAAAAGCAAATGCATTGTCTTAAGCATCTGATATATGCTCTGATTTATGAGATAAAGTTTGTCTTGGTTTTGAAGTTAGATGACACTTTTAAGCTCTTTCAAACTTTTTTGAGTTTATTATAAAATGACAGTGGTTCAGGTAAAGCTTGAGTGAGAATAGATTCTGAATGTGCTAAGAACTATAGGAAAAAGTACTGGAAATCACTTCTGTCCTGAAACAGATGAGGCAGAAGAGGGAATGGAATCATGAAGAAGCAAATATTTTTACATGCACAATATCACTTGAGCTTTCTGTTTAATCAAGGCAAAAACTAGCCAAGTAGAGATTAACGATTACACCACTGCAGTGACCAAGCTTGTTGACCAAAACCACTCCGGAGTCCAGATGCTGAGATGTACAACCTTGTGCAAATTAGCAATTTCCTTTTATATAGTAATTATTAAAATATTAACAAATGATGCAATGTTTTGCCTTCAACACGCAGTAGTGCTGATTGTAAATTAAAGAATCTCATCAGCATGTTGATGCCTGCTCTGTTTCTCTGCTTCATCCATTTCTCCTCTTCCCATGCTCCTTCCACTTCATTCTTTCCTTTCCTATCATCTTTTTGTTTTCCTTCTCTGCAGACACCATGTTGTGTAATCTCTCCATTACTGCACTCTTTCAGATAGTTGCTAGAACTGTAAGGATTGATGTGTGAGAGTTGAAAGAACTTAAGTGTATGAAATTCTGAGGCAACCAAGAGTGCTAAGGCTTGACTCCTTTGCAGGAACTGAAGTGTTTATGTAACTAGGAAACCTATAAAGTCTTAATTCTCTTTAAGGTCTTCAAGGTTAAAGTTGTTTTGATTTCCATAAAAGAAGTAAGACTGGACCACCCTTTTTGCTTATCTAAAGCAACATCTCTAAGTAAATCTGACAGACTTTGAAACAGAAGTTATTCTTCAGAGAATGTTAAATTACAGACTGAAACAAAACCAGATTCTAAATTAGGAAATGTTTCTGCCAGCTTTCAATATATAATCCAAAATCAGAATAATCCGTAAGCCTAGTGTTACATTTTTTAGTCTTTGCAATATCCTAGCCGATCATAAAAGGTGCTATATATGATAGCCAGCCAGAAGCCTAGTAAACATTTCGAGAATGCTACATTCTATTATAACCTACTCAGTGGAAAAGGATGTGAATGAGAACAAGATATCTGGTACAAAACCTCTGCAAAAATAACACTTTTATGTGCAGAAAGGAGCCCTACTAGATTTCCTACTAAGAAAATGTCCGGATTTTATGTCCCTTTTAAGCCATATTCCTACTAAGAAATAAATTTGACTTGCAATACAAACTGCCTTGTAATATGCACCTTAATATCCAGTGGCAGTACTGAAAGTCTGAATAATTTCAAGAACCATCAACAACAAGTGTAGATGTCTGAAATACATTTCTTGATGGAAAGAATCAAAATATTTGATTTGTTTTGAATTTTTTTTTAGTGAAAATGCACTGAGATTGTTTTTGAAAAGTAGTGTGTTTCCTGTCATTTCTTTGACTCTAAAGCATGCTTAAAAGGAGAGCTTGGCTATACTGAAAATCAAATGAAGAATTCTTGTTACCTATGGTTGTGAACCATTTCTAAAATCATATCTGAATTAGGAGCACCCATTAGAATGTATGTTTGGAGGTGTTAATGATGCCAACATTGTTCTTTGTTAATAGGTTTTGCACAGAAAAGCAAAACTCAAGTAATACTGAGTAGAGTTTTCTAGGAAAAATCATGCTGACTGAATACCATCCGTAGATAGGATAACATCCAGTTAAGTCATCCTCTTCCCATTTGTAATCACATTCATAGAACATGCATTCCAAATCATATGCAAAGATTTTTAGCAAAACCTCATCACTTAGAATAATAGGTACTAGGTTTAAATATAAACTATCCCGAGCCTGAGTGACAGTCTGTTTTTACTTCCTCATGCAGACCGTGAAATAGGAGGAGTGGCAGATTTTACCAGTCTGATAATAAATAACTGTTCTACCTCATATAGAAAAGTGTCTTGGAACATGTTGTTATGAATGAGTGTTGGTAACAGAAATTGGTTTAATCTTCCACCAGCATAGAAATAGCTCAAGGAACATTGATCTAAGTGTTGACATAGAACTGTGCCCAAACACTATGAAAATATCACTCTGAAAATAATGACAATGCCAATAAAGGAAGAAAGAAGAGTACAGTTCCAGTCCAGTTTTTTTACTTCTTGCCTCTGTCTTGTAAAAAGGGTCTGGCATCATGACCTTCCTTAAGAGACTATCTTTTTTTTTAAAATAATTTTTGCTCTCCAAATCCAGGAGATCTCTGTCAAATTTACTCTAAGTAACTCCCTTGGATTATTTCAGTGGCCTTGAGAGTTCAGCTGCTTAAGAGTCCTATGGAGCACAACATTTGGGCAAGAATAAGCTGTTGCCTTGAATCAAACAGGTGAACATCCAGCACTGGGTTCTGCTGCTTTTGGTTTCTTCTAAATTATTTGTTGCATATGTATTTCAGTGACCATTTATCTTTTCTCATCCAAAGGAAATGGAGACTAGAAGCTATGCTAACCCTGAAGTCATAAAGATTTGTCCAAGGAGGATGAGGAATTAAGGTAGATTATTAAATTGAATACATTAATATTTTTTTAAAAAGCTAGCTAAGAAAAGAAGGGGGGAGGAGGGGAGGAAGGATAGCTTGATATTCTTTTGCTTCTGAAGAAGTAAAGCAAAATTCAAAACAAACCAAGAATGACTTGCTCACTACTTTGTGGATATAGTTAAATATATAGCCTACAAATATGATAACTTAAGCAATCCAAGATTCCCAGGTGTTTCACAAGTGATATTTTAGACCTCAGTATCACTGAAGAAGATGGTTCAACCCTGCATATAAATCCAAACTATTATTCCAACAGCTTTTTTATTCCAACAGATACCCTGTGTCAGAACACTGATTTGAATGCATAATACTGTATAATGAATACAGAAAATCTTAGTAAAAATCAACCAACCAACCAAACTAAATCAAAGAGTAAAAAAAGAATATAATAAATATATAAAAATAAAGAAAATAAAAATTATGAAAGAAGCCAATGAATTTTTTGACTTCTGCTTCTCAATGGAATATGGTTAGTAGAGGCTCATCTCACATGAAGAATATTGTACACTGGAAAGCTAGACCCTAACTCCTACTTTCCTAACCTAAACAAGGAGATGAACACCCATTAGCAGCAGCAGAGAGTAATTTCACTTGGGTATAGATGTTCTGCTAGGGGCTGAGGTTACATAACTCTAGGAAATCTGTTCAGGTTTGACGCGTTCCAAAATGCATACTATATCCTTCACTGCTTCATAAAATTTACAAAAGCACGCTGGAAGTGAACATAAATACTCTATTGATATGTTTTAACTGGGCACTGCATATTTATTGTGGCAAGGGAATAATGTAGCTTTCTGTACATGAAAACTGTTCCCAACTTCATGTTTACTTTTCTCTTTGGCTGCGACACATTTCCTAAACGAAGTTCCTCCAAGCACAGTCTCCATTCAGAGATCATTTTCTGGGAGCTGAGGGTAGACTTATGCTTACTTCTCTTGCAATTTTTTAGCACTGAAAATCTAGCTCTGCTGAAAGAGCTTGCATCGTGCTAAACATGATAATGGTCTTCAAATATATAAAAGATTGCTGCAGAGAGAAAAGGGATAAACTGCTTTCCATATCTGGAATGCATGTGACAAGAAATAAACTAAAGCAAGGTAGATTAAAGTTGAAATACCTCTCAAGACTTTCTATGTTTAAGGACCATATTTCTTTGGGAGACTGTGGAAGCACTATGACTGGGTGTTAGACAGTATCTGCCAAGCATGGACAAGGTGCACTCGATTTTCACTTGAGGAAAGAAATGGAGTAGATAATCTCCTAATGCTCCTGCGAGCTGTTTTCTATTATTCTTGGTGACTAGGCATTAGAAAGAAATCATGTGTGATTCATCTGTGTGTCAATGGATACACTGGTTTCTTTCCATTTCAGTGATTAATTGTTCTAATGCAAAGTTCCCAAAACTTTGTACTACAGCTAGTGAGACTTTTGCACAACTAAGAAGTTGTTAAAATCTGACAACCAAACCCACTCTGAAACAGCTTTTAACCAAAATGTTTATAATAAAACTGTTGCAAGTTTCTTAAACACATTAATAAAAAAATAGCTTTTGTGCAATATATGTGCACTAAATCCCTCATTAGTACGTCAAATTCTAGTTTATATGTCCCTTCACATTTAAAAAAAAAAGTTAATTATTCATGATCACTGCTATCACTGTAGATAACAATGTCTTAAGAGACTGATGATAACAGACGTGTACGACTATGGTAAAATTCTATAGCTCATTTGTGACTGATTAGACAAGCCTGTTGACTTGAGATGGGATGAGAAGAGCATGTGCTATTTTTCTAAATAAGATTGCACAAGTGTGGCAGCTTATGTAATGTTTTAGACTTTTTAAAAGCCTTTGAGTCCTTTTTTCTGCTACAAGAAAGATCATTTTCTTGTTGATTATTTGTAGAACTAGCATAACATAGCTCCTAGGAAAGCAACCTACATTTAACTGGATAATTAATTTACAAAAGGGAGGATCTGGTCCAACAAGCATATTAAACAAAGAGGGAAACCTAAATAATTCAGAAATGGAGGGAAGGAGGGAGATGAGTGATAATTCAAATTTGCAAGGCAAATTCATGGTAGATGACAACTGAAGGTGACAGTAACCTTGCAGAATACTCCATATACAAACCTGTATTATCAGGATATAGTTCTTGCAATATTTCCCTAGTGCAACAGACTCTCAAGCAGTGGGAATGTTCTCCTTTGTGAAAAATGTTTCCATTAACAATTCAAGAACCCATTCTTAGGTTCTGTTAAGTCCTCTTTGTAGTATTGGAATACCAACACAAATTTGGGTTTTGCCCAAGTTCTGATCTTCACTTTTTTGTTTAATCTTCTAGATTTGCATACCCGGTACAAAAGGAGTCTTTTATTACGATTAATTTATTCCTAAGTCCTAGAATTAAAAAAATATGATGCTGAACCACACTGATCTTAACTGTAATTGCAGCACTTATGGAAAAAAAGTGTAGCTCTGAAGAAACTTGCATTTTCCAGCAAGGGAAGCTCCTGCTTACAGGACATCAGAAAAATGTTCTAGAAAAAGTGAATTATTTGAGAAGTGGGCTTTAGGGTTTTTCAATTTATTCTTACCCTCCTTTGGGAATGAGGACACCAATAGGGATGTAGATGCAGAAACTTCAGAAGTAAGTCCTTTAGAACGGTAGCACTAGGAAGACAATTCTCACACAGCAAGCTTTGAAACAAGCCACACGTAGGCACTGATTTGTTTGTGAGTATGACCTCAGGTTTTTAGTTAGGAGATGATAGATATCCTTTTCCCATTGTCACTGTGTTAAACTAATGGCTTCATTGTCTCTTGCAGTACAGATTTACGGCTGTGCACCTGGCACTCCATCTATCAAAAATAACTATCATTTCCTCTAAAAAATAGAGCACTGCTGTAGCACCATGCTGGAGAAAGTAGACGTGCTTATATGGGGAACTGCAAGGGATAATTATTTCTTTATCTTGCTGTGTGTTTCTGAAGACCAGTATAACGCGTATTTTTGAGAGACAAAGTATCACCTTGGTGTTCAGCTTGTGCCAGACAGCCTGAGCTGTTCAAGAGGTAGAGGAGAATTACTTGGGCAACAGGACTATATCCACTGCATTTGCACTAGTTTCACGTTGCTGGACTGCAAAAAAGAAAAGTGGTACAGAGCAATTAATAATTAGCTGGTAATCCTCATCCAACAGGGACTGTCCTATGCTATTTAACAGATGGAACTGTAAATAAGGGGTTTCAGAGGACTTCTTTGTTGTAAAGATGCATTTCTACAAACCGTCATGCAGTGAAGACAGTTCTTCTGCACTATGTGTCTTCTAGACTCAAAATTTTCCTTGCATAAACTATTGGCTATTTTGCTTGCATAAACTTACCCTAGTTTTTTTGCATATTTGAAGTATATTTTTTTTTGCCTATAGGTAGTAACTTCTAATCCTATACAAAAATATAGCCTTAAATTATTACTGAGTTTTTTTTATCCAGTTGCAGAGAGAATGATGAGAAAAATAAATCAATGTCCGATAATGTGCCATGAATCTTGGGGGATGTCTGGTGGGTTTAAGAGTGACCTTGTAAAATAATGCTCTGATTGCACAGAGAAATGTCAGCCTGGGTAAATTACCTGAATGAAAGAGGCTGATATAGGTTATGATAGTTATTCTTGAGGTCACCTCGAAAGCTGTGCTAAGAACAGGCCACTGTCCCAGTCCTGTTTCTTTTTTTTGTTTTTTAAAGGAAAGCTCTGAAGGGTGGATTGTGACTACAACATGTACTATAAGATATTGTTAAATTATACTTATCCAGTGTAACCATAGGCCTGTCAGTCAGACAGAACTGCTGCTCCAGGCAGTATGGTAAAAGCAGTAGGGCTCTGTAAAGTACTTGAAATATGCAAATTAAAAGGTATCAGAACAAGATATTAATAGGTGTGAAATGGGATGGACAGTAACACAATATCTGTTGTTAGACAAGTGCAGGCAATGTGTCATGAAGGTCAGAGATGCAAGCTTTCACTGTCCAGATGTGTGATGAGGAGGAATCAGGACTGCTCTCTCCGTGCCTGTGCAGCCCCTGTCCTGCTGTGGGTTTATTCAAACACCGTTCAAGCCAACCTGTCTTTCTAAATCACTAAGTATATAGCTGATGGGGGAAAAAAAATCCTTAGTGTTTCTACTCAAGTAGCATTATCAAGTCAGAGCCTCTTTTGCTAATCTTTAAAAATCCTGCCTACGGAGATGAAATCTTCCTACCAGTTTTCCCTGGAAAATATGCTGTTTGAAGTAATCTCACAGCAAATCTGAGCGCATTCTTTGTGCATCAGATTCTTCAGTCAGATAAGAAATTACAGAGTAATGTTAACAAATATTTTTACACTTTTCAGTAAGAAGATCTATAAAAAACTCTTGTTTTTCTTTGTTCTGATCATGGGTAGGTTTACCTCTCTTTATGTGGCCATATAAACAGGAATATGTTTTACATGTAACCATTTGTAGTGCTATGCTATGCTTGTAAGAAGAGGAAAGTCTACGTGATTCTTGCTCTCCAATTTATTGTTTCCATCAAGCACTGAAAAGTGAAAAGAAAGCACAGCAAAAAAGATGATAAATGCCTCAAAAGAAAATGTGGCATTTCCCCATTGCACAACGGTTATTTATGGTATTGACAGTATCAGAAACAGAGTCCTAGATGTGCCCAAAATAAGATCTAGCCCACCTTGGTACACTGAGAGAGGATTGAGCAAATGTTGACTCTCACCACCTGTATTTTATAAATTATGTTTTACCAAAACCAAACACTACAACAACAAAATAACAAAACCTTTGGTCAGTGTTCTCAGAAAATGTTTTCTGTCCTGGAGATATTTTTTTCTAGAATCCAAATTAAAAATATTTTTATACTTTGGAAAAATGTATTTATTTTCCATCTGGCTCTGTCTGTTCACTTAGAAATCATTTGTTATATTCATCATAATGTATCCTCTCCCCATTTCTATACTACCTAAAACTTTGTTTCTTTTTTACTGTCATGGGTTAGGACTGGGCCAGCCACATGACGAATGACAGATGCTCTCTATTAACCCCTCTCCCTTCTCAAAGGGAGAGAAATAAGGGAGAGAGAGACTTAGGGATTGGGAAAGAAAACTAAAACTGCTTTAATGAAAATAATAATAATAAAACGATACATATACAAATACATACAATACCAATACTGAACCAAACCACCCTGATGGCAACCACATCACCGTCACCACTGATGCTGTGGGCAGGCACTGGGGAAGTCCCAGACTGGACTCAGTGGCAGATGGGAACCAGATTCTGGAACTGGATTCAGGAATGCACAGATTGGGATCAAAGGCAAAACAGACAGAGTCCTCCTAGGACACTGGCCATTGAAGAAGAGAAATTGTGATCCCTCAACTTTATACTGAATATGACGTCTATGGGATGGAACACCTTGGTGGTCAGTTCAGGGTCACCTGTCCTGTCCGCTCCTCCCCACAGGTGCAGCCTCTCACTTACTGCACCCCCAGTTGGGACACAATGTTTAGCAGTGACCTTGGTCTTCACAGCAGAAAGTATAAGCAAGAGCCTTTCTGCACCCTAATCCCTGGTAGTAACTGTAGACATCAGCGCTGTCACTTCTACCAACAGACACTGTCTGCACAAATATGCCATTAACTTCAGAAAGTGCAGTCACTTAGCAGAGACTGAGCTGAAAAGTACAGGTTCTGTTCTAACTCAAACCAGGACATTTATTTACAAATCATATCTTCCAAAGTATTTACTAATTTTACCTGAGCTTGGTTACAGTTTCATACCACAGTACTCTACCCAGTGAAGTATCAGTACATTTCTCATTTGTCCACAAAGCCAATTAACCTGTCTAAGAGAATCAAATTAATATGCTGTGATTGGCTCAGAGGGAATCCAAAAAGCATCTAAACCTCAAGATATTTTCAAATTCAAAAATTCAGTTGAGAAAATGAACAATATGTGCATATATGTGAATAGTTATTGGAATGAAACTACTTTAATTATATTATAGTTTCCCACTGCTCTTTTCCTGTTGTTGTTGGACTTCCTTTCCCAGGGATATTTTGGACATTACAAGCAAGATTTAGAGGATAATTATGGCTAGTCAGAGATCAGAAAGTGATCAAGGTTATACTTTATAAAGTTGTCTTCTGGGAAGTATTAGTTATTTTAATATGTTTAAAGTGTTCTCTCCTGTGGTGCTAATACACCATTATTTCCTGGTTAAAATTGACTTTATTGTATATTTGAATCCAGACAACTTTTACAGATGACTTTTTTCTTTCTCTGTTTTCAGAAAGACTAGAGCACAGATATTATTGAATACTTCAATCCTTCTTGAGTCCTTCCTAATTTTCTCTCCTTTACTGCTAAGCACCAAGCCTACGTTCTGATTTCCTATTTCTGCGTTTAGGGAACCTTATCTTGTTTCCTTTTATGTTCTTGTGCTTTTCTGATCTTATCCCTAAGGGGCTTGAGCTGTTCTTTTATATGCGTGTTTAGACCTGTAATCTTCTTTCCACTTTTTGTTTGATTCTTTTTGAATTTTCAGGTCATTGGAGAAATTCTGATCCCTCCACAATAGCTTCTTCCTATTCTGCCGTTCCTTGCTTCGCTTGTGTATAACCTACCACTATGCATTAAATATCTTCTCTTTCAGTAACTCCCAGCAGTCCTGCACTCCCTTGCCCTTTAAACTTTTTTCCCTTCCCAGTAGAATATCTCCTCTACCCCTGGAACAGGTGAAGTTTGCCTTCCTCTTCAGCCATCGCTTTCCTGCTCCTTTACCTTCATATTAAATTACTTCCCACAGCTTTTCTGTAATCTTTCTCAATTCCAGTTGCTAAATGTACCTTTTGTTTACATGTTCTATCACTTTTCTTAGTTGAAAAAGAGCTAAAACAGGAGTTTCCTTTACTCTCAAAACCCAAAAGCTGCTCCCAAAATATTCTGTGGACTGGCTGTGTCATCCTGCTTTGCTCTTTAGGTATCTCTGAACAACTCCTTTTGCTACAAAGGCTTTAATTTTAGTAATATTGAATTATTCCTTAAGGAAAATACCTAACCATTCTGTCTTCTGGCTTATGTGGAACACACGAATTCAGCTCTGTATTTGTTTTCCTTTTCTATCGTTAAACGGGAAATCTAACAAATCCCTCCTTTTTATAAACTTGTAAAAGAATGCACCTTTGATACATGATGCACCTTTCTCTCTTGTTCTCTCACAATTCCTAAGGAGCTTGCTGCTCTATAACAGTAATGTAGCCCTGTAGTTTAGCTCACCAACCTTCCAGGATGCCATTTCCAATAGGATTTGGCTATGCTTTAATGAAGTAGTTCTTTCCTACACACTCTCATATTGGGGCTGCTGTGTAACAACATCCCACGGGTTGGTCTCCTACTTGGCCCTCTCATGACTGTATTGCAGGTGATTCTCTTCTTCCTAAATTTAGATAGAAAAGAAGGCTTTGAGGGTTTTTTTTCCTCTCTCTTCACCTAAGAGATTTTTATCACTGATTCTAATCAGGTCTATTTTAAAATCTCTTTCTCTGAGTACATCTCATAGATGTCCTTCCTCTTCTTTTTTACATGGGTCTTGAATCTTTTTTCCTGTCTCCTTTGTGTAATGCCACGCCAAATGCCATGACACCTATTTACACTCCTTAGTCTTCTAAAATGTTCATCTCAGAGTCATTTATCTCCTTCTGCCTCTATGATCTCTATCATGCCAGGTTGCTATCTCCCATTCCACCACTGCATTGTCAAATGCTTGCAGTCTCTTTTATGCTGCATAGGATTCAATGCAGCAGTATCATTAGACTCATGTAAATACAGAGCATGATGAAGGAAACTGGAGGGATAGAGATACCCCACTTGTCTTTCTGAAATAGCTTTTATTGTGGATATGAGCAGGAGCATATTCCTGAAAAAATACATTTTCTACACTTTATAGTAGCCAAGGTCAGGATCTTCCAAAAGACCTTTAGGTAATGATTATTCTTTGCAAATGTTCTTAGGTAGCAGTACTGGCAAGAAGTGATCTAGGTATAGCGTTCCAATTTTAGACTGTTGCACATGTGAGCATGTTTTTATTTCATGAAGAGGTAATAATAGAAAACTAAGAATAGAATGAGTCAGAACAGAATTAAAATGTAACCTTGACTTTCTTGCCTCTTAGCCCCTCAGGAAATCATATGCTGATTGTACAGTTTGCTTAGTATTTTCTGCGTTCCTTTATTTTGAGCCCATTTTGGGAAACAGGACTCATTACGTTTTTGCTGCTACAGGAATAGACAGCTGACTCCCACCCTGGAAACACTGGAATAAGCAGAATCTCGGGAGAGAAAACATGTCTGAAGCAGGGTAATTATATGATTTGTAACATGCCTTCCTCTCCAGTCTATATTCAACTTCTGTTTATGGCATTTGGCCATTGGTCTCCCATAGTGATGTACTAGGTGCAATACAGCAGTCAAATGTGGGCCAAAAGGAGCATTTAAAAACATAAATATGCAGCTGTACAACTTTGACAGTTTCCTGTGTTTTTTCACTGAGCATGCCACATCAATATATTTTGAATAGTAAAGAATAAGAGTTTCTCCTTTCTAATGTATAGAGCCATATTTTATTAGGTATTGTAATTGGCAATATTTTCATTACTCTCTTAAAGTATTACAGATTGTTAAAGTTGTATCAGCAAACTCAGTACTTCCAATTTCATAAGTCCCACTTTTTTCAGATGTATCACAACATTTTGCTCCAGGCTAAAAAATCTCTTATAATCTCACCACCAAACACTTTAATTTATTTTAATTAAAATCAAACAATCATTTAGGTTTTTAGTGTTTTTATATTAACCATGCCAAATTAGAGCTAAAGTATACTTGATTTGTTTGAAGCTTTTTAAATTTTCCTTGTCAGTAAAAAAGGCAAAACAAGAAAAAGGTTCAAATGCATAATTTAAAAAAATCAATGATTACTTTAACATTTGCCATTATTTCCATATTTATCACGCCTTATCTCTTGTTAATTGGACTATTTTGTATAGTCTGATTTTTGCAACGACTGGTCTTTCCAATATATAACAGTGCTGCTATTCATTCTAATTTTGATGATATAATTTGACCCATACAGGAATCACCCTTTCTAGGGCATTTCAGAAGTTGTCACAGCTGTCTAAAAGCATATTGTGCAGTTAAAGATGAGTGAATATATTCAAGAGTTAGACCCTGGGAATATCCATTCAGCCGGAGGCCCCACACTTTAGTCACACACTTAAGACTCCTACAAGAGAGAGTCAGACTATAATTTGTTCCTAATTATCTAGTGCCATCGCAGTGGCAGAGCAATCACACTGAGCAGTATCTAGGGTAGGGTTTGCCCCTGTTACTTGCTGTGAGTATTACCTGCTTACAGAGAAACCTGCTGCTCCCTGAAAGTGGCAGTACTCGTTCCTAATTGCCAGCAATTCTTTAGCTCCTTGTGATTGTTTCAATCCGGGCACAGTCAACATTAACACCATTCTTAGAAGTATTATAAAATCTCCACTATAATTTCTCTTTAATTAGCATCCTATTATCTTAAATTGCTTCAACAATTTTATTTTTTTCCCCCTAAAGCTCCTCCATTCTTTCAGTAATACCCTTTTTGTAAAACTGCCTGAGTATTTCACCACTGGTTGGATCTGCTACAGTTTCTTACTTTGTCTTTTAATAGCTTATTCAAAAGGAGAGAAAAGCACAGTGGGCTCTTGGTAGAGTGCAGTAATATCAGTGTTAGTGCTCTCAGGGTTTTTCTTTCTCTGGAGCATAATGGTTGAACTAATTCTTGTGACGAAGAGCAAACCTACTGGGCTAATGGCAATAAACCTGCAAACAGTGAGAGACTTGTTCATTGAAGTCCAATATGTGAATAGCTCTGTGCAGCTCTAATTAGGACTCTGGTTCTGAATAGGTAATTAAATATCAGATTTGTTATCCAAGTGAAGTCATTAAGTTGAAAATATACCATTCCCATTTATAGGAAAATACAAAGTACTGTACTTCCGTTGTCTTACTAGCATTACAGTGAATTCCATTTGGAATACGTTTAAATGTGTCTATCTGAGACAGAAAAAGGTGCAGCTGAAATGTAGCACAGTGTCTGCTACATACATGAGTCTCTCATGACAATGATTCAGCCACTGAATAAGCTAAAGCTGACACTTTGTCTTTAAGAAAGATATTCCTTAGCCTATGGAAAAATGAGCATTATTGTGTATCAATAAAAATAAAGAGTGCCATCATTTCAACTGGTGGATTGTCTGCTTTGACACTTCTCCCTCACTCCCCTACCCCGAGTCATTCCAAGGATGTCTGGGTGCGAACTGCAATATCGAACACACATACTTGTGCTTTAAGGGCTGTTTCTCAGTTGGATAGGAATGTTTAATTTTAGTAATCTAATCACCTAAGACAGATACCTTGGACTCTTATACTTCATGAGATTTTAAAACCTGTGAAATACCTTTGGCTAAGCCCACCAATTTCTTTGAAGTTTCACTTCTTCCCAAGGGTAAACCCCAGTTCGTTTCCTCTTCATGTTAATATTTCTGCATTTTAAAGTGTTTAAGGATCTTTTCAGGCATTTGATTTGTATTACTGCTTTCTGACAATGCTCATATTGACATAGCAATGTAGCTCTGACATGCTCTGCAGAATGTAAGGCCAGGGATGTCTAGAAAAAAATCACTGGAGGATCATTGTGGAAATTTTAGAAGTACACAGTAGCAAATATTCCTTACTATTCTCCAAAACAGGATTTCATATGTTCTTTTGTTTAGAGGATACAAATCTATTTGTATTCTATGCCAGAATAAAGGTTAGTTGATTGTCTTGAGTTTGCTGGAAATTAGGAAGGAGAATGGAATTTCGTAAGTACCAAGAAGCGATTGCTAAGGACAGAGGATAATCTGAAACAGTTCAATGCCTCAGGCTGCACATTCTCCCAGAAATGCTGATGTGCCCTTATTTCTACTCTTCCCACTTGTCTGTATGAAAAGAAAACATTATGTTTCTACAGAGTCTTCCAGCCATTTTTCTTCTATTCATTGAAAACAATTCAATTATAGTAAATTTCATGGGTGGTTTTTTTTTTCCCTTCACATAAGCTAGATGAGACAGTTCATAACTATTTGCCTAAGTTTTCAAACTTTAGACTTCATCAATTTCAAGAACAGAAAGTGTTATGAGCACCTAACCTGAAATTTTTTTCATTGAATTGTTAATCTCATTTCCAATTTGATCCGATAATTTATTGTAAAGGGTGACTCTACTGAAATCATGATTGCCTACTTACTAATTCTTTGCAACTTTCTGCCACCAGTCTCAACAATTTATTAATGGTAATACGTACTGCATATAAACCATTTATCATACCCTTATGAACCATGGCTTAGGAATCAGAGACCTGCACCGATAAAACATACGTTTTATATTTGGATTTATTTACTTAAAATAAGGAATTTGGTCCTGATATTTTTGTAAATGGAAGATTACACAATGACAAAACAAAGACAGTGTACTTAGAGGTATTCCCATGAAAAGTAAAAGCAGTTGGTGATGCAGTTTCCTGAAGTAAATAACATCCTGAAATTTCAGTAGTGCTACAAGTTCACTGGGTATCAGTATGAATTAGAGGAAAGTTCGAAATATCAGAACAACAACATATTTTTGCACATTTTAGTGAAAAATAATTACAAAAATATCTTAGAATTCACCTTTAAAAAATATTAAAGCATACCTGGAAGACTATAGCACCGAAGAAAAGAGAAACAGAAATAGAAGATTGTATGAATAGAATTATTTATCTTGATGTTCACAAACAGTATAAGTTGTCATGTTTGCTACTGTTATTTCTTCTTTATTGGGAGCAAATCTTTGGGGACTTTTTAGTGGAACCTGCTGTATGAGCTCTATTTCTGTATTTCATACCAGATTAGTAGTGAAACTTTTTTGCCACATAAATATATGATTAAATATTCCTCATAAAAACACTGAACTTGATAAATGAATATGACTTTCAAACAATTCTGTACATATTCTACTGTAAATTAAGATTAATTAACAAATATTTTCAATAATATATTCCCCTTGTGAACATGAGTCCATGTAAGCATCAAGTGTAGGGGTTTTTCTGCATGATTAAAAAAGAAATAAAGTATGTGATTTTATTTAAATTCTGCTGGAGAGAAATTATACTATAAGTCTTATTCTCTTTCGTGAGCCGTTCATGTCAAGCTTCAAGATCAAACATTTTTATTCCTACAACTAATTGTTTTTAATGAACCACAATTACTAATAATTTCATTATTTCATAGTATACATTTCCTTAAAATATTTACTTCATCAATCACATGCCCTGTAACTAATCAAATGTAACGGACCTATTTAATTCTGATGTAATTCCTTAGAAACATGAAGAATGATCTTTTAATCTAGGCTGGAACATGCCCTCCTGCCTCTTGACCATTGTTTGGTACTCTTTCTATCTTATTTCTTCATAAAGGTCTGTGGAGCTTCTCCTTACAGGTGAAGGTCAACATCTGAGAATGTGTAATGAAGAGATCCTCAATATCCAACACAAAAACCACCAGTCTTGGTTTACAAGTGAACACTGTCACCCTTGTCACTGGCAGTATCGAGGATGCGTCTTTAGAGTTTATCTTATTGCATTTTAAATAATTTAATACTCAAGGCTGCCTAGGTTGTTCTGCACAGTATTTTGAATTATGGATAATGCTCCCTAAAATTGTGTAAACTGCAGCCATCTTTGGCTTTTTTGTATCAAGACCGTTTGATGCAAACATTATGATACGTGATTAAAGGCTCATCACCAAGAACACAGAAGAGCACAGAGGCACAACAACAGGTAGGGAAATCCAAATAACACAGCCTTCACTCCAGCTCCTCCTTCCAGGGCTGTCCCAGAAAAGTCTCGGCCCCATAGGCTGAGGTGACACCCATCCAGATGAATCATCAGAAAGGCTCTCTAGATCACCTTTTGGATTGAGAGGGTTGGTGTCATCCTTTAAGCCTACCAGGCGGCAATAAAGCAACCACATAGCCACTTACTCCTACATGCCTCTGGTGGGATGAGGAGGAGAAAATCCAACAAAAGGCTCAAGAATCCAGACAAAGAGGGAGAACTCACTCACCATGGCAAAAGTCATGGGCAAAAGACTGACTCCTCTTTGGGAAACAAAATCAACAAAAGAACTCAACAAACAGGTTTTCCCTTTCTTAAATATGTTATCAAAGAGGTGCAAATTGGCTCAGCCTTGGCCAGAAGTGGGTCAGACTTGGAGCTGGGAGAGCTTCCAGAAGCTTCTTACAGAAGCCATGTCCCCTCCCTTGCTACCAAAACCTTGCTGGACACAAACCCAACATATTTGACAACCTACAGAGGTATGGGGTGCAGGGGAAAAAACATCTTGGGCTTATCAAAGTCTTATTATGGGTTGTTTAGGGGAAGCACCAAAGGTGGGAAAATGGAAGGATCAAGGTGATTTGGGAAGGAACAGGCATGTGAGGGAAAAAAAAGGAAAAAATCAAAAAGGATTAAAGGGGTTGATCACATGTAAATAGCTTGCTAATCAATACATGTGTCTGGCTATGACCTGCACTGATCCCTCCAGTCTGTCCTATCTTATTTAATGCCATTTCCAGCTGTTTTTGTGGGCGATGGGACTGTATTCTGTGTGCCGGTATGTATGGAGGTCTAAGTGCCAGCAGCTGGGGTGTGGCCTGGGTGCCAGTGCCTGGAGACACCAGAGTTTGTGCATATTGGGTGGCTAGGTACACAGGTGTGTGATCACAGCCAACATCAAGTTAGACTAACCAGCAAATAGGAGAAGAGTTGTGGGAGCCAAGTACTGCAGCCACCTAACTCTGGGCCAGATAGTGGAGAGACCCAAGGGTCTATGAGTCCACTACTGGAGGGACTAGGAGGTCCCCAACTGGAGAGGCCATGGGCCCTAGGGGATAATACTGGTAAGGTCATGAGTCTGGACTAGCTACCAGAGAGATCTGTTTGGTTTTCTATGTGTCCGTGCATGAGGCAGCTGGGAGACTGGTGGACCCAGGGGACAGCTACAGGATCTATTGGGTCTCTAAGGACAAATGCTGGAGGGATCCACTGTGTGTTTGTGGGGGCGGGGGTGGGGGGGGGGCAGGGGGCTAGTATGTGTAAGGGTATGTGTATAGGTCTGAGTACCAGAAGCTGGAGGGGAGATGCATCCTCTGGGGCTCACATGTCCAGGTGCATATACAACTCAAATGACTGGGCATCCAGGGGCCAGGTTAAATTGAGTAACTAAGGTCAGCTACTGGAGGGATTCAGACTGTATATAGGTATATACTTCCCACCGATGGGCTTTCAGCCTGATCAGCTAGAGAAAGTAACAGGATGAGACCATTGGTGCTGTTTGTGTTGTGCGAGTGCTGAGTGTGTCTGTCTGTAGTGACCTGTGTGGCTGGCTGTGCATATACATGTTTTTTTGATCTTAAAGGTCTTTCCAACCTAAATTATTCTATGGTTCTATGACTATATGTGTGCATGTGTGCGTATGTGTGTGTCCGTTGGAAAGACACGCTCAGACTTGCTACATGCTGGACCTGAGGAGATGGGGCTGTGGCAGCCTTACCTCTCTTGGGCTATTGGATTTGGCATCTCCTAACAAATATGATTGATTTTTGAGGGGAAATAATAGAACTTCCTCTCCTCTTTCTGCTTAATACCTTCCAGAATTCCATGTTAGTTTTGCTATTTTTGTACCAGCTACCTTCAGCTAAATAGCATCCTCTGCAGTTCTTTGAAGAAGACCAGAGGGAAAAGCTTTATATATGTGGAACTCAAACCAACTGTTATTTTAAACAGAGGGAGATGTTGTACTAGATCTACTAAATAAGATCATGACCTTCATTTCACCTATTCCAAATGTAATTTAGGATAAATGATTGTTCCTCTTTGCCGTAACTCTGTCCTGACCCCCAACCACTTAACTTCAATTGATATCCTTGAAAGAAAGGTTAAATCTAAAGACTCAAAGAGTAATGTAGACAATTTCTGTATGTTGCCTATTTTTAATGTGGCTCCAGTGCACTTGTTACCCTAGAACCACTGAGCTGCTTCAGTTATTTCAGGAGTTAAACAGATTGCTAAGTAAGGATTATATAACTATGCTGTATTCTTACATGGAAAACAAACCTGAATGAAATATGGATTTCTTAAAAATGAAGAGGATGTATGCAGGGGGCTAGTTTAGTTGTTTCCTATTAAATACTGAAAATAAAGACCAGCAAGCATCCTGAATTGTTTCTTCTGTTTCTGTTTAAGACTGATCATACAGAGGACACATTCCCCAGCTCTCCCCCTCTCCCATCTTACTTAAGTGACACTAAATCAGTCAAATGCAGGCTCTGTGGCTCAGCAGGCGACAATTGAACCCTTACAGTTTAGAAGTGCTACTGTGTCCATTTGCTCTGGGCATTACTTCATTTCAGAATTCATTTTTTTCCTAATTTAAAAAAAAATCCAACTTGCATTACACGCTAGCCATGTAATTTGAAATCACATGTGATGGATGTTAAATGGAATCTGATTAAATATGAAATACATTAGTTCAGCTGAGGAAGAGTAATAGTGAAGAGACTAAAGCTGCAGCAGAAACCCAGGAGGCATAAACTGAAAACCATAGTGTGTATTTGCAAGTCTGGCCCTCATGATGAGATGAAAATTGTTCAAGAAATATTTTTGGACATATGAGACAATACCCTGAGTATACCTGAGTAAAATAACAAAGCAAAACAAAGCAAAACAAACCAAACAAGCAAAAACATGCACATGCTTCTCCACACCTAGCACTTTTCTTTCTTCTCTGCCCACTTCATGACAGCCTGAATTTTATCTATCTGCTCTTCCTGACAGTATTTTTCTTTCTTCTTTTTTCCTTTATTTCAAGACTTTCATATTTTCTCCTTCTCATTCTTCAAGTGTAAATATGAACTGCTATTTCTAACACTGTGTCTGTAATTCCACCAAAGAAAATAAAAATTAATATCTAAGAGTAGTTGCATTCTTAGATACAGATATTGTGATCCATGGAAAAAGTCAACAAATACAACTTTTTTACTGGTTTGCAAAAAGATTTTAATATAGTTACAGTCAAGTTTTGTTATTTGCACATTCAGAAAATTTTGCATCTAACCAATTGTATTTATTTCTATGATATTAGAAGTTAACCAGAAAAACAATCTATGCCAGAGTAGGTACAGAACGGAGAAAATCATTACTAGAATTACAGAGGAAGTCACTTGCAGAGCTGTTTTGCATCCTTATGGACTGGATCTTACCTCCCTCATCTTTCAGGAAGGAGAAGAAAGTAATGCAAATTCCTATCTTATATCGCCTGCTGAGAAGATCTGAGTCAACTGCTTTATTTGCTGTTTTCTGGTCAGGAAATATCAACTGTAATTTGTCAGATTTTTGTTAGAATAACTGAGCATGTGATTATGTATGCAATGTTCTGAATCTAACTAGGCTCATTTGGTGCTTTAGAGAGCAGTACACTCCTCGGTTGTCACGTAACTGTATTGAGTGAAAATATGAAGCAACATTAGGAGATTTCCCAAAATTAAGCACTTAAATTTAGCTCTGTTGTGGTTATTCCGTGCAACATGTGTAACCTCTGTATGTGCCAATTTGTATTTTGGATATTTCTATCCAAACAATGTAGGCTACCTTTAGTACCAGCAGAAATATTTCTTTGCTACTTCACCTTTTCTCTGCTCCTTCACAAAGACTAGCTTTCTGAGTTTCACTGTAATTAACACAGTTCCTTTTTCTTCACACACATCCCACGCCCCCCACCCCGAGAGTCTAGAATGCAGGCTCTTTGACTCTGAAGAACTTCACAAAATCAAGTATTGGCGTCATGGAAAAAACCATCAAGCCCACTCTGCTAGCCAGTAATGAATGCCAGAGCACAACTTCCTATCTCACAAATGGCATGACAAATGTATAGCATTGGGCAGATTCCTTCTATGACCACCTTTGTCATTCAAAAACTAACATTAGGAAAGACAGATTGATCATTTCTGCTCATAGTCTAACATTGTACAGCTAGATTGCTTTTCTTAGCTTTAATTGTTAAGGGAGAGTTCGTGGAATAATCAAGCCAGTTAGAGAAGCCAAGTAAAAGGTTTCACGTACATTGTCAAAAGGCTCCTTTATTAACATTCAAGGATGACTTTTATGTGAAGGTTTACATCGTGAGTTTCTAAACTGGAGTCCTCAAGCACACCATGGTGCGCCAGCTGAGAAAAAAAACAAAGCATCACATCACGTGGCAAAGTGAGTGAACACTTTGCTTTTGGTCTACTGTGATGAATCCATCTGAAGAAATTGTTCACCAGTATCCCAGACTTACACTGCAGAAGATATTGACATAATTCATATGAAAAAACCCATGCTAAAATAATGTCATTCTTACTGGTTCTGGTGTTGATCAGAAATCCTACCTGGAAAGAACTGGGCTCTGTTATTTATTTACTTAGAAGTCAACAGTCAGCGAAAGGACTTATGTTTTTCCACAGAGGCAATGCTCTTAACTAAAAAGATAAATACTGCTAGACAATCTCTATAAAGTGAAGCCATGACGTGAAAAGTCGTTGAGATCCTAATTTAAAGGTATAAAATGGACAAAGCCTGTGAATAGCCCAGGGGAAATCTGACAGTGGCTGAAGAGGGTTTGTGCGTTGATCTTAATCTATGTAAGATTAAAACATATATTGTTTTTACTAGTAACTGCGCAGTCTAAATTCCCAACAGTTTTAGAGATTTCTTTCTTTTGTTGGATAGTGATCTTTAGTATCTTGTCATCTTTTAACATCTTCTCTAGGGATTTGAATTCCACTCAGATCATTGTAATCCTCCCCACCCCTTTCTTTTGCTACCCTCCTCAACATTATTGCCCTTGAATCATTTCACTGGAGAATAGAGCAGAATCATCTGTCTTGACATGAAGGACACTTTGTACATACTGTGGGTTTCCCTGAGAAATAATTCCCAGCCTCAGATTCACACTAAATATCCTTGCTGCTGGAAGATAAATCACACTTTTCTTCTTTGGATCATTGTAATGGCCAGCTCAATGTCTCCTCCTGATAAAAAAAAAATTGCTCTTGGTGTTGCCAAGGTTATTTTTCCTGCTAGCTCTTCCTCTTTCTCACTATAGACATTTCCATCATTCATTTTGTTTCCAATTATCTCTAATTTACAACTACTGATCTGATGCTCTGTCTCACCACATCCTTTTTTCTTCCTTTTCTCAGGATCCTGAGGGCACCACCAGCCCTCAGTGGCCCTGACCAGGCTGCCTGGGGCCATACACTGCCCATGGCCCTGGACGCCTTTCAGCCCAGACTGGTGCAGTCAGTCCCTGCCCCAGAGACTCCATAAGAGTGCTGACCTCCACTGCTGTCTCTCTCTGCTTCCTTGAACAGACCTCTGTTCTGCGCTGTGGGTAGCTTTCCTCCTGGATGGACCATTTTCAATGTCCATTGTAGCCCTACCTTTGCCCTCCTCTGCTTTTGTTCCTGACCTGGCTCCCTGGGTGGATCCTGGCCACCTTTAGGAAATATCAAAGACAGAGGCATCCAAAACCAAGGGAAAATGAAATAGTTTGTTTTCAACAAGAACTTAGAGGATAGCATCTTCATGGCCTTTTTTTATAAACACTTGAAAGAGCCTTTCTGCTTTCTAAGAAAAGAAAGAACCACTTACTAGCCTACCAACTCCCTTCTTTGCTGTTCTTGGGTAGGTTTGAACTAGTTTTATACCTGTATTTGTTTGACTGTCTGTTATTAGGGATCAGTAGCAATATGGTCAGGAGTCACTAGGCTAGAATTCCAAATCACCTGAGATATCTCTGTCCTCATTATCATCTAGCCCTCATTTAGACTCCATTAACTTAGACAAATATGTTAATTATTTATTTTGGTTCTGACAAGCTTACTCTTTCCCTCATATCTTGAAGTCCTTTTTATTTGACCTTTGCTGTGACTTCCCAAGTAGTTAGTTGTAATTAAGCTCTTTGTTACTTACAGCCTTGTGTTTGCACACATTCTTAGCTATTTCTTTGCTCTGTAAAGACTGATAACATGGTTTTTTTATTCTTGTTTTATTGTCCATATTTTTGTGAATTTATCATCTAATGGAGTTTAGAAATTATGTTGAGCCTAGGGGAAAAAAAGATACAACTTATTGAAACTCCAATTACACCTGTGATTAAAAAGTTTTTCCACTCTGTAAGTATAAATTTGTATAATAATAATAAAAAAACCCCAGAATACCAAAACTTGTGATTCACGGAAAGTAAAGGATAAAATACTGTAGAAGAGGGCTAAAAAACTAGCTGAATTAATTACTGCATTAAGAAGGCTTTTAGAATGTAAACAGGGATGGAAAACAAGTTATGTATTGCAGTTTTAGGCTACATAAACTATGGTGTGGTGTAGGAAGTTAAAAAGGTGTTCAGTGATATAAGTAAAAAAGGATTATGGGAAGTAACAGTCATGTTTGTATGGTGAGAATAGGGTACAAACTAAATATTTAATAAAATTGGTTTTTCCCCTTGAATCTAAATAAGGGCAGTAATTCTGCAAGAGGAAGGGATGGAGTGTTACCACACCAAGATGGAAACAAACCCAAGGTTCTTGTGCCCAGTTTGGACACAACAGAGAATTGCTGCTCTAGACCTATTAGACTTGGAGCACTATACTGAAGATGGATAAGAGCAGTTATAAGTCAGATTGAAGGCTAAGTAAGTTCTAAAGTAGTTCTAAAAGGAAATTGCAGAGACATCAGTTTATCTATTGGTTATGCAGAGATGCAAACATTTTTTGAAAGAATTACTACTATGGAAGTTAATAGAAGATCAGAGATGTTTCAGCTGTGATTCCCTAAAATTCAAATTAGCCTGTTACACTTTATAGTGAATTTTGGATTAAAAAAGAAATGTCTTTTTTGCACTATAAAAAAGGAGATTTGATAGCTGTAAGATACACTGGTACAGTCATTCATGCACTGATTCTTGTGGAATTACCCCTAAACCAGGAAAAATTGTCCTTAGTACCAGTGAAAGGTAGTTGGAGTGAGTATCTAGCCAGCCTGGGATAAACCACCTAGAAGCTGTTTTTTGGTAAGATGCCATACCTCATCCACAGGGCTTATTAGCTTGGACATAGTACCGGGTAAATGACTGTATGGTTATGAGATAGAGATGCCTCACTCTGAACTGTTAAAGAACTATTGGAGCAACACATTAATCAGTCTTACAAGCATCTCTACTTTTCTGTAATCAGAGTGAAAATAATAATAGTGCTATTTTTATTCCTTAGATTTCAAAGCCATTTATACTAAAATGTGAGTTTCTCTAAATGAAACTAGTAAAACTCAGAGATGGTAACATTAAGCTAACTTACTTTTGAAGTGACACTGGTTTAATCAGTTTGAATTTCAAATTTAGAACTTTATTCCTGATTGCAATGATGTAAATGAAAAGTAAAGAGGGCACAAATTGCTATATCCGAATAGAATCAATTTACTTCTATTCTGCATTGCTATTAAAGTAAACACAAAGACGCCATTCAGCAACAAGGCACTATAATGTACAAGACAACAGGGAATTAAGTCTGCTGATCTTCATTCTTTGCCAGTGGATCATACACAGGAGATAGTTTGCTTTTATCAATATTACAGAAAAGGTTATCAAAAGAAAGGCTTTCTTTAGGAGCAGACATACTGCAATGCAGACAGTTTGGGTAGCAACCAAAGCCACAAAATTCAGGTAAAAACAGCTGTTTAAATACTGTTTCTCTGTATAGTTCTATTCTGTCTTTTCACCATTAACAGTAAGCCTTTTTTTCTGGGAAGAAGTTTGCAATGAGATCTAGGTGTTCAGAATGGCACTATTTATGCAAAGCAGTCTGAGAGTATAAATTTGAGAACTGATTTTTACTTTGTGCCAGTTAAGTAAAGGTTTCATATTACTTCTCTGTGTTTTGTTTCTCAGGCAATGTAAAGAAACTCTGTTTTTTTGTTGGGTTTTTTTTTTAAATAAGTGAAAATAGAAAAATAGGTTAACATCTCCTCCTTATCCCTCAACTTGGTCATAATAAACTGACATAATCTAGAACGAATGCATTATGGGGTCCTAAAATGACCATCCTAATAACATGCTGTGGAATTTAACCAATTTAGGCACGTCTCACCTTCAACAAAATAATATATATAACATATATTTTTAAAAGTTGGGCGCAATGTACAATTAACATACTGTACACTGCAAAAAACACTGGATTAAATTGCCTGGAACAATCAGAGAATTTCCTGTGCTTTGAAGTATGAGCTGTTTGTCTATATTATCTTCTTTATTCATCGAAAATA
This sequence comes from Bucorvus abyssinicus, assembly GCA_009769605.1. Lineage (NCBI taxonomy): Eukaryota > Metazoa > Chordata > Aves > Bucerotiformes > Bucorvidae > Bucorvus > Bucorvus abyssinicus. Next base: position 33,586,794 of record CM020026.1, read on the forward strand.
TGGAAGTTAATCAGGCTAACTATGACCTCAGCTAACCACGTAAGGCCTGATAAGAATCAGTACATATGATGTGGCACTTTGATTTAGGGGCATAGACAATCACTAAACATTCTTCCCTCCTACCAACAATCAAGTTATTGAGGATCTTCAACATGCATAATGGCAGAAAATAATGTCACTGGGATAAATAAAGTATTTTGTTGTAACTGCAGGAAACAATTGTATTAAAGACAGTAAGTTATGATTTTCTAGGGTAAATAGTACCTTTTAGCTATCCTCTTTTGCCCCCATGCAGGGAAAATTACTGAATGTAGGCTGTCTGATGCAGTCTGCACAAGAATAAATGTGTTGGTGGGGCCTTGCCTCGCAGCGTAGGATTTTATGTACAACAGCTCAGTACAACCCTGAACTCAGTACCTCACAGTTCTCAGTGGACTCTTCCGCCACACTGAAGTCAGTTTGGTTGTGACTTTATGTTAGAAATTAAATGTGGATCACATAATATAACAGTGTGTTTTCACAGTAAAGTTGTTCAGAGAAACATTTTTGTCTATAGAAAACTTCAAATATATGAGTGCTTTATAGACAGAAATAAAAAAGGTCATAATTTCCTCATATGTTGCAAGGAAGAAAGTCTGCTCAGTATGATCGTGTTACCTAGCTCTCAAACAACCAAGAATAATTCCTCAGCCTGGAGTCTGTCATTCCTTAAAAGCTGAAGTATAAAACCCTGGTTTAAAAATCCCTTTCACTTCATAATATTTTTTGTCTTACTCTTGCCATCTTCACACCGATTTGAAGGAATTAAAGTCAGTTAACTGGGGTAGTAAAGGAAAGAAGAAATGAAGAGTTAAATAATACTTTTGGTACCACTCTTTTCCACCAGACAGTATCTAATAGCCGTAATAGATGACTTACATGTTCCAGAAACAAGCAGAGGTTTGCTAGCACCAGTTTCAGTCTTGATGTGGTTCAGTGTCAACATCTTTTGCTCTGCAAGTCCCATGCACTCCTCCTGTACAAAAATTGAAAATACTCTGTCAAATGTCTGCAACATTTCCTTGGCACACACTCCACCAAGAGTAGGTGGTCTTTCAATGAGAGTGGCTTTGCCAAAGATTTTTTTGTTCATAGCTCCACTGTCTCCTATTACCCCCTTCTAGAATTCACATCTGCTATGTTTTTTTCTCTTTGGGTTTAAAATATTTTCTAGTAGTTTTAATATGGTGGTGATGGTGAAACTAACACTTTCTGGGCTTTCTAGGACATTTTTCTTTATTCCCTTTTTTATTTTTTTTCTCTCTTTCTCTCTTTTTTTTAAAAAAAAAAAACCCAAAACCTTCCCCTCTTTCTCCTCTCTTCCTCTGGTTATCTCACAGAAAATCTAACAGTGCATCAGATTGCCTCTATCCTCTAAGAGTAATAATCAGTTCTGTGAAATAATAGTCATAGATACTGAAACAGACACCAAACAAGTAGAAAACCTCTGCTGTAACTTTACTTCGGTTGTGTTGTGCTTATGGGTTACAAAAGCAGCTAGTGCCTTAAATAAAAGAGTTTACGCTATGAAAAGACAAATACCTTGATTGTAAAGGCTGTAAGGTAAAAAAGTATAGAGATATGTATGGCAAGTGCTAGTATTGTTGCAACATTAAATGCATAAGGTTCATGGTAGTTACAGTAGTATTAATCACATAGCTTTTTGGTAATTACATTAATTAATTGTCTTTGCATAGATTGCTGTAGTTACTTGCCTACATTTGTAATATTGCTATTGTTAAACGTAAGTAACAGTTTCACAAAACCAATAACATAAAAACTTTCCTGAGAAAAATTAAACAGTTCATCTTACCTCATGTAACACCACTGTCATTCTGTAAACAATGTAGACTACATGTTATAGTTAAGACATTCACTCCAGACTTGCCCTTTTCTGTGTCCAAGGTCAGACTTAACTGCTTATAACAGCATTATCTAACCTGTGTTCATTGTTTGTATGGGTTTCTCTAAACAAGATTGGAATTGCTATGTGAGACTAACTGACAATTCATGGCATCAGCACCTGAGCATAGAAGTGAGTCCTACCCCAACGGAAGGAAAAAGGGAAGCTCTTCAGCTTTCTTGACTCCTAGTTGCATTTGACAAAATTCTGTTTCGATTATTTGGAATTCTCTGTGTGTATGCGGTGATTGCTTACCTGGTCTCTGGTAGGTCACAAATGTGCTACTGATGCCATCATTCACAGAGTTGATTTGGAGGTCAGGGATAATTTCCAAATTATCATTGATACAAAGAAATCAGCATCCTGAGTGAGCCATTGAGCAGTTGACATAAAATCTTTGGTATTTTCCTCACACATGCACTCTAGCCAAATAAACAGAGAATTTTAACAAACAACTTTCTCAAGAAGTAATATCGAAAATCACTTATTTCCTTTTTAACTAATTTTATGATGATATAACTTTTACTCTACTAGAAGTATTTAATAAATAGTAATTTTCTTCCATTTCTTTGAGCTACCATACCTTTCAAACTGTGCTTTAAAGGATATACCCTTGAGTTCATTAAACAAGAAAAGCTGGCAGGTTCATTAAACAAGGAAATTTGGTGTGATCATGTAAATTGTTAGAAAAGAGAGTTTATGCAGAGAAGATTATAGCCTACAGAATACATAAATCTGGAGTTTATTTGGTGAGACAGAGTATAATGGATGACTGGCCAGGTTATTCTGTTCTAAATGTCTTTTTTCTAATTTGAATTTTTCTTAACCAGCAAAATGATGTTTAACTATGTCTCAGCCAAATTTTAGGATAATATTCTCTTGTATGTTTTAGGTTTTGCATAAAATGTGGACAAGTTTATGAGCCAAGAAAGGTTTTATATTCAAAAAGACCAAAGGCAGAGTAGCTTTAGATCTATGAAAATGGGTTTTTTAAATTTTTGAAAAAATATACAAAGATACTGAGTTTCTAAGTTAATATTCATATTATTCAATTTAAATTAGAAAACAAGCGCTGCAAGTACCACTGCCAAGATCTGAAACAAGGGGGTTTTCAGCATTACCTGATATATATGAGAATAGTAAGAAAATCATTGAATTTTAACAGTGTCACCGGTTGGCTGAGGCAAGCCAATCACGGGGACGTGCCCTTTCCTATCCCTGAACCCCTCTCCTCCGGGAGAGAAAAGGGTTAAAGAGCAGAGATACGAAAAGGAAAAGAAAGATTTTGTGAGACCTCTGAATGTTTGGAAAACTGAAACAAACTTTATTAAAACTAGAACAAAATATATAATATGCAGGGAAAAACCAATGCAAAATCTGAGGGTTTGTACAGGATGGAAAGGCGAGGGTTAAACGCGAGAAAAGAGAGAAAGGGGAACGGTACCACGTGCAGTCCAAAAATGGCACCGGCCACGTGTGCGCTTTCGTGGAGTAAACAAAGGGAAACCGCGGCTGTTACGAACGCGGGGCTCCAACCTGCAAAGCGCTGTTCCTACCAGTTTCTCGTCGTGCAGTTTGTAGAAGCGAAGCAGCAAGAAGCGGCAGCGCTGGCGGCAGAGAGGGTACGGTGTTACAGCAGCAGGCAAAGAGCAGCCTCCAGGCGCAGGTCTCCGGGCGGCGCGAGCAGTCTGTCCCAGGCGGCGCGGCGGGGGCTGCCCCGGCGCACAGTCTCGCTCCACTCTGGCAGCGCGGGGGGAGCCGTAGCCACAAGTCTGGAGAAAGCCTCTTCCCGGGGCGAAGCTGAGGTCCCGCAGCGCCTCTCGCAGCGCGGAGCCGGAAGTGTCCGGAGAGAGAAAAGACCCGAGAAGCCAAAAAGCCACCAAAGAAGCCGAGCCCGCGGCTCTTAAAGGCACAGTACGCTCCCAAGAAACTTCCTCAGCCAATGGGATGTGCGATCGTAGCATGGGAGGGAATAGCTAATTGGTCAGTTTAAAACAAAAGACTTCAAGCAGTTTTTTTTTCCTTCAAACTGCCACAAACAGGATTTTCCCTCTTATTTTTCATGAAAAAGTCTAAAATTCACACTCAGGAAATCTGTATTTCCCAATTAATTTTTTTTTTTTTCTGAAGATTAAGAACATTTTATTTAGTTCCCTCTGTATAATCTTAGAGTCACAAAACAAAAGAATGACTGCTTTATTTTGGGCAAACTTCCCTCAGATTTCAGTAAGTGTTCTGTGTTTATATCTAGCATGGACTGGTATTCTACTTTGGTACTACATAAAGTGTGATGCTCATTTGAAGTCAAATACACATACCCTTTGTTTCTATGAGCTAAACCATCTTTAACATGAACTTATCTTTCTGTTTTCTGCAGGCTAAAAGCAATGAAGGACTGAAAATGAGAATGCAAAGAGAATTATCTCTCACCAAACTGTATACAATTACTTTAGGTTATGCCCCAGAAACTACTGTGGTATATGCCGATGTCCCTGGGGCAGCTTTAAATTGTTTTCTGTACAGGATAATTCACACTGACTAAGGGAAAATTTCTGGGCTTATATTATTATAAACTTAATTTTCAGTCTTGAAGGATATCAGGGACTATATAGTCTAGCATGAAATCCTTGAACTATTCAATTTTATTAGAAATATGCCATTTACTTTAGATTAACTGGAATTCTCTGCACATATTAAACTTGAATATATTTATGTAATGCTTTGGTACTACTTAGTGACACTGTAGTAGAAGTAATCTAGTTACATTAGTGGGGTATTGCAATAACACAGTTATATTGCTTTTGGCATCTGTACTTGCCTAGATATCTCAACAACAAAGCATTGTATTGGGTATTATCGCAGTCTACTGCAAAAGAGATATGACAGCTGTATGAAGAATGCTTGCTCTCATTTCCTTCCTGAATTTGGAAATTTATTGTATGGTGATCTGGGAGAGAAAGGAGAAACCTTATAGATTAAATGGCTTAGTAAACATTTGTATCACAGCTTTGGAGGGTCCCAATGAAACTTGATTTAAAAGCTGAGATTAAAAATATCACACATGTCTTTGAACTAAATTTTCAAAAGATACCGCTTGTGAGTTCTTGGGACCTCTACATTGCCCTTGCATGACTAATGTACTTCAGTCAGGAGTAAGACCAAGTTAAAATCTTCTGCAATTAAATGAATGAATTATAGATTAAAAAAAAATCTAGAGCAAAAAGACATATTTCAAAGAACTCAAAATGTAATGGCAGTGGAAATGGATGGAAAAAACCCAGTGAAACTTTGGCAATATAAGACACGAATTTAAGTCTTCTACCTAGAAAATTCTCAGGATATTCCAACTTTCCAGACTGCTTAGATGTACTTTTTCCTGTCATTGGTGTTAAAGTAAGAATAATTTATATCTAAGTTACAGAGCAAATTCAATCAACTAAATGTGGTCACACCCCTATAACACTGGAGTCCATGAGGCGAGAAGCAAAACTTCTATGGATCTAATCATCACATGCAGCCTCATGCAGGATTAGTACCTTTTCAATGAATTGGGGAACAGAATTCCGATGAAGTCAGGGGGTTTTTATTAAGAGAACATGCATGACATTTTAACAACTAATATCATAATTGCCCAAGGATTACCTTACTGACCCACAGCTCATCAATGTGAAAGTCTGGGGATCACCACTCTTATTTTTTCCAGTCTCCCCTTTCCATCAAGCAGACAAATCTGAATTTTACTTGTGCACTTATTACGAATAGACTATCACTGAGTGCATTCATCTGATGGTATCTTTTAATTGCTTACTTATTTATCTCACTGTTTACTGAATATGTGGCTCATAAATTGTAGCTATTTAGCTGCAAAACACCAAGAATAGAAGAAAAACTCATTATCCAGTATTTTCAATTCTGTCAGACAAAGATATCACTTCAGTGCTATATACACATACCAATACTATTTTCTTGCCGGACTTTTTCAGTACCAGGGATTCAATGTTTATAAGCAGATTTTTATTACACAGTTAAGACACAGATTTTGGCTTCCCACAATTTAACACACACTTGCACATGGTTTTAATTAGTACCAAAAATATATTATGGCTGAACGTGGCAATTCAATATGAGCCTGCTATGCTGTATACCAGAATCTGAACTTTCTGCTAGGCTGATATAACTTCCACCAAAACTGTAATGTGGAATAAAACACATTATTTCAACCGAAACAAACTTTTATGCATGTGTTGGCATTCCTAGCATTATCAAGAATTAGTATAATACTTTATCCTCTTCAGTACGCACTGTAGCTTTGTTGCAAAGAGGCTCCTATTAGTGAAGGAACTGAGTGATTGTCTCTGTCAAATTACAAAGTAAACCAGAGTTTCTGAGTCAAGAATGAAATACTGCTGAATCACCTTCAGATCTAAATTGGCACTGTTTGATTGCATTAAATCATACCTGAAGTATATCTTAGAAAGTCTTACACAGCATGATTGCAAAGGATGCAGTCCCTAAGAAAGGCTAATGATGCCAAAAAAAAAGGAGATGGTTCAAATATGATGCACTCATATTGTTGAATTCAAGTGATTTATGAATTAGAATAAGTGACTGTTCAGCGTGCACTATGAAATCTAGATTAATAAGAATTTTTAAGCTACGTGAAAAGAAGGTTTAAAACAACATACAAAAAATATATAGAACACGTTCTTTGGTGAATAGCTTTACTACAGATGCATACAATGTGCAAAGAGCTTGGTAGATTTCCATATATAACCATTGGATTTTATTTTACTAAGGAAACATGAACATAACAGTGGGCAAATTGTTTTCAAATTGAACAACAATTACTGTTTTCCTTCAAGGTGGAAAGACAGAATGGAGAATGGGATTTTCTGCCTGACTGGCATTAGTATCTATTAATCGATTTGGGAAGCAAGCAGGTTTACCCATGGAAAAGCTACAGAGTATGCACCTAATGAAGTTAGGTATTCCAGCAGGCAACACTGCATCTAAAAATTAAAAGATTATCTGAATGATATCTACAGATAATGCAGACAAGTAGATAGACAGCTGAGTTTCAATATAATTTATGAAGGTTTTTGTTCTACTTTACCTTATATCTTTATGCAAAAGCTATTTAATAAAACTTATATACTATTTTCACCTAACGGATATATTTCAGTTAGCTTAAAAGAACTCAGACTGAGCCTGTAAAAAGCACATCCATTCATTCTATTATTGCATTTATTATAAACTTGTATTTATAGTATATATTCTGCCTTCCTTTTGAAAAGCATGTAACACTTAAAAATGTTAATAACTCCATTATAAACTAACTCCAGTAACATAATACTTGTATTCACATTCCCCTGCATGTGAAGTGAAACTTCACTTCAGGTAACTGCTTTCCTTTAGTGTGGTTTGATTGTATTTAATTTTAACATGTCTGAGAGATCTTTTCAGGAAACCTGAGTAGCCTTGATTTTGGTAGATTTTTATGAATCATAACTCATCTACTGAAGTCATTGGCCTTTTTTAGCAAATCTTTAGTAGAAAGCAAGTAGAAATCTGTGACTTAGTATAATAGTAGTCCTCTATCTATTTATTTTGATGTTTTTCATACTGCCCCAACTTTGTATTTAGCTACATTTACATTCCTCAGACAATATGCTTTGATTATTATATTTCTGTGCAGAGAAGTCAGAGTCTGGTGATGGAAATTCATATCAGAATAGGTAATATGTAATAAATCAAGGCTTTGTTACTTATGGTAATGTTAAATCTCAATTCCTTATTTAACCTGGATAAAGATATGAGGCTATAAAAGCAATTAAATAGTTACTATTATCAGTAATACACTTCCTAGGTCAATAGAGCTGTAGATAGAAAGTCCAAGAGAAGATTGAATATTTCTTATTTATAGCAAAGATTTTACAGATTGCTTTTTTTTTTTTTTTTTTTTTTAAATACTCACATAACTATGACTCAGATATCTGATATGGCACTTTATTCACATAGCCCTTTTGTACTGACAATCCTCAAAGACTTTCCAACACAGAAACCTCCAGCCTGATACTGACATTGATAGGCTACATTTAAGATGTGGACAGTATTCACTGTCAATATTGGTAGTGAAAATTAAGGGTCTTACAGGTCCAGTATCACCTACAGAAAAGAAAATGAAAATGGTAGAGAAAAGAAAGTAAAACAACACACATACACACACACACACACAAACCAAACAAAAAAAACCCAAAATAAACCGATGAAATGCAGATAAATCTAATTCAGACATAGAAAGAGAGAAAATGAGTCTTATTAGCTGGACAGTGTATGAACAGTGATCAACTTTACTGAAATACTTTCATTCCAAAAGAGTTTTCAGATGTGGACAAATAACACAATACCTGCAAAAATTTAAGAAATTTTGTCTGTTCCAAATTAATTGGAATGTAGATAACAATACATAAGTGTGAAATGAAAGAGACACCTTTAAGGAGTGTAAGGACAGATGTAAATAATTGTCATGTCTATTTATGGGCATATAGAACAAGTTGTTCTGCCAAAATGGCAATAAGGTATCTTCAATTCCATAGCAAAAGTTATGTTAATTTCCATTTATTTCAAACTGAAAGATACTATGTGCCATGACACCATAATGCTCATTTTGTCACCTGCTGTTTCTCTTGGTTGATTAAAGCTAATATATAGTTCTGTCTTTTTCATAACGCTCAACAAAGTACGGAGTTATCAATAAGGAATAAAAATACCATTTTTCCATGCATGTCTTACAGACAATATGAGCTAAAATGTCATATATCATAGAGCTTACTCAATGAATTACCGCTATTTGGTGAAACTCAGCCCAAGACAACTCTCATTTATAATGTCATTTGTAATGCTCACAGTAACAAATATTCACTCCTTCACAGAAATAAAGTTCAGAGTTCAGAAAAAAAATTAATGTGAAGATACACTTATTAACATACTGAAATGGCAACATCTCATCAAACCATCAATGACATAGATTATACATCTTAACATTGAAATATACTGTTTGTCTCTTCTCTGGAGATAGCAGAAATGAGGAGTGTATAGTACAGTGTGTGTGACTCATGTATTTGTATGTATATATGCATATAAATATGTTTGCATTCATACAAGACAGTCAAGAAGGCAATAAATTTCCAGAAGTAATTATGTGAGAAACATGTTGGACCATTTTTAACACATAGCTCAAACTCTGCTCAGTTTTTTTGGGAGCATCCTTTTAATGATTGTTGGCCTGTTTCTGTGCACGTTTTCTCCCCCCAAATGCTAAGAAACTCAAGATATTCCCACAAAAGAGGAAAATCCTCCTCAAGCAAACAAATGAGCAACAGTGAAGAAATTCTCTGGGAGTGCTTTCAAGCCCACTTTTGACAACCCGGTGCCTGAAGTCTCCTTGCAACCCCTGCCCGGGCCAGAACAGCTGCCCTATTGGCTAACAGCTAACACTAATAACTTGGTGTGAAGCACGTGGGACCCGTGCTGCAGGTGCATGTGTGTGAGCTCCAAGGGTGCTCTCTTCCTGACTTGTGAATTAATGGGTTGACAGGAGCAGCACAGGTACTCACAAAGCCTGAGCACCCATGTTTCCAAATGGAGGTGCATGGAAACATGGAAATCTGCAGTCCCAAGAGATGTGGCAGGGTGCTTTCAACTCTATGATTGAACTTTTTAAAATTAGCCGGGTATTAAGAAATTTATAGGTGTTTATTAACATTTTATAAATGCAAACAGTTGTCATTTATATAAGTTTTGCTGCTCATATTGATCCTGACTGCATGGTTAACTGATTATGAGTTAATTAGTGTCATTTGAAAATCAATAAATGGCATCGATCCTGATTTAAAATATGCAAAGTGAGTAGTTCTTCCGTGAGACTGTATTCCAGCTCTGACTTTTTGGACTCTAAATATATAAGTGAGCCACAGACTCTCTGAAGTCTCTGAAGTAAGAGTTATTACTAGCCTATTTTATGCAAAATTATTCAGATTTTGAGTTGAGTAATGACAATACTCTTTTCTAAAAGAAAAAGTGCATGCACCAGCCAAGTATTATGTACCTATACAATAGAAAAACTACTCCCTAAAATACCACCCTATTCCTGCCTATTGTCAGTGGAATATATTTCTTACTCTTTCCATCTTTCCCAAATGCTATCCACAAGATTATTATCTAATCTGCATATTTGCTTGGAAAATCAGGTACTAAATCTTGTAATTGCTCCTAGACATACAATAATAAATTTTAAGATTGCCTTGAGCAGCAGTCCACCTGGGACTTCAGAATGTTATTAATCTCAGCCCAATCCACTGGTAACAATCAAGCCAACAAAGTGGTCCTGATTCCATTTCTTGGGCATTGAGCCTGTGTGGCAAACACCTCCAAACTTTTGTCTAGGCAGGATAGTCTTTCACTAGTCAATACACAGCGTATGGCTTCCCTAGGTTTTGATAAAGTGTAGGTAGCTAACTTGAGGTGTTCTCCATCACTCGTTGGAGGCATCCCTTCTCCACTGAGTAGGATAAATGATATCTGATGTCTGATAGCAGGGATGTATCAAGGGACAGGCAGGCCTGATCACACCTAAAATAGGAAGACATGCACAGGGCAGCAGGGAAGACTGACTTTTTATTGATGTTCAGAAACAATATTTCTCTTCAAAAGCCTAATTTATGGTGAAAACTACATACCATTTTTACTATAAATTGTTCCAGTAGATATTTTTTTAATATACTTTGGATAACATGTTTTTCTGTTGTGTGGTTTAAAAGTTACTGGTTTGTTGTCACAGAAGGAGATTAAAAAAAAAAAGGGGTAATTATTTTTAGCATTTAGGCTTATTTTTATATAATTCAGGAATACACTTGAGAACAAAATATGTGTAGGATAAAATTAGTGCTGTCTTTATAAAAAGTTCAAATAGACCAAGCTGTGGAGTGTGGAATTTTCAAAAATTGTCCCTAAAAAAGGCTGTTGTTATGGTATTAGTAATTCCCTCCATATCAGAAGGTGTTAAAAAATTCCAACTTGATTAAGAGCAGGTAACCTGATTAAGACATAGTGTGGAACTACATTTTCCCGGGAGCAGCAAAGGGCTGGGTTGTGAGTAAGAGTGCTAGTTCAGCCCCTGAATTCCTTTCTTCTTGCAGAGAAAAACAGCAGCAGGGAGCTCATCAGCTGCTGCAGAATTGCTTCATGTTTTGCTGATGACAGCTCAGCTTCCACTGCCCTAAGCAGTGGGGATTGGCCTGTCTGCACACCAGCCACTGGCCTATATGAAAAGAAGAGCGATGGTGTTAGTAGAACTGGTGTGAATAAGGGTTATACAGCGGAGACAGAAATATCCTTTCTCTTTTGCACATAAAAGCCGCTGTCTTGCTCTTGCAGAACTTACATGAGGAAAAGTTAAACATTTGAGGCACATTTGAATCAGTTGGACAGGAATGATAAACCTATCTTTTAAAAAGATTTTATGTTTTGAAACAGAAAATTTCTTATTAGGCAAGCTGAGTCCTTTCCATCTCTGAATGCTGAGTTGAGTTCTACAGGTGGTTTCATGTAGAAAAAGACAATGTTTTTTAGCTTTGTCTTGGAGTGTAGTAACACCCGTGGAGGAAATCTGGGTTAAGCGCTATAGAGTTTCCTCTGGGAGAAACCTTCAATGCTACAATTATTTCTTTAGCCTCGCAACACAGGAAAATCTCTGGAAGTCTCAGTAATAATTTTAGCAAACAATGAATTCACTGGTACTCTAAAGATATGACTTGTATAGCTTTGCTTATTCTGCATGGACTTCACACATCCTTCCAGAAAACTATTTTCAAGTTTAATCTTCAGTGGTCTGGGTCAATGTGACAAGATATGTTAGATCCACAAGAATATGTAATTTAGATTCATCATTTTCTAACACTTCAGAGCAAATAATTATATCTATTGTTTGTGTTCTCCATATTACTTGTTAGGCCTTCTGATCATATCTGTGACTCTGGCAGTAAAAGAGCTATCATTTGTATCTCCTCATTTAAGTTTCTACTGCAGTCTGGACTAAGCCTCCATCAATGCGGCAAAATATGACCTCCCATCCATGCTAAAAGTAATAACTGTAGAGGATAAGGACAATATTGATCTCAATGAATCAAAATGACATTTTCTGACAAGAAAAAAATATCGCATTTTATACAAATCTGTCTGGGACCAGGTGACCCCCTTTTCTTCTGTGGAAGTTTATCAGTTGCTTTAGGCTGCAGCTCTTCCTTTTGAAATAACACTTGTGTAACAATTTCAGAAAGATCACTTTTTCTTTTAATCTGTAGCTAGGTTTCTTTGGATTAATCTTAAAAATCTCATTTCATGAAAAACAAAAAGCGAAAAAATACGTATCCTTATCAAAATCCCTACATATGAGAACAGAGAATGCTTGTTTACACAGCTTTAATTCTTTTAAGTGCTTTATCTACTTCATTAGATAACCATGAAAGAAACTTACCCTCAACAGCAGAACTGAACATGATCTTGCAATAATTTTCAACATGGTAGTTTATGGAAGGCAATTCAATAGAAGGCAGGAACCAAAAGTTCCACGGGAACTTACAGATATACTGGTCTGCATCAGATAATTAGGACAGGATAACCTTATTTTTGCTAAATCAAAATTATTTGGTCTCATTACAGCTTCAGATATCTTCCATATTCCAGCTGAAGGACATATTTTGTGTCTACCAGACATGGATGGTACTCCTTGACATTGACAAAACAACTGTGATTATTCACAAGCAAATCTGTCTCTTAATCAGATTTTGTGTTTCTGTAACTCTGCACAGTAAAGAGCAAAAAAAATGTCAAAATGCTTAAGTAACAAAAAGTGTACCAGTTATCTATAGGTAGGACTCAGTTCTCCTCAGTCTAGTAGGAGTTAATAACAAGCGCTGTGAGAGATTTGCAATACAAATCTGTGGAAACGAAGGCTTAAAACATAGATTCTTCCCACTGTGGTTGGGGAAGTGGTAGAGCTAGCACAGGGCTATTCCTAGAGCTAAGACAGGATAGTCTCTACTGTTAGCTATTCTCATGTAGTTTGAAGAGCTTGTCTTAATGCCCACTTCTACCCTCTTTCCTGTATTTGCACCTGTCACCACATTGCTTAAATTCACAGTTTGGTTAAATCATTCTGAAGTGCTTCATAAAACTGAAAACTGGAATGATTTAATAGAATTTGCCGGTTTTGTCACCTCATTTCTCAATATTTTCCATGTCATTAATAGATACACTGACTAAGTACTGGTACTTCTTTTCAGACGATTGGTCCCTTCCTCTTAGAAGAACTGGCGTTTTCCTCTCTCTGTTGCAGCTAAAACCCAGATAAAATTAATCTAGTCTTTGATCTTAGCTTTTTTTAAGAGTTAAACCAGAGTGAAATTTAGTACAAGGGAAGGGGGTCTGACAGTTGGGGGATATTTGATATTAAATGTGCAGAATAGATAATAAGTTGTCCACATTCTTACCGATGGGCTTCTAAATCTTTAACATGGTGATATTTTTCAGTTCAAAATATTGCTTTGCTTTGAGGCAGTGATAGATTATTAGATCTGATCTAAATCATATTGAGAAATCATACACAATATTTCTTTCTATGCACGACTAGGTCATGGGAACATTCTCAATCTCTTAATTTGTAAAAGGAAATAAAAGTAAATAGATTCCTATCATTCTAAATAGCTGCAAACTGAGGGAATTGCAGGACTTTCGAGTAGTTTAGAATGTTTTTTTGAGATCTTAAAAGTGACTTCCAATGGGGGTAGCTTGTTCCACTTCAAATTTTCTTTACAAAATCTAGTCAAATGGACTGATGTTTTCAGTGGGAGAAGTATCTCCTTCTTCTGGTCTTCAGATCCAAAACGAGTATAATGAAAATTAGATTTCCTACTTCTTAGACCATAAAACACCAACAACATTATGTAAAGTCCCTATTTTGTTGAAATTGCCTGTAAATTATGCAGGAGGGTTTCTCAGAAGGTTATTTCTTCAGATGTTTTTGATTAAAGCAGCTTATGAATCTACAGTAAGAAACACCACTGATGAAACACAGATTATATTATTAAAAAATTGTTAATATAGTATAAATACCACAGCAAATGCTCTATAAGTGATTTGAATGTCAGTCTGTATTTTGCTTACTCAAATACCTTTGAGGAGTTAAACATAATAAAAATGAATGGCAGATGTCATAGACATATGTTCTATGACTTTGGCCTACATTTCTACATGTGGCCCTTCTTGAGATACTGCAGGGTAATTTTAGTGGTCCAAAAATTTTTTTATTTATTTGTTGTCATAAATTTTATCTTAATATTGTGCTATAGAAAGCACAGAACGTTTCAATGAATAGTTTTCAGCTCCTAATCTGTTATATGGATTGTAAAAAGATTCCATACCCTAGAACTTTGTTTTAAGAAAATAAGTTTAATAAGAAACTAAAATCTTAGCAGAAAAACATACTTATCAAGCTGTAAAACTCAATACAATAAAATCTTAGAAAGAAAAAGCTTCTTAGGTTATAAATCTATAAATATGATCCAACTGTTGGAAAAGTAGTGAGGAACCAAATAAGTACTGAGATTTAATATGCAGAACATATTAAGATACTGTGAGATCCTGCCCCAGATCTATCAATGAGTTCCTTGGGTAAATCTTGTAAATTCTTACTGATTTCTTACTTATTTCTGCATTGCTGAAGGATTAAAGTATCAGACCATTCTTTCTTACTGAGAGCTCAGAAATTGTCCTCTGTATGTTCCATCACCTCATCTTCATTAGAACATGTTGTTTACTTTGTAAAGAGCCTGTCATGACTGTAACGTTAGAAAGTTATACTGAAGCGTTACAGAAGTGGGAGCTGGAACATGAAATATCATGGGTCATTTAATATCTTCAAGTAATTAAAATGCCTCCAATTCTCTCTCAAAAAATTAACAGTAATTAAAGCTTATCTCATCAACACTTTGGTTTGCTTCAAGTTCTTGGCAGAGGTTTTATATAAGATTTCTTTAGACACTATCTAAACATTTCAAATACATCCTTTGAACACTTATTTTTTGTTTTTATATAGCAGCTAATGCCTTATAAGGTTTTATGAGTCAGAAGAAAAATGCTATATGTTCCTTATAAATGGAAAAGCAAAGGATCTTATATGTTACTTTCAAAGTCTGTTGGATTTCTTTCACCTATTGAATCCGAATATTCTAAAATTAGATTAAGTCCCCTAAAATTATACTCATATATAAAGCCCTGTTTCCTAATTGTGACATTTTGAATTGCAGAGTTTGGAATTTGAATTTCCAAATGAGTTGCCAGAAAATATTTTTTCATGTACCATTCACATAACACACACAGACACACACCCCACCCCGTAATTTAAAGGGACAAAATCAGACTTAATGTTTTCCAATGAATACAAAACATTTTTTGATTAATCCAAAATTAATTTCATTGGAATGTATTCCCGAGAACAGCTTGCAACTTGTTTATTTAGTGCTATTTTTGTTCAATTTATAACTATACTCCTTTCCTCCTGAGCCCCTTCTAATTGCATCCTTTCCTAATCCTGGAAAACTCTGGTGTCTGGGACTCCACTAACAGAAAAGGCAGTGTCTTCCTAAACTGATCTCAGTGAAGATATGCCAGTTTATGGCAGCTGTTTCACTGGCTCTGTATGTTTTTATGTGCATATAACCTGTTGATTTTCTGTATCCGTGCTCACAATTCCTTTCCAAATAAGCATCCCACAGTCCAAGGGCCGTCTGCTGTTTGTTCCAGGCTAATGAGTGTGCTTTAGTGCTCATATCCTTGGAAGGAGGTGTCATACTGTCGTTTTGTAAAACAGGGCTCCTGTTTTCATATGAACTCGAATTTATATCTCTTGTGAATTAGAAGTTTAAATAATTGTCTCGTCACTATGCTCACAGATGTGAATCATAAGTGCGCAGAGGGTGCTATACAAATCTACAGTACGGTCTGGTGATCCAGGCTTAACGACCCCTGTTCAAACAGGGATACAGGCCCATTAAGCAGTGGGATCATCTGTGCAATGCTGAGACTTAGAGTGCACTGAAGATGTAAGCTCTTTTGCCTACGATTGGTTACGAGGAACCCATGTCCTCTTTCTTAGAGTGAACAAACCATATTCATAGAACTATTTGTAGTAAGCCCCATGTAAGTATTGTAAATATCTTCTGGAATTTCAAATACAAAGTTTTCCCAAATATTGTTTAAAAAATCCTCCTGGTTGTTCAAATACATACATACTTCCTACTTACCTCAGGCACCTTGGCTTTACAGAGAATCTTTCTAGAAGAGAAAGCTGTCCCTGAGAACTTCACAGGTTACCTGGTAAGTTTTTATTTATACTACTGTATTTAGTCATTATCCTCTGAAAGCTTCTAGGATGATAATAATGTGTTTTCTACTTTCTAATTGGTAGGCAAAACAAAATAACCATCAATACTGTCCAGCACAAAATTAGTAGGCTGTTCCTGCAACTACTGGAGAGACAACATCCATTTTGTGGAGACGTGATCTGATCATCCAACTGGGGTTAACTATAGCTTAAGGCTAGATTTAGTTAAGGTTTTCTGAGGTAAAGTTATGATCCATGATTAAGTTTTTGAAAAGAAGTGTTTCTTGAGTGAGATCTGGGATTGGGGGTGGAAACCACCACTTTGTAGGCCACTATTCAACAGCACAATAAATCCCCTCGGCTATGTGGGATAAAAATTAACAAACCCTCTCGTCACAGAATCTAGAGTACTAGGCACATTTTAGCATTTCAAATTTGTTTCTCTTAATGGGATAGCTAAATTTAGACCTGTCAGGCTTCACTCCGGATAAAACAGCACCACTCCAGCTGGGACAAAGCCAACATAGTAGCTTAAAGTTAATGAAAACTTCCTGTTGTGTCATGGTCCAGAGCAAATGTATGCCTTTGGGCAAACTGTGCATAGGTTTGGTACGAGCAGCGATCTGACCCCCAGCTGAAACCCACAGTTTCAGCAGTACCTCCAACACAGGGCAAAGGAAATGGAAAAGGGTGCTTTGGCTTGAAAGCTAAAGGGAATTCTGCCTCCTGTTATCTTACTCATATTGATGTTAGGTTTCTTCTCAGGAGTGGGGACCAGAAAAAGTCCCAGTTAACCTTTTCCTTCCTTCTTCTTCATCTTATGGAAGGTGTTTTTCCTTTCCAGTTTAACTAGGTAATCCTGACCTTTAAACACCATAGCTCTTACTGTGATGACTAGCAGCTCATGAATTTTATTTGAGGATGTTGCTTTTTTCAGTAGCTCATGCAGTTAATGGAATTCTCCTTCATATAGAGGAAGGAATGGAGCTTGAATGCCACGATATCCTTCATTTTCAAGCCCACACGCCTATATTTTGTGCTATGCTAATTCTACCTAGCAAATTCTAATCAAAAAGTTGAATGCTGTGAACATTTTTTAGACTGCACTCCACAGAAGAATTCAAGACTATAAGAAACTTTGGAAAGAAATGCAGTTAATGATTCACTATTATGTAAGCTACTTTTCTCAAGACTAATTTGTTTTGATATTTCTGTTACTGGCAGATTTTCTGCTAGTAATGGAATAAAAGATACAGATGAGGAGAAAAATTTTCAAGTTGTCTTAATTACTGCAAGGCAAATTTTGCCCTTTTGAAGATGTATATGATAAAAAGTGAATATTTTAATGTGAATACCAGAAGGTCAATTAAATTAATTGCTGATGTCCTATGTTATTTTTTCTTTCACATTAATTTATTTTAGGGCACTCTGCTTCTTGCTGTAGAAGAGCGAGCAACTGTTTGCTGGAGAACAAAGCTGCTACACACTACATATGCACACTGAGTAACCTATGTTCATACCTTTATTGTGTTCAGTCCATTTTAAAGCCATTCCAATGTTCTGGGAGATCAATGTAAAAATAGCAAAGATGATCATAAAGATTTATGTACTGCTCCATTATTATTATTATTATTATTAGCCACAATCTGTCAGTATGAAAAGGGTAAGAATTAAGTGTAATGTAAGACTCCATTCACCTTTATATTTTTGATTATTGCTTAAGTAATAAAAGGGGTAGTCAAATTAATTTCTATACTGGTAGAATTACTCTTAATGGTTCAGTCAGTGCAGGTCTAACACAGACACGTAACCATGACAAGCAGGTCATGCTTTCTCTTAGTTAAAACAAAACCTGATTAAGTTCTGTATCTGAGATGAAAAAAACCGAAACCCCCATGGATTCTCTCTTTCTGGTAAACCTTCAAATGGAAGTTTGCACTGAACCATCATTTAATTTCAGGCTTCAAAAATGCATCTGAACTTTATAACAGTAGGAGCTGCATAGCTTAGGGAAAAAAAAATCATACTCTCTTACAATATATCCTTTTCCCTGTTTTAAGTCATTTTGCATGTGGATTAATGGAAATTCACATTTATTTTTCAATGTTTCAAGTGTTAAGATAGATTACACAGCAAGTCATTGCCTAGCAGGGGAAGTCTATACATTATCCTTTTTTATGTAGTTACATGAAGAAAATAGATATTTATTGCAATTAGACTGATACAGTGCATCAAAATCCATTTAAGGTTTGAATTCAAGGAAAATTATCATGCTCTTCATTAAAACAAGCAAAAAAGAAAACCAAGTAAAAAGATTTTGGGGGGAAAAAATTGGGAAACTGCAAATACTCTGAGAAGTATGATATTAACAGTGCATGAGGAATACATGGAATTTTGCATATTGAAGATGAGAAAGGAAGGGGAAAGCACATCTCTAAACAAATTCATCATCAAAGGAGAGTTAAATTTGTTGCCTTAAAGATTAGAAGGAGCACTAGGTTCAAATTAGAAAAGTACATCTAATAATTTTTTTTTTTACAAAGCAGTATGAACTGAATGAAGCAATGAGAATTATATGCCTTTTCTGCATTTAGTAGCAGGCCTTCTGTCACAGAGGCATTCACAAAACAGACAGCAACAGCTATCCAAAAACCATGGATTTAGTGCAATCTAATTTTGCCTGACATTCCAACAATACAGGGTCGGGTGTCAGTTGGGAATTATTACTGCGCAACAGAATCCTGAGCAGTTAGAGAACCCACTTTAAGGAAGATGAACCACAGTGTGCAAAGCTCACTGACATGAAAGGAGACTCTCCTACTTAGAAATACCGAAAGGGTCACTCACCAACGCCGGGTAAGGGTCACTCAGTCCCAGGGAGGTACACTTGGACGTCGACCTGACCTGAGGGGAGTCCTGGGAAGTATCCTCAAGCGGCGTCCCGACCCGAGGGGAGAGTCTCCAACTGCACTACCTGCTGCTCTGAGGAAAACCAACTCAAAACGTTTCTTTGGCAGGGCTCCATCTGTACCCTGGTCGAGTGTGAGCTGTGGTCACTTTCAGTCCACACAGAGAGGAGGCAGCTAACGGAGTCTAGACTCGGAGGCACCAGATAGCCCTGGGGGGTAGGCACCTGATATTTATCAGGTGTTTCTGCAGGGCTCTCTCTTTTGTGCAAGCTCCGTGCAAGCAGTCAGCAGGGTTGCACTGCCACACCTTCACAAAGAACTTCTGGGTTTTTTTTTTTTTTCATAAAAGAAACATTAAAACCAACATTTCAATTTCCAAACATTTCTATCTTATTTCAGTTGTAAGACTAGAACAAAATATTTTACTCAAAAACCCAGCAGGCTTACAGATAAAACCAGGATCTGTTGAAGTCAATGGTAAAATATTCAGTTAACACTACAAAGCCAGAATTTTTCTCAAATTTCTTCATAAAAATGAAGAAAACCGCTGCTGCTTTGTATTTTTCCTCTAAAAAGCGCAAGACATTCTATGAGGTGTAATCCCAGATTCATTCCTTTGTAACCAAGAGTGCAGTCTTTTTTTACCATTCAGTTCAGGTGAATTTTGAATATTCCATGTTTTCTTCAGTACAAATTTGCTAGTTCATAGCTAAATTACAACAAAGATGAAATAGAAGGCAGCAACACTGCTCCTGCACTAAGATATTCCGAGTTGTTTAAAAGTAATGTGGTTTTGACCCTAGCAAGTTCTGTTGAGCTACAAGAAGCAGGTTTTTTATCAAATGCTGAAGGACGTCCTTAGGCTTCATCCCTCTTTGTCGCCATTTTAAAGAACTGAAAGGTAGCAAAAGCAACAATTTGC
Organism: Bucorvus abyssinicus; assembly: GCA_009769605.1. Taxonomy (NCBI): domain Eukaryota; kingdom Metazoa; phylum Chordata; class Aves; order Bucerotiformes; family Bucorvidae; genus Bucorvus; species Bucorvus abyssinicus. The sequence goes on from CM020026.1 coordinate 33,607,007, forward strand.
TCTCAGAGGAGGTTTATCTTCTCCGAGAGGTAAACAAAAGAAATTAAAGTGTTTGAGCTGGGAACAAACAGAGGGCTTAATACACCACTTATGGCCACGAGCTTGAATGGGGGGGGGAACGAAAATTAATTTAATTCAAAGCAATGAAAACCACAAATCATCACATAAATTAGTGTAGGACAGAGGTAAAGAGAACAGCCATCTTACATACATAAACAATGATATAAAAAGGCCTAAAAGATAGGCCTTGAATCAGACTTGACTTATTGAGTGAACTCCCCAACTCACATGTCTAAAGTCAAATGCCTCACATACCTAAAGTGAGGTACCTTGCATGTCCGAAGCCAAAAGACTTGCATATCCAAAGCCAGGAAAACAGTAACTCCTCAGAGCTGTCTCAGATCCTGGCCAGATCTGAGGCACATCTGGGTGAAGTGATGCTAATATACCAGATGCTTGCTGTGCAGGTAGTCATGCGGTCATGTTTGGTAAAGAATATAAAAGCAGGACCCCTGTCACAGAGAAGCTGGAGACCTCACCTGTGAATGGACACACTGTGTAGGAATTCCCAGTTGCTGGGAGGATTCTCCAAATCTTTCGCTGTGACCAGGGCTCCCCAGCTGATCACAGATTTGGATGATGGTAACGTATTAAAGGCAATTGGTGATGTATCTTTCTTAATCACTGTAGCTGACTTTCTGTAGTAATGATTAGGTGCATTGTCTTGCGTGCTCTTTTCGCCCTGCTTACACTTTTTCCTGCTTTGAACTAAAGTAAAATACATTTATTTTTGTTTTTAACATGGTGCCTGTGTTCTTGCTGTTGACCCCGCCGTTGTTTGGTAAAACAAACACATACACTTTCCCTCCACTTCACCCCTCCACTTACTATGAGCCCTCACACTCGGTCACCACCAGAGGTGGTGGAGGGGAACAAAAACAGGAGTGGAAAGGTGCAGTCCTTTTAACCTCTTGCATTAAGTTCCAGGTTGATTTTGGGACAAACTTCCTTTGTATGTGTAGCCTCTCCCTCCCCCACAGGACACAGTTCAGAATGGCCATTTTCCACTCCATGGGGGGCGCCGTGTGTGCATCCCTCTGGCTGACAGCTCCAGCACTGCTCTCGGCCCAGCCGCAAAACGTAAGTCACCGGGTTTCCAGGGGACATTCTGGGTCTCCCTCCGCATTCCAGCGGTGCCTTCATTCTCGGCACTTTGACCCTTTCTCTCCCCTCTCGCTGGTGGTTACTCTTAGTACGGGGGGTGGGGTGTTTCCAGGTTCCTGCCTCCTGGTGCCTCTTCTTTCCACCCCTGCCAGTAATTAGCAAAGGAAAAAGTCTATTTGCCACATGTAGTAAGATGTAGTAAGATCTTTACTGCCCCAGTGTAGTGAAGAAGAGCTCTTGTTGCTGGCATGACTGCTTCAGGGGTTCTCTCTCTCCTCATTGTCCTTCTGAACTGAAAATTGCGTGCCAAAAAGAAGCAACGTGGTCAGTTTTTTATAGTGTTATTCGAAGAGGCATTGATTGACACGGCTTGGGCCAGGGGCAGATGTGAAATTGGAGCCCAGGCTACGTTTCCAAACACCAGTTACAGGGATCCGTACCCCTTCCCCCATGCATGCCATAACAAAGGTGGCAAACCCTCCTTTCATGCCCAAACAGCCCCCCTCCTTGCCCTGGAGCCGAAATCCTAAACCACAACACTCTTATTCATCTCTGAGGTCTTAGAGCCAACACTGGTGAATGTAAGACTTTAAAATCGCATTAGGGAGAGGTGGCCGAAGATTAGATATTGAGATTCAATCTTATATAATTTTCACTCGATGCAAATAATATTGCTTCTCAGAAAAAGGAAAATGTCTCCCCACCTCTTTAGTTATTTAATATTAGTTATAAATATACATTACAAGCTGCTTTGGAAAGAGCTTTACAACTAACAACCTACCCTGAATAAACTGGAATATTTTATATCCCCATTGGGAAAGTGTCCAAATATTTGGTCAAAACCTGCATAAGATGGAAATAAAATATTAATCTCTGAGATGAGAATGCTTCAAAGGGGTTTTTGTCTTAAAACCTCCTGACTTCTTCTACCCCTCCCAATATTACACAGTTATCACAGATTTTGGTATGTAAACTGCTCTAGTTACTTGCGGTTATTTTCCAGTAAAGATGAAAGGTAATGCTAAGTGAATGTGCATGTTTAACAGTGTCTTCCTACAACACAGTGTGCAGCCTTTCAGGATACACCTCGATCAGCGTGGTCCCTGACAACAGCGCAGTTATTGCTCCACAGAGTTCATCGCAGGTACTTGGCTGCAGTAGTCTGTCCAGGCTAGCTTGAGCATGGCTATGTAATTTGCAATTATATTTGTGTATTGTGCAAATTGTGTATAGTATATGTGCAAACAAGAGAACACAAGTGATGAGGGAAGAACAGGTATAGTTTCTTGGCTGACCTTTCAAGAGCTTAGAAGGAAGACATAATGACAAGGTACTTTTCCTAGGATCTATTCAGGTATTTGAGGGAAGAAAAAACACTGTGTTGGATATGAACAGTTTCAGACAGCAAAGTTCACTTTTTTCTTTTCTTTTTAAATTTGTGTGTTTGTTTGTTTCCAGCAGGTAGGATCCATTTGTTCTATGAAATAGAGGTCAGGTAAAGTTCCAAGTATATTATTTATAGGACACTTAAGGTTCCATGTATATTATGTAAAGAATCTCTATTCTAAGCTATTATTCATTATGATAAAGTTTGCATCTAACATATACATTTCATGCAATAAAATTATATGTAAATAATACCAGAAACATTGTATGACCCCTGCTGCTGTCCTAAAAATTCCATTAGAAAGATAAATACATTTTATACATACATACATATATATGAAACAAATCTAACCAAACAATACAACAGATATTAAGAACTCAGCACAAAGTAATGAATATTTGCGTAATATTTTCTGATGATCTATATTCTCAGGTCATTTACTTTGCAGATAAATGATTCATACCATGTATTGCACCTTTGGAAGTCTGTCTTACTTCTGCATGACAAGACAAATTAAGAAGGCGAATGAATTCAGAAGTATTCCTGAATAGAGAAAACTCGTGCTATGTGGGTTCAGGTGATGTATATGTTGGCATAGAAGATACACCAGGAATAAAGAACCTAAATCTGCTAGAAAACAGTAAGACTTCAATACCACAGAGAGCCATGCTAAGATATGCATTTTCCAGATCACAACATATATGGCTAGTAGCATTTTTCTTTGTAAAGAGGCCTTCATAAAATCCAGTCTATAGCTGTGCATTTGCAATGAATGCTAAGAAATCCTAGTGTAAAGAGAAATACAGTAATGTGAATAGAACAAAAGAAAGGTTACAAGTTCTGGTTTTGCATTCTTCTTCCAGAGCATGAAGTTGCTAAGTAAAGTAGACACTTTTAAGTGTGCTTCATGTGAATATTTCATACTGCTACCTTCAATATGTACAGCTGTGGGAAAGGCATTAATAGCATTTGTGGCAGTTTGAAGAAAAAAAACCTGCTTGAAAACTTTTGTTTTAAACTGACCAATTGAACTATTCCCTTCCATGCTACGATTGCACATCTCATTGGTTGAGAAAGTTTCTCGCGAGCGTACTGTGCCTTTAAGAGCTGCCGGCTTTTTGGGCTTTTGCGGCTTTTTGGCTTTTGGGCTTTCGGGGGTCTTTTCACTCTCCGGACACTACCGGCTCTGCGCTGCGAGAGGCGCTGCGGAACCTTGCAGCTTCGCTCCGGGAAGAGGCTTCTTCAGACATTGCGGCTTGGCTCCGGGGACCTACAGGCTGTCTCTCCTCGGCTTGGACCCTGCCCGCCGCCTGGGAGACCCGCGCCCAGAGGCTCTCTCTGAGTGGAGCGAAGCTGTGCGCTGGGGAAGCCCCCGCCGCGCCGCTTGGGACAGACTGCTCGCGCCGCCTGGAGACCCGCGCCCGGAGGCTGCTCTTTGCCTGCTGCTGTAACGCTGTACCCTCTCTGCCGCCAGCGCTGCCGCTTCTTGCTGCTTCGCTTCTACAAACTGCACGACGAGAAACTGGTAGGAACAGCGCTTTGCACGTTGGAGCCCGGCGTTCGTAACAGCCGCGGTTTCCCTTTGTTTACTCCACGAAAGCGGACACGTGGCCGGTGCCATTTTTGGACTGCACGTGGTACCGTCCCCCTTTCTCTCTTACTCGCGTTTAACCCTCGCCTTTCCATCCTGTACAAACCCTCAGATTTTGCATTGGTTTTTCCCTGCATATTATATATTTTGTTCTAGTTTTAATGAAGTTTGTTTCAGTTTTCCAAACGTTCAGAGGTCTCACAAAATCTTTCTTTTCCTTTTCGTATCTCTGCTCTTTAACCCTTTTCTCTCCCGGAGGAGAGGGGTTCAGGGATAGGAAAGGGCACGTCCCCGTGATTGGCTTGCCTCAGCCAACCGGCGACAGCATTGTATCACAGAAGATAAAATAAGCTCATGTAATAAAAGTATTAGAGGATATATTTGCAGTTCATGTTTGTATTTGAATCTCTAACCTTAATAGTGGTGAAAGCGTTATAATTAAACACCTACTTCTAATTCATAATGTAGTGTTTGATAAAGAATTAGGTCATCAGAGTTATTTGAATTCTGGATTTATGCATGGCATTTTTACTTCATTGTTGGATGAATCAACAATCTCTTATGTAATAAACCTTTGAAATCTCTGAAAGATTGAGGTGGAAACTTATTAGGTACTTGCCATTCTATTGGCATTAGAAATCAAAGGATACTTAAAAGAAATTTTAATAACACAGTAATTAAGAATAGTTAGCATTAGTGACAGTCAAACCTCATAAGTATTGTTATTTGAGCTTTGATTAGGATTGCAGCACCTGACTGGGTGTCTCACGAGATGTGACTTGCTTTCCATGTTGGATTTTGTTGCGGAAAGTCATACTTCATGTTATTTAAACAATTCTCTTATTAACTGTTTCACAACTCTGTTCAGAGCTGTTATTGTAACTGTTCTCACCAGAACACAGAAGTGCAAAGGCAGATAAAATTATTATGCCTTTAACAGGTAATAGGTTTTTCTTTAACTCAACTACATCCCTCTTTGAGAACGCTGTAGAGCCGTCTTACGCATCTTCTGTACACTGCTCTTCAACTGGACAACAAGGGAGTACTTAGTTTACAATAAAATTTTCACAAGGTGTTTTAGCTCTTAGAAGACACTTTACTACCTATGTGAAACAATCGATATATAAAAAAAGATATTATCATATTAAGAGTAATACACAGATTTAGCCATGACTATGTGGTGACTATACAGCTGGAACTATACAGTCTGCTTAACACAGTGCTATCTTCTACGCTTCTAATGACAAGTAGGAATCTCCAGGCATTAACAACAATCCTGACAACAGCCAGTGATAAGTGTGGGCAGAAAAGGAGCACAGCTTTTTCATCTTGTGTATAGCCACAACTGTTCCTTCCCAGCCTGCCCCTGCAATACCCCAGCTGCAGTCTAAGACTCCTTCTTCTATCAATATTTGGCTGCTCTTCTTTTTCCTTTTCTTGAAGTTAATGATCCAAATGAGACAGCAAGTTTCTTCACGTCTTAACAGTGCCGCCTTAACAGTCACCTACTTCCAGGGAGAATAAGGTTACAGAAATTATTTCATTTTCTATTTCTTATTCAGACTTCAAGCCAAATTATGTTCAGTCCACCATTTATGTCCTATTGTTTAATCCCAGAGACAAGCTAAGGCAAAGCATTCCTTGAGTCTCCAGTCCTGTATTTTTTTTTTCTTTTCTTGAGTCAAAAGTGTCATGCTCTCTTTTTGAGAAGCCAGGAGATTGATATACACATTTTCTCACTGGAATTAAAATCTATATCTATCTTGACATAATTTATTGAGCAATTTTCTCATGACTCACTTTTGTTTGACTAATCCCTTCCAACTGCTCATATTTAATTTTTTTTTAATTCTGTTTAATAACCCTTCACAATCAAATTCTTGATAATATTAGATAATATATATTTTAACCCCAAATGTAGATATGTTCTCATCCTGTTACTTGTACTGTCTTTTATTCACCTTAGAATACAAGTGCTAAAAGGTAGTGTTTCTGTCTTTCTTTACATTCCTGCAGTATAAATAATGCATCAAATAATTAATCATGGTACCTTTGGGGAAAACCAGTGTCTGAGAAACACACTGACTGATAAGAAGGCATTTTGCAAAATATGTCAATATACTGGGCTCCATTTAGGTCAAGGAGGAAATTTAACACATTAATTCCATATTTGAACTGAAAATAGTTTACCTTCCCTACATCAGAGAACAGAGTTTGGCTAAAGATTAAAGCACAGAATGAAAGGAAATACTGATGCAAATTGCACCTACTGGTGAGACTCACTGCATCTATGGAAAGTCTTAATCTTTTGGCTCCGTGTGAAAAGTTGCACAGGTCAAATACATCTCCTACTGGGAAAGTTGCTGCCAGCTGAGCAGCAATCCATCTCTGTGGACTGAAGTGCTCTGTAAATGAAGGGCCCATGTGGAAGCACATAGATAAGATGGCAGCAACAGTCATACAGGAACGGGAAACTAATCCCTTGCATCTTGCAGTAACAACATGACTTGTTATGAGCTCCAAATAGTTTCCTCTGTCCATCTGTCTACTGGTCATCACTGTGCCTTCCCACGCCTGAGCCTATTTCTCAATGACTTTGATATAATTTTTATTTGCATCTTCCCTCATGCTGTTTATAAACCATGCTAAGGTGACAGGTAAATTCCATCCATCCTAAGACTATTCCCTGTTTACTCCTCTCTAATTTTCTTTTTCCTTTAACACTCATGAATTGACTAAATCATAATACAACACTATTCTTCTGTAGAATAGATGATACAATGCTATTGTACTATAGCAGTGTTATAGTGAGGTAACCAATAATGTAGGGAATATGATATAAATTAATTTAGTGAGAAAGAAGAAAAGTTGTTCTCTTTCACTTTAAAAATAAGCAAAGGTTTAGAGATTTTTCCTATCTCTCCCCCATCTCAGAGAGGAGGAATGATATTTAAACCAGTGTGTGCTTCTAAACCTTCTTTTCGTCTATTTTTCATTAGTTTGTATCTGAAGTAAGATAAATTTGGTTTGTTTCCCCGTCATAGATTTACTGTATCAACCTCTGTTCTTTGATTTTTTTATTCAGGAGCGTATTTTCCTTTTTCTTCAGCTGAATCTTTGGACAGTATCAATAAATTGGAAAATTGTTTGCAAAAAGCCAAGATTTTGGAATGTGCAGAATACCTAATCTAGTATTTTAGAAATAAGTTTGCACTTCATCTTAACACTTTGAATTTCTACTCCTTCTGTAGTTGTTTAGTTGTAGGCATCTACATAAATTAGGATAAGCATCTGTGTGGATATTCAATTTGGCAGAGCTGGTTAGCATGCATGTGATATCTGCCCAGATTTTGCTTTGTCAGTGGTTATGGTATCTCTACTTTGTCAGAATTGTTTTTACAGTTTTTACATTTAATTTACAGTTATGAAGGGAACAGCCTAGATTAAATTCAGGCTGGTTTTTTTTTTTTTTTCAGTTGATGATAGAGCTGGAAGGCAGTTATTACTTGATGCAAAGACTCTGCTTTCAGATCTTATTTCAACTAATAATTTCAGACTCAGACATTACACAGCTATCATCTAAAAAGGAAATTAATTGAAAGAAAAAAACCCCAGCATTCTCTCCAGTATTCCTCTGTGTAACACTCATGTACGGTTTGAAATCTTTCTTTTAATTTTATCTTGAATTTGCTTCTAACCAGCAACTAATATTGCCTTTATCAGAAAGTAGAAACTAGTCTAGATGTTAGCTTTCTCCTATCTCCATTGTCTAAGATAACTTACACCTACTTTTTTTCCTGTTATAATCTACATTTCAAATGCTACTGCTAAATGCTATTTGATTACCTTCGTTACCTTCATTTCATTATCTTCATTACTTTAAGGAAATTGAGCCACCACAGACAGCAGTGTGATATAGTAGTACCCACAGTAGCTGAGGATATCAGGAGCAGCTCCTGCAGACTGAAAAGTAGATTTTGTCTTGTTTGACTCTCTGACAGTTCACTGTGGTCCGTGTTGGCATACCTTGTCTCAAACAGAAAAAATTTTGGACCTCATAAAAGGGCCTATTCTACTAGCAAGATTATTCAATGGAATTGGTCATGGCACCACTGAATTACCAAAGCATAAAATAAAGGAAGAATTTATTCCAGTTAGACTTTCTCTCTCGGTAGGCCTGTAAAGCAGAAAAATCTAAGACTTACTTAAATGCAGAGACTGATCCAAGTTTCAGGCATATCAGGATCCTACAAATACTGCTTAACAGAAAATGCAACTCCTTCCCATCCTCTGTATTTCAAGCTATTAATTTGCCCTGTATTTCCCTTATGTTTCATCCTTATTTTATGGGCTAGATTTAAAATAGAAATTCAAACTACTGCTTCATGTTTCAAAGTATGCCAGGGAAAGGTCTCCTCTGTGGAGCTACCTAAACTTCTCAAGTTCTGTATTTACCTCAAGTAGGTGTGGCAGTAGACTAGTTATTTTTCCAATCATATTAGTTAAGCATTTTACCTTTTTTTTCCTAGCATGTCACATTTTCTTTTGTCTAAGAATTCATAGTTTTAATGGTTTTGCCAGGATCTTTCTTTTGAGAGACCATAACTGACATAGTTCTGCTGATGAGGAAGAGTGATTCTACGAATCTCAGTTACATGTTTCTCATCCACCTAGTTACTGCTGACTGCCAGTCAAAACAGGTTTGTCTTACTGCAAATCACTTTGAAGGATCATTTGTAATAGTACTGTTTGAAGAAAAAATTAAAGGCTTTTTCTATATAAAACTGTTATTTAACTGAATTACCTGTTATTTTTGGACTTGTTGGACTTTGATCATTTACTTATTGATCCTTAGGGAAAGTTTTTCTAACTTAATATGTGAAAGGAACCTAAAAATTTCTCCTTAACCCAAAGTTATGTTTTGCTTTGAACACTCACATGAAATGTCCTTCTTCCTTTCTTCCTTCTTCATTGACCTGGTCTGAGAAATGCTACTCACCTGTCTACTTAGTACTCTTCAACAGCTTCAAGAATATTTTTTTAAATGTTCCATTTTTGCTGGAGATACAGATTTCTTGGAGGATTGGAATTGGTGTGGTTCAGATACACCCTAAATCTTCAAAAATTTTGGAAATTCAAGGGTATTTCAAACAATTTTTTATATAAACATGTTGAAGTTATATTCAGCTAAGCATTGAGTGTTTCTTATTTTGCTCTCAGGGCTCCATATGCAACATATTGCATATAGTTTTAGCTCTGGAGGATACAGGCTTGCTGCCATCTCCTTTCCAGATCTAGAGATTTCTTCTGATATGCATGCACAACAATATTTTTTCCTTTAGGTGACTTTTCATGCAGGGATAAATATCAACAAATACCTTGAGTGCTCATTATATGTCAGATGTCTCAGCTCTTTAGGGAATGCTTACGTCTCCTCTTAAAGTTGAGCTCATTTTTCTCTGACATGTTTCATCTGCAGGATTCTCCTTCACTGATTATTTTGTAATCCTTTTATATCTCGATATATAGAAAAGCATCTACAAGTGAGATTTTGAATTTGTATTATTCCATTCTCATGGAAAATTACAGTGCTGTATTATCTGAGGATATGTGATATTTTACTTTTTAGGTATGATCGCACCAATAAAAAACCAACCCAGAATGCTAGAGAAATGGAACTGAACGTTTTACATTAGTGGTGCAGTATAAAGCATCCTGCTCTGGGCTGCCTTTTCCTGATGTCTTGATGCATTAAGAAGAAACACTTGTCCTGAGTTAACAGACTTCTTTTTAAATCGTTTGTTCTAAGGCATAAATTTATTTCAAAGCAGTTTTTTGAAGGAGAGAACTACTAGCTTTTCCTGGAAGTCATGCTTCAGGATGTATCCAAAAGCTTTCCTCCTCTAGCTAGAGCAGTATGGAAAGCTCTTTAGAAAACAAACTCAGATACGTCATCTGCACTAAAGAGATCAAGTGTCAAGGTTTCAAGATTGATAGCTGAGTGTCATCACAACGTATTTCAGTCATTTCAGTGGAGAAACCTCTTTATATTCATAGTTTCAACCTTGTAGAAAAGTTGTTTTTCACTCTTTCCTTCTCATCACTTAAGACATAATGGCATATGCTGTTGCCCAGGGTAAACAGATTCTTGCATGAAATCAATTTCTATTAGTGTATGTCACTGACATGTAATATAAAAATATTTTCACTCATATTTACCATTTTGCAAACAACTTGAAATTTATATCTGTCCAAACATATTTGGAGAAATTTTTTTATAATGCAGACACCTCATAGATGCAATTAATCTCTTTTATTGAATTCCTGCACTGTGAAAAAAGCTATCAGCAAACAATTATTTGTAATTAAATCAACAGATCTTACATATATTTTATATGAGTTGTCATTATTTTGTTAAGGATGTTATGATCCTTCTGGAATGATAAGTGAAGAATTAAAATATGGTGGCATCATGTTTCACTTGCTGAATTTTAATAGTTGAAACATATAAACATTTAGATTCTAATGAAGAAAGTACCCCGGTTTGGGACAGTTTATCAGAACAAATTTAATCTAGGCATATGCTTACTCTCTGGTCTGAAGAAAATTGTTTTTAAACATATTTTCCTGAATGGGCTCAATTCTTTATAATCTAAAACTCTGCATCTGTAAGCTTTTTTGTAAGTATTGAAATGACACTCAATTTTGATACCATTTTTTAGTAATTCTAGAGCTGCAAGGAATTCCTGGGCCAGGGAGTGTCGTTAGATGAGATAAACCCCATACAAACATAGTTATTCTACTGCAAAAGTCAGCATGATGTTTAAAATAGGCAGAATGTCTTTTGTGCTTCAGAGCCACTTCAGTAATTTTGCTTGGAAGGAAAAGTTCAGGTAAACTTGCCATGCCAACTACACAGATCCACTGATCCTCTGGTTGCAGAAAGGTTACCAGACTGGCTTAGCCCTGTGGGAACCACAGGTCCAGGTCCAGGCTACTTCTGAGCTCAACATAATAAGCTCTGCTGCTGGAGTACTCAGGTGCAGAGCAAGGAGCCCCACTGAGATTTCAGAGCCACCACACTGAGTCCAGTGAAGAAAGTGCTGAACCAGAGTTAACAAGCTCAGCTGACCCTGAACTAACTCATTATGGAGACCTGGAAAGTTTCTGCAGTGACCTCCATACCTTTATCATCTGGGGTCAGGGGTATTTCAGTTCACTGAATAATGACGAGATGAATACATGCATGAGGGCTTGATGCTCTGTTGTATTTTCCTTTTAATACTCTAGGTCATATTTTTGATTTCTTCATAGAAATTCTAGAAATCCTAATGCCTGAAATTACCAAATAATTACCTTTTTTAGGAATTACTTATAATTTCTTTCTCTCTCTCTTTTTAAGCTCCCGAGGAGCAATTTCTTTTTTTTTTTTCATCCAGCAAGTTCAAATAATTCTAGCGAGCCCAGTGTAACAAAAATGAAAACCCTACATTTCCCATTTAAAAGAGTCTAAATTAAAAATGTGGATATTCATTGCTTGTCTTGTTTTACATCTATTAGTATTATTTGTGTTAAATAAATTTCCTGACACTGGTCCCAAGTCAGTATTTTCAGAACAGCGTGAAATTAATTTCCAAGTTCTGAGGTCAAACTCTCACTTGTAAATATGATGCCATAATGTAATATAACCTGATCTGCTAACAACTTAATCTGATTTGGAATAAAAGGTCTTTTAGAAAATGCTCTAATTGATTAACCACTTCCAAGCTAAATCATCATACATACACTGCTGCTCTAATAGGTAGCGTCATAGGTGATAGGGCAAGTCTTGACTAGCGGATACAGAATAGCAGAGCAAAGAGACTGCAAGTAAAGGGAAATACAAGTTTTACTGAAGGAAAGAATATAACAGAGTAATGGCTTCTGTCTCTTCAAATTATTGGTAGCATGAATTTGCTGCAGCTAGGCTTTTGCAGCTCTCACAACACGTCAGCCTTACCTCAGCAGCTATAAGCATCAGTTTACCCCAGCATCACCTTGCATCAGACTCTTATCTTCGTGGACCATGCATTTCCCTTTACACTTTTCAGTTCTTACAAAACTCCCTACCAGGTTCTGGTTCCAGAATCTAGAAGCTTCACAGAAGATTTAGTACAGATATGCATCAATTCAAATTTCTTGCCTTCTTATGGCAAGGAAGTTTGGAAATTGAATCAGTTTTGATAATTTAGAACTGCGCACTTGCAGCCCAGAAGGCCAATTGTATCCTGGGCTGCATCAAAAGAAGCGTGGGCAGTAGGTCGAGGGAAGTGAACCTGTCTCTCTGCTCTGGTGAGACCTCACCTGGAGTACTGTGTTCAGCTCTGGTGTCCTCAGCAGAAGAAAGACATGGACCTGTTGGAGTTCCCTTCAAATCCAAAGCATTCTATGATTCTATAAAAAAAGAAATTGAAGGGAATAAAGCCCTCTACTTCATAAGAAGCTTTCTTCCAATATGTTTTTCTTCCAGTAGCTGTTTCTTTTAAAAAAAACCCCAAACAAACAAACAAACCAAAACCAAAACCGAAAAACCCAAACCCAAACCAACCCAAAACCATACCTATATATTTCAGGTGGAGGTGAAAACTGTTTCAGAATAAAGAAATATTTACATTTTTTTTCTTTTTTTTTAGCACAATTGAATGTAATTATGAATCAGCAAATAGAAAGCAAAGTTTTCAAAAGGGTGAATACATAGCTGACTAATTTGCCCAGAGGTGAGTTTTGGTAAATGTAAACATCATATAAGGTATCTTTTTTTTGATTGAATGGCACAGGAAATATTGGCAAAAATAAGAAATAGCTATACTGGTGTGAACTAAGAGTAATTCCAATAATCTGGTAAAAGTAAAAGTAAGTGTAAAAGATTTTAGCATAAAATATTTTAGCTTTTCCATCTCTTGTAATCTTATTAGATATTTGATAGATAAATTCATATTTATTAATGCTGGTTATTTATTTTCAAGTTTAGATGTGTGCATGAGCAAATAAACAAAAAAGAAAGATAAGAAGATCTAATTCAAGCTCAGATTAGCACATATACTTGCAGCATTTGAGGTATTTCTGTTAATATCCATCCCATCCCCTCCAGCCTTACCAGTCAAGCAAATTTAGGACCAAATTCTGGTTTTATGTGCAAGTCTGTGGAATCTGTGCTGCCTCTCTCACCAGCAGAAAATTCTGCAGGATTGAGATAACATTTGTTGGTTTCAGGATAAATTGCAGAATTAAAAAAAAATTTAAAAGTTCATACCAAAAATTAAAGGCAAGAGAGGATAATTAACAAAATGATTAAAAGAGAAAGCAAAAGGGGGAGTTAGCTCATAATAACAGGCGAATACATCAGATCTTTGTGGTAACCAGTAATAAGGGTCTCTTTTACAATAGTGGAGAATGGGATGGTTCTCAGTGACAGAGCTTTTCATCTGAGTTATCTTGTGGTTTTCAACACTTTTCATTCAGTTTTCAGAGACCTTGAGAACGCCAGTGGAGGTTCAGACCCCCATGAAGTGAATTCTAGTCTAAGTATCCGGAGTTAACAAAACTGCTCTTTTTAGTGATCTCCTGTACATATTTCAGAGCTCCACAGGAATATTCCTCACTCCCAGAAGTCCCAACACCTCAGGCTATTCACTAGTTTGCACCCAGCTCAAGATACAAATGAATTTACATAAGTTAAAGCTCTTCCCTACTACTAAAAAATATTTCTATCACATTTTTCATTGTACGTTTTGACAATAGTGATCATACCAATTACAGGTACATACATATATATGTACACAAATATATATAATTCATGTAGCAATTACTTGGTTGTAATTCATTACTGAGTGAAAGAAAATTCAAGTAGCAGCTGAAAACTGGCTGGGCCCAGACAGTGGTGGTGAATGGAGCTAAATTCAGTTGGCGGGTGGTCACAAGCGGTGTTCCCTGGAGCTCAGTGTTGGGGCCTGTTCTCTGTAACATCTTTATTAACGATCTATATGAGGGGACTGAGCGCATCCTCAGTAAGTTTGCAGATGACACCAAGTTAGGCAGATGTGTCGATCTGCTTGAAGATCAGGAGGCTCTACAGAGGAATCTGGACAGGCTGGATCGATGGGCCTGGTTTTATAAGGCCTCGAGAAAGCTTTTTCGAACCAACCGCTTAAGCAGGCAGTCAGAAAATAGTCTCTTGAGTTCCTTTCCAACATGAGTTATCCTATGACCCTACATGTAGTGCTGTTGCTCAAAGATTTCAGATTTAATCAGCAGTATACGCTATTTAAAATCAATTAATAAGCTTGATCTGAACTATTGGCTCAAATTGGTATTCAGTATTGACGCAAATTTTGGTGTTTTATTAAATGTCCTGTCAAAGGAAGACTGCACTGTTCTCTTAGGTCAATAACTTCAGTGGATCAATAAACCTCACTGGTAAAATTCATACCTAAAGTTATTCTATTGATTTTTGGAGATTTACCACTGGAAATATTACATCAATTATATTCTTTCAGTGTTTACTGGTTCATAGGGAGTGCAAGAAACTTCAAAACTGAAAAAAAAGAATAAATCAGTTGTAGTTGGTCCATATCTCAGGCAGTTGGTGATAGGACCTAAAAATATACGTCTGTATAGCCAAAGTTTTTATTTTACATAGATAACAGTGGAAGTTTTCCTAATTTTCATAAATCTCTAACCATGTACTAAGGCCTTAACTTCAATGATATTTTTGAAGAAATTAAAACTTCCAAGAATAAGTATGGAATGATTTTCAATGACCAATGAACAGCATAAGTAGGTATTACTGTTCAATTTATAATTTAGGCTGTGCTTTTCAGTTAAATTATTGTATTAAATAGGAAATCAGTCACATAAATCACCATATGGATTGTGAACCATGAACTAATGCAAAACTAATTTAAGTTTACATTTAAGACACAACAATATTTCCAATGTCATAGTTTATTTAATCTACAGATCCCAATGGTGGAAATCACCTTTGTGGTAGAAAATATGAGCAAAACCACTTAAAATACATTTTCCTGGACTTATATTCAATGTAGGATTTTAAAGTACTCTACACAAGACAGGAGTAATTTTTCATCACTCATTACTCGAAATATTACAAAGTATGGATCATTATCTGGCTCTGTCCCAGCCATCCTCTCTTCTGGATTAGTTCTTGGTACTCTCTTGTTTTAGAATCCAGACAGAGGTATATTTATACATCTGATTTTATGTAGATCAATTCAACATATCTTCACAGAGCACTTCTTTCAGTCTCAGCACTTTCCAAAAACCTTCAGAGGTGCATTCTGCATCTGTGAGAATATGAGTTTAAGGAAGTTGATTGAAACAGTGTCCTTAATTCCATTTCTTCCAAAGCCTAGAAGAAGAAAAGAGTCTCTTGGCAGATAGAACAACCTATGGTAGAACATTTTCTCCAATGAAACAATTTACATTCCAAACTACCTGCAGTTTAGCTGGAATTGCAGTGCGATAAGTTTTTCACAGCTTAGAATACCTTCTTCTGGGATTTTTTTATTTCTAGTTTTGTATGATCTATTAAATGTTAGGGCATGTTGTATGATGACTGACTTGACTTTCTTCAGTGTGTACATGAAGTACGTAGCTAATGCTTCTGTACTGTTCTGGCAGAACAATAAAAAAAAACCCCTTCCTTTCCTAGCCATTCAGACTTCTACATACATTAAGGAGATTATCTGAATTAAAGAAATTAAAAGTTTAAGAACTTTTTATATTTATTATAGGATAAACGTAGTTGTATCTTGTCTTGTTTACCAACCATGGTTCATTTAACCTAAATTTGGTTCCAACGCACTGAAATTACTTGAATTCACAAGACATTCCTAAAACTTTTCAGCGAGTATGACCAGCCTGATGATGTTGAGACCTTTTTTATCCAATAGTTATTTTGAAAGTTTACAGTAGTAGACAAGGATCATATGATGACATGAGAAAAGTCATATAAATTAATCTGTGTCAGTGGCTTCTGTATAGGAGCTAAAAAGAATACTGATATTTGAAAAAACTCAAACATAAAAAGAAGTGTGGCATGCAGCCCACCAGACAATTAAATAGGGAACATATACAGTGGGTGAGTAGACATAACAGAAAATGAACATATACAGTGGGTGAGTAGACATAACAGAAAATGGCAATGAGGACACACCAAGAAGTGTTTTCTACAAATCTCTTTCCCTCCTATCTGTTTATGATGGCAAGTCCTCAGTGCTCCAGAGAAAATTGAAGATCTTCATTAAAAACTCTTAGTATCAAACAATCTTTGATGCCTTCACGCCCATTACTTCAAATTTAACGGGCAATAACTTGTAATGTAATTTTTCTGTATTTCAGTGCAATAAACAGTTTGTCATGAAAATGTAAGACCACCAATAACTATACAGAATGAAGTATTATTAAAAATACCAGACCCCCAGAGTTGAAATCATAATATGAAATGCTGCCTCTGTAACACGTGACATTTTGTTAAATCTCAAGGTGATATTCAGCAGTGATAATACTGCACAACTCACTGCCCAACAGTCACATTAATAAAGCGCAATTAAAAATTGGTACTATTCCGTGTCATCTGTGTATTTCCACACCTCTTCCTTGGAAAAGTACGATTTAGTTACTTAGGGCTGCTATGTTTACTTATTTTAAAACTCAGTTATCATTAACAGGAATATTTTGTGCCAAATGCTCTTATACTGTAATAATTAACAGCTAATGTCAACTCTCTGTGTGATGACATAAAGATATACCTTATGGATAATCAGGCATTTGAATGCAAATTTAATATTCTAGAAAGTAGAGGTCTACTCATATTCAAATGTAAATATTACTTAGAAAGAAAAAAAATTATGCTGGTTTTGTTAAGAAGTATGATTTATCTGTCATATTTTATGACAAGATTATTAATTGCATTACTCCAATCTTTATAAAATAAACCATAATGAAATAACTCAAAAAGAAAGCCAAGTAGTCTGCAGATATATTGTTAATCTGGTTACTCTCACTAAAAGTATCTCTGGAGAATTCAATTCAAGGCTAATTCTTCTTATCTTTTCCAAAGCTTGCCTATATTATCATGTGTTGTAATTAGCCTGAATAAAAAAGGTAGTACCTGCTACATGCAGCTTCTTTTGTTCTTTTAGGATTACAGTTAACAGCATTCAGCCCAATTCTTTCAGCTTTGAACAAACCTGCTAAATGGAGGAGAGATGTTTTACCCCAAGTGTAGGCTCCTACACAGGAGGCAGCCATAATTTGTATGGCTGTGTGCCCAGAGTCCAAGCAGGAGGTGGGAGTACGGGTACTCTTGACTGTAGCTCTCTGCAATCCTATAGTAATTTTTCTTTTTCTGGAGCATGTTGTGCTTATACCCATTCAGTCATCTTCATGCATGTAATGTTAGAGGGTAGTATTTGTTGGTTTTGTTCACCCTTGACGGATATGCATGATACTGCTCCAGCTGAGCACCTGAACTTCAGACATTGCATCTGAGCCTGAACCTGCAGATTGTGTTCATAAGAAACTACATAAACACTAACAACAATGGCATTACAGTACTTAAAATTAATTGTTTGACCTTACCTACATCTGGAGGAGCCAGGGCGAAGTTTCTAGGCAATACAGAAATTATGTTGCATCCAAATGCTACTTCGTGTGACTAGTAATTTGCATATCCCCTAGTCTTCTACTAAGGATAAGAGCCTGGCTGGGGTTTTCAGATAAGTGTTTCTAAAGAATAGCTACCTAGATTTTCCTTCAATGAAAGTCCTCAAACTGAGGAGAAACTGGATTCTCAGAATATTTCATGCATTTATATAACTGAATCACAAGATAAAAGCAGACATATTCTTGAGTTCAGAAGCTGAAAATCAGGGTTAATTTATTCTAGCTCAGTGCCCCTAAATTCTGTAACATGGAATAGTACCTCCTCTGCCTGTTCTTCTTTCCTCAAAAATCCAATCTTCTTGAAGGCATAAGGCAGCACCTTAGACTGCTCTCACCAGAAGCTGCAGTAGTAGATATGAAACCTTCCCAGCAAGAAGAGAGGGCGAAGATTTTTTTTCTCCTACCCTGGCAGAAGGTGACAGGGAAGGAGATTCATTTGGGCAAAAAACTCTGATGTGAACAGCAGGCAGACCTTCCTGCCACTTCTCAAATCTGCCTGACTTTTCCTGGATGCAGTGTTGTTACTGATGTGAAGTGATGGATGTGCAGAGATTACTGTATGTTCTCCACAGAGGCAGAAGCAAAGGATCCTACAACATCCCACTGACTTGGAGATACATCACAGCAGAAGTTCAGCAAGGTAAAAACGTTTAGCACTGTAAAATGAGAGTTGTGTATTAACACCCAAATTTAGGTGCCTAGGTAGTGCAAAAATTATCAAAATTAAATTGATAAATAGATAATAAAACTGCATTTCTGTGACTGTTCTTAGTTTGTTTCATGAACCAAAGATGATCCTCTAGATCTGGCCCTAAATTTTTCATGCTGTTGCCACAACACCAACACTGTTTCATCACAGTTGCAACATGCTGTAGCATTTTAAGTATGGTAGTCATATATCAAAAAGCCGATTTTTAACAAGAGTTCCAGTAAGTGTCACCATAGCTGATTTTTCTTCATGTATTCTGAATACAAAACAATTGGGGAACTGTGAAGTATTTGCTAACACTGTTGAATTTTTAATGGTAATCACTGTAGCAAGCACCAATTTCGCATTTCCTCTTCTTTTCCTGTAGGAAACCATTATTATAAGAAAAACTGAAGATGACAGTAAGTAACAAGAGTATACCATTTTAAAGCCACACAACAATTAAAATCACATTGTGGCGAAAAAATTAGAAAAATTAGACTATCTTTTATAGATTTTATGTTCATTCAGAAATTTCCATATAATCTTTTGTCTGTGTATATAACTTGAATAATCAGAACAGTTTTAAAGTTAGATTTTCATGTTCAGCTGAATGTAAGACAGTGGATTACAAAATAATAATATTTTTCTTAAGACATTTTAAAGGAAGAATCTATGGATTAGTTTCCTACATGCATTTTTCTTCAAAAATTTGCAGTAATTTGAATTTTACAAATATGTTTCTTAATAGTGTTCTTAATCACGTTTTTTAGGTTTTCTGCTAGTTGACAGCAAAAAAAATGTAATGTCACTGTCTTATTCTTGCCTGAAAGAAAAGCTAACAAGTAGATTTATTTTGGCACTGGTGTTTTACAAATAAAATAAATTTCTAGGTATGTTGAAGAGGAAATATAAAATAAATGGTTGTAATGTAAAATGACCTTCACAATTACAACTGTATTTCTTCTTTCCTATGAGTCTGATTTTATGATATTTTCCCAATGTACTTCAAAAATAAATTCCAAATTTATTCAATCAAAAGTGTCTTCATTCTGTATTAGATTTTCATATTTCCTTTCCTGTATCCCTCTCATATTCAAGAACCCTGTTTTTTGATGGCCAGACATGCCAGCTTTCATGCTAATCAGCATGTATTGTAGCTAACTTCAGATTAATCATTTTCTTTCATCTCAATTTCTATTTATAATTCAGACTAGTCTTCTGATGTCAAAATTATACATTTTATATTTGTATGCATTCTTACTGTAAGGTCCATTAAAACTCTCCAAGACTATTCTGATGCAATGGTAAGCAAGGCTATGATGTACCAACGCACATAGATAAATGCTTTTCAAGGGGTCTTAGAACTTAGAAGGACATATGGATAGATTTTATATTCCCACAGAATTTGTTTCATTGTCATTACCACACACTTCAAAGAGATTACTTGCATATTTTCACATCTGATGTGTTTTCAGACCTATTTGCAGCACTAGTATTTGTCCTGTCAAAAATAAAATATAAGCTATGAATATCATTTCATTACTGCTTACTGTCAAGAAAATCAATGGTATATGGGTCCTTCTGACTTCAGAAAAACTGAAAAAGGCCTTTTTTTAACCATATCCTCTATTTAAGTAGTGTGGATAATGTTAGCATTTGAAACGATTGTCTAAGAAGAAAAGCGTATGAAATCTATCAGAATAATTTGGGTTTGTGGTACCAGCAGTTACTGAGGTGACATTTTAAGTGTAAAAAGCTCATTCTTATTTCTTACTGTTACTCCAAAAAGACAAAAGAGGAAGACAGTGCCCTTGAAAGGCTTGTTTGCAACTGGGAGACTTCTGAGGCTGTGTTTTGGGGGGAAGGGAAGGAAGAAGAGGGGAGGAGCAGAGATCTCTGTTAATTAGCTTGCCTGCTTATTTTTCTAAGGCCATGAAGATAATATCTCTTTTCTAATTATTCTATTATCCGCTCTGTTATAATAAGGAGTCAATAACAGGGCAATAAGAACATTCAGGTAACTCTCTGGTCCACTTTCATGATGCTCAGTCTCTCCAGAAATGCTGTTTGAAGGTATTACTCTTTGTTTCATTCTTTTCCACTTACCATTGTCCCTATTCTGCAATGTGCTAAGGAGCAAACTAGGCTGACAGATCAAATTTGGGGCAGTTGTATGAGCTAAATGAGGAACTGATCCAGGTCAAACCCAAAACAGTGAATCAACCAAAACTAATCTGGGTGTGTTCCCCGATCTCATCCTTTAATTCTCTGCACTGAGAGCTGTGTCAGCATAGGTGAAGAAGAGACCCAGCCAAGTCTGGAGCTGGAGTACAGCAGCCAGCAGCAGGAGTTTCTGCTCCAGAGCTGTTTAGTTCCTGAGCATTTTCTCATTCTTTAAGCTGATATCATTGGCAAACAAGTTTTATCATTGAAGTGGGGATGGGGGGAGGAAATACCTGGGTTACACAAGATGATGGTCCATCTTTACCAGGAGTACCACATCCCTACAAGCTACAAAACATAAATACCAGTGTCATTCAATGGGATTCTGCTAAACGTACATTTTCTCACAGTCACAAAGGCTGTAAGAAAGTAATGGTATGGTATCTTGAGAAATCTGGGAAGACTGCTTTAAGCCAGATATTTTTTTCCTGGGGCTGGTTCCCAGGGTTAAACAGGTGATTCAAATCCTCTGTAATTATGCTCCACTGTCTTTAAAACGTTGTGAGTGTATTCCTATATTTTTCAAATGCAGGGATGATTACTAGTAACATTTGGTTCTTATTTACTGTCCATAAGCAGATAGATTTGATATGGCTACAGTATTGTACTGTCACTATTTTGAATAAATTATATTTTTCCTTTTTTGCCCAACCACAATCACATCTAATGGAGTTTCTCATTCTTTTCCTGTTATCTTTAAAAAAAATATTCCCAAAAGGTAACTTTCCTCAGAGAAATCATTAAAAAGTTACTGAAGCTGAATGTTCAAAAGAAGTTCACAATGATTTGTTTCTCAGAAACAGTTTATTTGTAGAAATTAGTTGCATCAAGCAATCCACAAGTACTTAAACTGAAAACACAAATAAAGGATAGTTTCAGTGCACTTGTTCATGCTTGAAGAATGTTTTCTGTCCCACTCAAGAGACAAAATGTTTCCCACCAAGCATGTACAAATCTTTCACCTCAAGCAAGCACGTTTCCATTATAAGAACTTGGAAAAATCCATCAGTGTTTTTCAAAATCATGAAACATTTGTCCGTTTCTATCAAAACTGAATTAAAGAAGGATCAACACATATATTCTCTCTGGAATAAATGGCAATTTTGTTCAGTTGTTGCAATAGCAAAATTCATGTGTGATGCAGAATAGTAAAAAAACCTGGGATCTAAATATTTCAGCAAAAATATTTACTTATGATAATACCACCTCAACTCTGTAATCTGAGGATTTCAAGGACAGGATATTGACTATGCAAGTGTCTGTCCAGACATATATTCAGGATAATTCTCTGCTATACATATGCTGAAGATAATTTAAACAGCTGGCTTTACAGCTAGACAGCCAGTTGCTAGATATTTTCCAAAATGCAACCATCTTCTGTATTTAATAAAAATCATTCATTTTGTGGAGGGTGTTGGGAGTCTGTAAACCATCCAAGTAAATGAGAGGCTGGGTGCTCCCATACAGAATTCAAAATAGGTCAAAGAACATTAATTTTGTTTTCAGAAGACCATTATGAATAAAATCAGAGAAAAGGCCCTCCCCTCTGTTGGCAGACTGTAACTCCAGTGCAAACGTGTGTGAGTTCCCTTGGTGGGTAGTCATGTGTTGCAAATGAGGTGTATAAGGACTGCATGGTAGTGATGGATGTGGCTGAGAGTGATCGTCACTGGTTGGCTGAGGCAGGGCCAATCATGGGACAAATTCTCTCTCCAATCAGCCCCTCCCCAGTTTCAGGAGAGGAGATTAAGAAGAGAGATAAGAAGAAAAGTTGGCTACGCCTCTGCTAAGTTTAGGAAACCAAAACGGTTTTAATAACAGTAGAAAGATACTATACACAGAACAACAAACCAGATATTAACAAGTATATATATAGGATCAGGGATCTGGTGCAGTGGGGTTTTAACTGCAGGTAAAGAGAACAAAAGCAATAGAGAAAAAAAACCCTGCGAGTCTGTTAATGGTGGTGGCACATGGAGCGGCCGGGGATGGGACTGGGACCTGCCGGGGCCTGGAGCAGCCGCTGGCAAAACGGCAGCGAGGAGTGGCATGGTGTGCCCCAGGACAAAGTGATAGTCCAGCAGCAGGCAGCAGCAGTGCAGGGTGGCTGGCGGTGAGAGCAACAGTAGGAATTCGTGGCAGGCAACAGCGAGCAGTGGCACAGGCAGTGATGAGAGGTCATGGGTGGAAGCGAGGAGCTGAGACGAGCAGCAGCGCTGATCAGCAGGTCCCAGCATGGGCAAGAAGGGGTGGGGGTGGCCGGTTGGAGTAGCAGATGGAAAAGGCAGTGAGTGAAGAGGGCTAGCGGCTCATGCAAGTGGCAGGTGGAAAGGGTGTACAGTTTCTTTCTGCACACCTTTCTTAAAGAAACACTGTCCTGCCAAAAGTTCCACAGCCAGTGAGACGTGCTGACGTGCAGGGGAAGAATACCCTAATTGGTTCGTTTCATATGTCCATCAAAACAAACCAGCCCTGTTTATCTTAAACCAGGACAATGGTAAGTGGTGAGCCCCTGTTCAGTCCAGGTGCGCTTGGATCCTAATGCATTGAACCTATTCAAGGTCTACAGAGGGCAGATGGATCGAGTCACATGGCATACTCCACTCAAGCACGTCAGAGGTGTGCTTGATATAGTGAAATACAGATGTAGATAGTTAAAGGTTATTACAGTACACTGTGATTAGCAGGTGGTCATAGTCATCTTTAAAGAAGATATTACCACCCTGAGAGAATAACTGCAGCCAGTAATACCTAAGCCATACTGAATAATTACCTGCTAAACAGCATAAAAACATGGGGAAAAAGTATCTACATGTGTGGTCCAGGAAACTGGTTACCTTTTGCTTTATTGGAGATATCTAGGTAACTACCAAAGGGAGGAATGAGAGTTATAGATCTCCTTGAAGCAGAAACACGGTTAGCCAACAACTCCTAGTTTAATATGGAGATACTTACATACATATGGAAGGGGGTGTGTGGAGGAACATTTATCCTAATTAAGAGGTATCTCCTAATCATGGAGAGAGGAAGAGGGGAAAAAAATCCCGCCTTGAGTTCAGTCTAATTTTGGGTGATATGCTGGCAAACTAAAGGGATTGAAAGCCTATCAATTCAGACCCTGGCACACTTTAATCAAGTATTTTGGCTCCCCAGTGTACTCTTCAATATGTTTAAATGCTAACAGGGCAGGTCCTGATCTGAGCCTTACACACCAGCTGGACAGAGTTGCAGAGTTGTCTTGCAATAACATTTCTTCTGTTCTCACCCCTGCTATCACCCAAAAAGTAAAGGTTGTCACTCTGGAGACATGATCTGTAGGACAAAGAAAAATGGCTTTGATTTCCTTGCAGTTTTTTAATGCAGTCTTATAAAAGCTTTATTTATTTATGGAAGTCTGATTTATTATCATACAATTTTGAAATAATCAAGTAGGAGATTGTACCTGTGGCAATAATAGGAGGCTTACAATACAGTTTAGGAGATGTAATTTGTCTTTGAAGCTTTGGTCATCCTGTCAATGCTAAAAGAAACTCTGATAAAGCATTAAGGGTAATATGACCTTCAAAAGTCTCTTGCTGCTTATGTATGCAGGCAAAATTCTCTCTTAGATTTGTCCTTTTTTATATAATGGATGATGGAGAAACTACAGATATGCTTGAATGTTTAAAAAATTCTCAAAGGTTATATCATACACAAGACACTAATTTTTGAGATGCCATTAATTCTTTAAGAATCGCTGAAAGTTAGTGCCTAGCCCCTGATGGTAGCCAGCACCAGATGCTTCAGGGTAAGATGCAGGAATGCTTGACTTGAATAACTGCAGAATAAAGTGGTCAAAAGAAAAAGAATTTTTTTCTTTTTTTTATTTCTACAGAAATTTCCTTCTCCTCTAGGGCATTACCTCCTTATCAACAGTAACAACAAAAGGCTATCATTGCATACAGGACACACTTATCTAAGCAACAGCTGTTTTTTCAGGCCAAAGGGTTACATTTTTATCCAATGGAAGCACTGAGCCTTGAGCTGTCTTTGTAAGATAAAGAATTATCAAAAGACAGACTGTTTGACTTGGAGAATTTTTAGAAAGTCTGGAATTTACTAATCATTTTAATCTAAAATACACTGCATGTAATGACCTAAGGATGTGCCAGAAGGCTTATTTCTTCATCCAAGAGAGTTCTATGGCTGAACTGCTTCAAGGTTAAAAACCTTAAAATGGATTTGTGCACTACTCAGTGTTGACTGATGCATTATTGTTAGTTTTGGTTTTCATACCTGAACATTTTGAATTATTCTAGCAAGTCCTTCTTCCTGTTAACAATTACAGGTTGTTGGTAATATGCTGTGAGAAATACCTCAATCATTTCTGAATCTTTTCCTAAACTTCTGAGGTATATATTGCCCTGGGACAGTGAGTTCCACACGTGCCTTATGTCACAGAGACAGTGTTTTGTTTGTATTAACCCCTGATAATAAACACCGTTGTAAGAATCTAATACTATAGTTAGTAGCATGAACATTTTATTCTTCCACAGCT
Organism: Bucorvus abyssinicus; assembly: GCA_009769605.1. Lineage (NCBI taxonomy): Eukaryota > Metazoa > Chordata > Aves > Bucerotiformes > Bucorvidae > Bucorvus > Bucorvus abyssinicus. The sequence goes on from CM020026.1 coordinate 33,632,325, forward strand.
GTGGAGCACATATTGCCTAAACCTGGAGATGTGTTTCCTAATGATTGCTTAATTACAATTTTAATTTCCTACAGCACCCCCTTCAGAGAAATTGAGGTATCGAAATAAAATTTCCCTTTAATTTCCTGAAAGAGAAGGTCCTTGACAGAAATATATTCCAACAAATGCAAAGGAATAATTAAGTGTCAAGTTATAACTAATTTTTTATTATTTAAAAATAATAATAAAATATAATTTTTTATTAATTAACTTAGTGTCAAGTCATATGGACCCTGAGGTGTCCATGGTTTTACATTCAGCAGCTGTACTGCTATGATCAGCTTAAGCATTTCTCACCTTCCAACTACTTCGTTCAATGTCCCACATGATTTCTTATTCCTGCCAAAACAGTGATCATGACTACTCTCCTATCCCTCTTTTAGGTTTACTTGTATCATAGAAGGAGCTGGCTCACAAATTTGGAAGTGGAATGAATGGTTGGAGTGGAGAAGAGAACAAGTGGACAATGAAACTGGCTTTTTGGCATTAGTCTACAATTTTATCCAATGAAGCTGATTGCAGAATTATAGGATCTACTACTTCTGGTCTCTCATCCTCTCCCTGGTACGAGCACAGCTGTTCATGGGGCAAACCAAGACAATGAGATGATCCAGGGCCCTGGATCTATCCCTAAACAAGATGCCTGTGTTTCTGTTCCCCCTAAAGAGACTGATTTGTTAATCTAAGTCACTATGTGGCCATACAAATATACATGCTTGCACAGCATAGGGAGAAACGTGGCACTGGCATTGGCAAAGTAATCCAGGAAAGAGAGTGCAGTCCTCTAGCAAGAATGGCTACAGCCTCAGTTTCAGATGAAGGACTATTCACTCCCATGTGTAGCATTGCTATCTTCAGAAAACTTCAGTAAGACTAGCCATGTGAGCAAGCAATTTGCAGTGCAGCCCTCGGTTTCTCTGCAGTGTCTTATCCTCAATTACACCTCTTATCCCTGGTAACCCAGCAGTCACACTCGTTGCCTCACAGACTTCTACCTGCGCACTGCTGCACTACTCATTTACATTAGCGTAATGAGAAGGGTTGGTTTTTGGTTTTTTCATTACTACATTTGCAGAAAGCATCTATAACATAGTTAAAGGATTTCGTCCTGTGAAGTGCTGGGTCTCAGAGGCTCACTAATTTCATTTGGAGTTGAGCCTGCTGAGACTCTCTCAGGGCACTCAGCCTCTTAAAGGATTAGACCGTTTTGGAATACCATCCATTTGTGTCAATATTTTATCAGTAATACAGAGATTATACATTAGATTGTGCCTTAGCCTCATTAACTGCTGTACTGGAAAGGGATATTGAGTCTTTATGTCCTCAATAATCTAGAATACAATTTGATTTACACAATATTAAAACACACAAAATAAACACAGATGCTCAAAATGCAAAGCATTTATGCTCACTGGATATCCTATAGCCATGCATTATATATAACGTATAGACTACTTAAAAGGTCTGCTGGAGTAAGTGTCTGATAGGGTAAACAGAAGGGAGGTACAGATCCCTCTCAGGGAGAGAGGATATGTACCCAGCATCTGAGCTATTCCATTACCCTGCCAGATGCTATGGCAAAAGTCAGAAAGTCAAATGGTGAGAATTGCAGGAGAGACACGGTTGCTGTCTATGTCGGCTGCACTGGTTTGTGATGGGAGACAAAAATTTTGATCTTGAGGAGCTGTAAAGTATCATTCCTCTTCTTAAGGCTATGTTGTCTAGGGGAGAAGGAGAGGGGAAAAAAATGTGCAGCTACCTATTCCTACAGGCTAGCTCATTGAAAGGGCAGGAGCACAAAGAAGAGACATACTACAGAATAACTTCTGTCATTGGTTTCTTGCATACTGGAATAATGTCCACATTTGATGTGACATGAAATCATAGACAATCTTTTCCCATCCCTCAAGTTTCTTCCACTTTTGTTGGTCTCAGTATCTCATTCTTAGGTTTTTATTCTCCCTGTCCTCCTATCCTTCCTGATAGTTCTCCCTCTTTTTCTTACAGATCAGTCCAGTAAAAAACAGTCCGTTCAGCTATGTATACTATGTTTAGTAAATGCCTTCCCAGGTCACCCCCGGTCTTGCTTTCCTGGGTCTTCTCTTTGCAATGTGGCCTCCTCCAGGCCTCTGCCTCGATAGTACCCTTTTCCCAGCCGCCATGCATTCCTGTCTAAGGAACTGTCCGGCTTTCATTTTTACCCCTTCTTCTGAACTCTTTGCCAGAAGGTGTTGAGACATGGCAGATCTGTGACTGATAGGTGAAGACCCTGTTCAGCCTGCTCACGTAGTGACAGTACAGCACAAACAGCCTGGGGAGAAGCTCTGTGCTGAGGGGTGTGGAGCAACCCAGCCTTGCAGGGGAGGTAGGGAGCAGCAAGGCAGAACAGAAGCTAAAAGTTTCAGGGCATAGGGCAACTCCAGAAGCACAAAATTTGGTATTGGTTCACAAGAAGAGACAAAAGAGAAATTTGTGACTCACTTGGAGGAAATGAGTGTAGCACAGTGACTCACACAGGCAGCACCGGATGGCACAAATGCACCGTGGGGCAGTATTCCACCCTGATCAGAAGAAGGTAGGAACATTTTGTACATGACAGAGAAGTGTAAAATATTACAATATATTTCGGTGAGAAGAAAAGCGCATATTCAAAGCAGAAAAATAAAGCAGAGAACTAGTGGATGGAGCCATCCCTGAGCCTTAATCCATCTTAAATAATAAAATGTAGGATAAACGGTGTATTTGTGTTTAAATTTCACACTGTTTTCTAAGTTAATTCATTGAGCACTGCAAATAATAGAGGAACTTCTGCAGCAGAAAATACAGTTTGATTTATTGTCATGGTTCAGACCCAGCTGCAACAAAGCATCATGCAGCCACTCTCTGCAGGAAGGAGAAAATACAACAAAAAGGCTAAAGGGTCGGGACAAAGGACCCAGCCTGCCATCTCACCATGGGCCGAAGGGAAATGGCTGCCTTGGAGCGACTCCCCGCCCCCTTCCTCACTAACCTGGCTGTCCACATGGGTTGTCTCTCTCTCTCTGTCCTACACTCCAAAACAAAAGAGAGTTCCCAAAACAAAATGCCCTTGCCAAAAAGGCTTCCCCTCTTAAACACATTTCTCACAGAGGCGCTGATTGGCTCAAGTTTGGCAAGAGGTGGGGCTGGCTTAGAGCTTGGGGACCTTTTGCGAAGCTTCTTACAACGGTCATGTCAGCAGCCCCTCCCTCCACTACCAAAACCCCACCACACACAAACCCAACACATTTATAATGGTTGTGAATTTTATTCACAGTTTTATTTTCTTGTATGATTAATTTCTAGCTGCACTAAAGCCAATTTATGATACTGTTTTAAAGTAATTGCAATGTGATTTTCATTATCTATTTTGGAATGTTTGCCATCTTAGACATATGTCTTGAGAATTTAAACAAATAATGTATTTATGTATAATATGTACATAGAATAAAACTGTAAAATCATTTCTTAATGTGCAAATAAACACTGTACTATGCCACTGTTGGGGGGTATTTTCAAGGTTATGCATTGTATTGACATCATCAGGGCAAGCAGATTTTCAAGATGAAGCTCAATGAAAAACAATTCTTATCAGAACTTTTTTTCTGAAGACAAGTACAGAAAATTGAATGCTATATAGTTTGCATTATTTAAAGGTAAGAAAGGTACCCAGACAATATTGTTACTCATAAAAATTATCTACCATATTTGGAGCAGAATTTGTGAACGCTTAGCCGTGTTAAAACTGTTTCCTTTGAAAGTGAAAATGTTGAAACAGTTGAGCTACTGTTAAATACTTCTGAATATGGACTGAGAAATGGTGAAGACTTGCTGATCTTGCTTCACACAGGTTTGAAACTCGTGGCATCTGCCGAGATGTACTGTTGAAGTCCATTCAGATGCTGAAGCTAGTCAAAACGAGCCACATAATACTTCATCTTTACTGAAGTAAGTTCTCACAGAACTGTACCCTAACTTTGGAAGTCGTGTGTTACATGTAAATAGATGAATTCAAATTTAGTTCAATGCTAGTTGTTTCATTGGATGATATAAGAATATATGATATGATAAACAGAAAACATTTTTCTTTACCGCTTGAATTAGGACAAGGCCATCTTGCTGTGGAAAAATCCCGAGTATTTTCTACCTAGGTTGCAGGAATTGCTGAAATGTGAGGTAGGTGGAAGGCACACTGCTATACTGGGAACTGCAAATGCAGTGTTCTACTGAGAAGGTAAAACAACTGATAATGAGGGAGGAGTAAGATTTGTAAGGAGAAATGCAATCTTTTATTAAAGCAATTGAGAGAACTCAGGGGAGGAACGATCTTTCAAATAAGCAAGACCATCTTCAGGTCTGAAAAAGAGTCAGGAATACTTCTTCAGTTACTGAAGAAATTGCTCTCAATCAACAAAACTATGTTAATTGCTTGGTCAAATATGGGAAAAGGCTGATCAGCACTTGTATAGGCGGTAGGGATTTCCTTAAGTGTGCTAGCTAATAAAATTTAAAATTATTATTCCAAACTGATTTGATGATCTGCCCAATTTTTTGTTAAAGAATACCTGCTATGGGCTTCCCACCTCTTAAGTTAGGTCTCAAGACTGTAACATATGTTTACTTTGTGAGACAGCTGAAAAATAGGTTTGGAAACACATCTTCCCCATCCTTTTGCAGCATGAGAACTTTTTCCAAAGCGTACTTCATTGTCATGCAATAAATGATATTTTGTGGTTGTGAAAAACTCTACTCAGTCTCCTGAACACGTAGGAAAATATTCTTATGGTCACCTCTCAGGTTAGACAATCCATCAACTGTAAGAAAGACCTCTACTTCTCACAAGAGGTTTCTAGGTTTTGCTCAGGAGAAACTAGCTGTGTTTTCCAATGGGCATTTTGCCTTGCATTCTGTTGGGCTTTTCCAGTTATTCCTAAGCGGGGCACAAATTTTTCCCCTCCTTTGAGAGAGTTTTTATCTAAAAGAAAGTGGCAGAATGAGGAATAGAAACAACATTTCCACCCTTCTTCTCATCCACTGCCTTTTAAGAAAATACAAATTGCAGAAATTACATAAAGAAGTTATGTTGTCTGCCACAAAGACACAAGACTTCTTGTCATTTCTAGAACTTTAGCAGGATGAACTGTGCAACCAAGTATATGCATTCTGCATAAGGACAGAGACACAATGTTCTGCCGTTTAAGACACTGACAAAACCCCTAAAATAGAGTCACATTTGATTATACCTTCCACTTATTTCATTAATACATTTACAATCCACAGAGTTCTTACGGCTAACTGGAACAGAATTCCATTTACATTTATCCAAAAGAAAATTTCTTTTTCATGTAAATACTAGAATTTTTTTTCTTTCATCAGAATAGAAGAGAGACCTTTTAATAGTGAAAATATTTTATTCCAATGTTTTGGAAAACCAGATAAAAGTTAATCAAAGTTTATTCAAAGCTTTAGACTGTCCTATGCCATCTCCACTGAACTCTTGGCTCATCTGGTCTCTGAGCTCTCTTGCTAGCCATATGGGTTTTTATGATTTCTTTCTCTGTTTTTATTGAGGAAATCTATCCTGAACCTAAGCAATGTTCCTTATAAAAGCTTGTTAAGACCAATGTTTCTGATTTTAACAGATTAGCATGTTTGATGCAAAAGTTTTGTCAAAGATTTTCCCAAGAGCTGGTTGTGATTTCAGTCATGATTCAGATAGCTTGCTGTTGTAATAATTCCTAGTGTCCCTTCAGCTTAGCTGTCAGTTTAACGTGCCCTTGTCATGACTCTGTAGCTTCTTTGCTTGTGAAGAACAGCGAGATTTGCATCTCTTTTTGTCATACGCTGAGTTCAGCAAAAAGAGACACATAGGCAATATGCTGTTACTGGTCTCTGGTTTGTTTATGAGAACCTGCCAAGTTTCTTGTAAAACAGCAAATTGCACATATTTCAAATATACAAAAATATAATGTATTTGTTTTTATTGGACTACAGGTTCCTTCTCTATCAACCTTGTGGTGAGATTACTATGAGATAACTTCCTGAGTGCCCCTCTTGCCCACTGGCTCTGTGCCAACCCAGCTGTCCTCAGGCAAGAAAACTAATTTTAATTCCAAAATGCAAACATTTTTCAGAATGTCATCCAATGCAAAAAAAATATTTTTTTTTTTTTTGCAGAGATTGGGTGACTACTCTATTTTCAATCTCTATTACTTTAGCCATTCATCTGAAATAGACCTATTATGGCAGGTCATATTACTATATCAGCTATTTTAAACTCACTATAGTGAAGACTCGAGAACATTTTATTGGGATAGAAGTGTTTTCAGTAATACCTTCAAGATAAATCTTTGCTGTCCATGAATGTAATTCCGTAGTAAACTACTTATTAGTTCTTTATCAATCTGCTCATTTAAAAGCATGACATAATGAGTTTTGTGTAAGGTTTGAAAATTTTTAATGCAATAGAAAGCTATTAACATTTTTAAGAGTGAAAAGGTTCACTCACTATTTCTTATGTATAAGGGAGATCTTTCATAATTTAAGAAAAAAAAAAAAGGTTGTAACTCCCTCCTGCAACTTTGTAGTCAAATCATACCTTTAGGAATAACTATAATTGCTTTTCAAACATTTTAAAAATGAAGCCTAAAGAGAAGTTACAGGATTTAATATAAAGAGAAATTTTGCTCTTGTGCGAATGACATCTATTCCCATTCTATGCTTACTTACAGTCCATAACAGGAAATGCAAAATGCTTCCAACTCTCAAGTCTTGAAATCTGTGTTCAGAAACACCGTGATAGTGAAGCAAATATGTAGAAGTTTTTGTTAGCTGATACATATTGACTGTTCCTAGTACAAGTTAAAGCAGTTGCAAATACATAAATTTTTCACTTTCTGATACTACCTTTCTTAGTAATCCAAAATCTATTAAAGTAATGAATTACTATTTTATTATTATTTTTATTTGGAATATTTAGAATCCTAGAAATTGAGACAGAAACTTCTCTAACTTCTCTACAATTGGTCTTGTGCAAACATGGTGCAAAGCGATGTCCCCAAAAGCTTTCACTCATTAGACTGCAAGAGAAACACTTACAGGCACATTGTGTTCCTCTGGCATGAAGGAGGCATGGAAGGAGGCAAACAGCAATATTATTCAGTACTGTAAACTCTTCTGTATCGTCTGAACCTGTAAAAAGGAGAGGACACGCTGATGGCTGGAGATCGTTTTAATTTTTAACTTGTCTGTTTCACTCACTTGGAGGCCAAGTAAGATTGAATTAAAGATTGAGTTTCTTGAGTTTTAGTTTTATGCGTGGCAAAGATACCTAGTGTGAATGGCCAGAGTTTCTTTTCCTAGAACACTTCAATCCACATAATGAACAGCTTTATACTCAGAGGTAAACAAAACTTAGAGTTTGGTTTCCCCTCTGCCCCCGCCTCTGGATTAATCTCTGAATCTACACATGCCGCATCTTTAACAGTAGAGTAATTATTAAGTTTCAGCAAAATTCATACCATTTCTCCATGTTTGTAGCTCATGATTTTGCAGGCTCAGCCAGCTGTAAGATACAGCAAGGCTGAAAAATTGCTTGCTTCTCTGAAAAAGCAAAAAAAGAAATTGCATGGATTTATTTTCAGCGAGACAAGCCATCTGCACTTTCCACAGCAGCTTTCCAACCTGAATGTGGGCAGTAAATAAGGACATTGCAAATATCGACCGACACATATGGTGAGTAATTACTGCATCAAGGTATCACTGATCTAAGTGGTAAAAGTTATTGTAGTTAACCCACAGGGCAAAAAGAGCTTTGCCTTTCCATTAACACTGGTTGGTACATCATCTGGTTGCGTTTAGGAACATGACCTCAGTTAGATCTGAGATCTGTCCCTTTTGTTGCAGTTCAGCTAAGACATAGTGTTCTTTTTGCAAGATTGACCTATTCAGTACCTTTTTGTTATCAGAGGTTTGTCACCTCAGTAGGGACCTTGCTGTGATCTGAGCTCACCATGGTGTAGTTTTTCCTCTCGGTGTTTTAGCCACGGGAGACTCTGGAACTCAGCTACAGAGGATAACATTTTGCCAGGGTTTTGTCCTTTTAAGCAGCATCTTGGCATAAATGCCCTTCTCCTTTTGTTTATTCTGTTGCTTTACATTGCTTTCTTTTAACCCTCTCTTTGTTCAACCAACAACTTCCCTGCAATTATCAATTCAGTTTTCTGTTATTCAACTGGGTTTTTTTGTAACTTGTGAAGATGTTCAAATTTTTAGATACAGGCACAAAACAATTTTGTTTCTTAGCTCTACTTGTTCTTATAATCTGATTCTTTCCTTTCTATCATATGCCTTGGGCAGTGGTCAATGGCTTGCTTTGTTTTGCTCCTCTTTAGCGGACAGTAACAACTTGCTGTTCTAGAAGTGTGTCTTAGTTTCCAAGTAGTTTTGTAACTGTCGCCTTTGGTTTTTTTTCTTTAGCAAACTGCTCACTTATCCTTCTGTTTCTGCAATAAAATGTAACCATCACTGCTGCTGCTAAATGAGATGCAAAATGAGTATTAGGTTTGAAAGCAGGGCTATAATTCTGGTTTGGGTTCTAGTTTCATACATATTTGCTTTTCTTGGTGAAAATTTCCATGTACCTCACAGATTGGGAAATTTAAGAAAATAATCCTGGATTACACTGACCAAATTCCACTGAATAAATTAGAGAGAGATTATGTTAATAACAGCTTTAGAAGGTAATGTAGATAGAAAAGTTTACTGAATAGATTGTTACAGCCATATACCTTTGCAGGAAAATGCAAAATGTTACCAGCTGGAATAATGTATTTGGCAGGCATTTGGCCCATGGCTGGATTATTATATGAAGTACATGAAAGTAAGTTACAGATGACCTTTACCACTGTGGTTTGCGTTATGCTAGATATGGAAATTAGACCCATGGGGAACACTGTGGATGCTGCTCAGATTCAGCTCTACTACCATGTTCATTCTGATCTTCACAGAGTATATGTACTAGTAAGGTTTTTGAGAGACAAATAGGCGATGGTCAAAGAAGAATGAAAGCATGTTATTTCTTGCAGTGATCTTTTTTCACCATTGTTCATTTCAAACATGCAGTATGTAAAAGAGAATGAGAACAACTGAGTCATATATTAATACTTATATAATATATAAGATTTTATATAATATATATTATATAAATGTAATAAGTATATACAGTAAGTTTTTGACAAAGACTCCATACCTTGGTTAATCTACTGCCAACCATGTGAGATCATGGAGACATATATAAACAAACAGTTATACCAGGAAACAAAGTTTGTTTTCCAAACACGTTCCATGTACATGGACAGCCACTATAAATGTATTGGTATGAAGAGATTTGAAGTTTAATAAGATGTATTATCTATGGAGAAACATTATTGGAAAAATCCAAAGCTATTAGGATAAAACAAAATATAAAAGCAATAAGAGCAATAAGGGGAGAAAAACATAAAATCACAAAAGCTATATGTAATTATATGAACAATAGCCTTCTCCTGTGCTAGCTAGTTCTCTTTCATAGCTGGGGGAAGAAGAAAGAAGGGGGCAAGGGGGGAGTCTGAAGAGTCACAGCATTTGTCTTCCCAAGTAACCGTTACGTGTGATGGAGCCCTGCTTTACTGGAGATGGCAAAACACCTGCCTGCTGATGGGAAGTACTGAGTGAATTCCTTGTGTTGCTTTGCTTGTGTGCATGGCTTTTGCTTTACCTGTTAAACTGTCTATCTCAACCCATGAGTTTTCTCACTTTTACTCTTCCGGTTCTCTACCCCATCCCATGGGGTGGCAGCTGGTGAGCAGCTGCGTAGTACTAAGTTTCCGGCTGGAGTTAAATCACAACAGCCCTTTCTGGTGTCCAGTGTGGGACTCAAATGGTTTGAGATGACAGTTTTCACTGGAAGATGTGCTAGATAGGAATTACAACTGTTACTGCTGTTTAGCTATTAACTGACAGGCTCCTGCGCTTGCCACGTGGCTTGCCTGCCTTACTATATATTCAAATCTAGTGCTCGTTAGTGGCTGCTTTTTACTGTTTGCTGCTTGCTGTGCTGCTGTACTGCTTATCCCCTCACTCTGCTGTGCCTGGGAACACTTTGATAACATCAATGGCAATGCGCCTGGGCTGGCAGAAGGCCAGGGCATCGCTGCTGTTTCTGTGCTGCTCTACTGGACAGGCTGGAACTCCAGTGTGAAATCAAGTCAAAGGGGCTGTGAACTGTGGATGAGTCCATGTGGGAACAGGACACTCCGATGCATCTGTATTCATGGATGAGTCTATGGCAGGGCAGGTACAACCCAAAGCATCTGTGGCCATGGTTGTGTCTGTGCTGTAGCAGGTATACCTCTGAGGGGATTGTGGCCCAAGTCCATGCTGGAAAAGGTATACCTTGAAGCATCTGTGAGTGTGGAAAAGTCCGCGCTGCAGCAGGTACATCTTGAAGCATTGGTGGCCATGCATGAGGTCGTGCTGGAGCACGTGAAAACATGTGGCCATGGATAATCCCACGTGCTCCCCTGGAGGGACTGCAGTCATGGGTGAGGCCATGTTGGAGCAGGTTCACTCCTGAAGGGACTATAGCTGTGGGTAAGGCCATGCTGGGGCATGGACTTATCTGAAGGCATTGTGGCCCGTGGATAAGGCCACACTGAAGGACGTGCACCTCAAAGCTACTGTGGGTGTGGATAAGTCTGATGCCAGTACAGGTATACCCCTGAAGAGATTGTGGCTCATAAATAAGGCACTGCTTGGAGCAGTTACACTCCTAAGGGAATGCAGTCTGTGGATAAGTCCAAGCCTGAGCAGGGGCAAGGGGAGGAGATCATTGCAATGTTAAAACCTATGGTCTGGTCCAAAGGAAACAGGGGTGGACATTCTAATGGAAATGCCTTTAAATTGTTGTAACCCATGATTTGATTTGCATATTATAGGAATTACTGTAGCAGGAACTGCGTGAACCAATGGAGGAGAAGCCTTACAAGAATCAGTGCAAGTGCAGAAGTTACCTGACCCGAGCTAGTTTTGGTGAACAGTAGCTCCACATAACACACATAACACACCACCTCTCCACTGTAACAGATGGAGGTCAAAGTCATGGACTAAATGAACTCAGTGAACATTTTGTGGACATTTGTGGACATTTTACAGCTATTTTACAGGGATGATCCATAAACTAGAGAGAAGGTTGATGAGGAGGCCACTGCTTGTGGACTGATTGGGCATTGGTTGTTTGGTGGTGAGGAATTGTTTTCATTTGCATCATTTGTCTTTCTTGAGTTTTATTTATCTCTGTTATTTTGCTTTTCATTGCAATTTTATTATTATTATTACTATTACTATTATTATTTTTATTTTATTTTATTTAAATTATTAAACCCTTCTTATCTCAACCCATGAGCTTTCTTACTTTTACCCATCCAATCCTCCTCTCCCCATCCCACTGCAGGTCGGGGGCGGGGGGGGGTGGTGGGCAGTGAGCAAGCAGCTGTATCGTGTTCTGTTGCCAGCTGGACTTAGACCATAGCATTAGTAAATGCCTGAGAGTAGCAGTTCTACTTACAAACTGTAAACCGTTTCTCCTTATAATTTTAACATTAACCATTCCAGTAATTTTTATTTCTTTGAACATCTTTTCAAATAAGGACTGTGCATGTGTTTTCAAGGGTTTTCTGGTAACTTTTACAAAAAACTGGAATGCGCAATAGCAATCTATTATTTAAAGTGGTAAAGGGAGTAATTTTTAAAAAGCCTTTCAACACAGTTTGCATGATTTCTCTTCAGAAAATAAAAAAAACAAGTTAGAATAAAAATTTTAAGATAACCTGCATATTCAGAGTTGAAGGATCTCTAAAAGCAAATTTGGGAACCTAGTGTACTGTCTATACACTTAAGTACATGTACTAGAACATATTCATACTTAGATATAGAGTTCATTGAATTTTTGGTGACATATTTTCAGTAGATTATTCTAAAATAGTTATTGAATATTACATTTTAAAGAGATTTACTACAAATATGTTTTGGAAACAGCATATGCAGTGGCCAGGTCCAGTATGTACAGGGAGTCATAGAGAATATGCACACAGATGGCCCATTAGAGATGTAGAACCTCATTCAAAGACCATGGAAGTCAATAGGAATCTTTGAACAGACATCAACGGATGTTAGACCAAACATCCAGCTAACTGTCAGAGAGGCAAAACTAATCTTCCCAGAGCACAAATACTCCCCAGTCCTCTTAAACAATTATCCGTAAAGACCATCAATTTCACTGTGTAGTTACATATAAATTAAATTAGATTTAAAGTTCATCTGGAATCAATGCTGAATTAGCAAATCTGGTTGCTTTGGGTAGACACCCTGCACGGTTGCTCACTTGGATCAAGGATGTCTGGCCTGTGGCCTGGTTCGACACAAGAGAATTTTGCTGGAGAGAAAGTACCAAATAACAAGTAATTAAAAACATTGGTATAATTGCCAGATGATGACAGCTTGACGGGAATTTCTTTCTAAGCAATGTTGCCTGTAGTGTAATTTATAAGGAAATCTCTGGTGTCCTTGGTACAAACTTGGCAAAGACCTCTTAAGTGCACGGTAAATGTGTAGAACTGAGTAACAATGACAATTGAAACTCCCCGTGATAAGGTATATTGGAAACTGACCTTTTGATGAGCTCCCTCTGCAGTGCAGAAGTTAGTTTCTCTGAGAAACTTTGTTGTACCCCAGGAAACGAAATCAACATAGGGAGGTGTACGGCAGTTTTAGTAAAAAGTTGCTACAGAAATTCTCAGAACCACAATTGACTTCAAATTTAGCATGGGGAGAAGGGGAATAAATAGACCAGCTTTTGGTAAAAAGTAAATAGCGCATTGAACAAATTATATTAGAAAATTTTTTTCCCATTTTGAATAAACTCAAATACATTGTGTTAGTTTTTTGGTTTGAAGAGTTAAATACATGGTTTTATTAACATTTCATTTTTCTAATATTGCAAGAAAAGTTAGTATCTCATGACCACATATAAAGTATGTTCACATGGATTGTATCAGAATAATCATGACTAGACTACTTACACAAGACTGTTCAAAAGTTTTGAAGCAGCTGTTTCTTAACCACATAAGTTCCAGATAAACTGTGTACATCCGACAAAATGGATGAAACACAAGTTTAATACATCTGTATAATAGGAAATGCATGATAACATTTTCACTCAATATTCAAAAAGGTTAAAACAGAGGTGGCTTGAGGGGTGTCAAAGAGCAGCCTAAAAAGTTAAATAACAGATGTAGATTTTCCTGGCAGAAGAGGCCAGGCTTCACTTAACTGTCTGTCCTGTGTGCAAAATTCTTGAGAAGGAATGTTTTTTTGTACATTTTCTCTGCATATTTTCCAAATAAACTAAACATTTTATACGGCTGTAATTATGCTTATTCATTTGTAACTACTGAGGAGCTGAATGTTTTACTTAAGATATGTGTGACAGGTTGAAGAAAAAAAACCTGCCTGAAGGCTTTTGGTGTAAACTGATTAATTGAATTATTCCCTTCCATGTTATGATTCGCCCATCTCATTGGATAGAAAGTTTCTCTCGCGGGTACTGCCCCTTTAAGAAGCTGCGGGCTCGGGCGGCCGGGGGCTACTCGGGACTTCGGGGGCATTCGGCTACTCGGGACTTCCGGGGCTACTCGGGGACTTCCGGGTCGGTCGGGACTTGCGGGGCTGCTTCTCCGGACGGCTTCGGGGGTTTTTCTCGGCTCGTTCGCGGCTTCTCAGTTTCTCCGGACACCCCCGGCTCCGCTCTGCGGGAGTCACTGCGGGACTTCAGCTTCGTTCCGGGAAAGAGGCTTCTCCAAACCCTGCAGCTCGGCTCTGGGGACCTTGCAGGCTGCCGGAGTGGACCGTGCACCGGGGCAGCCCCCGCCACGCCGCCTGGGACAGACTGTTCGCCTGGAGGTTTTTCTGCTGCCGTAAGGTTTTACCCTCTTTGTCTGCTGCTTTGATATTCTCTCTGCCTGCCAGCGCTGCCGCTTTTAACTGCACAACGAGAAAGCGGTAGGGACAGCGTTTTCTGCACATTACAGCCCGGCATTCATAATAGCCGCGGGTTCCCTTTGTTCGCTCCACGAAAGCACACACGTGGCCGGTGCCATTTTTCTGGACTGCACGTGGTGCCGTCCCCCTTTGTCTTTGTTCTTGTGTTTAAAACCCTCACCTTTCCATCCTGCACAGATTCTCAGATTTTGCATTGGTTTTTCCCTGCATGTTATATATATTGTTCTAGTTTTAATAAAGTTTGTTTCAGTTTTCCAAACGTTCAGAGGTCTCACAAATCTTTTATTTTTCCTTTCCGTATCTCTGCTTTTGAACCCTTTTCTCTCCCGGAGGAGAGGGGTTCGGGGATAGGGAAGGACTCGTCCCCGTGCATCGGCTTGCCTCAGCCGACCGGCGACAATATGCTAGACCTAAATTAAAATGAAATTAAAGTAAGTGTTATAATTTTATATCTTTTTGCAAAAAAGCCCATACTAAACCAAGTGTCCATGTTTTGCAGAATTGTATTTTAACTGATGTTTGCAACTCCAGACCTGTTCTTCCAAACACTGACCTAGTGAAGTAATTATGAATTACCATCTATTGAAATAATAGAAGTAAGAAGGTAGGTAGCTATTCCTTCCTGTCATATCAGATGTTTTAAGTATGCCTCTGCAATTTTAAAATGGTACTTTTTAAGTATGCCCCTGCACATTTAGAATGGTACTTAGAAGCAGGAGAAAGTAATTGAAATATCTGGAATATACTAATTGTCTATTTTAACAATATCCCTTACTCCATTTCCTGCAGGCTGTAAAAAGTTTTTATGAGAAAAATGTTAAGCTTGACAGTCATTTAGTTTTACTAAAGATTCTAAAAGTCATTATTTCTGAATAAAGAGAGAAAAATAAGATGAGTGGAAGATCTTAGAGGGTTGAGTTTTGTTTCTGTATTGTGTTTCCATGGCAAGGTTTTGGTAGTGGGGGAGTCGGCAGGGGTGGCTTCTGTGAGAAGCTTCTAGAAGCTTCCCCTATGTCCAGCAGACCAATGCCAGCCAGATAAAAGACAGACCCACTGCTGGCCAAGGCAAAGCCAATCAGTGATGGTGGTAGCACCTCTGTAATAACATATTCAAGAAGGGGAGAAAGTTACTGTGCAATAGCAATTGCAACTAGTGAGACGAGTGAGAACATGTGACAGAAACAACTCTGCAGACACTGGGGTCAGTGAAGAAGGAGCGGGAGGAGGTGCCCCACATGCCAGAGCACAGAATCTTCTGCAGCCTGTGGTGAAGACCACAGTGAGGCAGGCTTTCTCCCTGCAACCCATGGAGGTTAAGCGTGGAGCAGGTATCTACACGCAACCCATGGGGGATCTCACGCCAGAGCAGGTGGATACCCAGAGGAGGCTGTGACCCTGTAAGAAGACTGCACTGGATGAGGCTCCTGGCAGGACCTGTGGACCCATGGAGAGAGGAGCCCATAGTGGAGCAAGTTTGCTGGCAAGACTTGTGACCCCACAGGGAAACAGCATTGGAGCAGTCTGTTTCTGAAGGACTCCCCACTATGGAGGGGTCCCATGCTAGAGCAATTCGTGAAGAACTGCAGTCCATGGGAAGGGCTTATGCTGGAGAAGTTCATGGAAGACTGTCCCCTGTGGGAAAGACCCCATGCTGGAGCAAGAGAAGAGTGTGAGGAGCCTTTCTCCTGAGAAGGAAGGAGCGGAGAAAAAAACTTGTGATGAACTGACTGCAACCACTATTACACGTCTCCCTGTGCTACTCCGGGGGAGATGGGTTAGAGAAAATTGGAGCAAAGTTAAGACTGGGAAGAAGGGAGGGGTTGGAGAGAGGTGTTCATAAAATTTCTTATTACCCTTCTCTGGTTTGATTGGTAATAAATTAAACTAATTTTGAGACTACTGAGTTTATAGCTACTCTAAATCAGTGTTTCTAGACTTTTTAAATTATCAACTCATGTTAAAATAATAAATAACTGTTCATAACTTTCTCTAACCTTTTGTGTTTGACTTCTTTAATGGTTGGTTTCTGCCTGAAGGTGAATTTAGCCATTTATGGAGAAAAGGTTACTTAGCATGGATGAACTGAGATTCCACTCAAGACATTATGAATACTAGACTTATGAGATAGTGATTTTCATGTTAATGTTATATCTGACCTACATACTTGTTTTACATAAAATTGTCAGAATGCTCCGGGTCATGAGATAGTTTTCACATACTTTCCTAAAATGTTCTGGCTCCGTGAAGCATGTGAATTCTGCAGATTCAAAGACAGACTGCAGTTGTCTTTGACACCAGAGCTAAGTTGATCAGTGAAGCTCTCAAGTGCTGTTAATAATCAAAATATATTTGTACTGAACTTTGGGCATGGGATTACATTTAGCCATTTAATTTACATTAAACACACGTTTTATTCTCTGATCATCGTCTATCTCTCAATTCTGAATTAATCATTAAATCTGAACAAATATCCAAAAAAGTTGTCTTTCACTTTCATTTAAAAAGGGGTGGGGGAGTGGAGTGGGGTGGTGGGGTGGAATGCTTTCTGTAGATCACAGTGCCCTTAACAGTGTTTTAAATATGAAGTTAGTGGATGGGGCAAAAGAACTAAATTGTTTGGAAGGCTCAGTTTCTTTGATCCAATGTAGTTTACCAGAACTGCAGTGCCCATTCTGTCTGTACATCCAAAACATCTTCTAGGAGGAAGTAGCATTAAAAGCGGGACAATGGCGACAGACTAGACGGACAGAGCAGAGTTTATGACTTAAATGGCAGAAACCCTAGACTATCATTCTTCATGGCAAGGCCACAGGCTAGCTTGAATCCCTTTCACAGGGAACCCTTACTGACGTGAACTATGAATGTCTTTAAAATGCCTTTCTACCTGAGACAGGATTTAGGCTGCTCTCTTCAACAACCACTTTCAGAGTTCGCTTGAGTAAGGGTAGCAGTGCTGTCAGAGTGAAGATGGCAATGCTGGACTTTTCCTTGTGAAGGTTGACAATGAGGTAAAAAAAGTAGTTGTAGTAAAAAAAAAAAAAGAAACAAACCCATGAAATTGTAGATAAGATCAGAGAAATGGGTGCAGAGCTGAAAAGGACGAGACAGTGTACAGTATTTTGGATAGATTTACTTGTGAAAGCTGAATAAAGGTGGAAAAGGTAGCAGAAAGAAAGGTTATCACATAAAATTTTAGGGTTACTAAACTTGACATAAACACTGAATAAGGAACACAACAAAGAGGGAAAGAATGTATTTCAGAGATATAATGGAAGAGGCAGTACGACAGTTACAAGCTGAAAGTCTGAATAAAAATAAGATGAATCAGCTGGACTTACTATAAACACATTGTAGGATGAGTAAGCCAAATTCATTTACAAAAACAAAAGGATATCTGAAAGGAGAAAAATAACAGGGGAACATTTTTTTAAAATGGAAATAAAAATAAGTTTGTGATAAAATCAAATGGTCGTATACTGACAAAAGTAATTTAGAATGCCAACTTGCTTTTTGCGCATTGAACTCTTAGTAGACTGAACTGTTTGCTACATTATTGTCTGATAAACCCTTTGAAGGAGCTGAAAAATTAAAGACTCAGAAAAAAATGAATATATTTGAAAATATAGCTATTGTCAAGGAGTTGCCAGTTATATGTAAAAGAGTATTTCTAATATCCTTGAGATTGCTTTCTTGTCTTACAAGTGGTCTGTCACCCTATTGATAAGATTGAGATCTGTGGTGGCACATTGCCCTTCACTAAAACATTTCCCGTTATTTTTTGGGAAACAGTTTAACAGTTCTGTGATACTGTTTAAACAGTCTTATTAAGTCAAGAAGATACTAATTCTTCTGATGTATCTTCTTTAATTACAGTGACATCTCTGCCTCCCTGATTCATACTGTCTCTGAAGAGTAGTGTACGGAACTAACGACTGCAAGCATTTCTAGAGAAGACGTTTCATGAGCGCAGCTATCTCCACAGCTTTATCTAAATAGTTCCTTCAATTACAGTCCTCACTAAGTGTAGGAAAGGGAGGTCAAGTTGCTTTATATTTGTGGTCTATACATGTTAATTGTATTCTGGTTCTCCATTTTGTAATGCTGTTCCGGTTAGTGTGTACACCATCAAAATTTAAGGCCAGACTTAATAACTTTACTTTGATTCACAATACCTTTAATTAACGACACTAATCTCCAAGAAAGAAACTATTCAACAGAGTTGGTGGTGTTATAATCTAACAGTGTCGTTTCAATCTAAAATACATGCTCACATAGAAAAGCCGAATTAAGGACGTAGCTCCCTGTGGAA
The DNA here is from genome assembly GCA_009769605.1 of Bucorvus abyssinicus. Lineage (NCBI taxonomy): Eukaryota > Metazoa > Chordata > Aves > Bucerotiformes > Bucorvidae > Bucorvus > Bucorvus abyssinicus. The sequence continues at coordinate 33,650,788 of CM020026.1, forward strand.
ATATGTAGTTCACTCAGTGATCTCACTTAAGCAAGAGTTTCTCATGACTAATTAGCATCACATCATGAAACATGTGTGCAAGCACTTTATTTTAAGTTTTGCAGTAAGTCTTCCTTCTCAGATTCTAGGGAACAAAATTCTCTACATCTGCATGTATTTTTCTTGAGAAAATAAAGAGTAACTACTGTGATGGAGAAGATCAGTTGTTCCATTTAAATTAATATAATAATATCTAACCCTGATGTTATGTTTTAATTTTTAGGATGATCCATATGCATAAGAGGGTTTATATATTCAAACTGATGTCAAGGGGAGTTAAATATTTACCAAAAATTATGCAACCATGATGGGTCTGTTTTGAGACCATGGTAACAGGAATGGAGATTCCCTAAGAACAGAATGTTGTAGTATCTGTTGTGCCAAGCTATTGTTCAAAACTTGTTTGAATAGGAACTGTAGCCAGACATGAAGTTAACCAAAATCTTGGTGATAGCTGATAGGATGAAGATACAACCTCTAGTTACCCTAGCTAATTGTAATACTAAAACCCACACCTTTAGGAGGAAGTTTTATATGGAAATATGAGACCACCTTAGTATAATGAGTTAGATGGGAGTCAGGACATGCACAAACGAAATTTTGGTGTGTAAGCACAGGTAACCAATCATTTACTTTTGAGTGCCTTCTTTTTTAATATTTTATATAAATTCAATGTTTCTTAAAAGGTGCATTGGCTGCGTTAGATGCCTGGCACCCAATTCTGCAAAATTGAAATAAAGACAAATATCTTGACTCAGGGTGTTGATTGGCAGCTCCCACACCAGACGAAGAAAGCTTATGAGGGACAGCAAGACTATTAAGCTTTCAAACTTCTCAAATATCTGGTCCATAAATTACAGACAATACAGCATCAGAGAAAGAGAAAAAAAGCAGCAAGTCTTCGGAAGAAAGCCTTTAAATTTTAAAATATACTCCTAAAACAAATATATTTTATCATCACAAAAATATTTTATCCCAAGTTCATTTCATGCACTAAATTATCAATTCTGTCAGCAGAAGAAAATGCAGATGAAAACATGGACAAAAATAGAATAAAGGACTCTGGAGGCCACGAACAAGAACTGTGAAGTATGTTTAAAATAAATATATAGTACTTTAAGTATTATAAGATGACTAGTGTTGGTATTCTGAGGTTTATTTTTGTCTATGATTGTGCTGCATTTTAAGATTATACTATAGCATGCTCTCTTTCACGGGCACCCCCTTGCCGTGGGGAAAGAGCTTGCATGCCCTTGCGAAGTTGAGAGCTATGCTGGTGGTGGCATATGCCTCCGGTAGGGTCTCCCAAGCCTGACAGGTCTCAACTGAAGGGTCAGACAAAGTGTGTCCACGGGCAGGATGGGCTCACTAGCCTTCAGGCAACCATCCTAGGAGAAGGACAACTCTAACTCCAAACCCGGGCAGATGGAGCTCGATTAGCCCTGTAAGGCCATCCATCTAAGAGAAGGATACTCTAACCAAACCTACGACCTGATGACTTCGCTGTCACCGTCCAAGCTCGCTAGGCCCTGGCAGATGAACCTCAGGTGTAAAGGGTGGGGCCAGTCTCGCGCACGCTGCGCCTCACCTAAAAAATCTACCGCGCAGGCGTGAAGGGTGTACTCACATTCGCAAAGCCCTGTAGCGACAGGCAAGGGACGAAACGGCAGGTGGAAAGATGTCACTGGAAGCCACAGACCCAACCCTGCATGCAGGCAGTTCAGGACATTGGTTGCTTGAGACTGACCCGGGAGATGACAGTCTCGTTCGGCAGCATCCTGAATGACCAAGCAGCCTTTTTCAAGGAGAGCACTGCTTGCTCCGCATGGAGAGGGGCCTAGAAAAGGTGGCCTAACCAAAGCTCATCTCCCCTTCCAATCCGGTTGGCTAGCCACGGCCAACAGGCATCTTCTGTTGCCGTCAACCAAAGAGACAAAGGCATACACCTGCCTCCAGAGGTGTGTCCAGATTGACACTCGCATGTTGGAACATCAGAACCATGCTCAATACAGCAGACAGTGGGCGTCCTGAACGCCGTTCTGCTATAATTGCTCACGAACTGTCACGACTCAACATCGACATTGCTGCTCTCAGTGAAGTTCGCCTTCATGAGGAAGGCAGCCTTAAAGAACATGGTGCCGGCTACACACTGTATTGGTCAGGCAAACCCAAAACCGAAAGTCATCATTCCGGAGTTGGCTTCATGATTAAAAACTCCATCGCCTCTAAACTTGAAAATTTGCCAACAGGTCATTCCGATCGCATTATCTCCTTACGCCTCCCGCTGCACAACAAGCAACATGTTGTTCTCTTCAGCATATATGCCCCAACTCTCCAAGCTGACCCTACAGAAAAAGACAAATTCTACACTGATCTGCGCCGCCTTACTCAAAAGGTTCCTGCAGATGATAAGATCATAATCCTTGGTGACTTCAACGCCCGAGTAGGTAAGAACTCTGAAGCCTGGAAAGGAGTACTAGGCAAGCATGGAGTTGGAAACTGCAATGACAACGGTCGCCTCTTGCTAGAGTTTTGTGCTGAGCAGCAGCTTACCATCACCAACACTATCTTCCAGCAGAAAGACAGCCTGAAGACAACCTGGATGCATCCTCGATCTAAACACTAGCACCTCATTGACTATATCTTAGTGCGCCAGAGAAATGTTCGCGATGTCTATCACACCCGAGTGATGCCTAGTGCAGAATGTCAAACAGACCACCGCCTTGTGCGCTGCAAACTTAACCTCCATTTTAAGCCCAAACCTAAGAGGGGCGGCATTCTGAGGAGGAGGCTCCAAGTTAACAATCTTCAAACAGCTGCAGTGAGAGACAGCTTCCAGGCAAAACCTTCAAACTAGGCTTGAAGACCATCCCATAGACTCTTCTCCTGAAGCGCTTTGGCAACATATTAAAAATAGCATCCTGCAGTCCTCCAAAGAATCCTTAGGGTTCTCCTCAATGAAAAACAAAGACTGGTTTGATGAAAACAATCCAGAGATCCAGGAATTGCTGGCAAAGAAGAGATCTGCTCACCAAGCACACCTCGCTCAACCATCTTACCCTGTAAGAAAAACAGCCTTTCGTCTTGCATGCAGTAAACTCCAACAGAAACTTCGAGACATCCAGAACAAGTGGTGGCTCAACCTAGCAGAAAAGACTCAACTATGCGCAGATTTGGGTGACCACAGAGGATTCTATGAGGCTCTGAAAGCAGTGTACGGACCCACACACCAAGTTCAAAGCCCCCTACTCAGCGCAGATGGCCAAACGCTTCTCACAGATAAAACCTCCATCCTGAATCGATGGTCTGAACGCTTTCAAACTCTCTTCAGTGCCAACCGTGTAGTCCAAGACTCAGGAATGCAGCTCATCCCAAAACAAACGGTGAAAAATGAATTGGATATAGCCCCTACTATGGGAGAGACCCTTAAGGCCATACAGCAGATGAAAACCGGCAAGGCAGCTGGGGTCGACGGAATCCCACCTGAAATCTGGAAACATGGAGGCCAAACGCTCCATGCTAAATTTCACGAGCTAGTTGTGCGCTGTTGGGAACAAGGCGAACTACCACTAGATCTCCGTGATGCAATCATCATCACCCTGTACAAGAAAAAAGGAGTAAAGTCAGACTGCTCAAACTACCGAGGCATAACTCTGCTCTCCATTGCTGGAAAAATCCTCGCAAGAATACTATTGAACAGATTGGTACCCGCTATCGCAGAAAAACTTCTACCTGAAAGTCAGTGTGGTTTCAGAGCCAACAGAAGTACCACAGACATGGTATTTGTTCTCAGACAACTGCAAGAGAAGTGTAGGGAACAGAACAAGGGTCTCTATGTAACTTCCGTTGATCTCACCAAAGCCTTTGACACTGTGAGCAGAAAAGGTCTGTGGCAGATCTTGGAACGATTAGGATGTCCCCCCAAGTTCCTCAAAATGATTATCCTGTTACATGAGGGGCAGTGCGGCCAAGTCAGATATGGCGATGCACTCTCTGAGCCCTTCCCAATAGCCAATGGTGTGAAACAAGGTTGCGTTCTCGCACCAACTTTATTCACAGTTTTCTTCAGCATGATGCTCCAAAGGGCCACGGCAGAGCTCGACGAACAAGACGGCATTTATATCCGATATCGTACCGATGGGAGCCTTTTCAACCTAAGGCGACTGAAGGCCCACACCAAGACCCTGAATCACCTTGTCCACGAGCTGCTTTTTGCTGACGATGCCGCCCTTGTTGCCCACACAGAAGCAGCTCTGCAGCGCTTAACATCCTGCTTTGCAGAGGCGGCTGAGCTTTTTGGGCTGGAAGTCAGCTTGAAGAAGACAGTAGTTCTCTACCAACCAGCACCACAAGATGATTACCATCATCCCCACATCACCATTGGCGAGTCAGAGCTTCAGTCAGTCCAGCAGTTCAGCTATCTGGGTAGCATCATCTCCTCAGATGCCACGATCGACAAAGAGATAGACAACAGAATAGCAAAGGCAAACAGAGCTTTCGGAAAACTCCATAAAAGAGTCTGGTGCAATAAACACCTGAAGAAAAGTACAAAGATCAGTGTCTACAGAGCCATGGTACTGCCTACTCTTCTGTACGGGTCTGAATCATGGGTCATCTACCGCCACCATCTGCGACTCCTTGAACGCTTCCATCAGCGCTGCCTCCGCGCAATCCTAAACATCCACTGGACTGACTACGTGACTAATGTTGCTGTCCTTGAACAGGCAGACGTCACCAGTATTGAGGCCATGTTGCTGAAAACGCAGCTGCGTTGGGCAGGGCACGTCTCCAGGATGGCGGATCACCGCCTCCCTAAGATCGTGTTCTATGGTGAACTTGCCACCGGCTGCCGCAAGAGAAGAGCTCCAAAGAGGAGATATAAGGACTCCCTGAAACAACACCTCAGCCTAGGCCATATTGACCACCATCAGTGGTCCACCCTGGCCTCCAATCGGGAGATTTGGAGACACACCATACATAACGCTGCTGTCTCCTTTGAGAGCACGCGTAGAATCAGTCTCGAGGAGAAAAGACAGCGCAGAAAGAACCGTGCCTCGACTATACCACCCAAGGAGACCCTCCGGTGTGCTCTTTGCAACCGGTCTTGCCTATCCCGCATTGGCCTTTTCAGCCATCAACGCGCTTGCAATAAGCGTGGGCAAAGCCCTTCCCAAATCTTCGTCCGCGAAGCCAAGCCATGATAATGATGATGATAGCATGCTTCAGTATACGTCAGAATATTTTAGTGGTGTACATCAGTATCAAAGATTAGACGTGCTTTTGTCAAGTTGATAGGCTTAAGAGTGATTTGATGCAGGGCTTTTACATGTCTGGAAGGTAAGTATCAGATGATCATTTAGATACACAGTGATGCTGCAATGCAAATATTTAAATAGTCTGATAGAAGAGTGTAAAATAGCAAGTTGAAGTTTTTTTTTTTCCCCTCAGGTCAACTAGAAGTCTGTTAAAAATGAATCTATTAATATAAAATCAGCAAATATTGATGGCAGTACAAAATAGACTGGTAGCTGCTGTACTAATATATTAGTACTGAGCAATTAACATGAGTATGTTTTACTGTAAATACCTCTGTCCCACACCAGCTCTGTTCGGCCATCATGCAACTGAGTATAGAATCTAAATTTGATTAATCCAACAAAAGTCAGGGATGTCCAGAATGTATGGAGGTGACAACCAACAGTATTATGGAATGAGACAGAAATATAAAAGTAAGTTTAAAAACTTTCACGCAGAAAGATCTATTAAAATGTTAAAATGCCATTTGACCTGCATGGTAGATCACGTTGTTGCCTCTTAGCATACAACTATCCAAAATGAATTACTTTGAAGTAGAAATAGAATATTAAGTATCTTGTTAAAAGTAGCTAAGATATCAGATGAAAGTTAAAGGCAATAGTGGTAATGTTTGGAGAGACCTGGCATAAGGCAATAAATCTGTAATGTCTGGAAAGGAAGAAAGAAAACGTGAAAGCAACCTGAATTGAGTAATGAAGAATTAAAGAATGAATCTGATGTTTCACCTGCACAGTATAAGACAGTTCCTCCAAAAAAATATATGTAAGTAGAAACTGGAATACATAAAGTGGTGGCTGGGAAATGACAAATTACAGTAGTCTATATTATACTTTCTTCGATGTGCTTTGTTCCTTCCAGTTCATCTCCCCTGAAGCCTTAGGGGATGCAGCAGGTCAGGAGCGCTGGGAGGTGAACCTGGCTTGCAGCACCAGTGTCAGTCCCTGCTATATGAGTGTTCCAAGTCGATTTCTTTGGAGATGATCTAGGAAATGCACTTTCCCTTCCTCTCCTCCCCAAAACCAAAAGCAAACCAACCTGTGTGTTCCACGGAAGAATGCTCATATAGCATCTCACATTGACTCAGTGTGTGAGGAAAACCAGTTATCTTCTCTTTTTTTTTCTTTGTTTTATCATATAGACCTTGACATCAGGAATATGCATGCTCATTGCCAGAGAAATCTCCTGCATCCATGGCCTCTGATGAAGAAAGGTTGAACCTTCATCATGTTCTTTCAACTTTTTTTTGTCCCATCGTTCATTCTCTCCTTCCTTGAACTGGCTGTGGCGGTACAGTACAGGCTATTTCTATTTCAAGTCCAGAAATACTGAGAGAAACCTATCATAGCTGCTCAATTTTGTCAAGAAAACTCCTCAGTCCTAAACTTCCTGTTGATGCAGAAGCAAGATTTGGTCAGCAGTGTTAATTTGTCATCACTGAAAAGTTTTGTCTTAGGTGTGTAAGGTGTTCAGCAAAACCAACAAACCATGATCAGATTTTTTCTTTTTTTTCTTTTTTTTTCCTGGAAAACCAGTTGATTTCCCAAAGCGAAGGCTGATGCTCCAACTTTCAGGGGAACAGGTTCAGGGCAGCCCTGTTGCCTCTAACACATCGTAACAGGGTTGCAGAGAGCAATACGGTTTGCGAGTGTGAGAAGATACTGTGAAGTGCATTGCCACATAGCCCATGGCGTTGGTACCCTGGGATGTTTGCCTGCATGGTGTGAGCCCCACCATGGCTGTCTGCCCCCAGGCAGGGCACCCAGGATCTCCAGGCACACTGCAAACTTGTTAGGGCTTCACTGTGGATGGCATTTTGCTGTTCTGCTTGGCTTTAGGGAATAGAATGGGTTAAAAAAGCCAGTTCAATAAATTTCTTAAAGTCATGTATAGCGTCAGTCATAACACATTCTGAGTGCTTTTAAGATTATTTATAACAAGAGCTGGGTATGAGTTTTCCATGGGAATTTCCCAACAGAAAATATATCTGCTGGAAAACCGATTTCTGTGAGAAGTTTTTATAATGCCAACAAATATATTATCCTTTCAAAAATTAGCATATGCTTCATTTTAATTTTTATTTGAGCCAAAGCAGAGAGTTTTAATTTAGTACAACAAGCTGCATTTTCTTATGGTACATGGATTTCCTTTTGAGGCAAGTAACACCTCTAGTCCCATCCCTGCAGTGCTTCATCTTCTGTAATGTCACTTATAGTGCAAAGTTTGATGTGCATATTGTCTCTCAGGGTAAGGAGGGGTGCAGGCGGTCTAGCTTTACAGAACCTATTCCACATTAGGTGCACCACAGGAAAAATTTCATTTCTTAAGTGATTCACATCACAGTGCTTCAGGCCATTCCAACAAATCAGAATGAAACATTGCCGTTTTAGGAATGCCAAAGTACTAATTTTTAAAACTGCAGTGAACACTCTGGGACACTGTAATATGAAACAGCATTTATTCTTTTTTTCTCTGTTGAACAGTTCAAAATAAACTTCCACTAATTCAGGATGTAAATGAAATTATTATCATTGGAACTTGCTTTAGGCTTAAAATACACTTTTGCTTTTTAAAATTCACTTTTGCTTATGGTTATTTATTATTATTCACTTACAAAATATTTAATTTCAAGTATGGTTCATACTGTTAAACTCTCATGTGAATGAACTTCTGTGTGATGGAAATTAAAACAACCTTTATAATATGTTTGAAATTATCTGGTTATGAGACAAGCTTTTCCAACATCTCCTTCTGGGCTAGTTTTAGTCCCATGCTCCCAAAACAAGAAACTAAAGAAAAGCAGATCACATATTAGTTAACGGATTACAAAGCAGAAAGATTGTAAACACACATTCTGATTCCTCATCATTATAATGCTCGTAAAAATACAGGTCATACACAAATACAGAATTTCTGTGAAATGCCTGGTTTATTTGAGGAGTTCTGGATATTTTATTTATTTACTTTTCCTTAAAAGGTAGGGACATTTAGAGAAAATAGAAAGGATTAGATTCAGTGAAGAAATGAAAGGAAATTAAATTTTAAAAAAAGAGAAAGGAAATGTCATAATGAATCAAAATTAATAGTGCAGCAATTCATTTCGGGCATATGGCAAAAACTATGTATTTCTGGTTTCAAGTTTGTTTCTTTTGTGATGCTATTGCAATGCCTATTTCTTTTTCCATTTACTTTGTGTAATAGATTCACTTTTAAACTTACTTTAAGTCCTAGCTTATCTTTTAAAACATAGCTTCCAGGTTTACATTAAATTAATGCATTTAATGTGCTGTGAAGTTCATTGTCTTATAAGTTTCAGCATAATAGGGATTATTCTATTTTCTATTTTCTATTGCAACCAGAAAAGCAAAGTATATGTAAGGTTACTTTTTGATGAGTTTGCAAACACCAGAAGACATTAATGAATAAATCAGCTAGTAAAAGATATATTGTAATACATATATATAAACACTTATAAGTTTAAATTATCTGTGAAAAAAGATAAACAATATGTTAAAATTATTTCAAAGACTAGTTCTAAGATTTTTCCTTTTCATATTTAGATTTCAGAAAGTGCTGCCAAATGAAATCTATATATCAGGACCAAAAGTAATTTTCTTTCTACTTCATGAATTAACTGTTTGAATGCAACATTTTTGTTCATAAAAAGGTATATTTTCCATGGCTTACTTTTATTTAAAGATCTTCCAATAAAGTATAATCCCTACTTATAGGTATTGTCTAACCTTTTCCCAGAGAGCTCAGCTACTTAGAGAGATTAGGGGGAGGGGGGGCAGGGTGAAGAGGCACTCAGACTGCATAATGTTCTTGAAGAGGAGAAAATTAATTAAAATACACTTGCTGTATGTAGTCTGTCAGAATTTAATTATGTGAAGCGGCAGATTCTTATGGATGAGAACAGCTATTCTCCTTATTTTTAACTGAGTAAAGCATAATAATTCAAACCTGTCCATTGTCCTTTAAAGTTCAGAGCCTCACCATTTTTCACAGACAGGTTTAGTAAGGGTGCTATGTCACAGGACACAGCATTTAGGGAGCTTCATTTAGACTCTCTTTTTTAACGTGCTTCTCAGTTCTTAAAGCACAGACAGGCTGAACTACTGTCCGTGTCTTGAAATAGGATGAATAAAAAGGCTCTTTGACTATTCTTAACATGTCATCAGTAACTTCCAGAAAAGAAATCCAAGGTTTAATTCATTATTTGAGTGTTCCCTTCATACTACCAGACACTTTTTTCACTGGTCTATTCTATTCCCTGGAGGTCTGATGTCTCTGCTTTTTAGGTCAGGCAACACAAGACTAATGCCACTTTGAATCCTTTTGGTGTTAAAGGCTACCCTTGGCTAAGTTTGGTGGAGCAATGGTTATCGACACATGTGATAAACTCCAATTTGGCAGATGTGACAGATGCTGAGTTAAAAACTTCTACAGCACAAAGGATAAGGAAAGGACAAGGACTGGATAGGACTTTCAAGCATTGCTCACAAACTTTATCTCAGTGATTTTCCTACCCAAATACAGGCTACTTTGTACAGTGATGTAAGGAGGTGGGGCTTGTTTTCTTTCATAGAATACAGCTATAGTATTTTCCATCCCACACATAACTGAAGTCTCCTATAGGTGTCAGTTTATCCATTGCAGGAATTTAAACCCCACTGGCACGTGCTAAATTTTTTTATTAATCAGCTCTCCTTTGCTTGGCGGTCCATGACTACTCATCACAACATTGGGCTTACTGGACTCACCAGCCAGTGTGACACAAGGGCTAGACCTTGTCATTAAAATCAACTAATATTTGCTTCTACAATTCTATCCGGTTCCACTCACCAACTAATATGTTTAGATTTAAAATTACTTCTTGATTTAAAATATTCTGATACTGTGAAAATCTCTGTCTAATCTGGTCTCTAAAGATCCTTCAATGTGATGAACAGATAATAACGTAATTAAGTGGAAATGGAATAGTACACTTTTAATTAAATCTTGATACAAGCTCTGTTTTCTGGAAAAAAATCCTTTCTAAAGCATATTATTTAGTGACTCATGCTTTTTCTGTATGGTGGCATTATCCTGACACAGTATTCCTTATTACTTTGGTTCAATTATTTTCCTTCAGGCAAAAATCCGACAGCTTCAGGAAAGGCACCCAATGAAATCTCATAGTAATCCTCATATGATGTAAAGAACAATGCCCTCATCACTATTAGAGACAAGGTAAATCACAAACGTGGAAAATAAATGTTAATCCACGCCCAAAGCTCAGCTAGGGTCCTCAATTCTTAGATAAGTCCCAGAAAGACCAATTGGAAACATGAGACTTTGTCGAGGTGTTAAACCAATTTATTGGCTGTGGAAGGGTCTAGCAGACAAGGATTGCTAGGAATTTAAGAAAACCCAGCCTTTTCTATTGTTTTCCTGTTTCAATACAAAATTTCTCCTTCTCTCCAGAAAACAAACTAACAAAACAGGCTAACTACTTTGCCGGTGGTGTTCTGCACAGCAGAGTTTCTCCAAAGGCAATACAGAGTCGTGGATTTGTTGGGAAGGACGTGCTCAGGGGCTACAGCATCTCTCTAGTCATAAGTGTCGTAGTACATGTGTTCTGAGCATGCAGGTGGGGCACTGAAGCTTCATGTAAGATTACAGTAATCTCTAGCCAGACCTAACAACTTTATATCAAGGTAACATTGTTACAAAGCTCCAGAAAATTGAAAAATCAGGCATTCATACTGTTAAAAACATTTGTGTTTTTTAGAACCAGTAGGTTAGTCTTGGCTAGGCTTCGTAGATTACTAATCTCAGTGATGATAAACCTGATTATGCTAGTTTAGGATCTGACTCAGCAGAATAAGTTTATAGATTTCTTAGCCTCATTTAGACTTCCAGATGATAACAGGTAGGCTAGCAACTTTTTTTGCAGAGAATGTTTTCTGTATATGTATTATATAGCACGGGTAATTAGTAAAAGGCTTCAGAAAGGACAAGTACCGGATACAGAAAGCATGGATATTTCCTCATTCTATAACTACCTGTCTTAAAGTTAATCTGCACTGGTAAAAATGGGCACAGTAAAACTTCTTCCAATATGAACTGGTTGTAGATACTTGCTTCCTTTTTACAGCTGCAAGAAGAAAAGACCTCTAACAAAATGTATTAATACAAATCAGAATTGCTAGATTCCTTGTCTTTCCTTGATCACCCATAAATGTTTTTCTCAATCAGCTCCAAAGAACTGTGTACAAAATCAAAGCAGCAACTAATCCTCAAGATCTTGAAAAGCTCTGGCTAGACATTTAATATTGCATCTCCATATGATGCTGAAATTTCATTCAGAGAGGGAGGACTATATGGAGTTTAACGTGAAAAACCTAACTATGCACTTTAGTATTATGACAGAAAGATATTGCTCCAGTTGCTGAACGTGTAAGGAACACATATGCTGACTATTACCCCTCCTTCCCCAGTGGAGCGGGGATTAGGGCCAGTCCTGCAACCCCTTGTGTGACAAAGACACCTATATATGAGACTATGGGCAGCTCTAAATGTTTGTAATTTTTGTTCTCCCATATTCACTGCAATTTGAAAATGCCATTGGAAGTCTTCTGATCAAGGACCCATTGCTGGGAAAGCAGCTAAGTTTCAGGACAAAACCCCGAATGTTTGTTACAGGATGAATTTTCTGCAAGGTTTTGAACATCTCTTGATTGCCTTAACATAAATCAGACCTTTGAATAATGCTAAAGGAATATTTTCCACATCTAATAGTTATGCAAGGCTGACAGGTGCTTGCAAAGGATCTCTCCTAGCCCATGTTAGAAGAGATGTGAGCTGAACCATTTGACCCTGAGTTGATCCTTAGGCATTCCCTTCTTCTGCACCCTTTACAGAAACATTCCTGTCAGATTTGCACATATATGTATGGTACATTCAGATATGACTTCAGTCTGGCACGTGATTGTGTTGAACATATAAAACTATTCCGATACATACAGAAAGGCATACAGAATGCTCACTGTCCTGAGGGCCAGGATTAAGAAGAACACCCTGAAGGACATCAGCGTTCCTTTTTCATTGCAGGTCCTGAATTGAGAGGCAAATATGGGGCTTTGTGGATCAGATATACAATCTGCATTTGGAATGTGGCTGCTGGTATCAGTCATTCTGTGCAAGCAGCACAGTTAGCAGTTTTTTAATAGAGGATGGAGAGCTGAATGCTGTACACGAAAGTCAATCACTTATGCCAATACAGATGAGCAAAACTCATAATGATGGAGAGGACAGCTTGAATAAAGATTAAGTAGAATTTGACCCACAGCAATAAATGATGGACAAAAGTGTACAAATTTTAATAGATGATGCTGTTTGAAAGTGTTTATTTAATTCATTACAATACTTATTATTCATGCTTTCTAATAGTCAAAATAGTATCTTAATTTATAGCTTAGTCTTTGTTAATAAAAACAGAATCCTTAAATAGTTCTTTTCTCAGAAGAAAACCTTCATAAGGCTTTATTATCAGTGATAGTAAATTTCATTTCCTGAGCTGGCCAGAAATCTCTGTTGAATTTTCTGCAGTTGATAACTCGAAACCGTTCTTTTCATTGCACGAAGCTGCTTCTTCATGTCTGAGATTCTTTTTGCCTGTTTTCCCTTGTCTCTTGTAATTATGGTGATTTTTCTGATAGAAGATCCTCTGTTTCCTGGACGTATTTGGTACAATGCTCTCGTAGATCAGCTTTTGTAGAAGTGTATTTAAACTTTCTGTTTTCACAGAAAATCCAGAGCTCCCATATATGCAGTTTATTAACATATTCTCCCTTCTCCCCTTCATCCAGAAAAAGAGATTTTGACTGAGTTTTTCAGATTTTTGTCTTTATATTCCAGGGCCTGTGTTTGCAAAATACAAGAAGTTATTCCTGTATATTAAAAAAATCTAATAATACTGCCTCCCATTTGTCAATATATTGATACTTCTTACCATGCTCTGTATATTTTTAATGCCTTGCAGAATGTGATGAGAGAGCAATCTCCTGAAATATATTATTTTTCCTGCTATATAGGAGAGCATTCAAACATAAGAATGATGCAAGCAAGAAGTGAGTTTCGGAAAAATAGTAATAAACTACCAGTTGGACTAATGGAAATTATTTTTTCCTGTCATAAGAACAGATGAATGAATGCTGTCAAAAACAGAGAAAAGGATTATCACCAGCAAAAGATTTGGATACATACAAATAGGTAATAGATTACCTATTCTGTAGTCCATCTCTGCTGACATAAAACTTCCTCTGACAAAATTCAGGCACAAGCATTGTTTGTTAGATAGATGTAATACCTCATAGGGAAAATCATGTTTTGACCATAATTATACAAGTGTCTATGATGTATCTGATAAGTTTAACTGGGGTCCCTCTATCTCACATTAAAAAGATGGGATTTCTATTATTGATAACAAAATAAAAAAACAATGTTGAGAAATGGTGTGGAGAATCCTGCTTGACAATTAAATTACAATAACATTATTATAATTTGTAAAATAATAAATAATAATAAAATATATTTCTGGACACTGAAAGAAGGTACATGATGCAGTAATTAGGTCACCGCGTTGAAAGAGTATAAACATTGATGCTCGTGCCTGCCTTCTGGATAATGTTTTGGGTTTGGTTTTTTTTTAGTTTTATAGCTTTAATTTACAATACATGGCTAATATGAGAAACAAACGTTAACATTTTTATGAGTCTAGGATCTGTCTCCTGGATGTGTCCTAAACTGTACACTTTTGTTGCTTCTTTATAGACCTCAGAATCTTCTATCACAAAATCAGTAGACCTCTCCTGATTGTCCTGGAGCTTTACAATGTTCTTCTGGAAAAGGAAGATGGATGGACTTGAATTGCTTTAAGAAAGGAATAAGCCTAAACCATCTCTCCTGTTCCTTTAGAGAGTGATCTGGTTTTCAGACAGTTATGGAACATTGAGTACTACTTTCCAAGTCCTCCTCTAGTTACTTCTCAGAAAAGTATGAGTGACCCAATCTTCTGTAGGTGACACACATTTTGTAACACATTGTAAGTTAGGGATAGAGAATTTCAGAAAGATCCTTTACTCTAACATTGCCTACCGATTGGCTGTCACCCATGTCAATCTCATTTTCACCACTACTACTATTACTACTCATTTATCTTAGAAGCAATAATTTCACTAAATGCTGTTGACTGCCTCATCCGTCATAGGTGATGTAACACCAGTGCTGCAGTTATTACTAAACTGTGAATATGGACTTTATGATCTGCATTACGGAGCAGAAAAATTCAGAATTTGATCCTTCTTTTTAACGTGTTCCACAGAGAATAACTTATACAGGTCAGTTAGAGATGATAAATTTTTCAATGCAATGCAGAAGTTTCTTTTCATTACACAGTTTATATGATTTTAAGAGTCTTTTTTTCTTCTCTTGATAAAAAAATGGAAAAAGTTCTATTTCAGTCTTTCCAGTATAAATTCTGATTTATATTCTGAAATATAAATAAATAATTTTCTTTCAACTTCTAAGATAAGGTAGATCAGATATTCCAAACATGTCAATTAGAGAAAAAATATTTTACATTCTCACAGTTGTTTGTTACAGTTTATTTACTTGCCTTATTCTGAGCTAGTCATATGATATTCCTAATCAACATGTACTTCAATTTCCACTTGAACTTTAATTGTTTACAGCTATGTTTGTTAATAAAATTTAGTTCCATAAGTAAGTAATCATATTTGAATAAATCTTTGGTATCAAAGTACTGGAGGTAGTAGCTATCTCTTAGTTGTCATGTATCTTACATTGAAAGAATGGCTATTGGCCTCTATACCAGTCAACTGGAGGCTCTAAATGTGACATCCGTCTACAAAAAGGGCTGGAAGGAGGATCCAGTATACTACAGGCTTCTCAATCTGACCTTAGTGATGGGGAACGTTATGGAGCAGATCATCCTGAGCACCATCATGCGGCACGTACAGGACAATAGATGGTCAGGCCCAGTTACCATGGGTTTATGAGAGGAAGGTCCTGCTTGACTAACCTGATCAAATCCTATGACAAAGTGGCCTGCTTAGTGGATGAGGGAAGGACTGTGGATGTTGTCTACCCAGACATTAGTAAAGCCTTTGACACTGTTTCCCACAGCATTCTCCTGGAGAAACCGGCTGCTCATGGCTTGGACAGGTGTAGTCTTTGCTGTCTGGATGGCCAGACCTGAAGAGTAGTGGTGAATGGAGTTAAATGCAGTTGGCGGCCAGTCACAATCGATGTTCCCCAGGGTTCAATATTGGGGCCTGTTCTCTTTAACATCTTTATCAATGATCTGGATGAGAGGATCAAGTGCATCCTCAGGAAGTTTGCAGATGACAGCAAGCTGGGTGGGAGTGTTGATATGCTCAAGGGTGGGGAGGTTTTACAGAGGAATTTGAACAGGCTGCATCAATGGGCTGAGGACAATGCTATGAGGTTCAACAAGACCAAGTGCTGGGTCCTGCACTCGGGTCACCACAACCCGCTGCAACACAATAGGCTTGGGGAAGTATGGCTGGAAAACTGCCTGGTGGAAAACAACCTGGAGGTGTTGGTCAACAGCCAGGTGAATATGAGCCAGAAGTGTGTCCACATCATCCTGGCTTGTATCAGAATGCCCAGAGAAGCGATGGAGTACCCATTCGTGCAGATATTTAAAAGATGTGTAGATGTGGTCCTTAGGGACATGCTTTAGTGATGACTTGGCAGTGCTGGGTTAATGATTGAACTTGATCATCTTAAAGGTCTCTTCCTACCAAAATGACTCTTTGATTCTGTGATTCTTACAGTGCAACAATTTTTTTTATATAGTTTGAAATAGATGGTGTCAGATTTTCATTAACTTTCATATTTTTTGTATTGAAAGCCAAAAATAGTTCAAGCCATATGTTTTCCAGCACTGAAGAAAAAAACAGGAAGGAAACCAGAAAGGACTCTATTGTATAATAGAGTAAGCAACTCTTCTAAAGATGTCCTCCCACACTGGAGGAAAGTGCAAAGGAGGGTGATTTATGCCAACTTTAGTTAAAAAAAAAAATTAAAAAATGACCATTATAGAAGGACCTTGCCTCTCACATTCATTGAAGAGAGAGAGTGAAATAATCACTGCTTGGCAATGCACAGCTGTGGCATTGAGCCCATATGTATAAAGATGAGGCAGAGTTTGGTTCTAAATGAGATATTTGGATTTCATTGCACATGACAAATACTGCATATGGAGCTTTCAATTAATTTTCTTCTTTAAAGATCAGTTTTGCTTTAAAGCTTTGGACAGAAATTTTCCTTGTCTCTTTACATATAGTTCTACTGAACTGGAAATGAAAAATTCAATATTTAACCCTATAGCCACTGCTTTCTTACAAACTGTATTTTTCAACTACCATGAAGCTGCAGCTTTCTTGTAGCTTATCACACTGAAAAAACCAACAAATTTTATATAAAGGGAAGAAAAACTCTGAAATATCTTGATGGCATCTATAAAGATCAATGTGGGCAATGGGCTAAGTGTTTGCAAGACATTTTTAATTCTTAATCATGTATAGGACACATGCTTTATTTCTGCCTTGTTTGTGGTATGACAGAGAAACCGGTCCTCTGCTAATCCAGAACTTGAAGTGAGGGTATTTTCTTAACAGCCAAAAAGCAACGCTTTCTCCTCTTGGATTTTGCAACTCAGCTCTACAGGAAATGAAGTCACATTCTCAAGTGAGCCAACTGGTAGCATAGCAACTGCCTTTTAAAAAGTATTATGTTCCCATTTATAAAACATGGCAGGATTTTCACTTTTTATCCAAACACTTTGTGGAAACATGAATATGCAAACTTTCCTCTGGGGGTAAGTGATGCTAAGTCATTCTTTTGTAATAATGGATGGCATTATATAGGATATAGGGCAGAGAACAGAAGGAGTTTTGTAATAATAAAAATAAATGAAAATGTACCTATTGTGCCATGAAACAAGGGTATTTGATGTGAGAACCAGTAAAAGTCTGAAACTATATTTGATGCAAATATTTAATTTATTGATGCTTCTGTGAAAAGCTTCCAGGAAAAACAAATACAGAGCTTAATGAATAAGAAAATGTTTTCTGAGTGTTTATGTATTAATCCATTTTTTCCATTATGTGATAACTGATGTTCGCTCTCCTTAAATAAAATCATACTAACAGTGATGAATCAAAAAAGTCAGTTTAAAAAAATCACAAGATTTTTGTGTCAAGGGTTAAGGCTGGGCTGGCCACTAGACAAATGACAGATGCTCTCTATTAACCCCTCTCCCCTCCCGAAGGGAAAAAGAGAAGAAGAATAAGGGAGAGAGACTTAGAGATTGGAAACAAAAACTAAAACTGCTTTTATGATAATAATAGTAATAAAATGAAATATATACAAATATATGCAGTGCCAATACCAAACCCAGCCCTGACAACAATCACATCACCATCACCACTGATGCTGTGTGCAGTCACAGGGAATTCCTTGACTGGACTCAGTAGCAGACAGGAACCGGATTTAGGAGTTGGATTCTGGAACTGGATTCAGGAATGCATGGATTGGAGTCAAAGGCAGAATGGATGGAGGTCTCCTCGGATGCGGGCCATTGAAGAAGAGAGATTGACCCTCATGATCCCTCAGCTTTATACTGAATATGATGTCTATGGAATGGAATACCTTGATGGTCAGTTTAGGGTCACCTGTCCCATACATTCCTCCCCTCAGGTGAGGCCTCTCACTTACTGCACGCCCAATGAAGTACACAGGATTTAGCAGTTACCTTGGTCTTCACAGTAGAAAGTACAAGCAAGAGCCTTTCTGCATCCCAATCCCTGGTAGAAACTGTAAATATCAAGCACTGCCACTTCTAGAAGCAGACAGTGTCTGCAAAAATACTCTGTTAACTTCAGACAGTGCAGTTACTTAGAAGAGACTGAGCTGACAAAGTAACATCACTGACCAGAATGAGTTCCGTCTTAACTCAAACCAGGACATTTGGTTATTTTTTTATGTTTCCACTTTTTTTTTTTTTTCCCTGAAAGAATGATCAGAATTCAGACTACCATTTATGTAGACCTGCTAGTTGATCAACTGTGTCTGAGTTTTGTTGAGTGGATTACACGTGTGTTCCAGACATCCAAGCTCAACAATGAGCTGACATTTCTTCATATCTCCTGGCAATGCAGCATTCCTGAGTTCTCTAAATCCATGAGAACTCTGAATGAATTCAGAGGCCCAGAAAGTACGCCCTCCCAAAACCTGTTACCTCTGCTGTCTTACACAAGGAAACTGTGGAACAATACCTTGTACAGCATCAAAAATTGGTGTCAACCTCCACTTGGCCTTGGTGCTGTCCTGACCTTGGTGTACCGTGTGCTGATATAGTGCCTGGGCTCCCTGCAAAAACAGGCAACTATCATTCAACAGGGAGTTTGCCCTTATTTAGTGAACATTTACCTGGCTTAATGCCCATTTTCCTTGTTTGCTTTCTTACCATTACACCTTTTTACTAAGGACTCTCCTGGGAGATGATCTTGATCTGTAGATGCCTGTAAAACAGCTCATGCTCTTTCCACAGCGACAGCATTTCTACTGATCTATCCTTTCATTAAGTATGAGGAGGATGAGGAGCAGAAAACAAAACCTCTTAAACACGGTTATTCTGCTCTGAAACATAACCACTACTGTCACCAGTTGGCTGAGGCTGGCCAATCACGGGACAAATTCTATCTCTCTAATTAGCCCTCCTCTTGTTCCAGGAGAACACCCAAAAAAGGGGTGATGCATATTGGAATTAAGCTGCACAGCTAGGATGGCACAAAGGGTGGTTATGAGCTGAAATCTGTAACTTCTGTTCCAGCTCTAGTGAGCCAGGCTGTTGGGTTATCCCTTCTGCTCATCCACGGTGACTCTTCTCACAGAAAGCAAATTCATTTCTTTCCAAATCTGAGTCCTTAGGGATAATACATGTACAAGCCAAACACTGACAATCTTGTTTAGTTTAGTTTAGTTTAGTTTTGTTTTTCACGGAATTGTAGCCAAAGGGGGGTTGTAGGAAGGATGGGGACAGGCTTTTTAGCAAGGCCTCTTCTGACAGGACAAGGGGTAATCATTTTAAACTAAAAGAGGGGAGATATAAGGTAGATATAAGGAGGAAATTTTTTACAATGAGGTTGATAAAACACTGGCACAGGTTGCCCAGAGAAGTTGTAGATGCCCTATCCATGGACACAATCAAGGTCAAGTGGGATAGGGCTCTGAGCAACCTGATCTAGTTGAAGATGTCACTGCTAACTGGAGGGGAACGTTGGACTAGACAACCTTTAAAGGTCCCTTCCAACCCAAATCATTCTATAACTCTATCATGGAAACATGGAAATATTTTGGTAGGAAGAAACCTTTAAGATGGTCAAGTCCAATCATTAACCCAGCACTGCCAAATCATCACTAAAACATGTCCCTAAGGACCACATCTATACGTCTTTTAAATACCTGCAGGTACGGGGACTCCACCACTTCCCTGGGTAGCCTGTTCCAGGGCTTCACAATGCTTTTTTGGGGAAGAAATTTTTCCTAATAGCCAACCTAAACCTCCCTTGGAACAACCTGAGGCCATTTCCTCTTGTCCTATCACTTGTTATTTGGGAGAAGAGACCGACCCCCACCTCACTACAACCTCCTTTCAGATAGTTGTAGACAGCAATAAGGTCTCCCCTCAGCCTCCTTTTCTCCAGATTAAAAAATCCCAGTTCCCTCAACCGCTCCTCATAGGACCTTACCTGTGCTCTAGACCCTTCACCAGCTTCGTTGCCCTTCTTTGGACACACTCCAGTACCTCAATGTCCTTCTTGTAATGCAGGGCCCAAAACTGGACACAGTATTTGAGGTGCGGCCTCACCAGTGCCAAGTACAGGGGGACAATCACTTCCCTCCTCCTGCTGGCCACACTATTTCTGATACAAACCAGGATGACGTTGGCCTTCTTGGCCACCTGAGCACACTACTGGATCATATTCACCTCCAGGTTGTTTTCCACCAGGCAGTTTTCCAGCCATACTTCCCCAAGCCTGTTGTGTTGCAGGGGGTTGTGGTGACCCAAGTGCAGGACCCAGCACTTGGTCTTGTTGAACCTCATAGCATTGTCCTCAGCCCATTGATGCAGCCTGTTCAAATTCCTCTGTAAAACCTCCCCACCCTTGAGCATATCAACACTCCCACCCAGCTTGGTGTCATCTGCAAACTTCCTGAGGGTGCACTTGATCTCCTCATCCAGATCGTTGATAATTTTTTCTTATATAATAACACTTCATGAAATTCTGCTTTTGTGGTAAATTAAATGGAACACTTTGAGAAATGTGATTTTGTTTTAATAACTGAAAGGGTTAACTCATGAAGCGCTTGATTGGAAAGGCTTCTGGAAGTACCAATCTGCATTTAAAAATATTAGAAAAAAAATATTAGAAGAGTAGGAAAGTAGGCAGGCAAGAAAAATGAAGAAGGTATGTAGTGTTTAACTCCTGGGAAGGCATTATACTGTGAAGTAGACTCAGGTGAATGAAAGATTTAGATGAATTCCTTTCTAGCATTATATGACTGACAGAACAGCAAATTTTTTTAGGTAACATAAACATTATTCAATTTTAAGACTGATAAATATCAAGGTTTTGGGTTTGTTTGCTGTTTTTACACAGATTAAGTTCAAAATGACAGCATTAGTTTGTAACAGTCAGTATGTCTTGTTCTAAATATGTAGAAAGAAATAATTTGATTTTAGTTGTGAATTGTTTCTCCACTTGGTCACAAATAATTTTGGTTTCTTGAAACTTCGGAATAAATTTACATTCCGCACCCCCCTCGCGCCCCCCCCCCCCCCCCCCCCCACCTTCTACCTGCAAGAAATCAGAAAAGTTTATTAAGGTATTGGGCTTTGGGAATGGTATTAAAATGAACAAAGTCATAATGGATTTCACAATGCAAGTTCATGTCTTTATTACCCCGTTGCATTTCACAGCAAGTTAGGCCATCTTTTGAATTTCTTTCTCCATTTTGTTATATATTATATATAACAGAATATATAGAACTGTATGAATATTTCTTTATTTCACCATTTTTTGTATTCTTTCAGTGAAGAAACTCGGGGGGTTAATTGTTTTGCCTTTCTCTTTTAATATACTGTATCTCCATTTGGCTACTACCTAACCACGTATTGAATCCAATGAAAGCTCCTAATTCCTTTTTGCTCTTTATTTTCCTGGCAAAATGGCAGTTTGTTTTCTTTTGCATTTTTTCCCTAATACTTTGAAACTGCTTGCTTCTGGTCTTGTTTTTATTCTTATTCACTGCCATTGGTTTTTGTTCTCTTTTGGTTGGTTTCACCTCTGTGGTCTTCCTTTTTTGTTTCTCCGTGTTCCAGTCTGTCAGTGACTTGCTGCAACTTTGTCCCTGGAAGAAACATGGTAAGGAGGGTTGTGAAAAACAAGTTGTCAGTCTTTATAATGACTTTCTTCTTTTCTATTTAAAGGATATAAAGGGATGCTTTATTGGCTTGGGTAATTTGGCTTAAGGAGTCTATTTAGCAGACAAATGAGGTTTTCTCATTTTGCTCTGCATTTTGTGGAGGATATTTTTTATGAAGAACATTTGAGCTGAAGTTTGTCCTATTAAAAAGTAATCCAGTCTGTGCTTAGGGAAAGTGTAAGTACAATTACACTAGATCAGTGCCTGTTTAGCTCATGTTCTATTACAACAGTAGTCCCTGTTTTTAAGTACATTCACCATGTCTTTCCAGTTGTATCATTTGCATTTCTTTCATTGATACTGTTGTCTGGTAGCCTATAGCCTATACCTTTTTTTTTTTTTAAGAGATGTGAACATTCATTGGTACATGGCTATATCATATGTGCAACACTGTTCAAACGAACTTCTTCTAGAGTTGTACTAGTTATCGGTATTCATTGTACAGAGAACTGCCTACGTTTTAGTGATTTTCTTTGAAAATTTAGCTTCTCAGTGACTGAGGTAACTTGTAAAGACTATAAAGGCTGAGGGAGATTTTCTAAATAAAAAATTCAGGTAATATGCAAGTGATACTTGTTTTGTAAGATTTCATATACTTGCAGCATAGAGGAGTGGGAATACTTTATATTGTTTACTATGATCCAAAAAGTAGTATATGACACTGTTATAATGCAGAGAGCAGCCGTTTCCCTCAAAATTAGAATATAATCATGGTAATGAAGTATTTTCCAGTACCTTTGTCTTTAACCTTTATATAGCACATTGGTTTGGATTGGAACAACCATTCTCTGCCATAAGTATCATTTACCAGAAGCTACTAAAACCTCATATACCTATGCAAAAAAACCTAATGGAAAAGACATGTTGGCTGTAGCTTTCCAGAAGCACAAGCGATTATTTGTGCTGTGGTTTGGGTACTCTGTTAGAAATTTATTAAACAGGCCCCATCCACCAAAAATCTGGATTTCCAACAAATTTTAAATCTGAACATACATACTCCAAGTCACTAACGACTTCTGAAAATTTAAAACTTGGGAAACTATAGCTCTATTCATTGTAGAAAAGTGCCTTTCTTTTTTTTCTGAACACATAGGATTTATTTTATGGATGTCAAGTTAGAATGTTCATAGAGAAATAGCATGAATATTATTATTTGAAAAGCAGGATTTGCATTAAAAAAATCAATCCAACTTGTTCTCTCCAGAAATCCTTCTGGAAAACAGCTGATTCAAAATCTTAAAATACTTGGAAATATCTCCTTCAGGTCCCCGTTTATGCATATTGGGTTAAAGCCAGTACTAAAGGCAATGGAGCTATTATTCCAGAGCTGGATTTGGCCCAGATGTCTGTCATGTTTACACATGTGAAAGCCCGTTAAACTTATACTGCTTACAGTTTTATAAATGGAGGCTAAAATATTGCTCCTTTTGTGGAACTTAACTTGAATGTCATGTGAAAGTTGTCTATTACATTAATGTAGAGATACATCCTATTCAGACAAGACTTATACTAGGTTCATGTTAGTACATCTGAGCAGGAAACTTATAACTGCTTAACTTCTTTAATAATGTTCTAAGTTTACAGCTGGATGTATTCATGCACAGGGCATCATGAATGGGTTAAAATCACAAATGTGTCAGAATTATGATATACTCCTCTCTTATAGTTTATGAAACAGAGATGAAGAAAGAATTTAGAGGAAAATGACAGGATGATGAAAAAAGATGATGTTAGCAACACCTTTCATTTTGATTTACTTGAGAAAATAACATTGCAAGAATGACAGTCATGTAGAATGAGTTTATATTCATTAAGAGAGGTGAGGATCAGAGCTTAGGCAGGAATCTGTCAGTGTAGACTGTAGTAAAAATTCAGACAGGTTCTGGAGCTACTTGTTTGCAGAACAGTTGAGGTGCTGGATTATTGGTCAAAGAAGAAATCAAGTTGCTGACATCCTATTTTAGAAAAGATGATGGAAACTCCATAAATAAAATAATACATATAGAAAAGCAAAGTTATCTTTTTTAACCACTTCTATGTACTGGCATATAATAGGGTGAAAATCCAGAACTTCTTTCTTCAATCTACGCTCATTGTATGAACTTTTATAACACATAAAATAAGAATATATTACTCCTGCCTGCACAGAGCGTACCAAAGTTCTATTTTGTCCGAGCAGATTAGACTTAAGTGTTAGTTGATAAAGAAAATGTCTTGAAGCTTGCTCATTTGCAACAAGACCAGGCAGGCTGTAAAGTCTGAATATAATCCACAAATAGAAGGATATTTCCTTTCCTAACTTTATGAATATAAAGCTGAGAAAGATGACGGGTATCTGTGGTGAAATTTCTCTTGGTGGGAAGTGCTTCTCTGCCATGATATGCTTTTGCTATGAAAGGACATACATGAAAAGCTTTTCATGAGGTGTTGGAAGAAAGTCCCTATTTTGTTCCTGGAGCTGGAACTGGCAAGATAGACATTGGTGTGGCAGAAGTCCCTGAAAGGACACATCTTCCTATAATGTAGACAAGATTGATGACTTCTGCTGACTTACTGGTGGAAGCATCTGCTCTCACATTAGGGGCTCCTCATTACCTATCCCCACACAGACAGTAATAATTTTCAGAGGAAAGGAAGCTGAGGACAAAAGTAATCCCCCTGAAATGAAGACATTAAGACTAGATGGTGTTAATAACAGCAGATTTCAAGGCAATTAGAAACATGAAATTCATATGTAGATGAGTTCTTTTTCACTAAAAGTGATTTTAGTAGAGAACATGCCTTAAGTTCTTTTAACCTGGAACTGAAGTTTTCCCTTTCCTCTCATCCCATCTCCCCTTCAGAAATATCCTTCAGAGCAAGCAAATACTTTGGCTTGGAGAAAGTTCCAACATTGTTGAATACTGTAAATAATTATGTTCATGTTGCTTGGGAATCAGTTCAAGACTAATTCTTGTCTGACAAAATGCTGCAGTGCCTGCCAGGCATCCTGGTTTCCTCATCCTCATACTCCAGTACTCTGCTGTGGCCTCCCTACAGAAACAAGCTTGCAGCACAGCAGCTCTGGAAGAAACAGATAATGTGAGCTGTACTAGAAGTATCAATTTTCCCTTTAATACTTTTCTGCTAACAAATCGCTTTTCAGAGCTATATTCAGCTAACATGTTTGTTTCATACTGTAGTTTTCTGAACAGTGAGAGTCTTGAACATATTTACAAATATTTTGTTGAGTCAGAGCAACATCCATATCTTCTAAGGGCACTCTAGGAATTCTTCTTTATAATTTAAATTATCATATATAGTAGTATTTTCACAAAAATCTTGGAAGACTGTCATTCATGACATTTTCCAAATTTAAACTGCTTCTGTAGATTGCTATTCACTCTGCACCTATATTCTGAGAATATTCTCCTCTACTAAGAAAAATCTACTGCAGTACTGGTCCCTTGTGAAAAAAAATTGCATCTGACAATAGTGGCTATTAGCTCTTTTCAAAGAATTATATCTGACTCTAAGACATGAACTTATATATGGTTCCTAACATATTTAATGCTTTTATTGATCTTTAATAATATTACTTAACAGGTGTTTGTATAGCAGATTGTAATGGTCTAGTCTCTGAGTACGTACAGCATCATAGCTACAAGTATAACTCAGTAAACTGCAGCACTGCTTACTTCTCTTTAACTTACCACTTCTAATGGGATAGAAAGAAGCTGAAATACTGAGTAATCTATTAACATTGGCTTAAAATTTGAAGAATTAAATCGGATATTCAGGTTTTCACTTCACTAGGGAGGGCCATTCTCTCCGTTCTTCAAGTCAGCGTTAGGTTTTCTTCTATATGCCTAAGAAAACCTGGTCAGTACATATATTTTATAGTTAGCATCTATTAAATCTACCATTTTTTTAGAATACCGTAACTATATTTGAATCATTAAAGGTTAAATATATGACACATTGAAGTGGATAGCAAGAATTACATCAAATTCAACGGGCCTTAGACCAGATCTTTTGATATATGAAACAAAACTTGGCTTTTGCCAAGATTTTTCAATAGAAAACAAGGTATAAAAATGTTTTATTAATTTCATCTCATAAACTGAATATTTTCTGTTCTGTCCTTTGGGTTTTTTCCTTTCTTCTTTGGTGCTATTATTTAATTTTATTTCTTTTTCAGACCATAGCTGGTCCCAAATTAAGATATTAGGATTATGTACCATCTTAGACAGTAGTTTGACAGTCATTCAAAATAGAGTTAAAAATTATACATCTGATTTTTTGTTGCTTCCTCAGTTTTCAACACTAAAATCAGTAGCTAGAAAGAGGATTAGGAGTGGATATTTCATATAAACATTTTCATACTGTGATGTATTTCTCTGGGTCACATGTATAAATTCTGATTCTGGAGGCCTTTTCTGTGAAACCACAGTTTGTATCAGAAAATAAATTGCCAGCATGTTTCATTTTAGAAAACATAAAAAACACCCTTCCTCCAGCTCTTTCTTTTATAAATCAAACAAACACTGCTGTTAGAATAATTTCATTCAAAGTTCTGGCAATGGTATGGTATGCTGTAGTCATTGCATCACCAGAGCAGCCCACTGTTCACAGAGAATGTGTCATTCTGAGTGTTTTCAGTTTAAGTGTGGTTTCAACACTGCACTGGAGCTGGAAAAGAAATTTGGATGACAATGAATGTGATTTGAATACAGGTTTTAGCCTGAATGCTTGCAATTACAGAAGGTCCTGGGATTCACAACAATTGCAGGAGGAACAGGATTCCACTGCATACTAGATTAGCAGACATCAGGTACCATATACATAATTACAATTCCAAAATGCCTTCTGTTCAGAACTGTGAACACTTTTATTTTACTTTTCCTTTAAGAAAAAACCATTAAAATGCTTTTAGGTGTTTTGATATTTGTATGGAAAGTATGGAAGTTGTTAGAAAATTGTTTCTTTAGATATATGCATAAATTGAAGTGATCACAAAGCCTACACACTTGAAAAAACCCAAATTACCAAATTAATTGATGTCATTTACCTCTGAGTGTATATATGTGTGTACATGCACATGCATATGTATGTGTGTGTATATAAATATACATAAAACCGCATTTTAAAAGCTATGTATAACTGCATTCAAATTGATGACGTAAATGTACCCCTTTAGATTTGCTTTCAAAGCATTCATTTGGAGGCATTTACAGAGTCTACTCTGTCTCATTCAGCAGACACAAATGATACCAGGCAAGCTCTACTAATACGCTGCTTCCTATATAGCAGTTTTTCAATCATGCCTTTTTTTGAGTTCTGGATTTGATTTCACCCAGACAATATAATCTTAAGAAAGAGAGAAGAACATAATAGCCTGATCTTCCCAGAAGCTCATGGTTGACTAATTTTCATAGCCCAAAAGGAAATGGGAATAGCTACTTCCTTTGAAAGTTCTTGACGTTTGCAGAGGTGTTGGCAAAAAAGCAGCTCCTGAACTGAGGGTTCATAATCCCACTTTGTGGCTGCCTGACCACTTGACGTGCCAGCTGGGAAGCATTGATTTCTACTTATAAAATGTGCCCTAATGACAGTGCTAGCATCTCTCTGTCTCTGATAATATGCCACAACTTCAATTATTCATCTGTAAAAAACCTATCTTTTGAAGATCTTACGGATTACTTACATACTTTCTGGCATGAATGTAAAACGAATTCCTCCTGCTCATTTAATTGAGAAACCTTGACTGTAAATTCCCTATCTGATTTCATGCTGGCTGTCAATAGATTGGTAAACTGATTTTTACTCAGACTGTGGCTTTGAAAGGTACTGATTGGGAAGTGATTTAATAGGTATTTAGATGAGAAATCAGTAACATCTTCTGTGATTGAATTCCAAGGACAATGAATATTTGGATTTACTCTATAAGTGGGCATTCATAGGTTGCCCAGAGAAGTTGTGATGTCTCCATCCTTGGAGACATTCAAACCCTGGCTGGACAAGACCCTGAGCAGCCTGCTGTATCTCACCTTGCTCTGAGCAGAGAGTTTGAACTAGGCAATTTCCAGAGATCCTTCTCACCTCAACTCTTCTGTTTCTGTGACTCTTTTTTCCCACTACTACCTCCCCTAGTATTCAGAGGAATATATTATATAAAAATTCACTCTTGCAGAGAAAAATGGATGAAGGTAATATAAAATTAATAACGTGCTAAGAAATAATGTTATTTCCAGTTTTTTCCACTTTCATCTGTTCCTTAATTTTAACAAAACTAAACAATTTGTCAGTCTTACATAGTCGTAAGCTAGTTTTCCAATAGTAATTTAGTGTTGTCTATTACACCATTTATTCAGTTTATATTAACATTAACACTTTCATTATATATTTCATTATAATATGAATTCAAAAGCAACATACTTATGAAGCAACAGGGACTCTAAAGAAATCCTGTAAAAATAAATGTCATCACTTGCTACCATTAAGAGCAGTTCCTACATGTCTTCAAGGGTCCCCTTCTTTATGAATAAAACTTTCACTGTTGGCTTATAACATGATCAAATATCTCAAATTTTGATTTTCGCTTTTGTTGATAGGTAAAATAGAAATATGGATATCAAAATACTTTTGGTTTTGTCTGTTTAGTAATGTAAAAAAAGAAATAATATAATATCTTAAGGAATTATGTCAGTTTTAAATGCAGTCTGACTGGAAATGTTATATTATTCAGGAAAAGCATTTGAGTTATAAAGGCAAAAGCTCTTATAGAATTATTGTAATTAATTCAGAAGAAATTTTTAATTAAACAGTCAGTTTGCAAAATGATATTTGAGGAAATAAACATTATGTGACCCAGCAACTACAGATGTACAAAACTATCAAGTATAATACAGTGTGCTGACAAGTTAAATGGCTTGCCAGTTTGCAGAAGATACGTATTGTAAAGGGTATTACTGCTGCTCTATCATAAATCCGTGACATATCAATTAGCACTGATGTGCTAATAGGCCAAATTTCTTGGCAGTATGGTAGTACTGGAAACAGCTGTACACTGTATTTACATGGATAGCAAATATTAAACAAAGGAGAGTACTAGTGATGAAAAAAATACTCTAACAATGTATAACATAGTTATAAAAATAATATCTTTAAAAAGTTTATTTTATTAAAATGTATAGTTTTTGGTGATTTTACATTAAGATACAAAATATGTTAGCTAAATTCACATGCAAATTTTCATGTAAGATTAAAAGGAAAATGTTAAATCTTAATTTAAATTGGTGTTATTTTGACCCTCTATAGATTTTTTTTTTTTTTTTTTTTTTTTTGTGAACTGTTTTGGATGATTTAAAGAAGAATTTCTCCTTATTTTATATACTATATTAATGAAAATTTGACCAAACCCCCCCTATACTTTCTAGTAACACAGGTGTTGCAAGGCATTGTTATACCTGAAATTGTCATTTTCAAGTTCAATTTACTATTTCTGATATGAGGCTGGGAGATTCAGTCTTAGTTGTGGACTTCAAATTTCAGTTCTGTCACTTCTGCCCTGGACTGCTGGCTCTCCTCATTTATGTGCTTTATTTTTAACATTGTTAGAGTAAGGAGTGAGATATCGTCATCCTCAGTGAGGTGACTGCAGAAGGACACTGAAAAGAGCTACAATAAAGGTAGGTGTCATTACTATTTACAAAGCTGGACCATACTCGGCATTTTTACTATGACTGTACATGATTGTCCTGTGACTGTGTAAGCATTTAATAGTAACGTGGCTCAAAGGCAGCAGTTCTGCAGGTAGAAGCAGTTGTGTCTGGGGCCTCTATACTTAACATGATATGGTGCTGGGAGTTTTACCTTCAGGTTGAGTCCCATTTAGCATCTCCACTAATGTTTTTCAAACCCAGTGAGAACTCACCCTTAGCTTGTACACTTATATCCCTGCTAGTTTTGAGGCACATACCATGCATTTGGAGATAGTCAGAGGGAGGCTTCTTGTTTAGTTTCCTCCGAAGCAACTCTATCTGTGTGTACCAGCTGCTGAGCAAACTAGTGAATGGGAACTAGGAATGATTGGGAGTTCTTTTTAATCAAAAATACTTATGGAAGCAGAGCACATGTGTCATCCATCATCATATCTGAGTACTGGTGAAGAGCACAAGTAACTGGTTAATAGATCCATGACTGAAACATTATGAGCAGTACAATCAGTAATTTTTTCAGAAGTGGTACAGTTACAAGTTTGCTGTTAATAGTACGGGGTTTGTGAACAGATTTTAAATACCTTTCATTAGTTTTAAATGCACTTAGTGATTCTTTCCACCATATGAGTTAGAATGTTACTGCAATGGTGTTTAATTTTTTAAAGGGAAACCTTGCCCTTTTGGAGCTATTTGTAAAATCAATAAACAAGTTAAGGAAGAGCTGTAAAACAATGGAACATCAAGAAAACATTTTATTGTGGAGATTTTTTTACATCAAACTTTGATCATTTACATCAAAGACAAGTGAAAAGGTGCAGATGAAGAAAGGATGAGGTAGAACATCGGACATTCCCAGAGTGAATTTATTTTCTGACTATATACCACTGGAATTAGACTTCTGTGTCTTTATTTCCCACTTCACTTGTCAGAACTTTATTAGAACTGTTCTCTTGTGATATTCCAAACATAGCAAAACCCTCCAAAAGATAGAAGATCTTTCTAACATAAGAAATTGAAAAGGTTGAGATTGTTATTTAGGTAACCCGAGAAGAGGTGTGGTTTGCTAATACTGCTTTGGCTGCCACAAGAATCCCACTAAAGGGATCTATGCTTGCAAATCCAATACTGATTACTTGTATGATTTTGGGCACGTTATTTCCTCTGGTGAGAAGCTACCATTTTCACTTCTACATTCCTGCCACTTTATTTCCGGTTATTTTTATATGTAATGTAAGAGCATGAAGGCAGTTTAAAAATAAAACAAAAGAAAAAACCAAAAACCAAGAAAAAAAAATCAGTATTTTAATATCGGTTTTCAAAAATCTTTTCAATCTGTAATTGTAGTCCAATATTGCCTTTACTTTTGAAACAGCAAAACTTTGATCTAGGTGTGCTGTGACTATATCCTGCAGTATTCTGTTTCTTACAGTGCAATATGCATCACAGCCACTGAAAAATTTTGTAGTCTTATGGGATATAATCTGCACAATTGAGAGAGGATGAAATAAACATCATTATAATTGTTTTGGCAAGACTGCATCTCAAGTGGAAATTTTCTAACGATCAGACCCAGCTGTGCTACTGATATAACTAATGCTCAGTAAGACTACCTAAAAAGATTATACGATTCAGATAACTGAACCTGCTGGCATTCAAGATTTCCATAATTTTTTAAATTGAAAACAATCTCTGACAAGCAAGATCATAGCCCGCATAACATTTCCTTAATAACTTTTACAAATTTAAGCTTCTTTTATATAATAAAACCTTAAAAAGGATATTGCACTAGCTGTTTGAGTGTGGTGCCCTCAGAAATTTTTTGAAAGTTTTCATTTACTTAGTGAGTAGGAATCATAATGTAATATTGTAACAACAAATAACAGAAAGCTTCCTCTCAAGACCAAATTGTATCGGGCTGCATGGTAGTCTCCAAAGGTCTGTGAAGAAATCCTTGTTTGGACTATTTCAAAGCTCACAAGCCTTTAAAAAATTTACCTAGAGAATATAATTCATTCATTTTGGATTGGACCATCCCTATAGTACTACTAGGAGGAATGTCTCTTATTTGTTTTGGTCTAGAAAATAAATGGAGGTGTGACAGGATGCTAGGAATAATTTCCTCAGCATAAATATCTAGTTCTGTAAGCAATGGAATTAGTGAACCCTGCTATCGCTATGCTCTGAATGGGCAGATTGATTGAAAGTTCAGACTGATTTTGTAATAGTTTTCTCTGTGTGCACTTTCTGGTCTCTAACAAGACAAAAATTCATGTTGTTGTTTCTACATCTCTGAAGGCACCTGGAAAAGTCACTTTCAAAACCTTTGAAACATCCTGCCACTCCATTTCACTTGCAGGAATGTAACTTCTGTTCTCTACTTCTGTGTAAGGTTTGGCTGATACATGCTAGTGGGCTCAAAAGCTGTTAAACAGATTTTATTAAGCTCCTTTCCATAGACAGAAAGGCTAAGAATGAATGCATCTTTTCACAAAGCATTTAGAAATGACAGTAGAAATGATGTGCTTCTGTTGATAAGCTTACTGTATACAATCAGATGGGAATAGGGAAACAGTAAATGAAAAGAAAGCAAAACCCAAACCAGTTACAGCTACCTAATCTTTGCCTGTCTATTGAGCTATTTTAAATACGAAGCAAGATGACGGTAGAGGAATATTTCTATTTTTGAACAGCAACCTTTTCTTTTATATTGCATATTAAAATATGTTCTTCTTTGCCATACTTGCAAACTCTTTCATCCAGGGAGTCTCAGGTTTTGCTATACACAGGTAATCTTTGAGAGCATCTTAATCTCAATCAGATATATTGGTGAATGGCCTTGCACAGATACCAAATGAAATGGGCAGACAGACTTCTCGAAATACAGACAATAAAGACATTTTTCAGTTCATTTATTTTTTTTGTGTTCGCAAAAGATTGAGGAATTGCTTGCTGCAACATTTTTGTGTGAGCACAAATAGGTCTGTAGCTGCCTTTGCACTTGTATTTTACAAGACACATCAATAAGTAAGAAATATTTTTTGTAGAGATTTGGTGTATGCAGAATACCCCACCACCACAAACTGCATTTGGAAAGCTGATAAAGCAAAATTGCTGAGTCACTATGGGATAAATTACTCCTGTAAGTTTCTGTAAAATGCAGTAGATGTAAAATGTTTCCAACACTAATCAAATGTAATTTTACTCCGAAGTACCTATGGGTCTTTATAGCTCTTCCTAAGTACATTCACTGGGTGAGTTCATCAGAAGGAAAAAATGTTGCCCAGCAGGGTAATTAGAATGAGGTTGGAGGGATCCATAAGGTTGCATAAATGTTATTCTTATCATGTTGCCAATTTTAGGGTTGCTGCTAAAGCTGCCCAGATGGTTTTCTCACCTGCTTTCAGTTTTTCTGAAGGGCCTGGAAGCAGAGAAGTCTAAACTACGCTGTGTTGTCCTATACTCAGAAAGAATGGGACAAAAGGATCCCCACATTGCATGAAAGCTCTCCTGAAGAAGCACGTTTCTTTTGAAACATGTTTCTTAGTGTATTTTTAATCAGTTTTTCAACATGAGTGCAAAATGACTGCAGTGCATGAGAGAATCTACCTATATAGTAGGAGTTCTGGTGCACCTAGTGTGATAATGCGGAAAAATGTCAAAATTTACATCACTTGATAATCATGTTATTTATCTGTCTGAAAACACAGGATGTTTTGTAATGACTAGGTGTTAAGCCCAGCATGCGGGAAATTGTAATAGAAAGACTAAGATATTGTGAATGGAGAATGAAGGGGAAGGTTTGGGCATGGGAGGCACCGGAAGGGACACACAGCAGGGGCAGAAGTCTCAGCACAGCCTGCATCACTGGCACCCACGTTAGCATGTCATCAAGATCCCAGCTCATTTACCTGCAGTTTCACAAGACAGACAGGTCTGGAAACAGAGAACAAATCCTGATAATTCACAGAGGTGGGACAATTAAGACACAGATCACTGTCAGCTCCAAGAGGGTCCAAAAAGGCATACCTGAAACCTGTGCACAGTTGCCAGCCTAAGAATAGCCTGGGGAGATGAAGGACTTGGCAGCTGGCTTCCCTTGCCCTCCAGGGCATTGCAAAGGACCTAACAGCTGGACACAAATGTCGCAGAACCCAGTGGCTGGCTGGACAATTGAACACCCACCCCTGCCCTGGTGTCTGACTGTTGGACAGGCTTATAGAACACCACACTTTCCTGGTGCTTGTGGCTGTGAGACTGGAAGAGAGCAATGTGTGAAATCTATTTTATTTTAGTTTTTACTTTAAATAAAACCGTATTTCTCTCCTGTAAGGTCCCACATTGGTACTGGCTTCATTGCTGATCTGATGTTGGAGCAGCATGTACCATGAGTACACTTCCTTGTTTACCTGTATTCTCCTCTTTTTCTGAGAAATGTCTGTAACTATGACCAGAAATTCCTTGTGGTAACAAGTATGGTCACATTTCAGTTCACCCAGTCTGGACCCTTGGCATTAGAAATAAAGTTTCCAGCTGTGGCTGCTTTCCAGTCATGGTCTGTGACCACAATGGGATAAGATTTAACTGAAAGCATATGTCATTTAGTGGGGGGGAAAAAAAATTTCTGGGACTTGTAGCACTTTCACTCAGCTTGTGTGTATACAGACAGCTTTATTTTAAAAAGGCTAAATATGACTAAATGAATGAATGTACTTTCAGATTTTACCCAGTTTGCATCAACTTCTTTTATATTTATGGGGTTTTTACTGTGGTTTGTTTTCTACCCATACACAAAAATAATGGCATATCTGAATTATTTCCAGTAAAATTTAATGAGTATCTAGGCTTCAATAGTCACTGAGGTTTTTCACAAAGTTAAGCTAAACTTATCAATCACCTACAATGTATTTCTTCATCTTTAGAAAACAAGGGAACAGTCTATTACTTGCTATTTGTAATTAATTTAAACTATCATGGACTGGGTTTTTGTAGGTATTCTGAAAATTATCTCTCCAACTGGTTGTAAACCTCCATTCCTTGGTTCAAAACTATGATTGTTATCTTTTGGCTTTGAATGAAACATTCAGAAAGTGTTTATTGTTCATGTTAATCCGTGCTGTAGCTGACTGTTGTTTCTATCATCAAACCCTGTTAACAAATAATGCCATTGTCTGAAAAAATTAAAGAAAAGATAAAGCCTCTCTTGTTATCTCATGTCCCTCTGTAATAAATGGCAATAAAGTCATTGTATCATGCAAAGCTATGAATCAGTTTAACAAGCAAGTTCTACTGAAACTGCTGATTACATTTGTTGTAAGGGCATTGGTCATCTGCTTTTTCTGTAAACAAGTGCAGAGGTCCAGCTACTGTGCCTGAAAAGGAATTCCATGCCTCCACATTTGTTTCAGTGTCCTTTTTCTGAAATAAAATGAGAAGATTTTATTTTTTTTTCATCTGAAACACAGACAGAAGGTAGAAAATTTTTTATCAGAATTTTTTTTAAAGTGGTGAGATGTGGGATAATGGATAGCATGATATCGTCTTCACTTTCAGTACTTTACGATACAAAACTGTTGTGGGGAGAATGCCACAGTGTGGAAGAGAAAAGTTAGAGATTCAGATTTTGTTATAAGTCTTCCAGTTCTCTCTATTGAACTTTCTGGTTTTCTCTGTACAGATAGAACCATAGAAAAGCCTAATGTTAAATGTCTTTGCGTGGTTTGGATTGCTGTGTCCTTCTACCATGTACCCTTCTCTGTGCCGTGACCATATGGTCTTCTTCCTATGATTCCTTGGCAGAGCACTGCATAAGATTGCCAGATACAATACGCAATGTCAAATTCTTTATGGTCAAATTCCACACCCAAATTCTACATTTCACTCTCTCTTTTTTTGCAGCAGCTCTTCCAGATGCCTGCACAGCTATTCTGCACACAAAGATATATCAGGGGCAATCTGCTAGTCTACATATGTACAAAGTTACTCTACATCACATCATGATGCATCTAATGCTCACTGTTGAGTACTTGTCAAAGTTTATGCACATGGTTTCTCTCTCCATGTTTTGATGCTAAGGTTTTACCATTAAATATAATGTTTAATACATATATATTTATAACCATATATATAAAAATGTTTTTATATATGTTTTCTCAGTTTCACTGAAACAGAAATTACTATTTCATTAATTCAGACTGGAAGTTCAGAAGACTTGCAGCTCTTTCATTTTCTTTTTTAAAATCCTTCATTTTAAAATTTCCTTCCTCTTTGCTTGGAACATTTCAAACTGTGAGTGGTGAAGAGGCGGGAAGGGAAGGGAAGGGAAGGGAAGGGAAGGGAAGGGAAGGGAAGGGAAGGGAAGGGAAGGGAAGGGAAGGGAAGGGAAGGGAAGGGAAGGGAAGGGAAGGGAAGGGAAGGGAAGGGAAGGGAAGGGAAGGGAAGGGAAGGGAAGGGAAGGGAAGGGAAGGGAAGGGAAGGGAAGGGAAGGGAAGGGAAGGGAAGGGAAGGGAAGGGAAGGGAGGGGAAGGGAGGGGAAGGGAGGGGAAGGGAAGGGAAGGGAAGGGAAGGGAAGGGAAGGGAAGGGAAGGGAAGGGAAGGGAAGGGAAGGGAAGGGAAGGGAAGGGAAGGGAAGGGAAGGGAAGGGAAGGGAAGGGAAGGGAAGGGAAGGGAAGGGAAGGGAAGGGAAGGGAAGGGAAGGGAAGGGAAGGGAAGGGAAGGGAAGGGAAGGGAAGGGAAGGGAAGGGAAGGGAAGGGAAGGGAAGGGCATCAAATTGCTTCCAGAAAGCTCCATGAAGAAGTCAGTGTAAAGGCTCAGAGTGTGCTCCATCCCAGCTATGGCAACAAATGGTGCGAGCACTTGTTTGCTGTCACAGACAGAGGAAATACATGAGCTCTATCTGTGCAGTGGCACTTCCAACCTTCTGCTGACACGTGCTGGTAACTTGTGGGAATTAGATCATACTTCTGAGTCTTAGAACTGCCATCAAGTTACCAAGCTACCCTCGCCAGTTAATAGTAATGCAGGTTACTGGCTTTCCCAGGTTTATTCTATGTCCTGTGAAGTTTTCTGTTTATACAATGGACTTTCAAGATAAAAATCATTGGCTAGTACTCATGTCTGCAAAGGATTTTATATCTGGACTAGAGTGATACATGAATAATAATTGAATTTAATTCTTCTTGGTCCTGACAAAATGTACAAAAGGGAAATGTACACATAGAGAAATTAAGGAGAATAAAAAAGAAATGGGAGCTTTAGAAAATGATAACATGAGTGCACTTTAGCATAGTGTAAAGTAATTCCAAAGCAGTTGCTTAGCAAATGTTGGATTTTATGGGATTCACAGCAGAAGTAGTTCTTAAAGACAGATTTAAAGAAAGGTGAGCAAACATAAGGATTTTAAAACTCTAACATAAAGCCAGGCTTTGGGAAAATTGTTTATGGGAGAAATAGGTATGTGGGAATTCATGACTATTACAGCTGAAATTCTTCGAGTACTGTTGGTACCTTTGTGTGAGTGCTAACACATTTGTCACAGCATAAGAGAGGCATATTGCTATTTTTGTACTTATAGAAACAGTCCAAATAAAAATATTTTGCTAATGGTTTAGAAAACTACTCTAATTAACAAAAATAGTTTTGACATCTTTTTCTTTCTTAAATCATGACACTGCAAAAAAGGCCAGTTTTGACACTCTTGCTGTTACCCCCCTGTCAGGGAGGTTACTAAAGGGAACATTAATGTCATTCTGATGAGGCAACATTTTGCTGAAAACTATTTTGTGAATGAAAATAGATATTCTCTGACTTTCCATTTAGGTTTGATGATTTTTAATTTTACTGGTTAACTGGTTTTGCTGACTATAATAATGGAATTACAATTACAGAAAATCTAAGGTAGTATATATATATATCTTCCTTCTCAGATACAGGAGGAATTTTGCTAGTACTGGTGACCCTTACTATAAAGAAGGACATAGTGCTGGCTAGAAGCACATGATTCAGCTCTTAACTATGCTAATCCATATATATGTAATGTGACAGCCATGTTTGCAGAGGCTGAGGGGAACTGCTACTCAGGAAGGCTACTGAGAGTGATCTGACTGCCTTCTTAACATGACTCGAGTGGTTTTTGTGGTAGAGGTAGCCTGTGCAGGTAACTCTACACATCACCAGACTGGGTCATGCAGACATTGCCCTTGAAAGTGCTACAGTTTTGTTGACACAGAAGACTTACAGAGAGAAAAACTCTGAATGACATGATATCTGGTTTCCTTTCACAGCTCCATGTAGCAATAGAATTTTTTTTTTTACCTGCTTCTGTTATCAGTTCAGTTTCGTTCACTTAAATTTTCACTGTCTTGAGCAGGGACAATAGATGTAATGGTGCTGCAAAATGGAGTAACACGGGCTGACTTTGCTTAAGAATCAGAAGGATTTTGAGCACAGCCCTGAAAGGACTACCTGAGTGATAGCACTTAGGGGCTCACTTGTCAGCATGCTGCCTGATGTACCGACAGAGCCAACCACAGTCACTCAGAAGAAAGCTGCGCTGTGTCATACGGACATGTCATCCTGGGCTGGCAGAGAAGTGTGGAGTGCTTTTGTACTGCGCTCTGCCATCTGATGTAGACATCCTCTGTGTGCCTTGTGCAATGCTACAGCTCTGAACAGTGTCACTGCTTTGATAATAATGCATGTACTTATTATGCTTTCTCTGTTGTGAATACGTTTAACTGTTTTTTTTCTTTTTGATGGGAAAGAATGCAGATGTGCTTGAGAGACTCTATAAACTTGACAAGGCAGTTAAAAAGAGGAAAACGCAAACAAAATACAAGACCAGATGAAAGAACGTACGAAGAGGAATAAGGATTTTTCAGAGCTTAACATTTTCTAGTTTCAGATCAGGCTACTGCTTGTCACCATGTTCTCTCCTACACTATTAAACTCTCAAGAGTAACATCACATTTCCAGTCTGTTCCACAGAGATTTAAGTCATGCAGCATTTGAAATCAGGAGGTCAAACCGGTGCCTTGCTGTAGAAAACATCCCAGAGCTTCAGCCATTTGTTCTACTACGGTAGTTTCAAGTTAAATACAGTAGAACAAAATCTGCTGCAACTTTGTGAAATGTCAGCACATAGAGTAGCTGACTGCTATAGGCTTCTCACCTGTGTAGCACTCACTGAAAACTTTTCATTGCTTTGATGCTAAGGAAATTGGTCCATCTCACAAAATGATTTTGTTTCTTGAGTTATTTAGACTTGAGTTATTTAGCCTTGAGTTATTTAGACTTCAGTTAGCTGACTGAAGTTAGTTGAGCTGCTGTAAATGTAGAGTGCTGGGCTGAATTGGAGTATCAGTGAAGGAGAGGGAAGCGTAAAGACCTTGTCCAGATGTTTTTGTTATGTGATTTACACATATGTTGGAAAAGAGAAGGAAAAAGAGATAAAATTAAATGTTGATGTTGCTTGACTGATCTGCAACTCCAGCAGAAGAGTTCAAGTTTTGTGTTCCTAAGTAATATTTTGGTAAGAGATTAGATAGCAGGCAGCAGTAGCTCCAGTCTTCATGATGGTGATTGTGCAATATGAAAACCACACAGTGTGTTGTCATCCTACAGAGCTGGCATGTGAAAAGCACTTGTCTTGTAGAGCCACAGGAGCCCCATTGTCAGCAAGACAACTACGAGCTGATATAAATTCAAAGAAAGATAATTCAGTCTGGCTCTGTCTGAATGTGAGTATTTTGGTTTTGCCTGTTTCTCATGAATGATCCTATTTTATATCCCACATAACTTCCCACTATAATTTAATTTAGAGAAGAAGGGTTTTTTTCTTCTGTTTTATTAGAAAGATTTAGGAAGTTAGAGATTAGATACTGGCTTTTGGAGATTGCACTTAATCAAAGGTATCTTGCTTGTCTGAAGGAGAGAGAGAGAGATATATTTATTTTCCCTCTTCTGTTTTTTGCATGTTGACTGAGTCAATAATGCTCAATATGTCAATATGCTGGCATATGATCCCTCGCAGACTGGGTGACCATGGAGTAAAGCGAAAATGGGCAATAATATTGACCACAAGCCTTCAGCAGAAAACCCGCAATAGTAACAAACTAGGAAATATTTTCTATCTGTAATATTCCTCTATGTAAGAAAAAGATGTAAATGGTTTCTCTTAACTTTCTAGTTACCCCTGAGAGATAGAGAAAGACCAGAAAAGAAAGGTGAAGAACTTAACAGGCTGTGTATGCTCTAGAGCCTGGTAAAATCCTTAAGGTTTAATTGTCAAGTAACTGAACAGCATGGCATGACTAGTCCCTGTGGTCCTGATTGACTGTCCTGGCTGGGAACCTGTCCAGATCCTGCTGCAACTTCCCTGAGGGTTTTTTCTAGAGCCCTGGTGACACGAGGGTGAGGAGCAGGGAGGAAGTTGAGCTCCTGGGGCCAGATGTAAGGAGCTGAAAAGCAGTCTAGATCTAGAAGAGTTAGATCTAGGGTGTGTTGGTATGAAGGCACAACTCCAGATAGGTGGAATAGAATGGTACATTGACACAGAAAGATGTGATATGTCAGATACAGGAGAAAAAAAAAAAAATCTCCTGAGTAAGTTAGTGGGTGTACCAGGTTCCAGTAACTACTTGTCTCCTGAGACAACATTTCTAAAATGATCAACACATCATTCCCACTTAAGCACACAAATATGATTTAATTCTTATATCCATTGGATTCATCTTCAGCTGACACAGTTTTACCAGGTGTTTCACCTGTGTGTGTGCTTGTCTGCCCTTGGCACAATTCTCAAATGGGCTGTGGAAATGACTTACCAAACTTACTGGA
The DNA here is from genome assembly GCA_009769605.1 of Bucorvus abyssinicus. Lineage (NCBI taxonomy): Eukaryota > Metazoa > Chordata > Aves > Bucerotiformes > Bucorvidae > Bucorvus > Bucorvus abyssinicus. Next base: position 33,691,258 of record CM020026.1, read on the forward strand.
GGCCGCATCTCTCTGCACCTTGCCATACAGCCAGCAATGCTGCACTTTTCGTCATCATCCTTGCAGTAGGACCATGACAATTTACAGTTTGCTGGAAGTTACCATAAATTGTTCCCCACTAGTCAAAGTGCTAACTGAGCTGGATGTGAAATATTTGCCCCACAGTGGTCTCTAAGTTACTTTTTCTTGGGTTTTTGTTTTAGTTTTTTTTTTAAAATCTTGGAGTGTAGTGACAGATCTCTGCTGTGATTCTCTTCAGTGATTATTTTGTTAGTTTTCCAGCATATGACAGCAGAGAGGAGCACACATTTAATTGTGTGACTGCCACTCAGTATCAAATTAATTACAAATTTTGAAATTGGAGGTGGGAATTATGTAGTTTTTGAAAAAGGTTAATAAAATTTCCTTTTGTATATATTCTAAGTTTTTGGAAATCTAGACTTGAAATAAAATGCCAAATAGCCTGTACAATTGTTAATGAATAACTAGTGGTGGTACATATGTACTATAATCTGAATAAAGTGAAGATTTCTCATTTGCAATTATTACAATGTATCCATTCCGCTTCAAACATTATTTTAAAAAGCCAACATATAGTGATGTCAAAAAAAAAAAAAAAAAAAAAAAATTAGCCTGATTTAAAGTATTAAGAAAAGGTTGCACATGATCACTGTGTGAAAATCAGGTCTTTCCTATAGAAAACGCTTTTTTTAAAAAAATTACATGAAGATAGACAGTAGCACATCTAACCAAGACTGAAAACATCACTAAAGAAATAAATTTGAAAATTGAATAATTAATAGATGCTTTGTACAGCATTTGTTTAATATAAAGGGGGTTTGTCTGTACATTCAATATCTCTATGTAAGAATTTGAAAAACATATCTATAAATTCATGCTTCAACCATTCTATTCTGTGTCTTCTGTACACAAGTACTTGTTCTGCAGCAACATTAGCTCTGAAAACAAGTGTTGTATGACCAGAATAGATTTCAAGGAAGTTGGTCTTTGTGTTCTGACAGATATATTGGTGGGTAAGAGATAAACATCCCAAGTGTGACTGTAGTATAGGCACGTTTTTAAAGTTGTGCTTTATCTGCAGTAGACTTCCACAAGTAAACAAATGTCTATCTTGAAAAGCTCATCTCTCTTTATTAGAATATGTTGTACAGCATAAGCCTATCTTAGGTACAAGCAAACCAAAGTAATATGATTTTACAAATTCATGTGTCCTGCTCTTATACTGTTCAAATCATCAACATTCTGAAGTGCAGATGCATTAGGTTGAAATGTGTATCATTTTCTCAATGTTACGTTTTGAAAGTTATAACAATGAAGATTTTCATTTTATATGAGGGCGGAATAGAAAGAAGTACAATTTCTTTAAGAAAGTGCAACATCTGTCAATTTCTGACCAAATATCCAGCTTCTTAAGAGAAGTTTAACACTATCTTTCCAACTGAGTAATATTTCTTTCAAAGATACCATTAAATATAATTAGTAATCTTCAGATTTATCATTAAGCAACATATCACTATGTTAAAAGGATTTAAATAATAACAATTGGAGATGAAGTTTTCTTTCCGGATAGTGCTCTGGATAACTGTAATAATGTTTTTAGAGAATTTATATGTTTGTTGATAATGTAAAAATATATAATATGAATATATAAATATGAACTCTACAGAATATGCAGTTTAAGAGGTCTTTAATTATTTTTTTTAATGGAAAGTACTGCATGAGGGAAATGTTAAAATCTATTTGCTAAATGTATGTAACCAGTTTTTTACATTTGCTTATATTGGTGTCATTTGAGCAATATTAATTGAACAATGCACATGAGCTTGACAGCAGTTAAGATTCAATGATAGAGCCCATTGCCTATGCTGCTGACTAACAATGACTTCCTGTTCCTTTGCGTGGTCCACCTGTCTGCATCCATCTGCTTCTCATATATTTGCTATGCAGATTCTTGTGCGTGGTGTCTACATCACAACTCACATTAATATTAAGAAACTGTAAAACTTTCAATGCCTGACAAAACTGTGTATGATAGTATCAGAATTCAAGCAGTCTATCACTCAGAGAATGTTATTCAAATATCTATTTCTGAGTGAAAAAGCACTTTATTTTCAGTCTTGTTGGAGATAAAGAGGGGTTAGTAACTAGTAGTTGTGGTAGAAAACATAAATTGCAATCAAAGACCAGAATATTATAGTGCAAGGCATTATACACACACAAGATAAATGCTGTCCCAGCCCTGAGAATTTTATAGCTAAGTAACATGTTCTCTTCCCTACAGCACTGAACAAAAAAAATCTATTTGCGAAAGTCTTTCTACAGTAGAGAGAGCCTGTTAGCTTAGAGATGGATTTTCCCCTGAAGTAAAAAGATTTATAGTCTATAACCCCCTTAGTGCTCCTACTGTCACAGAGAATAGAGTCTGTCAGGCAAAATGCAGAAACTTTTATTTTATTTTTGCTATCTTTTTAAATTTTATTTCATAACTCTTTTTATCCTCTTCTTTTTTTCTCAATTTAGTGCACAGAATGTGCCATAAATCCATAGAGACGAAGGAGGAAACTGGTTTATTCTTTCAATTATCAAGTTATTTTATGTTTGTTATCACAAAAACCCCATGAATTTAAAACTTCAATACTACACACAAAAAAAAAAAAAGGAAGGAAAAAAAACCCCCAACAAAAACAAACAAACAAAAAACCCCAACCCCAAACCCCAACACTGTGGTTGTGTTTCTGCATGTGTACTTTTTTTTAAACTACTTGAGTTCATATGCACAAAGGGGTTAACATATTTTGGCTTTGAAGTGGATACACTGATCATAGATGGCTAGATCATTTCCTTGAATAGAGAGGAGAGGAACTTAACACTTAGGAATGGTGTTCCTAGAATCCAAGGCACCAGTTTCATGACACTGAGGAAAAGTGCACAGGGGAGGACTGAGGGAAGGCACCCACGGCCCACTGGATTTCACCTCACCTCCATAGCATCACTGGAGAGTGACTTGTCCCAACATGAAGAGCATGCCTTTTTCAGAGGCAGAAGATGTCTTTAAAATAAATCCTATTGGCATTCAGAATGCCATTTTTCCTCTTAAAATGTGTTGATTTAGTGCTGTTCAGTGTTTAAGATATGTTGATGTGACACAGTGCTCTGCTTTAAAGAGTGATATAGTGGTTAGGTAAAACTAGAATTCAATGTAGCATTAACTCATATGCTACCCTGATACTTGCCTGATTTTATTCTATTGCAACATAATTGAAGAAGGAGGACTGTGTGATATATCAAATGTAAAAAACAAATATTTGCTATTAACATGCAAAAAGTTGGGTTGCTGACCTCAGCGAGATAATTAAGCTCATTTTGCTGACTTCCCAAGCTATGAAAACAAATAAAAGGCAATTCCTTTTGCATTGTTTTCAACACAGCTTCAAGGAGCAAGAAGAAAATAAATAAGAACAATTTTTGTTACTCTGTTATGAGAAAACTTCCTAGAAGGAAAGAGTTGTAGATTTCAGTCCATGTTCCTAAATCACTTACATAAAATGAGTAAATGAGTTGACTAAAATATCCAAAGTGTGAGAGGCTTTACCGGTGAAATACTTTTCCTATTGTGTTATTGTATTCCCACTCCATCTCAGACTCTCTTAATGGATTAAATTTGAAATTTTTGTTACACTGTTACAGTGAAACAGGCAGATATGATTTCTCTACCCCAAAGAAGCCTAATAAACCTGGATATAGGATGCGTATTCTAGTCGGTAAGGCCAATGGAGGCATAGTTTTCTGCTGCTTCCTGTAACAGAAATTATGTATTTTTCTGCTATGCTCTCTCAGCAGAGGAATGTTTTAATATGTGAGGCTCACCTGGATCATAAAGAAGACTTGAGTGGTGACTGAAACATCATCAGGCATTATTTATTTGGCTACGTAATCTGATATGTGTCTATTATTGGCTTTACATATTAAAAATAGGATATAATTTGTAGGTTATTGAGGGATCTAGATAGAAATCTCACAGTTCAGGATTTAAAGGAGAGCTGTAAGGTAAAAAAATAATCTCTACTTATCTGTATGGACAGAAAGCTGATAGCCAGCCCATTCCTCCAGACATGTGAATCTAGAGCAGCAGCCATCTGTGGCTTGCCAGGCAAAAAGCTGAAGGTTTTGGGTAAACAAGCATTTTGTTTTAGCAGTGTGCTTGGAGTGAGAAGCCAAGGGGAACAGAGCCAAGACATCTATCTGTCTCTTGGTGACTGAGCTAGACAGAATGGCACTCCCTGTACAGCCAAAAGGGTTGGTACAGTTTATTCTGTACCAGGGTAAACCAGAGCCTCTCTAAAAACTCCTTTGTGAAACATTAGATTTAAGAATTCCCTTTAGCTTTAAACTATCACATGAAATGGGGGACGTTAAAACTTAAGGCACATCTTCTGTGTACAAGACAGTTAGCAGTCAGTCTGGAAAAATTATTTAATTGTCCACTTTGTTATCTCCATTTACACTTAATGCAAACCCATTTATTCATGAAGATAGTATTAGATCATAAAAAACACTGTTGTGCTCATCCTGGCAATACTATTGTTTCTGTATGAAGAAATCAGCCCACTCGTCTTTCAGGGAAAAAATAAAAATAGGAATTATAGCAATATTTCTGTAAAAATAATTTTTTTTCCTCACTGTAGTCTTCAGCTCACCACTAAAGCATTTTTTTCAGAAGGGCAACAAGTAAGCAAAAGTAGTTCAAAAGTAAAGGAATTCCTACTCTAGCAGAAAACACAACACTGAATTAATGTTCTTATTTTACACGTTGATGTAAATGTTGATTATCAACATTTCAACATCACCAGAATTTTTTTATATGTATCATTTTCCCTATTGGACTTCTTATTTGCTACTTGCTGTTATTCTCCCACTTAAAAGTGTCTCAGAGAACAATACGGGGCAATGGGCTAGCTATGAAATGTACCACAAAGAGTCCATAGAGTGGTAAAACTATGTAATTTGGTTTTTTTTCATAAATTGATAAATGTTTTACAGCTGACAGTAATTACACATGTATAGGAAAAGAGAAACTACTTTCAACACTCTTGATTAATCTTACAAAGACATCAAATTTTCAGGATCTGCAGCCCATTAAATATGAGAACCTCTCCCTGGGTGTACTTGCTGCATAGCTATGGACATTATTACGATACACAAAGTGAGATTAAACCCAGGAAATCAGAAACATTTTACACAGATGATTTGCTCCTGTGTGTCCCAAGCAGGTTAAGGCTAAAAGTTTTTCTGGATCTCAGTATTGCCAAGACCACTAAAAGCCAGCTCAGTGAAAATAAGTAAAGGTAAAAAAAAAAAAATGTCGAGTGGCAATCAAAAGCTTGTCTGGTCTTAAATATCTAATTCTTTTAATGCAATGTATGTAGCAAATTCATCAGTAACACTGGAAGAAGGTTGGAGTTGGAAAAACCAAAGCAATTGAATGAGGTCAAAATTCAGGTAACCTGTAAACTCATAATTCTGAAAAAAAGAAATCACCATCAAAAGATAAAACAAATTAAAAAGAGCTAAAAAAAGCTAAAACAAAGCTCACATGCTGCATCCTATGACTGTAGAATAGAGAACAACAGAGGGTAACAATGTGTTAAGATTAAGATGTCACAGGTTAGGGCTGGGGTGGCCACTAGACAAAGAAAAAGTTACATTACAGCTGAATTTTGCTATCCTATTACGGCACATGCATTTTAACTATGCAGGAAGTTCAAGAAGAACTGATGGTATGTGTGTATGACAGGTGTTGACATATGAGGAAAGATTACAAAAGTAAATATGTGTATCTATGTTAGGTGATGATTAGAGAAGAGAAGGTAAAAGAACAAACATGTCCTGAGGGGTGAAAGAGAAAAAAAAGAGAATCCTTATTTATGTTATAGCATAAGAATAAAAATATTAAATGAAATACAGAGAATTAATAAAATGTGACCTGACAGTTAAGAATCTAATTTTCAAAATAATAACACTTAAATGGAATAAAGTCTATTGTTTTGACAGAGATCAACCATTAATACCAATTTTTCACTGACAGTGGGGTGTTCTAGAGGTAGATCTTAGTTTCTGTAACTAGGATTTGTGCTGCAGGTACTAGTAATTCCTGTGTCTGTGCTGCTATTAAAATTCTGGTTTTAGCCAAGATAAGTCTAGTGAAGTTAATGAAATGACTCTGAACGTACATTCGTGAACATTACACTAAGACTTCATCCTTAGTTGCTTCTCTTCTGTCTGCTTCAGAAAATTCCATTGTGAGGATAAATGGTGCCTTGTAGCTGAGAAAACCACAAAATCCCAAAGGTTTCTGGAACTGTAAGTTCACAATCAAGATTTTTACGGGAGGCACCGAGCACATGGATAACAGCATGGGGCTTCCAGTAACAGCTTTGAGTGAGACTCATTATGCTGGGTTAACGCTTGCTTGTTAACAAGCATATATGTCCCATGGAAAACATTTTTCTGCACTGGCACATTGCAGATTGCTTATGACTGTAATTAATGGGAAACGATGTTCACTACCTGGTTATTGTTCTCTTTCATATTTACACTTTGATCAGGTATCTTCCTACCTAGCACTGGTGTGGGACACTGCATCTATAGAATGCTCCTTTCCTCCAGTATTTGCTGTTTCATTATTAATATGAATCTAAAAGACACTCTCCATGTTAATGTGAACAGGGCAGCAGAATCAAGAAACCCACGGAACAAGATCAGTGTTACTACAAATCACCAAAAGGCACCATGCAAGCTCTGGTGTGAAGAAATCAGAGGCAGAATTTTCTTGCAAGGCCATGAGCTCTGTAATGCCAAGCAACATTGTGACTTTGCCATGCTGCTTACCAGATGCTTTAAGTGAATCTAAAACAGCATCTCAGGGTGAGTCTGTGCTCCAGACAATAAATTAATTCATCTGGAGTAGTGTGCTTTTGTGAGTAGTACCTGAGTCTGTCTGCTTTTCAATTTTTTTTATTCAAATTAGTTCAGAGTTATATCCACTGCACTGCTGAATAGACTTGTCTTAAACAGAGAATTTGTTTTGTATTTTTCCTCGCCTTTAGAAACCCTGGTTACTTCCCAGCATTCAGTGAATAAAAGGTGGACAAAAGAAAACATGCAGTAGTTTGAAGAAAGGTGTCTCGCTAACCTCCGCAACAGAAAGAGTCTGTGAGATGCGAACAGCCCGCAAGCCATGATGTGCAATAGCCTGCAGGAATGGAGGAGGCATCTGTGCTGTACTCGTCCCAGGGCCAGACAATATTTAATTCAATCAGTGCCATCACATCCCTGCAAAGTTATGCTTACAGAACAAATTTATTTTTTAGCATTGCAAAATTATTTCTATACTCTGTAAAAGAGTATGTTCACTATGCTATCTCCTTGACTGTTAAAATATCTGGTTAGGTATTTTTAAGCAGAGGAGTTGAAAGACAATGCACAGAAATAACAAAGCTGGGTCTTTTGCAAAGCACAGGGCTGAGTAATATTTACCTAGCGCTGAGTAGTATTTCAGCTTCTTTGAATTAGAGTTATTGCAGTGGTGCAAAGAGGAATTATTCCCATGTTATTTAACTTCAGGGCTACAACTGGAAATATATCACACACATGAGTTAGATAAAGGAACTTCATGATAATTTTTCTTGATGTATGAAAATAGGATTTGATAATACACAACAAATGAAATAAATAACTAGTTTTCCACAGATCTCTTCTCTAGTTTTAAAACAACGGACTAAGCCAAAAGTCAAACTAGTTTGAGTCCCTAAAAGCAAAAGAGTGATTGGTTAATTAGCTGTTATAAAGGCATCACCAAAGGTATATGCACTAAGAAACTCAGACCAAGATCTCACCTCTTTCTTGTTTGTTTCATATTAGACATTTATGGGACACTTTCATACCTCGTCATGTTGGTTATCCAGTGCAAAGGTTTGACCTGTGGAGTAAAACTTAAGTAGTTTTCTTAAGTCTTCTTTGCTCATAACCTGAATTGAAGACAACTAAGCAGATCCCTGACTCCTTCTGCTTCTTGCAGCTTTTTATTTTTGGTAATGATAATAAACATTAAATATTGTGATCTTACATCATGCAAAAGCCTAGCAGTTTTTTAGATCTTTTGCCTTTAAGAAAAACAAAAACAATCAAGCAATTACAGCTGACTTTACTGTGTTTTAAGTATTCTAGGAGATAGAATGACTTTATATTTTAAGGGTTAGACTACGAATATGAAAAATATGTCCAGTCTCTGTCTTTGCTAAGAGATTTTTGTTTGACCTTGGACAGGTTGCTTGATCTTTATGTACTTTAATTCCTAATATCTAAAGCAAAGATAGTAGTGTTTTCTTTCTTGCACTTATTTACACCACAATACTCTGGGGCTGAGGAATGTCACTTGCTATTTACAGAGTGCTTCACTAATGGAGCATCAGGCACTTTGAAATATTTTTAGTTTTTGCTTGCTAGTTCTCCAAATGCCAGGCGGCTTTCCACAGAAACCTTGCCATCCATTAGGACTGCAAAGTGCAGATTGCTTTCTGTAAACTAATTCCTATAAAGGCTAGCTGCCTTTGTGTGGGGTAACTTCAAAGCCAGCCAGAGTTCCCCTTACAGATGACTTTTGTTGTCTGTTTGGTGCTATCACCACAAGGACAAATGGATTTCATGGAGGTCCCAAACCTACACCCGAGGCAGCTAAATACCTTTTGAAGTTGCTTAAAACAAAACTTTGGGGACATCTGAGCTTTATCCGGGGACAACTCAGTATGGAAGGATAGCTATTTTAGCACTGGACCTGACATGGGAATAGTTCCATGCCACAGTGCAAACACTGCTATAGGATCTGCCAGCTATTAAGGTTCTGTGTGTTCCATTTTTTTTTTTTTTTTTTTAAATCCAAGCCTCTGCTTAAAGCTGAAGAAAAACTCTGTATTTGCTCTGTTTTGTTCTTAAAAAAAAAAAAATCTTTATGTTTTATGTAAAAGTGTCTTCTGTAGGCAAAGATCTGATGCCTCAAATAATGATAATGCTTTTACCAAGCACAGAAAGTAAAGGTTTTAAAATAATTAACTGTTTTGAACAGAAGTAGATAACATCAGATGATTTTCATCTAGCTTATTTAGACATTCATGATGGCATGAAATACTCAGTTACTGATTGAAAATATGTTCCTCTCTTCCCCATTAGCATCTTTGACTGCATAATTAAAGGTACAATACCCATGCCTGGATTTTAGAGCAGAGGATTGTCATTATAATCCTATTAAAGTACATACTGGGAAATGTTCACATATCCTAGGAAAAACCCGGAAATTTCAATAGTTTTGCCAAGAACACATCCTAATTTTGGAGGTTTCCATATCCCTCAAGAACGTTTCTGCTCTTGGATAGCTGAGTTGGTTTTCAAAAAGTTCCTCAAGGTGAACCACAGAATGACTATACTGGTGATTCACAGGGGAAACAGTTGATTTACGTATATAACCCAGGTTTTAACTCTTGGATATGTCTTGTTTATAGGTAGGTTTTCAGCAGAGATGAGGCGTTGTGTGAATTTGTCTTCCTTTTAAATGTTTCATGAAAACAAAATGGTAAAGGCTACCTGTCACGCTATGTGGTTTCTTTGCAGTTTTTAATTGAAACAAAGCTAAATTCCTTTTGTTTCCAACCTGCTCATTAATATGTATTGGTAAAGAAAATAATTAAAAGCTACCAGTGGAAAAATAGCCTTAGGCTTTGCCTGCAGTATTTTTAATGGTAGCTATTGAGTGTTAAGAATCAGGCACAAAACCAAAAGGTAACTGTTCTTAAAATATATATTTTTAAAGGAAATTTGCCAATGAAATTTTGTAGCACTCTAATGCTAATGTCTTAAAATTGAATATAACATGCAAAAGTTAAGGTCTTCTGGCTCTCAGTGTCTAAAAATTCCTGGAGTAATTTGTGTCGTTTTTATTAGCTCTCGGTATAAGGTCGTATTTGGCTGCCCAGCACTGTCACGAGTGAGAGGTCTGAGAACTGCGGCACCAGCTTTTCCTTTTCTTATATCCTGGCCCTTTTATTGCAGCTTGGGCTTAGAGCCAGAAGAAAAACTGAGTCTCTTTACAGTGAATAAGTGACTGTTTTTCCATGAGGGAAATTCTGAGGAGCAAAATCTTATATCATGCAAATACGTACAGGTCTGTCACTGTCAAGACTCTATATCTCTGATATATTTTACTTTAACCATTTACTTAGGCAAAATAGCGGTAACTAATATTTCTTGTCACCAACGTATTACCAAGCATTGTACAGAAATTATTTTTTAATCCTTTTTATGCACCTTTGAAAATAGTTAAGTTTGAACACAGAGCACTTACTCACTGTGCAAAGTCTAATTACATGAATGTCCAGCTTGACATGGTAAATTATAATCCTTTGATTTGAATTACTCTGAGCATTAGGGAAATGCATTTCATTAATGCAACTTTTTCGCTAAAGAATTAGGCCAATTGGAATGAAGGTTCCACATAGGCCACTTCTCTGTACACACAGTAAGTCCTCTTCTGTCTATATTTTTCATTTTTGGATTGGATTATTCTTTTTTAGATATGTTCTTTACATTCTCTGATTGAGTAATAGTCAGACAGTTAAAGGAATTTTATTAATTCCAAAAGGTTGTATAAGTGCCTCTCAAAAAGAACATTTCTGTGTAATAAAAAGAAATATTTGCTTCTGTTGCAAAATGATTTTTTCTTAAAACCTGAACTTTTCAGGTTACTCACTATGAAGTTATCTGGTTTGTCTTACCATTTTTTTTCTTTTCTTATTTGTTTTACCTCCCTTAGCCTGGCTCTCTTGGATAAATTCCTGTCTATGATAATGGAGCAAAGGAGGTCAAATACACATCACCATAAGTTATCCACTTAAACGGTTTCAAATTCTTAACTAATATATGGTTGCTTGAAAGTGATATGTATTAAAATAAAAGAGTAAATACATGAGAATTTCAGGTAACTTTTGAAAAGCCAAATTGAAGCTTAGTTAGAAGGGACAAAACGGAAAGCTGATATAAGAGAGTCTAATCTCTTCTGAAAATTTTAATCTAACACTGAAGAGTACCACATACAGATGTTGTGTTAATCGCTTTTATAGCTGGGGGTAGTTTCTAGTCTGTATTTTTATGTCTGTTGAATGTTGAGCCCTAACCCAGGGAATTTAACTTAATACAAGTTATTTTCCATTAACATATATTTTTAATTACTGATTCATATATTGGGGAAAAAAAAAAGAAGGCAAACAATTGAAAAAACATTTAAGGAAACACCTTTCACCCCTCTTCCATGTCTCAGTTTCACTTGTTCACTTTCCTTACTTTTTTGAGAGTTCACGTGTTACTCTCCATCGTTCCCAATTCCCTCGGTGAGGTGATGGTCGGCGTAAGAGGTTGGGGTTTTCAATTACTTGCTTCTTACTTATTTTCCTCCATTGATCGTTGCTTCTTACTGCTCCCATGCTCCAATGTGGGTCCTCCAAGGGCTGCAGTCCCCCAGTGGCAATGCAATTTTTTTCCATGACTCTGTCTCCAGCTGCATCTCCACAACATCCCCTACCACATGTCTCCTTTGTAGCTTCCCATGAGTGTCTACTGCCCTTTCTGAAAAAAGTTTAAGCAGAGGCACCATATGCTTCTCTGGGTGGTGACAGTTTTTGTGAACAATGGATCATTCCATCCATGTCAGAGCTGGCTGGACATGGCACAGGGGATGACACAGCTCTCTCTCACACAGGATACCCAGCAGCCCACCACTGCCCATATCCTGCCAGTTATGCCTAATACATTTCACTCTGCTTTTGCAAAACACTGGGTGAATGTATATCCATTATAAATTCTACTTTTAACGTCATCACAGCCTTAGCAAACATACTAACTCTTCCCATCCATCTTGACAATAGGGTTGACATTGTAAGACCATGTGCACACGTTCAGTAAAAGTCCATCCCTCTACCCTGCAGAGAAGGTCATTGAAGCTAACATTATAAAAAAAAATGATTGTGTATCATGTATCAATTGCAAACTTCACCCCTTGCCCTTGCAAACCACAAAACTGAAAAGGTGACAACACTCTGAACATCTATCCGTTACAATCTCTACTCCTTGTCTTTACAGGCTGATTATTTGGTTTAAAATCATAATAATGATAATAATAATGGTAATAATGATAATAATAACATCCTAAATTACAGTTGGGATTGATTATCTTCAACGTGTCTTCCGAACAATTTGATGCTATGATTCTATGACTCTATAACCTGACCTCGTATTAAAAATTTCAAGCCTTAGCCCGGCCTAACACACAGCTGAAAACACTGCAGCAGTTTGAATATTAATGCGTTACAAAGTCAACTCTTTCTTCCTACATGGGGTTATCAACTCCTTTGCTGGAGTAGCAGGACTGGGCCATTGCTTATCAAGACCCACGATCAGGAGATCTCAGAGCCCTCCTGCCTTGCTCAGGGCTCTGAACATCCTAGAGCGAAGTTTTGCTGAGCTGTCAGCTATAACCCAGTGGCTCTGGTTTCTCAGCAACTCCATAGCCATTGCATGGGCATCTCCTTTGGGCAGGGGCTGTAGGAAGCCTTCATTTCATTAATTTCACCTGGAGTAAAGGATCACTGTATGACGCTTTGTATTCAAGATTGAATTAGATAGGCTTTGTACCACACTTTCTCTGAAAATATTCTGCGATAGAATTATTTTAGGTCCAGATGCATTTCCATTTCCTGCCACAAACTAGGAAAAGAGGAAAGGGGAGGAATTAGTTAAAAGACAGTTTCAAAATAAACTTTCAGCTTCAAATCTCTGGCTCTAGTCAAAGAGAAACATATTAATAATGCATTACAACTTTCAATTAGATTTTTTTTATATACTATACTGATATTGAAAAGAGAGAGATAGTTGTCAGTTTTAGCTTATCGGTGAGTTTAACTAAAAGGCATACAGCAGTGTTGTCGATTAAGCCCAGCCAGCAACTAAGCACCACATGAACACTCGCTCACTGTCTCCCCCCACTCAGCATGGGGTGGGAATGAGAATCAGGAGCCAAAAAAAAGATAAAATCTCATGGGCTGAGATAAGGACAATTTATCTGAACAACAAAAAGAGAGAAGAAACAACAGTAATAATACTAGTGAAATAACACCTAAAGCGAGTGATATACAACACACTAGCTTTGTCTGTGACTTCTGCATTTTAACCATTTCCAGTCTTATTTCATTATCAGTATAATTTAATTTATTGCAATTTATCAGCTATTTACAATGATGACCATTGACTGGGAGTGGCATAAACAGTTAGGAATCTGTCCCCTTCCAGCTTCTTGTGAAAATTAACTCTATCCTACTCAAATCCAGGACAAATAACATTCAGCCATTATAAACATTATCTGGGATGAACATTACTATGCCATAATTAAAAAAAAAAAAAACCAAACCAATAAACGCCCCAACGTATAAGATAGAAAACAAAATGGGTAGATGATAACAAAAGAAAACACCCTCACTTTCACTCACTCAGATGCAGATAATCTACCAACTACAAAATGAAAAGTCTTGAAAAAAATGTACTCTTTTGCAAAGTTGTCTTTGTTTTGTGTATTGTAATATGTCTTTACAGAGCCGTAGCATCTACAGTGGGCTAGAAAGATGCTTATTTTTCTTTCCTCTCAGGCTGTACCACGTAGTTTACACCAGAGTAGATAGTCTGGTCATGAAACATAAAGTGGAGTTACTGAGGGGGGCTACTCAAGTGCCAGCCAGGACCAGAACAGAGTGGTAGATCTTGGTGTACAGAGGTTTTCCTGAGGTTTTCCTTTGGTTGGGAAATGCCAGGGGAGCAGTGAGAACTGTCAGGAGCTGGCAGCTCTCATAGGAGAGGCTGACGAGTCTTGGGCATTGCTGGGACAAAGGTGTCCACACCCACACCTATAAAAGAAGCCCTTTGGGAATGCAGCAACCAGGATTGCTGTGACTAGAGTGGGCAAACAAAGCATAGCACGCCAGCCAGAGAGTGCTGCAACAGTTTGCACAGAAGGGTGTGCAGGAAGGCAACTGAAAGCTCTGCCAGCTCAAGAGGTGGGTTCAGTTGGTCATCACCCTCTCAGAAAGAGCTTAGCTATGGCCTCCACCTGACAGAAAGCCATGTTCTTTATGCTCACCAGAACAAATGTGACAACCCAGATGAAGCTCCCATGAAAACGTGCAGCCATCCAGGTCTCAGACTGCAAGCAGTGCCAGAGCCTTTCAGTGGTAATGGGTGGCAGCAGTGAGGCCAGCTGTGTGTGATGTGACCAGGTGGATGACCTGCTCAGCCTGGTGGCAGAGCTGTGAGAGGAAGTAGAAAAGTTAAGGAGCATCAGGAAGACTGAGCAAGTGCCCTCAGCCTGTTGCTCTGAGGTGTGCTGGGTACACAGCTGCACAGTTGCAGTCTTGCCAAGATGAGCCTGGGGGATCCTGGGGTCATAGGAGACAACAGGGAAACATCAGTGAAATATCTCAAAAATATATCACCAAGAAGGTGACGCAGCTGACAGGCCAGCTGAAGTCCCTCTACACCAACGTGCACATCATGGCAACAAACAGGAGGAGTTGGAAGCTATTTTGCTGCTAGAAAACTATGACCTGATTGCCATTACTGAAACTTGGTGGGATGAATCCCATGACTGGAGTGTGACTATTGATGGCTACAGGCTGTTCAGAAGAGACAAGTGAGGAAGGAGGGGCAGAGACGTTGCCCTCTACTTCAAGAAATGGATAGATACTCTGATGCTTCCAGAGTAAGAAAAGGTATATTTATCACCAAAAAGCCATATGAAATGTCATTAACTTGGCACCTTCAGAAACCAATTTGAAGACTACTTAGCAGTGCTACGTGAACGGCTGGAAAACCACTTCTTTGGTGAATGTGAGAAACGAGTCATCCCATTCATTCACCACAGCTGTGCAGCTGAACCACACTGTAAATATTGGAGCATACATGGTCTCACTGAAAATGGGTCTGTTGGCTGTGCTTGCTCCACCAATATCACATGTTATAGCACATTCTTTAACATGAACTCCAGAGCTATATGTCACTCTAAAGGGATTTTTTCTTACATACAGTTCAGAAATAAGTTTAGCTCCCTTTGAACACTTGTCTTTGAAATATTAGGGAACATCCTTCTGACAAGACAGGTACCTTGTTATGTCGGGGATAAGAGAGGATGTTCACTTATCAAGAACAATTTCTATTTCTTTTAGTAAACTGAGGAAGACTCTTTTTTATTCCTCTTTATTTTTTCCTGTTGGTGAATGCAAGCAAGTCTTGGATTTTTTCCTAAACTGTTTTAAATCCTAACTATTTATGCCAATCCCAGTCAATGGTCAACATTGTAAAAAGCTGATAAATTGCAGTAAATGAAATTATATTAATAATGAAATAAGACTGGAAATGGCTAAAATGTAGGTATCATACACAAAGCTAGTGGCAAGTCAGCAGGAGAGGAAATATTCCACTCTCTCAATTAAAACAAGGTCAAGGACCCAGAAATTAATCTCGTTGCATCATTCATCAATGACAGGAATAGGAAACAAGGGAGAAATAAATAGTTTGCAGTGTCTGATGTTAAAAATAGGATGTCATGGTGTAACTACAGTTCAAGAGAATTTTATCTTAAAAAAAAAAGATATTCTGTATATTTTAGTAACTTGGAAACCACTCTGGATTGCTGAACTGATTTGGATAAATAATCATAACTGAATGAAAGCTTAAATTTGGAGAAGATTAGGGAAGCAATCTCTTGCCTCACTGACCTCCAACTAACATTTCTGTTCTCTATGTTGGACTACCCAACCCATACTGTGGATTTGACAGACCTGTGATGTTAACTAGTCTTGAAAATTTACATGCTCAGCCACTTCCACTATATTTGAGGTTTTGAATGTACTCAGTGGTCAGCATTTTCTTATATGAAATATACCTCAAAGGAAATAAATGTAAAAGTGTTGATCGTGTTAATAAAATCCATGGACACTGATTATCTCACTAAAAAAAAGTAAGGTTTCGGTTCTTTTCAAATTTTGACAATAATTTAATAGAATTTAAAAAAAAGACAGAAAACAATCAATTATTTGAAATGGAATAAAAATTGATTGCACTATACAATGACTCTATATTATTATTGATAAACATATATTCCCTACATAGCATTTGAACATTGCACATTTTATTACCAAAATACTTCAGTGATAGGAAGAAATGTATTATTGTGTTCTTCTGCAATAAATTTATATTATTAATATGTTATTGTTGCAGAAAGAGAAAAAAGAAAGTCAAAATTGTCAGCTTCAGCATCTTATATGGTATAGCTCAATGCAGATAATTGAACTTATACTGCAGGCTTACCAAATATCTGAACATCCATAACTTAATCTTAGGTTAAAGGCTACAGACGTTCAGCACTACAGGAAATCAAAAGTATCTCAGGTTCATGCTCTAATTCAGAGGCTTCATATAATTACTTTTTTTTCTGGATGATTTACATGAGGTGAAATATGTCATCCAAATCAGAACACTGGTTTGATTTTGAATATGCTAGATTCATGTAGAAATCCCTATCATGTAAAAAAGAAATATATTATCATTGCATGCTCCTGACAAAATCTGTATTACTCAGAAATTCACAAGTTTCTTCAAAATTTCCTTAAAAAAAAAACCAAACCCATATCCTTTATAGCTGGTTAGACGTTTCTCTGCCCCATTATCTATGAGCTGGCTAGATGAAAATGCAATTAAACGCCTGTTGTTAAAAGTGAGTAGAAAGTAACAAACAGTTAAAAGTGCAACGAAAGGAGACAAGTTACTTCACAAACCTTTCGTGCTAATTCACAATATGTAAACACGTCTTGTTTTTTTAAATATCATTTCTTCATCTACCTACCATTTGACATCTACATTTACATATTGATGATTTATAGATGAAGAGTATTCCTGCTCATTATTTGAAGGGAAATGAGTTGATCTTAGCTCTTGACACAAAAAAGCCAATTGTGACTACGTCCTGCTAGGAATTTGATTTTTATCAGTCTTCCATGTCTGTAGATTGTAATGGGACTGGAGGGAAGAAAATATTGATCAATGGAGTACAATCAGGCAAATGGAAACTTCTTCATAATAGATCCATACTGCCATGAAGATGCTAAGATGCTTCCACTTTTTTTTTTTTTTTAATCCTGATCCTAAACAGGAGCTGAATTTGAGATTAGCACGAGAGTATTATTCATTTTGCAGTGTTGCATGAAGTTCAAAGGCTGTTATTTTCCATAAAGTTTTATGGTTTTGTATTTCAGATAATTACATGGATTTGCGGCTTACTGGGTTATATAGGCAATTTTGGACTTAAATCTACTCCAGGGTTCATGTATAAATTAGTTACTTGAATGTGAAGGGTAAAGTCTTTGATTAATAGGTGGATAAAAGGGACTTTGCTTCACAGTATTAACAGTACTGGTGAACTGTTCTGGCAGAGCTGTGTGCTAATATGTGATCAGCTGTATTGTTCCAGTGTGCTTACAGCCAAAATGTGCTGTTAAAAACTTACCAGCTCTACTTACCCTCAGATTGCTGCTGTCCTTTATCCAGGTGTGACCCCCCACCTCAGCATGTCTGTCCATGTAGTTGCTCCCTGATCTAATTCTATCAAAATTATATTGTTTTAACGTGAAACCAAACATCCATACTGTTAAAATATTCTCACTAGCCTGATGAATCGGTTTGACAGAAGTGGCAGCGGGAATGACTGTGTATGTATGGTTATTTTGGCAAAGCAATGGGTGCTTCTCTTTTTATAGGAGAAGAACAAGCATAGTAAAAGCCTAGGAAAATAGTCTACTGATCCATCTCATCAGTACCTCTCCCCTCAGGTCTGGTTCCTGCTGGTGGGCCTGTTATAGAAGTATGTTATTTGACATTGAAGAGTTGTAGTTTTAGTGTCTTCTTTTTCTGTGGCTCTTACTGATGCTTGTACAGGTCTTCAGAAACTTGTCATTGCAAAGGACCTACATATTGATCTCTGTAGGTGGGCTACCTTGCAAATGTCTGTGTATAATACACACATATACTTGCTATGAGAGGTAGACTTTTCTATTATTTAGATTGTCTTTGATAGCTAAGGGGTAAATTAAAGTACTGTGAGGATAAATCATAGCAAAATTACATCAGCCAAGAAGAAAATTAATTTTTATGAATTTTCTTTTTTTTAATGGCTAGGTATAGGCTTTTAAATATGTACATAGTAGTCCTAAGCAAATAAGCTCATTGCAAAAGTACAGGATGCCATTACAAAGGCAGTGGGAGAAGGCACTCGTCTGGGGTCACAAAATGAGCGGTGTTCATGTGAGACTGGAAACCTGTATCTATGCAGAACAAAAGCTTGTAAGAATGAGAACAGAGCCGTTACACAAGAGTGTTAAATGGACAGTGAGGCACAGGGAGAAGATCTTTACCTTAGGGAACTGAATCACCTTACAGCATCATGACTGAGAAAAAGCTCTTACGTGTGCTGAATAAAATTTTTGTCTACCTTTTCCCGCATTTTAAATAAATTGATCTTCAAAGGGTTAATAAATCTTAATCTCATTTCTGGTGTTTGTCATGTGAATAGTAACAGCTACCACACAAGATAAACTAGATGATATGCGCTTATTACAATGTACTAAAATATTTTCAAAGAAACACTCAGTCATTTGTTCTTGTTGGATAAATGCACATGATTCCTGTCAAAACTTGGTGTGAATCTGCAATCAACATATATTTTTCTCCAATGAAATATTTGAAATGAAGAGAATTTGCTTTTTATTCTCACCGTAATATGGCAAATCTTTCTGTGATGGTAGTTTGGTAGGTAGTGAATGAGTTAGATGCGTCAAATATAATAAAACTGTAGGTCAGATATTAATTATTAGCAAAATGATTCACTGACAGTAATAATGAGACCTGATCTTGTGCTTCCAGTGTCATTTTAGCTGGCCTTGGCTCTAAATTCTTGGGATCCCAGTATTGCACCAAAATAAAATTTAGGGCATGAATGGAAGTAACTTGGTATAATTCTGTGCAAATTTAATTCATGTAACATATTTTGAATGATTCAGTGAAGAGTCAATAAAACTATAAGTGGCAGAAAATGTTAGAGGAGTTGAACTAAAATCTTAAGTAATTAAATTTATTACATAACGACTCAGAATGAACAGTTTTGATGTGCTATAAATGATCTTTTCTTACCTCCCTGACATTTAAGTGACCATCAGAAATATTTGTGATGTGGATTTAGCTGTTCAATAAGCATTCAATGTGATTCTATACTTCCACTCTCTATATAACAAACCAGTCCACAAAACCACTGAAGTCTAATTACATAGTTTACTTCTTTATAGGTAGAAAGGGCTTAAGAATGATCTTTCCTCTTTATGATAGCTTTCAAGTTTCAAAATTTGCCCCTTCATTCCTTTGTTCCTTTCTCCATGTCGCTGTCTTCGAGGTGTGTGACCTCACAAACCTTCGCTGTAAATTTTTTGTCTATCTTTATGCTTTTCTGCAAAATATTTTTGATCTACTGAAACAGTGAAATGTCTGACAATAAGCCCATCCCAGTTCTGACTGGGAACCCCTGACCCAGTTTACATATTTTACATAGGTTTAACCTGTACGTTTAACTGTAGGTTTAAAATACGTAAATGTAATTATTTTGTAAAAGGACCTCATCTGCATGAGTTATACCAAACCGTGAAATATCTGTCCAGATATGTACAACTGTAATACCTATTAGGATGCACAAATTTACAAAAGTGGATATATAATCAGTCTTTGAAAAATCTATTTACAATTGCTTTTACGTTTTCTATTTCTTTTTAAATATTGTCTAGCATAGTTCTTCAGAAAGATGTAATAACTGTGATGCCAAGGACAGTCTGGAGTAAAAATAGTTTATTATTCAACTGAGTGCATAGTTTCTCTAAAACGCTAATGACTTTTACATCCTATTAGTCCATGGTAGTGAGTCAAGTGAAATCACAAAGCTATGCATCTGCAGACTAAAAATAAACTTTATCAACATAAAAGAGGTTTTATTGCTCAAAATGTCCTACACACATTGGCTCAGTCCAGATACAGTAGTAAGGATGACACTAAACAATGAGTTTATTTTTCAGAAGCACTGCTTTTCACTTTAATGTCAAGACCTTGCTATTACACTAATAAAAATAATTATATAATGGAGAACACTTAAGTACTTGTGACTAATTATTTTACTGGTATAATGAGCCATATATCCGTGAACTGGTATCTCCTCAGTAATGCAATTTTACAAAGATGTTGACAGAAAGGCTATTAAATTGTCTGTATGAAAGGTTGAACAAAAATATTATTTATTATATGTTCTGTGAATTAAGATTTAAAATAAGAACTTCTAAAATATTTTAGCAGTGAATATTTTTTGTCTACATAATGTGAGTTTAGGGATTTTAAAGGCAGTGATTAAATAAGACAGGAAATATTACTGCTCAGGTACTCCTAAGTCCATTGAATGAAAAATGTTCTGTTCTGCTCAGATATGGTCTTCTGTCTGGATCTATCTCAAAGCCTTGTGAACTTCATATAGTTACTTCAATTACCTTTTCAGGATGTAAAGTAATGAAGGTGAAAAAATTAAAAATGGGAGATTTTGATTGTAATTATTTTAACACGTGACTCTGAAAATTATCCCATTGAAGAAACAACAGTTGTTTATTTTGATAATGGAGGGGAGTAGACAATTTTTTTATGCCATTTGACTCTCAAACTAAAAAGGAAATAAATTATAATTTAAGCCTTTGAAAGTTTGAAAGAGAGCTTTCTAATTCTTCTTCTGTGTATTGCGACTTTAAAGTTCAGTCCTGTAAAGGAAAGTGGAAGTCAATGGAAACTGAGATTTGCCATACTGTTTCTAGGTCCAATGAACATTTTCTGTTTTAGAAATCCTGCAACATTGGATTTAGGGCGGCCATTTTAGTAATTTTATCTACACTTCTCAAAAACCAGCATGGTTTATTTTAGCACTCTTATATCCTTCAATATTAAATAACAAAAAATAAAAATATTATTAATTCATGCTTGAAAGTTGTGCAAAAGCATTTCTGTATAAAAATCATAGTCACACTAGTGCAACCCTTTTTGGAAGGAAGATTATTTCCAAATGCAGTATTGAAAGCACTGGGATTGTAGGTTTTTGAGACCTACACAATACGGGGGTTGTCCTAAAAGACATTCTGAATGATCTGAGCTGGCAAAACTGTAATATTTACTCTGAAATTTTGTAATTACACAGAACATAGATAATTTTACTCCCACATTCCTACTGGTTCTTTCAGACTGGACTATATTGCAGTCTGGACTGCACATATTCATAAGGAGTAAACTACAGAGGTCCATGGGGAGCAAATCTTTACAAATGTTTTCTAAACATGAGAATGCTTTTAGAGCAGATGTTTTCTGTATGCCTAATACCATCCTCATAGACATTCTGACCTCAGTGAATGAATTGCTATTGCATACAAGCACAAACATTATTAATCAAAGTGACAGAGAAACTTCCGGTAAATTTGTGTTCTTTTTCAGTTTAATTTTTAGAAAAGATCTGCAAAGAGGTCGGTTGCGCTTTGGTTTTCTGGACTTCTCTTTTCTAATGCATAGCAATCTTCTGATGATCAGCCAGGAAATTATTCATAGCAAAGGACTAAAAGTAAAAATTCATGTTTTGCGGTGGCTTAGTACCAGCTTCATTTCCTCTTTCTCCATCCTCCTCCCAGTGAAAAGGGCAACATAAAATTCTTTAGGCATTGGAGGCTTTGTGTGTAGGGGATGGCTTTGGAAAAGCAGACCTGACAGAGCTCCGGAGTTACAGAACTACAGTTTGGAACTTGTTTTAGATCCCTAGGGCTACACACTCTGTTGACTGTCTTCTTGCTTCCCCGTCAGGATTCTGGCATCTCTCAGGTTCGGTGTGAAGACACTGCCCTTACCCTGTACCTGAAAGCTCTAAAACTTGATTTCTTGGACTTATGTTTCTAACCTGATCTCAAAGACATTCTCTTTAAAACTCAAGTAAAGTCTCAATAAAGATACTTATGTGCAGAGAAATACCAAGAGGAATCAGATTTTGGCCATCTTACTGTGGATCTTCTTCAGTTCCTCTGAGGTAAAAAGGAACACAGGATATTTTGCAAATTTTTTGTACACCAAAATTGATATTGTCTTTGAACTGACCATTCCAAAAGATGTGCTGTGAAGAACTCAGTTCAACAGCATTTCATGGTTATATAACTCCATTCCTTAATTCTAACTCAGATATCTATGTCAGGGAAACGGAGAGGTTTTCACAGTTCTTATTCTGACGGACAAATTACACCCATAGCAATTTATTAGTACTTACTAAATTCCAATCTCTTGATTTCCTCTTCTGTTAAAAACAATTTCGTAATAATGCGTTTTTTTTCTTCCCTACTTTCATTTCTTTTCAGAGGTTTATTAGAGTATAGTTTCAGAAGGCTTATCTCCCCTGTATTCTCTTTGACATCTTCTTAATATGTCTTTAAACCAGTTCAATGCTCTGTCTGCCTGCTATTCTCAATACACTTATTATCAATGATAGGTATAATAGAAACAGTGATACTTTTGAAAAATGTCTGGACATTTCGTTACTGTCATTTTACTGAGAAATAGGAGTTTGTTTAATGCACAGGAAAAATAATGGCAGAAATAAAAGATCAAAAGATCAAATAAAAAATCAAAGCAATTTTTCTTCTTTTCAGATGCCAAACTGAGACTCCTCTGTGTAATTTAAACAATGATTTATCAGTCTTTTGAGATTGGAGAAGTTTGTGTCTAATTAAGCAGAAAGTTTTCTTACCCTAAAATAAAAGGGTAATAGCATAATGTACTAATTCTTCTTGCAGTTTATATGTTAATGTGTTTCTATGTGAAATTCCTCTATGAAAGTTGTCTTAATTCCATGTATCCTGATATAGTAACTGTAGTCCTAGCAGGATAGTAAATTAAATTATAAATACAGTAAAAAAATCTCATTTGTTAAAGAGAAGAAATGTGTTTTCAGTATAGCAGCAAAATTACTATTTTGCGATATCATTTTCATTTCATTCACTATTTCATTCTTATCAGCAATCATCTGGTTAGGTTTAGTTCCTGGGAAAATCTCCTGCAAGGACAAGACAACTTCCACCACACAGGGTAAACTGAACTGTTTATTTGCGTACAGACTACACAGAGCTCAGCCACCTCAGTTCTATCATATTATGAATCTTGGACTGGTTCTTGAATTGTTTTTGGTTTTACATTTTTTTTCGGTTATCTCTTTCTCAGAATGTTAAAGAGTGTGAGAACACTTAAACCCTTTAAAATGGCACAAAATGCCCATTAGCATTCAGCTGAAAGACTAACTGGACAGTGAATATAGTAGGTAAACTGAAGACTGGTAGAATCAGAAAGCTTCTTTTCATTTGCATCAAAGAAGAAACAGAAGGAACAGAAGGAAAATAAAGAATGAGAAAATGAGCCGGAAAAACCCACACACATTCCAGTCAATTAAATCTCCATGTTTAGTTTTCTGAACATTCCTTCTACTTCACAAAAGCTTGTATGTCTATTTTTCCAATGATATCTGTTGGCCTGAAAAGTTTTATCTGGAAATCTTATCTTATTAAGGCATTTGCCACTGGCTATTCCTACCTCTGACTTACAGATTAATTCAACAGAAAAGTGATGCAAGTTCAGAGAGATTTGTTAGTGAATTTGTACTGGTTCGTTGTTTGATGTTATCATTGTGAAATAGGAGACAGTCACCAATTTTCACTGAATTTTGAGTTGCTGTGTTTATGGTTCATGTATCAAAAGCACTATGAAATGACAAGGTAAGAGATTTAAATAAACTCAAAAAGCAGAAGGAGATCTCTGTCTCTGTGGACTGAACATCTCAGTAATTATTGGAGAAACCACAGGGCTGGAACCTTAGCAGCTATAAATCAGTAAAACTTCACTAAGCTCAGCAGAACTACTCTAATTTACAGAGTCTGACTATTACAATATAATTTTAGAAGGTTTTACTTGCAAGACATACTCTGCCTAAAAGCAGGTGCAAAGTACTTTCTACCAGTTAAGCTGTTTGTGAGGGGTGAGACAGACTGACAAGGAGGAGAGAATTTAGTGCAGTCCGTGTGAAAACTGGTGACTGATTTAAAATGTGCTTAAAAAAATATGTACAACACTTGAAAAGAGCAATGAGTTTTGAATTGCCAGTTGTCTGAGGGACAGCTCATTCTGCATTAGAAACAAAACTTTTTATATAAACGTTTCAGTGGTTCTCCTTGAATAATGTTCAATCGGGTACTTTCATGTTTGTGCTCAAAATGGTGTCATGCTCTTCAGATTCTGTGACAGATACAGGAAAGCTATGTAGTAACGCAAGTCTACCACCATGGCAAGGATTTTGGCATTTTAGTGCATGAGCTGACAGTGTTCTATGGTTTTTGCTTGAATTTTCAGACAATGAAGACTTAGATCCACAAGATAAGTCTGTTGTGTTGCCTATTTGTTGGCAATCTCTAATGTAAACAGAACAAAGATGCCATGTCAAACTCACAGCCTCATATGGATATAAAAAAAGTGCCATTAAATAATATATATTCTCATTACTGAGGAGAAATACTCTCTCATTCAATAGGATAACATTTTGTGGGATATGAAAGTATAAAGAATGTACATTTCAAACTGGACAATGTTTTCAATAGCTCTTTAAAGTTCAGTATTATAGTTTTTAACTACCATCCTGTTTTAACCGTTTGTGTCTCTGCTTATGCCAATATTACACCAAACGCGGAATCACTTCTGTTGAGGTTCTGTTATATAGAAAATAATTTATAGGACTGAAATTTAAGTCGGTTCTGTAATAAAATCTTAGTTCCCCAGCTAATGACACATGATTCCACAGTTTCTTCCTTTTCTGATCTGTCCCTGACACTTCTAGAGCAATGACTGTAACCTAGGGTTCAGTACAAAACCACTTTAAATGCTGAAGTCCCCTTAGACTCCCTTTAGTCACCCAAAACAATGGATATCCTTTCTCTTTCTTATGAAGAACTGTAACTTTTCTTCTTTTGTCTTGTGTTGTTTTCCTTCTCATGTAGCTTTTAGCTTGATACTGCAGATCTTGTCTTTTTACTTGGGTTTTTTTGGTGTTTAAGTGAACACATTGACAACTACTAAGCTGTGCTATCATTACCTGCAGTAGTCAAAATTGAATTTGTTATTCCTTTCATCAAGTAGAGAATTTTTAGGAAAAAAGAAATATTAAGTGTAGCGTACTAGCTTTCTGAGAATGTTTTTCAAGCTTTTTCAGTCATCTAACTAAAACTCTGATCTCCAGTTTTGGGTCTCTTCTATTCCACAGTATTGGAGGAGATGTAGTTGGGGTCCTAGATTTATTACATGAAAGCAAACATAATACACTTGAAGCCTTGCGTTATACAGAATGCGAAAGTTTTTTCTTAGTTATGTAGTTAGGTGCTTATCCATAAAGAAGAGTAAGTATTAGATACTTTGTGATACTGCCATTTTGTACTTATGAGCCTTTAAGATAGCTTTAACAAGGTTTCATAGATTCTATGCCATGTAAAGCTTACAGAACCTATATTCCATTATAATAATATTGTTTCACATCTGAGTTTGTCAAAATTGGATTCTGTTGTTTATTGAAAGCCATCTCTCAGAATAAAATTTTGAATTACTTTTACTGCAGTGGCTTTAGCTGTATAGGAAAGGACTTTCCTCTATTAAATATTTCACATTATTCTTTCTTTTTCTTTCTTCTTGCAAAAGGTATTGTGCCCTTACCAGCAATTTGCCATGCCTCATTCCTTGCCTGTAAGTGACTTCTTTTTTCAACCAGCATTAGTGAAAAAAATGGCCACAGATGTGGCATATGAAAAAACTTTTATTTACAGTAAAGTCAAGGAGAACCTACTACTTTATCCAGCATGAAATTGATTTAGGAAAAAAAAATATACACTTTCAAAACATTTCTGGGTTTTTAAAGATACACTTTACTGAGGATAGCATTTCGTATGCCAGATTTGCAATATAGAAAAAAATTCAAAGACTTTTTTTTTTTTTTTGCTTATAACAAATTCCTTTTTGGGACCAAAAAAACCCCAAAAACAGAACAACAACAAAACTGTAGTTATTTGGGCGTCTCACAATCCTTACCCAACATTTTTCAATTGCCTCCACAAAACTGAAAGTCCTGATGAATTAGCTTCAAATGATTAAAAATGGACTGAAGAATCTGTTTACAGAAATAGAAACCCTGACTTAAAACACTCAAACTGTGGCTCTGTTTATTCAATACACTGAGACAAGCCCACCTAAGTATCCAAACTTATCTGAAGTGTGGTAATACCTGCTGGAAATGTTATGTGTGCTGTCTGATGTCACACCATTTGGATTTCGGTGCATACATCAGGAAACAGTTCTACCTAGGAGACAGCAATTATCCAGAACACTTCTGTAAAAACATGTGTTTGTACATGCCTAACAAACAGTGCCTCTTTATGAAAATCATCACAGCTTTTGATATCTCAGTAGTCTATCCATGAACAGCAATAGTCTTTCCCAAGGTGACCATGACATAAACAGAGGAATGACTCCAGCTGAAGTAGCAAACTTTGACTGTGACAGAGATTCAAAGGGAAGGAAGAGGTGATAGGAAACAAAGGTATTTCAGCACAATGTGGTTTACCTATAAACAAAATAAGTAATTTAAATCTCAAATCCTATCTCTATAAATGAGGGATTACAATCAATTAAGGATAATGCAGGGTAATATTGTGTTGATCTGCCTTAAAGTTAATGAGGTGCATAGAGTGAAAATATGATTGACATATATGATATGTTAAAAACTTAATATTCTTTATATATTCTCTACTAACAGTTTCACAGTTTAATTCAGTACATGTTGAAATGTTCAGAACCTTTGTACCTTCTCATAGCACTGTAAGTCTCCCATAACCGTTACTTTACTTCAGTAAAGCAATATGGTCAAATTACAATTTGATTTTAGGGTGCTTAGCAAGAATGATCAAACAAAGACAGAAATGCTATGATGATTTTACTTCTTTTCTTTTTTAAATTCTAGTGAACCTCCCTATTCACTGACTGATTAGGAATTAAATATTCTACATTCTGAAAAAATAAGCCTATCATTCATGGGTATTTATATCTGTGCATATTTATATGGTCCTGATTCATGGAAAATCCCTTTAGCGATCATCAGCATGAAGAACACAGATTCACAGAAATCAGAGATGGAAAAGAGACGCTGTTTAGATCATCAGATTTATTCCCTTGCTAGCATAGCAAGATGGATCAGGAAGGTGCCAGTAAATTAAATATGGAGAGTTTTCAGGCACATAAGATTTACCACATCTCATTAATAATTGAGTTTCCAGAGTGTTCCTGCTAGAGGGTTCAGTAAACATTCCATTTAACTTAGGCAAGAGTGTGCTTGTTGATCCAAATTTAGCATTTGACCCACCTCAGGAAAGTAGCGTTTTATTTACTTATTTGTCTTTTGCAGTGCCTTTGGATATTGTTAGGATAGGTTGTTGGGGTTTTTTGTCATGAAAGTGTCTCATCTGGTCATCAGTCCTTCAGACAAACAGTGACCTAAAGCACTGAGGAAAGGTTGCCTTAAGACCAACATCGTTTACAGACTCTCTTCCCCTTTCATATTTTGTTTAGTTTCCTATGGTTATACACATGTCTTGAACAACTAACCATTAACCAGACATTCTATTCCAAAAATAGTAATAACCTAGAATACATTTTGAATTACACTTTTTTACTTTGTTTTCAGTATTTTTTTCAGATGTATATGTTCCTATGTTCCTATGTCTATACATAAGAGTTGCTATGTTTTCTTAGGCTTTTTTGCTGCCACAATACATATTAAAATGCATGTCCAAAAATTTGCTTTGGCTTAGAATTCAGCAAGTACCATAAGTCCCAAATTGCTGAGGTTTAGACATATTTTAGATACCTCAGATTTACTGTGCATGCATAAAACTTCTGTGCAACATATGCTCACTTAGACTTGATGGGTCATGGATGAACAAGTGACGTGGTTATTTGTTTGGGTTTCCTTGAAATTCTGAGCAAATCAGCCAAGGGACTGTTTCCTACACTGACATGGGAGATATATCCTGGAAGGTCTCTTCCAGATGTAATTGGAAGATATTTGCAAGGAATGGAAGCTTTGTTTCCTTGAAGTCACATATCTGGCAACGTATCTGTTACAAAGTAGTTGTAAGAAAAGATAAAGAGTTAAGTCACTCTAAGAGGAAAAAAAGAAACCCATAAACATTCAGTTATCAAGTCAACCTTGACTGTAAAGAAAACAGCAAGATCACAGACATAGTTCTTAATACATCTTAATAGATATTAATAATAATAGATGTTAATAGTTCATACCAGTATGAAACAATATTTGTAAACAAATATTAAGAATGTTACATTTATCTGGGAAGAATGTAGCCTTCTACATAGAATAATTTATCATGAAGGATATTTAGTAGTTAATAATAGTGGTGTTCACACAATTTCAAGAAATTTCGGTGTAGTAGCAAACCTACAGAAGGAAAAGGCTGGGACTCACTCTTCTGTAAAGCACAAACTCTAGAAAACAGCTTCATAGTTTTTATCGTCCTATACTCTTCCTACATGTCATTTTCTAAAAGAGATTTATAATAATAAATTGTTGTGATCTGAGCTGGTATCTCTATACATAAAATAGTTAAGAGGGCTAAACTGCAAGTTAGAAATATACTGTGAAAGACAGAGTGTAAATCTAGATGCCTATGGTCACTTAACCAACAGTAATATCTTTTGTAAAAATAAGTCGAAACATCCTTTATCCAAGAAATCTATTCAGAATACATATGAATACATAATATCAAAACAAACAATAACAGAAAAGAATCAGAAGACTTCTCTTAAGGAAGAGTTGATAATTAAAAAGGATGCATTTTTTTGTTGACAAAAAGAAATGCATATTACCACAGCAGATACTAAATCTACTCAAAAGGTACATTTTAATTAGGAGTATTGGATTTTATAAATCTACTAAGATCTTATAATTTTAGCAAACACTGGTTTAAATAACCTACAGAATACATTAAGTTACATCTACTTCATATTTCCTTTCACTGGTGTGCAATTTTTCCCCTTGAAATTCCTGACGTTAAAACATTCAAACTAATGTTTACTGATGTTAAATTTTTCATTAACAATTTCCGAATTTTTTTTTTTTACTTAAAATCTTTTTCATTACTAATGGTTTATATCCAATCTAGTGAAGTAATCTGATGCTACCAGTGGTTAAAATAATAGAGAAAAAAATTTCTGTGAGCATAGAGCTCATATTAACTGCAGAACTAACATAATCTATTAATCTCAGCAATTTCTTCCAAAACTGAAAAAGACAATGAGAGGACAAGGGAAGTTGACTAAAAAGGTCAGTGACATGTATAATAACTTCAGAAGTTTGAATAACATTTTTGATATTTGTGAAGAATTGATCAGCTCTTTAAAGTGCTGAGAGGTAGCTTTAAGTTACACCTATTAAAAACTCATGAACAGAAGTGTTGCCTTAGGAAGCACATTGACTAAAAGAAAAAAACCAAACAGCAGTCAATCTAAAGATGTTCTGAGAATTTCCAACTAAAAAAATTAAAACAATTAGAGGTATGATGCAAGGTATTAAATAAGGTCAAATGAGCTGAAGATGTTATTAAGACTAATTTGTAAAAGGTGCTGGAACAATAAAGAAAAAAAAGCATTTTGCTTTCCCCGTTTATGGAAATAATGGGTTATAAATATTGTATAAACACTGTCTTCTCTCAGCTCTTCCTTCATATACCAAATATCACAGTTAAACACGTTCACCTATACACCAATGTTGAAAACACAGAGGCCTTAAGGATTGAGGAATTTTTCAGTTCAGCACTTGAATGTTCGAGTAAATAGCTGTAAACACATCAACTCAGATGAAGTAAATTCTAAACTGTTGTTAAAGAATTGAATGTAACCCTTCTCTAATTATTTGAATGCCTAGGAGCATTCCATTGTAATTTAAACAATCTGATCTTTTAGATACTTCCAGCTTCTTCTGTTAAATTTTTAGTTTAGATACTCCTGAAGACAAAATATTATCTATTTATCATACCAAGGGAGAAATTTGACATAAGATTTGTTTCAGATTATTTAAAGTATTTGATGTGCACGTGTCAAGACTATTTCTTTTTGATAATCTCTTGAGTAATGACCGTTGTCCTTTTGGGCTTAGTTATGATTTCTGTCATCAACCATTTATAAATTGTTACACTTACCCGTGATAAATAAAAATAGTTAACTCATGAAGATATTTGTTTCTCCCATCTCTAAGCTTTTGTACATTACAAATACATACGATAACACTTTCTGATTCTCACATTTGGTATTTTCTACTAATAAAGCTATTATGGCTTCCTTTGGGATAGACCAAGTCTCAAAAATGCAACTTATTTGAAAAGATCTTTCTAAAGGAAAAAGGTCATAGGAATTTTAATGGAACTTGCCACTGTTCATTGTTCACATGCTCTTTTTTTTAAATCAGTGCACTAATCAGAGTTAATTAATGTGGTACAAAACTTATAGGAAAGAAAACATGTCTTCCAAGATTCAGATACACTTACAAATGCTCTAGGAATATGAAGAAACAGATCAATTCTAAAAACTGTCCTGTTTCTTGTGTTAGCCAGATAACTTTTAGCAATGTTAAACTTAAGTCACCTGTTGTCTGGGAATTGAAAAAACTTGGTTTTACCATATACTTTAACAAAATATTAAAAGCCTTAAAATTAAAAAAAAAAAATAATAGCACAGATTTTCAAACGGTTCTCCAGTAATCTCCAATGATAAAGTCTGAAACAAAACATAAGGTCTTGCTTAAATATACTCTGTGTGCTATTTCCTTTGAATCAATGCTACTGTTTTAATGCTTAATTTTGGAGCAGGGCTTTTTTTGACTGTTAGGCCATCAGATTGCACTATGTTAGAGAACATATTGTTCACTGTATAGTGTAAACTCTAACAGCTTGATGGGTATATCTGTATAAACACTTACGAAATAAAAGGTGTTTTATGAAAAGTATCAAACATTTCAACTAGACAAGAACTCTTTATTTTTATTTTAATGTCACAGGAGGAAAAGATAGAAGAATATGAGCAGAT
Source organism: Bucorvus abyssinicus (assembly GCA_009769605.1). NCBI lineage: Eukaryota > Metazoa > Chordata > Aves > Bucerotiformes > Bucorvidae > Bucorvus > Bucorvus abyssinicus. Next base: position 33,722,698 of record CM020026.1, read on the forward strand.
GATCTAATTATCTCATTTTTTTTAACAAGGGAAGTATTTGAAGCAATGTTTACGTGAATGATCTAATGATTGATAAAACATTAAGGAAGCTTAAGCAGGGAGAACAATAATTTGGGATTGACAGTACAGCATACTTCCTAATGGAAATACGTAACTACCACAAAGATGTGTTGAATATTGTATAAAATTTCTGCATTTAGGACAAATGACTTCAACCTCTAAATTAATGTCTTATTTTGTATCTTGGCACCTCAATTATAACTTATTCATTAAAATTAGCTGTCAGAAGTTTGAGGACGACTGATATTCACTTCATATGTCTTAATAGAAGAGATATGTGAGCTACTGGTTTCTGCCTTCTTTTGTTTCAAAGGCTAATGCAGTCATTAGCAGCTTGCAAAGAAGACAAAATCTAGTCCCAACTGTCTTGTCTCTTGTTAGTCTTCTAGTAGCCTATGGCTAGTGTTCATGATGATCCACCCATGCACTGCTCTTGTCTCCAGGGAAAACTCTGAATGCTCTGAATAGAGGTAAAATTGAAAAAGAAAGTATGATCCAAAGTTCATTTAGATGTTATGAGTCCAAAAAAAAAAAAAAAAATTAAAAATAATTCTGACTGACAGTTAGAAGTAAAACAAAGTAACAGTTCAGTAGTGAGCAGCCTTCTGATAATTTTGTCATTCTATGATTAGTATCTATACGTGTTAGAATGCAACAACTGATCGGAATTAGATGAACTCTCATACATCTTTTGCTAAAAAAGTTTGATCATTCAGGAAGAAATAAGCCTAAAAGTGTTCATAACAAATGGCCTTATATTCAAGGTTTTATTTCCCTTTTATTTGTAATAGTTCCAGACAGAGTGACAAAATGACAAAAACTGAACAAAAATAGCAAAGGTGAAATAAACCCCATTAGCTTTTCTCTGTTTCAGAACCTTAATTCTGTTGCATGTTTGGTTGTTTTTTTTTTTTTTTTTTGTCTAAACTATGTCAGTCTAATGCAATAAGGAGCAGGAATTACTTTATCAAATTTTGTGTTGGATTGTATATTGTCATCAAATATCCATATTACTATTTTGTAGTACTAAAATATTTGTTAGATAATTCAGCTCTCAGCTGAGCTGGCATGTGCTTCTGCTTTGTGTAGCTACACATTGACATGAAAAGTTATGTATGCACATATATACACACATTTACATGGTGTGTAAAAAGTAGCTTTGATTTCTAGCAAAAAGAGGTGAAAAGACTCTTATCTTTTTCAAGCTTTACTAGATGGAAAAAAGATCAGGCCAACTCAGGTCATACAACACTAAGATCTGTTCCAGATCAGTAAAGCCTTTTTCATTCAATCTAGTCCCATGTTAGAAATAATCATCACATTTTACATTATGCATTTCTAATTTCAATGCTCATGCCATGTAATTATTCTGTATAATCCAACCTAACCGGTGGTTTGCTACACTGAGCTATTGAATGAGTATTCTGGCAGTGAAGCTAGTATTTAACTATTTATTTGAGAAATTTGAGAAATGTGCAGAACCATAATTGTAGAAATTTGATAAATCTGTAATTACAGTGTGTATGTGTCTTTAACATTTATGAACAATGGCAGCAAAAAAAATAACACTCATCAAGCAACAGAAGGGAACCCTGAAAGTGAATGGCATCCTCTGTTTACTGTTTACCGTTTTGACCAGAATGCCAAGTCAGGTCTACTCCCAGTCTGATTGTAAATAATAAGTCCAGAGGCAGTTTCCATCCCCACAGAACCTGTCATTTCCAGGCAGCAACGTTCTGTTTCATTTGGTTATTTATTTATTTGTATTTTATTTTATTTTATTTTATTTTCCTAAATCAAGCAATACCCAGAACGTCTCTGCCTTAGTAATTTTAGCTCCTGGGATGGTTAGTGTGATTTTGATCTGATGTCACATCATCAATTGTTTATTTTTTACCTGACAGAAAAATATTTTAACTCCAACTATAATGAGATTTTGAAACTGCTATAGAATAGCACGTTATTATGCTTAAAGAAGCAGAACATCAGTTTTTAAGTACAAGTAATAAAATATTTCTTAAATGTGTAATTTTTAAAATACAGAAAATAATTCCATCAGGTATATTACAGTATTGCCAAAAAGCAGAAAAAAGGCATTCTCATGCTAAACAAAGTGATCATAATCTTACAGTTCAAATGTCATGGCAATGAGAGTCTGTTTTTCTTCACAATTTACTCTGTAAAATAATAACAATAAAAATAAAAAATGTACCTGATCTGATTTTCTAAATTGCTTCAGAATTCTTAGAATATACACAGATGTCTTCTGGATTTGGAGACATTGCAAGGAGATGCAAGAAAGCTGAGAGATGTGTTGGAGAGAGTGAGTTTTAACAAATTCAGTGGATGTAGTTATTTGCTAAAGGAACATCTGTTGACATCTTTAGAATCCGTATGTGAAAAAATAAGCAAGAAAAACAATTGTAAACAAACTGTTAAAACCCCAAACAAAACGTGTTTTCTGTTATGTTAATGTTTTTTGGATTAGCTTGGAGCTTGACATATACTTTCTCTACAACAGGCATTTTCTATAGAAAAATATTTTACAATTTTCCAGTTATAATTTCACATGGTAACAATGTTGCCAATTGTCAGCCATGCAGTCTTTCTTTTTTTTAATCTATAGATGTGTTTCCATTTTTTTTTTTTTTTCCTAAGTGAGCTTCATTTAAGAAAATTGCTGGTATTTTTTCTTTCAGCAGAATGAAAAAAAGCCACATTACTCATTACAGTAAGTCGGTATTTTGCTTTGATCAGATGTCTAGATTCCTCTAGATTGCTTGCTATAGTCAGTTCCATAAATATTGCTACACAACTTCTGGAAACCTTTACACACTTTGACTGTACATAGACAAGGTTGATACTTTTTTTCAGTATCTTGACTACAGGGAAATCACACAGTGGCTTCTACCCTACAGATAACCTGTTCCTTGCTAAGATACAGTGGGGTGCTTACGCTTAGTTTCCCAGAGTGGCAGGAATATAAGGAGGTGTGGGAGAATGGGTCTGAGGGTCAAAATGGCTGGAAATTGGGAAACTGAGGGCATCAGGCACTGCAATGCTTCAAGATGTGGGCATTTCTGTGGAGGTCTTCACCCTCATCTCCCAGATACTTTAATTAGCACCGGTGCGAAATGGGTATGTAATAGCTATAGAACATTAACATTCCAATTTGTTCCTTACTTCTCCCTGACGGGTAGTATGAAATACAGCACTATATACAAAAAGTGTGTTTATATTCAATATAAACTTAAATCTGTGCTCTGTAACACCGGTTTTATATTATATAATTGCATTGTATTAACAGTCCTGCCACAAAGCAGGAAGTAAGCAGCCAGATGCTGGAGTACTTTGCTAGGGTAGAACAGATGTATTTATGTTCAGTGATACCTTCTCTTGCACAGATACAGCAGTGTTTAATATTAGCTGTTTTTAGGAGGCAGAGTGAGATATTATCAAGCTATCAATTATTTATCAGTGGAATAAGCAGTAAAGGATTGTCCTGTCTGTAAACAACACAAGCATGTTATTTTATCTAGCTATGTTAAAAAACATTTGTCTAATTTGTTTTATTAGCACATAGAGCCAAAATCATGCTGGAAGATAACACATGGGCTGATTCAGGCAACGAGGCAGAACAGGCAAGATTTGTTACAGCAACCTGCTCTATAATTCTAATAGTGGACCTTTGTGGAAGTTTTAAACTGTTATTGAAAAGAACACCCATGAATGAATTAATAGGAATGTGTTTGTTCAATTTTATCACCTGTTTATTTTAATGTTACAACATGTGAATTTGATGATATCTGTAGCATATAAAGACTGTAGAAAAATTATTTTAAGAGTATTATAAGAGGAGATTTGTCTTTGTGGTAGGCAAAGTTTGGTAAAAATTTAGTTGAACAAACATATCCTTCTCTGAAAACTGTCAATGAACCTTGAGTCTCTTTGGCTATTCATTCATTTTTTTACATCTAAGGGATTCTTTTCCCACAGTCTCCTTTACCCAATCCTTTGTCTTACCAAATACCCATCACTGGATTCCCACAGAACTCTGTGTCCCATGGTAATCTTCCTGCATTCCATATACAACCAGAGCTTCTCTGAGGTGTGTTGACCTTCCTTGGTGTCAGGAAAAGCTTGAGGTGCATTCATGCAGGTATCTTTCTTATGAAAGACAGTAGTCACTAGCTCACACTTCTGCTAATCCTTAGATCACTTTGTCTGGCTTTGCAATAAGGAGTTCCTCATGTTTTCCTAAATGTGTATTGCTGTTTTAAAAAGGTTTTGTTTCTTCACAAAACGAATGGTACAAGTGAGGAAAACGTATCTGCTTTGTTTTGTCTATGATTCAGGAGACCAAAGCCTGTCGGAAAATGTCTGCTGTCTTTTGGGTGCATGTGGGTGTGTGTATATATGTATATCCTTTTACTTTCTCTAGAAAGGGTGTCACAGAGCAATAATGTTTTTATCCTGGGACACGCATAAGAAAAAACTGAAGCTGCCCTAGATAGGCAACACTGTAATTCAGGATTCTCTTTTATTCAATAAGAATTTTATGTGTTTTCTGAGTTTATATAAACTTGATTGATCACCCAAATGCAGCCCACATTGTAACTTAGGTATGATATTAACTGTTCTTGAGGAACACAATTATCAGTTAGATGACTGATATTTATAAGCTAGAAGCAACCAACTTTGTTTTTCAACTGTGATATAAGCATTAGTGCTGTAAGTTAGATGTGGCCTAGTTTTTTCCATACACCTTTTGAATAGCAGGCTCTAATACCTATGTAATTTTGGACCAAAAATTGTTTAGTTCATACTCAGCAACTCTAAAAGTTCATAACTTTACAGTAAAAAGAAACAAAACAAAACAAAACATGGAGTAAAGACCCTGCATTAATACATACACCTGGGGGAAAAAAAAGTTTTTGGAAATGATCTGGAAAGACAAGTACTAAGGTGGTGTTACATTCATCAAAATAGGATTATGAATTTTGATAACATCTTAGCAAGAGATATTTTTCTTCAGCAAACAAGAATAGTGAAGTGTAAGATATCTGTATTATCTGGCAAACTGCTAAAGTTGGCATGATCATATTGAACTGATTTATTCAGATGCTATAGTATGGGAACAGAAGTAAAATGGGACAAGTACAATCATGAAGCTCAGATGAAGATTGAAATATGCGTATTTGACCAGTTGTTAATACTTAAATTTCAAGTGAATTTGAGAGATTAACACCTTAAAATTTCATTGATTTTTAAAACTGTCAATAAAGAATGTGAACTCTACTGTTTAAAATCTATACATCTGAACTTTGTAATCAACATCTAGGATATTTGCTGTATTTTGATCTGAATTGGTGGGATGGTCGTGATTCTGCATTAAACTTTCAACCAGATCTCAAAAGGGCACAACAGAGAACTTCACATCGTTAAACAGAAAAAGGATGGTGTTTAAGTTAAATACTTAGAATTGGTACATACAGTGGATAAACATTGACCACATACCAGGCAGATCCCAAATAGGATCACATCAGGAAGTTAGTGATTAATGATCTTGGATAACTGAGATCCAAGTTAATTACAAACCAAATAAATCTTAAATGCAGGGGCATCTTATCTAACGCTGATAAGATGAAGAAGGAAAAATGGTGGGCCAGGTGTTCAGGAAGCTTGGAGGGCACACTATGAATGAATAAAACTCAGGAACACTGCTTGACAATATTTAGACTATAGTTCTGTAATAACTGAAAATGGCTTTGGACAGCAGAAAATGCATGTAAGTCTGAGAGAGCATCAACAGAGAATAATGTTACGCATATTGAAGTATTAGTGTTGATATTCAAAGTCTTAGAAATTTTGTGAGTCACATGTGAGAGAGAACGGAATACACAAAAAAAAGGCCAAGCCTAAACCAATAGCCAGTGCAAATCCCTTTGAGTTTAAGTAACATTTACTCTCCACAACACTATGAAAGTTCTTCCTATAAGTCACTTCATGAAATTCACAGGATAAATTTAGGTAAAATCTAGAGCTGGAACCCTGCATATCTCAGCTGTAGGACCTGTGTTCTGACCACTAAACAATTCACTTTTCTGAGAGCTCACAGCCTAAATCTTTCTAAGAAAATATACCATAACTGAGGAAAAAAAAACCTGACTAAATCACTTCTGACTGCAGTTAGGTTTGGTTTTTGAAAACTACTGCAGCATTAAAAAACATCTCACTGTAATAATAGTGATAATGTCTGAAATTTGACATGGAGAGGTAGAGAATTTTATTTTGCTACATAGTGGAATTTTTTTCTATACCCACAGACCTATAAAATGCGCAAAATCATAATTTTTCACTACGTCATGCATCTTCCACTTGTGTCATCTGCACTTTAGCTTCAAAGAGTTCTCTAAGCCAACAGTCTGTTGGGTTAAGGTAGATAGATACCTAGCTAAACAAAATTTTAACAAGCGCTCTGGCTGTTAAACTTCATCATGTATGTTAATCAAGTAAGAGTTTCGTGTGTAATACAATCAAATGTTCCACATACTACCCACAAATGTTACATTAATGGATTAGATGTTTTTCAGGTATCTCCACTGGATCAAGTTGTTCTGACAATTCTGGTTAAGTGAGAGAATGCAACTGAAAAATGATCTGCAAGCTATTGTCACTTAAATACCATGACTCCCTCTCCACATCAAGTGAAGAAGTACGAGTTAGGGTTGGGAAGACACAGAAAGAACCTCTTTTACCTTCCTACCCTTTCATGTGTTTTTGTATAAAAGCTTCCGTCTTGTTTCAATCTGAGCAATACAGTTTTTCTTATGCAGTTTCAACCTGTATAGGTTCTTACAAGGTAGATTGGAAGATAATGTAGATTTTACAGTAGAAATAGCCTTCCACAATGCACTGGAGTGGAACCAAATAGCACCAGAACTGAAACAGAAAGCACCTGCAGACACACTGTATTACATCTGTTCTCCAGTGTGCATCATTCAGTTCCATAAACTGCTGCTCTGTGCATGTTTGGGTCTCTTTACCTGATGGAAAGTTTCCTGCATCAAAGACTCAAGTATTGTTCCAGTCTTGAAATAGTTGCAGTTGGAGTACCCTTCTGTCCTCAGCATACCGCTTAATGGTAAATGCTAATCTTTCTCTGCTGCCAGAAATGGGTATGCCGAATGAGAGCTTGTTTCCATATTAGGGAACAATCCTGGCTAAGGGAGCAGCACATTTGAGTGTTTTATAAATAATTTATAACACTCTTTGGGGAGATACCTTTTCTCAGTCTACACACTAAAACTCATTCATCATAACTAAGACAGAGGCATGCACTCCTGCCTTCAGGCAGGAAAGCTTTTTCCTTTTCTCTTAAAATCTAATCCGTGCTACTGTCACATAAGAATGCCCTGCAGCTGACCACAGGACTCTCACAGCTGCTGAAGTAGCAAACCAGTTATAACGTGAACCTTTTCTATCTGTATCAGCAGAATAGAAAAAGACTGATGCTCCACATTTGATAGCTGAGCCCCAGAGAGTAGAAAGAAACCTAGAAAGTTTCTAGTATTTTTAAAGAATCAAAGGGAGATGACAATTCCTGTTGGCACTTTGAAAATAAGGACCTAATTCCCTTCATCTATTTTGGAAAATTTACTCTCACTGAAGAGCATTTTTTAGTCACCTACCTGAGGACATTCCCAGATACACAACTTTTTGTAAAATAATGTTTGTTTTTTGCTTGCCAACTGAGCAGAAGTTCAGTATGCAAATTCACAATGAAAGCTAGACATAGTAGACATACAAAATTATGCAGAGCAGTGCTTCTTGAACTATTCAAAGCAGCAAGTTCCCATTAATCATGAAACAGTTGTTAGCTGTGGACAGGCCAACAATATCAAAAGAAAGATTTGCCTGTCCTTTTATACCTTTTTTCCTCTCATGTTTCCTCTTCCTTCTTCTAAATTTTTTTTTTAAACCTTGAACAGAAAAATAAAGTTTAGGGCTAGGGACAAAACTAGAGTTATAGCAAAGATGGGAATTTGAATTCTATTTTTATATAAAGATTGACTCAGAACTAAAGTGTGTATAATTTGTATATTAATACAAAAATTAATATAGTGTGTAAAGTACTTGTATGAATACAAATATTAAATAATGCAAGACTGTGCCTATTACAGAAGACTAAATTCTCCTATGAAACAGAATCAGAGAATCATTTGGTTGGAAGAGGCTTTTAAGATCATTGAGTCCAGCCATTCACCCTGCACTGCCAGGGTCCCTAAACCATGTCCCTCAGCATGACGTCTACACGTCTTTTAAACACTTCCAGGGATGGGGACTCCACCACCTCCCGGGGCAGCCTGTTCAAGTGTTTCACAACCCTTTGGGGGAAGAAAGTTTTGCTAATATCCAACCTAAACCTCCCCTGGTGCAACTTGAGGCCATTTCCTCTCATCCTGTCACTTGTCACATGGGAGAAGAGATCAACCCCCACCTCGCTACAACGTCCTTTCAGGTAGTTATAGAGAGTGATAAGGTGTCCCCTCAGCCTCCTCTTCCCCAGGGCAAACAATCCCAGTTCCCTCAGTTGCTCCTCATCAGACTTGTGCTCTAGACCCTTCACCAGCTTTGTTGCCCCTTCTCTGGACACACTCAAGCACCTCAATGTCCTTTGTGCAGTGAGGAGCCCAAAACTGGACACAGTTCTCAAGGTGTGGCCTCACCAGTGCCAAGTACAGGGGGACAATGACTCCCCTAGTCCTGCTGGCCACAGTATTTCTGATACAAGACAGTTGCCGTTGGCCTTCTTGGCCACCTGGGCACACTGCTGGCTCATATGCAGCCAGCTGTCAACCAGCAATCCCAGGTCATTTTCTGCTGGGCAGCTCTCCAGCCACTCTTCCCCAAGCCTGTAACGTTGCAGGGGGTTGTTGTGACCCAAGTGCAGGACCTGGCACTTGGCCTTATTGAACTTTATACTATTGGCCTTGGTCCATCGATCCAGCCTGTCCAGATCCCTCTGTAGAGCTTCCCAACTTTCAAGCAGATCAACACACCCACCCAACTTGGTGTCATCTGCAAGCTTCCTGAGGGTGCACTCAATCCCCTCATCCAGATCATTGATAAAGATGTTGAAGATGACAGGACCCAATTCTGAGCCCTGGGGGACTTGTGACTGGTCATCAACTGGATTTAACTCCATTTATCACCACTCTGTGGGCCCAGCCATGCAGCCAGTTTTTGCTATCCTTAGATAACATTCCCTACATTAATGCTTCAGCGATCTTAAAAAAATGGGTACTGATACCACCTGGATCGATAGGTAATTAATTCAAGTAAAAGTTAAGTCACATCTTAAAAGGTCATCTTGCACTTTTTTTTTAAATTTTTATTGAATTTTTCAGCTCAGAATCGTATTTTTGTGTTTCCTTCAACCTTATAAAACAAAAACTTATGATAACAATTATATCAGGTTAAAGAAAGAGGAAATTTGGCTATTAAATCTGAAATGTTCTACTAAGGTAATTATACAGATTTTATCAAAGTGAATGATCACAAGTTTAGATAGATTATTTCTGAAAATTTAAAAGAGAATTGTATTTGTTCTGCGGTTTTCCACCAAATTAAAAGGAAACGTAAAGGTTATTTTTACAGTAGCGGAAAATAGAAGGACCTCTATTGCAAGAATTCCTGTTAAAAGGATACAGTTTGCAGTATGAAAAGAAATATTTTTTTACTGAATTTTACATTTATCGGCTCTTTAGTTGGATTCATCAACAGCTTATTTGGGGAAATGAGGTGCGAAATTGCTCTTTGCTGCTGTTTTGCAAGTTCCCTAAAAATGTGATAAAACTAAATTTTAAGAAAAGAGCCTAGCATTTGTTTGGATTTTTTTTTATTTATTTATTTTATAAGAATGTATAAGTTAACTATAAAATTCTGTTTGAAGAGAATGTCTGGAAGCATTGTACTTATGCATTCAATATTTTATATAGATTTATGTTCTGTAACTTCACTTTCTTAGTCTGTATTGAAGTACTTATCCAACAATACTTTCTCTGTGCTGAATACAACCCTAAGGAATATTAACTTATTTTTAGGCAGAACAAATATTTTTATCAGGATGAATCTATTTTTTCCATCAGAGTGCTTGTATGCTATGTTTAGTTTGAAAAGTGATGTAGCCACTCCCCGTTACTTGTGTATTTTTAAAAATTACTTTTTCTGAAAATTAAAACTGAGATAAGCGTGTATTTTCTGAGGATCAAGTAATATAAACCCACACTCTGAAGATCAAGGAAGTAAACTCACTTCAGCTTGGATGAAATTATTTCCCTGCTCAGTAAATAGGTCTTCTGTTATCATTGATGGTTCTACAAAGACCAATGTGTTGTAAAATATTTGAGACCAAATAGTGAGCTGAAGTATTTGAATAAAAAATTAATTTACCTTCTGCAGAACTGTGTCTACTCAAATCAGCTGGTTTCTGGGTGTCATTTGTATCTAGTCCACACAGATATTGAATCCATCCACATATTTCTTAGTGGAATGGTGAGCTCTCAACACTAGCTTCATATCAGTTTCCTAGAGTAATCTAGAAGTTTACAGACAAAAATTATTCTACTCAAAAGGAATGTGTTTGAGGTCACATCAGTCCCAGATGTTGCAATAACACAAGAGCTATGTGAAGTTGCAGTAAAATTAACTTTCTGGCTGTGAGCCAGAGGCAAAAGTGTACCCTGATGCAAAAAACCCACATTGGTTCCATTTTACTCTCTCCACCTGTACTCACACTCCTTAGTGACAGCAGAAGTACTATTTCACTTATTGGTACAGGTCAGAACTACATGTTGTGCAGATAAAGTAACAGTGTGAAAGGAAACTACAAGAAGCATGCTAAAACCATGAAGTAGTTGCTAGGGTCTAGGAGAGGAGGATGCTTAGTATCTTGCCTACAAAGTCTGTCTTAGAGGACTAGACTGTAAGTGAAATTTAGGAGCTCTATTAATCCTATTTGGTAGTGCTTCATTAAAGGAATAAATTGTGATGCTTTTACCTTGGAAGTGATGAAAAACAGAAATAATAAATTTCTCCCAACAGTTGCCCATCAGATTCCTACAATACCAATAATGCTGTTGTCCTGGCTTCAGCTGGTATAAAGTTTATTTTCTTCCTAGTAGCTGGTACAGTGCTGTGTTTTGGATTTAAGATGAGAATAATGTTGGTAACAAACTAATGGTTTTAGTTGTTGCTAAGTCAGGACTTTGCAGCTTCTCAGTCTTTCACATCAGTGAGCAGGCTGGGGGGTGCAAGAAGCTGTGAGAAGACATAGCCAGGACATCTGACCCAAACTGGCCAAAGGGATATTCTGTACCATATTACATCATGCTGGGTATATAAACTATAGGGAAAGCTAGCTGGGGGCCATTGCTCGTTAACTGGCTTGGCATCAGTTGGTGGGTGGTGAGAAATTACATTGTGTATAATTTGGTTTGTATATTCCAATTCTTTTTTCATCATTATTATTAGCCCTTCTTTTTCTGCCTTTATCTCAACCCACATATTTTACTTTTTTTTGTTTCCCAATTCTTTCCCTACCCCACTGGAGGTGGGGAGTGAGCGAGAGTCAGTGTGGTGTTTAGCTTTCTGCCAGGTTAAACCATGACACTGGTAGGTGGATCTTAAGAATTACAGTACTCCTGCCCTGGTTTTGCTAGGACAGAATCACTGGCCTGCCATGGTCTGCAGGCCATCAGCAGTTTGGAGTCAGACAGGGCAGATGACTCCAGTTGCCGCGCAGGTGTATCCCATACCATAAAGGTCACTCTCATTATAAAGATGGAATTTTGCTGAGAATAGGAGGGTCTCCTGCTTGGGCTCCTGATTGTGCTCCTCTTGCTTCTCCCCATCCCTGGAGGGGTCTGCTTCCTGTTCTGCTCCTGTTAACTGCTTTCCTGTCTATTGTGACTCTGGTACACTCACTGGGCTCAGTATAAGTTTGTATACTTTATGTTGGTACTAGTTTTGCTGTATCATTAAATCTCTTTTCATTTCAGCTCATGGGTGTCTCCTTTTCCTGATTCCCCTTCTCTGCTGGGGAGGTATCCTTGGGTCGTAGAGCAACTGCTATAGCTTTCCCTGGATATGGGCTAAACATAGACAATGCCATACTAAAAGAAGTTTGAATTATGTAGATTAATGTATTTAACTGGTAAAAAGAAAAAAAAAAAGTCTTTATTCTGTTTTAAGTAGTTTCACTTGGTTTCCCTTTGAACTTGTTTTCAGCATTTATTTCTGTCAATGAGCCCAGTTTGGCTTGTGTATGTAATATAGGACATGGTATCCAGTCCCACTGAAGGATAGGTGCAATTTTCTGAAGTTCTACATTGTCTTGCACTTTAAAAAAGAAATATAAAACTATATTTTCTAGACTACTACTTATACAAATGGGAATTTAAATTCCTGAATTAAAATACACGTGTAGTGCTTGTCCCCTGCACTTATCAAAAATTAATCCAGGCGGGATCACATACAGAAAATGAATGACTGAAGTGGGAGGACAGAGTGAGAAAATTTCCAATATTTAGCTTAGAGATATGAATGCTGAGGTGGCAACTAGAATAATTGCTGTCAGTAAACTCAATGAAGAAAGCACTAGGGAGGGACATAAGGAACATTGCTGGCATGAGATCTAATGAGTATAGAAGGCCATAAGGAAATTAAAGATACAAATAGAAAGCGTAGATGTTTTTAGAGAGTGAATATGATGCTGATGTTTTGTGCATGGCATTTGGTGCACTTATTAAATGAATACTTAGAATATTAGGTAACTACCTTTAATCATTCAGGTAACTGTCTTAGTTCTATGATCCTACTTCCTATTCAAAATAGCTTATGCACTGAAAACTATGATTTCCTTGTGCTCTCCTGCCCCTAGGAGCATTGACACCAGTTCTCTGAAACTGGACTTTAGCACTTCAGTTATATGCAAGCAGAGTGCTGATGCTTTATTCAAGAACATGTTGGGAGTCAAATTTAGAGGATGTTTTCTCCTAAAGACTCTGGAGAACATAGCAAATGCTAATATGTCTAGAATACAAGACCTGTTTTCATCTGTACCTGGTGAGGTGAAAAGCTTACCAGCATGCCACTTCTAGTGTTGGTCTCTGCTCACGGACTGTACACGTGGGTAATAAGCCTTTTCAGGTAGGTTGCAAGTCTGGTATGTCCTTCAGTTTCTATTATTATTTTCATTAAAATGTTCCATTTTATGATCTCAAGTGCAAACAACTCAGCATGGGAAATACTTAGCTATCTCCCATTCTGCTCATTCAGCTGGGATGTGGGGTACAACAGCTCATTGTGCTCCTATTCCTCCACCTCTGGCCAGGACTAAGGTGCTTACAGTGCTCTGTTTTGTCTTCTGGTTCACAGTTTTTACTGGGATAATTACAACCTTTTGGAAGAATAAACAAGACTCACTAATTTATTTTGAATGTTTGCACAAGGAAAAAGAATTATCTTAATCTATTTTAACATTACAGAATTATTATTTCCTTTTATACACTTCCTTTATTGATATATTTGTAGAATTGTCCCCTATTTCAGTTATTTATTGTAAAGTTATCTTGGAAAAACTTACTTTTAAACCTTCATTCATTAGAATGTCTCTGATCAATAGCATTTAGGTTAGGTCAGGTGGCTTGAAGATTTATCAGAAATGAGGCTTGTTTAGGAAATGTCTTAAAACAAGTTTCCTCTTGTTTCTAGCTGCATAATTTACATGAGAAACTAGGTTTGGATTATGTTCATAATCAGGATTTTTCCATCCAAATAATGTTCTGTTCTTATGTGTATTTGAGCTGTTATAAGAACAGGATTTTTTTTTTCCCCTCTATAGCTTATAAAATACCTGAAAAGCCAGAATATATCAAAGTTGGAAGACTAATGGGGTTAAAATAAGCAACTCATCTACTCCCAAATTTACTGGTCTGTTACACTGAACTTGAAGCCAGAATGGAAATTGCATGTCTACTGTTATGAAAGTACTTATTAAAGTAAGTACTTATTAAAGCTGTACTAATCTTTCTGTTGTTATCTTGAAGTGTTCTTCTCCAAGCTTCACTGTTGTTTTGTAAATGTGAGCATGCATGGAGAGGATGTGCATGAACATTCTGTTCTTAGTGTGGTCATTGCAAAATCAACCCTTCAGTAACTTACCACTGAGGCAAAGATGTTGATATCCAACTACCGGAAGTTATGGGTTTTTTGGAAAAGCAATTACATGTCTGACGGAGTTCTAATCCCAATACCCAGTTTTTAGCCCTTTGCCTGTGTTTCAGTTAGGAGCGATCCAACTGCTGATTTCTATTGCAAGACTTGATATTACCTGACTCATTGACATAATTTTGAAAAAAAAGAAAAATTGCAAATGTAACAATACTTCTGTTTAGCTCTTGTTCAGGGTATTTTTTTCCAAGGGTGAATTTCAAAATGAAATTCTTTATCATATATTAAAGCTTGGTTTTAGAAAATGTTTTTTTCAAGAGGCATCTCTGAGATTAGACCTGACAACAGGGAGGAAAAAAACCACAGCACACTTACAATCATTTCTGAAAGTAACAATGGCAGGTTTCCGGCACAATGGGTATTAGAGCTGAATTGTTTCCATTTTCTCCAGAATTCCATTTGTGTGTCTTTTCAAGTTGGTCTCAGTGAAGAAGGATGACCTAGATGGAGGTGATTTACTGTGTGCTAGACAGAAGACTGCAGAAAAGAATCACTTTGAGTATTCCCATGCACTGCTAGGTTCTTAATCAGCTGTATTAGAGCAACGTTTAGGTGAAACAAAACATACAAGTAATGTCTTGTGCTGCACATTTCCATCTTTTCAGGAAAGAAAGGATCAGATTTCCCTGTAGAGCAAAAGCTAATTTGGCTGCTCAAAGTGTGAATTATTGTATTTTCAAAAGTTTAGTTTTCTTGTAACATTAAATTGGGAAAATTCATATTTTAAGGCTTAAAAAAAAAAAGTAAAGAGAGAGATTTATTACCTCTAACATTCTTTCAGGGTAATAAGTGTTTAAATCAAAGATATGTGTCTACATTCTTCCCCTAGATGTCATGTGTTTATTACTAAATATCTTGGAAAATCTGTCACTCTCTACTCACCAGCACATTAACAAGTATATTCTTTTTCACACCCTCAGGTTAAAAATTGGGCATTAACATTTTAATAAAGTGCCACCCCACAGACAGAAATTCTCTTCAATATTTTGTGTGTGTGTGTTACTGGGAGGGATTTGGGAGATGGAAGTGTGTTTTGACAGTTACTTCTTGGTGACTTGTGAGTGCTTTTAATGGCTAAATCTTGTAAGAATGGGATGAGGTAACAGAATTGGAAGAGGAAAAATGTAAGTTAGAAATATCAAGTATTTTGCCTGAAACTAGTTGAACATAAAATAGGTGTTGAGTTATATTCCTCAAGTTTTTCTTCTTTCTGCTTCTAGAGGTATTGGTAAGGTAGAGATAAATTATACAAATGCTAGCAGTTTAGTATTAGGTTTCATGTCAAGTAGTTAGAAGCAGCAAGAAACTTTTCTATCCCATTAAAACAAAACAAAACCAACAAGATAGCAGAAATGATCAGTTTCTCTCATGCTCAGCAAATCCCTTCCCCTCACCAAGACCTGTTACCAAGGAACGTGGACTGGCTGGTATTTTTTGCAGTGTGAAAACATATCCCAGGGGAAACTGCAACCAGAAGGATAAGAGTCAGCGTTCCGTTAAATCAGTTAGTCACTGATATCCAGAGCAGAACTTGACTTTAAACAATGGGATTTTAATTCTCCAAATGACAGATTCCTTTGCCTGCACAAGGTCTCTTTTATTGCATTTTGGCTTGAGTCAGCACATGAGAAACAATGTACAGGAAAAGGAGTGAATGTTATGTCTGGAAATGTGATCATTATACGTACTTCAGTTTGGAGTGTGTACATCAAAAATATTTCTCTGAGCTATCCTAGTTTACCTTCAGATAACGCAGTATCCTTTGGGGGCTGTGAAAGTATAAAAATTCATGACCAAATGACAGAAGAACAAGAAAATACCTGTGAAATCTGGACAAACATTTCACAACTAAGTTTCAAATTTTAAAATTAATTGAGCTCCTGCTGGGATTTTTACTGAGAAGTCAGTAAGCTCTCAAAGGGGTATTCTAGTCTACCGTGGACATAGCTACTGGGCCTGTTGAAATGTTTGTCACTCATTGAGCACTCTTATACATGTTTGTGTGTACATTGTCAGGAAGTTTGTTTCAAACATTTTCAAGGTAGGGATTTGGGTTGGTAAGATAAATTAAAGCAGTTTTCTTGATACCTCTGTTACAAATTATATCAGGAATTAACTTTGACATACTAGCTTTGTCATACGAACTTGAAAATTATTGAAAATATATATTGAAGACATTCAGAATTTCAGTTCTGATGTTCATTTGCATAGTCAGCAAAATGATCCATTGTGTGTTCTGTATCCTGTTGTACCTGTCATTTGTCAGATTCTTTAGAATAACTCTAACTTCTGCTAAAGACACTACTAAGCATGAGTATCCTAGTTTACCTGCAGTCAGCATGGTGTCCTTTAGGAATGAGAAGTTGTGAAAGTATGAAAGTCATGATATTCCAGGTTAAATACTTGTTCCAATGTGATAGAACCATGACATCTCGTAAGGATCAACCTATGACACCCCATAGGGATCCACTTGTGTCCTTTCTCTTTCAATCTTTCCACCCACAAATTCATGCTTTGAAAAAGAAAAAGCATAATTAGAAACTTCTACCATGACATGAAATTCATAGAATCAAGGAATCGTTTGAGTTAGAAAAGACCTTTAAGATCATCAAGTCCAACTGTTAACCCAATACTGTCAAATCCACTGCTAAACCATGTCCCTCAGCACCACATCTACACATCTTTTAAATACCTCCAGGAATGGTGACTCCACCACTGCCCTGGACAGCCTGTTCCAATGTTTCACAACTCTTTCTTTTAAAGAAATTTTTCCTAACATCCAATCCTCTCCTGGTGCAGTTTAAAGCCATTTCTGCTTGCTCTATCACTTGTTACTTGGAAGAAGAGACCAACCCCCACCTCGCTACAACCTCCTTTCAGGTAGTTGTAGAGAGCAATAAGGTCTCCTTTCAGGGTCCTTTTCTCCAGATTAAACAATCCCAGTTCCCTCAGCCACTCCTCACAGGACTTGTCCTCTAGAGCCTTCAGCAGCTTCATTGCCCGTCTCTGAACACACTCCAATGTCCTTCATGTAGTGAGGATCCCAAAACTGGGCACAGTACTCAAGGTGTGGTGGCCTCACCAGTGCCAAGTATGGGGAATAATCACTTCCCTCCTCCTACTGGCCACACTATTTCTGATAAAAACCAGGATGCTCTTGGCCTTCTTGGCCACCTGGGCACACTGCTGGCTCATATTCAGAGAGCTGTTGACCAACACCTCCAGGTTGTTTTCCACCAGGCAGCTTTCCAGCCACTCTTCCCCAAACCTGTAATGTTGCAGGGGGTTGTTGTGATGCAGGTGTAAGCCTTGGGTTTGTTGAACCTCATAGCATTGGCCTTGGCCCATCAATTCAGCCTGTCCAGTTCTCTCTGTAGAACCTTCCTTATCTCAAGCAGATCAACACTTCCACCCAACGTGGTGTCATCTGCAAACTTACTGAGGGTGCACTCAATTCCCTCATCCAGATCATTAACAAAAATATTAAACAGAACAGGCCCCACTGCTGAGCCCTGGGGAACACCACTTGTGACTGGCCATCAACTAGATTTAACTCCATTCACCACCAGTCTCTGGGCCTGGCCATCAAGACAGTTCTTTTACCCAGTGAAGCATATGGCCATTCAAGCCATGAGTAGCCAGCTTCTCCAGGAGAATGCTGTGGGAAACAGTGTCAAAGGCTTTACTAAAGTCCAGGTAGGCAACATCCACAACATTTCCTTCATCCGTTAAGCAGGTCCCCTTATCATAGAAGGAGATCAGGTTAGTTAAGCAGGACCTGCCTCTCATCAACCCATGCTTGCTGGTCATGATCACCTGGTTGTCCTGTAGTTCGTGGCATTCAGGATGATCTGCTCCATAACCTTCCCTGGTACCAAGATCAGATTGCGAAGCCTGTAGTTCCCTAGATCCTATTTCTGATGCTTCTTGTAAATGTGCATCACATTTGCTAACATAATTTACTTTGCTTCTACATTTAATTGAGTCAAAGGTAAGTAAAGTATTATTCACTTTAAGAGAAATTGTTGGGTCCTCTAGATGGCCAGCTATTTAGTGAACAATTTTAAATCAATTCCCTAACTGCCTTTCTTGGACAAATTATTTCCTGAATGATTATGTATGCTGAACAAAACGAGAAATCTTAAATAGACATAAATTCTTTGTTTTGTTTTGCTTTCTTTTGTTTTGTTTTGCTTTGGTTTGGTTTGGTTCAGTTTGTTTTGTTTTGTTTTGCTTGTTTTGTTTTGTTTATATCAAGGAAGGCTTCAAGATAAAAGTTTTTCACTACAACGAGTGTATATGAAGTTTGGTTTTGGAAGCATCTGACAGAAGATTTCAGTGAAATAAAAGTGGCTGCTGGTCTCAAACGGGAGCATATAAAAATTGATGTAAAAATATGAAGGGACCAATACATTCTCTAAATCTGTGTGGAACCAGTGTGCCAAAAGCAAGATGGCAAAAACCTGATGAGTGTTTTAGCACCTGAATCAGAAAATTTGCTCATATGTAAACAAACAAGGAGTTAGGGGAAGATATATTAAGTATAATTTTGTTGTACAGGTCAGGAGAAATATTCATGGTAAAGAAAACTGTGTATAGAAGCAAATCAGATAAGATACTTCCACTGTCAAACTTGTCAGGTATCACTCATACGGCACCAGCTGCTTAGTAATAAAGAATTAAAGTCAGTATCAGGTAGGAATGGCTATCAGCTGGTTATTTTATAAGAAGGGTCATTATTACAACCCTATTCTCTGTAATTTGCATGAAATTACATTATTATTAATGAGAACATCTTAGGAATATTTTGTAGAGACAATAAAGTAAATGGACATTGAAAAGTAAAATCACAAGATTTTCAAGAAAGAAAAAAAGCTACTGACTGAGTTGTCTTGGCAGTAGAATCAAGGTGTTTAGTCAGATCTAAAGAACAGAAGACTGATGATTAAAGGACAAGTGATACTAGGCAAAATTTAGCTTTTGACTGCTTCCAAATAAGGCAAACTGAACTGCTGCTTCTTTGTCACTATACTAACAAAGTTATTATTGCAATTGTAGATTTTTAAAATATTCTTACAAGAGGCTTAACATAGTAAAATCTATGATAAAGGAAAGAAATCAAATGAAACTAATGATTCACAGTTATTTTATCGAAGTAGAAATCATGTCATATTTTTCAAGGTTTTTTATATGTTCAATAACACTATCATGATGGTAGTACAGGATTTTAGGTGTCAATTGACATATGCCGATTACACAGGTACTATTAACTATTCTCTAGAAATATTTTGTGACAAATTCAGTTGTTAACAAAGTCAACTGAAAGCAATGATTCAATTTCTTCTTTCAGTAGCTCATGCAGAGACCTTAGAAGGAAAAAACAATCCTTCTGAAAAACCGAATTGTCAACTGTAATATATGAAGTAGCTTATATTTTCTACTTTTTGTTACTGGTTTCATTTTTTCAAGACAAAGCCTTATTTTATACTCTGTATAGTTTTAAAACTTATTTAAGTAACTTTGACCAGATAAAGTAGTCCATTTTCTACGGTTCAAGAGGAGAACTGAACTAAAATTTTACTGTCCTGCTAATCACGAAAATCTTCGAAAAGAGATTCAGGCCAAGAGAGTTGCTCAATAGAGGTTTCTCATGGCAAGGGCTTTCACTCCTAAGCAATTAAAAGGTATACACATTCTTCCTGACTTCAATTTTAACAGCTGCTCCTGTGACTGCAGTCAGGACAATTTTACAGCTGTAAAATGCTTTAAAAAAAACCTTGTTAAATGCACCTGAGGAATCCAGCAGAACTTGCTCCACTTGCTCAAGGTGGAGTTGTACACCTGCAAAGAAGCAGGACTCTGAGTACTCTACATCAGAGAAGTCTCCAAGGTCAGAAAGGCCTACCCTCCATATCACAACCACCTCCACATGGAAGAAAAGAAGAGTTATAATTTTAGGCACTTGCCTTCCAAGGGGAACAGAGGGCCCAATATGCAGGGCAGAGCCTCCTCATAGGGAAGTCAGTTGCCTTCCTGAGTCCTGGGTTAAGGACATCAGTAGAAATCTTCCTACCCTGGTAATGCCCTTGGACTATGACCCGTTACTGATCTTCCATGTAGGTGAGGAGGAAGCTGCAACCAGTAGTCCAAGGGTTTTCAAAAGAGACTTCAAGACCTTGGGAAGGTTGATGAGAGAATCTAGGGCACAGGTTGTTTTTTCCCCTCTCCTTCCAGTTGCGGATAGTGACATTGGAAGAAACAAATGGATCCAGCCTATTAATACATGGCTCTATGGTTGGTGTCACTGCCACAGTTTTGGAATTTTCGACAATGGGATGGTCTACATGACACCAGGCTTGCTGTCTTCCCCTTTCTCGAAGAGGGAAGAGGGTCTTTGTTCAGGAGCTTGCAGAGCTTATTGACAGGGCTTTAAATTAGACTTGAAGAGGGAGGAACATAATATCAGGCTTGCTTGTGACAAGCTGTAGGATGACATGCCATGGTTAGAGGGACAGAATGCTAGCAAGGGCCCTCTGTCTGTTGCTCTGAGGCGTGCTGGAAACACTGCAGCTCAGCTGAAATCTTAGAGATGAGCCTAGGAGCTCTGGGGGTAATGGGAGTTAACAGTGAAACATCAGTGAAATATCTCAAAGGAATTAAGGGTTGTTCCTCCAAGAAGGTAACATGGCCAACAGCCCAGCTGAAGTGCCTCTACACCAACACAAGCAGCATGGGCAACAAACAGGAGGACTTGGAAGCTACTGTGCTGCTAGAAAGCTACAACCTGATTGCCAGTACTGAAACTTGGTGGGATGAATCCCAGGGCTGGAGTGCAACTATTGATGGCTACAGACTGTTCAGAAGAGATAGGCGATGAACGAGGGGCAGAAGTGTTGCCCTCTACATCAGGAAACGGATAGAGTCTGAGGGGCTGCCCCCAAAGAATAGCCACAAGCAGGTTGAAAGCTTATGGGTAAGAATTAGAGACTGAGGCAATAAAGGGAAACTTGTGGTTGGTGTCTACTACACAGACCATCTGATCAAGGGGAGCCTGTTGATGAAGTCTTCTTACTCCAGCTATAGAAGGCATCATACTTGCAGGCTCTCATCCTGCTAGGGGACTTCAATCACCCTGACATCTGTTGCAAAAGTAGCACAGTGAGCTGTAGGCAATCCAGGAGACTCCTGGAATGCTTCAAAGATAAATTCTTAAGCCAGATAATAGACAACCCCACCAGAGAGGAAGCAATACTCGACCTAATGATCGCTAATGCAGGTGAGCTCATTGTTGATGTCAAGATTGGAGGCAGGCTGGGGAACTACAGCACTGGTGGAATTCACAGTCCTGAGGGAGGTGGATTAGGCAAAGAGTAAAGTCAGGACCTTGAATTTTAAGGAAAGCAAAATTCCAGCTCCTCAGTGAATTACTCAATAGGACTCCCTGGGAAATGGGCCTCAGGGACAAGGGAGCAGGACAGAGCTGGTAGATCTTTAAGGATGCTTTCCACAGAATACAGGAGCTCTTGATCGCCACGTGTAAGAAACCAGGCAAAGAAGGGAACAGACCAGTATGGCTGAGTTAAGACGTGCTGTCAAAGTAAAGGGCAAGAAGGAACTGGACAGGCAGTGGAAGCAGGAAAAGCTATCCTGGGAAGAGTGTAGGGACACTGCCCAGTTGTGTGGGGATGAGGTCAGGAAGGCCAAGGCATGGCTGGAGCTGACCTTGGCAAGGGATGCAAAGACTAATAAGAAGGGCTGCTACAGGTATGTCAAGCAGAAAAGCAAGTTTAAAGAGAACATAGCCCTGTTAATGAACATGACAGGCAAGCTGGTAACAACGGATGAGGAAAAGGCTGAGGTACTCAACAACTTCTCTGCCTCAGTCTTCACTGGAAACCTCTCTTCCCACACCTCCCAAACAGATGGACCACAAGATAGGGACTGGGGGGCAAAGTCCCTCTCACTGTAAGAGAAGACCAGGTTCATGATCACTTGAACCTGAACATACATAAGTCTACCAGACCTGATGAGATACATCCCAGAGTCCTGAGGGAGTTGGCTGATGTGGTTGCCAACCCACTCTTTATGATATTTGAAAAGTCGTGGCAGTCAAGTGGTATCCCTGGTAACTCAGAGAAGGGAAACATTGCACCCATTTTTCAAAAAGATAGAAAGGAGGACCCTGGAAACTACTGACCTGTCAGCCTCACCTCTATGCCTGGGAAGATCATGGAACAGATCCTCCTAGAAACTCTGCTAAGGCACAGAGAGGACAGGGAGGTGATTTGAGACAGTCAGCATGGCTTCACCAAGGACAATTCCTGCCTGACCAACCCCTAGTAGCCTTCTGCAATGAAGTAACTACATTGATGGACAGGAGAAGAGCTATGGATGTCATCTATCTGGACTTCCGTAAAGTTTCTGACATGGTCCTCCACTATATCCTTCTCTCTAAATTGGAGAGATATGGATTTGATGGGTGGACTGTTTGGTGGGTAATTAATTGGTTGAATGGTCGCGTCCACAGGATAGTGGTCAATGGCTTGATGTCCACATGGAGACTGGTGATAATTGCTGTACCTAAGGCATCCATAATGGGACAAGTGCTGTTTAATAAGTTCATCAATGCCATAAACAGTGGGATCGAGCACACCCTCAGCAAGTTTGCAGATGACACCAAGCAGAGTGGTGCAGCTGACATGCCAAACAGATGGGACTTGGGCAAGCTGGAGAAATGGGCCTTTGTGAACCTCGTGAGGTTCAACAAGGCCATGTGCAAGGTCCAGCACCTGGGTCAGAGCAATCTTTGGTACCAATACAGGCTGGGGGATGATGAGATTGAGAACAGCCCTGTGGAGAAGGACTTGGAAGTACTGGTGGATGAAAGGCTGGATGTGAGCTGGCAATGTGTGCTTGGAACCCAGAAAGCCAACCATATCCTGGGCTACATCAAAAGAAGTATGGCCAACAGGTCGAGGGAGGTGATCCTGCCCCTCTACTCCGCTCTGGTGAGACTTCACCTGGAGTATTGCGTCCCGCTCTGGAATCCTCAGCACAAGAAGGACATGGCCCTGTAGGAACAGGTCCAGAGAAGGGCTACAAAAATGATCAGAGAGATGGAGCGCCTCTGCTATGAGGACAGGCTGAGAGATTTGGGGTTGTTCAGCCTGGAGAAGAGAAGGTGCCAGGGAGACCTTGCTGCAACCTTCTAGTAAAGGGGGCTTATAAGAAGGATGGGGACAGTCTTTTTAGCAACGTCTGTTGCGACAGGACAAAGGTTAATGGTTTTAAGCTAAAAGAGGGGAGATTCAGACCAGATATAAGGAAGAAACTTTTTGCAGTGGGGTTGGTGAAACACTCAAACAGGTTGCTGAGAGAGGTGGTAAAAGCCCCATCCCTGGAAACAACCAAGATCAGGTTGGATGATGCTCTGGGCAACCTAATCTAGTTAAAGATGTCCCTGCTCTTTGTAGGGGGCGTTGGAGAGATAACCTTTGAAGGTCCCTTCCAACCCAAAGCGTTCTATGATTCTATGATTCTGCTTGCAACACTGTGTAAAAGAAGGAGATGTAGTGTGAGAGCAGTCTGTGTAGGAAACAAATGGGGAAGAGATGTACATATGCACTTGTGATATGCATGTTTGGTTAAGGTCACAATTTTAGGCTTATGTGCTTCAGTTTTATCCACATTTTTGTATAAGTGCCTTAGCACGCTACTGGAATTGGCTGTAGGCACCATAGTCCTACTGTGGATCATTTCCATACGCAAACACAGAGCTTTGAAGATGAGGTATCTTAGTAGAAAAGATTTCATTGTTTCCCTTTGAACAAGACAAGTTGCTTACTAGATATAAATAACACAAACAATATGGCTCAGACCATAAAAGAGAGTGACAGCTGTGCAATTAGTAGCCATATAACAAAAAATGTCTATGAGAAGCCGGGGAACACGCATATCCATCTGGTGCCAATCTACATATATCACAGTAATTAACAAGAGTTCCTTGTTTGAGTAATAAATGCAACAAAAGTTTAAACTAGGAAAGTGAAAATTTATCAATTTTTGAATGTCATTTGTTTTGAAGAGTGACCATTTTCAACATATTAGTTGGGAATGTTCATTTATAGTGCTTATTCTGCTACAGCTAAGTTTTTAGTTCATGTGTGAAAAATATGGTATTTAATCTTAGCTTGTCAGAAGAATGAGAAGTTGCCTTGTTTGCCTTGTATTGCCACAAAACAGTTCAAACACTACCTAGTTTTTATTTTTCTTCAAAATTGCATATGTAACAGTCAATACAGATATCAGATTGCTGAAAATGTATCAAATGCAGAAAATGAAAATGCACTGTGATAAATCCATACAGGTAAAATAAATTTATAAGGGGAAGTATTTTTTATTGGTAGGTTATATTGTATGCCAGGATTGACTCTGTGTTCCTCAGAACATAAGTTATTGGTGAAATGTTGTTGTTCCATCTTTGATGCATAAAACAAGAAACTATACATGAGGGACACTACATTGCCACAGGTCAGACTTTTTTTTAAAATGAAATTTCCCTTTTTGTCTTTCCAATAAGTTAACAATTGCTAAGATAGGTAAAGTAACAATTAAAATGGAGATCAGTCTTACCAAAACACAGTCTCTAAAACAAGAGTCATCATACATATTAGAACAAAAATTACATGTTACTGTAAGTTTAATGACTACTATTGTTTATCTTTGTGACACAGGAGTCATCACAAATGTGGAGAAGAGATAAAGCTGTGAATTTCGATATCATCCCAGAAGATAAAAAAGCAGGAGCGGGAAATTTTCAGAATTAAAGCACTCACAATAACAAATCTAATTTCCCAGAGCAATGTTTGTCTACATTTCTTAATACTGAAAATGTCTTCCCCCACTAAGAAGTTTTGAATATACATAGTGTTAAAGGAATTAACTAGAAAGTAGCTAAATTTAAAGAGTTCCTTGAGTTTCTCTCTGCAGCGACGTCTTGCTACCTTGTCCTGGATATTTTCATTTTAGAGTCTGTTAATGCAGAAGTTCATATGTTCGTTACATGAACTGATCATGGGTTTTTGTTCTCTTGCCTGCAAATGTTGTGTTTCCATGCATGATCTTTTCAAAGAAAAGAACTATCGTGGCGTTTGTTGAATGAGCACTTTCTTGTCTGTGAGCATCATGTACAGCAAATGAACTCAGTTTCAAGTTTTGCTCTACTATCACAGTGCTGAGTACAGATGATTTAAGTTTAGTTTAGGTAATTCCTAGGGTAAACTGAAACTACAATTACTGTCAGTGCTAGCATACTTTAAGCATCACTGCTGCTACCAAGAAGAAAATACAGTCTATGTAATTTGAGAATAAATTTTCTTTAAATTGACAAAAATCCCTGGATATTAGTGATGTTTTAATATAATTTTTAAACTTAGTTTCTCATTAAACAGTTAACATTTGTACTACTTAGTAAGTTTCTAACCTTTTTAGCACAAATTATATGCTTCTACAAGAATTTAATCAAAATTCTTGGGTAGACTTTTTAAGTGACGCTTTTATCAGAGCAACTTCTGTCAAGGACTGCATTCATTAACTACCGGCAGTCTGAAGACATGTCTGTCAGTAGACTGGAGTATGGCTTTTCCATCTGACCACACACACAGTTGTACTTTTAGGGAAATGCTTTCAAGTCAAATTATTTGTGAGGAATATTTGTTTTTTTAATTTGTGTCCCTGAGCTAAACATTCTCAGAAGCTGTTAAAAAATGTGAGCGCTCTGACTTCATCCTAATCAACTTCAAATACAAATGACTAAGGCTGCAGACTTTCTTAAGCAGAAAGCACAGAAAATCACTACAAAAAACCCCACTGCTCTTTCAGCAATACCACTGCATGCAAAAGAATAAATTGCAGGGATGTTAAATACATTTTGCAGAATACTCTGCTTATTTATACAGTTCAGTAGTCTCTAGACAATTCAGAGTTTTTACTTTTGTAATTAACCTACTGACCTTACACAAAAAAAGTACATGAACAATACGTAGTTATTTCAATGAATGTGAATATAGATTTCATTTTTTAAATGCTGCAAAAAAAAAAAAAATAGTTTTCACATCAAGGGAAAAAAGTAAAGATATCTGACAAGCCGTCAGGAAATCCTTCTCTATGGTCCTTCCATTAGCAGCCTCCTGATTCAGTTTTTAATGAAACTGATTTTGACAAATTTTGGTGATCACAAATGCATATATTTGAGAAAAATAAAACTTGTTTATTAGTAAGCCTAAACCATAAACACAGATCTGAAACATCTTAAATATGGGAATGCCTCAAATCTTCAGGTTTATAAGAGAACTAGCCTTCAAGATTACAGTGGTCGTTTTATAGCTGCGGTCATAATGTACTTAAATATTGATTTTAATATTTCTTCATCAAGAAGGCAGTAAAATCAGAGAAACTTTGGTTAATTAGGACACATCTCGCATGCATTTCTGTAGAACATAGCTGACATTTTTCAATGCTGTTACTAAATATTTACATGTTGCAAGATTCTGAAACAACCCTGTTGATGAACAGAAAGACTGTTGAGAGCTTTGGCTTGTTGCTAGCCATACTGTTGTCTCCTGGCTGTGGGTTTACTCCCACATGGACATCTGCTCTTCTGTGCTTGCAGTTTTCTGTGTATCTTTTCTGCAGGACAGCTGGGTTTATACTTTCAGACATGGTAAAAATAGTATTTCTGCCTCTGTGAGGCCAGAAATCAACCACCCAAAACTGTAATGACATGTGAAGGTAAGAAAAGACATTCATGCTTCTGTTGGCCCTCCTGTCCTATGAAATGGATGCATCACTTCTGAAATGACTGGTTATCTTGAATTGAGACAAATATAGCATTTATAATATATATGTATTCTCAGATAGCCCTGATGCAAAAAGGTTAAATAAATGAAGTTATGTGATGACAGATGCACCCTAATTGTCAACTAATTGACAACTTCAAGGAATTTGCGGCAATTTGCAGCACTAAAACAATTGCCAAAATTGTTCTGTATGTTTCTATCAGAACTACTAGCCCTTAACTAATAGAAGAGCTTAGCAGAATGGTTCTCAATTATTTATTTTTCCACATGGACTGCAATTTTCTAAAAAGTTCTCTCTCAGGGATCCCATGTTCACTTGTTAATAACATTTCTTTAAATTGCTTTCAAAACCTGCTTATATAGCAGAAAAAAAAAAAAAAAGGAAAGCAATTTTATTCTCATTTCTTTTTGTTGCTGCTAAATCCCATGTGAAAGCCAAAGACTAAGACCTGGGAGAAATTAATCTTTTAGTCCAACTTTGCATCAGAATTTTGCACCTAAAGAGGCAGAAATATGCTTATCTGACTTGTCTTAGTAGTTTGAAGATGGTGGTACCAATGCAATGTATATTTTTAAGCCTTTAATATTTTTCTTTTTTTGTTATAAATATTAAAATAATACTTGTTCAATGTTGGAAATGAATTATGAAACAATCACTAGTAGTAGTTTTGTGTGCCAAAGTATCTTTGGTGTTTTCCCCATGTTTTGAAGTCTTCATGGTAAATCTGAGCAGCCTGTTGAAACCCTCGTGCCTACATTCTAACTATGAGGCTGTAGTCAGCCTGTTGGTCATCCTGAGCTGGATAAGAGCTGCTTTGTACATCCCTGAACCTCCCATGAGAGACAGGTCACAGTGCAGGGATGTTTTTGGGAGTGGTGTATTCATAGATCCCTGTATCAAAATTCTCTTTCTAGGAAGAGTGGGAATTACTATGGCTATAAATGAAACAGAGCTATTCTTAGCCATTGGCAATCCTTCATCAGCTACAGGTATCCACTCACTCACATGATGGTGGGGGAGGGAGGTGGCTGATGTTCCTCTGCCCCTTTGCCATCTCTCGCTCAATTACAGGGGTCAGATTGAATTGCATCCCACAGCATGTCTCGCCTGTGATGTAACCCCATTAAGTTATGGTTTTGGTGGAAACACTGTGACATGATCCAGCTACAAAATCTAAAACTGCGCAGTTCGATTCCAAGTTCATCTACAGTCTCTTTCCAAGCTTTGGCAAGTTTGTTGTTGTTCCCTTTCCTTAGCTGGGAAGTGAGGCTAACACTTGCACCAAACGTGCTGAAAATAGTAACCTGTACTTGTGAAGTTTCTTTTCTTTATCTGTAGTAAAAGGTCCAATAAAAATATACGGGTTAATACAAACTCTTGCAAGTGATGTATATATCAACCAATTTCCAAAAATGAAATTATGGAAAGCCTGGACTAGTTACAGTAGCTTTTCAGGTTGTGTAATTGCTTTAAATATGGCAAAAGTTGTTTTCTTCTATGTTTTTTTTTAACAGATTTTAAATAACCGGACCTCTAGAAATTATATTTCAGAGTATATGTGGGAGGGATTATTTAAGTATCTGAATGAAATGGCCAATATTTTCTGATTAAAGATTTGACCCACCCTCTGGAGAAGACAGGGTGCCTTTTGGTGAATGATTTTACCTGCCAGTCATAGAGATGTGGTTCAACCTGTGACTCCCCTCCCCAACCCCCCAAGCCAGGTGGTGATCTGAATTTTGTGCCCAGGCAAAGGAGGAATGTAAAACTCCAGCAGCCTCTCAAAAAAAGCTGACTGTGTGGTATGGAAGGAATGACTGGAATGTAGGGGAGGAGGGAAAGTTTGTGCTTGAAAAGGCCACAGTATTTAAATGTTACAAAGAAGACAAAGTAAAAAAAACAGGAGAAAAACTGTATGAAACAATCCAACAGTTATAAAATGGCAGGTCCCAACTCTCAATCAGTTGTTACTGAGTGATTAAAGATTTTTTTATATATATATATATATGAGAAATATACATATATATGAGAAAAATATATTGCTATTTTATACACACTCTATAACATGTCCATCTGACCCAAAGTTTTCTCAGATATAAAGCACTGATATTAAAATCTCAACAAAGATGATATATTCAACTTAAAAGGTCAGAGTACTGATTTATAACATTAGCAGATTTGTTGCTGGGTTTGCTCTTCAGGATTTGAACAAAGAACTTACGTCTGAAGAGTGAGAACAGGTTTTAAAAGGTATTTTGTATTTATACTTGAACAATCTTCTCCCAGTAGACTTTGGATATTTTTTAAAACCTAATTTCCAAACATATATTCAGTATTTCTCATGAAATTATAATTTCTAGGAAGTTTCTAATTCTTTTACTAATATGTTTTTTAGGAAAAAAACATGAATAAATATTCTTCAAAATTTACTGCACTTTAAAAAATGAATAAAAAGTTTCTAGATCCTCTGGAGGTTTTGGAGTATTTTTTTGGGGAGGGAGCAGGGACAGAAAGGGTTTGAGGTTTCAGGTTTTTTTGGGGTTGTTGGTTTCCTGGAGTTTTTTCTACAAAAGGGAGAAAGAAAAGAAAGAAAGAAAGAAAGAAAGAAAGAAAGAAAGAAAGAAAGAAAGAAAGAAAGAAAGAAAGAAAGAAAGAAAGAAAGAAAGAAAGAAGGAAGGAAAAGAAAGAGAAAGAAAGAAAAAAAAGGAAGGAAGGAAGGAAGGAAGGAAGGAAGGAAGGAAGAACAGGATTGTTTTACACTAAAAATATGCTATTAATTTGGAAATTGGCAATAGATTAACGTACATTGAGCCCCACAACGAGATGAATAAAGGCAGTTTATGAGGGAAGCCAAGTCTGTGATTTGTCCTGAGTAATGGAGTGCTAATTTTGGTGGACTGAGAGATATTCTGCTTGAAAGGTCAAGGTAGCTTCCAGAGGATTTGGGAGTGCAATAGTATTGTACTCCATTACACGTTTCTGAGATGTTTATTTGCCTCATGCAGCTAGTCAGCCCTAATACCAGGGGAATTAGAGAGTAATGAAGCTTATCTACCGACTATCTGTGTCCCTTAAAATATCAGCAAACAAAGCAGCATTTTTACCCCTGGCTTTTTGCAATTTGGGCCAAACTGGGCCCTAATCTGGCTTATCAGAACACAATTTTACAGGACTAGCTCACCACACCTTAAGAACTACTTTGACCTTGCTTTTCCTTTGCTGAACATTGTGGTGGCTTTGAATATCTAAAACTTGTTGAGGTTCATGGGACTGTGGTGCCCCAGAACAAAGAAAGCCTCTCTGTGGGTATAGATTTATCTAAAACTCAGCTATCCTGAATATTTAAGTAAAAATATGTATGCAAGGACTGGTGCTGATGCAAATGTGAGAACTGAATGTGGAACGGGACATACAAGTAGGCTGATTTTATTATGCGCTCTAATCAAGGCAAGCAGGACGGTATGATGATGTCTTGATGTGCTGGTACGATGTTGGTGCAAAATCTGATGCAGCACCACTCTGCCAAACCATGCACCTTCTTAATGTGGTGGAGATGTATTCTCTCAGGCTACAGATGGGAACTAAAATTCAGTTGCTCTCATATATATTCACAATCAAGTTCATATTCAATTTCTCACCATTTTTAAATCTGAACTACACGTTCTTCATGTTCTGTGGCATTGACCCACATCAGTTTTCTATAAACAAGTAAGATCATGTTAAATTTCATCAATATGATAAAGCTGAAAGAAAGCAAAAACAATACAATGAAACTGAAAATAAAAATAATATCATGGCTTGGCTTCGCGGACGAAGATTTGGGAAGGGCTTTGCCCACACTTATTGCAAGCGCGTTGATGGCTGAAAAGGCCAATGCAGGATAGGCAAGACCGGTTGCAAAGAGCACACCGGAGGGTCTCCTTGGGTGGTATAGTCGAGGCACGGTTCTTTCTGCGCTGTCTTTTCTCCTCGAGCCTGATTCTACGCGTGCTCTCAAAGGAGACAGCAGCGTTATGTATGGTGTGTCTCCAAATCTCCCGATTGGAGGCCAGGGTGGACCACTGATGGTGGTCAATATGGCCTAGGCTGAGGTGTTGTTTCAGGGAGTCCTTATATCTCCTCTTTGGAGCTCTTCTCTTGCGGCAACCGGTGGCAAGTTCACCATAGAACACGATCTTAGGGAGGCGGTGATGCGCCATCCTGGAGACGTGCCCTGCCCAACGCAGCTGCGTTTTCAGCAACATGGCCTCAATACTGGTGACGTCTGCCTGTTCAAGGACAGCAACATTAGTCACGTAGTCAGTCCAGTGGATGTTTAGGATTGTGCGGAGGCAGCGCTGATGGAAGCGTTCGAGGAGTCGCAGATGGTGGCGGTAGATGACCCATGATTCAGACCCGTACAGAAGAGTAGGCAGTACCACGGCTCTGTAGACACTGATCTTTGTACTTTTCTTCAGGTGTTTATTGCACCAGACTCTTTTATGGAGTTTTCCGAAAGCTCTGTTTGCCTTTGCTATTCTGTTGTCTATCTCTTTGTCGATCGTGGCATCTGAGGAGATGATGCTACCCAGATAGCTGAACTGCTGGACTGGCTGAAGCTCTGACTCGCCAATGGTGATGTGGGGATGATGGTAATCATCTTGTGGTGCTGGTTGGTAGAGAACTACTGTCTTCTTCAAGCTGACTTCCAGCCCAAAAAGCTCAGCCGCCTCTGCAAAGCAGGATGTTAAGCGCTGCAGAGCTGCTTGTGTGTGGGCAACAAGGGCGGCATCGTCAGCAAAAAGCAGCTCGCGGACAAGGTGATTCAGGGTCTTGGTGTGGGCCTTCAGTCGCCTTAGGTTGAAAAGGCTCCCATCGGTACGATAATGGATATTAAAAATAAACTTACCATTATTCTGTAATGTCATGAAACTATAATAAATGCCATTTAACTGAAGTAATAACAGCTGCCTAATACAGAAGCTCGTACAATTGTTAAAAGTAGAGATGCACAAATTGCATTAACATCATAAACTTGCTATGAATTCAGCTTCTATATTAAGCTTCAGTACTGCTTTGCTGTTTCAGAACCGAAACGGAGATTACATATAAAACTGAACTTAAGATATAAAATAATGAAGGATATTTGGATAAATCATCCCATGATTTTGGCTGCCTGCACTACTGTAACGTTTTTGGTTTTAGCAACAAATATCCTTTACCTAAATATGATGACACTGCAATTTTATAGCCCTTCATCTTTGGTAATTAGTACTCTATTTTGGCTTTAATCTTTCCTGGGGTCATATTAATTTTTTTTCAGAGAGAAATGAATGAATATATTCACTATTTTACAAAATGTATAAAGGAAGAAGTTGGAGAAAAAAAATTAATCTCCCAAAGGCATAATTTCCAGACAATGGTTATAGTTCATATTTAACGAAAACATCATATGGAAAATTCTAATTTAAGGGAACGAAAGGTAATTGTGAAGATGAAAAATACATTAGACAGCAGAGGAATCACAAAGGGTGACAGATTCAAAAGGACTAATGTCTTCATAGCCTTCTCCAAGGTTGCAGAGCTAGATCAGTTGTCATTTGCTAACTGTCATTGTGACAGAATAGTATCTTTTAAAGTTGAATGAGAGTTTAACAAGAAAAGATTAAGACATAACTCAATTTAAAAATATCTTCCTCTTGCACACACTTGATTCATGTTCCTAATTAATGCCAATTAGACTTGAACTCAGTACTATAAAGCAATTAATTTTTTTCATGTAAGGGCTGAGCCTTTAATTACAACAACGGCCTGGAGACTGTCCCTGATTGAGCAATGTCTCAACCACTCCTAAAATTGGAGCTGAGGTGATAGATGGCTCCTGACCCCTAGCAACTGGGGTAACCAACCAATCCTAGTGGGACAGGAGAGGAGGTTTTCAAGATGTGATTGCATAAGGTGCTAGATAGCCTCATCTAGGCTCCCTTTCCCTTGAAAGGTTGAACCAGATGATCTTTTGAGATCCCTTCCAACCTGGGCTATTCTATGACTATATTAATATTTACAGGGTAGGTTGCTTTCCATCTCATGCTGTTGGTGTTGAAAGTCTTCCCAACTCTTTCCTCCTTGGAGTGCCATGTCCAATGTACCATTTCCATGCCAGTCTGGTTATGACAATGAGGTATTTGGCAGATAGAGGTGAGAAACACCCTGAATCAGCCACAAACCATTAGGCTCAAGCTGGTAAGTCCTGCTGGGATGCTGTTGCGCACACATTTTTGAAAAGCTTCTATTTGACAGAGCTCAGTCATGTCAGTCTGCAAAAGATCGCACAGACACGTCCCCTGAGCCCTTTCAATATGCATGAGTGGAAGAGAACTTTATTTTTCAAGATTGTAGAAAACATGATACAAATTGAGATATGAGTTGATAAATGCCTAGATGAGACATTTCACTGCCTGTATGAAAATGGAAGGCAAATATCATATACTGCAAACTACTTAAATGTGTTGACTCAGAAAAAACCTTGGCTTTTCAGATTATGCTTAGGACATGATTTGGGTTGTGGGTATTGATGTAAGGTGTTAACTGTAAAAGTAAAAAAATAAGAAAATACGTTAGGAGTACATCTGTTTTGTCATCTGCAGAGAGGTGGCATGAGACTTACTATTTATGTCAGAAGAAGAAAACCAGTGAGAGACCAATGCAACTGCTGCAAGGCTTTGAATGATGAATTAAAAATATAGTTCAGAAAGACATCCCAAAAGAATGAGCAGGGGTGTTCAAAAAGAATTAAGAGACCACAGCATCAGGGAATGGATGTTAAGATTTCAGGAAGAGGACCATTGCCAAAGGCATCTCGCTTAGTGAGAAGTACAGTTCTGAGTTTTGGGTTACCAGAGGTTATTATACCCTTGATCAAGAACAGCCTAGTGGAGTACAAGGATAAAACTAGCCTGGAAATAGTCCAGATGGATCTGGAAGAGATAAAAACTAATCAGTGCTACAACATATTCACATAGAATCCCACATGGAATCACACACATCTGGTTGGAAGAGAACTTTAAGATCATAGAGTCCAACCGTTCACCCTGCACTGCCAGGGTCCTTAAACCACGTCCCTCAGCACCACATCTACACTTCTTTTAATGTTTCCAGGGATGGGGACTCCACCACCTCTCTTGGCAGACTGTTCCACTGCTTCACAACCCTTTGGGGGAAGAAAGTTTTGCTAATATCCAACCTAAACCTCCCCTGGTGCAACTTGAGGCCGTTTCCTCTCATCCTGTCACTTGTCACATGGGAGAAGAGATCAACCCCCACCTCGCTACAACGTCCTTTCAGGTAGTTATAGAGAGTGATAAGGTGTCCCCTCAGCCTCCTCTTCCCCAGGGCAAACAATCCCAGTTCCCTCAGTTGCTCCTCATCAGACTTGTGCTCTAGACCCTTCACCAGCTTTGTTGCCCTTCTCTGTACACACTCAAGCACCTCAATGTCCTTTGTGTAGTGAGGAGCCCAAAACTGGACACAGTTCTCAAGGTGTGGCCTCACCAGTGCCAAGTACAGGGGGACAATGACTCCCCTTCTCCTGCTGACCACAGTATTTCTGATACAAGCCAGTTGCCCTTGGCCTTCTTGGCCACTTGGGCACACTGCTGGCTCATTCACTGAAATCAGAGTTGAAAATGAAAAAAAAAAAAAAAGGAGAAAAGGCAGTGAAATAGGCGCTTGTTCTATCTAAGATAGACTACATTTTGTTTATGCACAAGTAAGTAAAATAGTAGGAACAAATCAGAGGTTAAAGAGAAGACAAGGGTAACCAGCAGAATTCCTCCACACATCTCCTGGAACAGGTTTCAGTGGTGTAAGATATCATACTGCTATTAGCTTCAATGTTGTCTTCCTGTTTTGTAAATGTCCTGATGGGCTCCTAAACTCATGAAGGCTTATGACTCTATAGGAAGACTTATTTGTTGTTTCTATTTTGGTCTTAGTTGAATGCTGGAGAACTAATCAAGGAGTAAACAAGAATGTTTGAAAACATCATGATTAGTATTCCTG
This sequence comes from Bucorvus abyssinicus, assembly GCA_009769605.1. Lineage (NCBI taxonomy): Eukaryota > Metazoa > Chordata > Aves > Bucerotiformes > Bucorvidae > Bucorvus > Bucorvus abyssinicus. The sequence continues at coordinate 33,757,951 of CM020026.1, forward strand.
TATGTTGCATAACATCTTATTACATTCCATGGAGTTGGATTTTTCTTTTTAATTTCTAACATGATTCATAGTTTGCTTCAATGAGTCAATAAAACCCAACCCACAAACACTACAAAAAGTAAAAATTCTTTAAAGAAATGTATTTCAAGACAGGCAGGTGCACTGGATACGGATCCAATTTTCAGCACGTACCGAGTACCAAAGATGGGAGGACAAGTATTAACATGATGTAGGTAGCAAAAGTTAAATATGCACAGCACAAACACAGTTTATGGAGGCTTCAGTAGCAAACTGGAGTGTGGAAGGAAAAGTAACATCATTTGGTCATATGACAGTCAATAATAACAAACAAATGGTCTGAGATAGGCAAGCCTCAAGAATATCCAGACTTTTGACTTTGAGGGAAAACTCATAGTAATGTACAAGTTTAATGTATATTTTCCCTTCTCCCAAGAAGCCATTACCTCTCCTTCCTTTCTACATTCACCACTACTTCCTCTACACAGTGATCCTTCGTCTATGATTGTTTATTTCTGCTTGTTCTGAATAAAACCTTTTCATCTTTCTCTGTCACTTCATAAACATGATAAAAATAAGAGACAATAGTTTGATGAAATGAAAGAGAAAACCAGTAGTCCTGTTACCATGCACCAGTGTGAAGAACCTGACTCAGTTCTTCTTAATAGCCACCCTTTAGGTGCTGAGGGGTTGCTTTTATATACCCTATGAAGCTATCTGTTCTTTAGGCCGTACAAGTCCCAGTCTTATAGCCTCAGTTCACAGGGTGAATGCTCCAGTCCCTGATCAGCTTCATTCCCTCAACTCACCCCCTTTTACTGATACCTTCCTTGCACTGGGGCAGGGACCAAAAGCTGGACGCTACTTTATATGTGGCCTAACACAAAACCCAGGGCTGGAAACTCAGATTTATGAAGGACTTAGGCTTTTTCAAAGAGGAGCACTGGGAGCTTCATTGGTAAAATCTGTGTTAATGGTTCATTTTCGTAACGTTTATAAATACCCAATGTTATAGAGGAATGCTACAGAAGAATCCCTATGATTTACTCATATATTGCTCATGCATATCAAGAGCACAAAGAACTTGATAATTACATGTGTATGTGTAAAATGAAGTTTATTCTTGTTTGGAAATGTGTTATTTCTACTTGGCAAACCCAGAAAGAGAACTGAAGTGTTGAACTATTTTGTTAAATAGCATTAGATATAGTTGCTTTGTTTGTTGACATCTGATTCATTTTAACTTCGTAGAATGCAACTGGATGTGATTAGTTATACTAATTATATTTTAATATTCTATATAAATTTGTTTATAAAACACATCATTTAAAAAAAATTACAATAGACTTCCATGAAAAAAGACATAGGAAATACTTTATAGGAAAAATTCTTCCTAAAGATGTATATTTCCTGATTCCTCACTGTAAAGAGGTCTATTGCATATATGTTGGATTTTGGTGTCGGAGCGGTATGCGTGTTTTTTGAAAGCTAAGTATATATAGGTGTTTTATTTATATGTTATATATATTTATGTATGTATGTAAACACGTATGTGTATGGCTTCAGACCTCTTATCAAACATTAAATCAGTGGCTTGACACTTTGGTTTACATGTTCAACTTTTATAAATCCAGATCCTTCAGGCAGAGAATGAACACAATACTCTACATTAGATAGTTTGCTTGTAAACAAAGAATCCAGGGACGTTCAGTCAAAGAACATAAAATGAAGCAAGCTAACAAATAGAATACATTACAACATGATGCATTTGAGCAGTTCAGGTGGGAATGGTAAGTGCATCTGCATGGGTGCCCATCCTCAAAGGTGAATCAGTGGGGTGCTGCTTTTGGTGGCATTGTTTTCAAAAACACCAGCTTCAGGGCAATGACATGACCTATTTCACAGTCCGTGACATGAGACATTCATCCTTTCATACACTTGGTATACAGCTGTATATGCCCCGTGGGTGACAAATGGAAATAAGTTCCCTTTCTGAAAACAATTTCACAGTCAGTCCAGTATCCAGTGTTAGGAAACACTGTTTCTTGCAAGAGTTTCTTCGCACAGGATGGTTCTTCCAGCTGGAATTGTCAGTATGATGGAAACAAGCCTTATACGAGAATAGAAAGAGAAGGGGTGAAGGAAATTCAGAAAGACTCTAAGAAGCGGAAAGAGATAAAAGGAGAGATGCCAGCAGATGTAATGTTTAAAGCACCTGAAAGAGTGAAAGAGGTCTCTGAACTTCTTATAGAAAAAAAAAAAGACAAAACAAGTAGCACACAGAGAAAGATCAGAGCTTGAACAGCTGATTACTAAGGTAAACAAGGACTTCACAGGTCGGTCATAAGCAAACAAAGTCATATTCTTCTGGTACTCATGCTTTAGTAGTATTGTTGCTGTTGATGATGATGAGGATGATTTTGTCCTTATTTGTTAAATCAAATTTGGTTACACAAGCCTAAACCAACTATGTTACTTATCAACATTTCTCACTTGAACAAAGGGAATTTGAAAACAAAAAGTCTCTGCTGCCTTACCCCTGTAAGAACAAGTTGCTTTGCCCACAGAAAAAAAATCTGTCAAGCATTTATATGGGCAATATTCTTTCTAGACATATGTGCTTTTCTTTATGCTGCATATAACTTGCTGTACTACAGACTGTATTAGAAATTATGAAAAAGTAATAATTGACATGCATATAAACAGAACAGACATTATTTAATATGATTAAGACATGTTGGCCTCATCTTAAATTCATGTGTGTTTCATTTCACCAACTGCTGAAGATAAGAAGGAACCAGATGATATGTCTCATATTGAAAGCTGCTTGCTTGACGATCCTTCTTGCCTGGCTGATAAAAAAACTGGTACTCCTTCAGTGTCTTCAAAACATCCACAGTTGTGGTCCTCACTTAGAGCATGAAGGATTGCAGGGAAGTTGCTTAGCTTTCACTTTAAAAACTTCAGAAAGTTCACTTCTTCCAGCTGGAAACTTATCTTAAGGAATGTGAAATGAGGCAAACTCATCACCAGGACTGAGAGTTTACTGCTGATTTTCCCCCTAAAGGTACCTAACAGATAGCAACCTGGAGCTGAATCACCTCAGTTGCTGTGAATAGATGCAGTGATGTCTGGCTAGAAGCAACAGCAGCTTGATAGTGTGCGACTGTGATTTAGAGAAGTAAAGGAAGAACTAATCCCCTCCATAACACTGACTTTTACAGTCTAGCTTTTTCAGACTGAATACTGGAAGTTAGATACATAAATCCAAGAAACCCTGGAGTAAGTGCCTCCTCCCACTTTCCGTACCGTTGAGAGCATTGCAGTGGCAGAGCTTAATTGTAACAGCTATTTCAGTTAACCAGATTTACGAGCCTGCTGTTAGCATGTCTGGGCTCTACGGTGAACTTCTTGAAGAAAGGTATGTTTTGCGACTTAGTGTGATGTATCCCATCACTCTGGACTGTGTCCCTCACTTTTACAACTAGCGCAGAGTAGCAGTCCTATCCCTTTGACATGATAAAAAGGATGACGTATTTTGCAATGTAAGCTTTCTCAGTTATAGAGAAAACTTTATTTTGTTGCTCTGTGAATGCAGGTCAGCTCTAAAGTAAATACCCTAAACATCAAGTAGTGTGAATATAATGTAATGAAGAATGTGCTACTTGCATTTAGAAATATTATACTTTCATCGTTACTGAATTACTGACTACAATGATAATGTTTCGCAAAATCACACCTAAAACAGCCATAAGGGAAGAGTAGAGAAAAATAATCCCCCAAACCCTCAGTTAGCTACTCTCACTACCTTCAGTTTGTGAGCTCTGCTCACAACATAACATTTAATACTGTCCTGGTTTGAGTTAGAACAGAACTCACTCTATTCAGTGATTTTACTTTTCAGCGCAGTCTCTCCTAAGTGACGGCACTTTCTGAAGGTAATGGCATATTTTTGCAGACAGTGTCTGCTTCTAGAAGTGATAACGCTTGATGTTTTTAATTACTGCCAGGGATTGGGATGCAGAAAGGCTCTTGCTTATGGTTTTGCTGTGAAGACCAAGGTCACTGCTCATTCTTGCATACGAGGTTGGGGGCACAGTAAATTAGAGGCCGCACCTGTGGGGACGAGTGGACAGGAAGGTGACCTTAAACTGACCAACAAGGTGTTCCATCCCATAGAAGTCATATTCAGTATAAAGCTGAGGGATCACGAGGGTCAAGACCTCTCTTCCACTTCTTCAATGGCTGGTGGACTAAGGAGGACTCTGTCTGTTCTGCCTTTGATCCCAATCTGTGCATTCCTGAATCCAGTTCTGGAATCCAGCTCCTGCATCCAGGTCCCGACTGCTGCTGAGCCCAGCCTGGGCCTTTCCCAGCATCTGCCCACAACATCAGTGGTGACAATGACGTGGTTGGCATCAGGGGGGTTGGGTTTGATCTTGATATTGTATATATTTGTATGCATATAATTTTTTTATCATTGTTATTATTGTTATTATTGTTATTGTTTATTATTATTTATTATTATTATTTAATTATTAATTATTAAAGCAGTTTTAGTTTTCTTTTCCAACCCGTAAGTCTCTCTTCCTTGCTCCTTTTCTCTTTCCCCTCTTTGGGAAGCAGAGGGGTTGAGGTGGGGATGGGGTGGAAGGATATAATAGGGAGAGTCTGTCATTCATCTAGTGACCCTAACCCGTGACAAATACAGATCTTCTTCTCAAGAGAGAGTTTTAGAAATAATATGCTGAGACTTCATACCATGCCTCATCATCCCAATATATGGCAAGAGACTTAATGGATTTTCTAAGATCTTTCTTCAATGTATGTAAGATATTGTCAACACATCCAACTAATTAGCATCTAAGATTCCTGACATAAATTTATTTGGCTGGCAGAAACTTTTAATAAAGTAGTTCAGGTTCATTTAAACCAAAAAGATGTTGATATTTTTTCCACATTTCAAGGCACATGGACAAGTGTATTTGAACAGAATTTACCTGTGCGGGACATTATGGATGGCACATTGCTTACATCGAACTCATCTTATCCACTGGTAATCCCCTTCTGCCTGATATGCACCTGAGTGTGAAAGACTTGTCTTGCTAGTAACAGCTGAACTCGGATCTGATCCTGGTTGTTTGTTTTGTTGCTAGCCCAGAGGGGACTAAAAGAATTTGTAAGTACAAAAATTAGTATTTGTTGTCTTTGCCTTCTTCTGCCTCCTGAGATCCCTCTTTTGGACTAAGAAAGACGTGTCTAGAGGTTAAAAGACATGCAGTAGTGGACCAGTTGAACTCCAGAATTGAAAGGTCATTTCAGATAAATTTTGTATTTCCCCTGTGGTGGTCTGTTGCAAATAAATCTTGGTCTAATGGCTACACTTGCACAAGCCTTAGGTAGAAAAGATTTTTGTAAAACCTGAAGCCAGAAAGGACCAGTAGATCATATAATCTGACTGCCTGTATATCTCAGGTTATTACTTTCACCAAGTTGCCCTTATATTTGATTTGATAACTTCTGTCAAACAGAAGCACGTCTTCTGAAAGGAAAGCCAAACTCCATTGCAAGTTACCTGGACCTGCTGAATTTATATTAATAGTGTGTATAAACAACTGATCAACAGCAGTGGGTCTGATTGGTTTTTTTCCATTGGGTGATGCCAATCTGATGGTATCACAGTCATTTGCGCTAAAGTGTTTATTCAACCATACTTTTTTTGAGAATAAACTCTTATTAGTGTTTTTAAGATGAAAACAAATTTATTTTCCATTTTATTGACACAAAATAAACAAAAGTATGAACTGGAATAAAACATGTCAAAAGAACAATCCACAAATTTGATAGAGGGGAGAAATAATTCCAATTAAAATGATAGTTCGGTCTAGATTAGGTTGGAAGGAAAAACACTATATTTTGGAAATATTCATCATGAAAGATATTTCCTACCAGGTCTTGTTAGTTACCTAGACACTATTTCAAAAATAGGGCTTTTCCTTTCCCACTTCCAATTTTTATTTGTCTGCTTTCAGTTTCCATTAAAATCAGCAATGACTTGCATTCCTTGCTTGTGTATATGTATCTCCACATTTGCCTTACATTAAAAAAAAAATATTTGAATGGGTCAATTCTTCAAATAAGCCATATTACTGTGCAGTTAACTGCATTCATCATTTCTTAACATTTCACGAAGATTTAATCATTTTATAAATACTTATTTTATATTCACTTCCATATCATTAATGAAAATTCTGATTATATTGATATAAATCCCTACAGAACTTCATGAGGAACTTCAGTTCTATGTTGATTTTTCATCAGTAGTGACTTTTGAGTTCAGACACTCCATGTTTTCTGTTCTTTTAAGATTGATCCATCCTTGGACTCTCCGTCCTTGAAGATGCACAAAACACCTCTGGATGTGGTCCTGGGCAACTAGGTCTAAGTGGCCCTGCTTAAGCAGGGTGGTTGGACAAGAAGACCTCCAGAAGTCCCTTCCAACTTCATCCATTCTATGATTCTGATAATAAAGTGGCCTATTTTAATTCAGTGTTAAATAAAACCCTTACACTAGTCAAAAAATGTTGGATAGAAATACCTCTGCATTAATTTAATTATGCAAACTCATAGTCAGCTCACTTCTGGATTTCCCTGGATTTATTTAAAATAAATTGTCTGAGGTCATAAAACTCTGGAGTCATTGCTTCTGAGATGTAAACGTTCTTTAGATTTTTACAGATTAATGGTTGCAATATTTTGCTGTTTTAATAGTATTACCATTCTTTTCCATATTTTTCAAATAACCAGAAAAAAATGCTCCAAAGAGTTAATTCTATCATTCCATTTCTTAGAAAATTTAGCACAGAATAATTCTGTTTGCATGAATTGTTAATTTTACCAGCTCTTTCTTTCACAGGCAGTTATTGTTAAAATAACTTCTAATAGACACATTAAAAATGTTTATTTTCCTTAGCATTGTCTCAAGTACATTTTCCATTGATAGATTCAGCATCTTTGATCAATTCTGTGCATGACACAGAGTTATACCAATTACACTATATTTTCCCTTTATTACATGCATCTGTCTTTCTTTTCCCCAAATACCTGTCTTGAATTCGTCTCTGAATTAGGACGGACATTTAACTAAAGTGATGGTTTTTCTTAATTGTGGAACTGTAAATTTTCTGTTGTGAAACGGCATCTTTTCTGTTGTGAACATAAAACTGTACACTCCAAAACAAACACAATAAAAGTACATCTTAACTTGTATTTAGTTTCTCCTTACTGTATAGTAATAAATCAAGTTTAATAGGACAAATTTCTCCTTTCATTTTTGTTGCATTATAGAAAGTGCACATTAATTTTTATACAACTCTTCCAATACAATATTAATGCTCTGTTAAATATAGTGGTAGTCTCAAATAAGCAACCTCTTAAACACTTTCCTAATCTCAGGTGGAAAATACCTTGTTTACAAGGTAATAGAACGTACACTGGCAGAGTAGAACTGTGGAATACAAAATGCCTAAAGATCTTTAACAGAATCAAAAGACTCAGTTGTATAGAGGGGGATAATCATTTGCATATTAGAACATCAAGAAGTATCTTCCATGTCTTTATCATCAATAACATCAATTATAGTAACAATATTGTTTTCTGAAATAATATCTACTTTTCATCTGAGCTATTTTAAACTATATATCTTGAGAACTACTGCCTGGTGAGTACATAAAATAAATAGAAAACTTTGCTAGGGACATTATTGTCCCATTACTTATACTACTTGCATCACTAATCAGTTATATCTCAAGTAGTTTGAACTGTTGGGACATAAAACATACAGTGTCCATCTCATATTGATTCACATAGCAAAAGTTCTGTGTAGATTTTGGTAAGAAAACTCTTAAAATATGAGTTACAAATACTTATAAATTAATTTGTTCTCAAGTCAATGCATTACTAGTTGTTTCCTTGGCTTATCCTTTACTGAATACTTTCTTTCTTTTCATTCAGTGTCTATTAATCAGAAAAACAGTTGGTTCTCATTTACTGTAACAAATTTGGCTCATGTCTCCTCTACTTAGGCATATATTTGCATACGAAAACCAAAGCAGAGATGTAATAAAAAAAAAAAAATCCAGTCACAACTTAGAAGTCTTGTTGTATAATTAAACACATATTACCAGCTTTTTGTCTTTAAGAGAGACTTGGTATTATGTGGCAGTAGGATGTTTGCTATTTATATTCAAAATACATTTTAGAAATCACATAATCCAATTCTATTAAAAAGATTTTTGGTCACTGTGTCGTGGCATAGCTGAGGCATTTCCTTTTGAAGTCTGAAACTTTCCTTTTCCCATCCTTCCATATCTACCTCCTTATGTAGCAGATCAGCAGGGATTTCATCTATCAGGAGTCTGTTTATTCAGGAACAGAGAAAATGAAAGATGTGTGCAGCGCTTTTCAAAGGCATACTGGTGGTGATAATCTAATAGCAGTGAATGAGCACATAGTTTTGGTTGGCTGGATAACATTCAGCTGTCAAGTCGCAGACATGACATTTTTATTCAGAATAGAAAAGTAACTTTGAGTTCCACTTCACTTCTTGAAATCAGTCATCTAGATACCCTCTGGGCAGCCTCTCAGGCAGTAAGCCTGGATGTGCATTTGCAAATGGATTCTCAGCTGTCAGCTGATGAACTGAGTTGAACTAGCCTGATGGTTGTAAAGTCGCCAGTGTGCTACAGTGCCCTGTAGACCGAACTGAACTGTCTAGTTTCTATCCCAATGAAGTTTATCGGTGTCTAATATCCCGAACACATAGTTACATTCAGAAGGAGGCTAGAATCAAAAAGAAAAAAAAAAGACAAAATTGTAAGCAAGAGGTGCAGGTTATGGGAATGTGATCTATGCACTGACTAGCTCAATATTTAAATGTAAGTATGGAAAGGATCGGGTTCAAAATGTTGTTTCTTTGCAAAGGGCAACATGCAATTCTGTGGAGGCCAGTCTTCAATGCCATATAAGTTCTCACAACAGATCATAGTTCTCTGCATGTGAGAGAATTTTGTTGTCTCATTTTAGTTCTCCCTCTGATTGTGCATAAATATTAAGAACATCTAGTGATGGTTTTTTGTAAAAGCTGAATTTAAAATCCTCCAGGAATTAATTATATCTCTAGTTCATGATAATTATCATTTGTATAAACATTGTTGCTGTTAGATTTAATAAGTGTTACATTACCTATTACATTGAAAGATTGGCTTATGAAGGAAACCTCATATAGACAATTTTTTTAAAGGCTTAAAAATACTAAATACAAAAAATTTGGTCTAAATAATATAAACTGACTTATTTGTAGACATGTATATATAACCTTAAATGCATTTATAGTTTAGTAAACTGCACATTGAATATAAAAGGTATTTTAAAAGATATATGCACTCAGCTTATTCATTAGAAGACAGTAATTGTGTCCCACCTGACACAAGTTAATGTATTAAAATAATCAGTTTTGGAAGCGACTCTAATACTAGCTGGTGCCAAAATTTGCACATGATAGCCAATGCAAATTATTTTTCTAGATGCTTTTGTGACACATGAGCTTATAACACTGTGGTTTTATTTCAGATAAGAAATCTTGATTCATTTAAGGACTAAAGATAAAAGTGCATTTTTTATATTTTATTTTTAATCATATCTCACTGGTTTGTTAAGTAATTGTGAGCTTGCTTAATTGAAATGCAAGTTTAATTTAAATATTTTGAAAAGTATTTTTTCTTTTACTAATACATTGTTTATGTAATGCTTTCTACAGATCTGAAATGGAGAATACAGGAAAAAAATGCATTAAGCTCTGCACATAACATAGGGGAATCTTTCAGCTCCATTTCATCATGAAGTTATAAAAGGTATAACTGCTTAATAGCGTTAATAGACAGACATCTTTGAGAACCAGTGGTTATTATTGACACTGGTTTAAAGATTGTAGTAAGAGCTTATTTTTGGCCAAGGAATGCAAGTCCACAAAAACTTTCATAACAGCCTGCACTCATTGGCAATATTAGAGCTAATATCATCCCTCATATGTGCTTATTAAGTTCATCACTTTGAGTGGCATCTTGACATTTATAGCCTCTGGATGCCAGCTGGATGAGGTTATAAGCCTAAGACAGCAGTTTATACCAACAACTTTTTTCTCTATCCAAGAAGCAAGCCTCAAGCAGTTGAACAGAAGGAAACATTTTCTTCTCCCATGAACAAACTGTTGAAGAAAATTAATTTTGCCTGCATATAAGACTTTAGTTTGATAAAGTCAATAGAATGTTAAGAAGCTTAGTAAATAAGTCATTTGGTGATTCTCACAGAAAAAAAAAATTACCTATAAAGGTATATGGCTACATGATAGTTTTAGTCATTTAAACACTGTAATCTGACAGCAAAATCTGTTTGCTATAGTAAGGAGTAAGTTGAAGAATTACAAAAGACAGTGCATTAAATTATACAAAGTTATTCACAGTCACATACAGACCAGTTCTGATCTGTCACTGATTAGCTCTATTTGCATGAATATATCTAAACGTTGTAGACCAAACAATTTAAAAGATTTATTAATTAGGCAATTTATTAACAATTATGGCCCATTTGAATATGTCCTCTATATATAACCTGCACCGACATTTATGTTTATCATCATAAACCAAAATGACAACAAAAAGTGGCCTTTTGTAGTTTTTGCCTGTCTATATAATTTATTGCAATGGCAAATATTGAGCCCTAGATAATATCTGCAGTTTGCTAAATAAATCTTTCTTAATTTAGTTAGCTGTAGCTAAAATGAAATCTTCTAAGGAATTTAAATTACTTTAAAGTTACCATGGTTCCCTGGTATTCCCTCATCATAATGCAAATTAAATAAATTTGACTTAAATGTCATAACAGCAAAAAATCTCTGAAATCTCTCTCTTCAGAGATCATACATGCCCTTTGTGATCACTTGATTGAGCAGAGTCTCAGTGGTCCTTCTAAGACTGATTATATTGAAGAAAAACATATACGTAAAACACCCATGCCTACTACATAACAGAATACACACATCTCTGCCACCAGGTGCTCACTTGGTGTTTTCTTTTAATTTCTGCTGATGGAAATTACATTTATGTAAGATATTGAGCATATAGGCTATTGTAATAGGATGCAAATACCCCAGTGTAAAGCAGAGCAACAGAATATGTACTGAATAACAAGCTGAAAAAAGTATTTATTAGTTTGCGGGAATAAAATAAAACTAACTATGTCTACCCCAGCCTTTCTCATAAAACTGGCTTTAAGAATTTTTAGGAGATTATGCTTGTACATACTAATCAGTAAATCTCCTGGAAAACACTATTTCTAATAATGAGCAAATGCATAATCAATTTATTATTCAGGCTTTGATTGTCAATATGTGTATGTTCCAAAGCTCTTCGCTTCAGTTTGAGTTTTTATATAGGTAGAGCAGAAAAGCAAGTTTAAAAGAGAGAGGAAATACCTTTCGTATCAGTCAGAATATATCATGTTTCTATAATTTTGTGGAGACATACATTCATAAACATGAAACATCTATACTGGAATTGCATGACCTGGCATATAGCAATTTACTTGAAATATGGCAAAAAAAAAGGACACAGATTCATTTTACAGAATCTGTCCAAAGGGCCACCTCTGAATTTCTTTTTTCTCAAGCAACTTTTTGTGTGAAATTTCCCAGCATCTCATCTGCCACATTGCCACCTTGTACTGAATTGCAGCATTTTCCTTGATAAGCAGTACAAAATCATGGTCTTCAGAAATGTTCCTGTCTCTGACATCTCGTTCCTAGAAAGATCAGGAAATAAGAGAAAATAAACTCAGAAGAATAAAAAATTACCACCACCACCACCACCCCTGAAACTCAGAAAGCTTTGTGGAAAGTATTAACATCTTCCTGCTTTCTTTTGTGCCTGATCTCTTCTCTTAATGCTGTTCACTTAGAGCATTGTTGTATGCTATTATTACTTGCTGAGAGGGTCTTTCTCAGAGGCTTTCTTTCTGGAACCTGCCTATTTGATTTAGTTCATACTGGCATAAATAGTAGTGTGTAAACCAGTGAAGTGTTAAATGAAAAACAATATTATATTTTTATTTAAATGATTTCTCCTGGCTAATCAGAAGCATTTCATTTCAAAGCATTCATTTATGGTTTGAAAAGTCACCAATAAAAATGGACTACAGACATACTTTATCTTCTGAGGAAATTCTGTTTAATTTACAGGGGGAAAAAAAAATAAAGGACAATTTTTGCTATTTCCAGTCCTCGGAGTCAATAAATCCATATTTTATTCCCCCTCACTCATCTTGATGAAAAGTGAAAACTAGAAGATAAATTCTTGCTCAATGGCCAAATCCTCTTTGAAAGGGTTAGTATTTGTCCCCCTAAGACATGAAAGAGTGTCTTAGTATTTGATTACTACTGTATAGTATCAGTTCTGCATATTTGAAGAATATCATCTGTTCACCTGATGTCAGCTTCTACCTCAGACAAAGTGTGACGTTATTTGGTTTGATGAATATCATGACGATATGGGATTTGGTCGTATATGTACCACACTTTATATTGCTTTAAATTTTTAAATGTGTTGACTGTGAACAAATGTTTACTCAAGAGGTTTATTACACACACACACACACACAAAAAAAAAAACAAATTACTTGTGAAAGAAATGAGACTGCTTTCTGAAACCTTTTTTCTTTTCCCTTTTTCTCCTCACTGCTTTCTGATAGCTGTTCCTTTCTTTAGCTCTTTATTTCACACAAAGAGTGTATGCCAGAAAAATGATTCATACAAAAGACAATGTTCAGGAAGGACTTTTCCCTCTGAAGCAGAGATACTTTTTCAAATTCATCCCTCCTGAGACTATTGATATGAATGGAACAAACATGCTTTTGGATGTCTTTAATGAACAAAGGGGAAAATAGATCTTTTTTTGTTCTCATTGTTTTTTGCTTTTTTTAATAAGAAAAGACAGTTAATCTAAGTGGTTTTTTTTTCCTTGTCCCCTTCTTGTTCTTGGAAGCAGTGGAGCCGCTCTGGTATAATGTTCTGGTCAATTTCAACAAAAACCCAATTATAGCTAAACCCCAAGCTTTTTGAAAACACATAGGATTAGTAAAAGCCTTAATAAGCTGCCTAACTTGTAATCTGCTATTTATCCATAGTAACTGATTGAGGGACAGAGAGAAGAGACCAGTCTTTTAGAAAGTTCTCAGAAGGTGGAATTATGTCCTATATCAAATTAGGGCATAGAAGTTACCAGGAACATCCAAAAAGGTTTTTTGTGCCACTGGTACGAGTGTAATTATTTCACTAGGTTACTGTCCCCTCAGTGGCAATTAAGACTAGCTAACCTTCTAGCTGAGAAAAGTCGCTGCAACAAGAACTTACTCTTATGAAAAGAATTATGAAGCAGTACTCAGTGAGAATGTTTTGAAATAAGCTGCTTGCACACAAAAGATTTCCCTGCATGTGCCACCGAAAATTAATGCATGTGGCCTTTAAAACTGTTCCAGCAGCATTAAATCTTTGAGTCTCGATATAAGAAAAAACATGTTAAGTATTTTAGTTCATGGTCTGTAGTCAAGATTAGTTTTATAGACCAGTCTCTAAAATTTTATTAAGTCTTGTTCAAAATATCTCAAATGATGGGACAATTATCACTTCCACTAGAAGATTACCCTACAGTTTAATAAAAATCATTTGACAGGATATTTCCTTTATAAACCATTGCCTTTTTTGCTTGCCTGAGGCAGTTGCACGTTGGGAGCTTCTCAAAACTTAGATGATGTTTTCACAATATGCTGCAATATAAGATTCCATCATACCCATTTTTTGTTGCTGCAGTTCTTGCCTTTGTTTCTTTCCAAAATGTATGCATACTCACCTATCCACAATGTGGCATTTACCTTCTGAGGAAACAGTGGCTAATTTTTAGGGAGTTGAAGGAGTACTGTGGCACTGAAACACTACCAACTCTGCCTTTCCATTCACAAGCAGATTAGATATATTAATTTCATAGTTGCTCCTAGAGATATCAAATGTAGTCCAGGTGCATGGAATAATTTCATACCTCTTTCTTTCATGCACTGAGGAAGATCTGAGTCTATCCATATGAAGACATAATCTACACAAGTGTTCTATTTGCATACTGTCAATTAGCTTTTTAGATTAATCTGTAATTTTTTTTTTTTTTTTAATAATTATATGCAGGTTTCCCATTCTGGAAAAACATTTTATTGTTTAGCCCTCTGTTTGACTGGGAGTTTCGGGTGTATGAGGATTTCAGGTTTTTTCTGTTTTTTTTCTGTCCTGGTTTGAGCTAGAACAGAACTCATTCTGTTCAGTGATTTTACTTTTCAGCTCAGTCTCTGCTAAGTGACTGCATATTTTTGAATGTGATGGCATATTTTTGCAGACAGTGTCTGCTGCTAGAAGTGATAATGCTTGATGTCTACAGTTACTACCAGGGGTTGGTCTGCAGAAAGGCTCTTGCTTGTACTTTCTGCTGTGCAGACCAAGGTCACTGCTAAATCCTGTGTGTCACGGTGGGCGTGCAGTGAGAGGCCGCATCTGGGGGGAGGAGCAGACAGGTCAGGTGACCCTGAACTGACCAACAAGGTGTTCCATTCCATTCCATAGACGTCATGTTCAGAATAAAGCTGAGGGATCACAAAGGTCTCGCTCTCTTGCCCTCTTCTTCAATGGCCGGCGTCCAAGGGGGACTCTGTTCTGCCTTCAATCCCAGTCCTTGCATCCCTGAATCCAGTTCTGGAATCCAGCTCCTGCGTCTGGTTCCCACCTGCTGCTGAGCCCAGCCTGGACCTTCCCCAGTGTCTGCCCACAGCACCAGTGGTGATGGTGACATGGTTGCCATCAGGGGGCTGGGTTCAGTATTGGCATTTTTTATATTTGTATATATTTTATTTTATTATTATTCTCATTAAAGTGGTTCTAGTTTTCTTTTCCAAACTGTAAGTCTCTCCCCCTTGCTCTTGTTCTCTGTCCCCTCTTTGGTAAGTAGGGGAAAGGGGTTAATAGAGGGCGTCTCTCACTCATGGAGTGACCAGCCCAGCTCTAACCCTTGACAGTTTCCTTGAAAGTTCTTCCTGCTACGTGCAATATTATATAGTGAAATTAAGTCCATCTTCTCCTAGATCTCCTATAAATGAGGAGTCTGTAAAAGATTATCTAAATGAAGTTTTAAATTTCTACTCTAGCTGTTGTAAAACCCAGCCCTATATTCTCCTGCAATCTAACATTCTGTTTGCATTTCAGATGCTTAACAGTTGCTTAAAAAAAAAAAAAAAAAAGTTGATAGAACTTCATTTCTGGAAACACAATCTAATGCTATTGAATCAAAACTGTTGCTTTAAGTCTCTTACTTTTCTAAACAATCTGGTTCCTCATGCCATCTTCCCTCCCCGCTATGTTATTGACTGCTGTGTGTCACTGCCGGAAAGTTGCTTTGTACTTGGCAAAGTACAAAGTGAGACTTTGGCTTGGACTACTGTGTCCAGTTTTGTTTGGGAGACATTAAGAAACAAGCAAACAAACAGACAAACAAACAAAATAAGTGGAACAAATCAGAAAGCTGAGTTGTAGACAGCATTATGTTGTATACACAGCTGAAAGAGCTGGATGTTCCTAGATTACACAGAGTCCTGAAGAAAGACATAATGATGTTCCACTACCAAAAAAAAAAAAAAAAAAAAAAAGGACAATTTTCTATTTCTACCAGCAAAGCATAAACCATTACATGAATAATGAAAGAATACACTACAAAAGGTGAATATTTGCTATGAAGGCGGCCTTCCTTGGAAATCTAAAGGCTTTCTGTTTATAAAATCCTAGGGGATCAACACGGGTTTCTCCTGGTGCCTTCTGTCAAAGGCTCCAGGTAGGACCATAGTCCCCAGCGGCAGTGTAAAGAATATTTTTAATTTCTGGTCCTGTTCACACAGGTCCCAGGGCCATAGCATGTGCTATTTCCCTTTTGATTAATTCAAAGGGCTCTTGCTGGTCAGAGCCCCATGTGAAATCATTTTTCTTCCAGATTACATCTTAAAGAGGTTTCATGATCTGGCTATACCCAGGAACGTGCATCCTCCAGAAGCCTACAATTCCCAAGAAAGCCTGTGTCTCTTTCTTGTTAGTAGGTAGAGACACGGCTGTGATCTTATTGGCAGCGTCCATCTTGCCATTTAACTCCCAAGAACTGGATCTCTTGGGCAGGTCCCTTAACCTTACATATCTTAATAGCAAAACTGGCTTCCAACAAAATGTGGATTACTTTACTACCTTTCTCAAAAGCCTCCTCTGCTATGTTACCCCATACAATGATGTCATCAATGTACTGAAGATGCTCAGGGGGTCCACCCTTCTCCAGCGTAGCCTGGATCAGTCTACGGCAGATGGTTGGCCTGTGCTTCCACCCCTGGGGCAGATAATTCCAGGTGTTCTGGACACCCCTCCAGGTGAAGGCAAACTGAGGCCTACACTCTGGTGCTATTGGAATGGAGAAGAAAGTGTTAGCAATGTCTATCATGGCATTCCACTTTGCTGCCTTGGACTCCAGTTCATACTGGAGCTCCAATATATCAGGTACGGCAGCACTCATTGGTGGTGTCACTGCATTCAGGCTACAATAGTCCACTGTCAACCTCCATTCCCCATTGGGCTTTCGCACAGTCCGTATAGGACTGTTGAAGGGTGACTGATCCTTGCTAATGACAGCTTGGCTTTCTAACTTTCTAATCAGATCCTGTACAGGATGCAGGGAGTCTCAGTTCAATATTGCTGGCAATAAACTGTGATGGATGCAGTAGGCACCTTTTGATCCGAAAGGGCCATCCAAAAGTTTGGGCAAGACAGACAGCTGACCAAGGCCATTGGTTCCCACAGCTGCTGCCCCAAAGGCCCATTTATACCCTTTTTTGTCCTTAAAATACCCCTTCCAGAGGAATTCTATGCCTAAGATACATGGAGCCTGGACAAGTCACAGTTGGGTGTGTTTTCCAGTTACGCCCATTGAGGCTCACTTTACCTTTCAATAATGTCAGCTCTTGTGAGCGTCCTGTCACACCAGAGATGGTGACAGATTCAGTTCCCTTATGATTTGATGGTAGTAAGGTATATTGGGCACCGGTATCTCCCAGGGCCTTGTACCTCTGTGGTTCTAATGTGCCAGGCCTTTGAAAACACACTGTCCAATATACTTGGTTATCATTTCCTCCACCTGGCTAGAGGCAGGGCCCCTCCAATGCCTAGGGTGCAGTCCACTATCAATAGATGGGTCTATTCGGCTTGTGGTGCCTTCAACACAAGGGTTGGTCCTCAGGCTGTAGTATGGTTCACTAGAGACTGGAGCATCCATTCTTCTGGTGAAGTCTTCATTTTGATTTGCCTGCTCTGCAGCTCATGTACTGGTACCCTTGAGTCAGCAGCAGGTTATCAGTCCCATCTTCTCACATCTTCTCGACCTCTCGAGCAACACCAGTGGTCACATTGTGATATGCCCTGTCTTTCTCAGACTGATCTTGAGGGAGGACCTCTTCTCTTGACAGTTGAAACATGGGTACATTCAGGAGAGGAATTGGAGTTTTGTTCTATTCTATTTAGTGAGTCCAGCACTTTCTCTGTCATTCTTTCCACTGCTGCAGTAGTGGAAGAATGATGAGAAAGACTGTCCTCATGCTGGTGTACACTGCTAAACGCTTCGTCTATTGTGGGTGCCTGATCAACACCCGATCTTCCCCAGATCATTGTGGAAAATGTATGGGCATATATCATTGATGCGCTCTGCATGAAATTCCACAGTAAAGGCTGGTTGCAGGGCTCTTCATCAGGGTTAAAGTTAACTCACCAGCCACCATAGATAACTCTTACTTAGCCAGTTCTCTCAGGTAATTAATACCTTTGCCCCTAACAGTCCATTTGCTAGAGCAGCATTCAATGTAATCTCTGAAGGGATATCTGACCTTCACTGCTGACAGAAGTCACCTCCAGAGGATGTGTTTGCCTTTTTGACGATTGCCTTATCAATGCCTCCTTCTTGGGCCAGGTTCCCTAGCTGTCTGGCTTCTCTACTGGTTAAATCGATGTTATCAGCTCCATTATCCCAGCAACGAAGCAACCAATTGATAAGTGTCTCCCCATCTTGCCTGCCAAATTCCTTCCTGATATTCCTTAATTCCTTCCTAGATTGGGGTTGAGCAATTACCTCTTGATCTGATTCCTCCCTTTGTGATGCAGTTTCTTGGGGAGAATTCGCTGCTGGAACCACTGAGGGAGGAGCCTTTCCCAGATCCTCCTGAGAGATGCTTGGTCTTGCATCTTCATCAGAGCTGCCTCCTGGGCGGTTTGTCTTCTTCTGGTGTTTACTGCAAGTGGGATGATGTTGTTTTTTCACAGGAGCAACCTGTGCTGGTGTGGGTGGAGAGGTGGCAGCAGCTTGCGGATCAGGTGAAGGGTCAATGGAAATGGTTGTTTGTGTGGCCAGAGTGCTCGTCATATTGTATCTACACTAGCACAGATACTTCATAATAATCCACCCCTGGACCATGTTAGAGACAACTAGTAACAAAATTATCACAGACTGACAGAAATAACCATTTACAGAACCCCCCATTTCAGACACAGCTGGTCCGGTATCAAACAGAGAAGTGTAATTTCTCATTATCCAGTTGATAGTGTAGTTGGTGACAGCCGCTATCACGTAATGCCCAAGATATATTGGCCAAGTTAGGATCCAGCCAAATCTAGAACCAACCAATGGTGTTAGGCATGCCAGGAATACCACACTCCTCATCAGGCGCCCCAGGCCAACAAACCAGAAACAAATACCTATTAGAAACAAATAATAGGACACCACGGATGGTGTGTTAGGCGCCAGATCATAAAGCGGACTTAACTTGTCCTGCTTAACAGCATCAAACAGAATCTTGCTCACATCCTGAAAACTCTGTTGTTTTAATTTCCAAACTTTCGGGAAAATGAACATAAAATTATTCGAGGCCTACTCTGGGTACACCAGTTAATGTCACCTGTTGGCCAAGGGTGGCCAATCACAGAACGAACTCTCTCTCTAATCAGCCCCCCCTTCCACTCCAGGAAAAAGGATTAAGAAAAGAGATAAGAAGAAAGAAAAAGTTTGTGAGGCCTCAGTTAAGTTTAGGAAACTAGAAGAGTTTTAATACAATACAAACATAATATACACAGAACAACAAGGTATTAACAACTTTATACAGGATTAGAACCGACGCAGCGAGGGGTGGGTGGGTGGGATCGGGGAAGCACTCAAATGGAGCGGAGCGGTGGTAGAGATCATGGCAGTGCCAAGCAGCAGGGAGAAGGGAGGTCGTGGCAGCTCCAAGCGTGGGTGAAAAAGGATGCAGTTTCTGCTGTACACCATTTTTGAGGAAGTCCTCGAGCCTACCAAAAGCTCCATAACCAGTGAGATGTGCTGACGTACATGGGAGGAGTACGCTATTGGCTGTTTGCTGTGTCCATCAAAAACAACCCAACCCTTTTTATCTTAAACCAGGACAAAAAAATATTTATTTGCTTGTACCATGTTAAATATGGCAGATGGGTGTCCTTCTGTTTCAGGGATGCCTTATTCTGCAATCTTTATTACAGTGCATTTAAAGTGTACAAGATAGGAATATGTGAAAGAATTTTATGTATGTATAATTTTTACATTGTTGAGGATATTTTATATACAAATGATGGCAGTTGTTCACTGCAGGTGCAGAGAAATGGGAAAGGAAACTCAGTTTTTAGGGCAGGAGAAATATTAAGTATTATAGAACTACTGGACCATATGTAAAAAGGAATTGCAAGCTGAAATAAGGAGAAATCAAACACAAATATTCAACTCATAATATATTGAGGCTCGCTATTTATTTACTTTAAGTTGTTTTTTTACTTCAGGGGATATATGCTGGGAGGATTAGAAGTGGGAAGAGCTATAATTTAGCATTTAGCAAAGGCTATAGTTACCCTGAGATTTGTAGAGAATATATCAATCCATTTGACAAGTACTTGCAGTTCCCACTTCAAGTAGAATGCACGAAAATATTAAACACTGAGCCCACCAAGAAATTTCCTGATATTTTATTAAATAAAAAGCTACAAACAAAATCAAAAATCTGTGCAAACCTGATTGCTACTGCCAGCTTTTGTTATGGTATTATTTATCTTAATGTTGGAGCTACATACATAATAAATTAAATTACCTTTAGCCGTACCTTCAAACAGAATCAGTCCATAAATGTTTCTATGCTTTTATTTACATGAAATATAATTTCAAAATTAAAATGTAGTTCTCTTCTGTAAATCAGAGCAATGTAACAGAAACCCATGAAACCAAGGGCTATCTGCCAGCCTTAGAGCCCCTTTGAAAACTTCTCCCTTTAACCTTCATCAATATCTATTAACTGTCATGTTTTCCTTTTATATCTACTTATTTGTTGAACTGGCTTGTGAAGTGCTTTGAGATAAGTTTGTGCAATGTGCTACACAAAAGAAGATGAAGCAGCATGCTATTCCTCAATAGATGCAGATCTGGTGTAGAAAATTGGCAAA
The DNA here is from genome assembly GCA_009769605.1 of Bucorvus abyssinicus. Classification (NCBI taxonomy): domain Eukaryota; kingdom Metazoa; phylum Chordata; class Aves; order Bucerotiformes; family Bucorvidae; genus Bucorvus; species Bucorvus abyssinicus. The sequence continues at coordinate 33,778,628 of CM020026.1, forward strand.
TCTCTCAAATTCCCCCAGGCACATGGTTTACAGTAGAATGTTTTATGACTCTGTAAACATTTATCACAGATGCAGGAAACAATTTTTTTTCCCCCCCTCGATCCAGATTTTTCTAATTCAAAAGCTGTTTACCAAGGATAAACACATCATTCTGTATCCCCTTCAATTTTTCCACATTTTGGTTTTTGGTGTTGCTCCCAAGCTTCTTTGTTTAAAAAGATGCTTGCTGGAACAGCACATTGTTGTTATTGCATACAAGATAAAAATATAAGGGTTATGAAGTTCAGCTGAAGTGAATCAATCTGATATGTGTTAGGGGAAAAAAACAGTAAAAGCAGCATTAATACGCAACTTGTAACCATACAACTTGTTATGACAATTTTTAAATTCATGCTTAAAAAGAAAACAAATAAATTCCCTAAGACTAGTATCAGATGATTAAGGTGAGCAAAGATGAATAGAAATGCTACTTTTTTTTTTTTTTTTAAAGGAATTGGTCAGGTTCAGAATTAGAATGGTTTTTTTCATATCTTTAAAAAAACGTAAAATTTGAACCTACAGCCAAGCCCTTAGGTTTTCTTAAACTTTTGTTTCTGATACCCATGCTGATCTTAGAAGAAATGACAGGGAGTTTAGTTTTCAACCAGACCGAAGTAAATCTACCTGTAGATGATGTTTACATCTAGCACACAAGGTCCAGAGGTTTCATTCTGCATAAGATGCACCTGGAGCATTGTAAGCTTCATTTTTAATATACTAGGATGTGCTCTAAATCAGTCTTTACCTTGTTGCATTTACAGTACTGATAGCAGAAGTTCCTAACGCAGGCAATGTGAGTGCTTCACCCTATGTTTAGATCTCTTCCTAGTGGAAGTACCTTATTTAGACCACTTTAATAGTCAAGGTTTGCTTCTCTCATACCCTTAATATATGTTTATATTATATATAATTTTTTTAGGTCAATTTAAATTTACCCATGTGCAGTGTGTATCTGTTGCGGCTCGGAGAAGCAGTCTCTCCCAAACAGTCTCTCCCAAACAGACTTCCAGTTGTGCCTTTCACCTTCCAAAGAGGTAAAAAATTTGCTGCTGCCATGGCTTTCCTCTCTGAGCAAACACAGCTGTTGTGAGGCACGAAGTAGGTGCCAGGCAGAGTCTGCTCCCAGGGCTGAGCTGCCCACCTGTGTGAGCAGGAAGGTAACGGAGTAAAGAAAGTAAATGTTTGGTAGTAATGACTCTTCATCTGCTGGAAGGGCTAGTCAGACGTAGTCACAGCAGGGTTCATATAGACTCTCAGTGATAATTCCCATTCTCAGAAACAAAAGATGCAGCAAAATCTCTTAAAAAATAAAAAGAAAAGAAGCTGCTCTCTTCTTACTGAGAACTCCAATGAACCCTCTAATTAGAAACATATTTGTGCTGCTGTTCTTTCTAATTCTCAACTACTTACTTTATTCTCTGAGACTATTCTCATTTCTCTAAAAGTCCCGTTCACCTTTCACTATTTTCTCACCTAAAGAAATATTCCTCCTTACTTCAAGCCTTTAACACTCTCACAGCTGCAAATATAATATTACAAATGAGAGACAATACCTTTGGGGTAGAAATAAAGGATAAGAGCAGTGCAATGTCATGAAAAAAAAGAATATTTCTCATTTAAAACAGGAGAAAAAAGGTTTATTTATTTATGTATTTAAATAAAAATACATAATTCTGCTGTATATAATTGTCCCAGTTTGAGCCAAGACTTCCTTGTTTTGGAAATGTGCCCAAGAGAGTATCGGGATTATTTCATACAAGTTCCATAAACCCGGCATCACATTGGCTAAAAGTGCAGGTCAAAAGATTTCTTCCGGCAGATACTCCTTAAAACCTGCAGCCAGGAGGAGTCTCCTCCTCTTTGGACACCGGACAGCTTCGGAGAAAGAGCCACAGCGAGAGGGCTGGCTACCGTCCAGGCCGAAAGCCTGCGGCCTGCCCCCCCGACCCGGGGCCTAACTCAGAACTGTTTCTGTTTATCGGGGCCCAGCTCTGTTGTGAATTGTTGGGTGACTCAGTCAGCATCTCTCTCGCTCGTATCAGGTAAGAGAAGAGATATTTCTCACTCGGCAAGAATCTACCGCTGGATTTGGACGCGGGGGAAGCTCACCCCCCTTCGCGTTCCGGCCACAAGGGCTCCTCCTTTATCTGAAGCCGCCGCTTCGGTCAGGAGTGTCCTTGAAATTTTCTTTTACAGATACTGAAAAAGGTCTCCCTGCGAACTCGTTAAAATACTTCTCTAAGCTGTGAAAAACTTTTAATCCCTTGGCCCGCCGCCATTTTGGATAGACGCCATTTTCTGAGCTACCATCCTGACCTGACGTCATCTCCTGGCCTGTGGCCAATCGGCCATAATTGTAGTTTTTTTTCCCTTTTCCTCCCTTTGCAGTGTGTTAACCCTTACTGTATTGTTTTCCTGTTTTGCATTTAATATATAGTTGTGTGATATGATAGTATTTTAGAATTTTTATTAAAAGTTTGTTTCAGTTTCCCATCCATATATTCCGAGATTTGAGTTTTGTTTCCCTTTCCCCTATCAATAAGGGATTTAAGGAGCATTAGGGACCTTGAGTTTTGCTCAGAGGCTCAACCCCTAACAATAATTTATGTATATTTCTGCTTTTGCATATATAATTATTATTTGCTTCTAAATATTTTTTCCTTCAAGTTTCATGGTATGACATTTTTAAGCATTCATTCTCTGACCTTTTGATATTTCAGAATAATTTACTTTAGACCAATTTTTGCTGGAGTACTCATTAATTTTCTTGCTCTGAAGAAAGACAATTTTTTTTTTAAAAAAAAAGAAGTGAAGACTACAGACTTGTATTCCTTTAAATGAATGTAAGATAGGCAATAGACATTACAGGCTGAGAGAAAAAACAGCTGCTACAACTGGGAGAAACACAGAGAACATGGAAGTAAACATATGCTTAAAGAAAGCAAGATGGAATTTAAAATAGGACCAGTCTCAACTTTCAATGGCACTACTTGGAGCTGTGATGTAGTTCAGCTGTGATGGGAACCTGTGTAAGCACAAAATGGCTTGCAAGACAAATTATTTTCTTTAGCGCTGAGCACAACAAGCTCTGGTCTGGTGAAGCATATACATATGTTTAATCTATTAGTTCCTTTAAAATCAAGTAAGAATTTCTCTCCCTTATTATTGTTATTAGACTTTTTTTTTTTTTTAAATCTGATTATTTCATTTTACTTCCAGTAGTTTATGGAATATGAGCACATGCCATCCTAGAAAATAGATCTTACATATGGTAGACAGTATTATAACTAAGGAAACTACTTTTTTCTTTGAGATGTACAGATTGTAAACTACTCATTGAGTATTTGGACTAAAAGTTTTTTGAAAGCCTAACTTACTAGGTTATTGACATAGTGACTTTCCGTATAGAATGTGTATAAATATAACTTCTAGGTATGGTGTAAAAATATGGCACCTTCCACTGGTTCATATTAATGAACACCATATGGTTTACCTTGGCGATCTCTTTCCAGATGGATATATGCTGTTTAACGTATTGCAAATATTAGCCTTAAGTAAAAAAAAAACCCACCTCTTTAGAATAATTTTAAAAATAAAAATGTTGAAAGAAATGTAAAACACAGGGTTTTTTTTCCAAGACAAGACAAGAAGGGTGGAATAAACAGGCAAACAAAAAAATAAATGTATTTGGAATAATAGAGAGGATGGAGAGGAAAATGAAAAAGGAATACTGGCGTTCATTTTAATTGTGGAAAGAGGACAGGACTTGAAAAATTAAACAATAAGTCTATATGTGATATATGCAGAAATCTTTTCAACAAAAACATCTAAAAGAGGTTTCATTTATTTATTTATAGCTCACATTTTAAAGAACTGTATAGTCTGCATGCTTACAAGATCACTTGGGTACAGCCAAGCCAAATATAGCTCAGGAAATTTCATGTTCACTGAAATATATGCTTTGAGATTTTCAAGTAGAGCCAATTTTAATTATAGAATTCCAGCTTTTTAGCAGAACATTTCAATAAAATCTTCCGGTTTAGTATTGGTCAGGAGGGACAGAAAAATAAACCCACAAAAAATCTGTATTGATAGTCCCTTAAACTGATCAAGGACAACAGACAAGAAAAAAGGTAGATCAGAAATATGGAGTAGATAATATAGAATACACTGCTTTTACTAAAATAATTTTTCATTAGAAAGCCCTCTTTTTTATAAAATACTTTGTTAACTGTGAGGTCACGTTCAAATTATTGAAAATATTGTGAGTTGCACTTCCTTATTGCTTTGCAAGACAGTGACACTTTGGGTTTATGCATTCTTAGAAAGCACAAGAATTCTACGTTTAGCATCCCGGTCTTTGTTAGAAATTTTCTCTTTTACACATTAAAAAAAAAAAAAAAATCACAGAAAATGGTAGGAATAACCCAGAAGGTTTCTGTAGAAAAACATTATTTCAATTTTTTTTTAAAAAAAATTATCATTTATACGCTAGTTTCTATGCCTTTCTTTTACATTATTATTGGGTCATGGACTGAACCCTACTCCCTGAATGTTTTGCTTTGTGTCTGTTGTCATTAATTCTAGCAATCCCATGATACTATGAAAGAGTAATTTAATTCTGAGACACTCCAAATGATTCTTTCCTTAAAGTGTCTCCAAATGTCTTGTCTTCTCTGCGTATGTTTTAGACTGTAAGTTCTGAATAGCAGGTACTAGGTATTTTTCAGACATCTATTATGCAAATTTGTGGAGCTTTTAGTAAACAAAAGCAGTATGACAAGGAGCTACAGAGATGGAGCTATAATTTATACAGATGTAGGTACACTATATTTAATCTGAGGATACCTTCTGTCAAACGGGAAGCTGGTTTAGGCAGTGATTCCTTCTCTTCCAAGTCCTTCTCTTGCTCTGCAATCCTGAAGTACCTGATCTCTCAAGACTGTATGTAAGAATAGCTTCATTGAAAATACAAGGAGTAAGTATAATAGAAACCTCTTTCTTGTTGGCTATTTAGGTGAACAGTATCTTTTGAACTTAAATAACCAGGTAAAGGAAAGAGAGTTTTGAAAATTTTGATTATACATGCAGCTAAAATTACTTTCAACTAGAAAACTCTTTAGCCTCAGAACTTTCATTTTGTCTAAACATATATTTCTTCCTTTTAGACAATGTCATTAGAATTGTCTTGAAAAAATATTCCAGCCCAAATGAAACTGTTTATTCACTTCAAACTCTGAATGGACATTTGTGAAAAAATATGAGCAGAAATGAAAGGTGATATATGACATGAGAAGTTTAGTTCATGTGGGGAAAGGAAATCCTCGAAAGTGCTTCACTTTAAGGATTTAGCTACAGACCCCTGCCCCCTGCCTGGAAAAATGAAGCAGAAAGAAGTAAATGAAAAGCTGGTTTTCTGTGTCAGTAAGAAAAATAAAATGGTTGCAATAATGGGGAAGGTTTTGCCTTTTGTGTCAAAAATTAATCACAGCAATAGAGGTGTCAGCATACTGTGTAACTTAAGATACCGTATACTGACTGATATAGCTACATTCTGCTTTCAGTGATCACTGTTTTAGCTCTAACAAGCATTTGTGTGTGTGTGTGTACAACAGGGAGAAGCAAGGCTAGACGGATGTAGACAGTGAAATGTTCTTTGGTTCGAAATATGTGAAAAGATAAGCCTAAATAATGCTATTAATTCAAATTCATTGTTAGGATTCATAACACATTTAATTTGCCTTTCAACGGGTAGATTGTACATTATACATCTTGCAGAGAAACTACAGTAGCTCCAGGATGTGCATGGCTCAGCTACCAGTTGCTGAGTCTTCTGTAGTCAATTGACTTAGCAGACATTAATGGAGAAAGCAACTGGCACTTTCAATAAAATGGAAAGAATGGAAATCTTGAGTAATTCTACGTCAGATGCCCATCAAATGAGGTTGAACATGTTACTAATAACTCATGTTATCAGTATAGACAATTACCAGACAGAGAGTGGTATTTTTCAATCTATCAGAGAGAAACAGTGCTATAATCAACAAGGTATCGAAAACATTTAAGGTGCATAAAAGATAGAAGTGTTTGGGTCAGTTTAATCAAAATAATGACATATTTTTAAAAAGGATTTTCAAGTCAGGTTATAAAAACCAACATAATTATTTTAAAATTATGAAATAGTCAGTCTTAGTCAGAATAATCCAGGGGTTTTCTTCAGTGTTCATCTTTATTCAGATTTATTCATTAAGTTGAATGTTTTTATCTCTAGTGATTTTTATTTGGACAAGAAACTAATGTTCTTTAACTATGTTCTACTACATTCTAGATCTAAATTGCGATCCCACTGCTAAATCCCTTGCTCTGTTTTCTTATTTTATTCTTATGATAAATTATTATCATTTGAATGTATCCAGCTTTGTAGCTGTTATTTTGAAAATATACATCTGCTGTCTTTGAATATATTTTCCCTTTTTTGGTTATTTCCAAGGTCTTGTTTGACTGTGCTGTCTCATTATTGGATTAGTCACAAAAACTACATGTTACTGGAATTTTTTAGATTTCCATGTAATATGTAGGCTACAGCATGTTGAAATGTTTGATTTTAATAAACGGGAGGAATATTTCATTTTTCAATAGACATTTCTTATTTTAATCAGGTTCAGAGTGAGAAATGTTGCTGGATGTTTGATGAACATAATTGTATATTTTTCTAATTTAAGAAGAATGAAAATCAAAAGATTATATCATTAAAGTTACTTACATTGGAGCTTTAGGTGTAAGTCAACGGTAATCATTTTTTGCCTTACTAGTGACCTCAGAGTCTGTTTTAGGAGACAGACATTTTAAAAAAGACATAGGTTTTCTTTTTCTTCTTCTTTTTTTTTTCTACTTTCTATTTTTTTGTCTTTTTGCGGTAAATAGAAGTTCAAGTGTCTAGCTATTCAGTCTTTTCTTGTCAAGCAGTAGTTTTTCAGATACCTTAATGCTTTCTGCTAAGAGAGTGTGAAAGAAAGAATGGAAGACAAGAGCTTAGTTAGAATTTCTCTCAGTTGCTGCTATCTGAGGGTCTTATGTCTCATATGAAGTGCCTAGACCCACAGTATTCATTTGCACTGTGCTTATTTATTCCTGCAAGCCACCCAATGGATGGATGCTTTTTTTTTGTGGTGCTTTAGTAATGGGGCTAATACAGACACCATGCTAGGCTGAGTTCAAGGAACTCATTCATCTAACTGATTGCACTGGAAATCCAGAGCGAATGTGCTCTTTTGACAGCAAAATACTAAACCAACCTTCTGTAATACCTTTCATGCAAACTCATACTGTCTCTATTTTGTGAAGAAATGCCATGGACAAAATTATTCTGCCAGTGTGAACTAGAGTTAACAAAAGAGGGAAGGAAAAAAAAAAAAGAAAGAAAGAAAATAGAGTTCAGATTTTTGTTTTCCTTTTTTTTTCAAGTTTATTGAACCAGCACTGAATACTGCCTCTGAATGAATTTCAGACTAGTATGGAAGTGAGACACAAATTAAAAGTAGATGCCTATACTGTTTTGTAGTATAGAACATAAAAATCTTTACCTGTGAATAGGCAAAACTAGGGTCAGCAAGTAATATAAATAGTTGTTCCAGAGTATGCTGAAAGCTATTATAAAATTTAATAAATGTTTGTCAATAAGTATTGATCTAACTCCTCAAAGACTATCAGATTAAACTGAGGCTGTTTAGTGTGGCTTAAAAAGTTTTCAACAGCTTTTTGTGTTAGTAAGAACACAGATAGAATTTTATGAAAGAGATAATAAAATAAAGCTTTTCAGTAGTCTAACCTGGAGGTCAAAAAGATGTAAAATAAAGTGAATAGAAGTTCCACAGAAGCCCTGACTGAATCATGGTAGCTGACTTTGGGCATGAAGTTCCAGCAATGGACATACAGCAGTACCTTGGGTGGCTTTGAAATAAGGTAGAAAGAATGTCAAAGGTAAAAAGCAAAAAAAAGGTAAATTTAAATGGAGAGTTCTTCCTTTCCAGCCCCACCCCCCCCGCCCCGTTTAGCCCAAAAAGCCAAGGCGCAACTTACCAGAAGAACATGTTTCCCAGAACTGGCTATAAAATCATTCTGAAATCCATTTCTAGAAAATAAAATATAGCCAAACTATTGAAAAGTATGTAAGCTTGTTTAAAAGACACCTTAAACACTTCTTAAGATCCAGGAAGGAAGCTGTAATACGAAAAATAAACATTTAATTGCTCCTTTGATTACCAAGCCCAAATCAAAGCAAAAAGCAACGTTTGTTTTAAAACTAGTTAGTATCAAAGATAATATCCTTCCAGATGGTTATTGCCAGCTATGAACTGATAAAAGCTCATTTACAATTAAAAGAAGTTTTCAGAAATACTTTGTTCCACCTGTTACTTTAATGGTCTTTAGTGTAGCTACCATTTTAAGAGGTTTTGAGCTGATATAGCAAACTTTGTAAGCCACCAATTTATCTTCAGTAAGGTTGATTTGGAGAAAAAGTAGATGTCATAATGCTCTAAGTTTTACACATATATTATTCAATATCCCATGGAAAATGTGAAGATTTGAAACTTGATTAGGTAGTCTGGTAAATGAAACCTGAACTTGAGAAGTTTAGAGGTAAAGCTTTTGAAAGTACTCCTAATGACTACAACTACTGAAGGTGGTAAGGGAACTCCTGTTGAAACAAATTGATCTGTATTTGAAAAAAATGGCTTCAGTTTTTTAGTTCACATGTGCATTCGTGTGCTTGAATATTCATTCCAACTGCACTAAAACCTCTGAAATATCTTTTGTTTGAAAACAGAATGGAAAGAGCAAATTTCCTATAGAATTTCTTTTACAGCTTATTTTCTAAAAAAAGGCATGCCAGCAGCCCCACTTAGTTAAATATGCTATGTTGGCTCTTTAGGGCATAGTCTTTTCTCACTGACAAGCGTTCAGGGACAAAATGACCCTTCTATTATTTTTTTCCATTTTTGCCCATGCAAAACTATTAAAAAAGTCTCCCCAAAGTTTAAAGAATCCCCAGGATTTATCATTAAAATTTATAGTGGTGACATATTCTATAGTTTTTTTAGATTTATTTTATTTTGTTTTTAGGCCACGCTAGTGCTGAGAGTTTAGTTGTCTTAGAAAACACTAAAAATAAGATTGAATGCAAAGACATCCTTACCTGCATTTTGCTTCTTGCACTAATTTCACTGTATTTTATGTACTGTTCTATTCATTCATTTTTGCTGAAACTTCGATTCTGTACATATTATCATTCAAGCCTAATTATAGCACAGAGTATTCTTTTTTCTTGGAGGGCAAGACATGACTTCAAGTGCAACTCAAACAGAGGATAAATTAGTGATACAAGAACACTTGTGGGATTTACATATGAACATTCATTTTTACAGTGATATGCCTCTCAAGAATTGATAAGAACATCAGGAAAAGTTCAAAAACCTGATCACTGTTCCAATTATTTGGCTTGTCATACACACAGAGCCACAATGTGGTTATGATATTGCATGGTTATGTCAGGAAAAATGCAAGTGTCACAGGTGTGTATAAATACTTTTCTGTTTGTGTTTATGAAAGGAAAAGCTTAGTTTTATCTGAAGCAAAAGTTTCGAATTTGCAAATGAAGTTGACAAACCAACATTTTATAACTTTAAAAAATTAACACTATAATAAAAAGGAAATGTTTATTAACCTTATCATCTCCTCATTAGCATAACTTCTGTGACTTCTGCAAGAGATGGGAGCACTACTGAAATGTCTCATTTGCATTTTGCATATCTAACAAAAGCAGATTACTTTGTTTAAATTATAGCTATTATCATTGTAGTGGTGTTATATATTAGAAATTGATTACCTAGTTTCTTCTTCTCTAATGGCCTCATTATATTTGATTTTTATGCCTCATTTTTTTCTCATTGAAGTAATGAGTACACAACAGTGAGATCATTAATATTTTATACACATTTTTGTTTCCACCTAGTATTTCAGATGAAACCCATTGACTAGTCTGACAATAAATAAAATCTCTTTGACTATGAGCATTGTCTGTCTGTGAATAAAATCAGGCTGCTTGTGACAGATAGGGTTAGCTATAAAGAGAAGAAAAAAAATTAGTATCCTGTATATTTTCAAAGAATGAGATAAACTGTAGACTGATGTACAGAAAGAAACAAGTCAGAGCAATGGGCTGGGAACATGGTCTGCTGTGGCAGTTTGAGGAAAAAACCCAGTTTGTCCTGATCTGCAGGCTTGTTTTAAACTGACCAATTGGACTATTCCCTTCCATGTTACGTTTTAGCATCTCATTGGTTGTAAAAGTTTCTCGCGAGCGTCTCTCCCCTTAAGAGGGGCGTACTGCGGGCTTTTGGCGCTTTTTGGCTCTTTTGCAGCTCTCGGGACACTTCCGGCTTTGCACTCCGAGGGGCGCCGCGGACCTTCAGCTTTGCTCCGGGAAGAGGCTTTTCCAGACTCGCGGTTTGGCCCTGGGGACCTTACAGGCTGTCTCTCCTCGGCTCGGACCCTGCCCACATGCCTGCTTGCGGCTACGGCTCCCCCACGCTGCTGGAGAGGAGCGGAGCTGTGTGCTGGGGAAGCCGCCCGCTGCGCAGCTTGGGACAGACTGCTCTGGCCGCTGGAGACCTGCGCCTCAGTGCTGTCTCTCTCTCTGCTGCCAGCACCGTCGCCTTTTGCTGCTTTTGCTCCCTTTAATTCACACGACCAGACTGGTAGGAACAGCATAGCTCGGGGTTTGCACGTTGGAGTCTGGCGTTCGTAATAGCCGCAGATCCTTTGTTTAGTCCACAAGGGCGTGCACGTGGCAGCGCCATTTTGGACTCTGCACAGTACCGTCCCCCTTTCTCTCGCGTTTAACACTTGCTTCTCCATTCCTGTATAAACCCTCCAATTTTGCATTGGTTTTTCCCTGCATATTATATATTTTGTTCTAGTTTTATTAAACTTTGTTTCAGTTTTCCAAACATTCAGAGGTCTCACAAAATCTTTCTTTTCCTTTTCGTATCTCTGCTTTTTAACCCTTTCTCTCCCGGTCAGGGGGAAAAGGGGTTTAGAGATAGGAAAGGACACGTCCCCGTGATTGGCTTGCCTCAGCCAACCGGCGACATCTGCAAAAACATTATGAATGGTTAGAAGAGAAAACTGGGGGAAGGAGAATCTCAGAGCTGGATTTAGTATATCACTTAAACTATGGAATCAGAACAGTGAAGTATACTTCATTCTGGAAAGGCCACCTTTGGTCAATTTATAGAGTTTTTTTCTAGTTGTGATATCTAGATTTTTTTTCAAATTATCTTATATTGACAGTAATTTTGTTCTGATTTGATGTCTAGTTTTCCAAATTATTTTTCTATTCTGTATACAATGGCAATTAAAAATAATTATTGCATGTGTGTAGAGATTGATTCTGTCTCCTGTGCTCACTGTGGAGTGTCTTACCCTGAGAACATTGATCTGAGTGGTATGAGCAGAGTTTACACCTTTCAAGTGGTTATCAATCTTTATTCCTCTGCAGCAGGCTTGTAAGATTTATGAATGTTCTGTAGTAGTTATAAGGTATTCATAACACTATATTTACTGTGAATCTGCTTAGATATATTGTAACTCATAAATCAAACCTTCTAGTCACTTGATCATTTCCTCCAATTTCTTGACAAGTTTCTTGTGTTGATGCGCCCAAAACTGTGCATCAAATTGCAAATGTGTAATCATGTGCTATACAGAAAGGGATCCTTATCTTTTTTTTACCATGATGTGAAGCAGCTATGTATTTCTCTATCAGTATTTCTCTATAGCAGGTCAAAATACCTTGGGTTTGTTTGTACTCTATGACCTTCCATGATCATACTTCTTTTTCTTGCCAAAATTGCCCCTACGTCTTATACATTTTTTTCTCTTTTAAAATATTCCCTTTTGTTAAGTGTAAGAAAACATTCAGAATTCACACTTATGTTAGATTTTCAGGTTGGATTTCATTGTTTCCTTCCTTTCCTGTGATGCTTTGTTTATGTTTCTCTGATGACTGCAGCCTTTTAAATGTGAAGTACTTCTTAAGGCTTCCGTTAATTCAGCTGTTTATAACTGTACAGATTTTTTTTCAGTTAAACCCATAGAAATCTGAAAAACTCAGTTGAGATTTGTGATGATCCTTTGATTTTACTGAAGTGTACCTAAAAGTAGACTCTGTTACATAAACCCAGGCCTACAATTGTCATTTATACAGCTTTCTTGACATTGATAAACAAAAAGGCATTGGTCCTTTAATAGGCTTTAGTGACACTTCATATACAAACCAACTGGAATTACTTTTTCTGCCTCATTTTTATTTTAGGGTGTATCATTTATTAAAACCAAAGGATCTCTTACTGCCTCCTGAGAAATGTTTGCAAAAAGCAATTTGAAGTTAGAACATTCTATCAAGGGAAGTATTAGATTTTCCATCGAATGACATTTTCACATCAAGACAAAAAGCCATTTTACAAGAGTTAATTTAGTTAGTGGGTTCTACAGAGAAGGAAAAAAAAAATCTATAACTAGAGAAGTACAGAAGATAAAACTATATGACCCTAAAGACTGGATTTGCCCCGACATTTCCTGGTGTTTTGAACACAGGTAAATATACAAGGTTCTCCATTTCAACTGCAGTTAAATTAAGATTGGGGTCAAACAGGGAGTGTAACTTCTGCTATTTTAGGCAAATTATTTGGTAGTCCTTATTACAAAATACAGTTAATTATCTATATGAGATAGCATTTTCATTATTAACATTTCAGCAAGCCTTCAACACCTGAGAAACTGAAATGTTTTTAAAATATAAGTTATGGTCAAATCCACTCCTTTTGGTACTTAGATCCATTCCTTAGGTTCAAAAAACTCTTTGCAGCTGCTGATCAAAGTTTTCAGAACTGTTTTGCAGAACTGCTTAATTCTTGACGCTAACAAACACTTGGGCAATTAGAGTGAAATGATTCCCAGACCTTTTTACAGCAATGACTCAGATGAGAAAATTGTCAGTATTGTCTTACTCTAAATGCATGCTTTCAGCCTTTCCTCCCTAAGTGCATCCACACTAACTCACAATCTCGCTGAAGTTGGGCTCAGACATGCCTGAGGCAGCTGTGTGCAGTGCAGGGAAAAGTAAGGCTCACTTTAGACATATTTCACAAGGGAGATACGGCACATCACAGGTATGTTCTTATCTGATTAGGATGAACATTAGAGTGCGGGGTTTAAATTAAAATATGTTTATATATATGTATGTGTGTATGCGTTTATATTACATCTGTTAAATGTGTGTTTATAAATGCACATGTAATATGCACATAATGCTGTCACACACATGGGCTTGGTCATGCAGGTTCAAAAAATTCATTCATTTGATTTTTGTGCCAAAATATTCATTCACAGATCATTCAGAGAGTGTTCAGGTATTACTTGGTTTAGACCTGAATCAAAACACTGATAGACATGAGGATTACAGCTAATTTTACCACAAACATTACAAATTACTGCGTTTAGTCACTATGACAAACTCCCTCAGAACAGAAATGGGCCACCTCAATGCCCTCCTGTGTGATGAAGAGTTTTGCAGGTGATGGGATGATGCTTCTTCCTTTCTAAACCCCTGGCCTGGCCAGTGGACGGATAGAGCACATCCCTTCTGAGCACACAGGGGAACATGGCAGGGCACCAAAGTATCCCTTGAGGGTCATTTATCAAAAAAAAAAAAAATAGTTACTTTGATATATGGAAGATGCTGATAAAAATGAATGAAAACTTCATTTTGCATATTTCCCTTAGAATTAAATTAGGAAGGCCTTTGTCTTCCCTTCCCAGATGGCTTGCTGGAGGTATATATGACAAGTTGTCTGTCAGAGACTGCTTTTTTGGCATAACTTACACCTCAAGTTGCTTTCGTAGGAAAGAACCACTTCATGAATATGCCATCTTTAATAAGGTACCTCTCATCTGAAGTCTTCCATGACGTCCAAATATTTAATGTTTCCTCCTGAAACTGATTTACTTCTTGTCTAAGGTGGATTTCGATCATATTAACTGTGGTCAGCTCACCACAAGGTTAGATTAATGCCGGTAGTACTACAGGAATACACGAGAGCAAGCAACAAAAAGGGAAAGTGGGACCAGCCCAGCTGACAGCAGGTATTAGATCAGCATGGTTGGGATAGCAAACTAAGTCCTTGTCACTCAAATTCCTGTTACACAATCTCTTTTCTACTGAATCTAGTATTTTACATGAGTATGAATGCTAATAAGCATATATTAATGGTTAAATCCAGACTTTCTGGTTATTTTTCTCCTTGTTTCTGTGAATCATTATCCATCAAAATTTAGAGAGTTTATGTGTTTGTATATATATGGAAACATATTTTATAAGTTGTTCTAACCTATGCAAATGCAATGTACAGGTAGATGGAATCATTACAAGAATTGTAAAGTATATTTCTTTTAACCTATACCTGTAGAGTATTTGTATTAATAATATTTATAGTAGTAGATAGGAAGCAAGGTTTGGGCGTTTTTTTGATGGACTGGAGTGATTTGCACAAAAGTCTGTGTCTTTGCAGATTTTCCCTCCATTATTGGAAAAGGTTTTGCTCTGTGTAAATTTATGCAGTAAAAAGCTGAAATGAGCAGGGTGATTAAGAGTGGTAGACTCAGGGTTAAACAGGTTTGGGGTTTTTCTGCTTTTTTACCTGTAGTGCAGAAATTCCAAAATAACTTACGGAGAGGGTCATGAATAGGATTAACTGTTACAGGAAGGTCTGCAGAGGAGTTCTCCCACAGCTAATGAAACAGTAAGCCTTGAAATAATACCTATTCTTTCACTGGCATGTCTTCTTTACATTGAAATCTGTATTTCAGATTTTTTTCTCAGGACTTTCACCCATAATAAAATTGAATTCCTTTCATGTCCATTCATTTAGAACATAAACTATTTAATGTGTACATATTGAGAAGAGTTACAATAGTGATAATAGATATTCTCAGTGCTGGTATTGTGCTTGATGTTGCATATAGCAGGAAACAAAAATTTCTGCATTTTAAGACATGACAATTAAGAAGCAGTAAAGCACTAAATGGACTTGTATACTTACAAGGGAGGGGTTAGAGGGGAAAGTATTTCAGTAAGTTTTCTTTTTTTAAAGCAAATTTTGGTTTAATATTGGGAGAACTCCTCCCTCCTCTCGGTTGAGAAGATCACTGAAGGGTGTCTCTCTGACTGAACTCTGCTACTCCCAGGAATGCAGGAGACCAACATTTGTCTTGCACACAGACATCAAAGGGTCTTCA
This sequence comes from Bucorvus abyssinicus, assembly GCA_009769605.1. Taxonomy (NCBI): domain Eukaryota; kingdom Metazoa; phylum Chordata; class Aves; order Bucerotiformes; family Bucorvidae; genus Bucorvus; species Bucorvus abyssinicus. The sequence goes on from CM020026.1 coordinate 33,794,024, forward strand.
AAAGCAGGCAGTAGGGAAAGAGGGAGAAAGATAAAATAACTGACAACTCAAGGCATGTTTCCTGAGAAGGAGAAAAGCCAAGCACTGTAAGGGAAGTGTACAGATATGAGAGTCAACAAACCAGAATAAAGTACACAAACCAAGCCTGAGTATCTGCAGTTATTTTTTGCTTTTATTGTAGTAACACACTACCAAAATTCACTGCTGAGCTGGGACTCAACAGGTAAGTCTGGTTCCAGGAAATTTACCTCTCCAACGCCAGAGCACAGGACTTTTCATTGTAAGCAGTTTGCCATACAGTGTTTCGGACTGCTCACTTTCTTTCCTTTTCGAATGATTTAATGCAGTACTTTTCACTGGCGCTCAGCTCCAGAAGAAAATAAAAGATTTTCCTCACCTGCTTTGACATGTTGTGTATTGTAAATATAAATTATATATCTGTTAGCTTTACCCTTAGAATCATGTTGAATGTGGTCTTTGAGGAATTCTAAGGACAAATCTGTCTAATTAGTGATAAATGGACAGAGCTTCACTGCATTAAGACACTGGGGGGAAACTGCAGGTATACTATGACATTTGACATCACAAGTAAATATGACCTGATAAGTACTAGAACCATTTGTTGTTCAAAACATTAAAAAGTTTCTTCAACATGCAATTTAAAACAAGTTTTACATATTTCCTAGGATTTTTTCCAGGTTATTCTTTTAAATTTAAAATACCAAATTATGCAAAATTTGTATTTAAAGACTTTTAAAGGTACCTTCCTTCTTTCTCATACTCTGACTTATTACTCTCATCCTTTTTTCTGTTTAGTAAAACAGAAGGAACAGGGAAGGGAAACAAAGGGAACAGAAGTGGAAAAGTGAAAAACAACGCACCCATTGGAGTTTCCTGCATACATATATTGACAAAACCATGAAGTAATGTAAAGAAGTTATTTTAAAGTGAAAATAAATAAACATATTCCAGTTACTTGTAGTCTTCTCCTTATTCATGGGACGAATTTATGGTGCTTGATCAAATGTTAATCTTGATGATTCTCCTGCTTTTCCAGGGGTCGTTTGGTTTAGAATTTTATTTTGCTGAATAAACTGTCACTTTTATAGAAGAAAATAGCATGTTCTAAATCTATGCACAGGCTACCATTCAGTTTTACAACACAAAGGTGTCCTCCACCTGTCACAGAAAGTGATCTCTCCATTGTTCATTGGTGATCTTTAAAAAGCTGAAAACACGTAGTGATTGCTTCTTATGTTCAGCTTTTCTGCAGGAGTCTAACCCTATACGTATATTAACAGCACAGAAAGAGGAGCCAAACTTGATGTCAATGCTACATGATAAAGACAGTCACATTTAGCAACAGAAATTAGTAATAGGCTATATAATATTTGGGGAGGGCATTTATATAAAAATGTATATTATAACAAAAAATTGCTGTAGAGGTCACAGAAATAAATGGCTTGACTAGCAAGACAGTGAAATCTTGAATCCTTTAAAATTGGTGACTTTGACCTCAATTAACTCTAATAGAGTCAGTGTTTCATTCTGTCTCTTTAAAAGATGTTGCAGCTATGAAAAAAAAACAAATTCCCCTTCTCGTACCCACCTATGTATGCAGGTTAAATGGGTAGTATTAATCTTTTACAAGATATTTTATATGCTTCTATATAGACCAAAAGGACAGAAGGCAAAATATGTTGTTTTCACGCTGGTAGGTCTTTTGTTTCCGAAAGTTCCATTTTATTCATATTCTTTATAAGAAATTGTTTGGCTTTAGCTATGAGTAAAGGATGTCGCATACACCAGTTGGGATTCAAATGGCAAGCATAAATTGTATTAACCTGATTATACTGTATACAGAATTATCCATGTGCCAGTAACCAGTGTCTAAGTATAACACCAGCGCAGCTGTAGCAGGTTTGAAGATTCTGATCCCTCTTTGTGCAATGTCAATTCTTGCCTCACCAGAATTCCTGGAAATGTTCAGGGATGCAGACTACCTTTTAGCAATGGATCAGTGGCCTCCAGACTTTTTCATATGGCAATAGATAAATAAGATGCTATTACGTTTTATGTTATAAAAAAAGAGTAACTCCTCTGTGTCCAGGATCTCTGTCCAAGGATGCTAAAAGGCAAATTTAGACCAGTTTTACCCTCCTTCTTCTGAATTTTTTTCTTGGTTCATTAAAATACCAAAGAGTGGGATACTGACATCTACTTTATCCATGGGTAGCAGAGGTTAGTAATTTGCAATGGTTCCGCAAAGAAAATACGTTATTTTTTGGTGGTCCTAGTTCATAAGACACTTTTTTTCACCTGTTGCCCATTTCCCCAGGACTTTCTCTTGTACAAAGGGACAAGTAAGGGGCAATAATTTTGATGGGAAGTCATTCTCTGATCCTATATGTACACCAGTCTGGATTTTCAGGTGGATAAGATTTAACTTCCTGAAGGAGGCTTGGTTTGCTTTCCTTTTTTTCCCTTCCTTTCCACAACTCATCCTTAAAAGAAAGAAAAGCAAGTAAAGCCTTGCCTACAGACTGAACATCCAATAACATGAAAATAAGGCATGTAAATGTAAGGATTCTGGACCTTCACCCACTCCTGAAAAAAAGAAAATAGAACACAATGGAATCATAGTGACTGTTGCATTTGGATTGGGTTCTAAAGCCAGAAACACTCTTTGTACTTTTAAAGTACTTCTGTGTACTATTGGTATTATGCAACTGATAAATAGTTTTCACTTGAGCTGTGGGCCCTGTTTTCTCTCACCAGTGCGGAATAACTCGTTTTTCCTGTTTATGTGTTTTATACTTTAGGCTGTATAATTCACTATTTCATGAGTTATGAAGCAAAATGCTTTACAGGTTTCAGCTTGTGGAAAATGAAATCAGCAGCCATCATAAACATTCAGAATTTTAACATATTTTTTTTTTTTAGTAACATCCACCCTTTAATTTTCCATTCAATTCTGTATTGTACACAAAATAAGAAAACACAGTAATTTGATTTGGGAATAGGGTCTTCCGATCCTTGTTGGTTTATATAATTTGTAACTTTATCTGAAACTTTTTACATAGATAAAAGCTGAGGATACGTAAACCAGAGGTTTTGTCCATGTTTTTTTGTTTTATTTAATTTTAGCTTTATGAGAAGGAACAGGGGGCACTCCCAAAGCCTTTAAAGGAGCTTCTTCTACCTGTCTTCTTCTGAACATTGTAAAGAGTGTTCTAATTCAGCTTCTGTTGACTTACATGAATAACTGAGCATTTCAAGACATGTTAGTACAAGAAATAATTTGACAGGTAAAAATATCTTGTTTGATGCTCATTTGCCTTATTGGTAAAGGGGAACATATAAATTGTTTTATTGCACTACTCTAGATTGTTTTAACCTTGATTTTTCACACATATAAGTATACTTTTTCTCCTGACAAGAAATACTTATGAAACAGGGGTTCAGATGTAACAATAATTGATGCTGAAGGGAAGACCTATTTCTAGGTCTATTACAGACTCACCACACAATTACAGCACACTTAACATCAGGATACTCTTTTTTTTTTTTTTTTTTTTTTTTTTCAATCTAGGTATTTTCATGTTTATAATATGGATTAAAAAAATCCCATCACTTACTTCCCACCACACAATGGTGTGGATAGACAAAGATTTGGTGTCCCTGAATAAGGACACTGTTTCGCTTTGTTTTCTTTGCCCATCTAGGAGAGAGTAAAGCAACCTGTGCTGTCCAGGCAACTCTAATCCCTTGTTTCTAAAGCTGCTCCATGACTGCAGAACAGTCAGAGGCTGTGGTGAAGTCTGTGGAAGGGATGCCTTGCACATTCCTGTCTGCCCACTAGTAAAATGAATGCAATTAATTCTTTGAAACTTATATGCATTTCTTCTCAGAAAGGTTCATCAGTAAGTTATGGATAAGTTATAGATATCTTTGTCAGAGAGAAAAATTCAAATAAAAAGATGAACACAGTGCATCCCCCGAGTCAGAATTTAGCACTTAGGCAGGCAAGGCACATAGCCTGGGATCACAGAGAACGAGCCTAAGAAATCTTAAAGGAATTATACAGATAGAAGTAGGGAGAATAAGGAAGACCTGCCAGAAATGAATTTATTATTTAGTATTAATTCTACCTTTATTCTAAGTGCACTAAAAGAACTACACAAAGCACAAAAAGTAAAGTAAAAGCAAGCATGTTTCCACAGATAGTTTAAGACACAGTGCATTATCAGTTCTGCCCCTTGCCAAGAAGCCAGAATTGTATATTGTTGTACACATTCCTGCTTTTGCAGAAGTAGGATTCTGATAAGTAAAAACATCAGTAGCAGTGAACTGTGTAGGCAGGTTGACAGGGTGTCTTTTATGAATTCTTGGTAAACAACTATATATGCTCACCTCTGTTGTATACATGAAAACCAATCCCTATGTGTAAGGTATAGAGGAGGTCTTATGTGGAAACAGAAACAGGCTCATCACATAATAACATAATTGTGTTTTTAAAGTTAAATTGCTTTTTGATTTACAAGATGAGACAGCAAAAAAGAATCTCACAAACATCTACTTTTACAGAAGTTATAGCTCAGAAATCATCAGTGGAATGAGTTTTTTAATTTGTATTAATTCCACATTGAAATCCTGTACATTTAATTTTAGACTAGTGCACATTTTAACAGCTGAATGTACAGCTGCAACCTCTGGAAATAAGAACTTTTATTATGGAAATGCTGGCATAGTTTTAGCTAGGGTCGGCACATGCAGAATGCTGTAATGTGTTTTAAAATTTGAGGTGGAGACCAGAAGTCTGAGGCTCAACAGTAGCAAAACCTGTATATATGAAACACAAGCCTCCCCCAAAAAAGTCATGCAAGACTGCTGCCCCTGACACAACTCTCATTGATTTAAAAGGTCATAATGAAACTCATTATGTTTGTTTAAAAAGAAGATGGTAACAAGGAAGGTATTGGTTTGCACACACAAAAAAATCCTCAGAATAAGAAGAATAAACGATACAGAATACCGTAACAAACGACTCCAGTATATATGAAACTAAGTGATTGATAAAAGAAAATTTAGTTAAAATGAATAAATGTTAATATTTTGAAACCACTGTTTTGGTTACTGACAACCAGAAGCAGATTCCTCAGCCAAAGTACTGAAATGTCAAAGCATCTCAGTTTATCCATCCATAATATTAAACTAACAGGTGAGACAGAAGCAGTGTTACAACAGTCAGGTCCGGATGAAACAATGGACTGGTACTGCAGCAAATGATCTGAGAAAATGAGTTCTCTTTGGTAAGGTTCATAAGGCAGTAGTAAAACAGCCTGATCATCTCATTAATGTGAGTTTAAAATGAGTTCAGGATTACAAGTACAAAAATTGTTGATTATCAGATAAATGGAGTCAGATGGACAATGACATCCCTTCTAATTTTTACTGTGTTTAATAGCAAGTAACTTTGAACATATTTAATACATATGAATACAGTCCTGTCATTTTCTACCCTTTCTCACTTTATTCCTTATCTTCCTATATTTTTCATTCACCTTGTCCTACGCTTCTAAGGTCAATACAGCTATTCATTATATCTCACTCACCTGGTCATTTCACAGAGGATAAATTCTAAGCTGTGCGTTAACCTGCCATCTCCAGATGCACAAACGCTTGCCTATCTGGGGCTCTGTAAAAACCTAGTGCCAGTGCGGACATGGACTAAATCTATGAGGACAATCCTCAATCCCTCCCACAGTTGTTACTGAAGGAGAGATAATGTTGTCTTGTAATTCTGGTGATGGTTGTTGTTACAACTGATTACTTCACAGAACTATGGAGTGACTGTTTCCAAACTCAAGCATCTGAACACAGAAAGAATGAGGAGAAGAAATGCAGAATAATTTTTGTGGAATGCTTTCATGTATGCTAAGTGAGGTGTTCAGTCTGACAAGCCAGTCACCCCTCCTAAATCATAGAATCACAGAATCATAGAGTCATCTGGTTGGAAGAGACCTTTAAGACCATCGAGTCCAACCGTTCACCCTGCACTGCCAGGGTGCCTAGACCATGTCCATCAGCGCCACATCTACACTTCCAGGGATGGGGACACCACCTAAGCTTCATTCATTTATCTTTATTCAATCCATGTTTCAGCCTGTTCTCAAAGATGTTTATGATTTCCATATAGGGAAATTTAGGTCTTTTGGATTCTCCCAGTGCTCCCATGCTTTTGTCCCTCCCTTTGTTTCTTCATTAATTTTTGTTTCATTTGTTTATTCATTTCTTCCATTCTTGGCTATGCAGACAACAGCTAGCTCACCTTTCAGCCACAAAATTAAATTTAAAAGGTAATGGTACAGAGGATTTGAACTGATTTCTTGCGAAGAATATAAGCTATCATTACTCAACATTTTTGCTGTCTTTGTAAAGTAAAGGTGTATTGATGAGTTTTTGTTACCCTCCCCACCAAAATTATACTCAGAAATAGAGAGGAAATGGCTAGAAGGCAGCTGAAGCCAAAGACTCAGAAGTTACCAGTAGGCCTGACAACAGCCACAGCTCTGTCAGGGTTGGATGTACTGCACATGAAAAATTTATTCTCCACCACTGAGAAGTTTTGGGTGCTCTGCACATGCTCATGCCATAGGGAGAACACTATTAATGGCGAAATTTGTTGATAACCTTCATTATCCATGCTGGTAGAATCTGTGAAAGAAAACATCTACAGTTCTGTAGTCAACCTTGTCTTTTCCCAATCTCTTCATCAGAACCACAATTTTGACTCTGATAATGTCGATCAACGTAGCTCTTCAATAACATAGATCTCTGCGCTTTTTCAGAACTTTTAATACTAACATATAGATGTATATATATATTTTCTTAATTTCAGGCTTGCTAACATGTAAGACTCATAAATGTATGCAACTGATGTATCCAGACATCAGTTATGTTCAAATCTTAATTTTAAAGAACTCTTGATTTTTTTATACTTTAAAATGTGATTAATTATATGCTGAGTTTTGCGTATTTTTCCCCAATTTCAAAGTATAGCACCTGTAGCAGGTACACTGTGGACCTGGAACAAATACTGTTTGGAATGGCTGTAGCAGATGAGCCTTTTCTTTTATATACTCCCTTTTTGATCACTGTTTTCCAGAATCTCCCAGCAACTATAAAATGGATTTTAAAAAGAAATAGTTAGAAAATACTGATGTAAAACTGAAGAAAATTGCTATGTAGCAAGTGTACAGATTAGATGTTGTAGCTGAACCCTAGTAAGCTCTATAAGTAAAATAATGCACTTTAAGGTATTTGAATCAGTATGAACAAAAAATGGATGCTCACTCTGGTAAGCTGTAGCATAAATTCACACTAGGCAATAGCTTAACAGTAGAAAATAGAAAAAAAAACCCAAACAAAAACCAACAACATCCTAAAATAGTATTTGATAACTAAATGCATAAGATTTGTACTAGTTATACAGATTTGCAAATAATGGGTATGGGATATTTATCATGTCTTTTTTATATCTCAAGAAAAATTGACGAGCATAAAGATCATGTATAATACATTCTGAACGTAGAAATATTTTTAAATAGTGTAGTTTTTATACAGACAGCATGAAAATAAGGGAAAGGATATGAACCTGAATTTTATATATCTTTTTATACAATAAGCCAGTAAAATAAATGGTATTTGGCAGATGCGTTTATGTGTGCATGTGATTGGCTTAAGTATATGTTCAGATATTTTGGTGAGAAGCCTCATTTGTGCTTGCCAAAAGCTACATCAATCCCAGCTCAGGTAGGTGATGAAGATGAGGGAGCCAGATTTTCCAAGCAAGAGAAGTGGGGTGCTTATTTTAGCCTGGCGTGATTTCAAAAGTGACACTACATCAATGCAAAAAGAATGCTAAAGCAATATGATGAGAGTCAGCATATCTTGGATATTTCCACTTGAAAAGTGCTATGATAAGAAAGGAAGGGAAAGTTACTTACCAATAAACAGATTTCTTTGAGTTACTTTGTGCACATGAATATTTGTTTCGTAAGTGATCATGTACCAAGGCTCTTGAAGTCAAGGACTGTTTTATTGCTTTTGCATTTTTCTGGAGAGATTACATATTTTCCAGTCACTCTGCTTATTTTATTCTCAGGCATAAAAGGCACGCCTGTAATTAGACCTTCAGTTAGCTATCAGCTACAAAACAAAAAGAGACATTCAGAGACTTTCATTCTGGAAGTGAATGAATGAATCTCAGAAGAATCCTAAGCACTGTGAACAAACCTTTCTTCTTTGAGTGCTCACTCTGTGCACATTCATGCAGCTGGTCACTCCTGCATGTTTGCAGGAAGGCGTTTGGGCTCCCCAGTAAAGACTGGCCTAACTTCTGAACAGTTGTCCATAGAATTAGAAACTGTTCTCCTGATTACTTATATTCATTTCTTATCCTTTGAAGACAGTGAGCAAGATACTTAGTTGGATATATGCAGTTCTATAGATGTTGAATGGTTACACTTCTTCATTGAACCAGTATCGCACGATGAATGTTTTGCTTGCCTCCAGAATTCAGAAAGTCAGATAGAATTTTAAACTCAGTTGTTATTTATTTAGAATCTCATTTGTTATATATGAACTTAATTCCACTATTTTCTTTCATAGTCATTAAGGAAAAAAAATCCACATAGGTAAGAACTGAGGAAGACTAAAGTCTTTTTAACATTTTACATGTATTCAGCTTGGTATCTTTAAAGGTAAAGATATTTACATTATATAGAATATTTGTTACACAGATGAGATAGACTTGTCCTTTTAGTTAATTGAGAAGTATCTCATGCATTTTTAATAGCCTTATATGAATTCTGTTGAGTAATCCAATAGAAATATTTCTACAATTCCAAGATTCTGAGCAGCTTTTAAATGATTATAATTTATTTAAGCTATCATCTCAAAATATTTCTTCCCTAACTGGAATCCCCTGCTCTCCGTTATGTTGGGCTTGGATTCAAGGGACACTCTTCAGTCATAGGTTAACAGAAAGCTCAAGATCTGATATTTTGTCAACTATCAACTTTAAAAAATGTTTTGATGACATTGGAGTGCAGTAGTTATTCTTGGCTTTAGACTAATTCAAGTATCAAACCTTAATATCACAGTAACGCTAACTCTTTTAGGGCCTCCTGAGTTCCTAAAATGCATACTTACATGTATGATGTCAACCCTATACAATAATGAATTTGTAAGTTTTACAGGATAATAAGCAACACCACTTTTCTTCCTCCCTACCGCTATTATTTGAAAATGAATGTCAGGAAATATTGTCTGTATTCCTTTTTTTAACAATGATATGAAAAATAGACTTACATTTTAAGGATTTCTCTTCAACTTGCAGTGTTTCTGAGGCTATAGTACTTAATTCGGTTGGCCACCCATAGGCATCTCTTGACATTTGCAATGCTCCAAAACAACCTACATCTAATACAGCTTCTGGTTCAGAACATCTGAGTTTTCCACGGGTGATATGTACAGTCCAGCCCCATGAGGTTGACCTGATGATGCTCTAAGGCAGCTGATACCATAGAAGCTAGTGACAAGCAGCTCAGTGGTCAATGCAGACTTGGTGGCAAGAAACTATATGTCCTATCTAGGTAACAATGGATTTTTTTTCTTAAATCTACCAGACTACACAGAAAAACTGTTGCATATATGTTGGAATTTGAGTCTACAGCCTTTACTTGAATAAAATCGTCATCAAATTACAAATACAAATAAATTCTCCCTATGTTCTTTACCCCATTACCCCATTATATTGACATCAATGGAAATACTAGAGGTTATAACTCTAGTCGTAAGAGGAATATTTGGAACTCTCCACTGTCTAATAGTACCCTACCTGGGGCTTTACTGCACAATTTAGTGCTCCTTGTTGTCAAGTAAAGCATTGATTTCTTTTTTAATATATGTTAAACATTTAAAGCAATATTAAACAAATAGAAACTATATTAATTTCTCATAATAACTTGACTTTCACAAAAGGAAATGAATAGCTATGATAGTTTGATCACATAAGAGCTGTGCAAAGAACAAGAGATCTAATTCCACTAAAAATTAATGGGAACTAAAGAATCTTTTTCCTTTGCTTGCTAAGGTCAAGTTTTTCAATTTTTAGGAAATATCTACAAGTTTCTTGCAAGTTTCTTTTGGGAAATTTCTACAAATCGCTTCTAAGAAACCTATCAAAGAATGCAAATCACCAGTACAATTCTTCTTTTTTTTTGAGTTAATTGGACTTCTGCATTTAAATCATACTATATAAAAATTAACCAAGGTAATATAAATGACGCCAAGAAAAGCAAAAAAGAGCTTCGCAACTTTTGGAATTTTTTTTTTAATAGGTTTATCTTCCAGAACTGCTTTAATCAATTTCTATGCTTGTGACAGTTGGCTGAGGCAAGCCAATCACGGGGATGTGTCCTCTCCTATCCCTAAAACTCCTCTCGCCTGCACCCAGAGAGAAAGGGTTAAAAAGTGGAGATAGGAAAAGGAAGAAGAATTTGTGAGACTTCTGAATGTTTGGAAAACTGAAACAAAGTTTAATAACACTAGAACAAAATATATTATATGCAGGGAAAAAACAATGCAATATTGGAGGGTTTGTACTGGATGGAGCAGCGAGGGTTAAACGCGGGTGAGGGAAGGAAACGGTACCGCGGCAGAGTCCAAGATGGCACCGGCCACGTGGGCTCCCTCCCTCGCGGAGCGGAACAAAGGAGTCGCGGCTGTTACAAACACCGGGATCCCACATGCAAACCACGGGCTGCGCTGCGTGCAGGTTGAAGGGAGAAAAGCAGCAAAAGCGGCGGCATTAGCAGCAGGGAAAGAGCAGCCCCGAGGCGCGGCGTCTCCAGTGGTGAGGGGTCTGTCCCAGGCGGCATGGGGGTTTCCGCGGCAACAGCTCCGCTCCGGCAGCACGGGGTGCCGTAGCCACAGGCAGGCAGGCAGGGAGGCGAGTTCCTCTGAAGGTTTGAGCCGGGGGAACACAGCCTGTAAGGTCTCCAGAGCCAAACCCTGAGCCTGGAAAGCCTTTTCCCGGAGAGAAGCTGCAAGCCTGCGGCGCCCCTCGGAGTGCAAAGCAGGAAGTGTGCGGGACGCCGTCAGAGCGCAAAGAGGAGTGTACAGGAAGTCCCGTGGAGTCCCAAGAGAGAGATGCGAGGGGGATACGCGCCTCTTAAAGGGACCGGGACGCTCGCGAGAAACTTTTACAACCAATGAGAGGTGCTAAACCTGACACGGCAGGGAATAGTCCAATTGGTCAGTTTAAAACAAATGTCCCAAACAGGAGAAACTGATATTTTTTTCTAACCTGGGACAACGCTCCTGACACAACATCTTGGAAGACATAAAAAAATTTAGGAGAAATACAAACAGTGTTTCCCATAAGAGAGAGTCCCCTAGAAAATAATATTGATAAAATATATATTTGTTTTTACTTCTTGTTCCGGGCAATAAAATGCTGTTTTGTGTTCTTTATATAAAAATACTGATAATGGAAGTGAGACTTGCCTGGTGAAAACTATGTGAGATAAGGCAGAACATTTTCCTGTACTGCTAGTTTTCAAGGCAATGGGATGCATGTTTCACACACAGCTGGTTAAGAACAGTTGAAACTATTGAAGAATATGTTCACTACTTCCTGATGGTGTAAATTTTCATATATCTGATGATGCTGTTAGGATGTCAGGTTTCGTCTGTTGAGAGTTTGCACAGTACCCACCTATCTTTCTGTACCATATGACCAGACTTCAGGGCTTTTATAGAGCTTTAGTGGGATTAAATTGAGTTCAGGCACAGGTGATTCACTTATTTGGAATAGTGAGACATGTCATAGTACTCTATCTGTATTTTAATGTGCTGAGCATTTATCTAACTATTGCTTAGTTTGTCCCTTTGATATTAATAATTTTTATTGTGTTTTCTTTCTTGAAAAAAGTTACATTCATTATATGACCTTTTGGATATGTGGCAATAATGACAGTTGAATGGTGCCACCATTGATTACTGCTGAAATTTCATTTATTTTTAGTTCCTTTGTTCTAGAACTATTAAAGTCTTATGTGCATAAACTTTGTGTAAATGAAAGAAGCTGCCAGCAGTGATTGTCATAATGTAGCTATAAATACCATCAGATGCATTCTTGGGTTTTATACATATATATATTTAATGCTGTTTTCAAAGCAGAGCCTTTAACATTTAGGTGTAAAGAATTCAAATTCTAGGTGAGTAAAGCATATTTTGAAAATTTGTTTGACAATAAAGGCTTGTAACAGCTTGGTTTTCCTTACTTGCTACTTATGTTGTTAAGGAAATTATAGAATTTATTTGTTATCCAGGTGTTACTTTAACATTACTGTTATTGAAGCTCTATAGAAGTTCTGTAAACTGTTTTCAGTTGGCTAGTTTTGCAGTTACAATAAATATAAGTTCAAATAATGTTCCTATTAGAGACATAATCTTTACTAAATTATTAATTAGGGATTCTAGCATACTGTCCAGACTCTTTTGAATGCTCACCCACAGCTACATTTGGAAAGTTCTTCCTATCTTTTCCAAAAGAAAGAAAGACCTAAAATCAAACTAATCAGTCAGAGCAGAGATGGTCTAGTGGAGGTGAATTACGGAGAAGTCATAGTCAGATAAGGGCTGTCCGATCATCTCAGAGACAAGTCTTTACAAAGAGAACTCAAGTAATATCTGAGCAGATCCGGAACCGGTCCTGTTAAAAAACAGAGGGCCCAGCGACAGGGGAACACAATGCAAATGCACATATGCACACATGCACACACGCGCACATGCACAAGCACACATAAATACATATACATAGACTGATTTTCATTTGAAGCTCCTCAGAGTTATAGCAGAATTTGGTCGACTTGCAATCTAATAAAATCCTGAGATAAAATCTGACCACATTTTAAGTCCTTGTAAATGCTCTCTTTACTCACAAACTGGAACAAAACCCCAAGTCAAAATGCTGAAACCAGAAAATTCTTATGCAGTTCGGTATTTGAACTTTCCTACCTATGTAAAGAACAGTTTTTGAAATACATCTTTGTATTAATTCATATCAAGGAGTTGATAAGAATTTGATCTTCACATGCAGTTAAGAGCAATTTTGCTTAAATGAAAAGTTGCACTTAAGTAATTTGAATGACTAAAGGCTGCAGAATCAGACTCTCAAAATGTGAACTTTTAGCCTGGTAAGCTCAGTGGGAAAAATATTATATTCCTTTGAACACAGTATTAAATCTTTTCCTTTTTTCTCAAAATATAATGAAGTTCTTGTATCTGGCATAAAGTACTCGGTCTTTTAAGAACTCTTTTTGAGTAAAGGGCAGTTGCACTAACTCACTACAGAGCAGGAATGCTTTACAGAATGTTTCCAGATAGCATAAAATAGCTCCAGTGATCCTAATACTAATGCTGTGTTAAAGAGAGAATCAAAAAGATGTAAACACACTTGTTTTCCTCACGTGATTCTTACTAGAATTTCCATGGAGGAGAAAACATCCCTATGGTGAATATTTACTTATCTTTCTTTTCCATATGAAATATTTGTCTGCCCTTGGCCTTGGCTTCATCTTGGGGCAGGATTTTGTTAAGCAAAACAAAAAAGACAAGATAATATTCATCTCTGCTTGGCAACAGCAGCAAAGCTAGCAAAAAAAATTGCATTCATCTTCGTTCACATGGCAGTAGCAAGAACAAAGCATATTTATATTTTTCCTATGTATGATAATAAGCCCTCGATAAAAATTTATTTCTTTGTCCCTGAACCTAGCAAGGACAAAATTACACAGACCCCAGTGTTGCTCGTGGTAGACAGCAATGAAGGAAATGTTTACACTAATCTGAAAAACAAATAAAGAACAAGACCTTTTTTTGTAGTTTTGTTTAGAAGGTCACACAGTATTTAGTGTTTTATTAACTATAACATTCTACTAATATTCAGTGTTAATCTCAGGTCTCAATATTGTATAAAAGACTGAACTCAGCATGAAACTGGTGGGGGAGTACAAGTATTTTGGCTAAAAGGACATTGAAATATCAATTATACCCAGAATTGGAAATATAATGAGAATTATTTTCTTTACTGTTCTACCTTACTGCTTCTATAAAGTGTATGAATATTCGTCTGTAATCTCAAAAAGAAGAAAAAAAAAAAAGAAGGAAAATTATTATTTTGATTATGTACTACCTTACAAATGTTTCAGGCTTGCAAAAACCAGACCTATTTTTGCTTTGAGTTGGAACAAACAACTGAATCTCAGACTTGTTCACATTTCTTGCTGAATGAAGTAAAACAATAAAAAGGGAGACAAACATAATTTATCCAAAACCTAACACGGTATCGATTCCAATATTGTAATATTCTGTCCTAACGTTACAGGTTAATATTACAGGCTAATAGCTTACCGCACTTTTATGTAGTATTTTTCTGTTTGGGTTTTCTTTAGTTAATAAGGTTTCTAAGAATATTATTTGGTTAGCAAAAATCATACTACTGAATACTGATAAAGAAAGCGAAAAAAGTCTACTACACCAATATCTTCCTCAAACTATTATTGAGATTTATTTGTTTTGATTTTACTATTTTTTGCTTAAAGTTATGGATTTCATAAAGACTTTAGGATGAGTTGGGGTTTTTTGCCATTTTGAGCCTTGAGTAATAGAACTGAAAACAGAAATGTTGACACAATGTAATTAATAGTGACAAAAAAGAAGGAGGAATAGTAATAATTAACTTACAAAATCTTCTAAAAGTAATGTCACATTTGACTAAGAAATCTAGTAAGACAAGGAGGTAACTCTTTGAGTCTTAGTAGATAAAGCTATGGATTTCTTTCTTTTCACTGCATTTTAATTCGGAAAAGAGTACATTTCGGCTTCTTATATGAAAACCGACAAAAATCAGTATTACTATAAATTCAAGAGGTAAAAGGGAGTGTTGAAGATTACTCATAGGATTTCCAATCCAATGGATCTGCAATATTCTGAAACCGATAAACTGAAAAGGCTACCAATCCTCAAGTCAAAAAGCACCTATTTATCAACATTTGTTGCATCTAAAGTCTGTAGAATCAAATTGGGCAAGATGATCATTCAGTTCTGAATATAAAAGAATTTATTTCCTGGTTAATGAATAGGATGTCAGTGCTGACTATTAAAAGGGCTAACAACTTCTTCTTAGGACTCTTAGAATTTTAACAGGACAACATTTTCAAAGATTAAAATACTGAGCCAGAGCTTATGACCCACACTCTGAGCTTAGATATATGAATGAGAGTCTTATATTGAAGCTGCTTAGAAATCTAAGGGCAAATTTGTCCCTCTGCACGTAACTGCAGGTGAAATATATTTAGTTCCGCGCATCTTTAAGATTTGGGAGCATGATTCAATGCTTTGAAGTTCCAGTTTTTCTAAAGGGGTTTTCTTTCTGCTTTTTTCTTTATTTATTATATGCAGCTGCTAGCTGGACACAGAAACTACAAAGATAAATAGACAGCTCCTTCAAGAATAAATTAAAGCACCAAGATAGAACATTATCTAAAAAACCAGTATTAATAAGAATAAGAAAAAAATGTGATGCCATTCTGAAAACTAAACCTGAAGTTAATGTGTTCAGCTTGCTACAGATGAACGAGTTGCCAGCATAATAGAAAGTGAAAGAAAAATAAATTCAGGCAAGGTGATGAGAAACACTTTTTTCAGTTGCCAAATAATAAATGTGAGGAGTCCCTACAGGGCAAAGTTGTGAACGCTGAAAACAATAGGGTCATTCAAGTAATGGCCATATATATCTTGGAAAAATAATGTACAGGGAAAGGATGAACCTCAGTGGGCTGAATTAACTTCTTCATTCTCAATATTCATGCATCACAGCTGTCATGCTGCAAGGTACGTTAAAAAGAAGAGATTACATGCTGATGGCTGTAACAACTCTTCACCTGAAACCCAGCTCCATATGTATCTAGTTGAAGGGCCTCTGTTCTTTGACACCCACTGAGCCCAGCTGCAGCTTAGTCTTTCCAAGAACTTTATTACCAAGCTTGTTACTTACTTCTACTAAAACAGAAATAGCAACACATTGCACAAGTGATTCCAGTATAATCACAGAATCACAGAATGGTAGCTATTGGAAATGACCTCTGGAGATCGTTTAGTCCAGCTCCCCTCTAAAGCAGATTCATCCCTGCATACTCTGACAATGTTCCTATATTCCTCCCAAGTGGCTAGTCCCTTTTTCCACATTCTTCCATTTCTTCCACAAACTTCCTTCTTCCAACTGAGATTTTCCAGAAGCTCCTTGCTCATACATGCACATCTCCCGCCTCCTTTGTTTGATTTCTTACTCATAGGGATGCACCAATCTTGACCTTGGAGCAAGCGGTGCTTAAATATTAACCAGCTCTCTTGTGCCTGCCTACCTTCTAGAGCCCTAACCCATGGGATTCTTCCAAGCAGGCCAAAGTTAGCTTTCCCGAAATTCAGGGCTGTAATCCTACTTATTGCCCGGCTTTTTCCAGCTAGGATTCTGAGCTCCACCACGTCATCGTAACTGCAGCCAAGGCTGCCCCCAACCTTCACATCCCCAACCAGACTGGTTTGACACCACCTGTGTCAAACAGTTATCATCAATGCTCTGCAGATACCTCCTGGACTGTGTGTGTCTCGTTGTGTAGCCTTTCCAGCAAATATCAGGGTGGTTGAAGTTCCTCATGAGAACCACGGCTTGTGATCGTGATGCTACTTTCAGGTGCCTGTAGAAGGCTTCATCAACTTCTTCTTTATGATCCGGTAGCCTGTAGTAAACACCCATAAAAGTGTCACCCGTATTAGCCTGCCCATTCTTATTCTTACCCATAAGCGCTTGACTCATTCTTCATTCCTCCGCTAGGTAGAGCTTGATACATTCCAGTTGCTCTCTCCCATAAAGGGCAACCTCACCACCTCACCTTGCTGGCCTGTCTCCCCTAACGAGTACGTAGCCATCCATTACAGCATTCCAGTCACGTGAGCTATCCCACCGTGTCTCTGTAATTGCAATGAGATGATGGCCCTGTGACTGCACCCAGATCTCCAGATTTTCATGTTTATTCCCCATGCTGTGTGTATTGGTTTACAGGCATGTCTGAGAAGTAATTGAGCATGCAGGTTTCCCTGAAAGAGGGTGAGAGGATCCGCCATAGCCATAAACACCTTTGAGGTGATTGGCCTTCGGGCTTTCCTCTTCGAAGGCAGCTAAGGAACATTTGTGGCTGTTTGGGTTGGCTCTGGTTTATTCTCCAGTTGGATGCGATGACATGAGCATTGCCATTTGGGACTCCCCCCGCCAAGTCCTTCAGTTTAAAGCCTACCTCACCAAGCTGGCCTGCTGCCAGATATCCCCTTGTCTCTTCTAGACAGGTGGATTCCATCCCTCCCTAACAGGTTATAGTCATCAAAGGATGTCACATTGTCATAGAAACCAAACCCCTTCAACAGCACCAGCCACATAGCCAGAAGTTGACATGCATTATTCGTCTATTTCTGGCTGCCCTTTTTCCTCCAACTGGTAAAATGGAGGAAAAGATAACTTAAGCACCAATAGCTTTCAGCTGCCCATCCCCCCCAACTCCCCAGCCCCAAGGCTTTATAGTCCTCCCTGATTCTGCCCAGGTTCTCTCTGGCAGTGTCATTCATGCCCACATGAAAAAGTAACAGTGAATGGTAGTGGATGCTCTTGACAAGTTGTGGCACCTGCTTGGCAATATCTCAGATATTAGCTTCCAGAAGGCAGGACACCTCTTGTGACTCCCTGTCAGGTCGGCAGAAGGGCACCTCTGTGCCCTTTAACAGAGTAACCCACCACAAGGACTCATCGCCTCCTTTTGCAGTATCCACTATGTGCTGTTGGTACAGTTTCTCCATGCAGATCTTGCTCGTGTGTGAGTATGAGTGCTAAATCTTCACATCTGTTTTTGGTGGTGATGCTAGCCGGTGTAGACTGAAGCAGAGTCCTGCTTTTTTGTGTCATCAGGGTCCAAGGTGCCTCATTCTTAGTGATGTCCGCTACAGGACATGGTTATGAAACCACTTATCTCTGCCTTGGCTCCTGTAACACTGTGGAGACTTTTAACTGTTCCTTGCAACTTGGCCACTTGAAATAACGGATCCTCAACTTGCACATGCCTTTTGCATGTACTTACCTTTTCACCAGATGAAAAGTTTGGGTGCTTACTGCAACCTATCCCCTGTACTGAAGTCCTTCTTTAACAGGTCCGTCAGAGTGGAAGCGTCAGATTTCTCAGGGGCTTTCTCTGTAGCTACAATGCTTTTAGCTCCAGAGCAAGTTCCCACCATTTTGGCAGAGATATAGAGCAGGTCCCTGGGCTGCAGACCTGCACAGACCCTGTGCGCTTTCCCACACAAATTGCCATGCCACTCCTTGGCTGATGCGCCACGTCCTGTTTGCCCACCAGCGTCACTCACACTCCCCAGGGGCATTAAAATCTCCCTCCATTGCTTCTGGCAATGTCCAATCTGCATCAGCCTTACTCGGGAGAGTTGCTGACTCCTGGCAGGTCTCTCAGTTCCTCCTCAGGTTTCCCTGAATCAGGAACCACCCCCTCTGACTCGATCTAGCACTCAGCCTCAGAAATAACCATTGTCACCCCTGCATTCCTTCTCAGCAACTGAGTCAGAAGAGTGCAAATGAAGTATCATTAGGATAAACCTGTGGCATTCCATCACCAGTTCTGAAGGGGCGTATGCAGGAGGAAAGCAGTATTTCTAAAGCAGTATGATTTGACTGTTTACTTGCCTGAACAGAGTGGTGAAAAGACCATGCTAAAAACCCTTCTGTGATTAGCATTCTTACAGGCACACAAAAGACTTTCCACCTTATTATCCTATGCCTGATGATTTACAAGATATTAGCTTTCAATCCTAAATGAGTATCTCAAATGCAGTAGTAGCAAAACATTATGTGACCTATCTAAGAACTAGAAATCCTTATGCACTTTAAGGTGTGCTTCATTGAAACTACTCCGTGCAAGAGCATTGGAGTTGCCATTACTTCTGTGAAAGTACATTTTTTGCAGATGTTCGAATGTGTTGCTTCACTGGAATGGAAATGGTTTGAAAACTGAGGTCATCTTCGTTCAAACGAATCCCAGAAATTAAAAACAAGACAAAAATCTCTGCTCTGACAATGTTCCCAAAATGCATAAATATATACTGTTGATGTTTTTTGACAACAGCTCTTTAGATTTTTCAATTTTGAAACTGTTATCTACTACAAATGTATTTATTTTCCACATTACTATGAGAATGTTATAGTATTGTTATATTATCACATTAAAATGATAAAATTTATATGTGACGGTTCATTGAAAATTAGAGATTTCAAAAAGTCATGGGGCTTTTACCAGTTGTCCTATTTTCATCCCAAAGAATGATATCTCTTTTCCATAGTTAATTTCTGCTGAGTTTGGAAAAAAAAATGGTTCTCTTCAATAGAAATTGAAGTGACATTTTAATTTTTGTTCATTTGTGTTTGTGCTATGATGCAGCTGATTTGGAATGTGTGTAATTTGTGGGGAAAGTAAGGCAAATCGAGATGAAATTTTGATTTACCATAAATATGTGTATGCTATCTGAAGTATTGGCATATCTTATTTCAGTACATTAACAATGGACAAAACCCGAAATATTTGACCTTACATAAATTTATAGTAGTATGTGATCATTATCCCTATAAGAAATAATAGTATTTAATGAAACCTTCTTGGTTTTGTTTTATTTGCTTTTCATACCTGTGACAGCTATAAAAATAGCTACCCCATACTGACTCTGAAAACTGCTCCAGAGGTAAATATGTTGACCATTTAGCAACGTGACACATATGATGTAGGCAGCTGAATAGCAAAATGCAGTATTTGTGAACACTTGTTCAAAAATCTAATTGTTCTGATCAGTCATACCTGTCCATTTTCATTTGCTTTGAGAATACTCACAGGTTTATGTGTATTCAAATGCTTAGGAAATTGCTGGGTTTTGTATGTACGTGCATATACATATGCCAGTTGGCTGTGCAGAAATTACAGTATTTGCTTGTATTTAAGAGTTTTCCCATTTAGGAAAGACTGGCTTATTGACTGGCAACATGAAAAGAGGTGAAAATCTCAATAGATAGTCAGAAATGGCAACATAAGTTTTTCAAACTCTGGCGAGTGGTGTGTAAGGACTATTTCAGACAGTTTATACATGGATACAGCTGGTGTGTTAATTGAAAATTGAAATAACAGGGTTAACTTTAACGAATATATTCAATAGCTGTATGCCTGGCAAGGTGGAATCAGGATGTTTTCTGGAGAATAATTCCTTTGCTTATTTGCTGGTTAGGCATTCTAGAGTAGTCCAGTATGATTTCAGGGTTTGTTTTTGTTTGATTTTGGGGTTTTTTGGGAGGGGGGTGGGGAGTGGGGGATGGTGCTTTTTTTTTCTTTTCCTTTTTTGACTAGAGAATATAGTGGTAAATAAACCCAAGTGGCTGTAATCAATTATTTCATACTTGGCTTTGGTCCGGGTCTGTTTTTCACTAGTATGCCATCATTAACAGAGCTAGCTGGAATATCAGTAAGCAGTAACTTGTCTGAAAAACATTATTTTTCAGGAAGTTTTCATTGGAAAGTTTCTCAGACACAAGAGAAAATATCTCAGAGGAAGATGGTACCTGAAATCTATTCTACAACCTAATGGCTGTAGCATTGGGTCTATGTGTAAGATAATAGTTAGTCTGAAAACAAAACAAAACAAAACAAAACAAAGCAAAACAAAACAAAACACTTGATCTGAAAAGACCAGACTTATATAAGATGTCAAAAGGAAGATTTTGTGTGTTTACTGGTTGAGAGGAACATTTTGTTTATTTTTATTTTTAGAACGCTTAATTGTCCTTTCAATGTCTTGATTGTTTGTGAGAATGCTTAGAAGAATTTATAAAAGCAATAAGGAAATAGTCTGGAAATGCTGATATTTCAGTCTTGTCATATGTATTTTATAGCACTTTGAAATAGAATTGGCTACCATAAGTTTTCCTTGCAAAAGGTATGAAAAGGTGTTTGTATCTTACACAATCTTTCTGAATCAGACTGGTCAGAACAGGTTTTCAGCAAGTTTAAAACCTTGCTTTAACTTAACTCTGCAGATTGGGACCTCTGAAGAACTGTATAATGGTTTATTTGGTATGATTCATTTAATGGATGTTTTCTGTATAACACTCCTATATTAATAAGTTTTTGTTTCAAGTTTTAGCGGTTATTTTTTGACTCAGTTGAGCAGCTAGAATGCTTCTGAAACTAATGTTATATTTGGTCTGCTATTTGCTTTATAATTGGATTCAGATTTTTGGCTTGGCTAAGACTAGCGTAAAGAGTTTTCTCTTACAAGTCAAAATCAGCTAACTTTCTGTGTCTTTTTGTGGTTTTAAGAACAGGAAAAAAAAACCATTTAGCTTATCTGTAAAATTTATATTTTTTATATATATATACTTAGTAATATGTAGTAGCCTTTCATGTGTGTATTTTGGATAAATGTTTAGATCACATGCTAGCCCTTCTGAAAAATCATTTATCTTACAGCCTATGACTTGTTTACATCAATTTTAAACATATTTAGAAGAAAGATTGTGGGAGAGTAATTTTATTTGCGGGCTAGGAAAGAGTTAATATACTTAAGCTTGATGTTTAGAGCTTCTTTGCTAAATCTGCAGTAGGTGCTAGACCTAGATGACTTTTTCATGACCTCGTAGTATCATTTATTGCTTACATTTATCTGACAGGCCACTAGTCCACCTACTTATGTTCACCATAGACATCGATGATATATAGCCCTCAGTAGTCCCAAAATTACAAAACTTCTTTCTTTCCTCTCAGTGCTGCACAGGCTTTCTCTCAGACCCTAGTCCTGACATGCAGTCTTGGATAATCTATAAGCAACTCTCTTCACCTTTACCTACATTTAATCCATAGCGTTAAAGCTTCAAGTCTGGACAAACGTTGTTCTTGTTACTTTATATACATTTCAGAATATTTGGGGTATAATTAGCCTACCAAAAGAAACAAACCAAACCAAAACAAAACAGGTAAAAAAAGAAAAAAAGAGCCTTCATTCTCATGAATGAGACAATTGTTGCCTGATTTCCAAAACAATTTTTCACATCCAGAAGACATGCATAGCCCGAGCAAACTCTGAAAAATCTCACCCACAAGTGTTGATGTTTGAACAAACTAGCTCAAGTAAATGATTGATTTAATATTTAGCCAACTGTCATTGTTTCGGTGAGATAGACCATGTATTACTCCACCTTGCTTCTGTGATGAAAGATGCTGGTGACATAACCTCAGGTGAAATCATATAGCACTGGTCAGGAGAACAGAACTTTACTATACGTGTAGAAGATCAATGCTAAAGCAGCTGTCTGGAAGATGTATTTCACAAAGTCAACTGAAAAAAAATGCATCTTACAGAACATCTAGTGCATATTATTTATACAGTCTGAAGTCCTTGAGATTTATTACAAGTTTTTATTCAGCTGTGTGAAATACCACTCCAGCATCAACTAGTGTTATTTAAGTTATAAACGCATTAGAGGGCTTGTTAATGATAGTTGTAACCAGGTATATCTATTGCACTGAAAAATAATAATGCTTTTAAGGTTGTAATCAACTGGATTTTTAGCAAAGTAGTTGGATTACAGGTAATTGTCAGGTGTTTTTAGAAAATAAATATACCTTTTAAAGTCCAGTTTTCTCACTCTGCTCCAATTTATGCTCCATACAGCCTGTAGGCACAAGAGCTTCATTGTTCTGTAGAAAACTTGTTTTCCATTCTCTTTTTCTTGGTGAATGAAAGCAATTGACCAAATTTAATGTGTCTTTTGGCCACAAATGTTGGCATAAACGTTTTGCACTTTTGCACTACTGGACTGTAACACACTTCAGCTACTAGGATCCAATGAAGAAAACAAATTTAGTTACCGCAAAAACAACATCAAAATTCTGTGCAGTTGCTGTGAGGACTGGCTTGTTCTGTGGAACACAGTTTCTCTTCATATTTCATGGTAAATTTATATTTGTTGTCACTTATTAGTATTTTCCTGCTATAGATTTCTCAAGAACCTTTTTCCTTTAGTAGAATTGGGCAGTATAATCTAAGAATAGTCCTTGTTTTTAGAGACATGTAGTGATAATTTATTAAAACTTCATTGTTGAACCTTCCTGGACTTCAGAGATGCCAATTATGTGGTGCTTATTGTTGTATTTCAGGGTTTGTTTATTTTGCAGGTTTTTTGCAAGGAGTTCTTACAGCTTGCTATTTTTTTGGATCAAATTGCTCTACTCATCTTCCTAAAGCTCTCGGGTTTTGTAATTTGATTTATATGGCCACCTTGAAACAAGGAGAGACATTAATAGACGATTCTGTTTTAATGAATGGCTTGTCAGGTACTGGTTGACTACTTCAGTGGCCAGAAATTCTCTTCCTCCAGGCACTGACTAGAAAGGCAAGACTTTAGACTCTCAGTCATGTCTGTGTCTTGCTTCATTTAATATTCAACTGCTGGGATAAATAACATTGGTTTGAAGGACTCATTTGATTGGTAATGTCTTTGATATTTCTACATCTCTCTTGAACTTGTTTTTCACTTTTTATATTCAAGCAAGAAGACCCAGCATAGCTTGTAAATACTGAAACTGGCTTAATGCATGCTGACTAATGGCTCTCTGGGTCAGAAATTGCTGAGGAGCTCTGTGCATGTAGGCGCAGGAAGAACTTACCCAGGTCCTTCAAAGGCAGATGTCTCCTTATCAGCTTGATACTTCCTGAAATATGTTTACTTGCTTTTTGTCAGCCTTTTCATCTGTTATGTCTTTCTCCTTGTGGGTTGGCTTGGCTTCCAGAAGGGAAGTGCAGGTTGTAACTGGTATCTGCATACAGGGCACTGCTTATGCCACCTCCTGTTTCTCATGAACCAGAATATCACGCAAGCTGTTTGGGCTAACACACTGGCCTAAAAAGACTAGCACCTCTACCTTCACCACACACCATCTTCTGTGGAGTGTGCTTAGAGTGTGTAGCCTCATGTTGCATACCTGCAGCAGCTCTGGAAAGCACTCCCGAAAACTTAATCATTCCTTGAGCACTCCTCTCCCCAAGAAATGCAGGGAGACTTCAAGTCACTTTTGACAAAAACAGATTTTGGCTGAATACAATATATAATCATGGATCCATTTTCCTTAATTTTACGATTTGCCATCACTGTTCTGATTTTTGGTGATGGGTTTTGGGATGGATCTCTTAGGGAGGTTTTTTGCCCCCTGCAGGAACTAAGGGTTTGTCCTGGGTTAGGCTAGGATAGGGTTAATTGTCACAGAAACTGGGAGGGGCCACAGCCAGGATAGCTGAGCCAAACCAGCCAATGGGACATTCAATACCATACTGATGTCATGGACAGTATATACAAGAGGGGGAGTAATCTGAGTGGGAAGATTGGGCCAGCAGTGACAGTGGATTCTGGTGGGTTCACTCCTTTCACATATTATTTCATCAGTATTATCATTATTGCTGCTGTTTCTTCTCTCTTTGTGTGGTTCTATAAACTCTTATGTTAGCCTAGGGGTTTTACCTTTTTCTCCTGATTCTCCTCCCCGTCACAGCAGAGGGAGAGGAAGAGTGACAGTGGAGCTGCGTGATGCTTAGTTCCCATCTCGGCGTAAACCATGACAGGGTTACAATGCAATCCACTGCTTTGGAAGGCTATGGTGAAGATTTTGCTGACTGCAGCGTCTGAGCACTCCAGAAGATGATACCCAAATGTGAATTGGAATGATTTCTAGTTTTCAGTTTTGTTCTTGCTGGAAATCATTGTAATAAAAAATAGAGTCCTCACATATATCAATACAGTTTACCCGCACTTACAGGTTCGTTCTAAACCTTGCTTGTCGGTGGTGCATGAATTGTTCCTGAGCCCCTTTTTGACAGTGGTGATACGTTTGTTTCTTTTTCTGTATCATTTGAATGTCTGATTTTTAGTCAATAATGCTGTTTCCAGGGCCATCTGTCTGACAGATTTGGTCTAAAAAGAAAGTTGAAATTATTTGCATTTAGCACATAATTGCCTGTAATGTTTGCTCTTTTTTTCCAAAACATTCTGAAAATATAAAATGCATGCATGGATAAATTATTAAATGAATATATAATTGAATATAGAGAGTTTCCACTGATATAAACAGGAAATTTCACTCCTGTGATCGGAGAATGTGAGCTGAGTTTTAATATCCTAGAACTTGGCCCCTATTAATAAATTGAGATTAGTCAGCACATTTTCATAAACTACTTTTAGAATGTCA
This sequence comes from Bucorvus abyssinicus, assembly GCA_009769605.1. NCBI lineage: Eukaryota > Metazoa > Chordata > Aves > Bucerotiformes > Bucorvidae > Bucorvus > Bucorvus abyssinicus. Next base: position 33,819,484 of record CM020026.1, read on the forward strand.
TACAGAGTCAAGTGATCCTTGTCTTTTATTTTTATATTATTAATAATGATTATTATTATTATTATATCATGATTCCACTCTAACAGATTTTATATACCCATATTCAAAGTCAGTGTTAGTTGGATTTCTGCTTTGTTTTAAAGCAGAAATTAAATTCCAACCAGTTTACATTGGATGGAAGTTGTGGCAGTGGAAGTTCTTGAAATGCAGAGAAATTAATTCTGTAATAGAGCAGCTGGATTTAATAAACTGACCCTTGCTTGGGAAATAAAGAGTAGTTATTTATAACACGATTTCTCTGAGCTGTCTTTTTTAGATAATCTCAATAAATTGGGAAAAGAGCTTTTGTTCTGTTTGATACGAGTTTCTCATCAGAGCCAAGAGTGAGTAAGAGGTGGAACAACTTCAATGCAGCCTGGATATCTGACACATACACTCACGCAATACTCTTCTTACTAGATTCTGTGGTCAACTCAGTATACCTAACTGATAGTGCTCATCTATTAGTTGGATATAATTATTTTGTGTTTGACACTGTATATTGCATCATACACTGTAGAAGCCAACCAAATCACCAAAAATGTGCAGAGCAGTTCTAGGGAAAACTTTTGAAATTTCTGTGATTTATTCAATTTCTAGTCTTTATTGCTGTTTGACATTTTCACAAAGGAAGGATTAAAAGAAGGGAACCAAAGTAAGCCCTTACAACAAAAGTAATGCTTTTTTTCTAATTTAATGTCTGGTTTTGCCTTTCAAAGTCCTGTATTTATCTTCAGATTGTTTTGTTTTGACATTTCATTTACTGATATGCTTTTGGCATTGTTTAAATTTTGTCTCCTATTCAGAAAGTTCAACTAGGTGACTCTGATCTCCTAATTTATATGGGCTGTGAAGCTGGTCTTTTGTAGTCAACATGTATTAGTAGATTTACCTTTAATATGAGTTTGTGTTCCTTTAGTATGGAGAAAAAATTTTGCTTATTTCTGTTAATCATATATTTAAGACCAGGACCCCTTTGGACAGAAATATCCCTTAAAGAACTTGCTTTGAATAAGATTGGCCTGCTGTAAAGTATAAGATTATCATGGCTGTACACATCTTTGGTTTTGACCCTCTTTTTGAGACTAGGAGTCCAAAACATTAGAATTAAGAAACAAAACATTAATGTTAATCCTACCAGTATGAGCTTTGGCTTTGCCTTTCTACCAGTATGGACTATGGTTTGATATCACATTGATTTTAGCATCTATAATAACACATAATATAGAAAATACATATGAAAAATAAAAAAACCCGCAGTCTATATTGCTATTGAATTCTGTTAACTGACCTAATTAAAAGTGCCATCAAATCTAGTGTAGCGCCCAAGATGTCTCGCTCTCTCTGTATCTATCTATAGATGCACACAAGTTAAACCAGGGGGACATAATGCTGAATTCATCCCAGGCTGGCAGTAATAATAAGCGATGTGGGAGCAGAGAGGGATTGTTAAATATACTTTGGGAGATATTGTGCTGAAGGAGAATAAGAATGGTGTGAAAAAGGGGAAGCTGGGGTCAGACTAATTTACAGCCAAGCAATATGGAGCTAACAAATGGGTGATGACCATCAGGTTAATAGTTCTGTGGGGTTTTATAGTGTTCTTCTCACAGAGCCAGACAAAATAGGGTTTGATTCTGCATAGAAGCCTTTGAGGAAAACTGCAACGAACACTGTAAATAGTAATAAAACAGTAAACTCCAAGGCACAGGGTGAGTTCAGCATTGCTCAGTTCTTTTGTTACTCTGTTATGATTTTCAATATCCTGCTGAGTGTGGCTGGTTCTTAGCTGGGGATTGAAGTTTACACATGCTACCAAAATAACACAGACTTGAGTCTGTGTTACTTACACCCTATTTCCATCCAAATGCACCTTGATAACACAACTGAGACTGAAGAAAAGATGACTACAGACTGGCTGTATTGGACTGTACTGACTGGGATTCCTGATTGTTTATCCAGATTCACATTAAAAAGAAGCTTTTTTAAAAAAGAATATCCAGAGGTCCTATGGCAGAAGAAACTTGGTCTAGAGCCAAACGTTTTCCCTCTTTTCTTCTCTGGACAGAAAAAAGTAAATGTAGGGTCTGAAACGTGTATGAAATGAGAGAAGACATTGATTTTTCTGGTTTGGTATTTCATCCCTGTGATCTAGAGGAAAAGCGGTGCTCAGGAGATGTTGCGTTTGAGGGATTTGAGTTAAAAAATGGCCATTCATTGATTGCAATAATTGAGCTCTATACCACTCAGGAAGACATGATTTTTTTCAGGTGGGGGGTCAGTTCTCTGAATGGGTCAATTTGTCTCCTGTATGTCACAGCTATGCAGGATTCTGCAGTGACTATCTGCAAACGTGGAGATGAGTAAGTTACTGGAGCATCTCTCAGAATTCAGAGACTGCATATCTTTTGAATAAAGCACTTTTGCAAGGGGTGTTACTCTTTTTGGGTGTTCTGAATTCCACTTCCAGTTCTTGAAAATTGTAAGTGTTCAAAAATTGATAAATCATGAAACAAATCAAATTATTAGCTTTACAGTTCATCCTATGCAATAGGAAGCTTCACTACACACCATGATTACCTAAATTTTAGTTCTTCATATGAAGATACTGGTGATTTTTCAGCTTTTATTTACTTAAGCTTTTCCTTGTTTCTCTAAGCTACAGTTCTTGCCTCTTCTTGAATAGTAGTGAATTGGATAAGGAGCAATCTAGAGTACATATCTGTTCTTCTTTATGGTAATATTGGTTTAAAGGGACTTCCACATGTTGAGAACAGCTAATAAATTGGTAATAACTAGATCTTTTGCCAATCAGAGTACCTCCATTTTAGTCATCACAGTAGCATTGACTTTTGCCAGCTGTTACAACATGGTCTTAAACAACATTCAAGATATATTGTAATATGTAATTATATTACACTTTGCACTAGCAGTGTGTAAAGAACTCCTTAGAGAAGATTTGCGTAGGCTTGTGATACATAGACACAAAAAAATTAACATATACATATACAAAAGCATTTACGTGCACAATAAATCAAGTGTCAAGGCTAGAGTAAATTGGACAAATTTTTGAAAGAAACCCAGAACATATGCATTTAGAGAAATCCAGTCACAAATATTGCATGCATGCAAACTAGAAGTTATTTGAACAAATCTAATCCAGCAGTGTTAATGGAAGGTATCATAAATAAACTATGAGAGGTACTGACATGATGTGTCCCAGTGGCTGTTTGTGCCACTATCTAGGGAGGGTTTATATGCATATTGGATGATGTTTTCCATGTCTGCTCACACATCTGCATAATCATCTCAGGTGATCTGTCAGGTAACGAGCTATGTCTCTAAGGACAGATGCAATGTGTAGGTTTTACTCAGTGGGTAGAAAAGGAAGTGTAGAAGGTTTTGAGGTGAAAGCTCTTTTTTTCCTTCAACAGGAGTTCTTATCTAAGCAAAGTCTGAAGGGTTTGCCAAAAAAAAATTGGCATACTTATACCAGAAATATGACCGAGACATTGCATGTCATTTTGGTGATACATAATGCATAAAAAAGACAGAAAAAGAACAGTACAAATAAATTTAATCTTCTGTACATGGCTCTGAGTTCCTAACGCAAATAATTTATTTGCAATTCTTGCTAGGTTGATGCATTGCTATTATATTATTTTTGTTAAAAATGTGTATTTTATAGTGCCATTACTGATATCTTCCTTTTTGCATTCGGCAAAAGGAATATGCTTGCTCAGAGCTTTGCTGGCATTGGGCACATTATGTTAGTCGCTTGGGAAGTATTTCATGCACTCATAACACTATCAGCATGAAAGGAAGCACAGAGAATCAAAACAAAAGATTTCACACAGAGCAATAGCAAACAAGATTTGAACCGTGGAATATTCATGAAAGGCTTGCAGTAGAGCTCAGAGGTATCTGAAGACAGCAGATATTGTGATAGCATACACATTTCTTAGTCTTTAAAATTGTATAAGCCCTCAGGTACAATTATTCATAGCTTTGTGTAGTCTCGTTCAGTAGTCTTGAAGTATTAAACACTTGTTTATAAAAGACAGAATTCCCTGGGCTTCATTGATTGTTCTTACGATGTCTTGAAGATAGCGCTCACCATTCAGATTAGTAATACTTGGAACTCTGTACAAGACAGCTGCATATTTCCTGTGACACACAGCTGTAGGAAACAAAATTAGAAGAACAAAGAGTTTATTATAACTCACATGATGGCTTCAGCTTTGATTCGCCAGTGTCTGAGACACAGGAGAACAATTTTATGAGCCTGAGAAGAGCCAAAGTGCAATGGTGGAAAATGGAGTGGGATTTTTTTATATATCTTATCCCATTTACATCTAAAGTAAGAAATGAAAAAAGACAGAGGGTTATAATAAATACACATGTTAATATTCACTTAAAAAATTCTGCTTGAAGTCTTGTAATCTCAAAACTAATTTAATCCAATTGCCTTGTAGCTATAGTATCTTGCTCCAGCTTCCAAATATAATGACTTTTTAATATAATTTGCATTGTTCTCTATCCAAAATTTGATGTGATTTATTCAATCAGAACAAACATATTTTGTAATTAAGCCTCACACCTGCAAAATCTCTGCATTAAAGTATTAATAACTCTATCTTAAGCCTAGAGGAAAAGGAATTTTAGAGAAGATGCAACCCTAAACGGCGATTATATCATGTAAAGCATAGTATAGATATGCCATACCACTACCCTCCATTATTTAGGTATTCTATCATAGACTAGGAGAAAGATCTGGTTTTTTTCTTCATATGGTGTTCTATTATGAGAGGCAAAAATAAAGACTGAAGTTTGAAACTAAACTTGTGAAAAAAAGTGTACAAGAGTTATTTAATATATATAGAACACTGACATTAAAAAATAGATGAGACAGAAGAATACATTATAAAAACATGAAATTAAGCAAAGCAGTAAATGTCACTTTTGTTGCTGATTATTAAATCAGTTACTCTAAAACGCACAATCTAAACCCAGGATTTTTGTATAATTAATGGGATTTTTTGATACTGACATTGTTTATAGCAAGCAAGTGAAAGGAATTTAAGGATATTGAGACTTTTGAGGGTGAGAATTGACTTTTAAAATATCAAGTGTGAGCTGCCCATCAATGCAGTTTGGAGATCACAAAGAACCTCATGCTATTTTAATATTGTAGCATCTTGTGTAGCATCATGGTTAACATCTTGAAAGGTAAGACGGTGATAAAAAAAATAACTAATAAGGTGAAGATTTTGTGTCTAGTTTTTCCACTAGCCAGCAGTGGCAAGTCATACCATTTTTTATTACCTAAATTCTGCTCAATCTTTTTATTCAATTGAGTATATAACTCAATATTTCTCAAACCTACAGATTGAAGAATGAGGTTGATACGGAAAAGTTTTCTAGTCCACCCCCATACTTCAAGGTCATTTGACAGATATTTGTCTAACTGTTCTGGTATTTCTGCAATGACAGAAAATCTGCAACTTTTCCAGGCAATTTATTCCAATTGGTTCACTATGCTTACAATCAGAACTTTTCTCCCAAACTCTTATGTTGAATCTCACTTGCTTATGTTTAGGGTTTGTTTTATTTTTAGGTTGATTTTGGGCACAAAAACCAGACTATTCCTTTTAATTTTGCAAAAAATTTTATGTATCTATCTGAAGACTGGTATGACATCACTCTCTTCCTCCTTCCCAATTCTTTTTCAGGATATACAACTTCAATTATATCAGTCTTTATTTTTGAATCATGTCTTATCCCTGATCACTTCTGCATCTTCATTTGTTTTTCACTTTCTTGAAATGGTGACCAAATGCAGATATTTGCATTAAATGAGGACCTACCAATGCTGAACAGAACGTGGTTTTGTGCGCCATATTTGGTTTTTGTTGGGTTTTTTTTTTTAATCAAAAAAATATCATTGCTGAACTTGTCTTAGTTTTGATCTGTATGTTCCTTGGACTCTCCTCTGTCTTCCCTGAAGAGATGCTACTTAGCCTCTTGTTCCTTAGTCCAGATTATTCCCTCCTAGAATCACTGCAGACATCAGAATGGATGCAGGAACCGCTCATAGATAAGGCAAAACTTCCCCCATTGCAGCTTATCCTTGTAAATATATCCTTTCATACCAATATTATAGTCAGACTAGGCGTCACATGAAGTCTTTGTTTACACTTAAGTTATAAATGTCAAGAAAAATGGAACAACAAAAACAACAAAAAAAAATCACTAACAATGACTAGTTTAATAATGATCTGAATTTACAATCTTTATTTATCCTGCATAGTAACTACAGAAGAGGTTTCAATCAGCATAAATATAATGGTATCCTATGAAACTGATACAGAATAGGATCCTATAGTTGTAGCAGTAGGTAAGTGATCCAGATGTCTCATTCTGCGGCTTTTTGAAAATATATTTCAAGTCTGCTGTTCGTGTTTATATACCAAATTAAAAAAATCCTCTCACATACACAGGTAAACGCACATGGACACTATGTATCAGGACTCTCTGTAGATGTTGGTTGGATTTTTAATTTAAAGATCATTATTTCTCCAGAGGTATGACCCGCTGATTTGTTATACATCAAGGTGGTTTTATGTCTTAAAATATTAAAACTAATTCAGCATTTTTGTATGTAGAAAATATGGTTATCTAAATAAGGTGGACCTGAGTATTGAGGGTGAGAGAAATCTGAATTTATTTATCTACATAGTTCAAACATTCAATACGTTGCACAAAGTCAGGCTTCCAGTGCTTTTTTGAGATGCCCTAGGGTATCCCACCTAACTACCAAATATGGTAAAGTAGAGCACAAGCCATTTGTTAAATCTGCCAGTCCTATAAATATATTTCAGATAGTCTAGAACATCTGAAATGGCACCAGCCATCCATTTTTGAGGAAACTCAGATTTTAGCATCTGTATTTATCTCATCTTATTTAAATCTCATTATTCTCAGTGGGGTCTTGATTCAGTTGGCTTATAACTAAACATCCTGTGACATTTGAGATGCAATTGGGTATTAACATCTCTATGCAGAGCTGTCAGATGTCATGTGACATCAAACCTATGTCATAAACACAACTGGAATTGTCTAGGGTATCTCAAACACCACTAGACACCTCTGTTCAGGCAACCAGTTGAGTTATATAGCTAATTACAGTCATTGAAGTCTACAGAGCTACTCAGCCAGCAAAGGCTAAATTCAGTTTACTGAGTTCACTATATAGGTGGTGTAGTGTCACTTTGAGAATGCTAATATCTTCAGGATATCACAGGATGTATGGGAACACTTACAGACTGGCAGGTGGAGCTCAAAATATGTCCAAGCATCTCAGTAACCGTAAGCATGTAAGAAATGGCCTATGTGATCAAACCAAAAGTCTGTCTAGCTCTGTATTCTCTCTGACTGTGGTAATAGATCATAGAATCACAGAAACAGAATCATGGAATAGTTTGGGTTGGAAGAGACCTCAAAGATCACCTAGTTTCAACCCCACTGCCATAGGCAGGGACATCTTCCACTAGACCAGATTTCTCAAAGCCCCATCCAACCTGGTCTTGAACATTTCCAGGGAGGGGACATCCACAGCTTCTCTGGGCAACCTCTTCCACTGTCTGACCACCCTCACAGTAAAGAATTTCTTCCTATATCTAATCTCAATCTACCTTCTTTCAGTTTGAAACCACTACCCCTTGTCCTGTCACTACACTCCCTGACAAAGAGACCCTCCCCATCTTTTCTGTTAAGTCCCGCTTTAAGTACTGGAAGGTTTCTGCAAGGTCTCCTCAGAGCCTTCTCTTGTCCAAGTTGAATGACCCCACTTTCTTAACCTGTATTCATAGAGGAGGTGCTCCAGCACCTTAATCACCTTTGTGGACCTCCTCTGGACTCGCTCGAGCAGGTCCGTGACTGTCTTACGCTGGAGGCCTCAGAGCTGAACATGGCTGAACTCCAGGTGGGGTCTCACAAGAGTGGAGTAGAGGGGGAGAATCACCTCCCTTGACCTGCTGGCGACAATTCTTTTGATGCACCCCAGGATGCCACTGGCTTTCCGATCTGTGAGTGCACACTGCTCACATTGCATAATAGATGTTATTTAGCAAAAGCTTATGAACCAGGTATCTTTCTGCGATCCAGCGTCTACTGTGGTAGGTCCCTGTAGGTCCCAATCATGAATATCTGTTTCTCTTTGCTGTTGTCTTAGTTTGGACATTCAATTTTTTACAGTGCCATGAGCTCCCCAAACCACATGCAACCATGCAAAACCTGATCCCTGGGTAAATAATCTAGCTGTGGACCTGTGTGATAAACTCAGTGTCCTCTATTGTTGCTACAACCTAGCATTATCTACATCCTGAGCTTAAAAGTCATTGAGTTTTGGAAGTTAACAATACTGTAGATTTTCCTTGGACTAAGTGTTCCTCAGGAGAGGAAGTGTCTTCTTTAATCCTACTTCATCTTCAGTAAGCAAGTTAGCTATTGGGGAGATATAATAGGTGAGCGAGCTGACATGAGATTCATTGCATTTCCATCAATGTAAACTCCTTGGACCTCCTTGTGGAGATTGTCCTCACTGATGCTGACTGTTGATGGGGTGACAGAAGATGTATGTCATTAAAGAACTGAGCTCTATTGTAGAAGATGAAAGGTATTTGTAGGTGAACTGAATGACTCTTCAAGCTCCACTGATGAGGTGAATACTTCTAGGACAATAATATATATATTAAATGATTCTGGAAAGACTGTAGGGAGAGTTCAGAGAAAACATAGCCAGCTATGTGTAGACACCTTATTCCAGGTCTCTTAATTTGATGCAGTCACACACCCCGTTGTGGGACAGAAAAAGACAAATGCAAAAGGCGAAGATGTATTTATAAGAGACTGAAGCTGCAGAGTTTTGAGATCTTTTACCTGTGAGTGACAGAGCAAAGTTACTTGGTGTGTAAACCTTCTTTTCTTCTGAAGCCTAATAGAAAAGATGATGCAAAACCAACAAAAATTTACCAGCTAAGTAAGTTAATACAACTACTTGAGCAGGAAGGAGGAGATATTCAAACACAGAGAAATCAAGAGGATTTGGAATTTTTGACATACTTACATCAAGGAAATCCTGGCAGAGGAGGATGGAAAAAATGAGGGAACTGAAGGCATTCCCCGACAGGCTGACACTAGTCCAAGAGGACGTTGTTGCAAACTAGTTTGCCTGAGTTGACCATTTCCTGACAGATTAAGAAACCTAATGCATTGCTATTAATAAGATGAAGTTTGAGTATTTCCACTGCCAAAATTGTTATACTTTCTAAAATTTTTCTTTTTAGCCATTGTTTTTAGATAACATTCTCCTGCCTGTTGTCAAGGGGCTGCAGAAAGGTCTAATCTCAAAAATCCTTCTTAACCAAGAGCATTCTCTGACTGCCTCATATTAGATGCTAATATAATTCACTGTGCTTAGAAACAGCTGATTCTTAACCACAAGCCCTGCACATTGGTGCAAACTCCCTTTTTTTTCCATCTCTGTGTGCCGCTTTTTTTACAATAGAATAAAATTCATGTAATGGTGTAAGAAATACTTGTAAGTGTAATCAACCAGTTAAATAAAAACAATTGTACATGCATTTTGTGAGATTTGAAGAAAATTAATGTAAATGTTTGTGTGTAGTGTTGCACTCTGATCATCGTGCCATTTTTCCTTCATTGCTCCACTTATTGCTTGCTTCCTCATTTGCTCTCTTTAGGTTTACACCTCATTTTGCTTTTGAAATATAGCTTTGGAGTAGGGGAGGATATGCATGCTTTGTAAATCAATTTGATAGGTCTGCAAGAAGCTATGGAAGGCCAGGTTCTTGCAATTTCTAAACTTGTCACTAATAAAACAAATGTTGATCCTAGGCAGCATACTGCTTGAGAAACAGAACAGAAAGCACCTGATATATATTGTCTTTGAAAACAACAGTGCAAAAAATGTGGTTTTAGGTGGAATTAGTCTTTATTTAAAACTTGAAACCTGTTTTGTGGTTAACTGTACTATGTTGTCTCTAAATGCAAGTGTGGTAAATTTCTTTTACTACAATTTGCTGTGTGGCTTATATAATAATTTGACATGTAAGTGGGTTATACAAAAAACAAAAACAAAAAACAAAAAACAAAAAAAAAAGAAAATGCACAGCAATTGATGCTGAGATAATATCACAACTCTTTAGCATTGATCCAGTTCATCTTTGTCCCTTTCAGCAGGAAGACAGAATTGGAAAAAATATTTTAAAGAATTTCATGCACAAATAAGCACTGTAGAAATTGTATCGAAGGAGAAAAGTGGTCTTTAAAGGAGGGAAAAAGAAGTTAGGAAGTCAGGAAAAGTCAGAATGTAAACTGGGACTAATACTCTCTGTGGTGCAAATCTTATGTTCTGGGTATATCTTATAAAAATGAAGGTTTTGGTTTAAAAAGAAAGCAGGATGAAGGATAACAAGCTATAATATTGATAGGAGGAGGGAAGGGGAAGATTAAGGTGATCACAGGGAGCCAGAAGGGGGTGTTTACTGTGGAGGAACTAAGCAGAAGGCTAAGAAAGACTAAAAAGAAAAGCCTTTCCACAAAATGAAAATAAGAACACAAATTCAAGAAATCAGGTCTCCTCACATGTTGTGTCCTAAGAGAGTTGTCCAGTGGTTTCCTATACTCCCTCCATCCCCTCCTACTTTTGCCCTTCAATCAGAAGTGGAAGGAAGCCTGACTACCTTGGTGACTTCATCCTAGAAATGTCTCCCTTTCTCAGTAAAAAATAATGGGAAGTGTTACTCCAGAAAAATGTCCATCCCATGCTAAATCTAAAGAGGTAAAAGCTAATTCAAGTTTCCTGTACTCCAGCCAGAGTGCGCATGTTCACCCTGTCTAAGTAGTTTCTTTCTCAGAGAAGGAAACTCTCTTCACTTAAATGTGAAATATTTTTTAAAAAAAGTACTTCAGTAGACTGTGAAATTATTATTCTTCATGTCTAAGATTCTATTTACACAAGTCATGATCATTTTGTTTTCAAACCTATGTTTCTAAAACCTGGTGTCAAGGGGAAAAAAAAAAAACCAAACCTATATGAGTGTAAAAGTGTTCGTTTATTTTCAACATCATAAAATATCTGAGGATTTTTTCAACAGTTTTTCTTAAAAATGAGTTCTCTAGGAGGAAGAACAAAGAGTGTACAGGCAAGATCTATGTCAAGAGTTACTACACTTGTAAGTCCATTTTAATTACATATGGAGCTTGCAGATAAACTACCAATTGTCAGTTGCAGAAATAAAAACTCACAGTTACCTTGTATGTGTTGCCCTGTGTCTAGTCCATCTATGTTATATTACTGTATCATTTCTCTGTGACCTTGAAATAGTACTTTTTTTGTAATTGGAAAGTGAAGTTCACAGTTAGGAAACACCCTTCTCATTGGTGCATCTGTCATGCAAGATTGTTTTTGAAAAGACAATAAAAATGCATGACCCTTGGTATCCCTCAGTGTGAAAACCTATCAACCTTTGCACAGGAAGAACTCTGCATTTTGGTGTTCACAGTTTTTAAGGATTTTACCTTAAGAGGAAAGGATTGCAGAAATCAAAAACAGGGATCAAGGTACTGCAATAAATAAAACCTACAAGGCTTTTATTTGTGCTTGCTAATGCCATATTTTGATTTAAAATATTTAATGAGCTTAGATTTATTTTAGTAACACAGACTATGAAATTTGTTAGCGTTTGTGAATAATAAAATAGCTTATGTTGTAACATGGTCATTCCCAAAAAGTGATCATCATCTCACTACTAGTGATCCATACCTATGTCACGAAATCATGTCTCCCTTATCTTATTATGATTTAATGGCTTAATGACAAGATTGTGTGTCCCTGAAAAATATTGATGATTGTTAATGATGGAAACATTTATATAACACTGTATCAGATTAATTACTCTGTAAGCTTCTAATGGGTGTCAAAATTGTAACAAACACCCTGCTTTCGAGTTATTTTTAAATCTGATGCTGAATTTTAAAATTTTTTTTTCTTCAAAAAAGGACTTAAAGGGCTGAAGTTTTCTGACAAACTGGTATTGATTGACCTTCATCAAACTACAGTGACATTTAATATTTTTTGAATGTCGAACAATCTAGCTGTCTAATCTATTAGGATCTTGTGAGCCACTTTGTACAAGACACAGGCACAATAAAAATGAGGCTTAGGAATGAAAAGGCTGTCAATACAATTTACAACATTATTGCAGTCCAGTTTGCCAAGCTGCTAAAATATCATATAGACTAATAAACTGAGAATGATGCATAAGATCCCATAGATCTTAACTTTCTGAGAAAAAAAAGAAAAAAAGAAAGAAAGAGGTTGTTGTTACATATATATATCTTTTGTATAGTGTGTTTTTTGAAAACTCTGTGGGTTATTTTACCTACTTGTTACCTCTCAGAAAACATTACACTATTAACTTGTTTATTAAATTTCCCTTTACAGTTAAGAGAGTCCTAGTTGAAATCATGTACTTGTCTACAGGGTTGGGTTTTTTTTTTAGATTTTCATCACGAAACCAAGTAAAAGACATTAGTAAGTGATGTATATTTGCAATAACTGTTGGCATCATTTTTTGAAAGAATAGATTTTTGAAGTAAAATATTCAACTTGTGTATTTGGCAAATTATACATTTTCAGTATTCTTTGCTTGATCTAAAAATGACAGAAAACCATAACTCTTCTAGTGTTGTCCAAAAGTGAGGCTGAGGCAACACTGGATTCATTAGTGTATGTCACTGCTGAGTGTATAACATAGCTAATACAAGGAAATAACGAAATCAGTGTTGCATGATGAGGTGGAAAACCATAATGTTAACAAAGGTGAAGACTTGATTTTTTGTGCTATGCAGAATGTATCTGGGAGGCCAAGAAACAGTGGGATACAGAGAAGCAGTTTGATGTGTTTTCTTGAAATACTGTAAGAATATATTATAATGCTATGAAAATGTACAAGGAAATAAAGCCTCAGATCAATGCCAAGCTGCATCACTTAATGGAACAAAGCAAAAAAAATTCTTCAGAGGCAAAACCTAGGTACCTTGCTGAGCTCAGAGAGAAAAGCCTCACTTCCCATAAAATACATTTTCTCTGTCAGCTGCTTAGAGACCTCAATTGCAAAAAAACAATTTGATACCTTCAGGCTGGACAAGTAATCCATTTTTCCGAAGACATTTATGAAGATGATGCATAGGGTCTTTTTCAGAAACCGTGGTACCTTGCTTTCTCCAGGACTCAAACTGCGTAGACGGCCTATCACCATATCTCACTGTTGTTGCTGGTAAACTACAGGTAGCAGGGGAACTAATTTCTAAAATAGAAGTGTGGTTTTAACCCCATCCATGTCAGTTCAGATGAGATTTTCACTCTCTGAATCACTCTTCTGGTTTTGTTCTGCTAAGCGTTAAAGGTCATGATAGAATATTTTGACAGTAGGGAGAGGTATATTTTATCAATGACTATGGAGCAATTCACAGGTGAAACGAGATCTTAAAGAAACACTGCAAAACTTTCCTCTTTTTTTGATCTCAGATGTAATTAATTACCATTTTAAAATATATGTTGTTCACAAATGCCAGAATCTATACCCCATAAAAGATCCTTAGCCTGATTTTTATTTTTTTTTCCCCCTGAAATGGCCACTAGGTAGAAATAACTATTGCAGTACAATCTTCTGATCTAGAAACAGAACGTGCAATACACAAAACGGAGACTCTGGTGAGCACTCATTTACGGTTCTAATGTTGGAATAGTACATGCACACCAGACACTAGATTAAAGTAGAATAAATCACCAGGCACTCCTGAAAGGAATTTTAAAATGTGTGCAGGGCTTATGCCGACCTGTAGAAGAACACATCCAGAACAGTTTTCTGTGATTTTTCAACCACACTGACTAAAGATCCTATTCAATACCTCATTGAAGAGTAGGAGGAATTCTGGGAACATCTGAAGGAAATTTGTGTCTTACCAGTTTTCTAATGAAAATGGATGAGAAACTTGCAAGTTTTCACAAACTTCCCTTGAGCATCTGCCAGTTTTAGAACTGAAGATTGATGTCAGGATTAAAGGTTATGAGCTATGAGGACAGGCAGAGAGCTTAGATCCATAAGGCCTGAGAACGCAGGCTGTTGAAATGCTGTATTGAATGCTAACCTGAAGTTTTGCGAGGAGGACTTGTTTTTTCCAACATAACTGTGTTAATTGGACAAGTGGGTATAATGGTAATTAAAGGAAAAGTAATTTAGGATAGGTACCAGCAATCCTTTTTCCACACAGATAATCTGTAGGTATGACCTGTTACAAGGATGGAGAAAAAATATAATAACTTTTAAAAACAGCACACAAAACTGATGTCATACAGAACGGGACTATTGCTTATTCATTAGCTATGGTTATGGGGCCAATTGTTAGTCTAAGCCAAGTTGACCGTGTATTGCTTTAGCAGTTCTAAGCAGAATTAAACCTGTTCTGACTAACTGGGGATTTATTCCACATGAGAAAAATCTCTGAGCAATGTAAAGCTGTCATTGCAGCAACCTGGCTAAGGAAATGCTTATTGGAAATGTACTGGGGCAGGAAGGACTGCACTTGGAGCATACCATGCTCCAGTCATCCCTGCCAATGTAATTGCCTCTAAGGGTTTCTACCATCTGGTGCAAGTTACTGAAAGCCTGAGGCTATTTTAACTTGTACTGGGATTTAGCCTATGAGCAGGAGAGTGCTAAACTGGATTTAAGCCAGTTTCACCTCCTTTCCTGCATCAAGCTGAGTATTTCTGTAATTATAAAATCTACTTAAAATCCGTTGAAGTTCAATTAGTTAATGTAGAATCGACTCTGCTTCAGGTGGGAAATAGATCTTGGAACAGAATTAACATCCGTGTTCCCTGTTTTTCATGAAAATACTCCTAAAAAGAAGAAAAAACCAGGCAAATGTCAAATGCATGAGTAAAATGTTCGCAGAACTGCTTTTTTTTCCCCCAGAATGTTTCCATTAAGTCAATTAGAAATTCTAACATGCTGAAACACATCCAAGAGTAATAAAAAAAATACCTAAATAAATAAAAGGTGCACATATGCAATTCAACAGGAATGATGTATGGATACAGACCTGTCATCACTCCCTCACTATATAATTTCACCTATTCCACACCTGTGGCATGTGGTAGCAGTGAAAGAGATAGCCAGGCTTAATGTTACAGCTGTATGTATTTCTGTCCCTTGGAACTCTTTCTGGAATTTCGTTTATTATTCTTCAATTAATGCTCTTGCTAGTCCCTAATACTGCCAATTCATAATGACAGTATATTCTAATTCTGTTCTATGCCAAAAGAAAGAGTCCGTCTGGACACTCAAGCACATCTTATTGAATGTCAGAGACATCATCCAAAGATAGCATCGCTAACTATAGTTCATAACTATAACAGTATTTGTTTTCCTTTGGGTTATAAAGAAATTTTTATTCTTTTCCTGGATTTATTGGATGATCAGTAGCAGTAGAATGATATTGGAGCTCTTTTGCTGTAGTGTATTATTACTCCTGAGGTGAATGTTTTTCCTATTTGAGTAGTATCATGTTACTGTGAGATGGTTTATGTGGATTTGGGGTTTTTCTTGGTTTTGTTTGTTTGTTTGTTTCCTGGAAATGAGTAAAATAGATATGCAAACCATTCCGGAGTAACTTGTCAGCTTCATGATTCCCTGTGATTGCCTAGGAATTGATTGAGTCAGTGCTCCTTGATGTTACTATGAACTGATCACTGCAGGTGAATGGTATTACTTTTCAAGAAATAGATATACGGACACTGAATCTGGCCCTTTGAAATGCTTGGACATCACTCTCCTCTCACTACCTACAGTCAGAATTTGTATTATTGATGCTTATTAATATCATTGAGTTTCATGGCCAGTAAGTCTTATTGATTAGAAGACAAAATCTACGTGTATCATTGAATTTATATAATCACCATTCCTATCAGGAGAGTTCAGAGATTTTCACCCTTGCAGGCAACAGATCTTTAGAGCTGGTTGCTTGACTCATATCTATGGACCCTTTGGCAAAACTAGTTGTGTTATTTTACTTTAAAGTATTGCAGTTTTTTCTCACACATACACAGTTTTCCACAAGAGGCAGTGACTATATATGAGCATGAAATGAGGAAACTAACATTGAATATACCAAGAACAGGTTCAAGTTTAATAAACAGAGATTCCTCACGCATTATTACAAAATTAAAATAAAAAGGAGACCCTCATACTATGATATAATCCATATTTTTATGAATTAATGTGTCCTCCTGTCATTTTGCTCATAACAGGAACATCTAAGGTTATAATAAATGAGCATAAAAGTGTACTGTATTGGGAAGATTTCTTTTTTTCCAAGTACAAGCCTTTTTGCACGGATTCATCATTCTGAAACCAATTTAAGGACAGAAGCAATCCCTAAATTAAGCAGAAGAGGCAATAGAGAGGTTAGATTGTGCCACAGGGAACTTTTAAAACAACAGGATTTAATAAAGGC
The DNA here is from genome assembly GCA_009769605.1 of Bucorvus abyssinicus. NCBI lineage: Eukaryota > Metazoa > Chordata > Aves > Bucerotiformes > Bucorvidae > Bucorvus > Bucorvus abyssinicus. The sequence goes on from CM020026.1 coordinate 33,836,131, forward strand.
TGTATAGTATTGCTAAAGATTGTTAGCAAGTATGCAACAGAAGCTCAGAGGTGACTACACACTTTGTAAGCCTGAACAATACCTGTAATTTCAGTATCAAATTTTAGTAAGCAACAAAGTAAGAAACTTTAGTAAGAAACAAAAATGTTTCAATGCAGGTCATATATATGTTTATTGGCGTCACCTATTTATTGACCTACTACTCATGAAGATTGATAGGGCAATCTCTAGGCTCATGAAAGCAGTATTGCACCTATGAAATCTGAATTTCCCGTCTAGAAAACAGGTAAGACTGGGTAACAGTTTGGAAGAGTGATTCACTCTTACTATAACTGTAATAAGGAGGAGGGTAGAAGAAGGGAATAATAGGAAAGAGAAAATGAGTATTTCATACAAAATGAACATTGTTCTCTCAGCTGATATGTTACTACTTGATGACGACTGTACATTTGTCCAGTAAACACTCATGAATTGTTATGGACAGTCAGCCAGGGCTGGTGGCTGAAGGTGTTTTCTTCTCTTCACCACAGAAAAGCAAATTAAAAAATGGTCATTATAAATAAGCATAATAGCCTACAAAGCAATACGTGTTTTCATGTTCAGACAAGTTCATTAGCATTGTAGCTGTATTGGCATGACACGTCATAAAAGCATTGCCAAGGTCAGCAAACAGCATAGCACGTGTCTGTCAAATGTCAAATCACAGTGCTCCCAGAAGCACCCGGGGTCTTACCCCATGAGCTCATTCCGTATCATTGCCCATATACGATCCAGTAGCAGCTTGCTAAGTGTTACATTGCTGGTTAGGCTGCCTAATACCTTCTTTCACAGGATTACTTTGTTTCCCATAAGAAGCATTTTACCATGATTTGCAATACTTAGAGGAATGAAAATACCTCTCACATAATTGGCCATCTAAGCAGAACATAAAAGATCAGCATGATTACATTTATGAATGTTGAAAACTTAATTGGCTTCTTTACGTTATCACATAGAATGCGATTTTTAGATTGGGTTACTCCCAGCTGATTCACAGTTCCTCATACCTTGCTGTGACTGCCAAGCATTCATTGATATCCACATTCTGAACAACCTTGTGAAATTCAGAGGTAATACTCCTAATGTACAGCTGCAAGCAAAGAAGATTAAATTACTTGCCTTTAAGCTCACAAAAATTAATCCTAAATAAAGCTAAACAAATAGTATGCTTGCTGATGTTATCAGAAGCCATACTTAGGTGGAATGGAAAGTGATTTTTTGCTACATTTGTAATTAATTGCTAAATTGCTGAATTTTGAGGTTTTGCCATATTAAGGGAAATTTTGTAAAAATTATGTCAAATACACTTCTGAAATATTTCACTTGAAATTGCTTCTTCATGTTGTTATTTTGGGGGGAAGAAAAGCAGGTCAGTGAAGCCAAAATTAGTTTGTGAACATTCTCCTGTTATCAAATTTAATTTTTTTCCACTGAAATATTTTTCGAATTACACTCTATTTTATAGTCTTATTTTATTGCCTGGCCTCCAATTCCGTCATTTTTCTGTCAATAGAAATATATATTTCTAGGTATCTATGATTTTATTCCCCTGCATCTTTTTGCAGTCCATGTGCATTTAACAAAATCAAAGGAGTGACTTCAATATAAGCAACGACAGAGTCTACACAAGTGTTCTGCACAGTGGAAGTAGGACAGAAGCATTCAGCCCACCATCCATGGAGCTGCTGCCTTCCCACAGCTGTGTGCAGCGCTCTTCAAGGGTACTGGTTTGAATTGGGACCACTCTTTTCAGGGTAGTTAGACTCTATAAAACTGAACTAATAAATGTGCTTTCAGCACAGTTAATTTAATTAGGCACAGAACCACACATACATAAATATACTGCTTTGCTCCTACAGTCAGCTTGATCCTGGCTAATTTCAAGGACTCTGTACGGGGTATTTCATCATGATACCCGGAAGTGGTGAATGAGGATTTCTTTTGTACTTCCACAAATATTAGGTTTCTTTCCCACTTTCCACACATACGCTTTTCATCTGCTTCTGTTACTTTTTAGAAGCAATTGGTCCCATTGGTATTTTATGGGTCAAAAAGTACTTTTTACAATTCAGCTGTCCATTCTGAAGCACAAGAAGTACTGTATATATCAGAAAATAAAGCCAGCTTAAAAATCACTTGAGATTCGTTTTTATGATTGTTCTTACGTTTTGGAGAATTTGAGATGGAAAGAAAATGGATCTTTTAATTCACAAATTTTAAGGAGGAGGAACAAAAACTCTCATTAATGGGTCCAGCATAAGTAATCTCACAACGTGTGGTACTGCACCATTGCTCTTCAAGTTATTTGTGTCTACTTTCTTGATAACAACGCAATATTATTGCAAACCGGAGCACCTCTTCTCCAAATGACTCAATAAGATACCTTTACTGAAAAGTCATTTAACTTTTCACAGTAGCTGTAAAGGTGAAAATGTGGTACAATAAGGCAGTTTCATGTATTATTTCCATTTACACCTTAACTCATTGCCAGCTTCAAGTTTTCTTAAAGAATCACCACAATAAATTTTTCAAGTCCCTTCTCAAATCTTCCTGATCTGTAATCCTATAATAATTTACCCTTAGAGATCTTGGCACCCTAGTAGAATGCTGAAAACCTGCATATTAGCTAGTAACATATTTTATGGCTATATCATCTGCCTGTTAAACTAGGAAGTCTTCTACTTTTGTCAGGATCCTTCTGGGAATTGGGATTGCAAGGGTTCTCCTTTATGGCACAGATTGTCATAAGCACAGAATAGAAGAGATCACACAGTCCCTGCGTGTAAGCTTCCTTCTGAAGCTTACACCCTTAGTTGTCCCAAGTACAGGTTTTGTTTTTTTTTTACAGCACTTTTATAGGTTTTCCCCAAATGCAGAACACTTCACTACTTTTTATTACCAAATCACACCTGCAGCTATTTCCTTGTTTCTTTTAAAAATCCCTTATCTCTAAGGGAATAGCTATCTATCTTATTTTGCCTTATCTGTCATGTAATACGACAGGTGGCAAAAATGTTTGTTCAAGTGTTTTTCTGTCACTGAGAAAAGACCAATTAAAGGGATCACTGAAATGCTACTATAATTCTAGGATGCTGCTGAACACAATGCATATACTATACTGACAAATGGTCAGTCTGTTCATCCAAGTGAATGTAAGATTTGTTTGACTAGCTTTTCTTTTCTTTACTTACTTTAACCTAAATATTTAATGTTCTGGGATCTGCAGATATGGGGCTCAGTGCCAAGTTTAGCAATGCAGCAACTGTGGATAAGAACTATTACAAAGCCATGGAGAGCTGCATATGTAAAACAATGTCAGAATCAGTTGCAGTCATTGACGGATTTTTTTTTTCTTTTTACTTCAGCGCTCTATTCAGCATCTACTCTATCCCCTAACAGAGGAGCGCTTTTTGAAGAGGATCATTATATGTTCATTATTATTTGAAAATCTGTACTGTAGCACACAACTGTGTGTTAACATGCAATTGGGTTACACTATTATCAGTCTGCTTCCCCCAGTTGCCTTATTTTAAATTGCAAAAACTATTAACATTCAGTGTTGTTGTTGAAATGCCTGTACATGTAAACCTATGCCTAAAATTACCCTTACCCCTAAAACCCACCTCCTCTTCATTCATAAAACTCTAATGTTCCTATGGGATATATTTGGTTTCTACATGAAGAAGCAACAAATTAAAGATACCCTTGTCCAGGAGTCATAGAAAAGAAGAAAATCTCCTGCTTTCATCTGCTTACTTGCCAAATGATTTCAACAACCTTCTACACCATTTTTGATCTTCACAATTTGCACAGAAAGATGATGCAAGACTTCCTAAGCTTTGAAAGTGCTATACCAGTAGGATTACTACATTTTTGCGCAACATATACTCTTAATGGGACACTTACCTTCAGAAAAATCCTGAAAAGAAGAATTAAATGGTAACAGTAAGGCTTAGAAGGAGATGGGAACTCTGGACCAAAATTATCCTTCCATAACGAGCAGCAAGATTAATTAGAGAATCTATAAGTAATACATGTGCAAATATTAGTTATCTAAATGGCTTCATGTTCTATGTTATGAAATTAAAAATTCTTCTGTCCTCATTCTAGAGCCTGGTGAAAAATTGAGAAGTGGTGAATAGAGAAGGGCACTGTGGAAAACCAAACTAGCAAATGACTTCTGACTGAGTTGTTCTGGATTTGGGAATTTTTCCGTAACATGGATATGTGTATGCACCATTTCTAGGTCTTAATCTGATTCCTACAGGAGAAAGAACAAAAATCCTGAAGTCTACAAAAATTTTTAATTTTTAAACCTTCTTGTGTTTCCGTTTCTGCTTTGGAAATATTCTAATAAGGATGCCATGATTCAGACTGCATATAATTTTATTATTATATGCAGAGAAAAATAAAAAACAATAAAACTATTCTTTTTTCATTATACTGTGCATAAAAGGTAGGGTTTGGTGTATTTTTTCTTTCATTTTTAGGTACTTAGAAACCTGGACTTACACATTAAGAAACGTGTAAAAGGATAGTCTGTCAAGAGTATCAAAGTCATCATGACTGTACTGTAAATGACATAAGCAGTAAAAGCCTTTTTCCAGCCTAACTCCTTTAATTTCCAGAATTGGTTTTAATGACACCAGCAAAAGGAACATAGCTGTACAACGGCATCTCAATGAACTGACAAGTGCGATACTGATGACCAGTTATAATTTTTAGAAAATCTCTAATCAAAGGTCATCATTAGGCCATATTCTATATTTATTAAAGTGCTCCTTCAACAGCTTCACTTTGTGCCATTTTCTATTCCTTTCACAGATGTTGTCATGGAAATGGAAAAGGAACACCTCAGTGTCTCAGATACTGGGTAAACTGCAAATAACAATGTGTAATTTTAACCTCATTAATGTTTGGGATTTTGATTGAGTATGCATGACATATGCCTATGGCTCCAGTGTCCCATTTCAGTGGAGAGGAGAAGAACATCGAATCAGCTCTGCAAACAGTGAGTGATCAGTGTGACGTGGCTTTTGTGGCACCGTGATCCACAAGTCACTAGACCACGATTATGCACATACTTTGAACATTTAAGAACACCGTTCAGTGTCTGTGTCTGGGAAAGCAGAAATTTATTGAATTCCGGCTGTACGTAAGTATTCATTACAGTATACAACTAGGAAATTTATCAAGTTTAGTCCCTGGTATGACAAGCATACCAGGGACTGTTTAATCTTTTCAAAGTTCTACCTTCCAGTGAAAGACGTTTTCTGTTTCAGTGTGGCCATTTAACCACTGTTAGAGAATCAGCCCTTTAGTGATTAAAGACCTTCTAACTTTCAGGAGTCACTTTATTTATGATCAGTTTATACCTACTTATTCTTATGCCAGAGTTCACTTAAAATAGTTCTTCTCCTATACTCCTCTTTTCCCTGATGAATTAAAAACCCTTGGTGGAGCTGCAAGCAAAGAGAATTGTCATACATATACATACTCAATCAAAACACAGAAATATTCATGACATAATGTCATGCCATTTTCTGGTTTAGCTACAGCCAACATCACCATTCTGAAATATGAGAATATTCTCCCTTTGGTATTCAATGAATGACTGTGATTTACAGTGCACGACTTATTTTTCTGTCCTTTCAGTTTTTTGCTTGCTTGGCTTAAAAAGCCAAGTCTTTGAGTCCTTTTGTAAAGGAGGCTAAGAATATCTCTTTACTTTTTTTTTTTACCTTTGCTTTCCTCTACAGAACTATGGATGGTATAGAGGCATCTACATTACTGTGGATACCCATCTCAACTGAAAAGGGCTCACATGAAGTGCTTTGGGAGGGACTTGCAACCTTCAGAGTCTTCTTGCATTGCTGTCTTATAATTACTCAGTGGTTAATAGACAGCAGATTCCTCCTTCTGCCCCAGTCAGTAAACTCAAAGACAATACTAGGCTGGAGCTGCTAATAAAGAGTGGCTCATCTATTTCTCTCAGCTCATACTTTGACTTTTATGTTATTATTTTAATGCTAGTCTAATTTCCTTAGTCATCCTCGTCCTCCTGTCAAATATTTTAATTCTTCAGTACTAATGATATCTTCCAACTTTTGTCAATGGTAAAATTAGTTAACATACTTTTCCTACTTTTACCAACTTTGCTAATGAATCTGTTCAATAGCAATCATCCTACACCAGACCATTACGGAAATGGTTGGTTAATTTCCCTTTACGCATTAATCAGCTTTCAATACAACCAGCTGACTCCTGTCTCCTCTCTTCAAAGTCTCAGATGAACCTCATTATCTCTAGTCTAATTTCCAAACTTCCTGGTATGCAATGCTTGAGATTCAGATAAAATACAGTTTTAGACCAACAAAATGTAACAAATTAGATTTTTCCAGGAAAAGAAAAATCAGGATGATAGCTGCTATGATTTATCCCTGGTAAATACCTTACATTTTCATTCCTTGTCTGGTATATCCTTAAAATAAACTCAACATTTGTGCATAATATCACTTTTGTTTGAATAGTACTATATAAAAACATTTAATTTACCAAATCATACCTAGAAAATGCCATCAGAAAATTCAGGAAGAAATATTTAGAATAATAGCTGAAACTGCTTGCACTAGAAGCCTGTTTCCAATCATTATCTTACCCTGATCTGGAGTTATTAAGACGTTATGATAATTTAGAACCACACGTAAAAAAGATAGATTGCTCTAGACCCAATATAGTGAAAAGGAGCTAACTGATCTTCCACAGAACTAGGGAGTTTCATTCAGTCCTACCTCATGTATCCCTGTAGTATGTATATTAATCTACTGATTTATCACCTCTATAATAATCTTCACATCATCCAGTGAATTAATCAGGAGATGAATTAAATATTTTAATAGCATATGTCTAGTAAAGGTAGAATTATTTCCTCTCCTAATTATATTTAATTTTGTTCTTCCTATTTTTCAGCAGCTGTACTGTTGGTTATGTGGGATTTTTTAAATTTAATTTTCTTTCTTATCTGTAACCTCTTCACCTTAAACTGATCTTTTATCTCTCATGAAAACAGATGACAAGACTATTTTTACATTTCAGAACTTTTTCATAATTACATTTTTGGCCTCAAGGGAAAAACTGTATATATTATCAAATCCTCTGGATTTGCAACTGAGTAACTTTAACAGCCCTGCACATTGCTTGCAGCTATTGTAATTTAATCTGAATGTCAGAAAATCCTCAAATTGTAAGTTCTAACAAAGTAGAGTCCTGTTCAAATTGAAACTCATTATACGATGCTTAGTGCCTTGTAAACTGATCCTGTAGATTCTTTACAACCATTTATTTCTCGTCTGGTCCTTACAGTTCCCACTAACCATTCATGATATGGCGGATCTAACAGTTTCTACTTATCCATATAAAATCCACTGGCCATTTACCACTTACCTCTGCAGAAACATTGCAGCACAATCCAGGAATGCTCCTGAGCAGTGCCGCACTGATTGTGAGAGTATGAGACACTTAGTGAAAAAAAGCTCAAACTCTGTAAAGAAAAGAAAATCCTTAAGCAGAAATAAACCAGTAGGTTATGGATTTTTGTTTTGGACTTAAACACCAAAAATAATTATAAAACTGGAAGGGTCCTTTATTGCATTGTCATCCATACATTAAGAGTTTCGGGGCAAACAGAACACACTCAATACTATCCATTCCTGGTAAAGGAACCTTAGTCACAGTCCAAGGATCCATTGAGGTTTCAGTGAGCTTCACAGAAACTTGCCTGAATATCAGAGTTCTAGAAAAAGGAAATGAACTCTTGATCTATAGTCAGGACGTAGCTGAAAATATGATCTTCCCAAATTCCTTGCTTACTTGTAGGTCATAAATTGAGATGCAAAGAATAAATGCTACTAAGTGACAGCAATGCAGGGATCTCCAGTATCAGCTGAAGATACATCAAAAACTAATTTTATTAAACAAGAAAAAGCAGCTAACCATGTAGCTGCAGTGAAATACACGTGAAGTAAGTTTGTGAGTGCTGGAATAATTTCAAAGAAAGAACTTGTTCTCAGCTTTTCTCCTACAAATCATAATTCGAATTTTGAAATTCTGCTCCTATCATTCATTACCATTCATTGTTATCTACACCATGCCCGCTGAAACTTTCTGCTTAGATCTTCATAGAATTCAATTCAGTACTTAAGCATTTTGTAGTTATTATTTATGTTCACTAAGGCCACAAGATCAGCTGTTGTTGTACCCGATTCTGTATCTTCCTCTTTCAGAGCTATGCTCCTAATAATTAGACATTTCTGATTTCAACTAACATACTGAGAGATACAGAAGTACTTTCTAGTAAGAGGAAAGTTTTCTTTCCCCTCAGTTCTCTTAAGACACCCAGTCATGCCTAGAGGACTGAAACCCTTTTTGAACACTTCATGTTTAATTGAACTATATGTATATGTATCTATATCACTTATCCAGACAGAAGTTGATTATGCATGTAGTAATCGAAAAACATTCGCAGTAACCCTTGTCTTCCTTTTATAATTCTACCTTCCTATCTTTGTTCTGACAGGAATAGGAGACTCCTGGTACAGGTTTCTGCATACACTAGATCAAATCAGCCTTTTGTTTTAGTGTTACCTATGAATGCAAGAAAAAGAAATCTATGTCAATTCTCACAACCATTAAGAAATCCTCAGCAAATTATGTGAGGGCTTACCCCATCAGCTTTTCCTTATTTGATAAAGGGGCTCTAACTCTGCATCTTGTGTTATAACTGTATCTGGAAGTCTTTTATTGAGATCCTTCCCTGATTGGCTTGATCTACTTGAAAGTCTTTGATTAGTTAAGTAGCACCTGGGATCTAAATAGCAATGAACTTTGCAGTAGCTTTATTTCTTGAAAACTTGTAATTTGTTCCTATGACTTTGGGGTATCTGGTTAGGCTTTCACATATACAAATTTTTCATTTTGCTTTTTCTTCCCCTTTTTTTTTTTTTCTAATTAAGGTAAGCTCAGAAATTGGATTGAGATCACAGTTGCAATCCTAAATTTTTAGCCTGTATGCTTAATTTGAGAATATCTGTATATGAGAATAAGTTCTGAACTTCCTACGCTGTTAGCTTAGAGCTTTTCTAATGTGTTCCTTTAAATTTTTCTACAATATTAGGTCAGTCAACTAGGTTGTTTATGCAGTTAGCTATCTTTGTGTGCTTCACGGATTGAGTGGAACTGAGACTTGTGAGAGTTCTGAGAGCTATTTCGCGTTTAATGACATTCAGGGAACTCTACTTGGATTGTCCCATCATCTGCAGTTACACTAGAAGACAAGAAGATTGAACACATTGTGTATGTCTACCATTTTCTAACTACATTTGAGTTGTTAGATTGTTCCTGGCTATGCTTGCTGCATGCTGTACGGGGCAGAATTTCTCAGGAAAGTTCTTTGAAAATTTTAGCAATAAACTCAATTAAACACAATGGACAGCACAATGGAATGACTTGAGATACAAATATGAGGAAAAACTTCTTCAGTTTGAGGTTGTCAGAGCACTGGAACAGGCTGCCCAGAGAGGTTGTGGAGTCTCCTTCTCTGGGGATATTAAAAACCCACCTGGACACGATGCTGTGCAACCTGCTCTGGGTGAACCTACTTTTACAGGGGGGTTGGACTAGATGATCCACAGAGGTCTATTTACTTTTCTGAGATAGTTCAACCTTTCCTTCTGCTTGTGGAAGTCTAGAAGATATCTTAGAATAGATAAGGTACCGTATTTTGGCTCTACATAAGAAAGAAAAAAATACAGGAATACTTATTCAGCCGATTATTTATTATCAAGATGAACAATATTTCTTTGACTTTGTTACAGCCCTAAAGTACTTTCACTTCATACAAAATAGCTTTCCATGGTCTGTTTCATGTTTGATTGGTATTTCTGGGAATTTTAAATACATCTACAAAAAATTATTACTATTATTACTATTGTTATTATTAAATAAGGCTGATTAAGGTTTATTGAGGTTTTGCTATACTCTTGCTTCATAACTAAAATACATCATAAACATATAAGATAGAGTAGAATCCTACTTACTATTTAAAATTAATGTTTATTTTGGTATAGTGTGGAGAAGTTCCCATTCTAACTGTGTATCATTCCCTTGGCAGCCCAGAGAAATCTCACTGTATATATTTCCATCGAATATAGAAAACAGACCTACATTTTCCAGTCTCTCATCTGTCCTGGAGACTTCTGTCATGTAATAAAAACACAAGATTGTAAATCTTTGATTTTCTTTCATTCCTCAGTAATACATTGCTATGGGTGAGAAAACTAAACACCCTTTATTATTCTTGTGCTGCCCAATAATTTGACTAAATATTTTGGTGATACTGGCCAGAAAACTGCCCTGAACAAAAGACTGAATGCAGATATACATATCCATTAGCAATCTATATACAGGGAGAATAAGAATGATTTATTGTAAATCCAGCACGTCACTGAATACCATTCCAAAGATAAATGAAGAATTTTAAAGCACTTAAATGTGAAAAAGAGTCTCACAGAAGCAATATGAAACAAGGAAATACAACACTATTTTGGCTATGAGACACAAAAGAAAACAAACTTCTGTTGAAATGATTTTATATAGTGGGTTTCTTTATGATAAGTAAAGGTAAGTTAGGAAAGTTTACATTTGCCTTTGTTAAAGCATGATCTAATCCTATAACTATGACACAGTAATGATGACTACAAGCCACTATATCTGTGGTTCTTAGTGAGGAAAAGTTCTGCATGAAAATAACTCTGCGTTTAAATGGAGGCTAGAAAGCTTTCATTTTTCTTTGACATAAGCCAGTAAACTATCTTGTATTGAGCTGGAGGACAGAATTAATAGTGAGAAAGTAGCTCGAGGGTGTGAGTTTCCTTATTCTCCAGGGAATTAGAAAAATAAGAACGAACAGGGAAAGAAGGCACAGAGAATTACTAAATATGGCAATACACAAATGGCAAAAGATGTGACTCAGGAGGAAATTTTCCCATGCTGGTTTACAGATAAGGAGGGAGATGTTTCAACAGCTTTCAAGAGAAACACATGTAAACTTACGGAGCAGGGATTCATTTTTTCATGCAGCTAGCTGCTTTCAGTAAAATCAATGAGATCTGAGTCGTGGTGGTTTAAACTTTAATGATTTCACAAAAGTTATGATTTTCTCTGTGCAGAGTGACAAAATAATGACTAAAAGTTATATGGGGCTGAGTTTAGTCCTAATTTGAACCTCCCTTGGAATCAATTGGTATTTGAGATTTTTTTAGGGCTTCCCAGTAGATGAATTGCATCCTTCATCTCTAAGTGTAAATGAAACAATTCTGGTTTTGTACCTTCCTTAGTATTTTACAGTGACAAAATTTTCTTAAATGTTTGGTCTTGTTAATTACTGAATGTTTTGAAGAAATAAATTCATATATTTCTATGAAAAGGTATTAAAGCACCACTACCAGAAAAAAACTGTTCTCACATGTTCAAACAAGACTGAGCACATTAACTGATCTAACTAAAGCTTATGCAAAATAATAGTGAATATGTCCCTTATTGCCTTTTAGAAGCAAAGATGTCATAATCATTTTGGTTTCCAAAAAGGTTGTTTTGTGCACAGTTGCTGTTTTTCAGACTTCAGGCTGCACTACATAATGAGTTGCTGTTGAGCATGTGAGCAGTATTTTAAGTTGTTTCACCCACATAAGTATTCTTGCCTTGTTTTTTACCTGTAGCTTAAAAATGACAGGTATTAATATTGTAGCACTTCTGATATTTGTTTTTCATTTCAGTGCAAAACACATAGCTGGAGCCTGTTAATAATCGTGATAGTAAATAACTAAATAAAATTCCATTCAGGAGTGCTATATGTTTATGTAGCTTTAGGGGCAATCTGTGTTTTATTTTCTTTATTGCAGGAAAGAAGCACACCAGCTTCACCTAGGCTTTCTGAGGTAAAATCCTGACGCATTATATAAAAATACATTTCTCTAGCAAAATAATATAATGGAAGGTTTACAAGAGAGTAATAATTTTTTTCTAAATACGTTAGGAAAGTTTCCCTCTGTGCTCCTCCCACCCTACAGAGCCTAACAATATTGCAGCAATCTTAAATTGCTGGAGGTTGCTACAAAAGACCAGTCAAATAGCCCCTGTTTTCCAGAGATTATATGTAACTATTTCAGTAGAAGTTGTCTTCCAATATAAGTTTTCTGTTTACTTATACATAAATGCTTACCACTGTGTGATCTTAATTAATCTGTGTAATCTTAAGTTAACATAATAATTTTTTCCCTTCTGTTTTAAATTGTGGATTATTTACAGATATTTTTTCAGATCTATGTTGCAGTATCCTGAATCAGTTTTCTTACTTTTCTGAAATTCCCCACTCTGGGAGGATATGTAATGTAAATGTAAATTTAAAATATTGAAGGAAAAAGTTTGAAGCCATTTTCATGTTACTCCTATATAAACTATGTCATCATGTAGCCTAAAATATCCTCTCTAAAATTAATTGACACATTACAGTAAATTGTTCTCTGAGTGGGCAGAAATGAATTCTATTAAAGCTAATGAAAATTTCACATCCATAGCACAAGACCATACCTCCAGAAGAGAAGCAGCATGCAGAATGACTTTCTTTCAAGTTTAAGTCTGATCACTGATTCCACCTCTTTTAGGGAGACAAGCTCACCAGACTTGTCAGAGCTCTAAAAATGTTTCATACTCTTGACAAATTTTAAATCAGTAGCCTCGTTAAAACAGTGAGCAAATCAAATTAACTAAAGAATTAGATTATTTTAACATGGCTGGAGTCTGACACATTCTACACTTTTTTTTTTTTTTTTTTAATTTAAAATAATCATCTGAACAAGTTGCACCCAGTCTTCATAAAGCAGAATGACATCCTTAAGCCTAAGTGTCTGGTTTCAACATGTTAATAGGTGCTTGAGAGACACCATATGCACATAAAATAATGGTTTGTAATTGTAAATAGACAGAGTAATATTAAGATCTGTGCTTTCATTACGGAGGTGTAGTCTTGGTACAATAGAAGATGGATTTACTAGTGGAACTAAGCCAAACATCTGTGTTTCACCACATAACTTTATTTATCCCCTTTTCCACAATGGAAAAATGAGAACTAATGGAACTGGCTGGAGAACATCAAACTCCTCCAGTCAAATATTGCTAGTTTTTTACTTATTGTGATTTTTTTTCCTTGTGAAGGAATAAAAATTTAATGATGCCTTTAGTAATACCATTATTTTTTTTTAGTACAAAAGGATCCCTGTCATTCTGTGGGACGTGTTTCTTGCTGGTATATTTATATTACAAAAATATGCTTCTGTGCATCCTCCTCATGATATTATACACTGTACTCAACCCTTCTTCTTTGTCTGTCTTATAGTCCAAGGTTAACTCAGCAGTCTTTGTAATGGCTGAAGCACTGTTTTAGCCAGAGAGAGTGACAAACTTAGGCCCTATGACTGGACCTTGAAATAACTCTGGACTTCTGAGAAATAAATTTACAACCCTTAGAGATTAATTGTGGCCTAAGATGACTTGTAAAATTAATGAAAGCCAGTACATTTATTCACAATGAGATAAATATTCCTCTTATTTTAAGCATCAACAGAGAGCTTATGACAAATGACACAAAAATACTCTTCCTGACAGTACCTAGAGACAGTAGTTGGAAATTGGATTTTCTTTATTGCTGTCTTTTCTCTATGTTTGTGATTACCCTATCTATAGTTTTCCTAGTTTGGTATCCTCTTAGGGACCAACCCTCTAATTTTGGCAGAGGCCATAAGTGAGATTCACCACTGAATATTCCCGTCATTAAGATTTCCTTTGTCAAGGTTACTCATATGTTGTGTTTTCCACAAAAAATGTATAGCACCTTTCCTTGAATAACGGAAGTGAATGTCTTGAAAAATGTTTCTTCTTCCTTCCGGCACTATTCTAGCTGTTTGATCCTGTCACTGTAAGATATACATAATTAAGTGCAATACAGCAGAAAGTGTTGGAGGTCAATCTGCAGGTCACTTATTTTTAATCTTTCATCAATACCTTCTGGCACCCTAGTATAACTCCCCAGTTCAAAAAAGTGTGATTACCTATGTCTTTTCAAATCACAAGGTATCACTTCATCATAATTTGCATGGAAATACTGTATATATATATACATATATATATATATTTTAAAGAATTAGACTGAAATACAAGGAAAAGATAATAGATGCATAACATAAGGACTATATATTATTTTTTACATAGTAGCTTTTTATCTTGCCTTTCTCCTACCTCTTTTAATTTTTGTTCATATAATGATAAATTCGATGAGATTATATTTTCCAGAGTCAATCATTTTTTGATTATTTTTTAACAGTGGGAAAACAGGAATAAGACCAATCAGAAGTATACTTCAACTGACATGGTAGGTTTTTTTATTACTTCTGTGCTTTGCTTATTCAGTTCTTAGAAATTTGCTAAAATTTTGAAGAGTAACCAAGAAGTTTAAGAGTCTAGATCTTCTTGAAAGCAAACAGGATTCTGGCTTGTACATTTTTAAAACTAGAACTTAGGCTCCAAAGTCCTGTAAATGCTTTGTATATTTTGCCACTTTTCTTTTCTGCAATATCAAACAAGTTTAACCAAAATAATTCAATATTCCATTTATTAGTAACCTAATAAAAATATTTTCACACATTTATAAAGAAAGAAAAGTCCATTAAATTTTCTAGTAACATTTTAACTTGAATCAGAATCATCATTAAACAAGTATTTGGGCTTTCTGATAACTCATTCATTTTAAATATGAATGGAAATACCACTCATTGCCAATGTTCATGATAATTGGATGACCGCTTTGTGTTACATGATGAAGATACGGAAAAAATTGAGGAAAGAAGGTGTGCCTCCAAATGAAACATATAGTCCCGAATTAAAATCTTGGATGCTGAATCCTCCAATAAATCAGCTCTGCCTCTCATAGTATCCTGAATAATACCATTGTTTATCTTTTCCAATAATCTTATGCTTTACTACACGAACTCAGGAACCTAAGAAACCCTACAGATATACTTTACGATATAATATATAAAAATATACAATGTATACTAAATAATAAATTATATAGAGTATGAAGCAGTATGCAACTATAGTATATAATACATAGTGTAGCTATATTATATAAAATATGTATACTTTGGAATATATATGGCATATAATATATATATGGCTTTAAAGGATATAATTTTTTTATAGTTATCTTTTGATATATTTATATAACTGCATTTACTATATAGGTTGTAAAATGTAACAGTCAGATTAATCCTTTAAAACCAGAAGCAGCCATTTAAGTTTATATCTTCTGATCAGGCTCACAAACTAAACATAGATATTACAGAATTTGTTATTATACCGGGCAAGATAAACCTCAATCGGTGGAGGAAATTTAGCCACAACAGAGTCTTTAACAACTATTGTTTCACTTTTTACTTTGGATGAAACTCCTAGAACATCAGTGTTAAACCTGGCTTTTGCTAAGGAAAAGGAGTTATCCATTGCAAAAGATTTACCTGATCACACCAATTTTCTAGTCTTCTTTCTCTGCCCTGAGCATAAGTGGAAGAAAAAGAATTGTCTGGAAGGAAGTCACAGCAAAAATTAACTTTCAGTTTTCTATAATGTGCCATGGCTGCTCTTTGACTGGCTGCAAAAGTACCAATAAAGTTGGAATCTCAGTGAAATAGTTGTTTCTAGTGATCATTTCATGGCCATAATTTGCTATGTTTTCACCACTATAGTATTTGATAATAAAAACTTTCGAATGTCTTACTGAAGACTACATAAGTGAAGCATGTATTTTTCATGAAGTACCTACAGTGAGGTAGGGATACAAATTCATGGTTTCAGATGGAGATCAAAGTGCATATAGTTTAAACGCTCAAATAACCTAAAAAGGAATATACAAAATTTCTCTCTCCAAATATGCATTTTTCCATAAATTCTTACTTGGGTATCCAAATGAAATGTAAGAGCATACAAACACAGAGAGTACTAGTATTCTGACTTATCCCTTAGTCATTCCTACAAGTTTCTTGTCCTTTGTGGTCTTCATATCTGTCCCCCATGACATATTCTTATGCAAGCCTTTGGAGCTTCTAATTACATTGCCTATTGATTAAGAATTTAGATTAAAGACAAAATTCTTACGTTATAATTTCCTATTTTATAACAGCAGGTTTATTTACTGCTGTGAAAAATACTTGAACAATATCAAAAATACTTTGAAAACCCCTTGAATCATAAGCTCTCATTTTATATGGAATTTTTTAGCCATGTCAATTATACAGATCTACTTCTATTATAGCTGCAATATTATACTCTGCTAGTAATATTTTAACAGGTGCAAAGAAATAACTATGCTCTTAGCTGTAATAGACTGCTCTTGGCAACATATTTAACTGAGTAAAATTTATCTTGTGGGGTTTTCCAAAGCCATAATCAGTGATATTTTTTCAGTATAGAAAAATTCTATTTCAGATTTTTTTTATTATTATTATTATTTGTTTGTTAATGTCAACAACTTGTATTTATTGCTTCGGGCTATCTTGCTATATTAAAAAAAAAAAGATTGTGTCTTTTGAAATCAATACAGATTTTGCTATCACCTTCAAAAAGAGGAGGATAATGGCCTCAATAATGCACTTTCTGTTCTTAGCAGCATTGGTGTAAATCAAAAGTAACTCGAAGTAATTTCACTGTAATTAGAATACATATATAGCTCTATGTGCTTAAACATTTCAATACTAAAGCCTCTCCTTTCAGATACCTTGCTTAATTATGATTTTGAAGTCTATAGGAGTTCTGACTGGTTTTACACCTACCATGTCAAAATAAATTTGAAAAAGCTAAATATTTCTTAAATAGGACTAAGTAGGCTGTGACACTTAAAAAAAAAATCTGATGCTAAGTATAAGCCTCTGGTTTATTCTGCTTTTTATGAGGTGTTTACTGACTATCCAGACACCAGTTGGAAACTTGTCACTTGTAGACATTTGTGTTTTCATGGCGTACAGCTAAAGCTAAACCACTTAAAGAAACTTTTGCTTTATTGTTAGTAACCTCCTTCTCCCCATCTCTGCAAGTTGAGAGGAGTGCAGATGGAGTAGCAGATGCAGCCAGTATACAAAGAAGGAAAAGGCACTTCAGTGCTAGTTACCATCAGGAGTCTGGATCATTGAGAGAGGCTTCCATTCAAATGTTTGAAGCTTTTAAATAGTCACTGAAGAGGAACAGAAAAGTGTCTATCTCCTAGCACTTTGGCAGCTCATCAGATGATAATGTTCACATGCAAGTTAATTTCCATATGAAAATATTTTAGAGTATTTCTTCTTTACTCCCATTTTTGCATTTTAAAGTCTGTGTCACAGACTTTAAAATACCATTGTTTAGTTTCCATTTAGGTTCTAATATTATTCAGTGAAAGAGAGCACTTGTATATTATGCAATAACTTTACTATAAGCAAAAAGTACCCAAAGTCACACAAGTCTTAGACATATAGACAACGACCATTAGGGAAGATTTCTTTGCATTATTTTTTAAATGGTGAAATTGCTGGGCTGTGGACTTCCAAGTCAAGTTAAAGAATTACCAGCTTGTAAAAAGAATAAGATGGGAACTAGAGGAAGAGATACAGGCCTTCCTGTCTTTAGTGATGAACATTATCTTACTTGAAAGGTAATATTGACTTTCCCTGAAGCACTCAAGAGTATGTATATCTGGTTCTAAGTATGTTTGCAAACTTTTTCCAACTGTTTTTTAACTATCAAAGATAGTTTTTTCTTTTGTTTCATGATATCTGATTCTGCTTTTACATGTAATCTCTTTTCTCCTTATTGTTGCTTGAGATTTTTCCTCCATTTTCCTCCAATGTTATGGCATGCTAATGCCATCTCCTCCAGAAAATACTGGGAGAAAAGCTGCTCTTACAAACACCTCCATTTGTCACTCTGAATTTTTACAACTTGTCAAGCATTTTAGTTCATTTTCTGCTGATAGTGTACAAGTGTCTGTCAAAAATATTCTTTGTGTGTTGGATAATGATAAATTTGGATTCCAGTCTTTCAAACTCAAACTCATGCTAAAAATAAGCAGAGTGAACATCCGTGACAAGCAGGTAATTTTTAATAATATCAGACAGTTCCTTTCTGTGGAGAATTATTACTCTCTCATCTCTAATCAACCTTTGCTGCTGTACCAGTAGCTACCAATTAGGGATGTTGTCTCTTGGCACAGTGCTCAACCCACACTTAATTTATTTTAAATGTGTTGTGTTTCTCCATGGAAGGTGAGGGGTGTGTTTTGGTATTTTATGCCATTAGAGGCACATGTCATGTTATACAGAGTGGTGAGATACTCTCAGGTCACAGTGAAGAGCTTACAGATTCAAGAGAGTTTCTCAGGGGACAAATCCTCTCATCTAAGACCCTGGCAATGTTAAAGAGAGAGGGAGAATTAAGTTTCCTTTTTTATTATATAACAAACCCCACATTCCATTCTGTAGAAAGACCATTACCGATTTCCAGGAGAACTTTTTGTCTGAAACTACTAAGAGTTTTGATATAAACGTTAGCTGCCAAGTCTAAGCTGGTTGTCTTATCTCCCCAGTAAATAGAAAAAAGAGCGAATCCTATGGACAATCATCCAAATTTAGACTCCAGTTTTTGAAGGGGTGAATCTGTTAATGTAAATCCACCTCTGTCATGGTTTAGACCTGACTGGCAACTAAAGTCACACAGCTGTCTTATTTTCTCCAGAAGGAGAAAATACAATAACTTAAGAGTCAAGGGGATAAGGGAGGGGCTCACACACCACTCATGGTCACAGACAAAAGACAGACTGGACTAGGGAAAACAAATCAATTTAATTCAAACAACAAAATCACAACCAAATCATCAATTAAATTAGAGTAGGACAGAAAAGAGAACAACAAGATCTTAAATACATCTTCTCCCCACACCTCCCTTTTTTTCCTGGGCTCGGTTTTACTCTCTCCCCACCCCACATTCAGCGTCAGAGAGGGAAGGAACACAGGATGGGAGCTAGATTCAGTTTTTACACTCTGCATGAGGTTCCAGCTGATTGCTCCATGGAAAACATGCTTTACAGGTTCCTCTGGCCACATGGTGTCCCCCCACAGAAGGCAGTCCAGCATGAATGCTTTCAGTTCACGTAGGGGGTCTGCTTCCGGGCTCAGCTCTCCCAGCGCTGAATCGACCCAGTGCCAAACTTCAATTTCACCACGTTTTTCAGTAGTCCCATTGATTTCTCTCCTGGTCCCTCTGCAGCCCATCCGTTCCTCTGCTAGGCTCTCTCTGTCTGCAGACCATATGCTTCTCCCACCAGTGCTCAATGGGTCAACCAATTTGCCACAGACTGAAGCAAAAATCACTGTACCGGTGTGTATTTCACAAACTTCTCCTGGCTACCTCAGTGACCACATGGCCGTTCTCCTTCTGACCTAGCCCTTCCAAAGCAAAAGAGCCCTCACCAGAAACAAAAAACTTTTCACCCTTAAATAGGCTTATTTGCAGAGCTGCTGATTGACACAGCCTGTCCCAGAGGTGGGTGCAAAATTGGAGCCAGGGGGGCTTTTCTTGTGAAACTTTTTATAGGAGCCACGCTAATGGCCCCATCCCCCACTACCGAAACAACGCCAAATGCGGCAGCCTCCTCCCCTACTGCCAAAACTGTGCCAAATCCTAAACCGCAACAACCTTATTTTATTGCTGTTGAATTTTAGCTGTATATTCTAAAGAATATAGAAGCAAGCCTATATAATATTTAGAACACATTTTACTGAATGTCTTCCCTTTGCCTGCAACCCTCTTTTTCCACATGCAAACGTGTACAAATTCATCATAAATTTCAAGAAACCGTTGAAGCTTTGGAGATTTGATTCAAATTAAAACAAATACTGCTAGAGTTAATAACATTAGGCATTTTTAAGGCCTATCAACAGTTGATTAAATATAATAATTGTCGCAAAGAAGCAAAACCACCCCCTTCCTCCTTGTGGTTCTTCTTCACTGAATGTTACTTTGAGATATTACTAAAAAGCAAGGCAAAACTAAGGCATGTTGAATAACTAGACTGGCAGAGACTTTCTTTTCTTTTCTTTTCTTTTCTTTTCTTTTCTTTTCTTTTCTTTTTTTTTTTTTTTTTTTTTTTGTAAGAAGCTCCTAGCTTCCTTTAGTGTTGTGAGAAACTGAATGGTTATTAACAACTCTTGCTACCTGCAAAACAGGCCATTTAAATTAGCTGGCATATCAGGAAGTAGGTTCCTAATCTTCACAAAGTATGAAGCTTGAAAAGACCGTCAACCAAGATTTATAGAGACTGTACAGTTCTCATGCTATTTTGATTCTAGACTTTTTTTTGGCTTAAGAACCACATTCATGGCTGTGAGAATGTCTGGATAATTAAGAGACTTGGAAAAAAAATCTCATCTTCCGGGAGTTTAAACAGTATTTAGCTTGTCTTATTTTGATGAGCAAGACCTTTTCTCAAAAGAAGAAAAGAAGAAAACTCATAACAAGAACAGTATAAAACAAAGGTATTTAAACACCACCGAAATTAACTTACGGCTTGAACTACAACTTAGAAAACCATGGTTTGTTTGTTTGTTTTTTTTCAAAAAGTTAGATGTGATTAATACAATTACTAATTGATGGATTATTAGATTTGTCTCACAAACTATATAATAAAATAATTATTTATATAAATATATGTAAACGTGCAAACATGTGTACATATATCAAATGCAGTTGAATATCTCCTTTCTTAAAAAAAAAAAGCACAGCTTTTACAGAGTTTATGTTAAAGTGTTATAGTACTTGTGCAGTATACTCATTCCAGTCAGTATCAGACAATGTAATGAGTGTGGAGTTCATTAACTGGGTAATATCTCTGCTTTGTACAATCTACTCTAAAGGGATACAAAAGAGAAAGAGAAATGATGAGAAATAACTGAATGTGAAGAAACAAAATACAGAGGAAACATAGAAGAGGAAAACAATAGGAAGAAGATGGGGGGAAAAAAGCATATGGAAATTTTGGCTTTTAACAAAATGATGAATAAGTGCTGAAGTAGTTTCTCTTCAAGCTGTATCATTTCCTGGAAATGCCACAAGGAATAGGCATGGTTATCAAGACAATAGATCTTTTCTTCCTCTAGGCTTGAAGCAAGAACATTTTGTTTTACAGCACTCACTGAACTTTTGGAACTTCACTGCACCTCTTGATGCTTCACTCTTCTCTTTAGTATAGTCTTGCATTTTATCTAGCTGTCTTACTCCTGGGAAATATTTTCCTCCATTGGTTCTTTAGTTGTATCATAGTAAGGAGCTTCTTGTTTGATACTTCAAGATCAATAAACATTGCATACTGGGTAATTCTGAGAAATTCAATATTTCATTTTCAGAACTCCTTTAAGATTGAATCTCTGAGAAATCTTTGAATTCATGCTGTAACACATCTCCTTGAATACTTATTTCTGTTACTTTACTATTTCGCTGCATGCCTCAACTGTTCTCAACCAAGCCACTTCTTTTGTCTTAAACATGGAGCTTGCTTACCTTGTTCGGCATACCTGGATTCTTCCTCAGTCGTTAATCATCAAAGTGCCTCTAATAAATTACAATAGATAAATTAGCAATAGCGTGGTCATATGAAATAATACACCTTTTATCTTGATTTAATTTTAATATTAGTATTAAAGAGAGGTGAGGAATTCAAGATTTTCTCTCACCAAATAATTCTTGTTTAATATCATATTGAGAGACAAATGTCCCTCTGATACACAAGAGGGGATCAGAAGGGGTCTTTTTTCGGGTCATGTACCCAAAATCAGGTCAGGTTCCTATATCAAGCTGCTGTCAAAAAGACCCGAATCTCCACTATCTATAGGTAGCATGTGAGACCACCCTCCTGGCCCTAAAGCATCCCGTTTTCTCTGCCAACAGCTCTGCCTTTTCATCCTGTCCATTTCTTCCTTGTGTTTGCTGCATGGCTCCATGTTCAGGAGCCTGCAGTAGTGGCATGGTCTTGTGGCAATGAGAGGAAAATAATGTAGTACATATATGTGTGTGCACAGACACACACACAAATATACATGTAATATGTACATAGTGTTTGACCATCATCAATTTATCTGATTCTAGTATTCAATAAAAATATTGAACTATTGGCTCTTTAATTCATGACAGGAAAAAACACTTGAAATTCAAAAATGCCTCTAGGATAGAAACAAATATTTCCTGTTCAGCTCCAGACTTTCCTTTTTTCCTTTCATTCCTTAAGTGTACCTTTTTTCTGCACCTCTTTTGTCTTACAAAAATTGCAGTGGCCTGTAGTTACTATGTATTTGAACTTCTCTTTGAACTCTTGTAGGGAAGTTATCAAATAGAAATATGGTTCAGTAACTAGTGATGTTTGTAGCAGATTCCTCCCTACGAGTATTTGAGATTAAACTGGCCATTTAAAAAAATGAGAAACATTTTCCCAGTGACCTTCAGCAATTTCTTTGCGCTGGACTCATTATGCAATTGAAATTTCCAAGTCCTCACCTAATCTACTTCAACAGTTCGACAAAGCTTTCAGAGATGTTAGAGAAGAAAATACATTACCAATAGAAACAGGGTTTTTTATTTTTTCTTTTTAAATACCTACATTCTTCATTTGTTTAAATATTGCACATACTCAGAAAGAATTTTTTCTGTGGAAAAAGGAAGTTGTAACTATATTTTTGGAAGTAAATAAAAGTTCTGATATAGCTGTAGAGATGAGAAAAACCCATAGTAAATGAGCTTCATGCCAACCGCCTTTTTTTTTTTTTCTTTTAATTGAAATATACTAGCTGTAAAGTCTGTGGCCACACAGCATCTGCAAACTTAAAGGTAAACTTTCATTTGGCTGCAGGCACATTCCATACTCCAGACCTAGTTGGTAGGAATGGTTCCCCTAGGCTTTAAAACAAAAGCATTCAGTAAGATAACTATAGCACCTCTGAGTTCAGCAGAGTATCATCTGTCTCTGTCTTTATAATTCATTTTTTTTACCCCTGTAGTTGTAAGAATTTGTCAGAATTTGGCTGCTAAAATTGCAAAATAATTTGTATAAACTGGGCACATTCTGGAGCCACAGAATAAAATTCTTGCAAAGAGGATGAAGCACAGATGTAACAGCACCATTCATTCCATCTGATGGTGAAAAACTGGGCAATGGATAGAGCCATCGGATTGAGATATACAAGACTATCCCCGTTTTTCCAATCCAAATTCTTATCAACGATTTGACTCATAATTTCCAATTTTCTCTACTGAAGAAAGAAAATGTTGTTTTATGGATCCTGGATTGCAGCAAAGAGATTTTTCTAAAAAATTTCAGCACTGAACATGATTGATTTAAAATTTTTCCCCCAACTCTAAATTCAATAAATAAACAGGAAAATATTCAATAAAGAAAAAATATTTACCAAGATGAGATGTTTGTGGCACTTTATTTCACACTTCAGTCACCAGGCAATTGCATACTTCAGATATTGGGATTAGAGCTTGCACAGTTTGGCTCCAAAATAAAGGCTGCTAACCAGAAGGGGAGACATCTGTCTCCATGAGCTGGACT
Organism: Bucorvus abyssinicus; assembly: GCA_009769605.1. Classification (NCBI taxonomy): domain Eukaryota; kingdom Metazoa; phylum Chordata; class Aves; order Bucerotiformes; family Bucorvidae; genus Bucorvus; species Bucorvus abyssinicus. The sequence continues at coordinate 33,859,907 of CM020026.1, forward strand.
AATAAGAAAACTGCTCTCTATGAGGTAGTCTGACACGGGTATACGAAATTATGGGGTAGTGGTCCATGTCCATCCATCATATTAAATTCAAACTTCATGGGACAGGCTCAATGATTGAAAAAGGATCTTTTTTAATGCCTTACAAAGTTTTCATTTAGGCTTTATAGCTTTTACTTCTCACCTTCTCTGTGTGAATTTATCATCTCTTTCATGGCAGGTAAATCACTGGCGAGTAATGGATGTGAAGTTTCCCATAGGCACCCTGAAGTTTGTGACATATCTTGTGAAATACCCTGTGTATAATTATATTAGAATAGCTTCCTTTTTTTTTTTTAAATTTTTAATTTTCTTTTAAAACAAAAGTTTAATGATACACCTAAAATAAGGCCTGCAGAAGCAAATGCCATCTCCTCTTCCACCAGAGAAGGTAGAAAGGCAAGGTCTGATGACTCTATGAAATAACTATTCAGACCAGAAGTATTACTTGAAGTCCTGCAAGTAGGAGTATAGTAGTAGAAGTGGTCTTTGAATTAACAGCTTACTCCAGCCAAAATATCATTATTCAGACTGATTGGATGTAGCCTCTGCCAGAATGGAGACACTGAGAAGGTGATAGAGCAACATCAAGGTTGCGAAAGAAGTGTGACTATTCCACTTATATCTTGTTCATCGCGTGGTACCATATTCTTTACCTACACAAATCCATGAGCTAAGCAAAGTTATTAGGCGAAAATTTAGAATTTAGGTGGAAAGTTCAGGTTATTTAATATTGTTAATTTAATATTGTTATTCATTATCACATTTCTCAACAGCAGAATTCTTGGTCTGGGCAATTTTTACCTCAGGGTCCAGAAAGAGACAAACTCACAAAACTCACCAGGATAATCAGCATTTGAAATGAAAGGCTGGGGCTAAAATACAAGGCCACTTCATGGTTTGTCTGTTTAAAATTGCATTTCACAATTATAATACAGTGTAACTGCACAAATACATAGTATTACCATTGAGCAAAGAATATCAAATCACTTAGTGTGACTGTTTAGTATTTTAGTACTTGATCCAAAATTATATGGTACTATTGAATTATTCGTATTTGCCTCACAGATTTTTAAAATTTGTTTGTTCTTTGAAAGAAGCCAAATATGACCATCACTGTACAAATTTTTAAAAGGTGAAAGAACAAAATTCACATTTCAGTCAATGACTGTATCCAAATTTTATACATTCTTCAAAAAATATACACATCATTTAAAGATGCATTTGAAAATTAAAAAGCTCAGCCAAATTCTTAACCAAATTGAAATTGTTGAAGTAAATTCTTTGCAATGTCTTGGTGTAAAGAATGATAATGAATGCCATAGATGTTGCAACTGTTGTTTCTTAAATTGCTTCTTGGGAATGAAATACTGGCTTTTGGATATGATTGGTAAAAACCCAATGATTTCAAATGAAAAATGTTAAATCTCAAACTAGAGTATGCTTTTTTACAGTCTTGGCCCACAAGCATATTTCTATTGTTTCAATAAAAGAATGGAAAACTTTAAAATTACATTTTATGTGTAAGAAAAATCATGATTAGTGATAAATTATGTCATGGTGAGAGGCTGTTTCCCAAGGAATAACTTGCACTTGCACGTTCTAGGTTGTGAAATATCACTCGTACATTCCACTGGGACTAGAGAAGAAGCACTGATCCAGGAGAGAAATATTCTAACTAGCTGCTTGTACCCATTTAATTTCAGCAACCACAAAGTACTATTTAATCAAAAGGCTTTATTATTCCCTTTTAAAACATCACTACTCTATGACCACAATTCAGTACCATGTCAAGTATAAGTCACTTTATTTCCACAGAACAACACTTTTGGATTAATTTCCAAAGTTATGGCTCTTACTCATCAGCTTTTTTGTTTTTGTTTTTTTTTTTAAACACCGTCAAGAACAAAAACAAAAGACTGAAAACAAAAGAAAGTTTTGAGTACTTCTGAAAACTTGTTTTACAAAGTTTCTCAGGTTTATGAGGGATGAAACCATTGTAACTTAGCAGATTTAATATCACAGGAGTTTTTTGTGTAATGTATCACTGTGGTACCAGACAATTTATGAGACAAGTGTTCAAGTACCTCCTGAATCTGTGAGACACAGGGCTTAGAAGTAATTTTGATGAATTAATTGCCGACTTATGAAGTAAATAACATGCATAAATAGCTTTTTAATCTCAAACTCCAGTCACAGATTGATTGACTTCAGGGAAACCTTTCCTTTAGGAGGTGTACAGTATATTATTTATATAGGTATTATTAACAATTTCTTTCTGCTGGACACAAAGATATATATTTTTTTTTATCATGGTTGCCAAATCATTATTCTTTAAAGTTAAATGTGGTCTGACTGGAGACTACGAGGTTTACAAGAGAGAAAGAAACTGTCCCTTGACCTTCTGTACCTTCTCTCATCCGTGAAACTAAATCATCAAAGACAACTCCTGTTTTAGTCCAAGTGAAGGACTAAACTCAATATTTTGGGCTACTGAGCTTGACAATATTATTAGTCAGATTCAACTAGGGTATTTCTGTCTGGATGAGATTCACTATACATGAGGCTTACACACTATTTGAATCTGACTTTACGCCTTTTCTAAAGCTTGGTCTTTATGCAGAACTGATTGTCATCCATTTGTACATTGTTGCAAACCGTAATCCATGGTGGCTGAAGGAACAACTTTATAGACATATTCATATCTGCTGGTTTATTATGCAAATTGCTAACAGTGTGAACATCGACTGAATAGTCAAAACTCAAGCTGTATGAAAAACTGCCTAAGTCTCCTTGTTGTGTACCCTGACTGTCTCATCAAATCTCTACAATCAAGAAGAAATTCATGTGAAGAAAAAAGAGATTACCACATCTTTCAGGGAAAAAAAAAATAGAAGACTTTGAAGGGAGTCATGTAATACGAGTGAGTATAAATATATATATATAATTAGGGCACTTAAAATCTTTTCAGTTTGTCGCGGGTTAAAACTATGATATATCCAAAAAGGTTTCTTGACTACACGGGTTTGGAGGCAAGGTAAACCCACCTAAACCTACACGAACTTAATGGCTCGTTAGGCTTTGTTTAGGCAAAGGAAAAAGGAAGGTGATACACAGGGCTTAACTTAAGAGGGGTGAGAAACAGAAGCGTTTTAATAGTGAACGCAATCAAAACCATAAAGCAATCATTTAAATACAAATAGGACTGGAAGGAGAGAGAGATTGCTAAATATGTAAATAGGCATCTACAAGTATAATACTGCCTCTCATTCTGACCCACATCTGCTTACAAACAAAGAACCCTCCACGCGGTCACACCGCCGGGGTGGGGGGTTGCGGGAGGAAAGGAAGTCATTGTCCGTCACCTCGCAAAGTTTTCAGTCCGAGAAAAACTTCTCCTAGAGCAAACCTTCATGCAGGAACGTGGTCCTTCTTCCTCCAGGGTAGCTGGGAGAAGAACTGAGTTCACCGAGGGCAGAACCCTGAGGCTTCTGGCTCTCCCCATCTGCGGAGTGGGGCATGGACCAGACCCTCAGGGAATGCCTGTGCGTTTCCCGCGTGGCTGCGGGAGCTCCGCGCGGAGCCGTTAGAACCCTCGTCAGCGGTTTCTGTCCCTTCGACGCAGGATATGGAGGCTTACAGCCAGTTTTACCCCTTATCGGGTCGAACTCAGGCCAAAAGCCACCCCTGCCGGTAATCGGCAGAGTGGAAAGGTCTACCCACTTTGCAGAAGGAGTCTGTCTACTGCTCCAGGGGCACTGAGGTAACTGCAGATGGTTTTCTCTCTCTCTGGTGAAGCTTCGCAGTCCTGTGGCGCAGCGAATCGAAAGTGCCACGACCAGCCCCGGGGAGTGTCTTAAACTCTGATTTTTATGCCCTTATTCACTGAGGCGTGTCCGAATATCTCGACTCCTGATCAGGGAACCGAGAGGGCTGGCGCTGCTTTTCCAAAAGTCGCAAGAAAACTTTCCCGCGCTTCAGGGAAGAGATGGGGGAGAATAAAGGGCTCACCCCTGACGGAGCCATCTTAAAACCGTGAGAAGTTCCTCTGTGCAATGTAGCTGCCTGCACATCTAGTCCTTAGGGATAAATCCTGAGGTCTATTAACTTGGTTTATTAACAAGCTTCAAATTTTACCTTTTTTGTTTCTTCCATCTGATTTCTACTAGCAAATTAGTTATTTAGAACTAGTTATGGGGGGAACAGGTGGTGCTTCAGAAATTCCAGCAGGAATTTACTTCTCCATCTCTGTTTGGCACATGAATATATACACTCTGCAGGGGGAAAAAAAGCAAAGCTGTCTCAAAACCCATTTGTGTTAATGTATGTAGATCAAAGTTCATGGAGAGATAAGAAGAATGTACTTATGAAAACAATTGCATTAACATTTTCATGTCATTTTTTTAGCATAAGACTAAATCCACAATTAAATAATAGACATTCATATTGTCACAAGGCTAGCCCTGGGCTGGCCACTAGAAAAGTGACAGATGCTCTCTGTTAACCACTCTCCCTTCCCAAAGGGGAAAAGAGAAGGAATAAGGGAGAGAGACTTATGGATTGGAAAAGAAAACTAAAACTGCTTTAATGAGAATAATAATAAAATGATACATATACAAATATATACAATACCAATATTGAACTCACCCCCCCCGATGGCAACCACGTCACCGTCACCACTGATGCTGTGGGGCAGATACTGGGAAAGTCCCTGACTGAACTCAGTGACAGATGGTAACCGGATTTAGGAGCTGGATTCTAGAACTGGATTCAGGAATGCACAGATTGGGAGCAAAGTGGAACAGGCAGAGTCTCCCCTTGGATGCCGGCCATTGAAGAAGAGAGGTTGACCCCTGTGATCCCTCAGCTTTATACCAAATATAACATCTATGGGATGGAATACCTTGTTGGTCAGTTCAGGGTCACCTGTTCTGTATGGTCCTCCCCACAGGTGCAGCCTCTCACTTACTGCACTCCCAACCTGCTCCACAAGAATGAGCAGTGACCTTGGTCTCCGTAGGAGCGAAAATAAGCAAGGGTCTTTCTACATCCCCATCCCTGGTAGTAACTGTAAACATCAAGCACTGTCACTTCTAGATGCAGATGCTGTCTGCAAAAATACACCGTTAACTTCAGATAGTGCAGTCACTTAGCAGAGATTGAGCTGAAAAGTAAAATCACTGAACAGAATTAGTTCTGTTCTAACTCAAATCAGGACACATATCAATCAAAAACTTCTTCAAACAGAGGAACCTTGTTTTATACTCTGAAGGGGAAATTCAGATTCACAATCTCTCAAATAAAAACACTCGGCTTTTACTTCTTAAATGTGCAAATCCAGGGAACTTTACCTCAAGCACCTCTACTGAATGAGTTTTAAAGGGAGAAATATGGGAGGAGACATTTATGAAATACTCTACAGATTAGCATTTAAACATGTCCTTAATTCAGGGCAGGCCTATGGCAATCCTGTCATTGTGAAAGCAATCCTTTTACACTCCTTTTAAGCATCTTTTCACTCATGATGTCCTCATCCATTCAATGACTGTAAATAATAGGGGGAAGCTTCTAATATGTGTGCTTTTAAACTTAAAAATTGGCATCAGTTTACGATTCTGTTGCAATGTAGTAAATGATGTGCAGTTATACAGAAATGCCATGTTACCTGAGGAGGTACTTTTCTGTGTGCAAGGAAGGCGTTAGTTCAGCACAGAGACATAATCATTCCCTTTCTTTCCTATTCTGCATTTCAACAGCATTTTCTGGAGAGATGTTCTTTTCTGCTGTCATGTCTTTCCTGGAAGTTATATCATTACACACTTTCAGACATTTAAAAAAACCTGGAACACCAATTACAATTCAATCAGTGGTATTTCATGAACCTTAAAACTGCCAAAACAAACTCATAATGAGACTGCCCAATTCAAGTGCCCTTATCTTTGTTTTGTCTCTGATTTTTACAATCAAGAAACGGTGAAAACTGTCCTTCCAAATACCATTTCTTTATTCATCTTATGAAGCGCAGTTAGCTAAAGTGCAGTAGACGACTGAAATTTTACTTCATTAAATTTTTGTTGTTGTTGCTACAGAGAAGCTTAATGTTGACTCATCCTGTTTTGTTATCAGCTCAGAAAATTATGAAATCTTGAGGATTAATTCTTTCACACAGCACCATTATTGTCCCATTTCTTTCATTTCTAAACTGCAAGAAGGGTCCTTGGAGGAGTTCTCTGAACCACTGCAGTTGTATTCCACTCATCCATAAATGCAAAACTCTTCTACAAAGTAAAATTTGTTTACATTTAGTAAAATTTTAGTTCAACCTCAAACTGCAGAGGAGGCTGAATTTTAGCCTTGAAGATGTGCTGTCTTTTTTATCTACTGGGGTTGCCAGGCGCGCTGCACTACTGAGGTTATGAGCAGCGGTAGCTGAGGAGCCTGTTCCACCCCTGCAGAGCAATTTACACTGCAGAAAGTGTGAGAAGGATGCTGGCTCATTGGAGATAAGCTGACAGGGAGGAAGAAGCAAAAAGGATATGATGGCAACCAGGGACGCTATCCAAGTGAGTTGTTTTTTGTGGTAAAAGGTACTAAAATCAGACAGAAAAATAATATTTTACAACATGGGTCTCATTACTATAATCTACTTCTTGACTTTACTGTGTTACCCTCAATAATTTCCTCTCCTGGTCATTTAATCACTTTTTTCCCCTGTTCAAATATTTTTGTTGGCTAGCTTGGAATTTCCACACCACCATAAAGCTCCTGGGACCTGTCCATGGTTTAGTACAACTTCATGCTCTGTAAAACTCATAATGTACAGTTCACCATCTCGTCAATTCTATTTTATTTTCTATAGCTGATTAGATACAGTAGTGAATAATATATTTGACTCTCCAGAAGAGGTTATCATAAGACTGAACTGAACACAGTCTTATGATCAAGTATAGAGGGAAAAGTTACTGACCAAATACAAAAGGAGATGAAAAATTGTTTCAATAGTTCAAAAAGGCTATCATATCAGTATTGCTTGACTACTCCAACAATTTGCTATGGTACTTACTTCAATCTCCATCTTTCAATCTCCACCTGTTTGGCTTTTTTGGTTTTTGTTTGTTTGTTTGTTTGTTTTTTGTCTTCATGAACATACTCCATGATAGTCCTAATGTGTGGAATGACTGTCATCAGTGTATTTGCTATGTTTCTGCTTAAAGCTTACTACTTTTGCAAAAAATCATTTACCAGCAAGTCTGCAGGATAATGTCTTCAAGGTAAATCAGCTTGCAGTAAACTTCACGGCTAAACTGATACCTGTACAAAAGTAGAGTAACTTACAGCTAGATTACGTATCTTAAAGTTACTGAGCAGTCACTGAGAAATTGTCACATCCCCATTTTTTTTTTTTCAGTGGGAAACAAAATCTTGTAACGTCTGTTCCTTTTCTTTTTTTGTGACCATTATGAACCCAAATTTTTCCATGTCCTTAGCTCTTTTGTTTTCCTCTTGCACAACCAGTCCTGGAGAAACGTTCCAGTTTCACAGAGATTTTCTCTGTGGATCATAATGTATGCCTTATGCTGATGAATTACTAAAACATAACTGATAATATTCAGAATAACCAAAAAGAGGATGCAGAGACATGATTGACACTCAGGGGAAAGCCATTAGGGGTCATCTCCAGAGTATGTAAATCAGGATAGTTTTGTTGTTATCAGCTGTTACTCTGGTTTAACAACAGCTGAGGCAATGGTTAGCTCTCTTTTAGCTCTATTAGCCTTTGCACTGCTCCACTGGGATCCTTGACCTTCTGTCTTAGTTTCATGGGTATCTTCATGTGTTTACACTCCTCATACCATCTGCTGTTTATGGAATGACTCATTAATGAAAACCTTCTACATGCAAGAGCAGAAAGTCTTTTCTCAGAAGCAGAAACATCATATTTTCTCTGTGTTAAACCCTCTCTGCAGAACCCTCTGTGATTGTGGTGGGTTGTGTTAATGTACTAAAACTACTGGCTAATCCCCCCCAATCTGTTGTGCACTGGTCTATGAGCTGAACTGATTACTCTTATGTGTACAATACTCCAGAATTACGATTTCTATTACAAGTCAAAAGGAGAGTAGTTAACTTAGCCTACTCCACAGAGTTCATGTGAGAATTGTGGCCTCTTTCCTGAATATGAACATTTCAGTAATTTAATGAAGACATATTTCTGATTACCCAGTGGTATCTTTAAAGGAAAAAAAAAAATTAAAGTCTTTAATTTCTATATTTTAACTGTAAAAGTGAAACTTAAAAAAAAGACTGTTTGCTATAACAAAAATGAAAAAGAGGATTACATAAAAACCAAGAATATATTAGATGGGCTTTTGCCAGTGGCAAATATTTGCTTGCAAATAATAAACCCTCCACCAAGGAAATGTGTAATGGATTTGCTGGAAAAGTCCCTATTTCCATAGGCATGTTTGATGTCCTTTTGTAAAATAATATCAGTTACTTAAGAAACTAAGATATAGAAATGGAAGTCTAATATACTGAAAAAACTTGTGTTTGGCTCTTTGTCAAAATTAAACGTGTTAGGAAAAGGGAAGCTGCATAATATCATACGATATGCTTACACTAGCAATTCTAAAAAAATATCAGTGTGGTACTAAATTTAGCAGGTTTTCAGAATCTGCGGTTCTCATGTACCATGCAGTTACAGCAGGCAGGAAGAACAATGGCTTCCTCATACATTAAGGGCTATTGGTGAATTGTGGTAAACCAGGCATTCTGTTCTGGTAAAGTCAGTATCTTGGCTCTAGTAAAAATGATGTGCAATCACTGCTAACTCTATGCTTAGAGGAGCTGTAACTTAATAAAACTGATTTACTTGTTTTTTGAGGTGGAAATAAGTTGAACAAAAGAAGTTTGACTAAAATTTATTTCTAATTGCCTGGTCATAAGGTTTTGCGAGTCATATCATCCTGTCTATGTGTATAATCCCTATGAGAATGTGGCTTCGGTTGTGTCTGTGCTTTCTGGACAGTGTGGCTGCGGTTTACACAATCCTCATGCCGGAACGGAGCAGACCCAGACGCCAATATGGTGTGCAGAAAGCTCCGTTTATTAAGTGCGACAGAGTTATATTTATAGGCACAGAGTTTCCGTACATGCACTGATCACACGCTTCAAGGTTACAGTTAATTGGCTCGTTAGTGAAATTCACATGCCTATTCTAACACTATAACTGGCTAGTTAGCTTCACTCTGAGTACACGTCCGTACTTGTCCGTTCATGTCCATCCTTGTTTACAAATCTCACAGCAACAAGTCCTGCTGCTCCTTAAAGTCTCCCACAGACAGTCTTTCATTACAAATATAATAATAATAGTATTTAGCCATATCACAAGGGAGAACTACATTATCAAGGGATTTTAGTAAGATATCTCCTATTGATTTAAAACTGCCATTGAAACTTAAACCCATTCAAAAATGTTGTGTAATGTTATGGAAAAAAAGAAGTTGCTAAGGCTATTTAGACTCAGACATCATAATTCCCTGTGTCTTCCTTACTATTACCATGATTTTAAAGGGAAAATGCTTGATAGTCATGACAGTTTTGATAATCGGGAAGTCTTAACCATTTCTTTAGAAATGGCGAGCAGTATCCTTAATAGAAGGCAAATTAGAAATCCATGCTGCCAGTAGCAATTTGAAAATATCCTTACAAATCTTTGAGATAAACCTACAAGAGACATATCATTTGTTTTATGTTCCCGTTGACATTATAGGCCAAACCTCGACCTGTCCATAAAATATGTCTCAATGTAATAAGGCAGGAATAATTTGCAGTAAGATTTAATCTTTCCTGAAGAAAATAGAAGAGAGGATAAATGAGGAGGAGAAGATATGTAGTGCTGAACAACAGAGCACAGAGACAAGGGAGGTTAAGAGAATTTTAGAACAAGAAATGCAAATTTTATGCCAGGCAAAATAGTAGGTGCCCTCTTCCAAGTCTGAGGATGTTTAAATTACATATCTTTGTGAATGACATTCATCCTGAGATATACATACACAGATGATTAGTTACTCAGTTGAAAAATGTGATGTTTAAACCAAAATATCTAAACTCAAAATAAGAGAGAGGTGTGTCTCTGCCTCTTACAGTTTTTCTGAGGGAATTACTAACTTTGAAAGAAAAAGCATAATTTAAGTAGGCAAGAAGCAGACACAGTGAATTTATGTTTGTTCAGTACTTTCACTAAAGAATCAAAGAGTATTAGTGCTCTGCTTATATTCCAGAAGATATCAGTATTTTTCAAGGAAGATTTCCCTAACTGAAAGGCCATAATACAAAAGCACAACAGCTGTTTTGTTCAATCTGTGTTACTGGCAGAGACTCTAATTCACCCAAATTCCTCCTGTGAATTAGAATCTCCAGTATGCGCACTCCCAGTTCAGAGTAAACCTCAGCAACTCTATAGATGATACACAGAGCTTGATGAAATTTGGCAGTTTCATGTAGTTGTTTGGAGATTTTTTTTTTTTTTTAAACTTGAGATATCTCAAATATAAATGAACTAGAAACTCAACTTTAAGTACAATTCAAACACTGGCCATGAACTGCCTCAAATGAAAATTTTAAATTAATGTGGTAAAAAGCCAAAGCAGGAGAATTTTTTATGCAACATTATTTTGGTGGGCTAACTTTTGAATAAGAGTTTGCTGTGTTTGCTTATTTGTAGTGTCTCATTTACATATGGAGTCCAGATAATTCTGTGTTGAAATGCCTTTCAGAATGTGTTTTTCCAAATATCCATTTCTACAGACCCATGGATATAAGCATTAGGTAAAGTAGTATCTCTTCTCCCTTTCTGCAATGCTTGTTTTCTAGCACCCAGAATTCTATAAGTCAGGCAGTCAGAACATTTTCCTAAAGTAATTATGGAAAGAAAAATAGAAAGTTCCAGCTCTTTACAAGAATTATAATTGGAATAAAAAGATGGATATGAATAAAAATATGGATTAACTAAGAAACTAATATAATCTTGTACATTGCCAGTTTTATTCTATAAATTAAACCTTCAGTAAGGATTGAAAGGCTAGCAATTGTCAGCAATAAGAATCATAGAATCACAGAATCATCTGGTTGGAAGAGACCTTTAAGATCATCGAGTCCAACCGTTCACCCTGCACTGCCAGGGTCCCTAAACCATGGCCCTCAGCATCACATCCACACGGCTTTTAAACACCTCCAGGCATAGGGACTCCACCACCTCCCTGGGCAACCTGTTCCAATGCTTGATGACCCTCTGCGTAAAGAAATTTTTCCAGATGTCTAACCTAAATTTCCCCTGCCGCAACTTAAGGCCATTCCCTCTCATCCTGTCATCCATAATACGGGAGAGGAGAACTGACCCCCACCTCCCTACAACCTCCTTTCAGGTAGTTGTAGAGAGCAATAAGGTCTCCCTTCAGCCTCCTCTTCTCCAGACTAAACATTCCCAGTTCCCTCAGCTGCTCCTCATAAGACAAGTTCTCTAAACCCTTCACTAGTTTCGTTGCCCTTCTCTGAACCCATTCCAGCACCTCAACGTCCTTCTTGAAGTGAGGGGCCCAAAACTGGACACAGTACTCAAGGTGTGGCCTCACCAGTGCCGAGTACAGGGGACAATCACTTCCCTCCTCCTGCTGGCCACACTGTTTCTGATACAAGCCAGGATGCCATTGGCTTTCTTGGCTGCTTGGGCACACTGCTGGCTCATGTTCAATCGGCTGTCGACCAGCACTCCCAGGTCCTTTTCCGCTGTGCAGCTCTCCAGCCACTCTTCCCCAAGCTTGTAACGTTGCAGGGGGTTGTTGTGGCCCAAGTGCAGGACCCGGCACTTGGTCTTGTTGAATTTCATACAATTGGCCTCAGCCCATCGATCCAGCCTGTCCAGATCCCACTGTAGAACCTCCCTACCCTCAAGCAGATCAACACACCTGCCTAACTTAGTGTCATCTGCGAACTTTTTGAGGGTGCACTCAATCCCCTCATCCAGATCATTGATAAAGATGTTGAAGAGGACAGGTCCCAATACTGAGCCCTGAGGAACACCACTGGTGACCGGCCGCTAGCTGGATTTAGCTCCATTCACCACCATTCTCTGGGCCCGGCCATTCAGCCAGTTTTTGATCCAGTGAAATGTACACCCGTTCAGGCCATGGGCAGCCAGTTCCTTCAGAAGAATGTTTTGTGAAGTAGTGTCAAAGGCCTTGCAAAAATCCAGGTAAACAACATCCACAGCTCTTCCCTCATCTACTAAACAGGTAACTTTGATGTAGAAGGAGATCAGGTTGGTCAAACAAGACCTTCCCTTCATAAATCCATGTTGACTGGGCCTGATCACCTGACTATCCTGTACATGCCGCATGATGACACTCAGGATGATCTGCTCCATGAGTTTCCCCGGCACTGAGGTCGGACTGACAGGCCTGTAGTTCCCTGGGTCCTCCTTCCGGCCTTTCTTGTAGATCGGAGTCGCATTTGCCAATCTCCAGTCAGCTGGTACCTCCCCTGTTAGCCAAGATTGTTGGTAAATGATAGAAAATGTCTTGGCGATCACCCACGCCAACTCCCTCAGAACTCTTGGGTGGATCTCATCCGGCCCCATAGAATTCTGCACATTTAATCTATTTAGCAGTTCACTTACCGTTTCCTCTTGGATGGAACCTTGATAATGCTCTCCATCCCCACCGTCTGGCACTAGAGGCCATGCACCCAGTGAATTGGTCTGACCATTAAAGACTGAGGCAAAGAAGGCATTGAGTACCTCAACCTTCTCTTCATCTGTAGTCACTATTTCTCCCGTTGCATTTAGCAAGGGATAGAGAGTCTCCTTAACCCTCCTTTTGCTATTAAGGTATTTATAGAAAATTTTTTTATTGTCTTTTATGTTAGCAGCCAGATTAAGCTCTAGCTGGGCTTTTGCCTTTCTAATCTTCTCCCTGCATAATCTCACAGAATCCTTGTAGTTTTTGTGAGTGACTTGCCCTTTCTTCAATAGGTCATAGACTTTCTTTTTCTTCTTGAGCTCTAGCCAGAGCTCTCTGTTCAGCCAGGCCGGTCTTCTGCCCTTCCTGCTCATCTTGTGACTCACCGGAATAGCCTGCTCCTGGGCTTTGAAGATTTTCTTCTTGAGAATTGTCCAGCCTTCCTGGACCCCTTTGCCCTTCAAGACTGCCTCCCAAGGGACTCTGCTTACCAGTCTCCTAAAAAGGTTAAAGTCTGCCCTCCTGAAGTCCCAGGCAGCAGTTTTGCTGACCCCCCTTCCTCCTGCTCCTAGAACTGAAAATTCTATTATCTCATGGTCACTATGTCCAAGACAACCTCCAACCTTCACATGATCCACAAGTCCTTCTCTATCGGCAAACAACAGATCCAGCAGGGAGTCTTCTCTGGTTGGTTCCCTCACCAGCTGTGTAAGGAAGTTGTCATCCACACACTCCAGGAACCTCCTGGACTTTTTCCTCACCGCTGTATTGAATTTCCAGCAGATATCTGGTAGATTGAAGTCACCCACAAGAACAAGTGGCTGTGATCTTGAGACTTTTCCTAATTGTTTGTAGAATATTTCGTCTACATCTTCTTCCTGGCTGGGCGGTCTATAGCAGACTCCCACTGTGATGTCTGCCTTGCTGGTCTTCCCCCTAATTTTGATCCATAAGCATTCTACCCTTTCATCACCGTTGTTAATCCCCAGACAATCAAACCCTCCCTAACACACAGGGCCACTCCCCCTCCTCTTCTGCCTGGCCTATCTCTCCTGAAGAGCTTGTAGCTATCCAGTGCAGCGCTCCAGTTGTATGTATCATGCCACCAGGTCTCCGTGATGGCAACTATACCATAGTTTTCCTTATGCACAACAGCTTCCAGCTCTTCCTGTTTGTTGCCCATGCTGCGTGCGTTGGTGTAGAAGCACTTCAACTGGGCTAGTGATCGCTTTACCTTTTCCTTACAGGGAGAAGGCCTGACTCCTGCCTGACCTTTCCCTGTCGCTACCTTGACTCCTGGCACACCAATGACCATTGTGGCTATCCTATCACCAAACACATTGCCCTCAATCCCCGCTGGAGCAGCATACTCAAGTAGCTCGCTGGAACGCTGTCTGATTAGCACTGGTGTGCAGCTCTTAGGTTTAGTCCCAGCAAGCCAGAGTCTAGCCCTTTTCCCCCTCAAATTTAAAGCCCTATCAATGAGCCCTGACAACTCCTGTGCAAGGACCCTTCTCCCCTTTTGAGATAGGCATACCCCATCAGATGCCAGTAAACCTGGTGTGGTATAAATCAGCCCATGATCAAAGAACGCAAAGTCCTGCTGGTGACAGCAGGCTTGGAGCCAGCTATTGACCTGGTAGATCTTACTGTTTCATCCGTCCTTAGTTCCTGCCACTAAAGGGACTGAGGAGAACACCACTTGTGCTCCTGATCCCTTGACCAGTCGCCCAAGGGCCCTGAAATCTTTTTTGATTCTTCTCAGGCTTCTTGAGTGTAGAAAACTCAGAGAAAGGTAGAATAATCTGTTGCTATTTCTGTCATTACTGTTTCTTAAGAATAATAAAATTCCTGAGGTTAACTTTACCTGACCAATAAAGATACTACTAAGTTATGCTTTGAAAGCAGATTTAAAGAAAGGATTTATGGTTTTCAAGCTTTCCCAGACCACAATTTGTTCTTTGTCTTTCAGATTTCAGGACAAGTTTATTTACTATATTCTGACTTCTCTGGAAGAGCTGGAGTCATCTCAGGTCCTTTCTATTCTCTGTCCTGTTTAGATCTTTTGGCATCTGTTGTAAAGAACAGAATTTTTGCAGAAGAGTTACTAAAAAAAAAAAAAAAGAAAGAAAATTAGATGGATCATAATTTTATACTTATGATACTGCCAGCCTAAACCGCAGTCAGCACCAGAAGGTGTTCTGGAGCTGAGAAAATAACGTTAAGTTTAATTTAATTGCTCAGGAACTGGTTTGGTCACTTTGTTCTGCTGCTTTTGTTTAAAGGTACTCCAACAAAGAAGAGTTATCACAGAGATGGGTATTAGAGACTATTAAGTAGTATTTGGCAAAATAAATTGTATACAATACATATATTAGGAAAAAAAGCTATGAATACATAGATGTATGTTTTTCTATACATACATATACATGAACAGACACTGACCTATTTATGCTGTGTTCCAAGTCATTAGTATCAAATACATCCTGAAAGTCATAGATGGTCCAGAGCTGCAATGTATACAGTAAAAAGCTGATGACATATTCATCTTCAAACTATGTCCTTGACTCTGTCCCTGCAACTGCTTTTGGGACATTCTGTTTCTATAGAGGTTGGGATCCAAAGGGAAGAAGGACATGAATGCCGAAAATGCAGGTTACACATTACATGACTGACAACAGGCAGGTCCAAGAAATTAGATATAAGCAATTATAACATAATTATAATACTGTATAATTATAAAATTGTAACATAAAAGAACATTGAGAACATTAAGAAACTATTAAGTAAAAAGAATCTTTTTGTGTTGTCTGGGGTTTTTTAACTCTTTTATTTATTCAAATATACTTGAGGTAGAAATAAATGAATGATTTACTTTCCTTAGTCTCTGTTTCATCTTGCCACACTCTCATAGGGTTAAAGTTTCTTTCAAGCAAGGTATTTCAAGAATTCAATGCATGTGTTTAAAATTTATTAAAAACCTTTTGAAGGTATTTAAAAACAAAACTGGGAAAAAATAAGTGGTCACTGCTACTAATTCTTTTATGTTGACATGGTCTTAATTTTTCTGTCTTAGCCTATTTGTTCACATGTCTGTATAGGGAGTAGCTCATCTTTATTCATGCGTAGTTTTCTGGAGGTCAGTGAAAATGGTACAGATGTATGTGTAGTATAAATGAGACACATGAGAAACAAATAAGTTTTTTCCCTGCTGTATGTACTATCATTAGAGTTCTTTTTATTTATGAAACAAGCAAGGTAAATGGTGCAGAATCAGGAATTATTTATCAATTCCTTTTCAGAACATGATTTACTACCCTAATTAGACCTTGAGGAAAGGGAAAAAAAAAAAAAGAGAGAGAGCACTCCTTATTTTCACAGTAAAAACTTTCAGAAACTAATCTTTAACTGTGGATAATCCCAACAAATGTTTTAAAAAAAAAATAATCCTGGCTGTTCATTTTGGGGATGAAACACTTACATTAAGGGTAGAATGCACTGTTTAAACGATTTCCCTGAAAAACCTAAGGTTCCACACTTTGAAAAACTAACCTAACTGACCAACAGGTTAGATCCAGAAGTTGCTATAATATTTGTTATAGTGCCAAAGAAAATAATTTAGAAGTTTAATAAAAACCAAAGGAAGTGTTTAGTGATAAGAATGACTCAGTGTTCCAAGTTGAGTTACAAAACAGATCCAGCAAATTTAAATTATCACGATTCTAGTGAGCAATTCTGCTTCACTATTAAGAATTTTACCCTATTTTTCTTATCAAATAACTTTAAGGGTTAGCTCATTTGATTGGCCATTGATTATTTGTCAGTTTCTTCAATATTCCTTACATTGTTAGACATGGTTGGATTCTATTTAGATACTTATTAAACTGAATACATGTTTTAGCATAGGAAAAAACTATTTTATAGAAAGTTCAAAGGTTTTTAAAAGAGAACAATCTCCATCTGTCAGACAACTTTTAGGAGATACAGGAAGAGCGCAAAGAGAGTCAAGTTTTATTCCTGGCTTTCATTTAGTAGCTAACACAGAATTCAGTCCACCCTTCAGGTGATCTTTATATTTTTGTGGCAATATTGACCAGCATAACAAAACCAGCTGTATTCTGGTATTTCCTGAATTGGTGGTATGAAATCATCATGATACCTTATGCTATGACATTTTTTTTTTTGTCGAGATAACAAATACATAAACTTGCCATTAACTTTAGCCACTGTTGGTTAACAATTGTTAAAGTACATTTTATGTAGCTACTCTGAATGTCATATTGCAAAATGTGAATAATTTAAAATATTTAGTTATAAACAGATGACTTATCAAGTGGAAATACTACATGCATTTTGAGCTACTAAAAGTAATCTACCATGTCAAAACGAATAGTAGGAGATATATTTCTCAGGAGCTGATCTTGCCATATGTAAGACACATTTTAGGTAACAGTAAGATCTTTTATTATACTGCTAGAAGAGTTGGAAAAAAACCCGGGCAAGCTGTGGGGCACAAGAACACTTTTTCTATTTGTACTTGAAACTGTATTATAGGATCACTGGCACTATTAATCTTTTCCCTTTTATGAGATCAGACAAATCCAGTGCTGAGACTCTCTTTAAAGGTACCTGAAGCAGGACTGTAGAGGCACAGGGTAAGAAATGCAGTGTACCAGACCTCTTGTTATTTTATCTCCATAAAATAGCTGCATTCTTTTTTCTTTTTGCTATACTTATTTTCGTTTCAGTGCCAAACCCACCTCCAGACTGTTAAAACTTGGTGATAAGGACTAGATATTAGGACTTACAACTTGTAATCTTGCTCATGAGCTACTGTTCTGGAATTAACTGTTTTCAACATACAGAATGTTGGTAGTCTGTATTACAGATTATTCTTTTCTAAGGTTAGCTCCATAACCTTGCACACACTTCACAGATAAAATGTGCATCATTTGTAACCTACTTCATAAATTATTCAGATTCCTAAAAACAACTTGAAGAACCGTAAGAAAACTTAATGATTTTTTGAAAAAAAGACTTTGTGATCCATTTATCAACATTTTGCAGAACAAAGGAAAAAAGAGAGATGTTGTTACAAATTATCTGCTTAGCTCTATTTTTTACTTAAATAATTTGCCTTATAGCTTTCCTGAATGGTAAAATAACTGGTTCTTTTTTCTTACTTGAAAAGCAAGATTTCTGAATTCTGTTATGAATTCAAAAGAGTGCAAGATAATCAGTATTTCGTTCCCTGAAGTAGTGAATCCTATGCTATATGATCCTTGAAGATTTAGTAGTAATAATAATGATAATAAAGATTACTTATATGTATTCTAATAGCTATATTACTCTAAACACAATGCATAAACCCCATGCATTAAAACACAGCGAAGATTAATAGTAATGTATAAGCAGATCATTGTGCAGTACTTAGACAAAAAGTTACTAATTTATTTTTTCCATTGTAGAAATAGATTAAAAAAAAACAAACAAAAAAGACAAAACCTAAATTATGCCAGTAGGGAAATGTAAACTTGGAATAGTACATGAAACTTAGACATTCCTGGTGCAGGTCAAAACAGTTGCTCAGTATAATAATAAACTAACATTATTCAGTAAGTACGGGATTTTTAAAAACCCATTTTTACAAAAGTCCGTTCTTTTCAGATAAGGGAAGCAGGACAAGGCACTAGCATAACAGCCAGAGCTCTTAACTGCTGTGGAACTGCAAATACATATGTGGTACGGTAGATAAAGTCCACATCTAGTTTGTGGTCTAGAAACAGCATCACATCATCAGCCTCTTGGTACACCTAATTAACTGCAGTGGAGGAGTATGTTGCCCTTCTAGGTCCAAAACAGAATCATTGCCTTTAAGCACAGTGACAAAACAACTTTTGGTTCTAATCAGGATAGCTTTTTGTGGTACTGCAACAAATGCTGTCGGGGTACCCTGACATCTGTAGTGAGTAGAGATGACACGGCAGCATCCTTTCGGGTGGCTGCTCTTAGCATCCCTCTGTATCTGTGGTCCCTCCCTACGGAAACCTTTGAGCAACAAAGGAGGAAGTGTGTGCAAGCCTGGGTTGAGAAGTAGCTGTTTAATTTATAGGCAGCTATCACATAGATTAACCTACAAAATGGACAGTATAATGGGAACTCCTAATATTCCCGAACAGAAGTTTCAAAGAGTAAACACCTTTAAAAGTCTTGGTTCTGTTTCCATGTCTGCAAAACTTAACAGATGTGGGATGGAGGAAAAGAAAGGAAGGGGGCAGACTCCAACCTCTAACAAACCTGCAGAACTTTCTGCTTCACAGGGGTGCAATATTTCTTTATGTTTACAACAAATTCTGGAAGGATGGCTGGGTCTTTACTTATCCTTCCAACATCTTTTCTTCTGAAAATGTTATTTCAGCTTGCTGCTATTGGCCATACTCCTTCCCCTTTCCTCTCAGATATTCAGTGATGTTGAGGACTCGGAGTGATTTTTATGGCTGTTACTGGTAATAGAGTTCAATATAATAAGCTAAAGCTCAGGTATCAGTGATTCACAGTGCGTCACTGCTCCAGTTTCCTTGTCTCCTAAGATCTCCACAGCTCCAGCAAGGACCAATAACAGTAGACAAGGTGGTATATATGCATACATCTTTCACAGCTTCACGTGGAAAAGTTCAGGCTTTGGTTAAATAATGAAAGGGCTGTTGAAAACTTCACTTTGTTTCTTACTGTAGTCAAACTGGTTTGAACCAGTCCATAAGCAGACCTTTTTCAGTTCTCAAACAATGGAACAACAGCAATAGCTTGGGAAGTGTATCTACTGCTGTGCTTCCTCCACTATATCACAAAATCCTCAGTAATGGGTTAAACTTGCTAAGAACAGAGCAAAATGTCCACTTCTGCCATTTAATCACAATGATACCCTGTGAAGCTGACTGTACTTCTGTGCAAGAGAGTAAGAAGGGATTAGTATCTAATCCAACAGATACTTAGATTAGAGACTGAAACATTTTGATTTGTCCATACTCTACTGGTGAGAAGATAGTAATACATCAGATATGAAGAGCGATCACAAAATAGATGGTGTTTCAGCTCCAATTTATTCCGAGTGTAAAGGCATAGCAGAACTGCATTAATAGAAAAAATAAACATTTTTAGTATCAGAATCACATGACAGTTATAGCTTGGATGGGTCTTAGACTTAATTGTCAAGCATTGCTTCAGTCCGTTCTGCAAGGAGGAAAAAAGAGCAAATAAAAAGAAAAGAAAATAAAGGATCCACTTTTTATGAGACAGTTTTGCTTACATTTCACAAAACTTCAAACTTTGCCTTGCTGTGTAGTGTGTTGAAAACTGCAATAAAATGCTAAAATACAATTGTCATGAACTGGGGATTATAGGCAAATTTGCAAGCATAAAAGCTGTAGATCTGTTCACTAAATATGTCAAACATGAACTTATGATAAGTATATTCAGCAGAAAGACCATGTGTAGTGAAAGATTAAGCAAAGGAATAGCTACCTTCAATGTCGGGTCAAAATGGATTAAAGGTATAAATGTATGATATAGCATGTTTGAAAGTGTTGCTCATCAGCTCAGAAATCATCCAAAGAACTTTTCAATAGGCAAGCAGCCCATCTCAGCATAATTTTTTTATTATTTCCTTTGTAAATAGGCCCCATTGTCCTTTTTTTTTTTTTTTTTCTGTAGCTCTATTCAGGGTTTTTATTTGAGTCTGTAAAGTATAAATAGAGTCTTATGTATTGGCATAGTAACAACATTGCTTGCAAAATTCAGTATTTTGAGGGAGAAGGTTCAAAATTGTGAAAAATAAGTGGAGGGTTCCTACAGATTTCAGACACACAGGTACTGAAATGACCATAAATACCTTGATTTGTTGATGTCTGGTTCCAAAGCAGGGTGAAATATCACAGATTACCCTTAGGCAATATTGTCCAGAAATGCTGGAATATATGGACAACAGCTTTTTGAAAGTACTTGCATCACTTCTGTAAGGGCATACAATAGATGTTGATCTGTTTCTAGAACAATTTCTAGAGAATGGCTCATATTCAAAAACCATAAGCATTATATTCTGCAAATATAAACTCCTCTATTGTCAAATCTGTTTTCAAACTACTAACAAAGTACTTAATAAGTTCAAAACAAGAAGGTCTTTGGGGAAGAATGCTTCATAAAACCATAAATAATGCTTAAAAGTAATATTATGAAAAAACCAGGTCCAACAGTTCTAAATGTTAATGCAGTGATGTTCCATAACAGGTAAAGACTAGATAACATGAAAAACATTGTTCAGCAGCCCACAATGATTTGTGTAGTATCTAACATGTAGCGTGCCTGGAAAGTGCTGAGTTAAGCATATTAGAATTTGAAGGGGTAGTAACACAAGAACTCTAGCAGCATTTCTTTGTACCACAGGCTTAATTTGTGAGTGTTTTAACATAGGCAGGTATCTTAGAAAGCTACTGATGTATGTATAGCCAAAATAGAACTGGAGACCTAACATCCTTCCTATATAGTGTCAAGTATCCAGTCTTTCCACAATGCATAGACTCAAAAGATACACAAAAATACATAGAAGCGAGATCCAGTAACCCAGAATGTTTGGAGAGTTAGGAAAAATACAGGTAATAAGATAATTTGTTAGAATTCCTCTGGTCTGCTCTTAATGTTTTATATCTTCTTTTTATGTCATTTTAAGTAATAGGAGAAAATAGCAATAAATGTTAACAATGTAATTTAGTTTTACTAGAGGAAAAGTGTATGCAGTGAAATTTCTTAAAATAGTTTTAAGCTGAAGGCTGTATAAATTTTCCTATTAAAAATGTTCCTATTTGAAATCTGATTGAGTGAAATGTGCTTCTTGAAGTGGCCGAGATTTAGGGTAAATTTTATATAAATGGCAAAAACAACAAAACACAAATTGTTAAGTTCAAATCTTCTACTAAATTGTGACTATTAGTGATCTGGATGGAGTAGATAGCTCTCCTAGCATGTCTTTGGACTGCAAAGGAACTTAAGCAGGAACTTAGCTCACTTTTCCAGAGCCAAAACTCCGTTACTTCAAGAGCTCTAAAATCTAAAATAAGTACTGAGTGAATACAAGCACCTTCTATGCTAGGTAACTCTTGTCACATGAGATTTCTGTCTTTGCTGTTGCAGTTAAATATTTAACTTCTGACTGTAACCCATTTTATACCCTTTTATAAGGGCAATATATCACTCCCTATATGCCAAGATTCCATTGCAATGGAATGGTGTGATTAGGTGCTATTTCAAAAACTCTCTAAGCTCATCTTTTTAAGTGTCCATATATCTCTAAAGTCCTCTAAAATTTATTTCACAAAATTAAAGGCATTTTAATGGGAGTGTCACTGAATATGTTCTGGTGGAAAGTATGGGCTGAAGTTATTCAGTTCAAGTAGTATAATCATAAACACTTTTGAAATATGGAACCAGCTGATAAATGTAGACTGCACCTACACTCCCTTTCCATTGGCAAAAGACTCCAGAGGTCTTAATTTTCCAAATATTCTGATCACACTTGATCAAAGGAGATGTATTATTTCCTTTTGGTCTGCTTATGATTTCTTTCCTATATATATCAGTGCATGGAGGTGTTTTACACCTGGGTCTCTTCTCAAAAAGTTGAATTGATGTCTTGATGTACTCTTGAATAATGCAATCCAGGTATTGTCTCACCAACCAAGATGTTCCTATTATTGAACATTGGATACATTACTTAATTTAGGATCAGCTCTTCAAAAATACCTAGATACTCAATTGCTATTTCATTTTGGGCCAACATCTTAAAATATAATGCTCCTAAATATCTTTTTAAAAGTAATTTTTAGAAACATAATTCTGTTTTTATATCCAATACTGAGTCCTAAGAAGAGACTGTTTTATTTAGTGACTGATCCTTTATCCATAGCACTGATTAGCAATAGAAGATTTTGCATTTGGTTGATTGATTGGTTTGCGACATGAAACATATACTCTAGAGGCGTAGTCAGTGACTCATATTATCTTGAAGTTAATTTTTAAATTTTTAATCTTGTTTTCAATGACACTAGGAAAGTAGAATCTATAAGTCAATACTTAGTTCTTGTTTTAGTCTGCTATATGTTAACAAGTTAATCCTTTCGACACTCTTATTTCATTCTATCAAGGTACTAGCTTCATACGTGGGTAGATAATTAAAATATATACACAGCTCACAAGCCTCTGAATCACATCCTTTTTTCCACCTAAACATTTCCTTTTTCTCACTGTGCACATTTCAGTTTGGTGTAATGCAAACAGGTCCATTATATAACATTGATGAAAAAGTTTTATTTATTAGAGTGCTAATTGTTGAAATCATAGAATCATGGAACTGCTTTGGTTGGAAGACCCCTTCAAGATCAAGTCCAACCACTAACCCAGTACCGCCAGGTCCACTGCTAAACCATGTCCCTAAGCACCACATATATATGCATCTTTTAAATTCTTCCAGGGATGGGGACTTGTCCCAGTTTAGAAAAAAACCCAGTTTCTCCTGTTTGGGAGATTTGTTTTAAACTGACCAATTGGACTATTCCCTGTAATGTTTAGCACCTCACCTTGGTTGTAAAAGTTTCTCGTGAGTGTTCCTGTCCCTTTAAGAGGCAAGTATCGCCCTCGCCTCGCTCTCTTTGGCACTCCGACAGCGTCCCGTACACTTCCTCTTTGCATTCCGAGGGGCGTCACATGCTTGCAGCTTCTCTCCAGGAACAGGCTGTCCAGACTCGTGGTTTGGCTCCGGGGACCTCACAGGCTGTGTCTCCTCGGCTCAAACCTTCAGAGGAACTCGGCTGCCTGCCTGCCCGCCTGTGGCTACGGCACCCCGTGCTGCCGGGGTGGAGCCATCACCGCGGAAACCCCCCGTGCCGCCTGGGACAGACCCCGCTGCTGGAGACGCCGCGCCTCAGGGCTGCTCTTTCCCTGCTGCTAACGCCACCGCTTTTGCTGCTTTTCTTCCTTCAACCCGCACGACCGGACTGGTAGGAACAGCGCAGCCTGCAGTTCGCACATGGGATCCCGGCGTTCGTAATAGCCGCGACTCTTTTGTTCCGCTCTGCGAGAGCCCACGTGGCCAGTGCCACTTTGGACACTCCTTGGTATCGTTCCTTCCCTCACCCACGTTTAACCCTCGCTTCTCCACCCCGTACAAACCCTCTAATATTGCATTGGCTTTTCCTGTATATATTTTGTTCTAGTGTTATTAAACTTTGTTTCAGTTCTCCAAACGATCAGAGGTCTTACAAATTCGTCTTCCTTTTCCTACCTCTGCTTCTTAACTCTTTCTCTCCTGGTGCAGGGGAGAGGGGTTTAAGATAGGAGAGGACACGTCCCCGGGATTGGCTCACCTCGGCCAACCAGTGACAGGACTTCATCACTTCCCTGTGAAGCCTATTCCAATGCTTTACAACTATTAGAGAAATATGTCCTAATACCCAATATAAACCTCCCCTGGTGCAGCTTGAAGCCACTTACTCTAGTCCTATTGCTTGTTACTTGGTAGAACAGACTGAACCCCACCTCGCTACAACCTCCTTTCAGGCAGTTGTAAAGAGCAATAAGTTCTCCCCTCAGCCTCCTTTTCTCCAGATAAACAACCCCAGTTCTCTCAGCCGCTCCTCATAGGACTTCTGCCCTAGACCCTTCACCAGCTTTGTTGCCCTTCCAGCACTTCTATGTCCTTGTACTGAGAGGCCCAAAACAGGACACAGTATTCCAGGTGCAGCCTCACCAGTGCTGAGTAGAGGGGGACAATTGCAACACCCCCAGGTCATTTTCCACCAGGCATCATTTCAGCCACCCTTCCCCAAGCTTGTAGCATTGCAGGGGGTCATTGTGACCCAAGTGCAGGACCTGGCACTAGGCCTTGTTGAACCTCATAACATTGGCCTTGGCCCATTGATCCAGCCTGTTCAGATGCCTCTGTAGAGTCTCTCAACTTTCAAGCAGATCAACACTCCCACCTAATTAGTATCCTCTGCAAACTTATTGAGGATGCACTTGATCCCTTCATCCAGGTCATTGATAGAGATATTGAAGAGAACAGGCTCCTGAATAGTGAGCCCTGGAGAACACCACTTGTGACCGGCCAGCAACTGGGTTTGACTCCACTCTCCACCACTCTTTGGGTCTGGCCATTCAGCAAGTTTTTTACCCAGTGAAGCGTATGGCCATCCAAACCATGAGCAGCCAGTTTCTCCAGGAGAATCCTGTGGAAAACAGTGTCAAAGGCTTTACTAAAGTCTAGGTAGACAACATCCACAGCTCTTCCCTCATCCACTAAGCAGGTCACCTTGTCATACAAGGAGATTAGGTTAGTCAAGCAGGACCCACCTTCCATAAACCCATGCTGACTGGGCCTGATCACCTCGTTGCCCAGTATGTGCCACATGATGGCACTCAAGATGATTGGTTCTATATCATTCTCTGGCACCGAGGTGAGACTGACAGCCCTGTCATTCTCTGGATCTGTCTTCGTCTCTTCCTGTAGATGGCCATCACATTTGCTAACCTCCAGTCAACTGGGACCACCCTGGTTAGGCAGGACTGCTGATAAATGATGGAAAGTGGCTAGGCAGCACTTCTGCCATCTCCTTCAGCACCTTTGGGTGGATCCCATCTTGCCCCATAGACTTGTGTGCGCAACTAATTGTTGCAATAGATCACTGACTATTTCCTCTTGAATTATGGGGACTTCATTTTGCTCTTCTTCCCTGTGGGCTGTCTCAAGCCACTGGGCACTGGGCACTGAGAACATCTGGTCTTACTATTAAAGACTGAGGCAAATGTGGCATTCAGTATCTCAGCCTTTCCCTCATCCTTGATCAGTATGTTTTCCCCTGCATCCAATAAAGGATGGAGATTCTCCTTAGTCCTGCTTTTGTTGCTAATGTATTTATAGAAACATTTTTTATTGCCTTTTAATTCAGTAGCCAGATTAAGTTCTAGTCGGGCTTTGGCCCTTCTAATTTTCTCCCTGCATAGCTTCACAAAATCTTTGTAGTCTTCCTGAGTGGCCTGCCTCTTCTTCCATAGGCCATAAACCCTCTTTTTCTTCCTGACTGCCAGCCAAAGTCTCTGTTTATACAGGCTGCTTTTCTACCCCGCTGGCTCATCTTTCAGCACATGAGGACAGACTGCTCCTGCAGCTTTAGGAGTTCCTTCAGGAAAGATGTCCAGCCTTCCTGGCCTCCTTTGCCCTTCAGGACTGCCTCCTAAGGGATTCTGTCAAACAGTCTCCTAAAGAGACCAAAGTCTGCCCTCCAGAAATCCAAGGTGGCAATTCTTCTGCACCCTTCCTTACTTCCTCAACAATCAAAAAATGTACCTTCTCATGGTTACTATGTCCAAGACAGCCTCCAACCTGCATATCACACACAAGTCCTCTGTTTGTGAACAACAGGTCTAGCAGAGAGCCTTCCCTAGTTGGCTTCCTTCCCAGCTGTATGACGAAGTTGTATTCCACACACTCCAGAAATGTCCTAGACTGTTTTCTCTCTGCTGTATTGTATTCCCAGCAGACATCTGTTAAGTTAAAATACCCCACGAGAACGAGTGGTAGTGATAGTGAGATGATAGTAAGACTTCTTCCAGCTGCTTGTAGAATATTTCAACTACCTTCTCATCCTGGTTGTGTGCTCTATAACAGACTTCTACCATAATGTCTGTTTTGCTGGACTTTCCCCTTATTCTTACAAATAAAACACTCAACCTTGTCATCACCACCACTATGCTCATGACGATCAAAACACTCCCTAACATAGAGGACCACTCCACTGCTTCTCCTTCCTGGCCTATCCCTTCTGATGAGTTTATAGTTGTCCAACACAGCACTCCAGCTGTGAGAATAATCCCATCACCATATTTCAATGATGGTAACTACATCATAGTTTTCCTGTTGTACAATAGCTTCCTGCTCCTCCCGTTTGTTGCCCATGCTGTGGGCATTACTGTAGATGCATTTCACTTGGGTAATTAATTCCACTGACTTTTTGGGGGGTGAAGCCCTAATTCCTACCTGACCATGTCAGAAACCTCCCTGGTTTCTAACACATTAATAACATTCACATCTTTGCTGCTGCACAAATCTTAATCCCCTACCTCCACTCTTATGGCAAACTGAAGGACCTTGCTAGCATGTTGTCCCATAAACATTGATGTATCTCTAAGCATATCTCTAGCAAGCCTGGTTTCATCCCTTTCCCCCTTCAAATCTGGTTTAAAGCTCTTTCAATGAGCCTCAACTCCTGTGCAAAAATCCTTCCCTCCCTAGGGTCGTAGTCCATCTGTCACCAACAGTCCTGGTGTTGTGTCAATCAACACATGAACAGAAAGCTTGAAGTCCTGCCAGAGACAACGACCTCGGAGCAAGGTGCCAATCTGATGAGTCTTCCTGATTCTTCCCTCATCGTTCCATGCAACTGGAGAGGTAAAGGAGAACACTACTTTTGCTCATGTTCCCTTCACCAGTGATCCCAAGGTCCTAAAGTCTCTCTTGATTGCTCTCAGATTTCTTTGTTGCAACTTCGTCGCTGCCTACCCGAAAAATCAATAATGGATAAAAATCTGAGGGCTGTACAGGATAGGAAATTTTCTCAGCACATCTTTAACCATTGCCTCCTCTCCTTCAGATCACTATGATCAGTCTGGTGGAGAGAGGGTAAGGAATCCTCCATATTATGTATATTGTCTACCTGTTGGGCCTGTCTCAGGGAAGGCAGGATGTGGTTCCAGTGGTCAATGTTGCTCTCACACTCCTTGATGCTTCTCAACCTACTCACCTCCTCCCGTAGCTCTGCTACTAAGCGAAGAAGCTCCTCTACCTGGGTGCACCTCCTGCAGGTATGTTCACTGCTGTTCTCCTGTACTGGTGTAAGTGCAGAGCACCCTGCAGCCTGACACCTGGTTGGCTGCATGTTCCCACCATTACTCTTTGTAGGAAAACAGTCCTTTGCAAATTTTAAATTGTGCTGTTTGCAGGCCTGCTTCTAGAACTATGAAAATTCTGTAAATTACGATTATTATTTTATGATTTTGATAAACATGAAGGTCACTTCTTCAATAAAATCAATAGAACAAGAAAACTTTCCTGTCTTTTCCCTTTGTGAATCATCTGCACCATTAAGTGCTCACTACCACCTCTTCTTCTTTTGTTCTCATCAAATGTAAACCTCCATGATACATAACTATCCCAACCCACTGCCACTGCTCCCTGCTTTTTGATCTCTTCCATGCAAATCTGTACATATCCTATCTTGACATTTCAGTATGTGATTCATCCCATAAATTTTATATCATTACTCTTATATCTTAATCATCATCCTTCTTAGAAATATTTCTTAAACTTTACTTCAGTGTACTGACCTGACAATCACTTGCAACATTCTGTTGCCTTTTTTTAACAGGGGAAAAAAATATACCTATGTATGTATTTGCATTTGGGCATACCCAGAACACACTTAAATATGATTTTCCATCAGACTGTTTTTACCACAGTTACTAAACACTACCTATTTTGAATCATAGAAAATGCTGAATCCTTATGTGTTATACAGCTAAACACTAAGATACATTTTAACAGATCGATGAACCTGTTATTTTTTGTATTACATTCTTCCCCTTTCTTTCATCATTATTTGTCTTTGGGTTTATTCTTTCCAGAGTAGTTCACATCAAATTTAGATAGGTTTTTATTTTCACTATATATGGTGACATATACTTGGCATCATTGTCTCTGTCTTAGATATGAGAAATAGAATTAATATATGCCTAAGCTCTCACCTCTGCTCTAGTACTAGAGGTAAAGAATTGGAGAATTCTCAAGGGTGAGAAATTGCACCAAAGGAAAAAAGTCATGTTTCCTGTTGAGCTGTACTCTCCTCCCTCATAATCCCCGAAGACTTTTGACACAGTCTCCATAACTGTTTGCTGAAACACTCATTCAAATAGAGTGAAACTGTTTAAATCTTCAGTTCCCTAATCAGTGTCAGCCAAATGATATGCTGCTGGTGTCTCTGCAAGGGGTTACAGAGACAGAATTTTGCTTTATGGTTTTAATAACTACATGTTCCTTGCTTCTGATCCATCTTTGGCTTGTTCTCAGTCTTGTGGAGGTGTAAAGGTCCTTTTAGACTAAGTTTAGACTGTCCCTTCCTGTTCTTCTCCTGCTCTGTCTGCAGTTTTAGCCTTCCTTGGTGCTACTACGAGAAGCCTGTCCCTCTCAGTTATCAAACTCTGGTGAAGAAGTGGTTTCAAATTATTCTCCTGGGAATCATTCCCTTTTGCTGGACAATCTTGGCAGGTTGTAAGGTTTCACTCCATACATTTTGTTGTCCTTCAACTTTCTCTGTGTCCTTCACTTTTTTAGACGTCACTCTATTTCTGTCCACAACAGAGCATTTTGCCCATCAAGTAGAACAGTGTGCATGATGCAGACCAGAGTGCTTTGGCTCTTCCCTTTTCTTTCTTTCTTTCAGTTTTTCCTCTGGATTGTTTCCTGAGTAAAGCAGTTTTGTACCTAAACCTACCTATTACACTGTTCGCAGTTTCCAGTTCAGTGATGGACTATCCTTTTTGGGTGCTGTCTGTTGAATTCTTTATTTACTATATTGCAATTTACTGGGGGACTTCCCAACAGAAAGCAAGCATGAGTTCCTTCTTTCTTTTCCATGTTTATTATTACTCTGTTTCCATTTCTCTTCTGTTTTGAACTTTGCACCTTCCAACTTTGAGAGAAATGTCTGCATTAAGACTCAATGATGACATAAAAGCCAGTACAGAAGTTAAACACCTAGGTAATGGGAAGCTATATTTTCTGCCTACAGTCAGAAGCTGTGCTTCTTTTAGCTTTCAGTAACACAAAAAACAAGGTTCTTAAAGGTTCAGGGATGAAATTATTGGTGGTTAAAAAAAAAAAAGAAAAAGTTTCATTTACTTGTCCTCTCTCTGCATCAGAAACCTTTAGAGGGTTTGAAATATGAAAGTGAGTGCTGGAAAATATTCTGCAGATTTTGATTGATTCCTGGTCCATCCACAAAAAGAAAAGTATTTGAAGCTACCCTGAATCTTGTGCTGTGCTGTACAAGTTATATTCACAATATTTCACTGCAGTTATTAGGTCATAACTCCCAACCCTGCGCTACATCTTAATGCATTGGTTTTATCCCTTAAAAGAAAACTTGTTTTCTTTCAAAAATGCAAGCCCCGAGACATAGGCAAGAAATGTTTTAAAGTACCCAGTCAAGGGATGGAAAACAGTTGTGATAGCAGGTTGCACTGATTTTCCACATTTTGGTATTAGATGATTGTTACATTTCTATCCTAGAGCTCAGATAAAAAACAAGCAAACAGATGAACAAACCCCCCAAAATTAAACACACAAAACTCTCAAATTTATGTTCTACTTATCAGAAACCAAAACATGCAGAATACAAAGGATGAAATTTCTGCTAAAACAAAACCCCTAAACTCTAGTATTTGCTTTAAAAAATTAGTTTTTCCTTAGGCAACTAAGCAATCCTGGCAGGCTGGTGGTCTTTCTCGCCAGTTAATCTAAACTGCTAAGAGCTATTGTAGTTCTCTCTATCCCCAGCTAACAATGACCTACTTTAAGATACGGGTTTCGGTTAAGAAAAAAAAAACCAAACCATTAAAGGGAAAAAAAAAATCCCTCCAGGCCATCTGTTGTTTATTTTTGCTATTACCAGCAAACTGTTCTCTTGGAGAAAAAGGGTCAGTTGGTTCCACAGGAAATAGGAACATTTTGCCCTTTCATTTGCTGCTTTGTAAACAGTAGCAGGTATTACTTTTCCCTCATAATGTTTAACCAGGTAGAAGTGGGTAATGTGATAAAGCAGTCTTTGCAACTATTGTTATTTGAATTCACTGTAACACATCAGCTGAACGTGGATTTATGAACTCCTACTCCATGACAATTCTTTTGCAAATTCTTTTGCAATGTTCTGACTACTTTCCTGATTCAAATTTATCTTTGTTGCATGTTTTATCGTTAAGTTTCTGACAAGATAATGACATAACACATATTATCATAGTAACATTTCTAATGCTTGTATTTTTCCTTTATTTTCACTGCATTTTGTTTATCAAGGAACATGTTTTCCTGTACAAAATAAAAAATATCAGACACAAATTGAGCAGTTTAAGTATTATTTTTTCCCCTGAATACTCATAGCTATTAGTCGGTTGACAAGGAGAAGAGAAAAGAAAAGGGGGTGGAATCTTACCCATGCATTTTCTGTAGCATGAAGAAGAGGAAAAGAAGTAGAAATACGCAGCAAGTGTGCAGAATGAAAATAAAATGCGCTGCAGATATAAATGGATTTATTTCTTAACTACTTGGTTTAGATGAAATACATATACATCCTGCTATCCCTACAAAATTGTCTTTTGCAACATCTAAAATTAAGGAAGGCCAAGCAGTGGGTAGTAGTTGAAGATAAAAGTAGTGAATTGTATAGTTTCAATGAGTAAAATGCTGAGCTTTTAATGAGGCATATAAATAATCAGTAACACAGCCAATAAGATTTTTTTTCCCCTTGTTTTAGCTTTCTAAAATTGGAGGTGTGTGATGAGCAGTAAATTATTCTTTTCATTTATTGTCATGCTTAATAGTAAATTATTTTTATAAGGTTCCTCAATCTATTTACAACTTAGAGATCAGTAATAATTCTGTAGGTGAGGAAGAAATATAGACCAGAACTGCATTATTTCTTTTAGTTGCCCTCCTCACAATAACATTGATCCACTTTAAATTATCTTTATTAAAAGTAAGCCCAAATTTATTTCATTTCATACTATGTAATCCCAGCCGAACAATGTATAAAATGAAAAAGATTCCTCAGAAACAAAATATGGGAATCTGACCGCAATCGGTTGTAAGTCTATTAGTTTCTACAAGCATTTTGTGACACACAGATATATATAAATTTGGGGAGCTTTGGGAATTTTGGTGGTTAACTGATTCTGCAGTCAATCTGTGCTGGCACAAATTACACAAAAGTTAGTTAGTTAGTTATTATTTTACATAACTAATGAATATTAAGATTGTGAAAAAGTACTGTAATACTGTAGAGGAATACCAGTCACCTCTCTATATGTTTGCATTCCACTTCCTCAGGTTTGACCAGTATTCTACCCCAACATTAATGCACCACTGACGGAGAAGGGAGGAAAGGCTCTCTCGTGTCTCTTGTTCAGAGCCCTCTCTGAATGTCATGCTTTCCCAGCTGGAATCAGAAGATATGTTTGCAATGTTTTCACTGGGGCCAGGCTGGAAACCATGCTGTGGGGGAAAGTTTACAATCTATTTATAAAATGGCATGGTGATTCTTTCATTATTGTCATGAAACCATTTTTTATTCATGTTATCATCCTGTTTGCTTTGACTACCACTGCGTTTTAAGCATAGCTTTTCACTGAGCTTTCCTTAATGCCACTCATGTCTCTCCCCACCTCCTTTTTTTTCCCACTTGAGTTAATTTGCAGCCTACCAATGAGCATATGAAAATTAAAGGGAATTATCAAAGTAAGGAAAAAATGAGACATTCTGAAAGGAAGACAGTCAGTGTTAAGTAAGAAGAAAAATATTGCAGATTTTTGCTCAGTCATAGTATTTGAAAAAACATGAAATAATAAGTGGATATACTGTTGACCAAAATTAGATGTGAATGAGATTGGTCCTCTCTAGGTTATTATTAGATTAAAGACAAACTGGAGACCATTAACCATTCACCTGTTATAACACTTCAATTTTTCACCATTTTAAAAATTCAGACTTTTAAAGCTATATTATGAGTTTGCTCTCTTTTATTGGAAAATGTGAAAAAAGATATTAAATCCCTTTAAAATTTAGGATGATGCATATTTTGCATGAGAAAATGCTGTAGTTTTTGGTTTTAATCATATTTTCTCATGACTATTTTTCACTGGGAAATATTTCTAAGACAAAAGATAGAAAAAACAGGGGAGAACAATTAGTCCACTAGAATATTTAAAGTAGACATTAGAAAACTAAAGACTGCAGCTTGATTTATTTAGATTTATGATTGCTTACCTCTTCTCTTCCTAGTTATCCTAGAGGTATGTCTAGAGTGTACTTTTTGCATAACTTGAAAATCTATGAAAGATTTTGACTTTTGATTAAAACAGGAGATAGTCTTTAATGTCTCAGTAGGTTTTTTGGGAAGAGAAAACTGTTTCCAATTTCTTGTTTTGAAAGAGATAATATAATAATAAAGATTTCCTATAAGCCGTGGGTTGAAAGTCAACAGAGTTGCAAGACTACATGGTCTTGTCCATGGGATGAAAGTGGTAATGTTAACTGTTTCACTGTGGCAATTCATGACTTAAGTGCGGAACTTTGGGTTTTTGCTTTAGCTCAGTGGAATATAAAATTAGCAATGTATAATTATAGAATTAAATAAAATTTTAAATCAGAGATACAAGTGTTAGGCACAAATTTGCAGTAAGAGAAAAACAGAAAACCCTTCTATTACTGTCCTTCCAATCTGAGTGTGAACAGAGCTTCAAAGCTGCCAAATGGCTGTATTTGCACTGCCTTCATGATTGCATTAGTATTCTGTACTCAATTAGGTTCAGCATAAAAGTCAAATGCTATTCAATCAATTGTATTCGTAGCTTTCATTGCATAGTATATAAATGAATTCATGTAACACTTTAAACACTGAAAAAAAATGAGCTAAGATGGAATGCTGTAGAATATACAGTGCTGTTCAAATGCTTTCCATGAGGGAGGTGGGAAATTTTATTTTAAACTTTCAATCTTTGGACTCCATCACACTCACAGTAGATATCAGATAAACACTCCAAATACAAATCCAAAATCATATGAACAGTTATATTACTCCTAAAAGCAGATTGAGACACCCTTTTCCACGTGTACTCACAGAACAGCTACCTACTGCTTCAAATTTATGTAATTCCCCCTTAGAGAGTTTAAGCAATGATCCAGTCTTTGCACAGTTGGTGGTGTCTGTACAGACCTTCAAAGGCATGCAATTCCCTTCTGAACGGATCGCACAATTTCTGATACCACTAGTTCCTCTGGTCACAACTAAATTTAAGCAAAGCCATGCATAAACGTGGATGTCTGTATACTAAGTTTCCAATTCAAGTGGTATTTGCTTTTTGCATAGGAAGTGTTAAATAATAGGTAGATTGGTTCACTGAATGTTTCTCATTTCCAAAGTATCTGGTATTTTGCTTCAGGGAATGTTTTCTTCCTCATTCTTTGGCTTCTTTCGTAAACATTTTAAAACATTTTAATTATAATTTTAAATATTTGCCCAGCAAATACTGCTCTGGAAATTGAGGCAATGGCATTTGGTCTCATTTCTTAACCTCTCTTCATAATGTAATCAACCTATCAAAAAAATGCCAAAACTCTTCTGAAAATAAACATTACAATGATTCCCATGAAAGGAGAAAGCTCTGTACTGTCTTCTCTCCATGACAGAGAAACAGATTAAATGAGAAGAGTTTGTACGGTAAAGATCATCACAATGAAAAGAGAGAGGATGGTAATGCTGGGGAGGTGCTAGGGCTACTGGACAACGGAGTTTTCTCTTTTTTGGACATCAGGTCTCTTCTAGGACATCTTGTGCTTCAAGTGAAGTGGCAAGAATTAAGGACTTCAGTCAGAAAAGGCAACATGATCAGGATTTGATCCATGGATTCAGAGCAGCCTGAGCCTTAGGGGGGTTTAATTGCCTTTAATTCTATAAACACTTTTTTGTTTTTTTTATTTAGAGATGATATTATAACTACTTTTCAAAATACAAAATGTAGTGTGATTTCTCATCTCTGGTAATAATAATGTCTGTTTACATGGGAGGATAAACTTTTTTCAAAACGGAGGCCCAATGGGACAGAACAATAAAAATCTTTTATCCAAAAAATCCAACAATTCACTTCCAAGCTCGGTCCAGAAGGTGACTGGACAATTGAAATGAGCATAGAAGTTGTCCAGCCACTAAGTCCCTCTCTCCCATTTGTTTTCATTGACGCCCCAAGCCAGGTTCTCAAAAGCAATTGGGCCAGCCCAGGAGGAAAAAATTTGTGATTCAGGACTGTTTGTGCCAAGTGCCCAAAATCTGATCTATGGGTATTCCAAGGGATTTGTCTTGAATCAGTAATAGGTGATCCCATAGAGTGAAAACTCTTTAGCAATTGGAACATATTAATTGGAAAATATGAAGTACACCTTCTTGTTTAGTTTCACTGCTAATAATCTAGTTTATGAGACAGTTCCATGACGTAAATACATTGTGGTAAGCGTGAATAAGCAGGATCCATTTCAAAAGTGCTCTCCTTATCCAAAGTAAAATACTAATGCAGCTACATACTTGAAAGTCTCTTGACCTGTGAGTAACTTAGTTCTGCTGTATTTCAGAATTTAAAAGCAAAAGATTAAATCACCCAATACCTTCAAACCTGTATCTCTTTCAGTCAGTTATTCACTACTGAAGACTTGAACAATAGTGCTGGAAGCAGAAAATAGTTTTCACAAGAGGAAAACATCTCTTTCACAAGAAGTTGAGCTATGTATTTATAGATGGTGGTTGTAAAATATGTGTCTTTGAACTAATCCTAAATAAAACACACGCAGTAGCATTTCACCTTTTTTACTACATAGTAATAATAATAATAATAATAATAATAAAGCTCATTGATTTACTGACTAAATGCTTTACTTCACTAGCTGTCTAAAGTGAAGTGATTAACAAAAATCTTAGTGGCACAATATAAACCACAAAAATTATCTGTGTCACGCAACTTAACTCACAAGTCTGTGATCCTTTTATTATTGTTTTGTGTAATCTATTCCTCGGATTTTGCAACAAACTCTTTCTATCTAATAAATACATAGAGGACTTTGAACTTGATATTTGAAATAATATATATACACTGAAGGTTCATTATTGGTGATCTAGTTTCTAAATTTAGTTCAGAAGCCATTGTTGCCTCAGTGGAGGCATTGATTACCTTTCAGGGAGAGTCACATGGTTCCTGGAGATACTGCTCACACTATAGTGACACATCTATTTACTATGCCCTGAGGAGACCCGTTAATCTCCAAAGCACTTGCTGATTTATCCCAAAGTAAAGAATATTCAGTTTGTGAATTCAGCCCTACAGAACTATTGCCAGATATGACTTGATATTATTGATGTCCCTGAAGAGTCTACTGACGTAGCGCATCTGAATATCAGTGATTGCTCCTGTGAAGATTAGAAAAAAAAATCGCATTCAGAAAAATAACACCTTTCACCCATGATGAGTTTTAACTTTTGCATGTGTATAGGATAATACAAACGTGTTTTTAAAACATAGTCAATTTTTTTCAAACATACCTGATAGCCCAGGTACGTATGGTGTTGCCGCCCTTTGGCACAAGCCTCGTGCTAGCATAGCAACATAAGGACATGTAAGGCTTTATCTTGACTTGACCTCAACTTGTTTTAGTTTGGTTTCAGCTGTAACAGCCTATGGCCTAGTGGTTTGATGACTCTTGTCTACCTTTTCCTGCATGTAACAGCAAAGTTGTCTAATGCTGAGATGACTAACCTCTGACTTGTTTTTAGTTTCAGCCTAGCTTTGTGCTATTGTGCAGTTATTATCCTACAAAACCCTATGTTAAGTGATCATTGCATAAATCATTACAGACAATCAGTTTTAGCATCAGATTTCTTGGAGATGTTTCAAAGTGCTGCTGAGTGAATGAAAGTGGAAGAACACCACACGTGAACACACATACCCTCAACAGTGTGCTCCTCCCTGTGAAGGCTCCGCCAACACCTACGGGAGGAAGAAGGCCTCTCAGCTTCAACCTTTGTCTTTTTTCAGTGTACGAGACTAACAGCACAGAAGAGGAGCAGATGCGTTTTTAAGAGCAATTGTGCTTCCAGTGTAAAGGACTATAAGGCTTGGTATTACAATCATTTGCATACGTACAGACAAGATTAAATGATTGGACAGATATGGACTATGGGTTAAATAAAGGTCTCAGTTTATACCTATAATGTCATTTCAGCTTGCAGGAAATGTATGTTGGCTTATAAAGTTCAATCTTTCAGTAATTAAATAAATGAAACTTCTAAATCATTTCTACTTAAAATTTCTTAAGAAATATTAAATATTCTGTTTGTCAATACTAATAGCTAACTTAATATTAGAACTCAATATCTGATTTACTTGTGTTGAATTTGTAAAATGGAAAATTATTCATACAAATAAAAAGATCCGTAAAATCCTAGCAATTCAGTTCCTAATAATAAAGTCTGAGATATCCTGGGTAGCTTCAAAATCCTCTTTTGAACTTGCTAAGAAGACATGAGAAATTAATTATTTATGAGTTACATTTATTAAAATAATATTTATATAGTTTTTTAAAAACCTGTCTCTCCTACGGTCAAATACATTTCTATATATTTATTTACATGCGTACGTGCATATATTTTATTTAAGAAAAAATGTGAGTAAGACTTTTTTAAATTATTCTTTGGAAGCTAGAAGGAAGCTAACAAAGATTACATGACATTATATTAGCATATTAAAAATATCATGTATAGCTTTACAGCTTACGGTCAGACAGAATTATTAAAAAATTACAGCTAAATGGTAAAATAATTAGTGGGTTATTCCATCAGGATGCCAACAGTTTAGACTGCAATCTGTTTAGCATATGACATCTAATGACTAACTGAAAAGATGTGATATAATTTCTTTCAATTCAGAAATAGGCAACAAATTTAAATCTGCCTTGGGATTATTTACATGCACTATAAAATCAGAGATTATTTGCCTAAGGCATTTCTGGTCATATATGATTTAACTATTGTTAATAATTAATGAATTAATGAACCGTAAATTAAAAAAACCGCAGACGCACTCCTAGTCTTTCCATGAGCATCCAGAATTGTTCGGGCCAAGAAATAACCTCAATGAATCACAGTTTGTCCTTTTGCACATTTGTGACCAGCCTTTCTGATCTTGTTGAGCTGTTTAGGAGGTGTCAAAAACCAAAGATTTTGGTAAATTTCAATTATCGACGGTAAAATTATTTTGTTAGAAGAAATCTGCAGGAATAGGCATGCCAGTTTACTTATTCTTCTACCCCTCTTTCCTGGCATAGCAACTTGAGCATCATGTCAAGAACAAACAATAGAAAAGTGGATATGTGGTAGAAGAGAACGACCATTGCAATCCAGTCTTGTAATGAATCCAAAGAAATTGTGCATCTTTAAACTGCCTTTTAAAGTCTTTGAAAGTCAGTGACCTCTTCAAGAACCACAAGGTTGGAACTGACCTGGTTTTGTTCCTTTGAATCTTGCCCATTAATGTTTATGTGTAGAAAAAAGAAACTGTGATTAATTTTCCAATGTTTAAGGCCAAATAAAGTCAGTTTTTCTAGCCCTCCGAAGTGTGAAATAGGAGTGCATTAATTCCTCATAAAGGTGGTAGGTGGACAAAAACATCTCAATCTTCAGAATATTATACTCTGTGGCTACAGTGAGAAAAGTGCAAAATCTAAATCCTGCTAGTAACCTAAGCTTGGAAATTAATTTTTGAAATAAACTCAAGTCATCTTATTTTGGCAATCCTTATCATAAGCTCAAAAGTGAAAAAGATTCCATAGAGTCTCTACTAGTGTAAGGAAGGAAAAAGTCTTCTGAGCATCTTGTTAATATCTTGAACCTGATGTTATATTTTGCATCACAGCTTGTTCTGCTCCATATAGCATTCACTGTCTACCCCCAGAAATTTGAGGAATGTCAGAGAAGAACAGAAAATAAGAAAGAAAACATTCAGCCACCTTTGCTGAATAGGTAAAAACAAAAAATCAATCTTGGAATCTTTAGGGAAAATGCCTAATGCTCATACACACTAAATTCAAGAGAAGCTAATGCAGTCCTTTCTCCATGCTGAAAGCAGGGTAAGGAATTCTCCCTTTTATCTTGCCATCAGAAAGAAAAGGGTGGGCTTTCTCCTGGTGAGACCTAGAACTCACAGCTTGAAAATATTATCACAGGACATACAGTCCTATCCCAATCCCTAACAGTAATAATGGTCATCCTTTCTTTTTTCCTTATTTCCAGAATCTGGGAAATAGCATACTTGTAAAGTATGCCACTACATGTTATGAAGTGTTGTGGTGAAAGGGAGTGTGTACCACATCAGTTCATGTTTTTTAATTTCTTTCATTGATATCTTATTTCTAGGCTGCGCTGAACTGAGCATAAGAGCCAAATACTGCGTCTTATGTTATCTTTGTAAATTTGGAAATCTTTGCCTTATTGGGTAGCTTTGTAAGTACCCATACAGTAAGTTATAGAAGTACAACTTTTCGAAGTACAACTTTTCAAACTACAATTTGATAAGCTGAATAACTTGAAATGTATAAGTGCTTTTTTTCCTTCCTTTTAATTTGTTTGTGTCATCGCTTTGAGGTCTTCCCAGTGTACACGTATCTTTTGTGAAATGTGATCCCCAAGCCTGGAGAAATATATTCATAGCAATGCTCTCAATGCTACCTGTAGAGGCAGGATAGCTTTCCTATTTCTAATGGATATTCCCCTTTTATTTACCCAAGAAATGCATCAGGTCTTTTTACTGGAACACTTCATGCAAAGGTCAGGTAGAGATGATTATTCAGGATGACCTCTTAACTCTTTTTCTGAATGACTGCTCTACCATCTGGTAGATGCTCCAGATATATATGTCTTTGTGCTTGACTCTAGTTATTTTGGATTAATAATTATTATGATTTGCTGAATATTTTGAATATTTTTAAATTCTTGGAGAAAACCACTGTATGTATGATACAGGTTACTCTAGAGGACAATGCATTATTAAATGTACTTGATATGCTAAATATTTAGACTTTATAAATTGTAGTTATTTGCCTTTTTAACAAATTAGTATGTTCGTTTTAATATATTCTGCATTGGGTGGCAACTATTCAGTCTAGTGTTATCAATAAATTCATTTCTTTCAAAGTAATTTGAGTGTGAATATTGATGTTGATTCCATTGCTGTGAATAGATGTAAACAATTAAACAGAATTAAATGAAAATAATATTGTTAGGGCTCACTTATATGATCTTTCACTTGCATTTTTACCAACCTGATTTTCTGCTTTCCCTTAATGTTGCCGGCTTTGTGTACCAATGTAGCGCAGATGTCTGTAGGTGTAACTGGAATGTCAGTTTATACCAAAATATGTTTATTTTTCAAATTAATAACAAGGTAGAATTAGTGCTAAGCCACATCTTTTCGATCCTGTTCTCAAACACAAATTTTGAGTTTGACAGATTTTGTGATTTGGTCTGTCATTAAGGGTGGGCAGCTGGATATGAAATCCAATTCTGGATCTTGGGCTACCTACCAAGACTTAAGAGTGTTCCTCAATGGAAATTAGAAGTCAGAGTTGATATGGGTCTGCCTTTTCTTTCATATAATCACTGGGCAGCAAAATAGCCCTGGAGGACTTGAAAGAAATATAACTATATTTCACTTACTTTAAACACGAATTCAAGAAAAAGCAAAACTTCATGTTCTTTTCATCTTCCTTCTCTTGACACCACTTTGGAGGAAAACTGTAAGAAAAGTGTGTTAACTGTGTCTCACTGCTGTCCTTGCATTGTCTTTATCTTCATACCCTTTCTCATCAAGTTGAAGTACAAAATGAAAGTCACATGGGGACTTCGGCATTTCTAATGCATGGAGAAATGGGTTTACATTTTTAAAATTGCATGAATTTTAGCTGCGTTAATCCAATGTTCTAGGTACTTCTGGATTTCGAGGCCGTTTATAATACTACTTCTGAAGTTTAATAGTAATTGTCCATGAAATGTAAAATAAAACAGAAACAAACTTAATCTTTCTGAAAATGTTGAAAATTTGTATTTTGGATGATATTCAGGAAAAGTTAAAATGGCAATCCACCTTCTCCTATTGTGACTTGGGACTAACTTTCTTACCAATGGCCAGAAATTAAAGGTTTTCTATATGATGAGGAAAATCTAGAGCAAAATAGTGCTACTAAACCTGATAACTATAAATGAAGTTGTTTATGTTAGATCATATGAGACTGAAATACTAAGTGGGAAAATAGGAAATAAGTAGCCTTTTTTGTTTAGGTAATAATTACTGCTCTTAGTATGAGATATAATGTCAGATTACAAATGCAGAAGTTTGTCCCTCCTCTCAGCTCCTTATACATACCTAAATACCCAATAAAGATTGCATTTTACATTCAACAATATTGTTTCAGATGAGCTATATTCTAGCCGTCAGTTTGAAATATCTCTGATGTTGTGACTGTCTTTGGTCTTTTCTATTCTCCTCTATTTTTTTATAGTAATTTTATAGCCTTTGGTTCTTCAGTGGCCTTCCAGTTATGTGTCTTCAGCCTGTCACAATGCATGAAAGGTTTTTTTGAAGCTTGTTGAGTAGGTGGCAAAGAACATTCTTTGGTCTGTGGTGAAATTGTCATGACTGCCTGGGATTACAGTGATTACCCTTGACCAAGGCAGTCTTTTCTAGACCTGTGCTCATATGAAGCCCAGAAGAATTTCTACGTTCATTAGGGAAAAAAAGGGTATTCAGGAATAGATCTCCAGAATTGTTCCTTCAAATGCTCTGTCTCTCTAGATATAAGAAATGCATTTAAGTATTGGTTCCTTTCATTTTAATGTACTATTCTTTACAGTCCGTCTTCTACTCTGAAAAAATGTTTCCTGAAATTGTGTCCTTCGGGTTTTTTCACATCAGTGTCTCATATACTTCAGCCACGGAACAAATGTGGTGAAAATAAACAAAATTACAGAATTCTATCTTGTTAGGTTCCATTGTCAAACATCTGACCTAAGTCTTTGACATTTTTATATATATGTATTGGCAGATCATCTTGATATTTAAGGTTATCCATACTGGCTTCATGAAATTCAGTAAAAAAAGCCATCCATTATATGGGCACAGATTTCAGATAATACAGGGAGAAGAAATAAACACACAAATATTATGAAAATTCATAACACCATATTCTTTAATTTACATAGTAAGTGTATGTACTATATTTGTTCACCTGTTACGCAAATTATATGGGGGGAGAAGTAATGCCTCCACCTAATTTTAAAAACACTTTCAAATATTTACTTCATGCTTTCTGAAAGCTCCCCAAAAGCTTCCTTCTCTCTGCTGCAATGATTTCTTTGAACTCTGCGAGACTTCTGAGAACATCAGCCATTTCAGTGGGAAAACTTAGCGCATAATATTTTCCCATTTAGTTTTCGGTTGTCTGACAGTAAAAAATACAGCAAATGGTGCAATGACATGAATTTTGGTTTCCTCTTTTTCCTTTCCCTTCATATATATATATATATTTATATATGACAACAAAAACAAAACCAAAAATAAGGAAGAAAAAATATTGCCATGAAATGGAAGAATGTACCATTATAATACTTTCAATACTTTAAATTTTTCAGTTAAGTAATTTCAGTATAATGCCGGTATGTTTCTGCTGATCTAGGCAAGTGAAATTGCTTGTCACACTTCAGTACATGTCCTTTGATCTGAAAGACTTGCTGTTATAAAATATCACATAGATAGTGGTAAATACACTTAGCAAAAAAAAAAAAAAAAAAGTGTGATTTTCATTAAGACCAATACAAAATTTAGGACTATGCATTGTGATTTTACATAGACTTTATATCAGGTGAAATGTTTACTATATTTAAACTTTTTTTCCCTTTTGTATTTTCCCCTGTCTTTCTTCTTTCCCTTCTCCCTTGCAGTACAAGGCATCCATTAAAATAGCAGATCTGTGATCACAGAAAGAAAGCTGTGATTGAAATTTTACTAAATCATTCAGTGAGAATTTTGTCTAAGTAACTCCTCCAGCACCTTGCTAAACCTTGCTAAAGACCTGGCTAAAAAATTTTGCAAGTTATTAGTATGATGAAGTTGCAGGGATAGTCGTATGCTTAGAATTAGGAATATGCGTTCATCCTTTGCTCAAGAGGTACATTTTAATAGTTGTATCTTTATTTTTGCAGTCTCAACTTTTTTGTATTTCAAGGAGTCATTCTTTCAGACTCATCTTTTAAATTAAATCATGTGTCTTCAATCATACTAGCTGGTTAATTGTCAGCTTATGATTTTAAGTATTTTGACAGCTAAAAGGAATTGTGTGCATTTCATAAATTTAGCACTGCTTTTCAGCAGCATGAATGCATTTCAATTAGCTCTCTATGGAAGTGCTGAATTGCAAATCCCTTTCAAATTAAAGGGAATGTTCTATCATTTCAGCTCATTATACGTGATAATTTCATTGATTTGACTTTATACAGGTGTATGTCCAGGCGTATTTGCATATAGAATGCCACAGGGCCTAGAGGCTCTAATACAAACCATTAGTTCAGTGTTTTTATCTTCTGCTAGCGCAGGACTTTCACGCTGGAAGCTATTTTGGCAACCTTATAGTTCAGTATGTGTTGTACAAGGGAGAAGGCTGTATTTCCACTGTGGTTAAGCACTGAAAACTGGTTTGGGGATTTTGTCCATGCACTCAGCACTGCTGCCCAGTTGTTGATACCGCACATCCCGGGATAACCAACACCAGCACGTCATTGATACTGTGGACCGCTTTCATTTGAATCCCTTCATTTGGATTTTATTAGAATGGTATTGGAAATAGAAGAGTGGTTTCATTTTAGGAGCATTAGTGCCTGGATTTTTAGCCGCAGAACTGATATTAATTCTAATGGGAATGGTAAATCCCTTGCATTATGTTACAAATACTCTTTAGTGATTGCTAAATGTAACTGCTACTCATATTTAATATCCATTCACCTTTTTTTTTTTTTTCAGGTTAGTGTGGTTTGGGGTCTGACATTGATACGCAGACAGCGAACACACTCTGCAAACAGTGAACATGTCCCACTTCATGAGAGCTTTGTGGTTAATGCCAGCCCTGCTCTCAGAACCTTCTCAGCTGAATCACACGCACAGGACTTTTCAGTGCATCCTTTATATGATGACATCTGAGGGAGAGACTTTGACAGGTTTTGGAAGCACAGATGACTTGACTGATACCATAACGAAGTCATTGGGTCACTGAGGAAAAGGGAAAGCTTGGGCTGAAAATGTGAATGAGAGATACTAAATGCTTACCTAGCGCTATGCTGATAGAAACAGTGTCTACAGAAATGTTTCTGCTAATTATATTCAGCTGACATCTGGATTCTGTTTTTAGCACAAAGATGCATTTCTCGTGTGACCTTGGAAAAGACATCTCGGTTAAGATTGTTGCCATATTGAAGCTGACTATAAAACACCCATTCATTTCAATGTGTTATACTGTGAATACGGAGCCTGCCTTGGTTAGCTCATAGGCAGTACAGGTATAATTGCAGTGGGCCAGACAGCCTTAGTATGGCACCAATGTAGTGTTATAGATGTTGACAAATAAAGTAACTTTAGTTGCTGAGCAGAAGCTCAGAGTGACTGTAACTTTTTTGTTCGTTTCATAATAGCTGACATTTCTCCAATACTCTCCTCAGCCGTCCCTGCATGAATCCATTGTTACTACATTAATACAATTGTCCATAACCGACCCATTTTGGCACGTGGAATAATGCAATCTGTATGTAAAATGCAAACTAATTAAAACCCATTTTGTACCTGTAAGGTTTGCTGAGTGGCATTTCCATAGTGGAGTTTTCCCTGTTGCAATCACAGATTAATATCTCTACAACTCCAGAGAGAGAACCA
Organism: Bucorvus abyssinicus; assembly: GCA_009769605.1. Classification (NCBI taxonomy): domain Eukaryota; kingdom Metazoa; phylum Chordata; class Aves; order Bucerotiformes; family Bucorvidae; genus Bucorvus; species Bucorvus abyssinicus. Next base: position 33,904,558 of record CM020026.1, read on the forward strand.
GCTGGATGAGAAAGAACATGGCAAAAAAACCCCATTTGCCAAACTGCACAAAATCCTTGGAAGAGAGCAGAGGGGAACAACAAAAATAGATAGAAAGTTTAAAGGGACAGATAACATTAAAATAAATGGGTAAGCTTCATGGTGTCAGTGAAAACAATGGCTATGCCTTTAATGTAATTATGAAAAAGAGAGGCCCGGTGGTGTGCTCCCAAAGACATGATTCCCGCTTTCCTTGAATCTCATGCCAGTTTAGGGAGCCCACAAAAGAAGGTATTCCCTGACATATTAGGGTAGGTAGATATAGATAAGGTACAATGTTGAATAGTATCTTTTAGAACTATAAGAATAATATTTTACTTACTTTTCTTTGGAAAAAAATCGAAGGAGCAAATACAGTCCTATGTATCAGATTTCCCTACCAAAAGCAGTCCTGCAGGCTGCTTGTCTACTTTTCTGCATAAAGCTCATAACATCCTTTCTCCACTTTGAAAAATTCATTCATTCTATGAAAACCTGCTGGAAAAATAAGGATTTCATACAGAGCTGCTCAGCCAGACTGTGATTTCTGCTAGATGCAACAGCGTTAGCTCAAGAATAAAAGAGCACATTTTCCCAATTTGAGCAATATGTTCAAAGAAATATATGCAGACACAGCTATCAATCAAAATTTTGAATCCCTGAAAATTAAACCATAAAATAATTTGTCTTGACCTTAATCCAGAGATGGATATCTGATTCCATTTCTGTTTCCAGAACATACTTTCTGACATTTTTGACAGTGGCAGTAAGTCTAGCAGTCAGTCTAGCTTCTTTGGCTTCTGTGAAGCCCACTGTTTTTTTCAATGACCACCCCCAACACCCCCTCCCCCCCCCCAAAAAAAAAAGAAAAAATTAAAAATTGAATCACCTTATTGAACAATTCATCTTCTTCCTCAGACATGAAATTTGATTTTTAGGAGGATACATAGCCATAACTCATCAGCCTTTTCTTTTTTGAGCTGTTACCAGAAATAACCACATAACTTGTTCTTATAAAAAATAGTAGCATACAAGAATTAATTAAGCAGAAACTTTTAAACAAAAGAAGTGGAATATTATATTACCTACTGGACAGAACATCTGTGTACAATTTCTTTGGAAGGTCAAATTCTGAGGTAAATACTGTGAAGGATTGCTTATATTATGTTAACTAGACACGTGCATCTAAACAACTAGGCATAATCAAATCTCATACTTTGACAAGCAGATTGCATATTAAGGTTAGAAAATAATTTTATAGGGGGACTATTTCAATTTGCTATAGTAGGTTCCAACTGAAACCAGTACAGACAAACAATATGAAATTGGGATTATTTCCTCAGTAAACCTGTTTTCAGCTTTATCAGTTGGCAGTCAGGAGCTTGGTCAGTCATTTGTTAAGCTACACATTGTTACCAGCTACACGTAATTATTTCTACATGTGTAGAAGTAAAATTCTTTGCTTTAATTTAAAGATTACCTATTTTTTCTAGTCTCTCAGCAATCCTCTCCTTGGGCATCAAATTGGAGAGTGGAAGGAGTATGCTGGTAGAGGCAATGAGGTGTGTTCTCTGCTGCACTCTGAATTTTACTGAGATGGTGAATTAATCACACAGAATCACAGAGAATTACACAGAATCATTTTGGTTGGAAGAGACCTTCGAGATCATCAAGTCCAACCATTAACCCAGCACTGCCAGGTCATCACTAAACCAAGTCCTTAAGCATCACATCTATATGTCGTTTAAATATATCCAGGGATGGTGACTCCAGCACTTCCCTGGGTAACTTGATCCAATGCTTTACAACCCTTTCTGCAAAGAAATTTTTTGTAATATCCAGCCTAAACCTTCCCTGATGCAGCTTGAGGCCATTTCCTCTTGTCCTATCATTTGTTTACTAGGGAGAAAAGACTGACCCCAACCTCACTACAACCTACTTTTAGGTTGGAGGAATGGACACTCCCTGAGTCTCCATTACTCCAGACTAAACCACCCCAGTTCCCACAGCTGCTCCTCATAGGACTTGCTCTCTATATGCTTCACCCGCTTCATTGCCCTTCTCTGGACAAACTCCAACACCTCAAAGAGTTTCTTGAAGTGAGGGGTCCAAAATTGGACACTATTCAAGGTGTCACCTCACCACTGTCAAGTACAGGGGGACAATCACTCCCCTAGTCCTACTGGCCACAATATTTCGGATACAATCCAGGATGCTGATGGCCTTCGTGGCCACCTGAGCGCACTGCCGGATTATATTCAGCCAGCTATCGACTACTATCCCCAGGTCCTTTTCCACCCGGCATCATTTCAGCCACCCTTCCCCAAGCTTGTAGCATTGCAGGGGGTCATTGTGACCCAAGTGCAGGACCTGGCACTAGGCCTTGTTGAACCTCATAACATTGGCCTTGGCCCATTGATCCAGCCTGTTCAGATGCCTCTGTAGAGCCTCCTGACCTTCAAGCAGATCAACACTCCCACCTAATTAGTATCCTCTGCAAACTTATTGAGGATGCACTCGATCCCTTCATCCAGATCATTGATAGAGATATTGAAGAGAACAGGCTCCTGAATAGTGAGCCCTGGAGAACACCACTTGTGACCGGCCAGCAACGGGGTTTGACTCCACTCTCCACCACTCTTTGGGTCTGGACATCCAGCAAGTCTAGGTAGACAACATCCACAACTCTTCCCTCATCCACTAAGCAGGTCACCTTGTCATACAAGGAGATTAGGTTAGTCAAGCAGGACCCACCTTCCATAAACCCATGCTGACTGGGCCTGATCACCTCGTTGCCCGGTATGTGCCACATGATGGCACTCAAGATGATTGGTTCTATACCATTCTCTGGCACCGAGGTGAGACTGACAGCCCTGTCATTCTCTGGATCCATCTTCCGTCCCTTCCTGTAGATGGGCATCACATTTACTAATCTCCAGTCAACTGAGACCACCCTGGTTAGGCAGGACTGCTGATAAATGATGGAAAGCAGCTTGGTGAGAACTTCTGCCATATCCCTCAGTACTCATCTTGGTGGGGTGGATGGGTGGATCCCATCTTGCCCCATAGACTTGTGTGTGCAACTAATTGTTGCAACAGATCACTATTTCCTCTTGAATTATGGAGGCTTTATTCGGGTCCCTTTCCCTGTCTTCCAGCTCAAGCCACTGGGCACTCAGAGAACAACTGGACTTACTATTTATATTAATTTAACTATTTATTAACTATTAATTTAACTATTAATTAAACTATTAAAGATTAATGGCACTTGAGGACGCACTGATGCCTGCTGAACTTCTATGAGGTGCCATCAGTTTAGGGCCGACTTCAGCCTACCAAGTTGGGGGTCCAGCAATGTCACGAGGTGGGGATCCCAGTGCTCTTCAGGAACCACAGGACCATCCATCTCTAGGTTGGATCCAGCACATATGAGAGGTAAGTTGTTTGCTTCTTCTCTGTAGAGAGAAACTGACAGTCCACTGCAAGGGAATCCTCCTTCACAGAACTGCAGCTACAAAATACAGCTACCTCTGCAGCTTCCAAGAGCAAGATAAGCTATAACAAAACCTTCAGGGATTTTTTTTCTTGTTGATTGTGAGATTTTTTGTTGGGTTTTGGGGTTTGTTTTTGTTTTCACTCACTGAATCACACAATCATTTTTTTTTTTTGGAAGAGACCTTTAAGATCATCTGGTCCAGCCATTCACTCTGCACTGCCAGGGTCCTTAAACCATGTCCCTTAGCACCAGTTCTATATGTCTTTTAAATGGTGAGTCCACCACCTCCCTGGACAGCCTGTTCCAATGCTTCACAACCCTTTCTGTAAGGAAATTTTTCCTAATATCCAACCTAAATATCCCCTGTTGCAACTCAAGACCATTTCAGAATAGCTTCTTAAATCTCATCAGTAGCTGTGTATATTTGTTAGGACTTTCTAGAGGAAAAGAGTAAGGGATACTTTTGGTTTTTAAACTGAGACTTGTATCTTCAAAATTACGTAGTAAAAATGAAATAAAGGCATGAAACTGAAAGAAAATTGTTTTCCTGTTTATTATCAATCATGATGATTTTCAACCCATCTTGAGATTTAGTTATCATGGAGCAATTGGATACTTAGTTTACTGTATGTTTAAAAATAAAAGATGTTTAAAGTCATTAAATGCTTCCTGGTTATTACATTGATGCTCACCGCATTTAAGAGACATTTGTGCGATATTCAGTCAGAAAAGATAACTCCAGAACGCTATCCATCTGTAACCTTGAATAATTTCTTCAAGGAACAGGAAGTTTGTGATTTGTGCATCTCTGTGCCTGAAGAGGGAAAAAGGCCAATGAGAAATTTTAAGGCTTTTGTGAAAACACATCTCCCAGGCATCTTTCTGCAGTTATTGCTGTAGAATGTCTACAAACATAAATATTGGAAAAATTACGAGAATGAAGCAGATGTTCCCTATTCAGCTGGATATCCGGTTTATGTTTGCAGTCTATCAGTGTGAGATCCCTGAAAGAACATGACATTATAATGCTTAAAATGACAGCTTCACCTTTAAGAAGTTGAGGACAAAGTATGATATGCTAGGACACAAAACTTTCAGTGTTCTGAGATCTACATACAGTTTAATAAATGAAATATTATTAATATATTATTATTTAAAATATAATATACCCACAGTATTTATACTGGTTATTAATATATAATTTATGAAACTGTGTATCAAGACATTATTAACGAAATATGTGTGTCTGTATATATACACACACACATACATCTGTGTAATTCCACTTCCAACAAAAGGATGTGATTGCCATAGTTAGCATTTGCTGCTGCTGCAATTAAAGCCAGTGATTTGCTTACTTATCTGCATGTGATGCCTCCATCTATTGCTCATCCAACAGCATTTTTCAAGACTGTTTGAATCTCTTGTTAATTTCACTTTCATCTGCTTGCCTTTAGCTGTTTGTTTCAATGTATTTTATTTTCAATTACTTTTAAGTGTCTCTTTCCTCAAGATGCAGTATAATATGCAGGATGTTGATTTGGCAGTTAAAGAGTATGCTGAGATAAGTAGCAGTCCTGCTGAAAATTTTTGATTATTTGTTTTATAGGGTAAAAACTAGCTTAATTACATATTCAAAATCATGGAAAATACAATGTTAATGTTTAGATGTAGGGTTTGGAGTTTGGGAGATTTTGAAGTATTTTTTTCCCCAAAGAAATAAATGCCTATTTGAGTTTTTCCATGGGATTTGTTTTTGGTTTTGTTTTTTCTCCTGTAAATATAGTTGAAATTTGCTCCATGGAAAATAGGAGATATATGGCTTTTAAAAAGTTATTAATTTATATGATCATTAAAGCGTGAAATTGAAGTTACAAAGAATAACTTATCAAGGGCGACACTGCTCAGCTTAAGTAAAACTCTCTTAAATCTTCCCAAAACTCTCCTTAAAGTTTCACATTTAATTTCAGATTTTCCCAGGCTGCTACTTGAATTGATTCTCTACACAGATCACCTTCTTCAAAGCTGATTCGGGACCCTAAATCAAACATCAGATATTGTGTATTAAGAGCTGCAGAACTGTAATATTTCTTAATTAGATCAGAATCTCTCTTAGTCCAATAAACATCTTTTAAAGACCAGTGGGCAGCCTGTGTCCCATTATTTCTCTTTAAAGACTAATTCAAATGAAGCTGTTGCTGCCGTTTTGAGATATCATTAACAAAATATCAACTTTCAAAATTTCAGAATGATAATTTTTTGTAAACTTTATATTCCTGTTTTCCCGTTACAAAAATTTTAAGGGCCTTAATTAATATTATTTTCCTTTTGAACTTCCTGATTGTTATGCTAACCTCATTGCTTATTGTGATTTTTGTCTGAAGTTCAAATGTGATGTTGATTTCCTTTACAGTTCATTATAATTAAAAACATATTTTTCCTTATACATCTTATGACTATTAAACAAGGAATGTTTCTTTTGAAGATCTCACTCAAAATGGAGTAATTAAAATGACAAAATATCACTGTAAATCTGATTTTCAATATGGATATTCAGATGTATGGAGTAATTTTTTAAAAAAAATATATTCTAAGTTTTCTTCACACCTTTAAGGATTAGTACATTAAAAAGAATAACAAGTATAAATTACCGAGTGCACCCTCAGTAAGTTTGCAGGTGACACCAAGCTGGCTGGGTGTGTTGATCTGCTTGAAAGTCGAGAGGCTCTACAGGGCGATCTGAACAGGCTGGGTCAATGGGCCAAGGCCGATAGTATGAAGTTCATCAAGGCCAAGTGCTGGATCCGGCGCTTGGGTCACAGCAACCCAAGGGAGCACTACAGGCTTGGGGAAGAGTGGCTGGAAAGCTGCACAGCAGAAAAGGACCTGAGGGGGTTGGTTGACAGCCAGCTGACTATGAGCCAGCAGTGTGCTCAGGTGGCCAAGAAGGCCATCAGCATCCTGGATTGTATCATAAATCATGTGACCAGCAGGACTAGGGAAGTGATTGTCCCCTGCACTTGACAGTGGTGAGGTGACACCTTGAATGCTGTGTCCAGTTTTGGGCCCTTCCCTTCAAGAAACTCTTTGAGGTGTTGGAGTTTGTCCAGAGAAGGGCAAGGAAGCTGGTGAAGGATGCAGAGAGCAAGTCTTATGAGAAGTCACTAAGGAAATTGAGATTGTTTAGTTTGGACAAAAGGAGACTCAGGGGTGACCTTATTGCTCTGTACAACTGCCTGAAAGGAGGTTGTAAAGATGTAGGGGTCGGTCTTTTCTCCCATGTTACGAATGACAGTACAAGAGGAAATGGCCTTAAGTTGCGTCAGGGGAAATTTAGGTTGGATATCAGGAAAAATTTCTTTATACAGAGGGTCATTAAGCATTGGAACAGGTTGCACAGGGCAGTGGTGGAGTCCCCATCCCTGGAAGCATTTATAAGATGTGTAGACGTGGTGCTGAGGGACAGGGTTTAGGGACCCTGGCAGTGCAGGGTTAACGGTTGGACTCAATGATCTTAAATATGTCTCCCAACCAATGACTCTGTGATTCTGTGAATTAAAAAGCATTGCTTTGACAGTGAACTAAGTACTTGCTTCCTTTTTAAGGCTACCAGAGGGTAAAAAAGTAATCAGATTTAACTATAGAGTAATTAATTTAATTTATTTGGCACATCAAAAATTTGCTAAAATCTAACCATTTTTAAAATACATACCAGACAGTGCAGAATCATACCTCCAAACAGGGAACTTCTTGCTACCATCCTTCCAAACCTCCACTGGTATTGCAGTATACCATCTATTTGCAATTTTTCTATTTTGCTTTAAATTTGACTACTCTTCTGTGAATCTCTCTTTCTTCCTTAGATCGGTTACACCACCCGTAATTCTGCCACTCCCAGATTTGTGAAACATTATTATAATTGGTGTAATAATAGCAATATAGGGTGCAATTAACACAGTACATCTCCAACACCATTATTTTAATTGTTATGCCATTAACTATAAAATGTTGTATAGCATGCACAGGTGGGAATGTAAATCAGGAATAATTTTTACTGAAGACTGTCACTGAGCAGTAACTATGTCAGTATATTGAAATGGTACAACAATCATAGTCAATGCAATTACTGCATCTTTATTCTACATGGTGTAATTCCACTACACAAAGAATTTTGGTACAAAAATTTGGTTTCACTGTATTTTGTTTGACATGAACATTGTGCTGTTTTTTCAAATATATGCATACATTAAGGTAACATTATATAAATAATGTATGTGTTTGCATTTGTACATATTTCCAAATATATCTACATTTAGACCAACAGATATTTCTTTCTTTCTTTCTTTAAATGTCCTAGAAATATAAGTTGCGTCTAGAGAATAAAATTATTTATTTCTTTCTCACACAGCTTTCACAGGTTCTGCATTTGACTTTAAGTAAAACTAGCATAGATTTTAAATCTAAATCCAAAATTTAGATTAGAATTAGAAAATAGTAAATAAATGTTTTTATAAAATGAAAGGAAATCAAAATAATCAGTCTTGCTTCATTTTGCTAAACCAAAAAATCCCCATTAAAATCTACTTCTTTTGATTACTAAAGTCATTGAAATGGACTCTGAATATTTAAGGTTACAATTTTTTTTGTTGTTGTTGAGTAAGATTAAAATATTTCTTTGGACAATATTCTTTCGAGTTCAGTAAATAGTTCCATAGAAAGCAGTCATTTTGTGTATATTATTTTTGTATTTTCTCAAATGTTTATTTTAGACATTCACATTTTTCAGGCTTGTATTTTTTTTTAAGTTTATTTCCAGTTGTCAAGGGTTAGGGCTGGGCCAGCCACTAGACAAATGACAGATGCTCTCTATTATGTCCCCTCCCTCCCCAAAGGGGAAGAGAAAGGGAATAAGGGAGAGAGACTTATAGATTGGAAAAGAAAATTAAAACTGCTTTAATGACAATAATAATAAGAAAATGATACATATACAAATATATACAATATCAATACTGAACCCAACTCCCCTGATGGCAACCGTGTCACTGGCACCACTGATGCTGTGGGTAGACACTGGTGAAGTCCCAGGCCGGACTTAGCAGCAAATGGGAACTGTATTCAGGGGCTGGATTCTGGGACTGAATTCAGGAATGCACAGATTGGGATAGAAGGCAGAATGGAGAGACTTCTCCTCGGATGCTGGTCATTGGACAAGAGAGCAAGAAAGAGCCTGACCCCTGTGATTCCTCGACTTTATACTGAATATGCCGTATATGGGATGGAACACCTTGTTGGTCAGTTTAGGGTCACCTGACCTGTCTGGTCCTCCCCACAGGTGTGGCCTCTCGTTTACTGCACCCCCAGCTTGGGACACAGGATTTAGCAGTGACCTTGGTCTCCACAGAGGCAAGTATAAGTAAGAGCTTTTCTGCATCCTGATCCCTGGCAGTAACTCTAAACACCAAGTGTTATCACTTCTAGCAGCAGACTGTCTGCACAAATACACCGTTAACTTAAGACAGTGCCGTCACTTAGCAGAGACTGAGCTGAAAAGTAAAATCACTGAACAGAATGAGTTCTGTTCTAACTCAAACCAGGACAACTATTTATGAGCATGAGAAGAATGGTCATTTTAATTTTTCCTTTTCTCACAATCTTATTTTGAAAATGCTACAGCTGATACAAGCTGTTACAGAAAATTATAATTCTCCATGTAAACAGGCTTCACTGGGGGGGGGGGGGGGAGGTTTTTTTTAAATATTTGAAAAATATTGATTTTTGATTCAAATAGCTTGAAAATCCTTAACAATTAGACTCCTCAGGAAGTTACAAAATGCTTTTTTGTACTTTTATTTTGTTTTTCTTTTGAATGTATAACACAAGCTGCTAAAGAAACTCCTCAGCTTTGTGTTTAAAATTACCTGGTTTCACAGAAATGCTCTGCAGAAAACTTGGTATGTGTTTTCAATCAGACTGTTCAGAGATACCATCCCTCAAGCTATTTTGAATAGCTAGACTTGAAGAAAGACCCTAAGTCCAGTAAGAGTATTTTATTCAGTAGGGACTCCCCAGTAAATGCATCCAGAAAATTTATTGAGATCAGAATTTTGTGTTTTCTGTCCATTGTGCAAGATGTTCAACAGTTGAGTTTTGAGTGTCTTCAGAGCAATACAAGGAGTTTTGAACTCCTTTGATGGTGCAAAGGGAATGGAAACTCCTCTAAAGGAAAGTTTTGCCGAGTGAAAATCAGATTTGACCTTCAGGTATAAGTGCCTTTAAGGAAGTTAAAGGAAGCAGACATAGTTCATTGAGGCCCACAAGGTCTAATATAGTTCGGAGGAAACTAGAGATGAGCCTTCAATGAACAAGAAGAAAAATGTCTGCTTTATGAGCAGATAAGATTGTTACGTGTTCAAATAAAAATTAAAATCCAGAATAGTTCATGACTTCTGGTTGGTATTCTGTTACCCCTCTTTTATTAACACCCACCACTCAAAAAAAAGAAAAAAAGAAAAAAGAAAAAAAGAAAAAAGAAAAAAGAAAAAAGAAAAAAAGAAAAAAGAAAAAAGAAAAAAGAAAAAAAGAAAAAAGAAAAAAGAAAAAAGAAAAAAAGGAAAAAGAAAAAAAGAACAGGGCCTTGTTCATCACAAAGTAATCCCACAGAAGTTGGAATAGTTTTCTAATATGCCAAATAAGACTTGTCTTCCTTTTTTAATTTTGGTGTTAATGTAACAGCTGGATTAAACATATCAAGTAAATAAAGTAATTAATGTACGAATGGATAAAGATCAGACTTTATCAGTGGGACAAACTGAGCTGATATTCAGAGGTAGGTGTTACGAGTATTAGCTATGACTCTCAGTCAGATAAGTTTGACACGTTAATATATTTCTCCATATGGACGCTGAGAAAACATTAAGAATAGATAATGATAAGGATAAAACCAGCTTTCAGATAGTTTCACTGTGTGAGTATGTTCTACAGGTATATGTTAAAGAACTTTTGCTGTTAAAAACTGGATTGCTTAAAAATATTCACTTAGTGATATAGCTATTTTCAAGTGAAGTTATGTTTTATTTAGATTTACATACCTTTCCACGTCAATCTCAGTTTTAGTACAGAGGATAAAGTAATCCAATATGTAGATAGCAGTGGTGCAGTATGAGAAAGACTGATAACAACATTGCCACCAGCTATTTTTTAATGTTGTTTAGATCAAGGACTACACTGAAGCATGAGGGAAGGATCCTGTGATGAAGACAAATTTTCCTAATGCTCTAGGAGAATTATCAAGAGATTGGTGAACTTTGCCTTTCCATTCAAATAGGAAGCCCAAACCACCATGAGTTTGCAAGTTGAAAGATACTGAACTGCAGTCAGACTTTTAGCCATGGACCTAGATAATTCTCTGTAGTGAATCTCAAATGTTATATTTATGCTATAAGCATACAGAGGGTAAGAATAAAGTGATGGTTTGAGATAGAGCTTGGTAAGGCAGGCTGGGGGATAGTAAAGTTCACTCTAAAGAGTTTCCAAATCCCAGCTGCATTTACAGGTAAATTCAGCACATAATCCCTAGATGCATCTAAGTTTGCTGATTCTCTTGGGATTAGCAGCAAATTATCTTCCTCCGACCAGTGTCTTGTATAAAAAAAAATCTTAGAGCCCTCGTTTGCCACCATACAAAGTTCAGATCACCTAGCAGTTACATTGGTGTGTTTTGTATCTACCAGTACTAGCTGACATAAATGTGTTATGTGTACGTGTCTAAAAATAGCTGGTGGGTTTTTATATTTAAACTGATTTTCCTTAACTGCCTGGCTGGAGTTTTGAAAGCCAGCTTCATCCTGGAAGAGACTGATTGCTTTGCAAGGCAAAGCTGGTCTTTCATATGTATACGTATATGGACTGTGAATGTCTTAAGATGTTCAACAGTCACAGTGTTTATCCATCCAATTTTGTGGAAAACGCAAAATGATGCAAGCTTGGTCCAACAGTGTCACATACCTGGCTAGAAAGTTTGTACTCCTTCCTATTTGTGTATGAATTCCATTAATCTCTGTAGATTGGTGCCAAATAAATTTAAGATTACACTAACAATAGCCTTATTCTTATTTATAATGCAGCAAAGCAGAGAATGCAAAGGCTGAGGGAGCCTGTCACCGTTGGGTGATGTGGGTGAAGTTTTCAAGTAAAGGAAAAAGAAGTTCTGGGGAATGAAATGCAGCCAGTATGAAGTAGTGTTGTATCAGCCCTGTAGAATCCTGTCTCAGAAAAATGAAGAGATGGACAGTGGTTCCTTCAGATGCGGTGGAATGAATTAATGAAGGAATTAACATGGGAGATGGCTGCAAAATGGCCATGGCTTGGAAAATCATGCTCAGTAAACACCAGGGGAACAATGCCAGCCTTAGGTTATGGGGAAAAACTTAGAGAAATATCTCTGAGGTGATTACCACCTTGTGAACATGGCATCAGAAAATGATGGCTTTCATGACAATAAGAGGAGTGCCCTTACATTGAGAAAGATGAAATTTTGTGGAGTTTTTAAGATCAAAGCAGCACTTAGATTTGAATAGATGATCAATTACTGGAACTGAGACATAAAGATATTTTGATAAGTGACGTGAAAAATTCATTCATCTGGAGAAGCAAAAATATGGATAAAACAATTATTATAGGTGGTGTAAGGACACCTGAATATCAGATACCTCCAAATATGTAACATCTGTGAACGTGGGGGAGTGTATCTTCATCTTTCCACAGTAAGAACTTTGCATTAAGCTCTGTGTTACTTGCTGTTGCCTCTGCAGGAGCACCTGCTTTGCACTTTCCTTGTACCACTCTGAAGTTTTTAACAAAATGGCTTTAAATAATGGTCAAGACCAGCACAGAGCTTAAGAAGAACAAGTTCTATCTAACAAAGGGGCTGAGATTTCAGAATACCAAAGCAAAGTTTATATAGTATGTTTTCAAATTGATTTCTATTATGACAGCCTTTTCTCTTTTCTTTAGGTATTATTCAATTTAGCATTTATTTTTCAGTTATACTACTCTGTATTTTCAGTTGTTAAGTTCAGACATTCGCCTTCCATGTTATTTAGTTTTGACGTGGGTATACTTAAGCACAATCAGGGTGATTATTTGCAGTTTTCGGTAAAGCCCAAACCTTTGGAGGCCTGCTTAAAAATGGAAAAATAACTTTAATATGACACTTATGACCAGAACTTTGGAAAATAACATTTGAATTGCAAAAACTCTTTTCAAGCCTTGCAATTTTGCGGTATTTTATCCAAAGTAATGTTCGTTAACTGATGCAAGACTGAAAAATGTCCCAAACAGACTTTTGAGAATTAATGGGGAAAGTGAACAGTTTAGGAATTCCTGTACATGTAAAGGTAACCATAGGACAGAGGCTTTCTTATTTTGCATTTACTTTGTTGATAAATCCAACTGCCAAAGAGCAACTGGAAAGAACGGGGAAGAGTATATTGGAGTTATAGAATCATTACTTAATGTTGATTATTTTTCTTTTTTTGAGAATCATATTTATAGGCATACAACTTGTGTGGATTTGCTATCAGTAACTTTGCTACTAAATTGAACTGTACAAAAAGGAATCTTTATTATTTGTGTTTCTTGAGCTTTTCTGGCCTTTATAGCTTGTAAAGTGAAAGATTGATTGCTCTGCTATTGTAAGCAGTATTTATAGAGAGTTTATTTTCCATTTTGCTAGCTATATTGTCTAAACTGCACATATTTCTTGATGTGTAAAATTTATTATAAAGGTACAGAACAATTAAGACACTGGTTCTCTCATTTTTTTCTAAAATGTTAATTTTGAACCGCCTCGTATCGCGCAAAATTGTGCTGTTTAATACTATGTATAAGCTTATCATTTACCCAGAACATTTATTTATCAGATAAATTTTTTCTAACATCCAATATTTGAAATCCTAAGGGGCATCTTATAGCAAACTGAGCCTTATGCGGGATGCAAAAATGTGTTTATGGAAGAATAATCTATACTTAGACAAGTAACATGATTTGAGTACCCAGATGAATTTAATCACTTTATATGAAAAATATGTTCATGCAGTTGCATAGCTTCCCGTAAGGCAAGCATTACCTAGTTTTTAGAATTAAAAAAAAAAAAAAAGGAAAAGAGCAAAAGAGAAGTTAAAATTTTCGTAACAGCTTATTAAAGCACACATTTGCATGCATTCTTTACTAAAATAATGTAACCCTGTAAAAGGCCAAATAAATGTGTTCAGTATGTGCATTCCAGTGACTTTATAACAGAGTCTTATCATAACTGCTGCTGCTTGACCTCATCATCTAAGCACAGGCAGACAGGACAGCCCTTAGAAAAATGTAACTCTTGCAGGGAGAATAGAGACACAGGATTGTACAAGGTATGTTAGCCAGCAGGATCAAAGTAAGTGCGAATATTTAAAACTATTTTGCAGTTAGATCATCTAAAGCAGAGAGTCAAGAACCTCTCCAGGAAAGCTGAAGGGCTCCCTATATCCTCTCATCCAACTCTCTTTGTGCACAGAAGGCGAACTGGGGTTACACTACACACTGAGGTGAAGAGACTATTTAAAAAATGAGCAGCTAGATTTAATACTGGATCATGGTCACATTATTTAGCATGGTTTGCTTATAAGAACGGTCAAGCATGCCTCTTTTCCATTCAGCATCCCTGTGTGCCCTTACATCTCCCTCTGTGAGGAAGTCCATGAAGAAAGTGGAAAGCTACTGAAGGCTGCCCCTGTCTGACAGGAAAGCAGGAAATTGTGAAGAGCCACATGCAAATTGCTCAGAGCAACTGCAGGATGTACATCACTAATGCTACAGGCAAGGCTACTGCAGGCAAGTTAAATCCTTTCCATAATTCAGCTTGGTTGTAAAATGCAGAAGTATTGATTAGGGATACCTTGGAAGCAAAAATCAAATTTCAGGAAAAGAGGTCACTTTTTTGTTATCTAGGTTACTATGTCACAGAGCCAGAAGACACCACTGTGCTCGCTGATTGAATCTGTTGCATAATGCTGGCCAAAATTTGCTTTTAAATACATTTGTGTTTGAGTAAGAAGGTGTTTTAGAAAAATCAACTCTTAATTTCCAAGATGATTGTGATGGAAAACTCTGGCACACGCCAGAAGACTGCATTCAGATCAAGTTTGAATCCTTTGAGGTTTTCCCAAGTTAAATGATAATTGACAAACAGTCACTCTCAAAATCATGTAGTTTGGCAGGCAAAGCTCTTTTACCCAGACTGTGGAAATGATGGGTTCAAAATCATTCTGTGAGCTGGGGAGAAAAGTGCAAAGTCTTTGTGCTTTCATTATTTGTCAGAACTGTAAGGGATATACAATCCTTTCCTGTAAATTACATCTTTGAAAATGAATAATTGTTCTGATTAATATCATCCAGAAATTTCCATGGATGCAAGGATGAATACCAAATATTAGATATTTATTATAAAAAAATTAATCTGTTAAAAATTAATAAGTTCTGGTAATTGGCCATCCACAAATCTTTATTGCTGAGGGAGATATTTTTTCCTTCCCTGATTAATGGATTATATAAATACTTAACTATATCCTTTTTTTTAGCAAGAATTGTACCTAATCTGCTAAGATAATGTCATAATGTACAAATAAAATATGTAGCTCCTCTTTTGAAATATTTTATAATGTTTCTGACTTGTGTGGTTATTCTGGATTTCACTATATAAAATATTCTATATTGCACAGCTGTAGTAATTCATAGGTCTTAGACAGCTTGTTAAAATACATTGTTTTCTTTAAAAAGGCTGGTATTTGATTATTGTTTTCCTGCTGCACCTCACCAGCCCAGAGCAATTCCATCATTCAGATGTCAGGACTCCCAGATTTCAAATGACATCGTTACTTTCCTTGAACAGCAAACATCACTAACATTTCAGATAGAACAGCCTTCTGACCAAAATGTCAGTCATATGTTTAACACTTCAGACCTGGAACCTAAGAGATATTGATCCGAGTGATCAAGGGTCATCCAGCACTCTGTGCCTCTCCTGGCAGCTAGTTTTCAGAGCCTTTGGGGAAAACCAGAAGGAGCCTATTTTACTAGGCTACTGGAAGATTGTTTTACAATAAGAGAGTTTTAATGCTCAGAGGATTCAGTCATACTAAGCCATATGACAGTAACTTGTGACCCCAGAGCACCGGTGGTAAATGGAGAAGGTCACGATCAAAGCCTACCACTCTGCATCTGTGTTCACCAACAGGAATACCTCTGTTAAAGTTGTTACCATACAATAACAAATCATCTGGGTGAAATTTTCTATTAATTTCTATTTGAGGTTGCCTCAAGTTCTCTTCCTAATTCATTAAAGGTCATCATTATTTGATAGCATTACTGTGCAGTGAGAAACTCTCCTGAGAGTAGCCTGCCCTGCCTGTCCAGGTTTTTTCTTCCATGTCACGTTGAAAGGCAGACAGTTGAAGAAGATAGCTCAGAAAAACACACTCACCTTGTGGTGTATGTAAAGGGGCTTTCCACATGTCAGTCAAGCTTCCTTTCCTTGAGTAATAACTTCTTTTAACAAAAAAAAAAAAAAAAAGCCTCCACTTAAAAAAATTCCGCTTTAAATATGGACTGAAAACCATATGAAAATTTGTAATAAATTATTATTTTATTGTCAAATTGTGGTCTTTCTGAAGTATGGCTAAGTTAATTAGCTCACTCTAAACCATTTGTCATTCATGTTGTAGCATATATTTTGTGTTTAAAGGAGGTAGAACAGCTTGTATTTATTTCTATAAATAAAGCCAAAGGGAATATATTTTTTTTTTGCAAAGCAAAGACTTGTTTTGACATTAGATTGTTCCTTCTAGCAGTATATTGTAGCTGAAACAAGATAATGTGGCACTGTCAAAGAATGCTTTTGACTCAAGATGTAGGATGAGGAATTTTGAAAGTAGACTCTTTTCTCTTTAATATAGTTGGGAAAAATCAAACATTATTTGAAGCTGCGTTTTTAACGCTAAAGGGATGACTAATCCTTACAGAAATTAGTCAGTTTAAAACTGTGTTTGCTGGTACCAAACTGCTGAATTTCATGTAGTGCATGAAGGACAAATACAGTAGATTTGGAAGAGTGGGGGTTTTTATACGTATATAACACGGCTTTCTCTTATCCACACAAATCCATGAACCTTGTGTTTATTTTTACAAGCTCTGCTAAAGTCACTATTCCTGATACAGCTATGTACGTTCTAGCATCAGCATAGGAATGGAGGGAAAGAATAAATAGCCCTTGGTGAGATAAAGGGTGGAATATCCTCTGTCATTGGATTCATGCAAAAGTGAAGTGGTCCAAGTTTCTATCTGGTCAAAACCATACGCAGGGTGATAAAACAGCAGTCAGAAAGCAAATTATGGGTGTACCAGACATTTTTTTTTTTCACATTTCCATTTAGCTAGGCCTTTCTATCCATCGGTTTTTAATATAAGGACATCTCCATCCCAGGCCCATAGCAGTTTGCTACCATCCAAAGTACCAAAATTTAAATACAATCTTTGAAAATATGAAGCCAAAAAAAAAAAATAAATAAAATAAGCGGAAGGTTTAGACACAAGAGGTGAAAAGAATATCAGAGTCAATATTTTCTGCTCTGAATTAGAAAATGTTTTGCAGGCATTGAACCGTCCTTTCTGAATCGCTGCCACTGATGGGTCACATGCCTTTAGGAAACAGAGCTCCATGCCTTAGGAAAAACAGACACAGCATTTCATAGTATAATAAATACTTACGAATATTATAACTGAAAATTCTGATGCTTTTTACACTTGAAATTTTTTAATCTCTGAGGATTACAAATTACAACCTTTGATCATTTCACATTGTTTCTCTTAAAAACATTGATATATTTTGCCTGGCTTGACCCCAACAACTGCTGAGGTGTCTCACAGCGAGTGTGAAGAGGGGCTTAACAGTGCAGTTGTGACCCTGCTTTAATTCTCCCCTCAGAGAACACATCTAGAAAGGAGTGACTGTAGTGCTGCAGCCAAAGGCCCTGAAGTTCTTTGCACCAGCAGACAGTCATATATTCTTGTCTCAGTTATTGAAAGCACAATGGTCACATGAAGCTAAATTTGTCCATTTGCATCACATGGTCTTTACCTTGAGTATTATTCTCCGTAGAACTGAGAGTTGAGTCAAAGTGTTCTATTCTGGTCTGCAAAACTATTTTATCACTGTTTAAGTGTCAGATTTCTGGAGCAACAAAACGTCTGTGCAGCAAACACTTCAGCACAAATTACAAAAGTAACTGGTATAGTACTCACATGTAAATATTTGCACAATATTCAAATATACTGTGCATGTGCACAGTTTCAAAAGTCTGGCCTCCAAACGATCCATATTTTAAGGAAGCTTCTCCCAAATGTTCTAATGTAATTTCCAGGCAATATAAATGCTAACTATATTGGGCATCTTTCCCAGCCCTGGAGAAAAAAGAAGTGTTTCTTCAGTGAGCCTTCATAATTCCTTAACGTTGATTCCTTTTTCTCCCAGAGTCAAGAATTCCCCTCTCTGCTCATCCCAGCTCATGATCTTTGTGTTGTTTACTTCAACTGTGCAAGGCAAAACAGTTCCAAGAGCAGATATGTATTTCAGAAGTGACAGCATTTACTTTTAATGTACAGATTGGATTAGATATATCTGTTTTTCCCTGACTTCAGAAGCTCCTACAGCCTTAAAGATGGAAATGTATGATCTGTAATGCTTTGTCCTTTCTTAGGACAGCTGTAAGAAAAGACCTCAATGAGAGGGCAAGACAGGAGGGAGAAGGGAAAGATGCATAGGAGTGGAGGACTTGGACCGCAAATCCATAGCTGAGTGTATATGGTTTAAATGTTAGTTGAAGCCATTCAACTTTTCTTTGTCAAAGATTTTCTGGAACAGAAAAAACTCTTTAGTTTTACCAGAAGAGAGTAACTATAGAATTGGTGCACATTAACATGACCTCATGAGCATTTTCGTTATCTTATTTTTTTCACATCCTATCTGCTGCTGATTTCACTGCAAATATTTGAGGTAACACAGTAAAGTCTGTTTTGCAATAAAAATTGTGAAGTATCAGAACGTACATATAAACACAATCTACTGCTATTGTTATTGTTTGAACTCAAGTAGTGCCTAACAGCTGTTGTACTTTTAGTGTCCTTGTTGTACTCTTTGCTGCACAAACATCCTGAAAGGATTTATAATCTATGTAAGGATCACAGATGGCTATATAGAAATAAAAGATAAAACAAGAACAGAAAGAAAAGCAAACACAAGGTCACAAATGTTATCAAATAGACATTCTGACAGTAATATAAGGTTGTTCTTTTTATCACTGCTTCTTCCATTGTTGTAAATGAGTAAACAAAAAGTTGTTCTTAATTGGTAATAGGAATTCCTTCATTAATGTAGTATTTGTGGTTATACAGTGGTGGGTAGGAACTGGTCTGAGAAAGCAAACTAAAACCCATAGAGTCAAAAGAAATGAAGAAGGGAATTAAGGTTTAATGAAGTCTCTTGTAAAGGAATCCAAGTTCTTATATTAACAGTTTAATTTATGCAAGAGGTCACGTATGCCTTATCTAATCAGCAAAGCAGAAATAACAGGTTTTAGAGATGAAATTACTTGTTATTTATCTTTAATTAGTTTTCACCACTTTTGTTTTCAGTCTCGTCCTAGCTGTATTAAAGAATCACCAGAATATGCTAGAAATCTTTAAGAAGCAAGGAGTGTCAGAATTGCTGCTTACTGTCCAAAACTCCAGACATAGCGTTACCTTTTTCTGTGTTCCTGTCCCAGAATGGTCTAAACAGATCTAGTAATTACTTAGTTATAATCCAAGTATGTTTTTCTAAGCTTAACTTCTAGGATCCTCAGTTTAATTTAATTCTTTTTGGAACATTGTCTTGATATGGTAAACTGTCGTTGTTCTTCTTGCGCAGTAGCCTCACTAGTACTGAAAAGAGTGTGTAGAGTTTTTAAAATAGCTTCAAACACCTATTTTTACTCAGACTTCAGGATGGTTTTCAAGATTACCTTGTTAATGTGACAGACTGAACTCCCTTTGAGTTGGCATAACTGTGCTTCTTTCTCTAAAGACTTTTCCTAACTTAATTTAAAGCAACGTTGCTTTATAATGTAAATGTAAGGTAAAAGCCTTAACTGATTAACACCCAAAGCAACATGATAGAGATAATAGAATGTTTATGGTCTGCTTTTAATATTCCTCACTATCATTCAGAATCAAGTTTGCATTTTTCAAACCTGAGATGTCCAAAGATAACCGATTGACCTATAAACTCTACCCTGTGGTGTTTGGGGCTGTGTCATTTTTCAATGTGTGCTCTTTATGCCCCGTGTACCATCAGAACAGATGTTCCACCGAAGTTTGAATGATGGCCAGCTAGCTCAAAAGTAACTAAGGAGTAGAGGTGAAGGGAGTCAGGGGACAGAAAGCAGGAATACGGATAGAAGTAAATGAAGAACAGAAAGGAAAATGTTACACCGAAGTAGGTATGGGTGAATAAGTATAAGTAAAGCTTAGGAAGGGACAAAGTACAAAACACTGCAAAGATAACGAAGGCACAGAAAGCGGGGAAATCTAGCAAGAAGTAAACAAACTACAAAAAAACAGAAAAAAAGAAAGGAATGAAAGAATAAAAAAGGGAAAAAAACCCTATGCAACAACGAGAATAAGACTTTCACCTTCATATAAAGGTAGCAAAAGCATAACTTAAATCAGCTATCTATTACCGCATATTTATTGTACTGCATGGAGAGAGATTCTTTGGGTCTGAAGTATATCCACTGGTTATGTAGACGTGTATTGTAACTACTTTTACTAAACTTAATCCCTATAAACACAAAACAATGCAGATTTCAGATGTATATTTCACTTAACTAATTCAAGATAAAATCACACTTCCTATTGTAAACAACTATGTTTGCCTGTATACTCAGCAGAAGGACTGTACATTGAAATAACTGAAAAAACAGATGAAGTCATTGAAGGAACTGGAGCAGAAGACTGAACACAGATAAAATAATAGCAAACATGAACAAGAAATTAAGAACTTTTTTAAGTAAAACATATTGCAGTGGTATTTTTCCAAGTAGCTCAAAACACTTAACTCTAAATTGGTAGAATTGTGAAATAAATGCCTGCTCTTTACATGTAAACTCAATAAACAGGAAGTAAATAAATGTAGTTTTGAAGTAATGTACAGAGAAGTGTACAACGACTGAAATTTTTAAGTCTATAGAAAGGACTAATTAAGCTAACTTATTTTAAGACATAAGGCTTTGTCTAAATTACAGTTAGTTTCAAATTCAACTTGAAACATTTATAACATTTATGTCATAAAACACAGGATGTATATGCCTATGGGGCTGGATCTTAGTAGAATAATACAGGTCTGATTGGAAGGAAATACATTTCCTCTTCTAAAACTTATTTATATCTTTTCTGGTCCAAAATATAAAATAATATTGAAATAGCTTCCACCAAATGAAGAAAACGTAGGAAAATAAAGGTCTCTGCCAGGAACTCACAGTGTCTGGATCTCACCTCTCATGTAACAAGAGAATTCTTACCTTAGGGAAACTAATTTTCCCATGTAAAATTGGACTATAATTGCGAAAGCCAAAAATGTAAAATAAGTGAGACAATTCCCACTAACTGAGGGAATTATAGAAAATCACATTGCCAGGATCAGACAGACATGGAGGCTACAGTATTCCACACCTCCACCCTCTGCTTCTTTTTTATAACTAGTAACTTAACTAAAATAGTGCCATTATTCAATGATCCTAAGTAACAAGTTTTTTTCAAATGGATTCTGCTAATCTAGAATGACCATCTTGATAGTGTGTATTAAACTCTGTGATATAGGTGCATAGGAGAGACACCAGGTGACCTGACTTAAATACACTGCCAATAGAAAACTGGATTTTGTCTGTTCTCTTTTAACAATGGGCTCATACTCTTTACTGCTAAATAGCCTTCTGTAGGTTTCTCCAGCTCACAGTATATTTTATACTCTTTGTTGTGCTCTTCATTACAAGGCCATTAGGCAGAGACATTCAATAGGTAGGCTGCCAATTGATTATATAATACATAATTACATAAAATATTATATATGACTTTTTAATATATAAGTAAATTAGAGTGAAATAGATAGGGGTTTATTGGCAGACTTTTTGGAATTACGGTGAACATTACATTATTATTATATTGTGATTCCTATAGATTTATCAAAACCAAAATTGCATGCTCTGTAATTAGGTTTACCATAAAAATAAAGCCTGCTTGATATTTTTTTTTAAACCTGACTTGTTCCATTGTTCCAGGATATTTCACCCTTCAAATATCATATGGCAGGCACTGGTGTATAGAATAATTAAAACGTGATACTAAAAGATCTTAAGTGACTGAACATGGGCAGAACATCAGTGCATATATATGAGGACCTAGTTCAAGGAGTGATTTATAAAGAATATTTTCTTTTAAACAGCAGCTGGACTGTATGATTGCAGTGATTTTATCAGCTTGCTATTTGCCCCAGGAAAGCTGGAACTTCAGCACTCTAAATTTTAATTCTTTGAGAAAGACAGAATCCTTAAGAGGACTCAAGTTTGGGGAAGGAAGGAATCCAGCAATAAATTCAGGTAACTCTCAAAAAATCCCCAAATTATATTACTAAAAAATTATGTTACTGATAAATGAAGATTCTGTCTGTTTTTCAAAAGATGTAAAAGTCTATCAGTCCCACTATAGTACCAAGCTTGTATTTAAATACACATCACATATCCTCCTTCTGTGACAGGCATAATTTAAAACAAATTACAGCACTCTTCTTGTAAGACATTACCTTTTGCTAGCAAAGCAGAAAACTTATTAATTAAATCTCAACGTAGGAGAAAATTGCTAAAACCTGTAAAAATATAAACTACATGACTGGTATTTACACAGATCTGAGAATTAAAAATACCTACCTTTCCATTTAATTACTTTGGTTATTACTTTGTTAGACTTTCTGCACACTTCTAAAATGTCAATATCACAGCTAGACAACATAGTTTGTAAGTCATGTTTGTCAGATTTGGCAGTCAGTTCATCCATTCTGCTTTCCCTTGTCATGGACCTAATCCTGAGACTATCTTGGAGAAATACAGACTAATCTTTCCAGTGACTTTGTTAATTAACATGGTATATGTTTTTTATTAATTTGAAGAAACATGAGAAAAATACTAGGATATTATTTTTATGTTTTGTGTTAATGCAAATTTATTATTAGTTATCAACAATTAAATTTAATCAGATTTAATTAATGTTCTTGGATTACGATATTCTGTTAAAATATTCTAGTTAAGGTTTAAGCTATATATTGTGGCTTTTGGTTTAAAGACAGGAAATATTCAAATACGGGCGCTTGGGGCCTGTTTTAAACTTTTTTTCTTACTAGATATTATCCTTAATGTAAGTTTGGTCACTAGTGAGGCTTCTTTATTACGGGGGTTTTATTCAGACTTACGTAAGATCAAAGGATTAGCTACTACTAGATTTTTCTAGCAATAAAATCTACTCTTTTAGCAATTGCTATACCTTTTAGCAATTCAAAATTTCTTCACTTAATAATTCACTTCATCTTCACTGTAGACACTAGATAGTATTTAGGTTTGAAATGTAAAGAGATGAAATAAATAATAAATAAATAAGGGTTTTAAACTAACATGTATAAGGCAAATATAAAAACTGAAATGTTCTAGACATTATGTTTAAACTGCTCGAAAGTGTTTCTGTAAACTCTCTTTTTCAAGCCTGATGTCAGGATGAGAGGAAGAGACAAAAGGAATATTATTTGCAACCTTTTTAATTTCCTTCTGGTGGGAGTTTAAACTGCAGAAGTAATTTACCTACCTGACTTCTACATGATTAAACAATGGTCAAGGAGCATTCCTGATCAGGCCTTGTCTTGAATGCTTCAAATGGTTTCATTACATCTTGTGGAGTTTCAGCAAAATATTCCTGAGACTTGTGCTCTCAGAAGATAGTGCTTAGCTGGACTTTAGTTTTAAATTAGCTAGAGGCCTTTAGGCACAAAGCTAACTATTTTCATTACCTTTTTGAAGTTCAAGAGCAAGTTAAATTTGTCATTCGGACAAAGTCCTACTAGTGGCCAGAATTAACTCTACGACATTAAAAAGAGAATTACAAATCCATTTCTTATACTTAGCATTTCTCTTGTCAAGCATCTTTCACAAGTAGTAGCATTAAGTAAAGGGCTTATAAAAAAGGAACTGATCCAAAGGAGATATTTTTGTTACTAACGAGAAACCAAAGGCACTGGTTAAGTCTAAGAAACCACCACATGGTGCAAAACTTTCCTTCTAAGAAGGAATAAAAAAATGTTTTGTATCAATCTGTCTGATGTCATAATTTTCCTGTCATCCTGATGATATTTTCATTAAAATTTAGGCTTACATTCTCCTACATTTACGCAGCGTAGAAGTGTTTTACATTGACCTTGTCAGTTTTCTGGAATTTGAGTGATTGGCTCTGTTACCACTTCTTTCCACCACCCTGACAAAATTTAAAAAGGAATAAAGTTGCCAGTCTACTAAAATACAGAAGATCTGAAAGGTTAATGCAGTACAGAAAGTGCATAATATGTTGTGCGTGAAAAGTTTAATGTCTTATTCACAGAACAAGAATCGTAACAAGGACAGAGAATGACAGAAAATTAATCCATCCCCATGATAATGCTTTTTATAAAAGCATAAAGCATTACTGCAAACATAATACTTTCAAAGTGCACAGTTAAAATTATAATACAGAGCTGTTCCTTAAATTGTGAAAGAGTAGACAATGGTCATTATCAAATAAAAACCATGGAAAAATTCAGTGCTTTGGTAAATATTCATTTCAAGTTATGAAATGCTCTAAGAACTTGTCTTATGTGGCTAAACTGCAGCTTTTAAGAAAACTTGTCCTTTAGGTAGGTTTTGTTACTGCTAATCATTAATGGAATCTCTGTGTCTTATTCTGAAGAACCAGATAGTAATAATTTTCAACAGAAAATTAGACTAAGTTTTCTGTCATTCTTTCTAAATTTGAGTATATGCAGATGCTGGTGTGAGGCTTATATATAAAAAATGGTAAAAATACAATGTTTTATGATATGAACAGAATGTTAGAATTGCTTCAGGAGGATCTTTTATGCCTGGTCAAACTTAACTATCTCGTTCTTTATTCTTCAGCCTTAGTTCATAAGCTGTCAAGTCTAAAACTGGAAACTACTAGCAGTAAGAGAAGATTGTATTTTTCCGACTCATTAATTGAAGTTTCTGTAAAGGAAGTAACTTATCTGTGCCTGAAATCAATGTAAAACCACAGTGCAAATGAAAAATTTAGTCACTGGTTTTGTTCAGCCATCTATACTTTGTCAAATACTTCCATGGTAACTGCGTATGGCACTCTACTCCCAATGGAGAAGTAAAGTGATGCTCCGTTCCGGGGTGAATATTCATTTCAGCTTATGGCTTCTGAACATTACTATGCCACAATCAGTTTAACTGTGGGCTCTCAGACTCTCACATTAACTGACTGACAGTGGGAACAGTTTACTTGCCTCTTGATTGTAAAGGAAAGGAAACAGAAAATTGTCTATGTTAGTGAGTTATTTGTCTACATATGCTCTAGTGACCAGTTCAGTTGGTGGTGAGTTTCTGATTTGAGGATTACCTAATTAATCCTTCCCTCACACCCCCTACCTCAAGCTCAGATGGATCCTAGCTGGTCCCATGCATGCAATGCTCATTTGCAAGTGGAGTACATCAGCTAGACACTAAAATACATCTTCTAGTTTCATTTCATTAAAAAAGAAAACAGTTCATGCACTTTAAGGCCACTCTAATATGTTAATACTGTTCCAGTTCTATATTCAGAATGGAACCCACAGTAGAACTAACTGGAAAGATCATGTTGTTACTCACTAAATAATGGAAGTTGTTTAAAATTATGTTTCCCTCTATTGGTTAATCTGAAATGGATAAAGCTGCTCTGTGTCAATTTTAACATCTCAGGTGCTAAAGAGAAAGTAACGATTTTGATCTTTGCATGCTAGCATCTTAACAAAGCAAACTAAGATAATTTTGAAATTAATCCACTTCAATTAAAAATAGCAAAAATCAGATAGCTTCATGTATAAAATTATACACATTTTAATAGTCATCGAGGGAATGTTTTTCTGATAAAAATTATGTGAAATGATCATGTAAATAATTTCATAATAATTTTCAAATAAAAATAGTTGTTGAATTTTTATGTATTTATTATTTTAATTATTTAAATAATGCAGTATGAACTAGCAAGAATTTATCTAGCTTCTGCAGAAAAAAATATTATGTTTAATCTACCTCTTGCCTGCACAAACTGAAGAAAGGATCAAAATAAATATTGAGCGTCCATATTCTGATTCAAGTTTCTTTCAACCTGCTAGTCAGAGGTTTAAAGAATAGCCTGAAATAAGAAATGAAGAAGAATGATCACTTTTTCACAGCTCTGGCCTTGAGTGGGGGAAAAAGATAGGACTATCAATATGGAAGTAAGACGTTGGAACAAATGTAATTTCTTTGTCTTGTCTCTCAACTTCTATTGAAACGCTGCTTTAGCTGCCTTGAGTCAAGTGAGAAGATCCAAGAAATTAACTGTCCATGCAAGACGAGGGAAGGCAGAACTTCCTGTTGAGTAAAAGTGAAGAAGCAAGTTCATCTACATTTACACTTTTAAGCAACTATAGTCCAAACCTGTAAACATGTCTTATATGCTTACTTGTCTTATATGCTTACTAGCATTTAGCAAAGCCATATCTGATCTCTGGATTTAAGAATATTAGACTCTGCTGAAGATAACCAAATCAGAAATTCTCTAGTCAAAATAGCATGTGAATAAACTTTGCTATGTCTTTGTAAATGAGACTATGAAATCTATACTGCTTTCCAAAATTATGTAACATTAATCAATTGCCTACGTATCTTCTTTATACAGTTTTGCCAAAAAGTCTAGGTAGAGAGTTCCTAGAGTAATTTTGACTCTGTAGAGTCAGCTTAAAAATTTCTTGTAGTTTACCATGTCATTTAGGCATAAAAGGGCCTGATACATGCTAGGGATGTGAAAGAGATTAGAGAACAAGTCTTATGGGGAGTGGCTGAGGAAACTGGAGTTGTTTAGTCTGGAGAAAAAGAAACTCAGGGATGACCTCATTGCTCTCTACAACTACCTCAAAGGAGGTTATGGTGAGGTGGGTGTCAGTCTTTTCCCATATAACAAGCAATAGGATGAGAGGAAACGGCCTTAATTTGCACCAGGGGATATTTAGGTTGGATATTAGGAAAGATTTCTTTACAGAGTGGGTTGTCAAGCATTGGAACAGGCTACCCAGGGAGGTGGTGGAGTCTTCATCCTTGGAAGTATTTAAAGTACGTGTAGATCTGGTGCCGAGGAACGTGGTTTAGAGACCCTGGCAGTGCAGGTTGAATGGTTGGATGATCTTAAATGTCTCTTTAAAAAAAAAAAAAAAAGATTCTGTGATTCTGTGATTCTGCCTCTGGTCTTAAAGACTCTTGATATGGAAATGGTTCTTTATTTGCCACACAATGTAAACAACTCCTATAGCGGCAGTAAAATGCTAGTGTGATACACTAACAAATAAGGATCACTTTTTAAGTCTCTGTGGATCTGCAATACATTGAACAAAAGCAAAAAATAGGTGATGTCTTCAAATTACATGTCCAGAATTCCAAGCATTTGAGAAGAGAGCTATAGTCCCTACATTTGGTGAATAAACTGAGGGATACACACAGGAAGAGTTAAATTTGTATAAACTTTTCTTTGCAGCATTGCTGCAGTGGTATTTCGCAGCCACTGCAGCGACCCGTATACACTTTGTCTAGTTTGGAAAAGGAAATATAATGAATTAGGTTCAAGCCTCCATTGAATACTATCTGAAGGATATGACTTGGTTGCACACATATGTTCCTCTACTTATTCTCTGAGTATCTGCTTAGATAACTTCAATACCTTGAGAGTAGAAAAGAAGGATCTTTAACCTGCTCTACGTCTGTTCTTTCCATTATGATAAGAATAGTGTCCACAGGTCTTGTGTGTTTCTGGTTTTCGCTCTAGTGCTGTTGGAAGAACTTTCAAAAGATGAATGAATCAAAACAGTCTAAGAGACGAGAGTTAGACTCTGGAGTGAACAGAAACCCTATCCTCAAGCCCCCTGTTGCTTAAGTGACTACCTAGGCAGCAGGCTGGTTTTTGTGAATTCGCAGGGGTCCAGTTCTTCCTATGAAGGTTTTGTCCTTCTCTTAGGACACCAGCTTGCAAGATGCCCAAAAGTCGTCCGTCTGTGGTTATAGCAGTTGCATGTATGAATAGAGAAACCTTCCAGTATAGATTTGTAGGAAAACAATATTTGACAACCTCACAGGTTCACCATAATTGCTTCAAATAGAACCATGTTAGAGAAAACCATGACTACTTGGACCAATTAGTGGTGCTGAAGACAAACAAACAAACAAACAAACAAACAAACAAACAAACTGGCAGAAGAGATGTAAGAGTTTATGTGCATATCTAAGTGATTATCCATCAGGACTTCAATTAGCCAGGGTAAAGTGAATACATTGAACCAAGTAGTAATGTTACTGCAAGAAAAATGTAAATACAGACCAGTCTACAACTCCCTGTGCACTCCCCCACCTCTGAAAAGCCCTCTTTCGGTTTCTTCTAAAATTTATATTTTCCAATGGTATTTTATGCTACTATTTCAGTTGGACACTATGATATGTTTCCAAGGTGAAGTTCAACTTAGAACATAAAAGTAAAGAACAAAGCAAAACATTTTGCAGTTCAACCATCATTGAGGTTCACTGGACATTCATTTTGAATATTAATGACCAGGCGCAAAACTGGCAAAAATTTAAAAGGAAATACAGCTTCATGAGATAGATATGAAAATAGATATAATTGATGTTAATGAGATTTGAGGATAATAGATTATTTCTACCTTAGAAATGCATATTTTTTATGAAAATTAGTATAATTTAAAAATCATAGTTAGAAAAATTATTCACATAAAAGGAAATGTTCTGTCTTTAAGCAGTAGAATTATGATGGAATGATCTTATCTTAAACTTTTCAGGTTTTTTTTATTCTCACATTCTCTTGTACTATATGTAAAACTGTAACTGAAAGTTTGCTAGCACAGTCAAGCTACTTATGCATTATGAGCCTTAATGTGATCAGAGAAGGCGAGTTCTGAGTTTCTGTAACAAATGGAGTTCAAATAGCACAACATAACCTCCAGCAAATGATGGGTTATATATGCATACCGTCACCAAGTTCTCTTTTCTTTGAGCTCTAAACAGAGATGTGAGTTACTGGAATTTGTGATTGCATCTTGAATTTAATTCATTTCAATGACTTTGTTGGAATGTGCATGAAATCAGTTGAAGGCACTGAAAAAAAAAGAAACCTCATTGCTGCTCTGAAGCTTCCTACAGTTTCACCAAATGACACCCTCCTTTCCTTTCAGACAAACACATCATGCCTTCTTAACTCTGGGCAAGGTATTTCATTTTAACACTGTTTAACAATGGAGCTTGTGTTGATCTTTGAGTGAAAAGCCAATATATAATGGAGGCTTCTCAAGCTTCTAACATTTACATCGTCAGCATGCTTACAGAATTATACCTTTAAATTATTTTTAATTGTTAAACAGTTTATTGATCTTATGATCAATTAAAAGGAAGGTTTTGTTATTTCCTTTTTATTATTTTATAATTTTTTATCCAAATTTTGCCTTGCAAATTATACTGAGTTACAGTATATGTATCTGTAATGCAAAATCTTACATTATGACAAAATTAGACAGGTATGGGAGTGGAAAATGCCATGGTTCAATCACAAGTCATGCACTAAGCCAGGCTTTTACCATGTGTAGATTAATGATATAGTCTTGGAGAAAGTACTTTTCATTATGAACTAAGGTAACAGCAAATCGGAGTGTACTATTTGAAAGGAACCGTCACAAGAAAATGAAGACTCCAGAGGCTATTGGGGGACACATAAATGCCAAGAATTCTGAGAGATAATGGAAAAAACAGTCAGACAGAAGTGCAAGGATAACAATAGGCTTTTCTTATTAAAAATCTTTAGAAATTTGTATCATAGAAACAAATGGGCTGGAAGGAAGTTCTGGAGGTCATCTGGTCTAACACCTTGCTCATCAAAGGTGAATTGTAAATTTGGACCAGGTTGCTCAGAGCCTTGGCCCACTTGGCATTGAATATCTTCAAAGTGGGGCATGGCACCACCTCTCTGGGCACTTGTTTCAGGGCTTGAGTCTCCTCATGGTGCAGCCACTCTGACAGGGGCAGACTCTTCTCACAGGTGCAGAACCTGAGAATAAGAGGCCAGAATCACAAGTTACAATAGGGAGAAGTCTGACTAGACGTGGGAAAAAAAAAGATTATGTATATGTGTATATATATATATTTCCCAAGTCAATCTCCTGGCTCATGCATACCATTTGGATGATAATCAGAAGTAAAATTTACCAGTGATACTTATAAGACTCAGGTTCCCTTGTAAATTTAAATTCAATACCCCCGTGAGCACAGCTGGAAATTACTGAGTCTTCAATTAATCTTCTCAGTGTCTATAGGACCAAAGACAGGAATATACTGAGCTCTGGCTCAGCAGACTCTGGCTTACAAAATACCTCTTCAGCTCCCTGCTACACTTGATCCAAGGGATTGGCTTTCAACTGATTTACATCATACGACAAATGGTGCCTTATGTAATATTCCTCAGCGCATCTCAGCACTGTCACAGCGTCATGGAAATTCAAGCATTTCATTTCTAAGTGAATGTAAGAAAAAAATTTTGAAAGAACTAAGATCACATGTCCTGCCAAGAAATAAAAAAATACCATTTTTATTTATTATATTATTATGTGATAATATAATGGGATAAAGGTGAGCTTGTTTAAGACTGTCTGTTGTACACTGTTTTAATTTGCAAGCACCACATGAACGAAATTGTTAAGAAGTAGAATATTTGTGGCAATCTGAACAGATTTTGTGGTCAAAATAAATATAACTTTGGAATATATTTTTAGCACTTGCCTTAGGATTCATCTAACCAATGGCTCACAGATTCATAAAGTGATAAACACTACCTATAGAACAACAGATATCTCAATGATTGACTTATTCTTTCTTAAAAACAGTATTATCTCTGTGTTGGGACCACCAAACAATCACTACAACCTGACAAGATAGTACACATATTTTAGAGTCCATTTCATGCCCTTATTTTTTTACTGTTTTTCTCCAGAAATCAGTTTAGGACTAAAATCTTCAGGTAAATAATCTGTTTGACTAGCTATGAGAAGACTCTCTTCATTAAAGTTGCTGAGGAGCCAGATGGCTTTCTGGTCTTAGTTTCTAGGATCAGCTAGAGTTCTTGCCCTAAAGGTTAAATGTTACTTCAGAAAGTAGATTTCTGAAGTATTCTTTCTAATATTCCAGTCATCCACTCTGTCTATGTTATTGTATCTGTAAGGAGTTTGCATCTATAATTCCTTTAAAATAGCTATATTATTAAATAAATTTTTTTTTCTGAATTTTGCAGAATTATGTGCTGTGTTATTTATGACCAGCAATGTTAAGTGCTGGTTTCTAGTAAGCTTGGCCCTTGTGTGACAAACTTCATTTTTACAAAATACACTTTCCCAAGGTAACTGGTAAACTTTCATCTAAATTCTAGGGTAAACCTTGGGGGAACAAAGTAACACAGGCATGCTTTTCGTTCAAATAAAACTTTTTGCTGCATATACATTTAAGTTCATTGTAATTTAACATTCTCAGAAAGAACTGACTCAATTTTAGCCATATTTCTCCTATTGATACTAATGGGAGTTGTGCAACTACTGAAGTTTACAACCCATTAAATATCCAGAGGAAAATGTAAACCACTTCTGCTCCCTACTGCTGTACCCTAATTCAGTAAAATTCACTGAGCTTTTGCTGTGCTGCTGTGAGTGGGAGTTTTGTCACTAGTATCAAAAGGGGCTGAATTTTACTCAACATATCAATTACTTTTATAGGAACAGTTACTATGATTTTTGTAAGCTGTTAAGTCCCTTAGAAATAAATGGACACCCAGGCGTTTGGGCCAGGTGGACCATGAGCTAACCCAGCTCTATGGAGGCAAACCTAGCCTTGCATATGTGGGCAGAAAATCAGCATCAGTGTGTGCTTACCTGTCTGAATGGGCAGTGAGTCCACTGCATGACGTGGGTAAAAACAGAAGTGCCCATGGTTGTGCTGGACTGAAATGCCATGCTTCCAGTGCACTATGTTAGGGCTTCTGAGAAGGAGTTGCTGTGCATTCTCTATTAGAGGAAATGCCCCCTCTTACTGTCCTTCCTTTGTGGCGTGGTTACAGCCCTCAAAATGGCACGATCTTGTTTTCATCTTAAATGCTCATCAGTGCTTGCTGATCAAAAGAAGATATTCTTCTACATTTGGTTTTATTCTCATTTGCTTTTTTGGATGTCTGTCATGCTCTTTCCTGTGTCTCATTGCAAGGCACTTCCTTTCAACTGGACAGTCATTGCAATGTGTTCTCATGCATGCCTGAGATTTTGTCTGTTTGTCAGTACTAGCAATATTATCCTGCCAAGTTGAAAGAATGGAATGATTATTTTTCTGTCTTGACTTGACATGAAGTCAGCCAAGTAGAGAGGAGTTGAAGGAGGAGAGTTACTGCTATGATTTAGTCAATAGAAGGACAAAAGCTGGTTTTGTTGGTATAGGCATATTATGATTGAAGACCAAGAAATAATGTCTTTTAAAATAATTATTAAGTTAACTTAAATCGCTCCAAGCCTCAGAAGAAGATACATTTTCGAGTAAGGAAGTATGCACTTTTAAAAAAAAGATGACTGCCTTATAAGATGTATTTTAAAAGCATGTACTATCATAGTTTTGAACACAAAAATACATCTTTTATCTCCTTTTCTCCTTTTAAAAGACAAGACTTGTTCATCGATCAACACGTAATGAAGTACACTGACAGAGCAAATTAAGTTTTAGACTTCTGTAAGGAAAATATCATGACAGACAGTTCGCTCACATGTTGGCATAGAAGTTTTCTCTTTTTCTTGACCAATTATAACAATAGCTCCTAAATAATTCTCTCAGTTTGTCTTTGTACACACATGACTAACAAATAACCTGTGAAATTCAAATGTTGGAAATTAGGTGAATGCCAAATGAAATAATTAAATCTAATGAAAAAAGAAATAGTGAATTTCACACAGTAGTATTTTCATTATCCTGGAATACATTTAATGTTGATTGATTTTGGAGTAGGTGGAAACAGAAAGCAAAAGCTACAAGTACTGGAATAGCTCAGCAACTTTCTCAATTTATAAATCGGTGTTGCATATAATTTACTACCTGACTTAGGCACTGGTTGTTTGATGAATTGGGATTTTTTAAACTCTTTTCCTCTAAGTGTTTATCTTCAGACAGCTTAAATTCCTATTTTTCTTCTGAGCTTTTTTCCTTCTGGCCCGAACATAAAATTTAGGTGATTTAGGCAGGAGAAAAGATCCTTGGAAATTGTTAAAAATATAATTCAGAGACATTTTAATTGCAGATTGGAAATAAGTATTAACTTTTTTTTTTCCTAATATCTATCCTATTTTGGTGCTTATAGTGAGGAATCTGTCTTAAAATCTGAAGTCATATTTTGAAAGATTTTTTCCTAGAGGAAATCTGAGATTGCATTGGGAGTGTGCTACATCACAGTACTGGTGCACACTCTGCGTTTCATAGCAGTGCCAGAGAAATGCAGGGAAAAAAATCTAACAAGAAATCTTGGTGTTGTAGACAAGTTTGTCAGTTTTTGTGTATTGTAGACCTGATGATCCATGGAAAATATACATATTTTAACATTCACATTCTCCATCTGAGCTATGGTGAAATGTCAGCTGGAGAAAACTTTACAGTATACCACATCCTC
Source organism: Bucorvus abyssinicus (assembly GCA_009769605.1). Classification (NCBI taxonomy): domain Eukaryota; kingdom Metazoa; phylum Chordata; class Aves; order Bucerotiformes; family Bucorvidae; genus Bucorvus; species Bucorvus abyssinicus. The sequence goes on from CM020026.1 coordinate 33,938,231, forward strand.
AAAACAAACACCAGACTCTTCTTTTTCCTTTTACTTTCAGCATTTTCTCCGAAGTAGAGAATTAAAGAGCCTCTGAGCCATTTTGGCCACTGCAGGTCTTGCACAGGTTAAAGATTAGTATTGAGCAGTGGCAGCTCCATGGTTTTCATGGCCAGTTCAAGGTCATTAGCACAGAGAGACTATGTCCAGATCAGGTGCATTTTCTCCCTCTGTCCCACATCAAAAGGTGAGGAAAGGATTGAGATATCGAACACTTATAACCATATTGCTGAAATCAGACATGGGATCTGTAGGGAGGCAGCACAAATAGGGCAATTTATTCTGCTTTTTTTTAAGTACAGCCTGGGACTGTTCTTGTGAAAAAAAAATTAAGGTAAACCAGAACTTATACATGCTTCAGTTGTGGGCTGAAGTTGCCTATATGCTTATAAGTATCTTCTCTGACATAGAAATACAACAAATTACATTGTTGTTACCCAGTGAAAAATTTAACCAAGACAAGTTTTTAAAATATTCTCTTTGCAAAAGACACATTGTAAGATCACATAGCACAGAAAATTATAAATGTTCAAATGTATACAAGCCTTTGTACAAATGCAGACATTTTCTCTCTGTGTAGCACCTTTAACCATCATGCAGTCACCAGCCAAGGCTGAGGATAGTATCAAATGTTGACTTTTGTTAGATTCTTATCATTTAGGGCAGAAAGGTGGTGTATCTTGTAATATAGAGACCACATTTAAAAACCATTCCTTTTCCACAACAGACAGATAGTAATAGACCAAATGTGGTTGTCATTCACCCCAAGAGAATTAAATGTATTTAACTACAGTTCAGTATCTAAATCATAATACCGGAATAGTTGTATTTAAGAGCCTATTCTGCAGTAGGGCTACATTTGAATTATTCAAGCATACTTGAGTAATGTAAAACCATCTTCAAATATTTAATTTTTTGCAGCCTTTCTAAAAGTTAAGTATACACACATATACCCATGTATCCTATATTTTCCTATACTTTCTTATAAAAAATCTGTATGCACAGTTACATAGCACTGAATATGTGCAATTATGGGTACACTTGGAATACATATATACACACACACATACAATATATGCTAACTACTATGTATATATTTCTATAATCCTTATTTTTTCTTTATCGCATGTACGTGTGTGAGCATGTATGGCTACATCTACACACATTCAGAAAGAATTTACCAATCTATAAAGCCACACGTCCATAAATGTTGTCTAATACTAAAAAAATCTGTGTAATAATAATAAAACTCATTTCCTAAGAACATTGGACTGTTTTCTTACACTTTGCCATGGAGTACTGAAGTACCAGGCTGGGATTACCACTTAGGTTTTGGGGGTAAAAATAAGTAATTATGGACTGAGCTTATCGATTACCATATTATTCTGAATGTCTCAAAACAGACAAATAATTCTGTATTCTAGGCCTATATTTTCACAAAATTTATGCAAGTGCATACATATTGCTTTAAGAGTTTAAATAAAAATAATTAAAAAAAATTCTTATTTGGCTATTAATTTTTTGCCTCTTGGAGAAATATCCCAGCACTTTTCCCAATATCTTACACTTATTTAGACTTTTCTTTGCATCCTTCCAGTTGATTTTGTGGTTGAGAACTTTCATGTGTGCAGAATGAGAATGAGAGCTCACTCAGCTGAGGAAATAAGGCAAATACTGAGAGCCATGATATCTTCTTCCCCACACAGGAGCAAATTCACCAGTTTTGGCTAAAACTCAGTGACAGTTCTGTGCCTTCCATGGTTCCAAGTTTATGAAGTGTTTCAGAGAGGAATCACGATTGTTGAAGAAGCAGTTCCCTTGTCTCTAAGATGGTTTGGTAACATTAGAAACTGAACTCTTTCCTGAAAGTGCCTGTGCTTAGCAACTAACTCCATTAAACTTTGTATGGCCTGCATTTTCCACATACCTTTCATATTTTTCCCTTTTAATATGTTCTACAGCTCAGGAACGTCTCATTCCCTCAGCCCGCAGCTACAAACTACTAGTCTGTAACCAAGAATAAGTCTAAATACTGTCAAATATAATGAAAAAGAGTGGAGGAGGAGATTGGGTGGCTTCGTGGAATGGAAGTGGTTTATGAAGTCTTTCACCTCTAACTCACTGCTCTGAATCTTCTGCAGCCAGTAGTCACTGGAATTATTGAACATTTGATAGTTGTTCTGTGACCTATGTTAAATAAGTTGTTAGTCTCAACTGTGCTCCTTGTGACTGTTGTCCACATAGCGGAAAAACATAGCACCTGACATTGAGAGAATTTTACATCATCATTGGTGATATTAGTAAAAAACTAAAAGGTGAGAGAATGATGTATACTTGTCCAAAAGGAACTTATACATCCATTTCACTAGGATGTTATTAGCAACCACTGAACTGATTTTACTGATATTATTTTGACACACCTTTCTGTTCTTAACAAATTACCTCAAAAAGAGCCAGCAGCCACTTTGTACTTAAAAAGAATTCAAGAACTATAGAAGATGGTGACAATTATTTATTTTCCTCTGTCTACCTACACAGTCTCGAACAATACACAGATAGGTGGCCATCGTCCAGAATTCCTGCAATCTAAGGATCAATATGTGTGAAAGATTTATACCATGAAAATTAAAAATATTTACCATCATTTACCATTTATCAACCATTAAAATTCTTTACAACATTTACTTCTGATAAGGACATAACATTCAGAAATGTTTACTGACTCCCTATTCCAAATTCATCCTTTACAAGCTATTAAAGTTTATTGGCGTGAATGGGAGAATAGATTTTTCATCTTAAAAAGTAGCACAACCTAAAGATTGCCAAAACAGGAGTTTTAAAGTTTTACAGTTTTAAGAAGACCCGCGAAGATATATTTCAATGAAAGTGAAAATATTTTCATCTCAAATCCTACCAGGAAGTACTGGAAATGTCCCTTGATTCTATAGAAATTCCCACTTCATTTGGGTACATTAAGGAGTAGAAGACTGATAAAGGCATAAGATTTTTTTTTTTACTGCTTTTAGAAGCTTTCCAAATATCCAAGGCATGTAAAGATTACACATTTGTTACTTTTTTCTGTATTAGTGCCATTACTTCTGCCTCTGCTCTTCCTTTCAGTCTTCTCCTTTCTTTATGGTAATTCTCTTAAAATGTCAAAATTAATCACTTTCTAAGATTTATAGAACAGTTAAGATTTACAAGGCAGTTCTAATTCTTTGCCATATGCACAGGTAAATCTTTTTATTTACTCTGCAATATTCAGAGGAAGTGTTTAGCAAGTCTGTAGCGTTCAGGCATACAGGAGTGTACTTTCATCAAAAGGATAATGGAAAGAAATTTTTCACTCATATTTTAACAAAGAACAAATATACTCTGTGCATTCATCCACTCTGAAGTCTATTTTTTCAGTAATTGGAATAGATGTCTGGATATTATGATAAGTCCAGAGGCTCTTTTAAGGAAATTAACCTTTGAATTACAATTCTGTCTTGTTTTGCTATCATATCTGGTGTGTCAAAGCAAGCAAGAAAATAAATCAAGTTTTCCTATATGTTCATGGTTTCATTTTCATTTAGTTTCTTTCTGAGAGATTTAGTTTATGGTACTTGAGAAGTACCTGAAAGTCAGGAAGCCAGAAGTGCTGCAAGCAGCTATAAAAAGAATTTAATATATGAATGAAACTAAATTAAATATACCTTTTAAACACGTATATTTGTACACATTTTACTGCGATATGCCATAATGTAAAAGATCGTAATATAATCAAAAAAGTAAGGTATTGATGTATGCTAATATCTCTAATAGATCTCCAGAGAAAAGCCTTTCATACTTCCTCAAAGAAAATAACTTCATAAACGTGGGCTATCAATTACACCTACAGAGATCACACTTTTTAAAAAGCTTCATGTGCCAAATCTAAAAAAAGATTCACAAACACTGATGAAATACATTGCATTTCTATCACACAAGATAGCTCTGGTAGCTGTCATTTCACAGTTTGCTAAAGCAGCACTGATATCTGAGTTACATATAATCCTGAGGAAGACTATAAAAACAATATAAGCTCTTAGCATAATTTTTAACAGGTGACATGCCACCTCAGAAGTTAAAAACGGATTTTTTCTTTTTCTTTTCCCCCCCTCTCCCTTCTTTTTCCATTTTCCTCCCTTCTGTATTCCCTTCTGGCTTTTCTTTCTGTTTTTCCCTTTCCCTTACCTTCCCTCCTTTTCACACATTCAACTCTTCATCACACCAGAAATTGACAAAGGAGAATGTCTCCTTGTGCCTTGCAACTCTTTCCTAAGAACAGCCCCTACTGCTTCTGCTGAATCTTTCAGCTACATTAAGTGTTGCTTCTTTGTGACAGTTCTTTGTTTTGATTTCTTTTCTTTCTTTATTTTCTTTCTTGCTTGCTTACTTTTGTAGAAGAGCTGCAGTGTTGTATCTTCACCGCTACCAATTTTACTGTTAGTCTCATGTGTTTCATGTTCTGGATCTTCAAATGGTGGGTTTCGAGATGTTGCATCAGAGCCATCCATACTCCAGTGCCTGAGAGAAGTTAAAAATTGAAATTCTACTTCAGTACTGGGTAAACACTTCCATGTGGCCTGACTCCAATATTAGCACTTCATTTTAATGATAACAGCTGCTCTGGTGTTCATTCTAAAATCCTTAAATGTGCTTAACAACCTGTTTATGCTTGGAGTTTAGTGAGTTTATGGGGACAGCCAAATGAAACAGATAAGTGTATTATGTAAAACCGTATTCTGAAATGTTTATTCTAGCAGTTAGTATGCATCAGAAGTAAATTTGTAGACCATTACCCTCAGGTTTTATGCATTTTAAATAAAGCATTTTTAGTTTAATTTAAAAGCAGACAATTATGTGGGAAATAGAAAGATTTTGACAGCATAGCCGTAAATTGAGCATTGTTTGAAAAGGTATAGTCATCTTAAAATCATCATTAATATTTCATGCATGTGAATTTCTCTCTCACGCACGTTGTATGCTTTTTCAGCCATGGAACAGCAGCTGCAGCTAGTAAAGTTCCATGTTAATTCATATATTAAAACTTTGTTTAGCACAATGGCACCACTTCCCCCGCTATCCAACAAACCACTTTCTGTAATGAAATCAAGGAATTGGAGTCTGGCTTACCCTCTGCATGTGAGCAGCAAGGCATCTATCCTTTTTTGCTGTTACCTCTTCCAAATCATCTATCACAATTCCACTTGCAAATGCTATTTTTAAATGACTAGTAACTACTACTAAAGGCACTGTCCGTCTGATTTTTCTAGCTGTGAAATAATTTTTACACAATTTGTAATAATCTTTTGTAACCTCATAAAGCAAATTACTTTTCTCTGCAAATGCCTTCTCTGTTCAAGGCATTTGCTTCATGTGGATTTCTACAGTAGATATGAGAACTAGGCTCCTCTTAACACCAGTTAAAATAGTAAAAAAATAGCTACTTTTAGCTAAAGAGGTTTTTGAAGAATTATAAGAACAGGGGCTGGTAATATGTGTAATACTCTTTTCACAGATCGAATTACATTATTTGAGCAAAAGAAATTAATTTTAATTAAATTAACTTTTTGAGACATTTGGATTCAAGCAGGAGATTTTAAAATGTATTTTAATATCAAGTCCAGAGTCAAGACTCAGCTGTACCTTTCAACATAAGCAGCAGATTGGTTAAAAAACAACAGAAACATTCATAGGTGCAAAGAAGCAAGTCTCTTTTTTCTCAATGTCATCACATTCTGTCCACATCTTACTACTCCTATCATGTACATATTTGTCCCGATAGAATAAGTTAAAGTTAACAGTGTTTTAAAGCTGAGTTAGAATACTATGTTCTTTAAACCCTGATATAAAATAAAACCACTAACCTTTTGTCAATATATCCTGTCCTGAAGAAACTAGAAGGAATTTTATTGACTGGATTTTTTTCTAAAGGAAACAGATTTATGACCTTCGATAAAGGCTCTGAGAAATCTGAAGAAAGTATGGATACAGGTTACCTGGGGCATATATATTTCCATGGTAAATATTGGCAGGAAAACAACCATACAAACTAAATGAGCAGTAAGTAAAGAGAACCATGAGAAAAAAACTTTTGTTTCCCTGTCACAAGAAAACTCTTTCAGGGCAGAACCAAAACTCTCTACAATATTCTCTCTCTCTCTGAGGAATGCAGCTTGATTTTACATTACAGAAACTGTGACTTTTACCCCTAAGGCACAAAACACCTTTGATACACAAGAGAAAATATGGATGCTTAAGGGGAAGAACAGCAAGTTCCCTTTCATTAAGAAACTGGCATGCATATAATGTAAATCTCCTGTGGGTTTGCACATACCTTGTTCTCAATGGGGGGAAAGTGTGCAAGCTCCTTTGAATGAGGAAAAAACTCAGATAGTAATATCTGAGGGCAGCCATGTTCATCAGCCAAGGTAAGTGACTAGCCAGATTAAGAAATTTGTATCAGCCTGACTTTCCCTTCCAATTGTCAATGCAGGACAGATGCTACTAAACACCCAATTCTACAATACTGGGGAGTGGGAGGAAGACTTACTCCCCTATATAAATAACTATAGTCTTTATTCACAAATAAACCATAGATTTCAGTAGGCTATTGCTGTTAAGATAAGATAGCACTTTGTGGGATTGAGAGTAACATAGTCTCAAAGCTAAAAGCAAAAACCAAGCCCTCTCAAAACAAAAATGCTTTATGCACGTCACCCTGAAGCAGATTTTTATTTCAGATTCAGGTGTATAAAATAATTTCAGAGAATGAATTTAAGAATCAGTGTCTAACAGTTAGGAAAATCATCGGGTGGAATTTATGAGACTAAACCAACAGCAAATATTCACAGATTTTTTTTTTTTTAAGCCAGGAATTGTTATTTTGATAGATTGATCTGCTTGAGTAATTTAAACTCAGTTCTTCTTTTTAAACAACAAAAAAATATTTTAAAACTCTGTGGTTTTAGGGGGGGTCAGCTAAGCATGAAAGTTTCAGAATATCTGGGAACCAAAGCTCTTTAATGTTCAATGTTTTCCAAATGTCACAGATTTTAGAAAATGTTTTCTGAACTCATAACATGAGTTCAAACCTAGTGAATCCTTTTCTCCGTGAATAATTCCCTTGTTGTTTTCGAGGGACCTTGAATTACAAAACATGCTTGTCTACCCAGGGAAGTACATGTTATGCAAACAATGAATAATAGCAAGAAGGAAAACTTTGTATGCTGTTGTTGTTCTTTCCAGCAACATAAATAATCCCAGACTATTCACCAGTTACCTTAGAGATGAACTAGCCACTAAACCAGCAGGAAAATTAATTATCCTCTTGTAGGAAGAAAGTGCTGGGGGAAAATGTGCTACAGTATCTGCAGTGGTGAGACAAGTCTCCTACCTGCTACATTAAAAGAAAATGAAACTCTTTTCTAGGTATTACTATTAGTATAGGATGGGATATTTTCTTCATAAAATAAGGCCAGGGAACAACTTCTGGCTTTACAGAGGAGACATTTACTGTGTCTTATCCATACCAGTCATCTATAGTGGGGTAACACCTACCACTCATTCATGGTTTTTTATGCAAACTAAAAGTAAAGTCCCAAAGAACAAGGGAACATTATGCTGGTCCAGAATATATTTGCCTGGCCTGATATTGAGAAAAGTTAGCTTGAGCATGTGAGTCACAGAAGGGGAAAAAAAAAAAAGATCTGCAATTTACTGATGACAAAGAAAACAAAATACCAACAATGGAGAAACTAAGCCTGGTGGAAATCACTGACATGAATCAACCATTGCTCAGCAAGTACTTTTGTGACTTTAATCAAACACTAGGAAATGTAAAATCGGACTGGTCCAAAGTTATTTCTCTAGTCTTAATTTTCATGGAACTAACTTTGCATTCCTGAAGGTAGGACACCCGAGGCACAAAAGGCTTTACGTCAAAATTGCAGATAAAGGCACTTGTGCAATGATACAATATCAGAAAAGTTATCTTTATGCAGTTTGTAGTACCATTGGAATGAATTAGGTTAAGCTCAAACTATAATTAAAAAAAATCATCTTTCTATGATTTTACTGTTGTTTCTACAGAATGCTAGAGTTCCTAAGAATTTTTCCTGCAATCTTTAATCTCTATTTTTGATTACCAGGAGAAAACTTAGTGATTTAAATTAAGAAAACAGGGAGATGCCAGACTGATCTTTTCCCTCCACTGTAAAATGAATACACTCTTAAAAATCTCAAGTTTTTCACTGAGATAGGAGAACCACTTTGTAGAGTGTAATTGCTTGAGTCCTTCACTGCATTTGTAATCTCTTGCAGAAGCTTTTCAACCTTCCTAAATTGTCAGGAACAGAGCTGAAACTTCAGCACCTAGCAATGGTGCTGCCCTTAGACTTAGCAAAAGTAAGTGTTTGCCTGGCACAACAGACCATGGGGGAGTCATCATGCACTCCTACTCCCTTATTTTTGTAATACCAGTACATACAGAGACCAGGTATTTTGAAAACAGACAGGCATAAGTATCGTGGAAGTAGAAGGGGTGTGCGGCCAAAGAGTTTCCTTAGGATCTTGTTTTTCCTTAGCAGCAACAGTCACTGCTATTCCTCTCATCTTCCTGAATCACAGCAGAGTCATAATCTAATTACACAACCAATATCCAGCCTGGCACTTCACCCAACTTGGCTTTTCTGTCTGTAAGGTAGAAATCTAGGTTCAGGGAAAAGAGAAAGTGAGGTAAATTTCTGCATAGTATTGAGAAAGCATGTGGATTCAGGAAAGTGGCATTGCACCTAGACATCAGATCAGCTTAGCAAAGGGGGTTGTAAGGATGTTATTACACCTTCATTCCATCAATATACAGGCCTCTCTCAGTCCCTGTCTGTGTTCAAAACCCCAACACTTCTTTCACTCCTCATCAAGCTTCAAGGTCTGGTTGAACTCTCCCAGTCCCTCTCCCAGTATTCCCAAATTATCCGACTTCTCTGAGTCTGCCTAGAAGCACTCTCCCATCTCAACTCCATTCTCCATCTCAGACTGCTTACTTTCACAAAATTAATTTTTGCCATTCCATGGATTTGTCATTTTGTCTTGGAATTCAAATCTGGTTATTGCTGAGAAGCTTGAGACCCTCCCTAGTTTGAAAACACCAAATGCTACACAGAATTTGGCACCAAAATGGAAATCTTATCAAAAGAAAGCTAACTCAATATGAGTAGGGATTCTGTGTGAGCAAAACCGGAATTCGTCACACAGAGAAGGTGGGTCTTCTTTTTTGTCAATATCACAGCAGTTGAGTTTACCAGGGAAGACTTTGTGAAAGTGACCTGGAAGGCTTTGAGATGTGGTATCTTTGCCCAGCAAAGTCAATTTTCTATAAGGTGGTATTAGACCTTACTGACCATGGGTCAGACCATAGTTTTTTATTTTAAACGTCTTAGTTGATTCTAAGTATAAGATTATTTGCACCTCTTTGGGGACCAGTTTCAAAGCTCTGTAAAATAAACCGAAGATATGCAGAGTTTAATGAGCTCTTGATATCTTGTTATTGTTACTGTTATTAATGACTCTGATACTACTTATTACTGCTAGTCATATACAAACTCTTAACACACCTACCTACACTTTGCAAAATAGTCACCATCTCCATTATGTGTCAGAGACTGAGGCACAAAATCTGAACCTCAACCAGAGGATTCATGTTATGGAAATGGTTTGTCGAGTTTTAAGTTCAAAACATTGGACTAGTAGACAAGTAACATGTCTATAAGCAGTTGTGTTCAAGTAGCTAAGCCGAGATACAGCGAATAGGAACTGACAGTCTGACTGAAAGTTAACTAGTGTCAACCCTACCCAGATAAGTTTATCTGGAGGTCTGTAGGGAAATGGCCTTGAATTTTCTTATTTGCCTATTTCATTGAATATATGTTCTAAATGTTCCAAATACATGTTCTGAACACATATGGTATGTATTCTGGAAACTAATCTCTCTTTTGTTCTAGACCACCATAAAAAGTCAAGGACATGGTCTTGAACCTAAGAGATGATTTACCTATTCAATATGAACATGAAATAGGCCAATCTCTTTGTTCTAGTTTTTCAGAAGAAAATGTAACAAAATAAGAATCTTGTGTTCCAAATAAAACACTGTAAAACAAACTTTATTCTCTGAGTCATTGGAAAACATTGTTTATGGTTCAGAACACAGAGAGCATCCTGAAGTGACCATCCATCATTGCTCTGAATTGCTGGAGGAAATAGAAATAGAATGAGAAAGCAGTCTATGATTTTATATTAATTGCAACTCCAAGATGGTACTACTACAATCAAAATAAGGCCAGTCTGATGGAATTTATAGATAGGTAATATTGAAAACATATTTCAAGCCTCATTTTATGTCAAGGTACAAAAATCAGATTTTAGATCAATGGCGTAATAAAATAGTACAAAGTAGCTGATGAAAGCTAACTTGGTTCCAACAGAATAATTCATCATGATAAACATATCTCTCATTTCTACATCTGTCATCCATTTTTAAAACCAATACATAATTTAAATATGGATTTGACTGTTCCTACAAGTCATTACAGCATTATGCGCTGCACTGAAGAATAACTTTAACAATAATGCACTTTTCTGAATTCAGAATTATAAAAAATGGATTAGAAGGTTAAGTTGTGCCATATAATTACTGTGCACAAACACATCTGGCAGAAAAACAACTGGTCTTTTTCTGGTTGGCATTTCTATTTTCCACAGGCTTGAAGTCACTTAACAGACACCGTGTTTTTATAGAAATGGGGGAATGATTTGGATTAAAACCTGCCCAGGTAAGAAAAATGCTGGAATCTCAGGGCAGAACTTAGATGTCTCTGAGCTGGATTAGACTGCAACTTGAACTTTGAGGGCAAGGCTGAAACTTGTTGCATCCTAAGCATAGTTTGAGCCCTGTGAGGCATGGCAAGAATGTTGACTGCACTGCCCTTAAGGAGAACCAACAAACACCCAGTGGAATGCACTTAGAGACCTTGCCAATTCCCCCATGCGAAAACACCCTGTGACTGTTGGACTGATCTGCTGATTTTTTCTTCTCCCTGTGATAAAGGGATTGGAGGAGGGAGAAAAGGCACTGGAGGGAAGGAAAAAGAGGAGTTGGAGGGCCGATGATAAAAGGTTCATATCTTTTCCATTGTTGTTCATAACTGAAGGAAAGCCAGGCAGTCAGAAGGATAACAAGTCCCAGAAAACATAATCAGATTCTGATTTCATTACTAAGCTTTGCAGAGCCTTGATAAGAGACATAATTAGAGATTCAGTGGTAAACTCACTCTCTAGCAAACATTAACATTTTGTTTTATTATATGTATTTCTAAGAGAAACTCCTTAGAAATTCTCCAAATCCTTTTTCAGAATTTTACTAACTTTTAAAAATATTGTGACAGTGAGTATAAAAGTGGAAATACTTTTCAGTGCTTTAATACCATTAGTTAGTAATTTGGCAATACACTAGTTGTACTTTAATTTTACAGTGACTGCACTTTTAACTGTCTACAGTGCTATTCTTACATTGGAATCATGAAGTCAGTCTAAACATTACAAACAACACTGTAGACAGTATTCATCACTGTAAGAGCTAGTGGAAAAAATCCTAAAATCTCTCTAGTTGTTATAATAATGATGTTGGTTTCCTGTTCACTACAAGGGTAATTAATGAAGAATTTGGCTGAACCACACATACCAGGCAGCTAAGGTAATACTTTATGTACAGATTTCACTACAACATAAGACACAATACAGGACTTGTTTTCTTATTTCTTACCCTGAAAATCAATCAGGTCACTAGGCAACCAAAAAACTGAGCTATAACTATTAATACTTTGCTGAAGCCATGTGTAATTTCATTAATTCTTCTGCTACTACTGACTGTCGGAGATAGTGAAAATTTCATTACTGTCTCTGAATATATTTCATGCATAACAAATGAACAATCAATTAAACATGATTTTTTTCCTCTTTTTTTTTTTTTTGTCCCATTTGTCTCTAAACTTTATTAATGTTCTACATGACATTCCCTCTTCTCTTCAGATTTTAGGTAATAATTAGTCTTTTAATAAGATTTACCTTTTACTAGCCTAGGACAAGCTGACAAATTAAAAAAGAAAATACTGTCAGTTATTCACACGGTATTCTATGTGACTTTGAGCTTTGTGAGATGCTTAGATATTTAGGAATGAAAGAATCTGGATTTTATTTTATTTCTTGTATCTGCTTGCACATGTATCCAAGGCACCTATTTAAAAAACTAAGATTGACTGTACTAGAAACACACCTTCAAAAAGGGGACTAGCAAAAACTTTGGCTGACTCTGGTTATGAGTGGCTTTGGGTCTTTCTCTTCACTTGAGTGCATATCTAATTTTCATCTCATATAATGCATTTCCATTGTGCAGCAGTGAGGCCCTCCCCTTACCCACACTCAACTCTTGCCATGGCAAGCAGCTCTAGCTGTAAAGGAGGACTCCAGGAACTATATATTCTCTCCTTGCACACTTGCAAATTGCTTGATATGATTAACAAACACTTCACAGTTCACCCTTCTACAGTGAAATAACAGAAATAGTAAACACTGAGATGGGTTGATCTGGAAATCAAGACTTTCCACTTCAACAGCTTAATAGTCACTGTAATAGCATTCGTATATTTATTAGGAGACTGAAAAAGCAGAATGGAATACAGACATAGGGAGATTCCTGTTCAGTGTTCTGAACATCTTTAGGTTTTTTATTTAAAAGTACACTATTAATAAGCAAAGCTGCCAATTAGTTTCAGTATCTGGCACAAGCATGGATTTATGACAAACTAACCAGTCTCCAAAAGCATTCATCCACAAGATCTAATCAACCATCTTCTCAGAGACAGCAAAGAAAGTGAGGATGTAATAAAGGAAGCAAGGTCCTCTTATAATGGACTTGTACTAATACTTAGTTAGAAACACTTAGCAATTTTTTCAAAATACATATGCTGGTGGCTGGAACAAGTCAAATACATCCAAAGCAGATGAGCCTGAATGAACAGTCTACCCACAGAATTCACTCAAGTAGTGCAATAATAACTAAGGGTGCATAATATTTGAGTTCAATCATGCATGTACATTTGCAGTACAACCAATATAGAATATGTGCATCTAGAAAAGAAAGACAGACATAAGCAAAACTTCTCGGTGTAAAATATCCTTAAACTCTTTCCATGTGATTTTGTAGCTTGCCTGATGCGTATTCTGCTCCAAGTTCTTCTGGTCTTCATGAACTACTTTCCATTATTGCCCCAGTTTTCATGCTGTTTAGGATGGGTCAAATACAAAACATGAGATGAATTAAAAAAAAAAAAAAAATTATGTCCTAGCAACTTCTTCATTTCAGACTCCAGTTAAATAGACAGGAAAAACACTGTATCAAAGTTCTTCAATATCACAAAGCAAACTTGTTTTTGAGGAGTTGTTGGTGATGAGGTTGCTTTGCGAATACATACATTGTGTCATTGTGCCAAAACTAACTGCTCATTTAATTTTCAACTCTTCTCAAATGTAAATGCACACATTTACAAGCACATCTAAGTGGTCTGGGAACTATCCATCCCACAACAAGTAACTCCACTCCACAAATTAATCTATTTACTTGTAATATAGTACGTCTTGCCTCTTATTTTCCTTTCCAAAATCTCACCTCTGCCCCATCTGGGAGGAAGGTTTTGCCCAGGGCAATTGGAGCATCTGCTGCACAGTAAAGTAGGAAAGTTGAGACAATGCTTGGCAGAAGCACCCTGCTCCTAGCTGCTACCCAGCAAAGGCAGTAGAGTCTCCTCTGCTAGGCAGGAAGCATTCGTCATGCAGAAAGACTTTCTTCTGGGTGGAGAGATGAGGGACACAGTGTCGCAAGAGGCATTCAAAGGTCTGAAGTAATGTAGAGGTGGTAGAGGAGGTAGTTCTGGAATTTAGCCTACGTGCTTCAGCCTGCCTCTTGCTCAAAATAATTTTTTATTCCATAAAATATTAGGTGCAGAATAACTTTTTATACTTGTACATCAAAATCATTATTATACCGTGTTACCAGCTGTATTATCTATAAAACCTACAAAGAAGTAATCTTCAGCCTTCAGATGTGAATAATGCAGCAACTGTTTCAGTTCCTAGTGCTTTTTTATAATGAAGATAACCTAATTTTAGTTCAAAATTTTCTTTCAGACATTAACGAGACGACTTTGTGAGTTGCTGCTAAGTGCAGTTTCCACCACCACTGTCACCACTATTTTCTGAAAAGCACTTTCAGTCACCGTTTGAAGAAAGATAACATGTTTTCATCCTACTCTGGTCTAATTTAAGATAACACGAAACACTTCCTTGCAGTAGTAATTTTCCATTTAAACGAAAGAGGAGGGGATAGTTTGTTTACTGTATTTTACTTTTCTGCTGAAGCAAGTATGTGAAAAAAATACTGTCTGTGTGAACACATTTTACATTTAAAGGAGAAGATATGAAAAGTCCATTATGGCAGCCAAGTAAAATGGTGAAACTGGCATACTGCAACAGGAAACAGGAAAATCCTGACAATCAGTAGCCCTGCACTGCTCTGTCTGTTCCATATTGGTTAAAAGACAGCTGGCAAATGGGATCAGTGAAAAGGAAGATCAGCCTCATAGGTGATATAGAGTAACAATTCCCCATCACAAGAACTAAGGAAATTTTGGTTTTCACATCTGTGAATAGAGGAAAAGGAGTTTTGGAACATTTAATCAGAAAGTGTGATGAAGTTAAAGGCGAAAGCTATTCCTTACATGTTCAGAATTCTCACTGACTTTGAGGGGAACTTTGTATGAGCAAGGGATGCGAAAGAAGACATGAATTTACATGCTTAGGGTAAACAAAAGTGAGTAGGAAAGCTCTTGTTCTTTGCAAGGAAAAGCAGCCAGTGAGTCACAGTTCCCTTACTCACAGTGAGCCTCCTCCCTATCATTAAGAAACAACTTACTCCAAAAGAAATGTCTGTGCGTTGTTCCATTTTCCCTGTCTCAGATTACACCACCGGTTTACCCCAGTGAGGAAGGAGACCACCACATCGATATCTGGTCTGACTCATTTACAATATGGGGTGAAATGAGTGCAATAGTCGATAAGTAGTATAACCTCTCATGATTCCTTTTTCTTCTACACCATTTTGCAGATTCATTATGTGAATACAAAATTAAAGTTATGCATTCTAATATGCAATTTTAATCAATCCATAATCACTTTTATAAATGTGTGGTTAGCAGAGCTTTAACTGCATATATTATATCAATGCTAAAAAGCAGTATAAATTCAGAGTGTCTTTTAATTCTCTCAGGTGTAATGATTTCGGATGGTATAAAATGTCACGTAACAAGGGGCAACAAACAGAAGGATTTTGAAGCCACTGTACAAGAAGAAAACTATAAAGTAGTCACCATCACAGAAACATGGTGGGATGATTCACACAGCTAGAGTGCTGTGTTGGAATGCTATAAACTCTTCAGAAGGGATAGGCCAGGAAGGAGAGGGAGTGTTTTGATTGTCATTGGCATAATGATGGTGATGGTAAGGCTGAGTGCCAGAGTGTCAGGTTGCGTATCAGAAATAGTGTGGCCAGCAGGAGGAGGGAAGTGATTGCCCCTCTGTACTCAGCACTGGTGAGGCTGCACCTTGAATACTGTGTCATTTTGAATCCCTCACTACAAGGACACTGAGGTGCTGGAGCATCTCCAAAGAAGAGCAATGAAGCTGGTGAAGTGTCTAGAGCACAAGTACTCTGAGGAGCAGCTGAAGGAACTGGGATTGTTTAGCTTGATGAAAAGGAGGCTGAAGGGAGACCTTATCACTCTATAGAATGAAAGGAGGTTAGAGAGAGTTGTTCTCCCAAGTAAACAAGTGATAGGATAAGAGGAAATGGCCTCAAGCTGCACCAGGAGAGGTTTAGTTCAGATACTAGGAAAAATTTCTTTACAGAATGGTTTGTCAAGCATTGGAACTGGCTTCCCAGGGCAGTGGTGGAGTCCCATCCCTGGAAGTATTTAAAAGTTGTGTAGACGTGTTGCAGAGGGACATGATTAAGTGATGACTTGGCAGTGCTGGGTTAACGGTTGGACTTAGTGATCTTAAAGGTCTCTTCCAATCAAAACGAATCTGTGGTTCTATAAGGGGATAAACAATTCATTCCTTTTCACATGTAGGTTCCCATCACCAAAGTTACTTGAGGACCGTTATTTTTTGTTGTATACTTCTAAGAATTAAGTTAAAGTTGTTCCAAACCGGACATATGCAAGTGAGATAGTGGCATACTTCAGGGAATTAAAATAGCCTTTTCCAGAGAGAAAAATCCCTATCTTCCGTATTCATACTGTGCCACTTGCTATAAACAGTATTCTGGGTTCCACAGACTAAAGGAACTATAACTATTTTGCACTCCCTAATCTTGCTTTTAAACCCTTGGGAATCAGTTTTATATGCTATGTATTAAACACGACACTCAGTAACAGGAAGATAAACATACCTATGTATTCATGTTTGGTTGGGTTTTTTCCTTACTGATGGGAGATTTAGTTTTGTTTACAGCTCTGCTGTACATTTAAAAACTTCTTGTAGTACAAATCCCTGGTTTTACCATGTTTCAACTCCAATTGACTTAGTCTCAGTAGTACTTTTTCACACAGCTCACATATTTGATCAGTCCAATTGAAAATATGGACTCATAAGGGTTGCAGTCAATTTGCTAAGTTGTCTACCAAACCTTTCCCAAAAGACTATCCTAAATTTGTTTACACAGAGAAAATTACTCTGGATGTGTTAAGTGACATAATTTGTTCATTGGTATTAACCTGCTAATTTATTAAATTTTCTTAAAGAAAAACAAACCCTCTCCCTATCTTTCAATGGAAATTCTGTGCAAGAAAGACTGACACTTTAAATGAGAAGAGGTCATATGAATAACAGAGGTACTGGGTGATAATATGCATACATCTAAGATAAAAATAAAATTGTATTTTATGAACAAGTTAAAGGTCTAATAAAAAAGGTGTAAAATAATGATTTTTGGAAGATTCTGATTGCAGCACTGTTGGCTGGGGCTTGGTATGATGCTACCCCAGTGCAGAACAACTTCAAGTGCAAATATTCTGTATGAGCTTCTGCAGGATTCCCACAGGTATCCTGTGAGAGACAGTCAAAACTGCAAATAGCAGCAGCCACAGCTGGGCCAACCATATGTCACTCGTGAAAACTAAAGCTTCTGTGGATCTAACTGCTTCAGCCAGGGACTTTGTGCTACTTGGCTAATGCTGAATAAACTGGTTAAGGCCAAAAATGGGCTCGTAGCTATGCTTGTTAATGTTTCCTGACACTTTCCATTATAAAATGCTGATTTTAGTACTTTTCAATTTGCCAGTTGGTAGACATTTGGGCTCAAATGTTCCTTAGAGTCCACTCAAAGGTGGTTAAAACATGTGTTAGAATGTCTTTTGCCAAAACAATCCAATCATTTCTCAGAATGAAGCAAGGACTGTGTTGTTTCACACATAATAATAAATCAAAGAAGAGGGGGGAGGGGAGGAAGATGGTAAGGGAAGAAGTTATTTAAATAGTTAATACAATTTGAAGTTGCAGACTGATATTTGGCAACTGGAGATAATAATGTGGGTTGAAAATTGAAATTTGGCTTTTGTTGCCACTGTAAATTATAAGGTTTTGGAGAAAAAGTGTTTACGTTCAGCAGAGATTTCTTATGTTTTAAGCACAAAATATTAGTCAGGGCAGGAGTGGAGAGTTTCTGCTTACAGCTACATGACATTTTTTCTTGTATATATAGCTCTGTGATATTTCAAAACCAGAGGCACAAGAAGAGAAAGTAAGTAGAGTCTGTTGAGTCCAGTAGCATAAACAACTGGTTCAGCTGTGTAGGGGCAAAGGACAGAGCTTCAGCGAATGGCTGTGGTGAGAAAGAGTATCAAAGGGATCAGACACTGGGAGACTGTGGCTGTATAATATAAAAAAGGGGAAAAGGTGGGATTTGTATTGGGGAATGTGTCAGAGGAATGTAAGGAATAAAGATTGTAATTGATATGAAAATGGGGCTTAGATGACAATCCAAGGCTTTGGAAGACAATAAAATCCACAAATGAAGTCTTTGAGGAATAGTCAGGAGAATCTGCGACAATCAAAACATACTGTCTTCTTGAACTTGGAAGGGATCCTAGCACTTCTGACCCATTCCATTACTATATTACCTCAAGCTATCTGTAGCCTGTATAACTATTCAGTATTTCCATTCATAGATATCAGTATTATTAATGTGTGGGAGACTTTTCTCGTGTCATATTTCAATTAGTCATGTTATAACTCCAGATTTAGTAATACTTGAGTAAAAATGGTGTGAGCAATCCCTATGGACACACACTACAAAAACAGAAAAAAATATTGCATAATAGCATGCTGTTTTTCCTTCAGGAATCATACCTCATTCAGTACCCAAGATAGGATGCTTCTGGGACTGAAACAAGGTTGGGCAGCTCAGAAGATTGCTGTGGCCTGGATCCCCCATTTGCAGCAGGTTTGGAATATGTACAGTGGTTGAAGCAAAGACTGTAGGGGGGCAGGGAAAAGAAAGATTTAATGATCAATTCGGTCAACGCCACCTTGGAGAACAAAGTAAACCTCTGCTAACTTTTCACAGGTGGCTACAAACTACGTGTTTCCCAGTTTCCCACTGCCTGACTTGAGACTCTGGCCTGCTTTGCAGAAGTACTTTCAAACTCTCTTAGTGACAGCTGAAGGTAAAAGGAGAAGATATTTTAATATCGCAGAAGCTATATATTACAATGCCTTTTTTTTTTTTTTTGGCAAAAAATGTGTCTTGTTTGTCTTAAATAAGGACAAGTGAAACCTCAGTCTTTAAAGGAAATTCTTAGTCCATTACTCCCTTTCCTGTTTGTCCTGGGCCCAAATGAATTATTGGGGTAAAATAATTTGTAACTGTGAAGAACTCATAAGTCAATTTTATAGTCTATAGGTTTTCTGTAGTATGATTATCACAAAAAACATCAAATAGTGTGGCTAAGATATATCCAGTTTTCTTCCTTCATCTTCTTCCTAGAAGGGGAAATGTTTGACGTGATTTATTTTTAACTTTTCAACACTATGTTCTTGTATGTGGTTATTTGCTTTAGGTAAGACAAGCTCAAAGAGCAGAAAGTGGGGAGCTGGGGGAGATTCTGTATTCTTCAGAGTGTACACAGTCTTACAACGAGCTTAGGACGTGTCTGTCCCCAGCCCAAAGAGTTTATTCTTTACAGAGAATGGCCTCAATTTGAAGCCGCAATATTTCACATCTTGTCCATATCTTC
Source organism: Bucorvus abyssinicus (assembly GCA_009769605.1). Taxonomy (NCBI): domain Eukaryota; kingdom Metazoa; phylum Chordata; class Aves; order Bucerotiformes; family Bucorvidae; genus Bucorvus; species Bucorvus abyssinicus. The sequence goes on from CM020026.1 coordinate 33,957,700, forward strand.
ACCTAGAACTTCATGGTGTATTTTGTAAGTACAGTATGTATGGTGGTGTACGTGAAGTCCTGATCTCCCTTCTCCCCTTTCTCCTCTGGCTAGACTGCCATAGGTCTTACCACCCATATGGCCATGTTTCTTTCCCATGTAAATTTGAGCACTACAGAGGGAAGGACATTTACCTTGATGTTGAAAAGAAACTAGACTTAGCTTAGCAACTTACTTTCCAGAAGAGATGCACTGCAAGGGTCTATAAATTTGAAAGTCCCAAATGCTACATATTTTGAGACTACATACACAGCATTTACTACAGTTCAGCTGGAACAGATGCAAGATGATTATTCCAGGACAGGAAAAATTATAAACTGTGATCTTGAGTTATATTCAGCAGGACTCAAAGAGAAAAGAAAAAGAAAAAAAGGGAAGAAGGAAATGAGGCAAAGGAACAAAGATCCATGGATAACTGGAAGCTGGTGCCGGAATGAAAGTTTAGAGAAGTTTGTCATTTGGAAAATATTCTCTTGTTGGATTGGTTTTTCTGTTGGTATAAACTTTCTTCAGTTATGGCCAACATAAATGATAACAGGATCATGAGACTTAAAAGCACTGAGAATCTGGGAGGAATTAATTTTAACATCCTTTATTTGTTTTGATTAAGTAGATTTTTAATAGAGCTACAAGAAAAAAAATGAATAAGATAAATGACAATGCAAACAATGGATAAAAGAACACTGGAGACTAAAGAAAAATAAGAGGAAAATATTATTCACCTCTAATATAATCCAACAAACCAGTTATCAATTAATTAGTTGCGATCACTAGAAATGAAAGCAGAAGTCAAACAGTTAAAAGTTAAAATTAAATCTTTTGCAACTAAATTAGTAGGTATCTTTACAAATGAGTAAAATGTTTAAACTCCAGCATAAGAAATGCAGACAATATGAGGAAACTTACATGAATGTCAAGCTGGATAGCAAATGGATAATGAGAATACAGAGAAGAAGAAAATACAGGAGGCACATAAGCTTTCAAGTCCAGGCATTTTTTCCCCATAGAAATAAAGAGTAAGGATGTGGCAGTAATACTACACTTTTGGAATGTGATAACTTTAAACATGTAAGCAGGAGTAGCATAGGTGAATTGTCACTTTGACTTTTTAAAAAGTTGGAAAAATTATTACACTATAGAATTTCAAGCTTATATTTGCATTCAGAACTACATCTGGAAATATTACCAGAAACTCTGTCAGCAGGAGTGACTGTAACTTCCCACATAGGTACTGGAGGAAAAATGCTAAAAAGAAATGAAGGTTTATGTGGTCTTGGACTCCATAACCACAAATTTGTATGCCAGATAGAATCACACTTTGTTATTGCAGACTATGTTTGTTTGACTTTGATAAGTAGCAATCATGTTGCATAAAAACTAGCTGCAGAAAATTACTTTGGAAAGAATTATCTTGAGATAATTAACTTTAAATTAAATAGAAGGAAAATGATAAACTAGTCTTTAAAGCTTCTGATTCAAAGCGAGGACTTCAATAAAATAATTTTATATTTAGGCAAGTTAAGCAGAATGAGAAATTCAGTTTCTCATTCACAGCTCAAAATAGAAAGATCCTGAATATTAAAAAAAACCAAAACCCAAAAGCCAAACCATAAATGTGTAGAAAACATGTGGAACTAAAGTAAAATAAAGATAAGTGAATGTATAAATAAATTACTAAAGACAGGAATAACCAAAAAGGAATGGAAAACATAAAGGAATTGAAAATGAAGGTGATTAGAAAGTTATGGTTTAAAGTTGAGTACTTTAGGATAAGGAAGAATTTTCCAAAGTCACACTCAGCTAGATTAATAAAAACAAAAACCAACCAACCAAACAAAACCACAAAAAAACCCAAAAAAACCCAAAACAACCCCCCCCCAAAAAAAACCAAAAACCCTACACATACTTTTAGCTCTATAAATAAAAGAGAACTGTGATGCAGTCAAAACAATGTATAGTGAAGACAGGATAAGAACTAAGAAAGGTCCATGTGCGGTCTTAACAGCAGTTCAGTTTTCAGTGAAGTTACAGGGAAGATATGGGATAGAAATTACCATTTGATATGGAGAAAAAAACATTAAGTGCTTCATGTATGAAAAGCGAGAGGGATTGTCACTATCCCCGGATCATGAGAGTACTGGCACAGTTTTGCGTCTCCTCTGTTTGAGGTACAGAATACATCAAGTTTCAGGAAATGCCACAAAACAGAAAAAATATTACATGTTAACACATATTTTAAAAAGTAAAAAAGGGTGAGCCTTACGACTGTGACTCTGTCAGACTGGTCTGAGCTATGTTTTATGACAGGAAAGGCTGAAGGCACAGAGGTACAGAGAAAATGGGATAAAATACAACCTGGGTTTGACAAAGACAGATTGTGTCAGACTAACCTGATACCCTTCGTTGAGGAAATAGTTCTTTTCCAGGCAAGGGAGATAGGTCTAATCTAGATCTAATCTAATTGGAAGCCAGGAACACATTTGATGCTTAATAGGAAAATATCAGTTAAACTAGAGAAGATGATGATTAGGATAGGAACTGAGAAGTGAGTAAATAAGAAGCTGAAGTGACAACAGTGAGGCACAGAGGAGCTACAGTGAAATGCATGATGAGTCCTGAGGTTGATATTAGTATTTTCAACTGTGATCTTGGCTTAGAAATGAGAAAATGCAGACGAAATTTGGTAATGGCATGAGTCTGAGAAGCTTCATGAGTCCTAAAGAAGAAATAGTCTCAAATACAAGAAGGATAGAAATGGCATGTTTCCAGAGGAATTTCAGAAAGACATCCAGATATCTAAACAATTATCTGCACTGAACCTACGATGATTTTAGTGTTGGACCAACACAAATCTGTACATTGTACATGTCACCTCCTCTAATGTTGATAAAGTTGCATAGACAACTAACTACGCCATAGCAGGAGTGTATGTTCTGAGGCAGATACTGTCATAAAATAGCTCAGTAAAGATATTAACAATTGCATTTCAGTCCAATTCACTTTAATTAGGTGTTTTCTGCTTTCCGTACTGTTGTTTTTACTCTATGACATTTTCTGCCTTGCTTCGGGCTTTTTGTACTGTAAGAAATATCTTCCCTTTCCTTTTTCTTTACATATTGGAACTTACAGTAAATTATTACACCCTTTCTTCAACCAAGAGGGCAGGCCAATGTCTGCCTCAAAAACAGAAAACAGTAAGTGACCTGTAAGAAACATGACATGATGCTTATAAAAAAAAGCAGTAGCTACTCTTCCTCTTGGAATCTGATTTTATCACCACTCATTTATCAGTATGCAAAGGCTCCTGCTAGGAGCAAAGCAGGAGGCTGCTGTTTGTTTGAAATAAGAACATAATTCTACTTGAAGAAACTCCACAGTTTCGGAAGGCAACTGACTGGTTTCAACTGACCTGCTATTTATGCAGCATCAATATTTTTACCCCAAATATAATTTTAAATGGTTTCTAGTTCACTGTAATTTGTACATGAGATCCGTTTAAATAATTTATCTGCTTGCATCTGATGACTTTGTGTGTTTTCTGATTGGTAGTAATAGTATTCTGAATAGTCAACTTCTGTTGACTGAGTGATGATTTTGTAGCCCAAAATACTGCTGCTGTAAAGTCATAATCCATAATAAGACATCTTGGGAAATAATGTTAAGATTCATGACTAATTTAAATAAAATAGAGTTCACTATTGAACTGCATATCACGTGCACATTAATATTTTATCTAAATGGGTGTAGCATTTATTTTGATACATCTCATAATTCAGAACCACTACAAGCAACAATATTGCCCTTTTTTTCCCAAATTGTTTTAAAATTTCATATCTCTAGCTTCCAATGATTTCAACTATTTCTAATCCCTTAAGAATACTTATAGTTAACAGTGAACTGTTTAGCTGTAAGTGTATGAATGAAACTACTGTTGAGTTTAAAATCAAAAGTGAGTTTGAGTGTATTACTGCTGAACAACATGCTACTCTGACAAGTGACATTTAGAACTAATCAGCAGAGTTCACAAATAATTTGATTTGGAATTGCATAAGATGTATAAGCAAATGTAGCTCAAGTAACTTACCTCATATATATTGGTTTAATATAGTGCAGAATCCATAGGAAATGCTAGAGCCAAAATTTTTCAGTCACAGCTAAAGCACCTTTTTCAAAAGAAGGACTACTTACTGAATACTTTTAGGATATTTAAAGAGTATATAGATAGATGTAGATAAAGAGGAAGGAGGTGTGGATGTAGATCTATATATGGATGACATAGACATAGCCAAGGATATCACAGACGCTTTGCTGCAGATAGAAAAATTATAACATGTCAGACAATTTATGGATTGAATTATGTGTTTGGTACAGTGATCTAGTTCTCATTAAAAATAAATTTCAAATATTTAAGGACAATTCTTAAAAAAATATTAAAAAGCATTAAGCTGACAAACAAGCCGTTGTGTAAATCAGTTTTGGTCTATTCATGACCATGTTTTTATAAATACATCTTCCTTTTTAAATTAGATAATACTTTTCTGCAGCAAAATGGCTTTTATCAAGTAATATAATCTAAAGCACATTTCATTGATGTGAAAGATAAGACACATAGATTTCTTGGAGCTTTAGTGTAACTAACCAGGCCTTACAAACAGGTCACTTATTTATACACTCTGTAGTAGTGAGTTCCAAAACACCCTAGTAAAGCTAGATGCCCAGTTAATTTTAATGAGTATTAGGCTTCCAGCTCCCTTAGGCAGCTTTCAAAATGTCAGCCTATAATTACAAATAGCTTGGACCAAAGCCCATTGAATTTAATGGAAAGTCTCCCATTGATTTCAATGAGCTTTTGGATCATTGACTTTACACTTTGCACAAATATTTCTGAAGTGTTTGGATAGTAAATACCACATACTTTATTAACACTATGTTATGAAGATTATCTTCACTTTTCAGTATCTATTTACAAAGAACAGGGAAAAAAATGAGACCATGGGAAGCCATATAATTGCAGAAACTTTGTTGGGAAATATTACACTAAAAATAAATTAAAGCAAAGCAATTCCACCACAGAGCTGGTCAGGACTGTTTCACAGAATCGTTTCAGCTGAAAAAAGCAAATGAACCAATATAGAAACTTTTGCAAGGAATGGCTGGCTTTGAGGAATGTTACTGTTGGTAAGGAATGTGTTTTAAGGTTTTGCAATTGCCAGGATAGTCTCTGTCAACATTTTCTGAGTGATAAATATTGGCTTTGGTTTCTTCCACTTGAAACTTTAATCTAATTATAAAAACAAGGGTAATTCAAAAGGATTTTTTGAAATTATTGAAAGAAAACATTATTTTCTGGCCTGAAAGAAAGACTTTTCTGGCTTTTTAGTTGACCAGAATTTGCAAAGTTGTAACTTTGCACATTAGAGAAAAAGTCTCCGTGCATAGCACTCTTCAAAAGTTAGCTGTATCTATTACTAAGCTGTATTTTAACAGCTTACAAGTCTACTTTTTCATCCCTAGATAATCAGGTATCATTTTGCTACAGACACACTAAAAGCCTTAGGCATGAATTGTTGGCAAAGTCACAGACAATACAAACAAAGGCAATTATGCTGTGGGCCTCCTCATGAGAAAGAAATCCAAGCAGGTGGCTCAGCCCCAGGAATACAAAATGAGAGCATGACACCTGGTTTATCACCATGCTTTAATAAAATGCTGGTAGCCAAGTGCAGAGTTCCCAACCGGGAGTTCAAATGCTAGAGCAGAGAGGGTTTCACAAACTTTTGGAAAGAGAAAGAAGAAAAAACTAGGAGATGGAGGGAAAACACCACAAACAATGGTTAAATACAGTTAATATAGAAGTAAAAGGTAGAAGGTGAGTCATAAATCTCATACAGTCACTGAAAAAGCACTCACTTGGCAATTAGCTGATATTAGGAAACACAGTACAGTGCAGAGGAAGGGAGCTAAGGAGAGCCAATCTTCTGGCTCTTTTCCCTTGAAACTGGTAATTTTGAGAGTGGATGATCAATCAAAAACAATGTCAATGCAGACAAATGTTAGCGTCTCTTCCAAAGCTCAGCCTTCTAATTAGCTGTGCCTTCTAATTAGCTTATGTGGACATGAGCACACATGTGCACACACACACACAGATGGCACTGCATCAAAACAAAATTCTTGTGAAGAGGTAAGTTAAGCTGTCAAACCTGGGAGATTTAACCAGGGGCTGTCATCATTTAACATAGCTGTAGGAGACCCTGAAGCTGTATTTATGCTTAGATGAGTGTACATTTCCCCAGGTAAAAAAACCTGTCTGTCTGGAGTTTAATCCGGTTGGTGGCCAGTCACAAAGTGCCGTTTCCCAGGGCTCTTTATTCAAGGGCCTGTTTTCTTTAATATCTTTTTCAACAATCTGGGATCGAGTGCACCCTCAGTAACTTCTCAGATGACACCAAGTTAGGTGGAATTGTTGATCTACCTGAGGTAAGGAAGGCTCTACAGAGGGATCTGGACACGTTGGATCCATGGGCAGAGGCCAATGCTATGAGGTTCAGCAAGGCCAAGTGCTGCGTCCTGCACTTTGATCACAACAACCCCAGGCAAATTACAGAACTGGGTAAGAATGTCTGGAAAGCTGCCCTGTGGAAAGGGATCTGGGGGTGTTGGTCGACATCCAGCTGAATATGAGTCAGCAGTGTGCCCAGGTGGCCAAGAAGGCCAATGTCATCCTGGCTCGTACCAGAAATTGTGCAGCCAGCAGGAGGAGGGAAGTCCCTGTACTCAGCACTGGTGAGGCTGCACCTTGAATACTGTGTCCAGTTTTGGGCCCCTCACTTCAAGAAGAACATTGAGGTGCTGGAGCATCTCCAAAGAAGGGCAATAAAGCTGGTGAAGTGTCTAGAGCACAAGTCTTCTGAGGAGTGGCTGAGGGAACTGGGGTTATTTAGCCTGGAGAAAAGGAGGCTGAGGGGAGACCTTAACATTCTCTACAACTGCCTGGAAGGAGCTTGTAGCAAGGTGAGGATCAGTCTGTTCTCCCAAGTAGCAAGCGATAGGACTAGAGGGAATGGCCTCAAGCTGCACCAAGGGAGGTTTAGTTTGGATATTAGGAAAAATTTCTTTACAGAAAGGATTCTGAAGCATAGGAACAGGCTGTCCAGGGAAGTGATGGAGTCATCATCCCTAGAGGTATTCAAAGCACGTGTAAATGTGGTGCAGAGGGACAAGATTTAGTGATGACTTGGCAGTGCTGGGTTAACTGTTGGACTTGGTAATCTTGCAGGTCTCTTCCAACAAAAAATAATCTGTGGTTCTATGATTTTACCCTACACAAAATGAAATACAGCTCTACTAAGAAACTGAAACACTGTGCTGGAATCACATTGGGAAGAGAAAAAGAAGTCAAATATAAAAAGTAAAAGTGAAAGAAAATGGAAAGTTGCATTTAATAAGATTTAAAGTTGTTCTTAAAAGTGTTACTGAGTCCCAAACATCGTCTTGACTGCTCAGACTGAGTGGGACTAAGCGAAGCCTAAATATCACCGTTCTTACAACTTGCAGCACAATGAAACACTGCAGTCTTGCCATAGCAGGTTTTTTCATAAATGGTGAAACTGTTCAAAAAAGATCAAGTGAGGTATTGCTTTCAACCCATGCCTAACACGGTGTCCCTTTTTTGTTTGTTTTATAAATAAAGCATCTTAATTTGATTGCCAAATAAATCTCCTAAATTCTGTGAAATCTGAGATGAAAAGCTAGTGAAGATATACTCCAAGATGTTTGTGGTCCTCTTCAGGTCTTGTCTTGTTACCACTCTTGAGAAACAAATGCAAAAGTATGGAATTATATTTTTTAGCTTTTTCATTGTTGAAAATAATTTGAATTTGATTCACAGGACCAATAATAGTTCCTTTAAGAAACTGAAGATATCACCTTATCAGAGAACTGTTGCAAACCAAAGAGGTGTTTTTAAAAAGCCATCGATACATAAGAAAATCCCTCTCTGAAACAAAATTAAAACAAACCAAATGAAAACATAACAAAATGAAAAAAACTCACATACTTCCGTCATATAAGGAAAGCATAAAGCAAACTAAATGCGAAGAGTTGCAATCCACGTCATTGATAATTTTTAACAGTTCAGAGCACTGATCATCTTTTTGGCTAAACAATCAAAAAACAATAAGGATGGGTTTTTTCTGGGACTTCTTGAAATTACCTCAGTACAAACAATGCATATCAACAAGGAATTCAAAGCTCATGTTGAGCTAAAGCATAATTTGATGGCCGATATCAGTTGGAAGAATTCATGGTCACTCAGAAATATACAATCTCACTGCAATCTTGACACTCCCGTAAGAAACAGCAGTAGCATTTTAATCTGGATCAGGCTTGTGCTTTTGAAATGTCCACATACAGCATTTGCTGTGCATCGTGAAGCAAAGAGTGCATGAATGGATAAAGCTGAACCAAAAGCTTCTCCCCAGGGGTGTGTGCAATGAGATAGAACTGCAAGTGATTATTCAGTCCTTGTGACCAAGAGAGAGCCATCCCAAAACCCACCAAAACACAGGCAACTGGATGACGGGTTTTCTGCACCAGATATTTTGATCTCCAGACTAGCTCCTATCATGTCACTCCACTTGCTAGTGTAGACACAGACCTAGAAATCCATTGGTACAACTGTTAACCTGATCGGCAAAGAATATATATGTGTTATCGCGCTGTTCCATGTAAACTTCATTGAAATACCTTTCTTTCTTGGACAGATGCTGGCATTGGTTTTCATTTTAAGGTTTTCACAATGTGTTCATAATGGCTTCGCAGCAAGGACAATAAAATATCAAGAAATAATAACCTATTCTCAACATTGTTGCATTTTACTATTCACTTGAAACAAATCAGGTTAACTCTGAACATTCAGGCAAGTCAAGTATAAATTCACTGAATTTTGAGCATTTCTCTTATTTGATCACTTAAGTATTGGTCTTGTAAAACAAGTAAAACAAGAAAGTTACTTTGTCCACACTTCGCGTGTGTGTGTGCACGTGTGAGTGAGAAAAAACAAGGTGAGTTTTCCAAGTTATTATTTTCAATTCTTTAGGCAAAGACAAGGGAAACATGAAACTTGATCTTAATTTCTACTATTCAGGCAAGATTATTTTTCCAAATAGAGCAGATTTCTAATAAAAAATGATTAAGGAAAACAAGTATAAAATCACCGTGATGGATTCCAAAAGTTTCCACATATTCACAATAAATCACAAATAGAGGGATGATGACAGTTCATTAGAGACTATTTTCTTCCAGATAAAACTGCGTATTCTCATAATTACATCTTTGCAGTAGACTGTCAATTTTGACATATTTTTGTTAAGACAATCAAAACAGTATAAAGTCAGATGTTCCAAACATCAAAAAATCATGCTATTCTATTTCTATTGAAAGCTTGTTTCAAAATTTATTGAAGATATTAATAATAAAAGTAAAATGCTCAAATCAGTGACAAAATTTTCATTCACATAAAAATGTAGCATCCGGTTACTTAAAAGACGTTTTTTTCCCCCAAATAATTCATTAGTAGGAATTGTTTTATTTCTATGCCAGGTCAGAATGAAACTAAATATATAATGGAATTTTCTACAATGCTGAAATGACAGTATCCTTCAGGTACATATTTTAATTACTATCCATTTAAGAATGCATAGTTCTGAAATACTTGAGAAATTTCTTCTGTGTCCCTTTATTATTTAAGGTTTATATACCAGCATATTAGTTCTAGATGCAAACTGGCAGCTGACCATCAAGACGTCTAATAAATTCATTTGTTCTATATTTTTCCTGTTCATTTTGGTCATGGGCCAGCAAGTTATCTAGTGTATAGTATCTTTTTGCACAGATTTTCATGGCACTATATCTCTGCCCAGTTTAATGATTAATATTTAGTATTTTCATTAAATGGAAGTGATTATCCTGGATATTTTACCCTGCAAGAAACAGATACGTGTTATGGATTAACAGTTTTTTGCAATCACTGAAAAAATCTCGATGTAATCAACTGATTCAACATCACATCTTTGCTGGCCCTTTACATAGATATGTAAGCTCCAGTAGAACCACATTGTCCCACATATTGCTTTTTAATCTTTCAATCTTATGAAAGTTAGTTCCATTGATATTGTCACTCAAATCAAGTTATTCAATTTACCTAGCTTCCCCCCCGCCCCCCCTTATTTATAGAAATCCATGTACTTATTTGGTCTTGACCTTGCTCTTTATTCTACATGTTCTTCTCAAATGCTGTTTTGTTTTGGTTGTTGTTTGCTGACTTTTCCTGACTTTTTTATGCCTAATTTAGCCTTTATTTGTGTAAAGACAACCTGAGTGACTTCAAAATTGCATCATGAGTAATTTTAAGTAGCCTTTTCTCTTCTCAGTTCCCTATGCTAAGTTTAAGCACTGGTTCCACTTTGTATTGTACAGCTGTCCCTCACTGTGCAGGCTCCATTTACTCCAAAAGTTTCTCTCTAATACCAAAAGTTTAAATCTCTACGCCCTTACAGGGATTTTCTTTCCCTTTGATATTAGAAACATGAAGAAAACATCGTGGCAGTTCGACTTTCTCCATCCTATCAAAAGGTTTATTTTGTTGCTCCTCTGACATGGTCTTTCTTCTGTTATTAGTAGCTCTGTGTACATAATCACTATTATCTTCCCAAGTCCTCCCCAGAGATTATCTAGGTGCCGTAAGGGCTCTATCTTTTGCTTCTAACAGATGCACCACTATGTGCATAAGCCTCTATGCAGCCCTCACTGCTATCTTAAACTTAGTTATTCATACATCAGGGCTGCTCTTTTCTATCATCACAGGCATTAAGATCTTGACACCTCCATCAGATACTATTGCTTGTGATATTTGTTGTATACTATATATCAAAAATCCAGCACTCTCTATATATTGCAAAATATATGCAGGAGAGTCATAAAGGCTAGCTGTGAACTTGTTGAGCAATATCATACTTAAAAGTGCAGTCAGCGATCTTGATATGTACTTCATTTCTTTCCTAGACTTGACTTTATTTTTCCTTTATTTTTTGATCTACCTTCATTGTGAACTAATTTCCTGACTCAAATGTCAGTGGGTTTCGTTTTTTACAATTTAGATTATTTTGGTCTTCTGTGATCAGGCTGGTTGTTTCTAGAAAATCTATTCCTGGTGTAAATGCTAAAACCATGCCTGAAGATTGTACATACGAAATGAATCTACTTTTTCATTGTATTTGCAGATAACATAGTTCAATTATTTAATTATTACAATGCCTGCCTCCATATTTTCTAGCTATAGTGCTGCCTTAAAACTTCAGGGTGTAGTTTTATCTTTTTTGACTGTAAGGGATGCATTTGTATCCTTCAGAAACAAATTCTACATGTAGAAATATAAAACATTACTACTCCTTACTCCTGAAATTCATAATTTATTCACAAGATACCTATACCTTATATATTACCTTGTCTTATTAATATATAAAAAATAGATTTTACTATTTTTTTCTTTCTTATGAGCCCCCTCAATTTACTAGGCCTTTGTCTCAGTAACTCCGTATCCTTTTAGCTGTTTATTAGTGCATGTGAAAGGCTTTATTTTTCTTTGACGATTCATAAATGAGGATGAGGTCATGTGCAACTTATAGGGGGAAAAGACCACAAATATCTAGCTGTTTACTCTGAGTGTTCAGCATCACAAAGGAAAAATATTCTTAATATAGGTCAATTTAAATATCAGTAACAAGGGAAAGGAAAATCTTTCTTCCTCGCAACAATTTCACTGGTGGAAACTTTGTGTCTACTTATTAAGTTACAACAGGGAGTTTAGACAGCCCAGTGGAATATAAAATAAAATAAGTGACATAGTACAATGACTGAATATATAACCAAAACACCGCCATTTCCTGACTGACTACATTACCGAACTACCCTTCAAATGTAACATTTTAGTTAGAACTGTTCTTTACTTTGGTTTTGTATATTAAATACAACATATATAATTTGTTTGATAAGCATATCTGTACGGTGTTCTCATTATTTTTGAGAACACTGCCTTCTGTAAATGTTCTCAGTACTAAATAGCACTAATTTTCCACAAACTTGTGAAAAAACTCCTGCTTTGGTAACTAAGTTCCTAGTCCAAAATAATTGAAAAGCGATGTCAATCAAGCTCCAAGGCATGACATCTGTTAACAACCTGGATTCTGCACTGCTGAACTTCAAAGAGAGATAAAGGAGAAAAGTCATTCTAATCACACTGTATGGTGACCATGATGGTAACAGATATAAGCCACATTTCAATGCTCTGGGCAAACTTCATAGTCCTACTAAATCAGTTGTTTCATATTGTGAGAATAATGAAATTTCACCATGCAGTTTACAATTTTTCACGTATGATGTGATCTAAACATTAATGAGGATTTACAGTTCCCATTTCGCAACAGAAAATCTGGGGAAACTGACCATTTTGTCCAGCCCATGTTCCAAATGAAAAAGTGATAACATGGGAATATGAGAAGATACCATAGATGTCATTGTGCTCCCACCTTTCAGTCATGCAACAGTGGTGTGACATATTTATTAAGGAAGTAACCTACATTTATCTCATAATTCTTAGATTTAGTATATGTAAATCCAAATTACCTGGGGTATACGCAACTCTGGAGCAGTGAGAAGAGGAAGTTAGGCATGACATTGATTTTTCATCAGAGGAAACTTCTATATTGCTTATTAAAATGGAGTTCTGCCTCAAAGCCTGCATAAATGCATGTTTTGAGCATATACCGTTTAATAAAGCAAACTAATCTGGCCATGGCCATTTAAGAAGTTCTTCTAGTAATGCAGTCAGTCCTTCAGACAGAGTTTAATGCCCTGAGAACAGAGCAGAGGAACTGAATGTGTTCCTGCACTCAGCTGCTTTGGAGACATTTCTCACATCTCATCTCAAAGGGGCGGGGAAAGCAGGTTTGTAGTTAAGATACAAGCTTTTGCATTGAAGTTGTTTTGAGATTGTATTGAGATATGTGAGACACCTGTTCCAGTCTGGTAATTCTTTTGATCCTGACTGGTGTTTGGCGGTGGTAGAACTTGACGTGGCAACTGCCTGACCTTTAGGTCAGCTTAAGATTCACACCATCTGTCTATCAAAACCTTTAGGTTCAGCAATGCAACAATTAAGTGTCCTGCACTTGACTGGAGCCAAAACATCATGTTTTCGTACAAGGTACTGAGGGATGAAGGGAGCTGTATTCAGTTTAGCAGAGAGGAAGAGAAGAGACAGCTTTCAATCCATAGGCTGCTGGAAAGCCCAGCATGTGTGAAAGCCAGATTCCTCACCTTCTTCAGATGTGGAGGATTAGACTATGGGACAAGTAGCTAAGCAGCACGGTATCGTCTGAGACCACTAGCGTGCATGACCCAAAAGAGAAATGTAAAAAGAAATGTATATGCATTGGAAATGTTAAGGATGCTGCTCTAACTGCCAGTATTGTGCATCACGTTCTGAAAACTTATGAGGAAAGAAGCTTTTAGAAAATCTGTCTTTAGCATTTATCATTGAGTAGCATCCCTGATCAAAATTCAAAACTCAAAACTGGTGGTGAATGGAGTCAAATCCAGTTGGCGGCCGGACACAAGTGGTGTCCCTTCAGGGCTCAGTATTAGGGCTATCTTTATCAACGATTTAGATGAGGGGGTTGAGTGCACTTTCAGTAAGTTCACAGATGACACCAGGTTGGGTTAGTGTGCCAATCTGCTTGAAGGTCAGGAGGCTCTGCAGAGGGATCTGGACAGGCTGGATCAATGGGCAGAGGTTCAACAAGGCCTTGTGCCAGGTCCTGCACTTGGGCCACAACAACCCCTGTAACACTACAGGCTTGGGGAAGAGTGGCTGGAAAGCTGCCCTGTGGAAAGGGATCTGGGGTTGTTCATCGATAGCTGATTGAATATGAGCCAGGAGGGTGCCCAGGTGGCCAAGAAGGCCAACGGCATCCTGGCTTGTATCAGAAATCTTGTGACCAAAAGGACTAGGGAAGTGATTGTTCCCCTGTACTCTGCTCTGGTGAGCCTGCACTTTGAGTACGGTGTCGAGTTTTGGGCCCCTCACTTCAAGAAGGACATTGAGGTGCTGGAGCAGGTTTAGAGAAGGGCAACAAAGCTGGTGAAGGGTCTGGAGACCAAGTCTTATGAGGAGCGGCTGAGGGAACTGGGGTTGTCTAGCCTGGAGAGAAGGAGGTTGAGGGGAAACCTTATTGCTCTCTACAACTACTTGAAAGGAGGTTGTGGAGAGGTGGGAGTTGGTCTCTTCTCCCATGTAACAAGTGACAGGACGAGAGGAAATGGCCTTAAGTTGCGTCAGGGGAGATCTAGGTTAGACATCAGGAAAAATTTCTTTACAGAAAGGGTTCTGAAGCATTGGAACAGGCTGCCCAGAGAGGTGGTGGAGTCCCCATCCCTGGAGATGTTTAAGAGACGTGTAGATGTGGTGCTAAGGGCCATGGTTTAGGGACCCTGTAAGTGCAGGCTGAGGGGTTGGACTCGATAATCTTAAAGGTCTCTTCCAACCAGATGATTCTATGATTCAATAAAACACCGCTTTTAATTTATGGGCTACATTAACATTAGTGCTAAACTTTTCATCGTTTTCAGCTCAATTTCTGTTTCACTTCCCTTGTCATTTCAAAGTCTGCAGTGTGTTGGGACCCAGATTTTCATCCACAATTTGGTTTTACCAGTATTCACATACCTAGGGTGAAGTAAGCTGCAGAAGTTCACCTGGAAAATTGCTTCAAGATCAAATTATTTCAGAGTCTCATGTTCCCCTCTGTAACACACTAAGACAATTACTTGAAAAAAAGCACTGTCCCTCAACTTAAATAATGAGAGGGACAGAATAATACTATTAAAATACATGCCAGGAAGAAGGAAGTGCAGTAAACAGCATAAAATGTTTTGGGAATGTGACTATATTCTACTTCTCTACTGGGTGGTATTAGGAGAAGGATTTCCAGAACAGTGTAAGTAAATTAGTATTTCAAATTAACGGAGAGCTTTAGTTGATTGCAGTTCTTTTGAAAATCTCAACTATATAAATTAGACATTATTAAAACCTGAGATACATTCATATGCTGTATTTATTGCATTTTCTTCACACTGTCAAATAGACTTTGTGGATAAAAATTACAAAAAATGGATAAAATTGTGCTTTCTCAGTTTGGGAAATTACTCAAAAGGTGAAACTGTAGTACAAAACAGTTTGAAAGCAAACAGAAATGCTTTGACAGCTCTTGATCATCTGTCAAAGATTCAGTCAGGTTGTGCGAGGAACATGCACGTAATTTGGATGCAGAAATAATGGAGTCAGCTATGGGTACCACAACTCTATAGCTAGTCAGACTTTCCTAAGTCACGTGCTGCTCTTTTCCAAAGTCCTAACTCCTGATAACTCCAGGTTCCTGGAATTTTTCTCCAGTTTCTCTACACCTGGCCTTTGGGTGCACACTATTTGTGCTAGTTCTAGAGTAGAATTAGGCCTTACATGGAAGATTCTCATGAATCCTTATTCAAAGCTTCTTCTGTGAAAAGTCACATGAAAATTTCTGACAGCACCCTTCTCACATCTTGTAGTAAACGTGTTACCTGATGTATCCATTATCTGATTCATCCCAATTTCCCAATTTATCTTCAATAAATAGCAGCTTGTATGCATCTACATTTTCCCCAGAAAAGCATGCAAATGTGAATTTAAATTAAAATATTTTCATTAAAAAGTGTACAATTCAGAATATTCAATTTAACTTCTTTTTGCATGATCACACTTCTTTTCCAATATCCAGAAGGTAATGCTAGGTATTTGATGGGGGTCATCATGTCTTTTTAGACCCCTTAGAACAGAGAACCCTTAGCTGGGAAGCAAAAATAATGAAATAACATACTATTTTCTGAAAGGAGCCAGAATATAATGTAAACAGTATAATGAGAAATTTGTGCTCAAAGACTCCAAGTGATAAGAAATTATTGTGAGAATGAATTAAGGGTTAATAATGAAACTGTTTCACATACTGTCACTGAAAATAAATCTGGTATCATCTGCAAATAATTTCCTGTAAATAAACAGACTAATCTACTGATTTCAAAGAAAGTAGGATAGGCCCCAGGAATTTGAACAATCCAAATATATATAACAGAAAGTTAATAAATAGTGTAAGCTTCAGTATCTCCACTGTTTATTGCAGCTATATGTCAAACCCAGTGTTAAAGAGAGGATAAAACTCTCGGAATACCCGATAACCTGGAGCTTCCAGCCAATGATTGCTCCTAATAGGCTGGAAGTCCAGGGGCAGCCTGTATGCATTACAGCGAGGGAAATCCTGATCATGTTAATTTAAAAGAGCTCTCTTATTTGACACTGTCTTAGAGATAATTTAAGATAAAATGCCAGTTCTGCTCTCAGTTATGTAACTGTATATTAAGGGAGTCTCCCAGCCCTGAGGTAGTCTTACAACATGAGCCAAATAATGTCAAAATCCTTGGCTTTATTTTTTTATTTACCTGAGGAGCTGTTTTAAGGACTAGAAGATATCAGTTTTCAGAATAAGGTAGCAGATATTCTGTGAAATGTAGTTAATTTCCATTTCCCTCATTAAAAAATTAGTGGTTAGAATAATGTCTGTCAACATAACAAGGTTCCAGTTCAGTACAAAAACATGACTTTCCTTTTATTTTCAGTTTGACTTTGATGGGAATAATCCCATGAACGAAGTATGTGCTTAAGTGTCTTCCTGGCCTTCAGTTTTGGCCAGAACTCCTTAAAAGCAATTGGAGGTTTGCCATTCATGTAAAAGAGATTTTGAATTGAGATCCCGTTACAGCAACAAGCTTTGTATCCATCAAGGGAAAGGTAAAGTTAGTGTGTACTAAAATCACATAAAAGTCAAATCTTCAAGTCACCTGGCCACCTTATCGCAGTTTGAGAGAACCGAAAGGTTGTAAAGCAACAGATTGCCCTCAGGAGAGATTTTATCTTCTCTGAATGCTAAACAAAAGAACTGAAGTGTTCGAGCTGGGAAGAAACACTGGAGCTTACGGCTACAGGCAAAGAGAAACAGCATGGCAGGCTCAGATTAAGGGAGAGAACGAAAATTAATTTAATTCAAAAACAATGAGAACCGTAAATCAATCACTTAAATTTGGGTAGGACAGAAATAGAAAAGAGAGAACTGTGGTATTAAATACATAATTAAATATATATATATATTATATTCCACCCATTTCATCCACATCCCATTATAAACCCTCTCACATGGTCTACACCAAAGGCGGGGATGGGGTGGGGGTTGTGGAGGAATAAACCTGAAATGGGGCAACGCAGTTCTTTTAACTTCATACAATTCAGTCCAAGTTGAACTCTTTGGGACAAACTTTCCTTGCAACGTGTAGTCTTTCTCTGGGTGGCTGGAAAGCTTAAGAGTTACCAGGTTTCCAGGGGGCGTCTCAGCTCTCTGCTCTCCCCGGCTGCAAAACATGAGAGCTACCAGATCTCCGGGGGATATTTTAGGTTCTTTACTGCATTGTAGTGGAGCCTCCATTCTTGGGGCTTAAACTTTTCACTCCCCCTCACCAGTGGCTGCTCTCTGTGCAGAGCTGGGGGCTTCGGTCACTCTGCATCCCTTCTTTCTTGCAGCTCTTCTTACCACTGCAACCAGTAATCAGTGAAGTGAAAAGGCTACCTGCTGTGCGGAAGATCTTTTTACTCTCCCGGGGTTGAGGTGACTGCTCCCAGTTCTCTCTTTTTTGTCTTTCTGCAGAAAAATGAAATGTGTGCGCCAGCCAAAACCATGTGGGTTTTTGCCGTTTATATGTTTATTCAAAGAGGCGTTCATTGGCAGGTCTTGCCTCCAGGGGTAGGTGCAAAACCGGAGCCGAGCTGCATTTCGCAATGCTGGCATCCCTTCACCTCTGAAGTGGCAAAAACCTTTCGTGCCAAGGAAAAAAAACACGGAAGGGGGGGAAGCCCCCCTCCTTCTGCCCTGGAGCTGAAATCCTAAACCACAATACACCTGCATTTTGAACTGGATATTAGGAGTAACTTATTCACCAAGAGTCTGGTCAAGCACTGAAACAAGCTTCCCAGATCATGGCCCCAAGACTGTGAGTGGTCAAGAAATATTTGGACAACATTCTTAGATATATGGTTTGACTTTGAGGCTGCCCTGTGCAGAGTCAGGAGTTAGGCTCAATGCTCCTCATGAGTCCCTTCGAACTCAAGATATTGCATGAGTCTATGAAATGATTTCCAAAATAGTTAAAATAATAGTAAGTTTTGCAAAGCTTAGGTCAGTTTCTTTGTAGATTATATGTGTGTATATATATATAGTTTGTTTGTTTGTTTGTTTGTTTGAAGATTAAACTCTTATTTCTGGTGTTGTTTGTTGGTTGACAAATCAAATATCCAAAATCTTTGCCAGGTTAGTGCTCAGCTCTTTGGAAGGTTGATATTCCATAGCAATGTGTCTGGTGTTTCAGAGTACAGGAAGACAGAGAAAATTGTCTTGAAGCACAGAGTCAGCATACTGTAATAGAAATTAATATTTCAGTTGCTAAGAATAATGCAGCAATTCTTTTATACTTTGTTTTGGATACTAATAATATGCCTTAAGCCTAGAAGATCTCACAATGAAGGGAAAGAAGATGCAGAATAACTGCTTAACAAGGTGGAGTACCACTTCATCATTTCTTCCTTACAGGAGAAGTCAGAGGCAAAATAAAACCCTGTCGCTGGACAAACTCAATACAAACAGAGGAAAAATTTCAGACATACCAATCTTTGAAGTTCTTTGTTCTGGAATGTAGTTGCAGTGTTTATTTTGTTAATGAATCATTTTGTTATCTAGGATCCAATAGTTTGTTATCTACTGGATCAAATATCATTGGTATTTATCGTAGACTTCCTCCCTGACTTACTGGACATGACTTTGCTCTTCTTACAAACGTGCTATTGTGTGGCACCTTCTGAATTGCTGCAGAGACTAGAGGTGCTGCCTTATTTCCATATGCTTTCCCACAAACGCTAATTTTTTGCAAAATGGGCTGCAGACTCCAGAATATGTAACGTGCAGGGAATTTTCAGATGTCTGTAAATGTACTCTATCCATTTTGCTAGAACCAGTAAATCAATTAAAATTGCCTTGAAATAAAAATCATACAATAACAGATGGGCACAATTTGTATTGTTTTCCTACTGATGAAGTGCATGAAAGCACTTAGTGAGCAATGAAAACTACTATGTTAAAAGGGATTTCAATAATGGATATGAAATAGGTTTCCATATTTGCATGAGCTGAAATTCACACACTTGACAATTTACATTCATAACACAAGCCATTTCCAGGATGTATATGGCTTATGGAGAATAAACACAAGCACACAGTAATCTGCAACTGGTGTGATTTACAGTGGCAGCTTCTCATAGAAAATATCATCTGTCCACTGGGACTTTTGCCATTTTATTGTTCAAACTACTCTCATATCATATAACTTCTGCAAAAAGAAATAAGACTTTACTCCTGGGGATAAATATGCTAAGATGTTCTCTTATTTAATTTAATATGGCAGTGTAGGCACTCATTTCGTGAATAGGAAACTGTAGGGCCTTTTTTTTTTTTAAGATGATGTTAAACTAGGCAGCATGTGTCATCTGCTGACAAATTCTGCTTTTCCCTCCAGACTATTTACACCTAAGCCATTTCTTTCCTGAATGAACACTTTTCCTAGAAATTTTTGTCCTGTTTTTTTGCTAGCATAATATTAGAATTTTTCATGCTGCATATAAATAATAACAAAAATAATGGAAACTGTGTTTATTCTTTGAAAGAGGGGTGACTTTCAATATCCAGGCTGTGTTTAATGGGGAATTATTGTATTTACAAGACAAAAGACACAGGAGTTTTGTGTATGGTTTTGTACAGATGATTTGATAGTTGTGACTCCCATTTCATAACCACAGAATACTAAAAGCCAGAAAATATTGATGTAATCCATTCGCTTGAATATATTGAAATAATTACAAGTCATATACTTCTTACTTACTTTCCTTTTGATTGTTACGTATTTAATGCAACCATGTACCTAATAGTAGTTCTAAGTCATTTTTTAGCTTGGACAGTTGCAAATCTGGGTTGTGTTACAAATATTTTTAATATCTATGAATCTTAAAGCCTTGCCTTCCTTACATCTCCATTCACTTCTATTTCATCCATGGCTTTATAATGTAATGTTGCAATAAGTCTGCAGATTAACCCTCATGCCTGTGAAGGACGTTATTGAACTCAATGGTTCTACTTGCACAGGAACCTACCTACTGGGACATCATTATGAATCTAGTACCATAAACTGCCCAAATAGATGACACTAACTAATTATTAACTTGTCATTAATGAGCTAATGATATTAATAGATGTGATTAACTAGTTCCATTAACAGTCTGAATGAACCCATGAGTCACATTTTACTATGAATTTCTGGTGCAATAAAGATAACTTGTTAGCCCTATAAATTATAATTTTATAGGTATCCATTAGGATATTATAGCCTTAATCAAAGCAGCAGACATTATCAGAGTCATAAAAATGACCCAAGATCATCACTGGTAAACTCTACTCCTTGCCCAGAAATCTTGTGCCTGTATCTAACAAAATTTGCTAGTGAATAGAAAAATATAAAACCAGTAGTCTTGTCAGAAATATTAATAAGGAGAATGCACATCAATAACATAGAAATTCAGTGTTCCAGAGCTTGGACAAACATTAGGTAATAAAGGCATGGAGTAAAATTAACTTGCAAATCTGGACCAGATTTTGCTCTCAGTTACAATAAACTCCAGAATAAAACCAGAAAACATTCTCATACTTCTTTAAAGATTTGTTAAAATTAAGCGGTACTTAGTGACAAGAATTACTAAAGGATTAGAGATGTTCATGGTTTCAGTTCTTTGCTTGTTACATCAGTGAACTGGCCCCTTTTTATACAAAAGTTTCATTTTCATAGATGATGCACTGATAGGTGAAGGAGGCAAGAGACACTTGGTAATGAAAGGGGAAGGCTTTAAAAGAGCAAACCCCTGGTAGGGAGAAACTGCAGTGACGGTTTAATGACAAAAAGTATAACCAGAAATCAAAACATTCCTGAATTGTTTATTTATGATACAAATGTTAGTTGCCTTGGCCTCACATAGACTGTACAATAGGACAGGTTAATTGGGCTGAGAAATGTCTAGCTCTGAAAGTGTAAGCTCAGAATAATTAAAACTCCTGCATCATATTAACAGAACTCTCCTGTCGTTCAGGCTCCAAGGGTATTGCTTCACATTTTCTTTTCTTTCTGTTTCTGTTAAATTATATGTGATTTCTACTATAAATGAAGAAATCCAAGGACAGAGCTTTGGCTGACTACCTATATCATGTGAGACAGATTTGCGTGCAGTTTTGAATGAATTGTGGGAAATGAAAGAACTACATGAGTCTGAATGACTTGGGGTGATCCTTTCAAAGCCTTCTTTACATCTGCCAGTACTAAACCAGACAGCAGGAGCCCTTAGTACTGCCAGGAGATAAAGTGAGCTCTAATTGGCTGTATGTTCATTCCAAGCTTTTCAGAAACAAATTCATCACATAAAATATCTCCTAGGTTGCTGAGCAGTGCAATGGTCACATGCCTACTTTTTAGAAGGGCGGTGGAAGAGAAAGATAAGAGCTTACAGGGGTGGCTAGGCAGGACAAAAATAATTTTAAAAGTGGAATCTAATTCTCACAGATCCTTATTCACACCAAGGTGACTTTACAGCACAGCAGCATAAAAACGAATGAAGTAGGTGTAAAGTACATTTATAAATACAGTATGATAATACAGTAGTTTCAAATAAGCATAAAAGACCTTTCTCACAGGATTTGATGACTGCTGTTCTCATACTTGTATCTGAGCAACCCTGATACTATCTGCAGCAAAACAGAGCTCAAGGAGGCTAACAGCAACCGCTTACTAGGCAGCACCTAGCTCCACTATTTGCTAGCACTATTTGTATTAACTCACCTCCTGCTCACTCTGGCAAGTTTGTTCAAAGCCAATACAAGCTGCATTGCATAAGCTCTAATCAATTATCTTCCCCAGAGTAGGACTGTCCTCACTGTATGTAAGGACCAGGTCCATTTACTTACAAAAATCATTCGAGCTGGAGAGACGTGAATAAGAAACTTTTCCACAAGACAGGGCATTCTATTCTGTTTGAATATAAATCAAAAAATATCTTCATTCTGGGAAGGACACAGAAGCCAGATTTAGATGAGAAAACTGCATTTGCTCTTATCGCATTAAGACTAAGAAAAAACCCATTGTGTTCATATGGTTTTGCTCCTTCCTGCTACTGAAGGACACAGTTACATAGGATTTTCTGCTTTGTTTTGTTAATCAAATAGCTGTTTTCCAGATTTCTTCTCAAAAGGCAAAACTTCATGAGGAACCTCTGTGTCCAGTGTATAGTTTTGTATGCAGTAATATCCCATACACAAAATTGTGAGCTACGCACTTTCTGATTTGATGCCTTGACTCTATTCAGAACAATCACTTTCTGGGGTTTATTTTCATGTGTGTATTCGGCTTAGAAATGGAGATACTGCTCATGTATTTTCATTTGCAATTTTTGATCAAACCAGGTTTCTGGTAGGTGTACAAAGTTCTTTCTGGACATGTTCTTCTCAGTGTAAGACATCTGGTGGTCATCAAAAGCTTGTCACAATTTTATACAAATGGTTTCAAGAATACAATCAAAAAAGAGAAATCTCCAGATTTCCCCTCAGCAACTAACTCAGCAAAAATGGGGGATAAGTTACACATCTTCATCACTTTCTACAAGCCAGCATTTCTCTTCTGCACTCATGTATAATCTTGCTGGATCACCTTCTTCAGGTATGTTTACGGTGTATTCATTCACTGAGATGGTTTTGGACTTCCCATCCCTTTGTCAACCAGATACCACCTCTTTGTCATGAATTTGCTTAGTTCTGCAAAGAGGAGTTCTGTACCCATGAAAATCAAAACATGGGAGAAAGGATGCTGTTTGACTGCAATTTTTCAACATAGCATTGCAATCAGGCTAGTGATTTTACTTTTGAAAACACAAATGCTCTCTAGAGTTAGATCCTAAAATAGACTCAGACAATACTGGCAAGCCTAAGTACACAATATCAATAGTGAAGTTCACGGACTTCTAGGTGGCTCCTCTTCTACTGAAGTTTCAAAGTCATTTAGAAGTAAAACACATTTTTTTTCCTGCACATACTTGTGGTCACTGGGAGGCTTCAGTAGAAAGGCAGGTATTTTATGTACATTTTCAGTGGAGCATCCAATTCCTTTCTGTTTATACTAGTCAGTTACACAGACTCCATTCACTATTCAGCATTGCAGCAGCTACACGCTTTTGTCTCTGGGTTGGGAGGTGTGAGCTACTTATTTTCCATAAGCCCCAGACAGTCTGTTAAAGAAGTAGTATAGATGTTGAGTTCAAATCATAATATACACACAGATGTGCCAGAAAGATAGTTTTTTGTGCACATAGACATAATTCCAGGGGAAAATAATTGCTTCCATGTGAAAAGGTTACCCAAAAGACTCATCCACGCTTGTGATAAAAAATTACCCTGACATTTTTTTTACATCATTACTGTTTTTATGAATTTAATCATTCAGCAGTCAGGAGAAAACCAACCCGTATTTCCTAGCATCGACACACTAACCAAGAGCAGGGAATGTCTCTCTCACCCACTCATAGGTATAAGAAAGGACAAGAAAGGCACTTTCAAGGGAAAATCCTCAAGAATAGAATTTAAATGAAGGACAGAGCATTTTGTCACTTTTCAAATAACGGTGAGTGCTTTTCCTGTTTACTTCATACCAATACATATTTCTGAAATAAAATCTGAAGTGAGTTAGAAATACTGCATTACATAAACACAAGTTTAGTTACTACGCATCTTTGAAATGCTGAACTGCGAAATGCTATATTAGAAATGTAGCAGATCATTTCAAATAGATGTAAATCCTGGCTTTTAAAGTAATAACTAAACCCCACTCTTTTTGCATACCATGGCAAAAACAAGCTAATATTGCAGAGCTTAGAGAAATGTATGGCAAGAATTTGATGGCAAGACGGTACCACTCCTTTTACTAGGGAAATCCACACTGTTCTTTGACTTTCTGAGGGAGTTGTTTTAAAGGTACCTGTGTGAGATTTCACTGGATTTACTACTTAGCTTCTTTTAATGCAGTCAGCCATGAAAATAAGTTGTACATTTGCATCAAGAAATTTATTATTTAATATTTTGTTCCAGCAAATATAAGTGAATATTCTGCTTGGAAAGACCCTGATTTCTGCTGTCTCATCACTGATCCATGCTTTTTCACATTGTGCAGCAGACAGAAAAAGAGCAGAAATAAATTCTGTGATTTCTCAGCACTGGTAACATTAATTAACACTTCGCTGTATGAACTACAGTGAATCACCAAACATGCTCCCATGTCTCATTATTTCCATTATCTAGCATTTATTTAGGCTTCACAACATAGCAATACAAGGATTACAATGTTAATTTTTAAATGAAACCCAAAGGCAACTTTAATTTTAAACAGCATTAATTTTCATGGTGAAAGACTGTCTTATGCAAGGATGTTGATATTAAATTTGCTATTTAATAAAGACTGATGAACAAGTGGAGAGAAGTTTGTCAATGAGGGTTTGTCAGTTTTGCTTCCTTTCCTTGCAAATTAATGACATTGTATTCATAGACCGTCCCTAATGATACAAAGGAGATCTAGCATTGCACAAGTTGCTGCTGCTGTCTTTGTTCAGCGGTATTAGGCAATCATACAAGTGTGGCACATTAGAAAGAGATGAGCAAGAGTGACTGAATTAAAATACAAAGTTAGCAATTTGTTAAATAAAATGAAAGGATGCTTATGTGTATTTTTTTTTTTCTTTTTGTGGATGAGTCACACTTCAGGAAAAGTTTCACATTTCAGTGGACCCCAACAGGAACAACATAGAAGCAAAGCACTCCATATCAGCTGAATATGAAGGACCGTAAAGAGTGCCAATGCCTCTCCTGTTCCAATCATAGTAGCCCCAAAATACATATTTTAGACTAAAATCACAGAGTTGTGAAAAAACTTTGGCTTATTCCATTTAGCCTTTGACACGATCAATGATACAAAGACTAAATTGAGGTAAGTTTGCTTTAGCTGCTCCCCCCACCGAAAACCAACCATATTTATGTCCTATATCCAAAAGCAAAAGGAAAATGTTTTACTTATTTGCTCTTGCTCTGTATACCTCCAAATCAACCATTAGTGGGAAAAAAAAGGATAATGTGTCCCATGTGAACTTAATCCTAGACAGTTGAAACCTCATGAATTTATTTCATTAACTATATCCAGTTTTGGCCATAGGTCCCTAAAGAACACTTGTGAGTCTCTGATGTTCTCAAATACAGAACAAAATCATGTCTTTAATGTCTCTTGGGACAGATTGAAAACTTATTTTGGAGTTCATTTAACTGATTTTCAATGAAACTAATATTCATTTAACTGAATTTCAGTGAAACTAATATAGTACACACTATACTGTGTGTACTATACATACTTTGATTGCCATTACTTTCCTCTGGGTAGGTAAGATAAGAAGATATAGCAAGCCTTTGAATTGCAAAG
Organism: Bucorvus abyssinicus; assembly: GCA_009769605.1. Taxonomy (NCBI): domain Eukaryota; kingdom Metazoa; phylum Chordata; class Aves; order Bucerotiformes; family Bucorvidae; genus Bucorvus; species Bucorvus abyssinicus. Next base: position 33,983,530 of record CM020026.1, read on the forward strand.
TAAATGTTTCAGAAGTAATCATATTAGTTCAGCCATTCTTTCAGAAAGGCCTACTAAATACCATGTCGAGTGCTTGACTCATAAAAATACATGGCAAGGTATTGCAAACACTTCAAGCGGCATTACAAGATCATATTTCAGTCCTTAAAAAATCATTTTCCCACAGACACATGACTGCAGTTTCACCAATGACAGTGGTAATTACTCTCTGATATCAGTGCTGGGTATGTGGCTCACTGCTAGCAAAATATTTGCTTTCATATTGCTTCCAAAAAAGGAGGGAATATTACAGTTTTTTCCTACCAGGCTTTACTATATGAAGGATGTTTATTTTAATTAAAATTATGTTGGTTACTCTAATCATATAAACTGCTCCTATTATCCCTATTTTTTATAATTTCTTCAAAGAGATAGTTACATAAGTTCCCCCCTAGCAAACTCAGAGGCCCTGTAAATAAGCTGCAATATAACAATTTCCTTCTGTAAGTGTCAGTTTACGACCAGATCATAAAATCAGAATAAACTGAACCTTTCATCTGAAATGGTAGAAATGTTGATGCTTGTTTTCGCACCCTTAATTATATTACGCATAGTCTACTCAATCCAGCCATTATAGGATATACCGTTTTCAGACCCTTCCAGAATGAAGATGTTCAAGTAATTAAGTAATTACTCCTGTTTAGACTGTTCTCATCCTACTGGAACCCCATACATTTTGTGAATGTGAGATAGCTAGTGCACCTGAGCTTCAGGTAGTGGCTATGTGCTAGAAGCATAGAAAGTGAGCAATGCTTTAAGCTCCTGGGTGGTAGAGATAATAACCAGACAGGTCTTACACAATGTACTCCATGGAGATAAAATGTCACAGGACTGTTGCACAACTTCTGAATAATACGCATTAAGGTATGCAGATCCCTTGCATAAAGAAAAAAAAAAAAGATGGATAGATGAAAGGAAGTTTAAAAATAGGAAAGCAGACTTCTTTTCCTTTCTGTATGAAAGGAAATCTCTCTGATGCTGAGGTTATTCATTTCAATAGGACAGAAGCAATTTGTTCAATTATCACTCAGGTAGTGTCAGCAGTTTCATTATAAATCCATTTCTAAGAGGTCTAAAGCCTGACCGTAATAATTTTTTCAGGCCTGAAACATTTTCTTAAAGGTCTCTCCCTGAGCATGAAAAAATATCATATACTTATGTGTAACTATCTTTTTCATTTTCTGGTTAAAAAAAAATATTATTGGTTTAAATGATAGCACTTTGCAACATCTAGGGTGTTTCCTTTGCTCATTCATTTAAATTGGTTTCAGCTGACACAAGTTTTTCCTGACTGGGTTGCCCAATGTCTTTATTTTTTCACAAACGTAGAAGCAGTAAGGGGCCGCTGAACTATCCTCTATCAATCCTCCTGCTTTCCCCTCTTCCCCCTCTTCCTCACAAATTTAGGCTCTTGTAAGCATGTAGCTTACAATGACTTTTTACCTCTATGATGTGTGTGGCCACTCAGCTTCTGCTTCTAAAAATTCATAAGCAGCTGAGTTTATTCTGGTAATAGCCTGTAGTTTCCTGAGGTTAATAATCAAAGTTATGGTTGCAAAACTCTCACCATATTTTTCCCTCTTTGCCATATTGCTGAATCTAAAAGATAGTAGAGGTTGTTAGTAATAAGGTGAAATTTTATCTTTCCGCAGGTGAACATTTACAGCCCTTAACAATGAACTTTTTTTTTCTTTGACCATCTTTTTGCACCTAAATAATGTAGAATTATGCACATCTATAAAAGTTGACAGATATTATTCTTAAACTTCTTTACTTCATTCTACTGCTTTTATCTAAAATCTTCCCCCAACAAGTTTGTCATTTGAGTTTGTCTCACAAGTTTAAAGAAACATGACACAGAGTTTTAATATCCCCTCAGGTAACTGTGTAGTCCAGAGGTATCAGCAGGTAACTTGCAGTTTTTTAACAGGGGGAGATTTATTCATACATTCTAGTTTCCATTGCTTTGCTGAAAAGCAGATGTGACATAGTACGTAATTTCACAGAACACTACCAAAAAGAATGCATCTGTGTAAAGAGAAGGTCTTAAACATTCTGTCAGTATAGTGGCCCAGAGGACAATTTTTTTATCTTCTTGTATTTCCTGTGACTACTGAGTCCTGAATTACCACACTGTCAATTTAATTGGCATTTTTAGTTTCTTGTGAGTTCTTCCTTGCTTTTTGGCTTTACATAATTCCTTTCTATTTTCATACTTTTTTCAGTGAAACTGGAATTATTTGCATTAATAGGACACATGGTTTGGGATATTAAAAGTGTAGCTGATGCTTTCTGGAACTTTAAATTAAAAATTTTCCACCGCAAGCACTTTCACCAGATTATTACTTTAATTTGTATAACAGTTAAACAGATTTAAAATTAATTAGTTCCAAAGCAGCTCAGAAATTAATGTGGGAATTTTGGTCAATGAAGTAAACTGGCACAGAAATATAATCTATTTAAGCAGAGACATTCTAGCTGAAGTTATTTAAATTATACAGCCATTCAGTATCACTTGATGATATACCACAGCAGAACACTTTGCGCACTCTTTTGCAGAAATGTTAACATTAAAATAACTTTCAACTCTATAAATAGCCTATGCAGAAATAATTGGTCATTAGCATAATTTCATTGCATTGGACAATGCAGATAGATTGGTAGGGAAAATCTTCAGATTATTTACCACATGTCTTATATTTGAAATTACTATAAGATGCATGTAATTTGTTCCTTCCTCTAAGAGACAGTAAGTTGTACTATAACACCAGACATACTGAGAGAGAGCAAGTGTACTGCAGTATCTTCTGCATATGCTGACCCCAAACTACGTTTTCAATGAATTAGACATCACATCTCTTTGCTTCAAACTCCCCGAAGCCCACGTTTCTTTCAAAAATTAATTTGATTCTGTGCTTTGCAAAATGTTTTTCTTCCAAAAGGTCATTAAAAAAACCCAATGTTTTGCCTCCATCATCAGTTCATAAAAATCTTATTCTGTGCCTCAGAAGTGTAGCGGAGTTTGTGAGTAATTAAGTTCCCCCTCCCTGATTTTAATTGATGGCATTTTAAAACTAAACTCCAGAGGTATGAACTGTGTCAGTTGCTGATGCATTGAAGGGTTTGGCTAGTGTGCAGATTACCTCCACTACATTAAACTCCCTTAGCACTGCCAAGTATAGCATTGGAAAATTCCAGCATGGGATCAGATTGGTATTCCTGACTTGTCCTGCCTGGGACCTGAAGGCCAGGTGCCCTTTTTTGTTTGCTTTTTTTCATAAAAGACAGCTTTTATGAGTTATTAACAAAACCATGGCTGACATCTTTCCGTGATTTTTCTATGATTTTTTTTCTTTTAAAAAGCTACCCAGTTAATAGTAGAAAAGTGGTGTAGCTCGCAGAGTAAATACAAATGCTTGTGTGCATTTTAGAGAGGAGAAATTCTGCACTTTTTGCGGAGTTTCACTTTCCTGCTGGACCGTGAACCTGTTCCACCGTCTCCATCCATGGAGGTGCTTTCCCTTTGGGTTAGATGTTTTGAGTACTAATCCCAGCATGAAGCACAACTACAGTGACTGTTTCTCACCTGTTTTGTATATTGAAAACCTGCAAAGCTGTGAATGTCAGGAGGTTTTGCAACAACATCTCAGGCTCAGGTTAAATGAACAGAGTCTGGGACTCAAGCCTACCAGAGAGCACAAAGGAATCTGATTGCTTCTCCTCTGCATACTAATCTTGCTGTGTGTGCAGATGTTGGACTAGTTTCACTGTGTCAGTTATTTCTGTCAGCAAGTCCGAGTGATTACTGTGGGCTGTGTTCCTTTAGGTTACCTGATATTTCCTCTTGGAAAAACTTTAACTCCTTTAAGTCCTTTCTCCAGCTCCTCTCAGACAGAGTTCCACTTGCTTTAACACATTCTCATGAAGCAGATAGCAAATATTGTTTCGCTTGTTGGGGTGTTGGTTTGTTTTTCACAAGAACAAGGCAGAAGCGAGACTAGTGATTGCTGATCATTATGCTTAGAGAAAGGGAGGCCGTGAGTGCTTCCAAATTTTTATCAAGTTTGAACATTTTATCTCTCTGGAGCATTTTATCTCTCTGGAGCATTTTATCATCTTATCCATGGCAAAGTTTCCATTGACATACAAGTGCAATCCCAGTCTGCTGAATACATGAGAGTGACAATGGTTTGCTGAAATATCTTTCAGATTGCTCTCTTTTGTGTGACAGACATCTCACTGTCTGATTTCATGATAGGAAAGGAAATTTGTGTCTCTATGAAATAATGGAATTCATCTTCATAATTTAAATACTTATTTTACAGTCTGTTTTTATTTTAATATTTTATCAAAAATTCAACATGCACCTAAGCTAAATAAGAAGAACAAAAATCACTTAATCACGTGTTAACATAAGACAAAGAGACATCTGCAATTTATAATCCAATATACTCTGACTAATAGCAATCCAGACAATGGCAAGGGTCAATGGCAAGTCACTATCCTCATTTGTCAAGACACAAAATTTAAAAAACATTATAAAGAAAAAAAGAAAATAAGGAAAAAAAAAGTAAAAGTACCGTTTAAGGAAAGAATAAAGGACAAAAGAACAAATGAGCTACTACCAACCTACAGTATGTACGAAGACTCCTCTATGTCACCTGTATCGTAAGTATTTCTGCAAGCACTTATTACTGCCAAAAAAAAAAAAAAAAAAGACAAAAACCAAACAAACAAGGGTCAGCCAGCATTAGGTACTAAACCACTAAAAGCCTAACCTCTGGTAACCATTTCCAGCTCTAAATGAGCAAGAGCTTTGGCATTCCTTCAGTTATTTCTCTTTCTTGTTTCCATTGTTTCTTCTAAACCTCCCATTCTGTCAATACCTTTCACTAAAACTCTAGAGAAAAAGAATGCATGAATATAATGTGTGAAACAGCTGGATTAGGTAGCAATAGGTAACAATATTGCAGAAAGAGACTGGAAAATGGAGATTATTATGCATCTTGAGATGGACATGGATTAAAAATTGCCTTCACATGTGAATAAAACAATCTTACTGGTTTATATAAACTTAAGCCTTAAGAATACTCTGCTTTATTCAACATGGGGAAGACTGCTAGATGACTGTGGCTGCCTCTGTGTGATGCAAAGAGCCAAAAGGAGAGAAAATCCTTGGAAAACACGACCTACCTGAACAATACTGTTTTTAAAAGGGTCTTAATTAGTCTAAGAAGCATATGGCAATGTTTGAATACTTAAAAGACTGCTGCTGATTGGCCATCTGGTATAACTGTCTATGATGGAGGGAACAAGAATTAATAGCCTTAAATCAATACTCAGGGTCAGACAGTCTTTGGAGATCTTTTCAAGAGAAAGGTAAAGGAAACTCTTAAATTTTTTTGTCTGGGAGAACAGAGTCAGGACTCCCAGATTGTCTGGGAGTTCGTATTACTGAGTATGAAAAAGCTTTAAGAAGCTTTCAGAAACGAAGACTGGAGAGCGGTTGCTCCCCGCAGGCTGATGAACCACACGACCTCTCGCACCCCTTCCCCTCCAGCTGCACTGCTCTCTGCTAGCACAGTTATTCCTCTAGTTTTCATAGATCATTATAAATGCATGTTCAAAATCCTGCTTAATGTGTAAGGTGCTTCAGGGACTTTTCTGTCTTCTCATCATGTGAGAACAAGTGTTTGCTTTCTCCTGTCTTATGCCTGAGAAACCCTCAGGAGTTCCTGGGTGGACACTGGTCAGAGAGGCTCGTCTCAGTGACTTGGTAACTTCATTTTTGTGGCAAAATCATCCTCTTTCGACTATATCCTGTCTGGATCTTATCCTTCACCTAGAAATGAGAATATGACATAATGATGTGGTTTTTTCTCTATGCCTCATCAGAACCACGCTTCTGTTTCTTGGTACAGCTGATGTGCTAAAGCGTGTAAGAAACATTGGCTCCCTTACAGTGTAACACTTATTAGTCATATGCCAATATTAGTAAAATAATTCAAACTCATTCACTCTCAATAATCAATGAAACCTAAGTATAATCAATCAAAACTAAATGAAACTGACTGATAGATCAAAAATACAGGTTACCTGGATTGGATGACATTGTCCTCATACTAGTTTTAAGATACCAGAGAGAAAGGTTGCCATATATATACACAAATTGTCATCTGTGTACATATATTTTGCTGAATCATGAGCTATGCTGTTATTTAGCCTGTCTTGTTATTTTCTCTTCTGCAACAAATGATAATAGTCTTACTATCCTAGTGTAACGGTACTGAGATCCACAAATCACTGAAAATAATGAATTAGTTCTTCATAAATCATTAGTTTGGTTTACAGTACATAGCAATTTTTAAAAAATAAATTATGTCTATTTTCCTGTTGATTTTGAGGTTTATTGCCCTTGTCCATGCGACCAATGTTCAAACTTCTGTGTAACAGGAAAAGTATAAACTTAGTCTTTTTAATAAAGGCTGAAATTTATGCCTAACCACAAGTCTGTATGAGCAAGGACTTTAAAAGAAATATCCCACAACACATAAAAATCACAATAGTTGGAACGTTTCTATCACTTTTTTTTTTTCCTAACAAAAAAAGTACAGCTCTGTAGAGAATTCCTCTAAACAGGATCCTCTGTTGGCTTAAGCTGATATGATTTCCACATATTCAAGCCACATGAATCTGTTATCTATACTTAGGGCCTGTTTTAGACCACTTGAGAAGTGTGTACAAAGGCCTAGATGTGAGTAGAAATTTATGCTATGAAGAGTTTAGTATTTCTTTTCTCTGTCAGGATGAGATAAAGGGTTAAAAAGGGGAACTTCAGCTCTAGAAGAAGTAAATAAACTATTCTTAGCACTACATTATCATTTAGTTGCTCCAGTGACTCTGGGAAAAAGTGGAAAGGAATTTGTGGGGCTTCCCTGGTAGTCTTCCCATGCAGAGATGGTTTTTCCTGAGTGGTTTCCTCAGATTTTTGTTTCTTTTTTTTTTTCCCCCCCTGTCCCACCCCCTCCTGCCCCTGCCCCCCCAACCCAAAAAAAAAAAAAATTAAAAAAAAATCGAAGTTTATCCAAATATAGTTGAGATTACTTTCCTTTATCCTAGGATTCTCTGCAGCTTCTTTGAATAGTTATTTTTTTTTTTAATATGGATCAATTTTTGCTGTTTCTCAACATTTTGTATTTGTCATACTGTTTCATAAATCATGTATCATGAAAGACATATATTGTATAGACATCTTAAGCACCATATCTTCTTTCTTGTTTTTTACTTTTCCTTACGGACTTAAAGAACATGCATGTCATGTTAACTAAGTACAGATTTGACATTTAGAATGCTTTTTCTAAGTATAAATACTTTCATTTTATTTCTTTTTTAAAGTTTAATTCTATTTCCAGTTTTACAGCAGAATAAATATTTTCTCTGGATGAAATGCTTAGTAAATGTTAGTTTAAATTTACTGATGGTATCCAAAATATTTGAAGATATTAAGATAAAAGGATTTATAATTAACACATATTGTCTTTTAGCTTCAGTTTAGATTGATAGAAGCTATTACATCCAGTGCTGGAAAATTAGAATTAATTACATTTTTATCTCTTGTAAGGTTAATATTTTCAGTTTCCCAGGTTTACCTAAGCACTTCAAACTGTATTTTCTATTCCATTTATAAATGTGTAAGTAAGTTCTGCAAAACAATGAAACTCATCCCTTTTCTGGCTTTTGCAAGGGAATTTAGAGCCCATGACACTGTGATGACTCCAGAGCTGCTTTCTCAAAGAGAGATGACAAATTGTGTTAATTATAACAAATGTCAGTTGTTGAAATGATTTATTGCAAGACCAATGATTGGTTGGTTATACACTGTAGAGTGCAGGCCATGCGAGAGAGTTTCATATGAATGCAAGCACACTCTATTCACATACCCAGAAACAGAGTTAGCTATGAAAGCTTTGTAGACCAATTGATATAGTAGTACATGTAATTAATTAATGTACTGCTGTTGTAAGCATCATGTCTATTTAGGTAAAGTAAATGGGAATCAGACTGATATGTGACTGTGATGATAAATTTTAAGGAAGATTTCAAGTTTTAAATACCTGTGCTTAATGTTCTTCATTCCAGTCCAAGCAACTGACATTTAGTATGTTGTGTCTGTTTTAAAAGATAAATATGTATATGATATGTAAAAATATACTTTAAAAAAATCTATAAACAAGTATTTGATTCCTTTTTTTTTTTTTTAAGTTGAGGAATGTTTTCAAAGGGAAAACAACTCGCCTGACAGGCTTTTAGATGGTATTCATAAGGTATGAATTACCTTTTACTTGGAAAAGAGGGAAAGTTATTTAAGTGAGTTTGAAGCTGCTGTCTTTACTGTTGTTTGGGGTTAATCTTATTTCCTTGAAGATAAAACATGATAAAATTACATACAGAAAGGCAAAAGAAAGCACTAGAATGACATAAAATGTAGCTCAGTTTTGGGTTTTGTACTGACTTATCGTACAGCCCTGCTGCTGAAGAAAAACAGAATCAAAGTATCGTCAAAGCATATCAACTACTCAGAGACCCGGCACATTTGTACCAACATTAGACTTCCTAAATCATTTGGCTCAGCTACCTTTTCACTCCTAATCTCTCAGAGGTGCTGCAAAAGTGAGGTGTTAGCTACCTAGGCAAGTTATTTCTAACAGAAGGAAAGGAAGGTAAAAATTGAAAAAAAAAAAAGTGAGGAAGGGAAAGTGAAAAGAAGATGAAGAATAAGGATGTAAGCAGATGTAAATGTGCACTAGTGTCCATTGTTTCTCAGAGAAGACAAGGAATCTTTCATTCAGTCTATTCAGAATACCTTGCAAGAAATAGATGACGAATGCCCAGTTACAGCCAGGCGGATATTAGTGCCCCATAAGATTAAGAGCATGACAGCTATAACAAGGAACTCATTGTTCCAATTCACGTGAACTTCCAGCACCAGTATCACATTATGAACCTCAAGCTGTGACATCTCTCCTATTATTTTTACTTGTCACTAGGATGTAATTTACAGTACCTAGTGCCCACCTAAACATCAGGACCCAGGAATATGTCAGGCCATAACTTATCCAGGAACTTCTCAAGAAAGGCGTGGATTTTCTGCAAGTCCTATATCAAATCATGCAACATGAAAGTATCAGCTTTAAAGTGGCACTAGATTCCTCTGTTTTGATACCTGAATGTCTCCTATAATGTCCATTCCTTCATGGCCATAAGTACCATACAGTCTTTCAGCTGGATTAGTGGTAGTTTTTCTTCAGCAGAGTCAGGTTTTCTGTCTGCATCTTTTTGCTGATTTCTATGAACAGCATTTTACAAGAAGGTCAGCTGGGCTTTCATTAAAAGTGTAAGCCTGTGTGTGACCTTCACCTGCAGGGTATACTGTTTCTGGCTACAAGTTTCATCCCTGAAATGACAACACAGGATCAGGATTTTTGTGGACTATTTTAAGAGCTCAAAAAGAGAGAAACATGATGAATAAGCTAAGGATTTTATTGACAGACTTTATTAAACTAAAGCTAATTAATTTCTCTGCTCATAGAAATGAAAAGGTACAGTTTGGATGGCTTTGTCTGACATTAAACATGACTTCTCCCCTTTTCTTAATCATACAGAAATCTCTTCAAACACTGTTTTGGGAGAGGAAGTTAAGAGAGAAGAGCTGGACAAAGAGAAATCTATCTCATCTACAGCCTGAAAGGCAGAAAATTTGTTTCAGTCTTATCAGTTGGACTTTGTTTACTTTGTAGATATTGTAGTAGTCAAAGAGGGTTGGACAGAAGCTTTTGGGTTACTAGGTAGATTACTTACAGGTAGTATTCATATTCTGCTGAAAGTAGTTTAAGCAAAGGGAGTTTTTAACCTTAAAATGTTTATTATTAAATATTTAATGAATATTGATGGAAATTAAAATTATCCTCATTTTTATAAGGTTCAAGATAATCTAGGGATATGATCTGTTTTTTCTTTTTCCACAGTGCCAGAAACAGTTAGAATATAACATTTAGAATAAAGAATATTAGTTAGAATAAAGTAGCAAAAATTGTCTCTCCAATACCCAAATTCCCAGTTGCCCCTTACTTTCCAAAAAGGCTTTAGATGGCCATTAGCATTTCACACTCACCTTCTGTGCTGAGATAATTTATTTCTTGCTAGGATGGTAACTCATACTAATTAATATAAACTGTTTCTAATTAATTGCAACCTGGCATTTGTAGATTGAATTCTAAATGTCTGGAAAGAGCACAGGAATCAGTAAGATAAATGTTATTGATTTTGCATGTGTCTGATTTAAATTCCTGGATATGCATTACTCATATGCATATTTATGTAAAAAGGTCTCAGAAATCCAACAGTAAGTGAAAAAATCACCCGCTAACCCTTAGGGTGGTTGAAAACTAGGGATTAGTGAGATTATACCCACTAAAAAGTACTATCAGTTATGTGAACGTGCTTGAATAAGGTTCATTTTGAGTTGATGTTGGCTATTTATTTGACTGTAAGAGAGAGAGGACAGCTACTGCCACACACAGAAAAGAGTCACAATAGATGGCTGGAGCTGATGCCGAAACAGCTTCTTACCATCCCCCTTTTGACCATTTGAAGCTTAATGTGGTATTTCAAGCTGAAGAACATATTTTGTGGTCTGCCAGAAAGATCTATTTTAACTCCATTTGATCCAAGTAATACCTCATTACAGCTCTTTATCACAGACTTAAGATTCATAAACCCTAACCCCTAAAATCAACACTGTTCAGAACAGAGTTTGGAGATTGAACTTTTTGCTCAGAAAACAATGGCTGATCATTATTTACCTTGCACGTATCATTGTGACAACAAAAGAACGTGTGCTCTTTCAAGTCCTACAGCTCTTATTTTTAAACCATGTGATGGCATAGCGGAGAAAGAGGACATCTTCTAATTTTCTCACAAGGCAAAGCAGAGACAGGAATTACTCAGTAGCATGCTTGTGAACTTACTCACTTTAGAAAGCAGGAAAATAAACAAGAAATGCTTAGCAACCAAAGTCATACACAGTGAGACTCTGGTTCATGAAAACATATACCACAACTATAGTTCTCACTGTCTTTTTGCCACTATTAGTGTTAGTATCCCATTTAATGGTTTTTTTTCAACGCTGCTATCATAGATGAGTTTAGAAATATGCTTTATACAATTATAGTGACCTAGATGACAAGTTGCAGGCTCAGTGATGCTCTGTTAACATAAAACACATTACAGAGGCACTCAGCATTTCTTTAACTGTATTTCTTACTACCTTTACTCCTAGCTGACCTGGTAAGTTAAAATCATCAAAATGTGTCAGCCCAGCAATAATTCAGATTGATAGGGCTAAGCAAGCACAAGGAAAAAGTGAGTTTGTCTTCCAAAACACAGCCTGAATTTCCTTTTCTAAATTGAAGGGATAAAGAAAAGGTTTTGTCTGCTTGTGACAGAGGTCCCTGTCTGCCTCTTTCCAGAGGCACACACAAGCAGCTAAATCCATGATGATATTTAAGGTTCTCTTTGAACTTGGACTCAAGTCTATAAATGCCATTTCTCTGCTGCAGTACCTAATTTTATAATCTGTCAACAGTCCGCACCATTCCTAGAGAGTACTGAGGCTGCCAGACTGACTATGCGTACAACAACCTCCCAAGTACGTCGTATGTTTGAGAATATCCCCAGGCTTGCATGCCTCAAGTACAAGCAGCTGCCCAGTGGCACTTCTCAGGACCATAGGTTCTTCTTTGCCTGCTAACCCCACGTTTAGATAAACGGGGAGGCAGAGAACGTGTAACTAAACTCCAAGAAGGGCTCTAGTTCCCACAGGACAAGGGAACATCACTATCACATCGTACTCTGACTGAAAAATAATATATGCCTTGGGGGTAGCTTTTGAGTGGGTTTCAAGTAGCAGCATAGGTGAGGGGGGTGTTACTCATGAGTTCAGAGATGATCTCAAGATCAACACAAGAACGAAAAATTTTAAGTCCATCTATTTCCTAAGAAAATTGGGGGTTTGTTGATAGAGTTTATGACTTGGTTGGAATAACAGGATTGACTTTGTGGGTCTGACGGGGCCACTGAGCCATGATGTTACAAGATGCACTTTATCTCAGTTTCCTTTGTTATAGAAGTTTAAGGAAAGGATATAACCATGATCTACTTCATCCACTTCAAGAGAACCTGAGCTCATGCTAGCACTTAGTCTGCTGAACTCAGTACATAGCATATGGGTTTCTTCATTTTTCTCTTCTCTAAAGTGCTTCATTTTTCAAGAATGTTCTGTAGGGTCACTCGTTTGGCCTAGGTCAATTCAGCTCTTTCACTCCACAGAATGGTTTGTTTTCTTACAGAGCCACAAAGAACTAGTTCTTTTACAAGTTAGATAAACACGAATGAAGAGGAGAAACTAAATATATCCTTGCTTGAATAGAGAAGTATGTACAGTGTTTTAAGCTGTTACAACAGATAGTTCTGAGCTCAGTCATCCTGGTAATTAATGTCCATTATGATGACTTTCAGAAAGAACTGCACTTCTTTATGGCAGTATTCTAGTAATCCTTCTGTGAATAAAACCCCTCTCAATATATTAAAGGAATATTGCCTGAGCAGTGACTCCAGCATCTAACCTCTTATTCTAAACAGCAGAATCAAGTAAAACACCACAGACACACAATGCACGATGTTTCTCTAAACATATGCCAGATAAATAAATAACCCAAAATATATTTATTGCAACACAGAACAAATATACATTTATTTCAGATACCAATTTTCAAAGGAAATAAATATGGACAGAACAAACTTTTATTATGCCCAGATACAATTAATCATGAAGTGATGTCTTTCACAAAGCAAATACAAAACCAGTGCCCCAAATCAAGTTCTCATTCTGAATATACATACTGTTATCTTTCCATCGCATGGCACATAATTGTTCCTCTTCCTCGTATGTAGCGCTTGGGCACATTAAAAAAGGAAAAGGAACAACGGAAAGAAAACCAAACAAGAATCGACTTCCACTTTTCTTCTTTTCTTTTTTTTTCTGGATGGATGGACGGATGAATTATTTCTTCTGTAGTTTGTTTATTTGTTTTTATTTTCTAACTCAAGTGTGAAAACGATGGACTCTAAGTGAAACAAAAGCCCATTAAAGTGGCTAATCCATTCAGGGATCAGTACAGCCTTTCTGGAGTCTATTGTCAGTGTGGCAAAGACATTTATGTGAAAAATGGTGGAAAAATGAGAATCTAAAGCATGTTTTATTGGCATGAACTGTACATAAGATCCATTTGGTCAGTCAGTCAGTAATGAGCTATCAGATGACCTCATACAGGGGTGTAAGAGGTTGCATGCTTTCCATTACACCCATGGGGCTCTTTTCAATGATAAGTCCCATTTTTGCAGATGGCAAAACATCGCTCTTCCATTGGCATCCCAGGTTTGATTAAAAAAAAATACTATAAAAATACCAAATGAAAAGAGCAATTTGTGGGACTACAGTTAGGCATTTAAAATTCTTAAGCACTCAGAGTAAGAACGCACCTTTATCTTAGTAATTCAGGACACTGGAGTTCATGTAGTCAGGCCTTAGTACAGTTGCAATTTCTGCGCTTACAGGATGCAGCCTGAGACCTCCCTTGGGGTCATTTGTTACTAGTACTTCAGAAAGAGCAGTGACAGCACAGGAAATTTGCCATCCTCCTTTAACCCTTCTGTCCTAGCCAGACGAATATCTGTCTGCAGGTTGAAGAGGTTACTCTGCTCTGTGAGGGGCATAAGAGCGTCAGTCCTGAGAGGACCTAAAGGGTTTTGTGACATGTGTGGAAGACACCAATTTTGTTTGTTGTCATGAGTTTGAATCAGCATTAGTCAAATCCTCAGTCTTTAGAATTTTTCTGTAATTTTGATGTAATCCTGAAAACGTCTTATTAATGGATTTGTAAATGCGACATATGGTAAATGGCACATGCAGCAGAAGTTGGAGCATTTATTAAGCTAAATGTAGCAGAATCGATGTGCCAGTATTAGAAATATAGTAATGTAATTGTTTTTTTAAAAAAGCTAATATACTTTTATGGACTCAAAAGTACTGTCATATTTTTCAGCATTAGCAGACTTCTGAGTACAGGAACTCTATAATAATGAATCCATGTTTTAAGCTATTGCATTTTATATAAATAACTTTTGATTAAAGCAAGCATATATTTTTAAGTGGTAGTTTAAATCTATGTAGCAAATATGAACCATAAGAAAGACATAAACTCGTACTATTTTATCTGTCTCAAAAGAATGTTTTCCTGCAAATGCGCTAGCAGTGAAAAAAGTAGTTGCTTAAAACAGGAACATGGAAGGACCATAGAATCCCAGCTAGTCTGAGAAACGATTGCTGTGAAAAACTACACCACTTCTTAGATAAAATCTAAATTATTTCTGCCAAGTATGTTTTAATCTCCTTAAGATAAGGAATAAATTGGTAAAAAGCAGAGCTGAAATTATAATTCAAGCCTAAAGGGAACAAAACAATTATCGAAGAACTTGGTTTCTTGTTTCCTGAGGTATCATAATCTAATTTTAATTTTAAAAATTTCAGCAATTCTAAATACAAATTTTATCTTCACTCTTGTTTGCTATTCAAATAATATGCAAATGTGGATTTTACACAATATTTTAATACAGGGTAAAACATGCATAACTGATAGCTCAAAATACTGAAATAAGAAGGTACCCCAAGTCCGTAGAGTGTATGTCTTAAAACTCCATAAGCAACCATTTTATAAATGCCTTTCTAACTCAGAAGGGTGAAAACTGTGTTTGTGGGTTTATACTGCATCAAACTACCATTCTTCCTCAGATTCCATTGATTTCTGACATTTCCATCAGAATTTGTTAATAAAAAAATTAATATACATATTAATGCTGATACTGTCTAAATATGAGGATTCTGAATAAAATTTTGTGTTGTTATTGGGGCTGATTCTTTTTTAACAGATCCATGGGAGCTGAAATATTGCGGACGTCACAGATTTGAAAATGGCACAAGTTTCTCAAATTAACTACGGTCACTTGGCACATCTTTAGAGGCGAATTGCTATTTTCAGTACTCAGGTGCCTGGCAGCAAATGATGAACAAAAGCAAGCAGTGCCTAGAACATTTATCATTATAAACCAGTCCTGAGACAGCTTTTCCAAAGGTATACTTTTATTAATGGAGAGTCAAGACAATAAAGAATAATCAGAAATAAAATCAGGAGACAGTGAAGTAGAAGCAGAAACTTGCAGATACATGTTTATTGCTTATTAAAATTTAATTTTTAAGGTCACTCTGTGAAAAATAGAGTAAAAGGTACTTCAAGAAGCTATCCATGGAGTAATACTTGTTTTATCTAATAATCAGAGGTGAAATACTGTCATTCTTTCTCAAAAACTAACTGCTTTGTCTGGTTTTCATAAATAAAGGTGATGGCTTAGTTCCAAGGAACGCTTTTAGGCCTGTCTAGCAAAGATTACCCTTCTAGACTTCTAGAGTTATGGGGATTTAAGTTATTCTTTGTGAAGTGTTCTTATGTTAGTAGTCACGCTTTTTGTCTCACTAGACTTGCAATGTTTGGAAAGCTCTATTGGGCACATTTCAGTGGGGCAAAATGCACGTAACCTTCGTGTTATCAATTTCCATCATAAAAAGAACAAGCATCATCACTAGGGAAGAATTAACTCACCTGCTCCACTTTCATGCCTAGTGTAGGATTGCTCACAAGAAATCTGCCAGAAAAAACTCTTGCTATTTGTGGGATAATGCCTCAGAGTAACAAGGAATAGTTTTATCTTTTACATCCTTTAGCTATACTGCAGAAGAAGCTGGACCTAAGAAATAAAAGATATGTATGGTGTACTATAGATATATATGTAAATTTATATATATGTGTATACATATATATTTTATATATATATATATATATATAAAAAAAAACCCTTTTTGTTTTATATGTAGGTTCAGCATGGGAGACTACGGGAAACTTTGGCAGGCTCTCAAGCGAAATTTTCAAGTCCTATCTCTATGTCTAGGTCTTCATGTGTTTTGAAATGTTGGTAACCTGCTTCTGTGCTAAAGCCACCAAGAACATGTTTTCTATTTTGATCCAACTTAAATTTAATGTCCCAGCTGTACCTACAAAGAAATTGTACATATGTGTATATATTAAAACCGTTGGTAGATCGTAAAATATACATTAATTCTTGCTTTTTCTGTAATTGGATAAGTGCTGTATTTTTTCAAATAAGAAAGTAATTC
Organism: Bucorvus abyssinicus; assembly: GCA_009769605.1. Lineage (NCBI taxonomy): Eukaryota > Metazoa > Chordata > Aves > Bucerotiformes > Bucorvidae > Bucorvus > Bucorvus abyssinicus. Next base: position 33,999,914 of record CM020026.1, read on the forward strand.
CTTTGAATATGTGTTAAATGACAATGTCAATATTCTTTCCTCAAAGAACATCGTTGTATATTTTTGAAACAATGTTTTTGCCTGTGCTGGCCTCTTTCTGCTTACACTTTTAATTGGAAACGAAGAATGTAAAATTTAAATTACGTAATCTACCTTTAAATCATTTATTATAAATCTGTTTTTCAACTGAGAAGAAAATAATATCTTCATGATTGCTCTTATGTAATTGCTTTTCTTTGGTTTTAATATAACATACATAGCACGATAGCAGAAAAAGGAAAAAATATGAGAGCCTATTAGTAGTTCTTATTACTCTTTTAGGGTAGATAAAATCGCAGAGTTCTTTTGCCTCGTCATAATAAAGTCAAAATTTGAAGTAATTGACCAGAACAATTCTGATTTTTATCTATTTTTACTTAGTTCATTGGATTTTTACTGCACAAACAGCAAAAACCACAATTGCATAATTATCTTACATATTGTGTCCTGAAATGAAGCAATTATTTTTGAGAATACTAATAATAACAGCCGCTTCTACAGGTCTTTTTCTCGGTTATGTAGTGTTAAAACTAGAAAGATCTACACAGACAGGCTTTGTAAGTGGCAAATACTGCAAATAAGAAGTGGCGCTTAGATTTCCTTTCATCAGACTTAGTCTCTGGCAAAAAGGAAAAGAAAATCATAAAACTTTCTTAGGTTAGAATTGTCAGATTTCTAACAAATAGTACCTTTCAAAACTTAATATATTTGCAAACATGTTCTATATAATATGGTAAGTATTTGGGACTTTATTCTGTTTGTCAGTAAATAAAGAAAATAATTATAATCAGTAGCATTATATTACATTTGTTTTAGAATTCTGCAGTTTTGTCATAAATTTAAAATTACAAGGCAAACTAGTATATTTTTCAACCATATCCTTTAGAAAGTGAGTTAAAGACAAAATGGTTGATGTTTAACAGTCAAACTGCCCTTGGTCTTTTCATGAATGTTCCTTTCCAAAACACCCCTATTTTCCATCTGAAAAAAAGATGAAGTGTTTACATATCTTGCTGAATACCCATGAGTTTGCCTTAGAGTTTCAAATTGCTGAAATAAATGTATAATCTAGTAGAAATCCAATATAACCTTAATAATTACAATGAATTCTACTGACAGATTAATTCAAATTGTAAAAGAAAAGCCAGTGAGTATCCTAGGTTTTCTTATGATGCCTGACATACAGTACTATACAGAAATAAAGGGTGAAAAATGACTTCCAGCAGAAACAGCTAAAAGGATTTGATAATCAGCACTAGGACCAGAAATATTGTTCAGCTGCCACCCTTACCAAAACGACCCAAGCAGAGCAGTTACGAACATCAAAGGTCTTCTGTCTGCAAGACCTGCGTCTTTGAAGATACATTGTGTCCAGAGTGATGCTTTGTTAGCTGTTCGTGACTGATGCTGACATTGCTCATGCTGAAAGAGCAACATATTTCATACCGAGCAAAGATATTATGACATATACTGGTTTGAAATAACCATGATTTATAGAGTAATTCTGAAATTTTTTAATGATGTTTTAAGTATTCAAAGTCTGTGGATCAGTTATACTGAATTACTTGCTCAAACTGAAAATAATATCACCTAAATACAAGATTGTTAGTGAGTTGTTTGCTAGTTTGAAATTTATGAAAACCTCAGAAATAGTTTGATCAAGCTAACAAAACCCATGTGCTCGTTATACCTGTGAGCATGGTCAGTATGAAAGAGATGGAGTTAGAAAGAGAGCCAAATCGGACACCTGGTACATTTTACAAAGCTCAGCTAACATTTCGCTTGGAAACGTAATTATTTTGGTGCCCATATCACAAATTACTTTCCTGGTTTCCATTTTCATGAAATGTCTGGCAAGCTCATGATTTGATAGTAGTATTTAAATAAATTCTATTCCTCTAGTGTATTTTTCAAGGGATATGATTGCAGGGGTTGGAAATAGCCAGCCTGAGTATGGAGTGTACCTTACTGTCAATGTGATTTAAAACTCAAGTAAATCCTGCAAACCGACTTCAATCATGTATTGACAAAGTGTTAACAATACTCTCTTCATTGTAAGCAGGTTTAACTTTATACTGAAATTATTTTAAATATAGACTATTAGCAAAACGCCTAAAAAGTACCAATGACACATTCACTTTCTTTCTTCGAATCATATGTGTCCATTTTGGGGGGAAAGGATCTTTCAAATTTGTTTGTCTCAGCACTTCACTGGTATTTACCTGGTCTGTAAAACCTGGATTTTGGAACCAGCCTGAGCACAAATGGTGCCTGCGGGCGGTGTCTGTGCACACTCTTCATGAGACACATAATACTGTTCTGGCACAAAATTCCTATGAAAACCCACACATTTATTTCCCCAAATCTCACTACCTAAAGATCCTTTCTTTGCTCGCTGCTAAGTTGAAAGTAAACCCTCTCCCTTAAACTTAGTAGCCAGAAATCTTCCCTTAAATTCTGTTACTATCTTAGCACAATTTGAAATCAACTAGTGAACTTATGCTTGAATATTTCTATGTGATGAGTATTTTCACATCTTCATTTATGAAAATGATAGAAGTATAATATTTTGTCCAATTATTTCAGATATTACATGGATAATCAGTTGGCCTTATTTTTCACCTCTAGCCCTTTACACCTCTCTTGTGTGTGTGTGTAAATAAGCACTTGCTCTTTCCATGAGATTTGTGTGCAAATAATATACACATTACCTTCATTTTTCTGCAAATGTTTTAACCCTATGACATTCTCACAAGATTGCAAGAGTTAACATAAAGCCTCTTCTAAAAATTGTGGTAAGCATTTAAAATGTTCATGAGACAAGTCCATAATTAGTGTAGAATTAATGTTTAGGGAAAAATGCCAGCACAATTCTCAGGTATTGCAAATAAGTTTGAAAGTGATGTTCAAACAAAAAAAATGATACACAATCAAGGCTGGCAAAATGTGTTCATACAGTCAAAATTGGTTAAAAAAAAGGTGAAAGTTGTGCATGCATTTTAATAGATTTCCCCCTTCAATATTTGTGCTACAAGCCATACTGATAAATATTATTACATGCTTATGAAAACAATCATAGAAAAAAGAGAGTTTAATAAAGAAATTCCTCTTATTTTTGACACTCATCTCTTCTAGTCAGGACTTGTTCTATCTGCTGTAGTTACTATTTGTGTGTCATGAGGTGTGCACTCAGCTCTAAACAGAACAGATATTTAGGCAGATTACATATTGACTAATAAGTAGGGCACTAAATTACCCCACTCTGTATATGTAGTCCCAAATAAATGCTGTTCATTTCTTTGAATGAACATTATTTTACACAGAATGAAAATCTAGACTTTTTTCCCAATAAATCCAGAATTTTTTCTTTTTTTCTTTTTTTCTTTTTTCTTTTTTTCTTTTTTATCTTTTTTTTCTTTTTTTCTTTTTTTTTTTTTTTGAGAAAACAGGGTCTACCATAGCCAAGAACATGTTTGGGGTTGGAAGGGACCTTTAAAAGTCATCTAGTCCAACCCTCCTGCAGTGAGTAGAGACATCTTAAACTAGATCAGGTTGCTCAGTCCTGTCCAACTTGCATTGTGAAACCACCTTGAGCACAAATGGTGCTCATGGGCACTGTCTGTGCATGCTCTTCTTGAGACACAAAATACTGTTCTGTTTCCAGGGATGTGACATCTACCATCTCTCTGGGCAACCTGCGTCAGTGTTTCACCACCCTCATTATAAAAAATTTCTTCCTTATATCTGGTCTAAATCTCCCCTCTTTTAATTTAAAACCATTACTCCTTGTCCTGTTGCAACAGGCCTTGCTAAAAGACTGTCCTCATCTTTCTTATAGGCTCCCTTTAAGTACTGAAATACTGCAATAAGGTCTCCCCGGAGCCTTCTCTTCTCCAGGTTTAACACTATCTCTCTCAGCATTTCTTCATAGGAGAGGTGTTCCAGCCCTCTGATCATTTTTGTGTCCCTCCTCTGGACCCTCTCCAAAAGATCTATGTCTTCCCTGTGCTGAGGACTCCAGAGCTGGACACAATACTCCAGGTGGGTTCTCAAAAGAGTGGTGCAGGATCACCTCCCTTGACCCGCTGGACACACGTTTTCTGATGTAGCCAAGGATACTGTTGGCATTCTGGGCTGTGAGCCCACATTGCCAGCTCATGCCCAGCTTTTCATCCATCAGTACCCCCAAGTCCTTCTCCACAAGGCTTCTTTCAATTCACTCATTTCCCAGGCTGTATTTGGGATTGCCTTGACCCAGGTGCAGGACCTTGAAGTTGGCCTCATAGAACTTTGTGAGGTTCTCATGGATCCCCTTCTCAAGCTTGTCCAGGTCGCTCTGGATGGCATCCCTTCCCTCAGGCACATCAACCACACTATTCAGCTTGGTGTCATCTGCAAACTTGCTGAGGGTGCACTTGATCTCGCTATGTCATTAATAAAGATATTAAATAGTATTGGTCCGAATATGGATCCCTGAGGGACACCACTTGTTACCGATCTCCATCTGGACATCAAGCCATTGACCACTACCCTCTGGATGTGCCCATCCAACCAATTCATTATCTACCAACCAGTCCACCCATCCCATCCATATCTCTCCAATTTAGAGAGAAGGTTGTTTGGGGGGACTGTATCAACGATCTTAGAGATTCCAGAGAGGCATCTCTCGCAATTTCAGTAATGTCTTGAAAAAACCTAAAAAGTAATTTTTTAAGCTGCATGTATATGCAAATTATGTGTGTAGCTACAAACTCAAACACAAAACTTAAAATAAATTTCAATTTGTTTCCTTTTATAACACATTATGAGGAATTGAATAATTCAGGTCATATAATGGGTGCTGAAACTGTATCATCCTCACAAATTTCAGTATAATTCAAAAAAATCAATGTGTTCAAATACAATGTTGATTCATTTAATTTCTGTGGTCTGAGTTTATGGTAACACAAACAATTTCTGTGAAGTATTTGTTCACCAATAGCCCAAATGAAACAAAATATTGATTTTATTACATTTCACAGATTTGCATCTGTGGACTCTGTATATACGTATTATACATAATACAAGTTGACACACTTAAAGTCAAGAACTGAAGTTATGTTAACAAGTACTAGAGGGCACAGTTCAGTAACTGTAGCTTAACAAAGTTATGCCACTCTGTACTTATGTTTATAGAATAGTTCCCCCTGTATCACAAACTCTTAAAGTTTCCTAAAGTAAAAAGTTCTTCTTACTATGGATTTCTGCAGTCATATGATCCACAGTTCAACATCCGTTAGAAAAGATACACAGACCAGGATTGCTGATATGTCAAGTGATGGCCTTCATAAGCTGCCTGTTATTGGCTGTACTGACATGTCTGTTGTTTTTCACAGCCAGAAACTGAGATGTCTCCCCAGGAAAGGCTTCCTTAAAACCATATATATTTATATGAAAATTCTTGGATTTGGAGTACTACTGTTGTTCCTTCACATGCTTCTCATTCCGTCTCTCCAAAAACCAATACAAATATAATACTGAAAATAATGGTCGGAAAAAAAATTTCTGTTACACTGGTATACTATTTCCAGATGGTAATTATTTTATTAGAATCACACAGAATCACAGAATCATTTTGGTTGGAAGAGACCTTTAAGATCATCGAGTCCAACCATCTACCCTGACCTGCTAGGGTCCCTAAACCTTGTCCCTAAGCACCACATCCAGGGATGGGGACTCCTTATTTTAGATACTCTGGCTAAAAGTTTTTGAAGAACATTTTTCTTACAGACTGCACAGTTTTAAACATCTGACAATTTAAAAGGGAGAAAACATCTGCTGAAGAGCATCCTATCTTTTGATCTTCAGCACATTCAACAGCAACGTTGCCCTTTTCTTCTCATAGATTGCTGCCAAGCATTATTTCTACAGTCATACAAATTCCTTGACCTGTGATAAAATTTGGTTTGGCATATTACAGTGAGAGTGACAGTTCTTCAAACTACACTTTATATAGCTTTGCAGGAAGCAATGAATACACTGTTGAATTCTATATACATGAATGTTTTTGCTTCGTTCTTTTTTATTATTTTTTTTCTATATACTGTGTACAAATGGAATGCATTCTTCCATGTGAATTATCTTTCTGAGAAGAGTATTCATTACTTTTATTTGAAGTCCGTCCTTATTTGTCTGCTGGAATTACTTTCATTTTTCTGCAACAATCTGTGTTTTCTTTTGCTTATTGTTAATATGATGTTATTTTTTAACCTTAATCTGACTAATTTGACCCATCTCTTGGCATTTGTGATGTTTCACATTTTCATAACAGCATGGTGCTTTACAAAATAAATAATTCAGTGCTATATATGTTTTCAAATACAATAAGATAACAGATATTATTTTTCAACTAGAGAATTAGTAGCATGAAATCTAGTTGGATACCATTAACTAGCAGTGTAGTCCAGAGGTCAGTACTGAGCCCAGTCCTGTTTAACACCTTCATTAATGAGCTGTATGATGGGTCAGAGGGTACCCTCATCAAGTTTGCTGATGATACAAAGCTGAGAGAAGCAGCTGATATACCAGAGAGTTATGCTGCCATGTACAAAGACCTCAACAGGCTGGAGAAATGTGCTGACATAAACCTCATTAAATTCAACAAGTGTAGAGTCCTGTATCTGGGGAGAAACAACTCCTTGCACCAATATATGGTGGGGGTGCCCACCTGGAAAGTAGCTTGGTGGAGAAGGCTCCCAGGGATCCAAGATCCCAAGATCCAAGAACATCGGCCAGCTAAGTGTCCTCACAGCAAAGGCGGCTAATAATATGCTGTGCTGTGTTTAGGAGTACTGTGTCCCGTTCTGGGCTCACAAGTACAAGATATAGGGGCATACTGGAGAGAGTCCAGCAAAAGGCCATGAAGGTGATTATGGGACTGCAATGTCTCTCCTGTGAGGAAAAGCTGAGACCTAGGGCTGTTTAGCCTAAAGAAGAGATCTAGGGGATCTCATCAATGTGTACAAATAACTGATGAGAGGATGTAAAGGCAGCAGAACCAGCTCTTTCCAGTGGTACACGAGAGAGGACCAGAGGCAATGGGTACAACCTGAAACACAGGAGATTTCATCTAAAACACAGGAAACATTCTTTCTCTGTAAGGATAACTGAATGCTGCCACAGATTGCCCAGAGAGATTGTGTAGTCTCCATCCTTGGAGATATTGAAAAGCCATCTGCACAAGGTCCTGGGCAGCATGCTCTATATGGCCCTGCCTGAGCAAATGGGTTGCACCATGTGACTTCCAGATGGCTCTTCCAATCTCGATCATTCTGTGATTCCATGATTCTGTGAATTAAAGCATGGCTAAACGGTGACAATTATCTATGTATTTTCTAACAAAAATATCATCTTACTGCTGCTCAGGGGTAAAAAATGGGGACAAAAAAATGTATCATCATCATCAATGCCCCGGACAATGGGACCTAATTAACCTTCAACAAGTCTGTAGATGATATTTAACTGTGGGGAGCAATCAGCTCACTGCAGGATAGGGTTGTGATTCAGAAAGATGTCAAAAAGCTAGAGGGATGAGCTATATGAAACTTCATTAAATTCATATGAGGAAAACATGAAGTGATGCACCAGGGGCAGAAGAGCCCCATAAAGCGTAATGGGTTGGAACTGACTGACTGTGGAGCACCTTTGCAGAAAAGGGTCTTAAGGTGTTGGAGGTAAACAAGCTGACCATAGGTCACCAGCAGGCTCTTGTATTATAGCAACAATATTGTATTATATCTATTAGCATAATAGCAAAATGCTTGATTTCTGCACATTTTGTTATAAATTAAAACATTGTAATATCTCAGAGTTAGCATTGTCATGCAGAAATCCAGGACACTGCCAGCTCACAACAGTTCAAAAAGCCTACTGGTAGCAATTTTTAACTGGGAGCGAGGTTTTGTTTTGGTTTGTTTGGTTTTGAAAATACCTTTGCTTTATTTACTTCATTCACAGAATCACAGAATCACAGAATCATCTGGTTGGAAGAGACCTTTAAGATCATCGAGTCCAACCATTCACCTTGCACTGCCAGGGTCCCTAAACCATGTCCCTCAGTGCCACATCTACATGTCTCTTAAACACCTCCAGGGATGGGGACTCCACCACCTCTCTGGGCAGCCTGTTCCAGTGCTTCAGAACCTGCTCTGTAAAGATGTTCTTCCTGATATCTAATCTAGATCTCCCCTGGCACAGCTTAAAGCCATTTCCTCTTGTCCTGTCACTTGTTACATGGGAGAAGAGACCAACTTCCACCTCTCCACAACCTCCTTTCAGGTAGTTGTAGAGAGGAATAAGGTCTCCCCTCAGCCTCCTTCTCTCCAGGCTAAACAACCCCAGTTCCCTCAGCTGCTCCTTGTAAGATTTGCTCTCCAGACCCTTCACCAGCTTTGTTGCCCTTCTCTGAACATGTTCCAGCATCTCAACGTCCTTCTTGAATTGAGGGGCCCAAAATTGAACACAGTACTCAAGGTGTGGCCTCACCAGCGCCAAGTACAGGGGAACAATCACTTCCCTAGTCCAGGTAGTCACTTGATTTCTGATACAAGCCAGGATGCTGTTGACCTTCTTGACCACCTGGGCACACTGCTGGCTCATGTTCAATCGGCTGTCAACCAGCACCTTCTGGTCCTTCTCTGCTGGGCGGCTTTCCAGCTACTCTTTCCCAAGCCTGTAAAGTTGCAGGGGATTGTTGTGGCCCAAGTGCAGGACCTGGCACTTGGTCTTATTGAACATGATACTGTTGACCTCAGACCATCGATCCAGCCTGTCCAGATCCTTCTGTAGAGCCTCCTGACCTTCAAGCAGATCAACACACCTGCCTAACTTGGTATCATCTGCAAACTTCCTGAGGGTGCACTCAATCCCCTCATCCAGATCATTGATAAAGATATTAAAGAAGACAGACCCCAATACTGAGCCCTGGGGGACACTACTTGTGACTGGTCATCAACTGGATTTGACTCCATTCACTACCACTCTCTGGGCCCAGCCATCCGGCCAGTTTTTCATCCAGCCGAGAGTACACTCATCCAAGCCATAGGCAGCCAGTCTCTCCAGGAGAATGCTGTGGGAAAAGGTGTCAAAGGCCTTACTAAAGTCCAAGTAGACAAAATCCACAGCCCTCCTCTCATCCATTAAGTGGGTCACCTTGTCATAGAAGGAGATCAAGTGAGTCAAGCAGGACCTACCCTTCATAAACCCATGCTGACTGGGCCTCATCACCTGGTTATCTTGTACATGCTGAGTGATGGCACTCAAGATGGTCTGCTCCATGACTTTCTCTGGCATCAAGGTCAGACTGACAGGCCTGTAGTTCCCTGGGTCCTCCTTCTGGCTCTTCTTGTAGATGGGTGTTACATTGGCTAACCTCCAGTCGATTAGTACCTCCCCTGTTATCCAGGACTGCTGGTAGATCATGGAAAGTGGCTTGGTGAGTGCTTCTGCCAGCTCCCTCAGAACCTTTGGGTGGATTCCATCTGGACCCATAGACTTAGGCACATCTAATAGGTGCAGCAGTTCATTTACTGTTCTCTCATGGATTATGGGGCCTTGATTCCGCTCCCTGCCTCTGCCTTCTGGTTCAAGAGCCTGAGCACTCAGAGAGCTGGTCTTACCATTAAAGACTGAGACAAAGAAGGCATCCAGTACCTCAGCCTTTTCCTCAACCTGGGTCACTATGTTTCCCCCCATATCCAGCAAAGGATGGAGACTTTCCTTAGCTCTCCTTTTGCTGTTAAAGTATTTATAGAAATACTTTTGTTGTCCTCTATAGTGGTAGCCAGACTGAGCTCAAGCTGGGCTTTAGCCTTTCTAATCTTCTCCCTGCATAGTCTTGCAAAACCCTTATAGTCATCCTGAGTGACCTACCCCTTCTTCCACAGGCCATAGAGTTTCCTTTTCTTCCTGAGCTCCAGCTGAAGCTCTCTGCTTAGCCAGGCTGGTCTTCTACCGTGCCAACCTGTCTTACGGCTTACTGGAACAGCCTGCTCCTGAGCTTTGAAGATTTCCCTCTTGACGATTTTCCAGCCTTCCTGGACCGCTTTGTCCTTCAGGATTGCCTCCCAAGGGATGCTGCCAACCAATCTCCTGAAAAGGTCAAAGTCTGCTCTCCAGAAGTCCAAGGTGGCAGTTTTGCTGACCCCCTCCCTACTGCCTCAAGAACTGAAAACTCTATAATCTCATGGTCACTATGGCCAAGATGGCCTCCAACCCACAAATCCTTCTCTGTTGGTGAACACAGGTCCAGCAGGGAGCCTTCCCTGGTTAAGTCCCTTCCCAGCTGTGTGAGGAAGTTGTCTTCCACACTTTCTAGGAATCTCCTGGACTGTTTATTTACTGCTGTATTATATTTCCTGCAGACATCCGGTAAATTGAAGTCGCCCACAAGAACAAGTGGCACTGATCGTGAGACTCCTTCCAGGTGCCTGTAGAATATTTCATCTACGTCTTCTTCCTGGTTGGGTGGTCTGTAACAGACTCCCACCATGATGTCTGCCCTATTGGCCTTTCCCCTGATTTTAACCTTAAACATTCTACCCTTTCGTCACCATTGTTGATCTCAAGACAATCAAAACTCTCCCTGGCATACAGGGCCACTACCCTGCCTCTTCTTCCTGACCTATTCCTCCTGTAGAGTTTGCAGTCATTCAACGCATCACTCCAGTTGTGTGTGTCATCCCACCACATTTCTGTGCTGGCAACTATATCACAGCTTTCTTGCTGCACAATGGCTTCTAGTTCCTCCTGTTCGTTGCCCATGCTGTGTGCATTGGTGTACATGCACTTCAATTGTGTTACTGATCCCATCTCCTGACCATTTCCAGGCACTGCCATGATTCCTAGCACACCAGTATCCCTTGTGACTATGCTATCCCATGACACACTGCCTTCTAATCCTATTGATGTGGGAGACCTGAGGAGTTCGCTAGTACACTGTCCCACTAACGCTGATGCAAAGCTCTCAGGCTTAGTTCCAGCGACCCTGATTTTATCCCTTTCCCACTTCAAATCTAGTTTAAAGCTCTTCCAATGAGCCCTAACAACTCCTGTGCAAGAATTCTCTTCCCCCTTTGAGACAGGTGCACCCCATCTGACGCCAGCAAGCCTGGTGCTTTGTAGACCAACCCATCAAAAAACCCAAAGTCTTACTGGTGACACCTGTCTCAGACCCAGGTATTGATCTGGTGGGTCTTCCTACTTTCCCCCTCATCATTCCTTGCAACTTGAGGGATAGAGGAGAACACCACTTGTGCTCCTGATCCCTTGACAAATCTTCCTAGGGCTCTGAAATTGATTGCCCTCAGGCTTCTTGTTTGGAGTTCATCATTGCTTACCTGAAAGGTCAATAATGGATAGCAGTCCGAGGGCTGTACCAGCGTGGGAAGCTTTCTTGCTACATCTTTAACCTGGGCCCCAAGGAGGCACCAGACTTCCCTAAGAAGTGGGTCAGGTCTACATATCGAGCCTTCAGTTCCCTTCGGAAGGGAGTCATCTATGACAATGACCTGTCTCTTTTTCTTTATAGAAGTAGTTTTTAAGTCAGGCTTGGGTTGACTTAGCCCCAGCAAGACTTCTGCACTTGGTGAGTCATCAGTCTCATTATTGGTTGGCTCCACTTACGGGGCCTCATACCTGTTATTCAAGGGCACCTGGCAAGGTGGGGGTGTTGCTGGGGCAACGCTTCCCCTATGTCAGTCAGGAACTTGTTGTTATTGCCCTCTGTCCTTCTCGGTTTTGTGTTCACTCTGATGAAGATGGTACCAGGGGTTCTCCGTATTGTGCACTTTATCTGCCTGCTGGGCCTGCCTCAGGAAAGGCAGGATGTTGTTCCAATGATCAATCTCTTTCTTGCACTCCCTGATGCTCCTCAACCTGTTTACCTCCTCCTGGATCTCTGTCACTAGGTGGAGGAGTTCCTCTACCTGGGTGCACCTCCCACAGGCGTGCTCACTGCTGCCCTCTTGAACCAATGTCACAGCATGGCACACCCTGCAGCCTGACACCTGAGTGGCTGCCTGTCTCCACTGAAGGTCTGTCTGGGCAGCTGCATCAATCATGGTGGGTGCAGCTCTTAGAGGGGCTGTGACCTTTTGCTGGGTGGACACCATCTCTCCCTGCTCTAACCAGTCAGTGCTTTCAGCTCCCTACCTGCGCACCCTTCCATCCGAGCTGCCGTGCAAACTGCCGCATCACGCTCTGGCTGACGCACCACGCTCTGACTGCCTGCTCTGTTCACAGCGCTCCTGGTCACGGTGCTCCCTAAGGGCTTCTTTTATAGCTCTGGGTGCGACCGCCATTATCCTTGCAACACCCTTGCTTCATCAACCCCTCCCATGAGAGCTGCTGGCTCCTGGTGGGTTTCTTCACTCTCCTGGAGTTCCCTTGTCAAAGGGAAGCCTCTGAAAACCCCCTATGCTCCCAGATCTGCTGCTCCCCTCCAGGTGGTGCCTGCTCCGAGGCAGCTCCTCTCGGCAACTGACTCAGCAACTCCTCAGGCTCTTATAAAACATCGAGACTTTTATAAAGGAGTTTGCATGCTAGTTCTATTTCCTTGGTTTACACTTCAAATTTTTCCTAATTTTTTCCTGATTTTCCATTCATTTTGCTTTATTGTTAGTTTAATTTCTACCTGCCATTTAGTACTTGGAAGAAGAAAACTTTTCATTCTGAGGGATCAACACTCCAGTAATATTAAATAGGTCAATCTCATGCTCAGTTTAAATTGATGTGACTTAGAAAAACAAAACAAAATTTTAATTGCCTGGAAGAAGGAGAAAAATTGGATAATAAATTAGCCTTTACAGGTTTAACTATACTAACTCCACTAAATAGAAGTAGTTTTTGAAGGTTAACACAGCTGACAAAAGTGATTAAGAAAACTAGCTGACCTTATTGAAAAAGGAGCAAAGAGCCCTTTAAGTGCACTGTAGTCATTATTTTCTATGTTTCAGTGTGTCAAACCCCTAAAAACCTACAGTATGTGTTATCATACATCACTAGTAATTAAGGGAAAAATTATACTCCTACCTGCAGAGAGGCTTGAAAGACAGCAGAGTTATGGTTTCATGTAAGCTGCTAGGCTCATCAGACATAGCAAGGAGTGTAAAGCATCTCCTGCAAATCATTTAAAAAATAATTGGATTTAAAATTTATCTCCTTGCTGCAGTCCTTGGAAAGAAATCACATGGCATTTCATAAACACAGGATTTGAATTTTTTATTAGGATGTGAAATAATTATTTTATACGTATATATCCAGTCAAAGCAAATAGATTTCTTCATTCCAGAAGAAAGAAATCCTGTTTTCTGGAGAATTCAAATGGAAAAGACAAGAAAATGCATTTTGATAGTTGTGGTGATACAAAGACAGCTGTGATTTTCTACCTTTTGTTAATCTACCAATAGCTGTTGTCTGGTAAACTTAAGTGTTGTAATTGTTTCTCATGAGGCCTGGAAGGCCTGATTGTATAGTCAGAGTAATTACTTACAGTTTAACCTAAAATATTTTTATTACTTTATCATTATAGTCAATACCTCACTTAGGAAAAAGTCAATACCTCACTTAGGTACCTATGAAGTGCAGGCTTCACCGGTTCTCATGGGTTTCAAGGCTGGCCGTGTACTTTAGGTACAAAGAGGAGAGAAATGGACAGGATGGTAACATTTCTACGAGGATACATTAGCGGCCATAAAATTACGAAATGATTTAATACGTCTAATTAACCAGTTGACCTCATGAAGCTGAAAGATATCCATTGCCTGTGCTCAGAGTAAACGACATACAGAGTTAATATGGACTGTCCTTGGAAATGTATATAATTACAAAAACCTTCTCATTTCCATTTCCATTGGTTTAATTTAGCAAGAGTTTTCATTTTTTGAGTTAAGCGAACTCTATCATTTTAGTAAAGAAAGTATAATTGGCTGTACAAAGTGATTAGGGTTGGGTTTGTTGTTTATACAGTTTAGTAAAGCGATAAAACTGTAAGCCAGCTTTTACTTCAGCTTTCCATGGTCTGATTCTTCATTATGGTACAGTGCTTTCTATTTTTATTTTATTGTTACAAATAGTTCTAAAAGAGAAGTTTGTTTTTCTTCCTCAACATCCTAATTGAAGGTTCTAAACTCTTAAACATACCTGGCCCTAACTTGAAATTACAGATACATTCAAATAATAAACCTGCTGCTATTGCAATGATTTTGTTTCTCTCTTATTCTAGATTTTGTCCCTTACTTTCAGCATCATTTGAAATTCAAATCTAGAATATAGCATGTCAATGGAAGAATAGCACATTTTGAACAATGACCTTAGTATTCATTAGGAAATAAGACTTTAATAATGAGACTAAAATCAACCCTTTTTGTTTATAAACATACTAAACTAGTATGCCTCAACTTGGACTTAGAGGAAGTTTTTGGAAGAAAGGCACTCTATTTCTATATCCATGTGATTTGTGATAACACTGCTAGCAAAAGTGCTACTAAAAGTTAACTTAGACACTTGTTTCTGCAATATGACATCTTTGACTTTTGTAATATTTTAAGATATTAAATCTTTCCAAATCACTTTCTTCAGACAGTTTTTTTACCATTATGAAGGACACTGTAAACAGAAAAGACACAACTGCCAAGTGCAAAGATATTTATTGTCCAATAGAGATGTTAAATCACAAGGACTAGGAAACTCCTTAGCTAAACATTAATACATTCACTATCCCTGATGAGCATCTGCAGGTGAGGCAGCCAGAGTCAGGTGAGAAAGTCAGGATCTCTATCCTCCCGTCTCCTGTTTCTCTGACTTTTTCCTTGGGATTTTCATGAAATCTCACATCACTATTTCTCCTTGTGAATCCTTGAGTTGCTAATACCGTCTCAGCAATTGTACTTCTGTACATCTGTGCTTCTATTTGTTTTGCATATCTTTCTTTTACAGACTTTCTCACAAGTTAACATCTATTAGTAAAACTGAGTCAAGGTCACGGAGCCATGTGGCACTTAACTAGGGCAAAAACTGCAAACATCAGAGCCCTAGGGAGGAGTGTTACAGGAAACTGGGACACCTCTGAACCAGTTTTCTGAAAGGAAACCTATTGCCAACTCTGGGATTACTGTGCAAATTATGGATAATTATGAATAATATATTTTTCAGTTTAAAAAAAAATCAAAGATGTAGTGGCAAAATTCTGTACAAAATTTAGAAATATTTTATGAAGTTCTTAGTATGATACTATAGTTTACTTTAGAGGAAAAGCTTGAAAGTATTTTTGACATAGATTCAGAAAATGTGAAACACAATGATTCCAAATTAAAATTCTAGAAAACTAAAAATATTAATTTTAGTAAGCTAACTCACAAACTAAATGCATAAACACCTTCATAGGGAAAACATCAAAAATTATAGTGTTTCTGTGGGTTTCATTAAGATCTATCAATTCAGCTATTGATGCATAAAATCACAGAGATGATCAACACAAACCTCCAAATGAAAGCAAATGGGAAGCTTGATTATTGAAGGGATAAGAAAAAACTACATTGGTCAACAGTCCTGGGATGTTCTGGCTGATGATAACATTTTTTTTATTGGCTCTTAAGGACTAATCTAAATTCCTTAAAACCTACTGAGGAATTTTTTAACAAATAAAATGAGGCTCTACAACAACTATCCAAATTTTTGACCAACTTAATTCCTTATTTTGGAATAGAAAAGTATACATTCTTACCTGTACTCTGAACACTACTTTCCTTCATCCTTGAAGGATACCAACACTATTGTTAATTACTAGTCCAAACAGATTACTTTGCTTACTTGTCACTTCAATTCCAAACAAGTTGTTTTCCAGAATTAGGAAGTACAAAAAGAAGGATTTTGGCATTCCACAGTTATACACCAATGCAGCAAAAAATGTGGCAGTTCTGATGTTTTTTGTGCAAACTAACCCAATAACTCTGTTTTTTTCAATATTGAATTCTAACCTAGTGAAATTTAACCTTAAAATTTTCATTTTGTGTCCTGTGGATCAGATCATATCTGCATTCCTTATTCTTTATGTTTGTTGTATTTATAGGGAGAGGGAATACATTCCTTAGGAAATAAGTACATAACTTCCAATTTTTTTCATATTTATAGCCTAAAAATTAGTAAAACTCTAGCACAGATTAGCAAAGATATATGACACCATTTTGGAAAAAGATCTTCACATGGCTTCATTTCTGAATACAGAGAGTCATCTTCTGAAATCTTTCCTGCTCTTCTGCAGTATTTTTCTCCCCAAAACTTTATTTAAATCATAACGTTAAGACTTGTACGGTCTCATATTGAAACTGAGGTATAAAAGGGAACAATGGAATGTATTTTGCACACAGACTCTAACACAGATTGGATGTTCAGATCTCCGCCTCTTCAGGACATGCTTGTCTTTCTCATTCTTATTGAAAATGTGGGATTCAGACTACCTAGCTAAATATCCCTACTCTGCAGAAACCCACCTGAGAACTAGGCTCCAGCTGTAGTCAAGGTCACTTCATAAGCAGTTCATCTAATATATCTTAAACATTTCTTTTAGGATGGAATGAATCTCATATAAGGTTTACCTAACTGTTTTCCACTGACTATGCAGAGAGAGACTTAAATGTCTAAGATTCAAATACAAAACCTAAGACAATAAATATTTATGTAAACTAATAGAATACATTTTTATATAAATCAGTATAATGATATACCATTCAGATTCCTTTAATATGTCTCTTTCTCTTTGTACCTCCCTTTTTTAATCTTTATTACAGAAATATTAGCCGCATACCTATAAACCCCTGTACCAGATACAAAATATAGGGTATCATTTTCACTCTCTTCTTCCTGGCTTACAGAACTTTTTTGAAAGTTTATATACGCAATAACTTCCCAATTCATCAGTGTTTTTTAAACTGAGTACTTAGCACATACTTAAATGCAATTGAACTTAATGCAGTTAACAATAATATTGACTAAAAAGATTTAGTATATGACTATGCTTCCTGTTGACACCTGAGACTATATCACCATAATTGTTTATTGACAGGAAATCATACAGGGTTTTTAAAAATTTCTATTTCAGTAATAAGTTTTCTGGCTTTATTTTAAACTACTTAACTCATTTTAACTATGCTTGCATATAAAACATGAAATAGCAACAAAGAAAAAACCTGTCATACAAGCATAAAATGACTACAACAAAAAAAGCTAAACTTTTATATCTGTTTTTCCCAGAGTGTGCAGAATCACATCTTAAGCTGATGCCAACACATATCAGGAAATGTGCATATTATGGAGAAAAATACTTAAATAAAAAGTGATTTGGTCTTGTAGATAATTAAAATCCGACTTCAGTTCCAAGTTCAGGTAGCCCTAGAAGTTTAGGAAAAACGTTTCATGTTCTCACACTTCTGCAAACTGTGTTTTTATTACAGCTCAGGAGGTTGAGACAATAACATCAGAGAAAACCTGGTGGACTGAGTGATCTCTGCTTCAATTTTTTATTTACTCCTGGTCATTTATGTTTACTGCTGCTTTCTGCCTATGGACAAGTGATACTTTTTTTGTGGGTGTGTGCAACTCCAAATTGGCTGGAATCAGATTAATATCTCAAGAAGTCCACAGCCATATAAGAAATTAATGTATGTCAGATGATGATAAATGGGGTTTCATTGTCCAAACTAATTGTTCTGAAAGGCTACGCTATAATGAACAACTATGAGAAGTGTCTGGCTCGTTAAACTGCAAGTTCTTGAAAAAAGGTATCATTCAAAATCAAAATGACCATGAGAACTGTTTACGATTGTCCTGAGATATATAGGTGTTTCATTAGTTGAATTAGAGGACGTTAACTGAAGGTTTGCTTGTTATAAAAAGCATTTGCAAGACGATGAAAACCTTAGTGTTCCTTCCTGATCTATCACTACTTTATCTCCTATCAACAAGTGCTTTTACACACCTCAGAATCTGCATGTTCCCAGTTTATAAACAAGTAGATTAGTCCCTGATGAGGTGGAAATTGATGGTGCAGCACTCTGGCAATTACCATGACAAAATTATGAATACCTTTCAGAGTGGCAAAGCAGAAAGATTATTTGATTTGGTCTGAGGTGTGCTTATTCGCATAGTGTCACACAACAATGAAGTGGCATCTAGAATACTGACTGATTGGTGCTTTCATGCACTTTCTCACCTTTATTCCTTTTCCTTTTGTCCTTGTGCTTCTTTTCTGGGTTTGTTTTTTTTTTTCCCATGGTAAATACAGAGCCACAAAATAATCCTTCCCACCACATAGACTGCAAATGCATGTTTAGTAGCTCAGCTCTGCCTTTAAACTAGTGCAAGAAGTACAGGGTTTCATCGTGTTTTTCCCCTCCCAAAAGAGTCAGTATGGTACTTAGGAAAATGGTGGACATTCTAGTTCTTATTCTGTGGGAAAAGTATTAAGTAATGAACTCTTGTTGGGAAGAAGGATGCATTAGATTCCATAGCCTCCTCCGCTGTCCCCATTGTTTCCAGGTTCTGAACTAAGTTCAGGTATTTGTGTGCACACTCTAGTGCAGAACAAAGACATCTGTCATTCACATAAAGAACACACTAACTGTTGGCTACTCTGTAGATTTTCTTTCTCTGTCTGCAGATATGATTATAGATTCATGAGACACCTTTTCCAAACAAAATATAATATTCTCACAAAAAAATAATTTTCAAAAGAATTCAACAAAATTAAACTGTAGTTTAGTTTTGCAAGGTTATATGTTCTTCAGTGAACATCCATAGGGCTGTATGAGGATCATTTTCTGTCTCATTACCACTAAGCTACTTGCTGTACATAACACGAGGGATTGCACATATTAAAGCAGCTATTTTAAGAAACCAAAACATACATGTATATGCACACATGCATGTATACCTTTTTCCCCCCAAAGATATCCTGAATTCATAATGCTATCATCTTCTCACAGGTGAAAATCAGATAAGTCTCATTTTAGATGAACATGCTGTTCATTTATGTGTTTTAAGCATTAAAAGTAAGGGTTTGTACATGATATTGGTCACTGAGTGGGCTAGAAAGTCTATTCTCTAATGCTGGGCCTCAAAGTGCACAAATTAACTAGTGCCTCTGTTTCTAAGCAATGAATTCCTGTGGTTAAGTATAAATACTTGAACAGCTTCCTGAGTGCAAGTGCCATAGCTACCTAAATACAAGTATATACACATGCACTCCATTTGAGCATTGAGGCACTTAGCTCTTGCTTAAGCTCTATCACAATTCACAAATCAGCTGCAAAAGGACTAAATGACACCTAAATTTATGGTAGCTACAATCCAGTAGTCATGCTCAGACCATGAATAAGTTTTGAGTTTTCTTTGAGTCACAGCAGTTGCATTTATTCAAAAACTTCCTGGGGAAAAATGAATCTAAGACCCAGATTCATTAATCTTCTTAGTACCAGGGGATTCAAAAGCATAAAAGAATGTCATATAAGCTACAGACTAATCTGGAATGATGACATGCTTCACTCAGTTAGAAAATGCTCAACCAAAGTTATCTAAGGTGATCATAAACCATATGGCTTTTACCATGGAAAATTTCTTTCTCCTGGGTGGTGCTGTACAGAAGGATGGCTACTGTGTACTTTAGGAAAAGTAAGTAAAAATGTTCTTACGCTTCAAAATCTTCTAAAGAGCTAAAGTGAATACATCTTGTACACAGAGATAAGAGTTTGTTATTAGTCCAGCTAACGTTTTAACTGCTGAATTGTCCAGACGATTTAATGCAGAAAAGCCTCATCAACAATACAACTAAAATTGTTATTCCAAAAAACACCTAGGCACTCTTAGTAGCTATCACTGTTCTCTGGTGTGGAGCTGACATATAAGAAACATTTATTGGAATGTGAAAGCCAATGCTTAGTCCTCCTTGAGAAGAGGGAGGAAAGGTGTTGTGATGAGGTAACAGTGCCTTGTCATCTCTGCTGAGAGGAGTGTTATGTCAGTGGTGGAGGCTTCTTTCTCCTCTTGCTAGGAGAAGCATGATGCTGATGTCAATGCTCTCTCTTTAATCTTGGGGTCTGCTTGTGGTTATTTTTCTGTTTTCATTACACACATTGCTTTCTTCTCATTGGTACCAGGTTGAAGTTTGAAAATTGCCCCCAGCCTCTCCCAGCCCTGTTACCCCAAGAGGCTGCTGTTTGTTGCACAGTGGTTCCCTGGGGCTGTTGGGCCTTTACCATATGGCATATTCCTAGGGCTCGGGCTAAAACAGATCAGACAGCAGCCACTAAGCACTGCACAGCTCTTAAACCAAATGCCAACTACCTGAGGATGAGGCAATTGCAGACGAGTCCTGAGACCCTGCACTGCCAGGTTGGTACAAAGCCTGACTCCTTCTCCTGGTGACAACAAAAATCATGTGTGTTAGGCTCAAGGATGAGGAAAAAGTGTTCAGACACACACATAACGATAAGCATCCATTCCCATACATAAGCATATAAATGCTTTACAGAAGCATTTATAAGACTTTGCTCTTTTTTATAAGACTTTGCTCTTACCACCTGGGAGATAAGCAGGTGATGTCAAATTGTTCACTATCTCTGTTAAAACATTAATTTTGGGATATTCGAAAATGAAAATCTAACTCCAACACTGACAAGGAAGGTCAAGGTTCCACAGTTTATACTGGAGTGAACGCTAGCAACCTGAGCACAGGCTTAGGATGTAGGTTAGTGCAGAATAGGCTCAGAACTCTAATTTCTGGGAAAGCAATTTTGAAAATATGTGTCAAAAATATGTAAAAAAAATCATTAAACAGTAGGTTCTTGAAAACCTTGAATTCAAGTGCTGAACAGAAAAAAAAAATATTATAGGCAACATATCTACATTCAGGATAACATGGTATTTGCTGTATTTAGATAGCACATAATTACAGTTCCATTACGTTGCCTTTTTGGTGGTAATCTGGAATAACTCACAACATCTATGTATTTACACTGAAACAGCCCAAAATTCCTTTCTTTATTATATGCTTTGTTTCAGTTCTAGAGAGTTTGGGAGATGGTGACACTTGCAGTGTTCAGGAAGAAAGTCTTCCATTTACAGAGTGATAATTCTCTCTTACCCATCTGGGTGTTACTATAATTTTATGAAGATTCTCATTTAGTTTCATTCACTTTCTTTTCTTTTAAGATACCAAAATAAATCTTTATTTCTGATTCTACTTCTACCAAAGTAAAAGCAATAGAAGATAACTCCAGACCTCATTAAAATAAAAGAGCCTTTCAGTAAAGAGGATAACCCTCCCTGCCCCTTCCCACCTTCCCCTCCCCTCTGGTTTCTTTAGCTTCCAGTTATTTAGATCTGGAGTCCTTCCAAAACTGAGTCATAGATGCATAATTCAGTTGCAGCACACATCTCATCTTACTTTCCCCTATATCCTAAACTTTCATTTGAGGAAGAACAAGAAGTTTAATTAAATATATACTGAGACTCTCCTCCACAATGTCAGCCCAGGACGAAGATAAATGTGAGTGGCTTGCCAGCAACATGGCTACTCCTTTAATCTCTATTTTTCAATTGCCAAGAGAAAAATCCCTCAATGTAATGTTTATAGACATTGTGCTCAGTGTATATAGAGGTTTTGTGTTTGAAAGGATTAAAATGGTAAGATAGATGATGAAAAAAATATACTGAAACTGTATCAACATGAAATAACACCAGATAAATTATGTTATTCTGCTCTACAAATGGAAAAATATGCATATATGTGATGCAGATGAAACAGACCTGTTCCAATGAACGCATATTCCTGTATTTTCTGGAGGAAAAGTCCCCAACAAAAGTAGTGTTGAAATAAACAGGGAAGTCAATCTATACCAAGTTTCAGAACATGGTGCTTTCTCTGTGTTTCTGGATTTAGAAGTATGGTTTTGTTCTGAGGTTTTTCTTGTGCACACTGTTCATTTTATCTTTTGTAGGTCTTTAACAATTCGAACAACATGTATCTCAAAGTTAGAAGCAATTCTCTCTCTCTTTCTATTTTAATGTTAAAATTTCTTAATGTTTTTACTAAAATGGTTCCCACATCTCAAATCAGAAGACAGATATCACTGGAGAAGTTATTCTACATATGACTCTGTGTGTCCATATGAGATGGATGACTTGCTTAACTTTAAAAACAAGATATAGGATCTGATGATCTAGATGGTCTTTTCTAGTACCATGTGTATCCCTGTAGGAACACTGAGTCTTTACCTTGAACGATTTATAGTTAAATACATCAGTCCAACACAATCAACTTAACCATGTGGGTAGACCAGCTGAATCAATGAAACACACATGGCGAATGTCTCCACAAGGATTAATTTGGCTACTCCTGTGCCATTCACAGGTGTGTATTTACAGCGTGTGTAATATCTGCCAGGGAACTGCCTGATACAAAATGAAATGCAGTAACCACACAGTGACAAACAACGAGAAAAAGAGACATTTGAACAAAACAGTAATAATTGTGTATTACGTGACCCGGGTATGAGATTTGTCCTTAGATATAAAGCTTTTTCAGTTACTGCATTTTGATCTATTGCTCTGATACAGTTTAATACAGTTGTCATCATAGAAACTTTGTGGATTAAATGTTGTTACTGATGATGAAGTAAAAATAAGATTGTTCATGTCCCCAGTCCTTGAAGGTTTGCATGTTCCTAAGCACAAGAACATATGATGTCAAAGGAAATAATTTTACATGTCCAAATACAAAAATATCCTAATTTGAAGATAGACGCCAAAGGGAATTAATCAACCAGCTCATGTGATTTTTTAACTACATTTTATATGAATTTAAAATATAAAAACCATTGAACCTCCACAGACTTGTAAGTTTACTTACAGGTATACTAAGTACTTTTGCAGAAAGATGTCTGGGAAGTCTAGGAGGAAAGCATGGTTTGCCTCAGGTTCATATCTTACTAAACTAAAAGCCTACCTGGCACTAATATTTGGAAACTTGGCCTATGTATTTACCTAGCCATGCAGTAGAGCAAATAGGAAAAAAAAAAAAAAAAAAAATCTGCTTTTTATGCACAAACTCTCTGTGCGAAAATGTCTGCTTGTAATTGAATATACCACATTGGAAGAGGTCAGCAACCCAATACAATTAAACCACCTTATAACTTTTTATGTACCTTTAAAATTACATATACATGTAATTATACACGTAATTATTGATTTATATGTGCATGTGCATATTCAAATATAAATCTATATATATTTATATGTAAATATATATAAGCCCTAGGGAGATTTGTCCACTTCAAAATAATCAAACCTCCTTGTAACACCCTTTAATATAGGGAAATGTCTTTTTCTGTGTCAGGGACTATAGTTTCAGTAAAGGAAAGCTCAAATTACAGTTCAGACACTGGGGGGAGGGCGTTTGGTGCATGTATAAAAGGAATAAAGAATTTCAGAAGATACATTTTTCATTCTGCTTTTTCACTTCTCTACCTTTATGTTGTTGAAAATTTTAAGTATTTATCCATTTGGTTTGAGATTCTTACCTACAATTAATCCATTAGAAAGTTCAAATTCAGCATTCTAGGCTTCTTTTGTAATCACTGAAACCGCAATACTCTGCCACTAGACCAACTTCTGTTTCAAATATGTGTCTTATTAGTCTCACCCTGAAAGAGATGAGGTAGGAAACCAGATTGATGGATGGCCTTTTCCATGCCTTTGTCTCCCCCTTCTCATTTACTCTTTCTTCTCTTGCTCTTATAGAAGGGATGAATCAGTCTTCCGAAGAGATGAACTGCTAGCTCTCTGTTCGTATGACTGAAAGGACCCTAAATAGCCAGTATAAACTAAATGCCTATTTTTTAGATGATAGGATCAAGAAGTAACTGAAGATCTGTCTACTAATGTAAATGGGCCATAGGTCATTCCATCTAATCATTGCAGGCAAAACTTGGACCTTCTTAGTAACATTATTTTAAATATTAAACAGGGTGCAGGAGTGTTTTTGCGCTAAAATGTTTATTCTTCTGTAAAGTTAAAGTATTAATACTGCATGTATTATTTAACATCACTTTTACACACAAAAAAATTAAATATGAATGTTTATTTCCTCCACTTGGTAAGTACACACATCCTCAAAATACCAAAGAAAGTAATTATTTAAATTGCTATACTATGCATTCATTTGTTTAAAAATTTTGCATATTATATAGTTAATCTTCAGAATAGTGCTATAAAAAGACAGTGTTCCAATCAGTGTGATTCTATTTTATAGCTGTGCAGTGGCACTGTTGTAAGAATGCACTGCTGATATAGAAACATGGAAGTCTTAAAATTATATACGCATACATCCTTCCTCAGCTCACCATAATTCTTCATCATAGTTTATACACAGGTAATGTATGTCTCAACATTTCTATTCATTTTCTGGAGACCAAATTGGAATTCAGGCACATTAAGGAAAAGCATGAACTGAAAAAATTACAAATACCTGGAAAAAAGTGGAAAGCCATTAGTACAGTGTGGGCATTTAATCAATAATATCATAGGTTATCTGTGAGATGTGGGAAAAATTTATGTCACTCTAGTTTTCATCAAGGCTCAATCACTCTAAAGCCACTGATATTTATACCTAAGCTTTGACTGAAATACAGTCAAAACTAGTTCAAAAGTAGTTATGATTCAATAGCAAAAGATACAAGAACCTAGGACATGAAGAAAGGAAGCTTGTGTCAAAACACATGAAAAATAAGCTGTGTTACTACTTAAACTTTGCAAAAACTACCATCAAGTTTCTACTGAAAGAAGATTTTATGTGCTATGCTTCAGTCAAAGATTCTAGTTTCAGCCTCACCAGCATGAAACTGTGCAATCCATTACAGAATCACAAAATGGTTGAGGTTGGAAGGGACCTCTGAAGGTCACCTGGTCCAATTCTTCTGCTCAAACAGGGTCACCTAGAGCAGGCTCTCTGGGATTTTGTCCAGATAGCTTTTGAATATCTCCAAGGAGATTTTCATGGTCAAGTCACGTTCAACTTGGACCGCCAGGAGCCAGGATCACCAACTACTTTCCAGCTGGCCAGCCCCAGTGTATACTGATGCAGGGCATCGTTCCTCTCATATGCTGGATTTTGCACGTCTCTTCATTGAACTACATGAGGTTCCTGTCAGCCCATTTCTCCAGCCTGTTCAGGTCCTTCTGGATGGCAGCATGACCCTCTGGCATATCAGTTGCTCCTCCCAGTTTTGTATCATCTGCAAACTTGCTAAGTGTATACTTTGTCACTTCATCCAGACACATTAACGAAGATGTTGAACAGGATTGCACTCAGTATTGACCACTGGGCTAACTACAAGTTATTATCCTCTGGCTAGACTTCATACCTCTGGTCACAGCCCTCTGGGCTCAGCCGTTCAGCCAGTTTACAATATACCTCATTGTCTGCTCATACAGCACATATTCATTAGCTTCTCTATTACAAGAAATGTCAAAAGCCTTACTGAAGTCTAGGTAGGCAATATCCACGGCTCTCCCATCATCTACCTAGGCAGTTACTTCATTACAGAAGGTTGTCAGGTTGGTCAAACATGACTTTGCCTTGGTGAATCCGTGATGACTTCTCACAATGACTTTCTTGCCCTTCATGTAAATGAAATTATTTCCAGGATTAGTTGCTCCCTCACGTTCCTAGGGATCAAGGTTAGGCTGACCGGTATGTAGTTTTCTGAGTCTTCCTTCTTGACCTTTTTGAAGATAGGGGTGACATTTTCTTTCCTACAATCTTTATTCAGCCTTTCCAATTGCCATGACTGTTCAAAGAGTGGCCTCAAAATGACATCTGTTAGCTTGCTCAGCACTCATGAGTGTAACCCATCAGGCCCCATGGACTTATATATGTCCAGTTTGCTTAAGTATTCTCTGACCTGATCCTCTCTCAGCGAGTGCAAGTCTTTCTTTCTCCAGACTTCCTCAGTGGTCTCAAGGCCCTTGGATTCCTTATCATTGAAGACTGAGGTGAAGAAGGTATTCAGTACTACACCCTTTTGCATGTTCTCTGTTACCAGGGCGCCTGCTGCACTCATCAGTGGGCCCACATTTTTCACAGTCTTCCTTGCTGCTTATGGAGTTATGGAGGTCCTTCTTGTTACCCTTCACATCTCTTGCCAGATCCATCTCTACACAGGCATTGGCTTTCCTAACCGTATCACTATACACTTGAACCATGTCTCTACATTCCTCTCAGGTTACCTGGCCTTGCTTCCACCTTCTGTATATTCCCCTTTTATGTTTGAGTTTCACCAGGATCTCCTTGTTCATTTGTGCAGGCCTTCTGGCATTTTTGCTTGACTTCCTGATTGTTGGGATGGAGAGTTCTTGAGTGTAGAGAAGGTGATCTTTGAGTATCAACCAGCTTTTTTGGACTCTTCTTCTCTCTGGGGCCTTATCCCATCAGACTCTTTCAAGCAGATTCCTGAATAGGCCAGTCTGCTCTCCTGAAGTCCAATCTTTTGATGTTGCTTCTTGCCCAGGTTCCTTGTCTCAGGATCCTGAACTCCATTTCATGATCACAGCAGGCAAGCCTACTTTCAACCATCACATCCCCAATGAGTTCTTCTTTACTTGTATGTTTGAGGTCCATCAGATTACCTCTTCTTGTTCCTCTGTCATTTGCATCAGGAAGATATGATCAATGTCCTCCAGAAACCTTCTGGATTGATTATTTCCTGCTGTATTTTTCCTCCAGCAGATATTGGGGTGGTTAAAGTCCCCCATGAGGACCAGGGCCTGCAAATATGAGGCTACTTCTAACTGCCTGTAGAAGATCTCATCTACTTGCTCCTCCTGGTCAGGTGGCCTATAGCAGATACCTACTACAGTATCACACATTTTGATCCTCTCTTCGATCCCTTCCCAAGAAAGAGCTCCAGTATTTCAGCTGCTCTCTCACATAAAGGGCAACTCCATCTCTTTTTCTTCCCAGCCTGTCCGTCCTAAAGAGCTCGTATCCCCCAACTGCAGCACTCCGGTCAGATGAGATGTTCATGATCCCAGCTAGATTGTAACCATGCAACTGCACACAGAACTCCTCCTGTTCACTCCCCATGCTGCATGTGTTGGTGTACAGGCACTTTAGGTAGGCACTCTAGCATGATGATTTCCTAGAAAGGGTCTGAGGATTTCCCCACAATGGTGCCTTCTATGCACTTCCTGGCTTATGTGCAAGTTTTTGACGTGATCCCACTCAAACCCTGGTTTTGCTGATTTTGTGTTACCTTTCAATCACATCACCCTAATCCCTTTTCTTGTCAATCATTCCCTCACAGGGATGCTGGTAACTCTCTTCCTCCCACACCATCCCTAGTTTAAAGCTCTCCTTACCTGGTCAGTCATCCTACTGAGAAAGATACTTTTGCCCTGCCTAGTAAGGTGGATCCCATCTGTCCCCCAAAAGATTTAGATCCTCAAATGGGGACCCATGGTCATAGAAATGAAAACCAGGTGTGCCAACAATTGTTGAGGAGCAGTCTCAGTCCTCTCCTCCTCACACCCTTTTCCCTCAATGGCAGGATTGAAGCAAACAACATCTGGGTCCCCATGCCACAGAGCTCTATGGTCAAGACTAATACTCTCCAGGTTGCCTCTGAGAGTATCATTGGTGCCCACATGGAAGAATATCAGGGGCTGATAGTCAGTGGGTTAGTCAAGCTTCACTTGTCGCTCCTGAACAACTTGGACCTGAGTCCCCAAGAAGCAGCATATGACAGGTCAGGTCAGGTGCCTCTGTCCCCTACAGCAGGCAGTCATCCATTGCTATCTGTTGCTGCTTCCTCCTGGTGCTCCTTTGTGGCTCAGGGTCAGTTGGCCCAGATGCTCTACTTGAAATCACACCCAGCCTTTCCTCAGCTTTGAGAGCAGTGAACCTGTTCAGTAGTTGCAAATATTCAGGTGTAGCAGGAGCCTTCCCCTTGGCGCTAGGAGGCACCTGCTTCCAGCCTTCACCTTCCTCAGAGTTTCCACTTGCCACTCTTTTAGGGACACGTTCAGTGATACCAGCTATGCTTTAAGCTCAGATATTTTGCATACCAATAGCAATGCTGCCTGCTTTTGCTGGGTAAGGACAGCCAATGTGCATAGCTGACTTATGTGAGTTAACAGGGCAATAGACCATATTGTTCTCATTATATCCTCAGTTTTGTCATTTAAATGTGTGCTAAATGCCATTGAGAGTAAAAAAACTTCAGGCTTATTTTTAAACTCACCTGTTTTATAGGTAGCTCCATTTGCATGCAGCTAGAACTAAAATAATACCTAAAGCTTCAGATCACAAAATTTAGTAAGTAAACAGCTAATGAAAGTAAAAATTCTTTTATTGTTTCCAAATTAGTAATGTTCCTACCTGGAAGACTACAGAAAAAGACTATGCATTAAGTATTCCAAGTAGCATATTTATTTTCAGACTTATTTAACAAATGTACACTGAGTGACTTACTGGCAAGTATTTCATGTACTTATGTATTTGAACTGAACCAAGTGCAAAACTAATGTCTCTAGTTTAACCCTGGAGCTGAACTGAAGCAATGTTTTCCCACTAGGCTAAATACTCTCCAAACAGAACAGATTATTTCACTGCTTTCCATAGTTAGAAAGTCACTGCATTTATACCAAGCAGAATATGAATGAAGAAACAAAACGATAATTCTGACATCCTCTTTGCTGATCTTCCAGGCCACAGTGTCTTTTTCCATTCTAAAGAAGCAGAAAAATCCTCATGGGCACACTTGTGTTCAAGTTTCAAAAAGAATAAGGATCGCACATATCAATGCTGTATATATGGAAATAATTCTTGTCACACAAAATGGATCTTTTCACTGTCTGACTGTCAACCCCTTCCTGATCAAACCAGACAACACCAGCTTCTGCTGCTTTTCCAGACTCTTGGCAGGCTCTCCTCACATCTGCACTTCTTGCATTTACAAGTACACAGATTCCAAAGTTGTCAGTGGATGGAAATAATTATTAAGTCTATACAAATGGATTCCCTGTAAAAGGCTTTTATTCCTATGTCAAGTGGTAGAGCTGCTAGTACAGAAGCTTCTATTTTACACTCCCCCGTTTTCAACATCATAGAAGACTGGAAATGTCCCAACAATAAATGGAGGTAAGATTTTTTTAAACGGCTTTGTGTATCAAATAAGCAAGTGAAAAAAAAAATTTGAGTATTTTATCCTTAGGATATTTTGTTACATACAAATAAATTTGGCAGGGGGTGGGGGAGTGGGGAGGAGGAATCTCCTGTGCTGCTTTTTCTTTCCTCTTTTTCAAAGGAAAATGTGAATCAAAAAAATTTTTCTTGCTTATTTATAATACAGTATCATATGGGAGCGCTTTCAGTAGCTACAGATTACACTATACAGTATTGGCAATGTAATGCAATCCATCCATTCCTTAATATATCTCACTTTTTCCAAAAAAAGTTACTGCATTGAAGTTCAGTATTAGTTTGGTTTGGGACTCATTAGTCTGAACTAGTTGTTTATTCTGGA
The DNA here is from genome assembly GCA_009769605.1 of Bucorvus abyssinicus. Lineage (NCBI taxonomy): Eukaryota > Metazoa > Chordata > Aves > Bucerotiformes > Bucorvidae > Bucorvus > Bucorvus abyssinicus. Next base: position 34,029,565 of record CM020026.1, read on the forward strand.
TGCTGCAAAACTGTGATCTGTGATGTGAGATCGACATCTTGACAACAGAGCAGAATTTTATAACATTTCTGCTACAATTGGGCTTTTTAAATAAAACCAGGTTACCATTAGAATAAATATATTTGGGGCAAAATTTAACAGTTTTCATTTTTTTCCTCAGAAGACTAAGCAAAATTACCAAGACTTTCAACTGTTACCTTAAAAAAAAAAATTAACAACAACAACAAGAACAACAAGAAATCCCAAATAGCTAGAAAGAGATAAATATCTTCTGGTTTTACCAACACAGGAAACACACGACATTCTGCAAAATTTTTTCATCAGTTGGACAAAAAGCATGCTCGGAGAGGAAAAAGCCACTGCTGCTGGATCATTTGGAGTTCAGCCCTACTAAGAGCTGAATGCATGAGTGGAGGTTTGCTAAAGCTGTGCCTGGCCAAAAGTAGTAATCCTGGGAATCAGATGCAATGGAGCCCTTTAAATGGTCAGCAAGCAAACTGGTAGCACATTGACCCTGACCTCAGTCACAAAATGTGAGCAATCTGTTTAGCTGTGAGGCAGCCAGGAATGAAATGCCAAACCGTTACGTACCTTGAGTATGCAAATCCCTTGGAACATTGTCATAGAGCTAGATATGTCAGCAACACAACTTGGATGAAGAGAGCTTTTCTGGATTATGCATTTTGCTACAGGAAGAAAAGTGCATTCATTAATGAGAAGGCATTACAGGACTGTGGGAAAAACAGTGTCAACAAAACTCAGTCGGCTTTTGCTTAAAGCCTTCAGAGAGGCAAGTGTCAGCCAAACCCTCACCCCAGGCTGAACTACGGAATGTTGCCTGCATGAAAAAAGGCTGCTTGACCTACTTTTATCTCCTGGATGAAAAATACAGGCTGTTGCACTTTCAAAACAGCAGGAATCAAGTGACTTTTATGTATTCTAAAAATAGCTGTGCCAAATCTGTCCCGGATGATAAGGGCTAAATTACATCATGCCCTAAGGGAATTATGAGTTTTCCATTAACTGTTGATTAGGAAAAGTTGCAAGCTACTTTGCCGCCGTGTGGCATAAGGTGAGCCTGAACGGTAAGAACAACAAATACGTTCACCAGGAAGCCCATATCTATGGATATAAGAACATATTTGTAAAAATTTGTAGAAACTGCATGCTGAGTGTTTGATGACATTTTCAGTTAGGATGCAGTGTGGTGAGCGGAAGTGAGTGCTGGGAGCATCCTGTGCCTATGGCAGGTAGCCTCCAAAAGGAGTTGAGTTGTAAAATACTTCACTTATGACTTTGCCTCTGTAGCTATTCTTAATTGTCTTAATTGCCCTTCACATTCCCTATAAGGTTGTGGGGTATTTTTGCACAATAATTAGGTTTTTTGACAAGCACAACATCATGGTACAGTAGTGATGGCATAACACAACCTACAGACTGTATTCTTAAAAGCACAATATCATTCAGAGGTTTCTTCCTGCTTGACTCCTTTCAAGCATCAGTACAACAGTATCAAAGTTTCAAAACTATTTAAGAATCTCTGACATGTCTCGATGTTCGTTGATGGAGAGGGTACTGCTCAAAGCTCAGGGTTTCACTGAGATGTCCAATGCAGGGGATAAGATGACATACTGTTAGACTGCAGATTAACTATATGCATTGAAAGAAAAACTGCAAAGTCAGATTTCATTTCAACTTCCAGTATGAAACACAAAAAGTTAATCTGGAAATCATATTGTCATTTACATTTTTAAATATACTGTATTGCTTAATAATTTACAATTGACTAATATTCCAGTAGACTCCAATAATGAGCTGGTAAAGTTATACAGAGAAAGGTAGTTTCTTCCTCCAAATACCTTGCTGTCTTCAGAACAAGATGAGTCATTGTGTGAAACAAAATTAAAATATAGAAGAGGGGATAAGCTTGAAAAAAGAAAAAGGAACACTCAAAATAATAACAGCGTTGTTTTACCCAGTACATATTAGCTTATCACATTCCCAGCTTTGAACAAAAAATAATTTCCACTAGGAAAAAGTAAAAAGGGAAACAAACCCAAGAAGAGCAACAGAAATTAAACTATAGAATACCATAGTTATCGCAATGAGTTTTAACCTGCTATTTCTAACTCCGCGTCATCATATCTGAAGCCTCCTGCCACACCAGAGGTGCAGACTTATTATTAGATTCACCATTTATTGAGGTTAAACACCAAATCTTTTAGGTGGCTAATTAAAAAAAAAAAAAATCTATAAAGCAAAGGTAAATTATTTCTTCTACTGCTCAGTATGTATCATATTTCAGAACCTTTATTAACACTGCAAGATGAGCACATGATGTGGAAGTTGTTTGAGGAAAATTGCACTGTTACACAACTGCAGACCTCTATCCACTTATAGAGATGCAAGAGTAGTTTTGTTGACGTTAATCAGCATTAGAAGGTAAAAGAGTGAATTTATGATTAGTTCAGTGCAATCTCTGGATTTGAGTCTATTCCTCTACTTCATTCACGGAGAGAGGCTATGATTACTCTACAAATTCAAGGTTTTATCTAGCTCTCTGTCTGTGACCAACCTTTCTGTATGGTGTCTCCTAACTTTAAAAATACAGAATTGAAAATCAGAAAAGCATACATAAGCTATCTGCAGCAATAACAAAAGATATTGCAAGATATTTGTCTATTCCTAAAACAATATGTGTGAGAATGATTTCTGATTCACAACTAAAGACTCTTTGCTTCACTGTACACTTCAGGGGATTGTTGTATATAAAAATAAAATTTTAATTGTAGACTCTCCTAAGTCAGAGACAAAAGAGAAGTTTGGACGGAAATGTTGAGCTCAGATCCTTCACTCTTGTGTTGCTGGAGCAAATAGGTCACTAATTGTTATCTTGGGGCGTACACTTTCTTTCCTCATAGACTTTCCATCTCAAAAAACTGCATTATAAAAGTATAATATAGTTCCTCCATGCCAAGGGATTTGGCACATTATATCACAATTAAAAAGTTACAATAAAACCATAAGATGTTAAAAATGCCATAGAAGGTTCTATAAATCAAGCTAACAAGCAAATAAAACAAATAGAGTTTAAGTGTAAGAAAGGGGTTTTCCTGCCAGTAGAGGAAGAATTTTATTGAAAAGTATATATGGTCATCTGCATGTTCATACTGTTGAAATAGTGTATGTTCTTTAAAGGCCAGCACTGCTCTTCAGCACATATGTTGGAAGGATTTTTGAACTGCAGGTAACTAACACAGCTGCCCTTAGGGAGCAAAAATATTCCCAGATATGTGTAATGATTTGGTTAGAAGCTGAACTGATTCTTTTTCTTAACACATCAGGAAACCACTATAATAGAGACTGGAGCTAGGATTACATAACAAATACCTTAGAAGTCCCATTTCAAAAAGAAAGCAATCACACACACACAAAAAAACACATTTCAATGATTCTTTAAGTCTTAATAAAATCCTTCTACTTGGAGCATTTGTACGACACTAATGCTTCTGCTTCTCCTCCTTCCCATTTGACTTATGGAATGGGGAGATATATATGGGCTCCCTTTCATGATGCTTGCGTTTCATAGTAGGGGTAAACTGAAGGCAATGTCAGGATTTAGAAATGCTTGCCACCAGCTCGAGGGTGGCATTGGGCCGGACCAGGCTGGCTGAGCCTGTGAGCTCAAATCCATTCCCTGATGCACTTCCAGTTCTACAACTGCAAGCAGGCTGCTGGTATCACCACCAACTGACCACATGTGCTATGAATTGACACATTTGGCTGAGAATAGGCTACTGTGCACAAAGGGATGAAGGTAAGGGACATCAAAAATGTGTTTTGTTATTGGTTGATAATGCCCTTTCAACCTAGATAAAGATTTCCTCCTCAACTCTTTCTCTTGGTCCTACTTTCAAATTAAAGGATAATGGTTACTTAAAAATACACAAATATTACCTAGGATTCAAAATAAGGTTCACTATTAGTAGTCTATAAATTATTTTTCTTAAAAGGAATATCTAAAAAATACTATCATCAATGACATTGACTAAGATCTGAAAACACATAACACTACATGAAAAATGGGGAAACAAGCACTTACACTGGAGAGTCTCTGTTTGAGAGTATGTGTTCTTTCAGGTTTGTTTGAAAACATATCAAATCAAGCTTCTGTTTCTGTATGCTGTTGTGCACTTCAATTTGAAAGTCAAACCAATACATCGGTTTATGTGGTCTGTCTTCTTCATTTAATTCAGTTTATTAGTGATTTTAACATCTTAATATTATAGTTATGTAATGTATGTTTCTTTATGACTTTTGAGCAGAGAGGAGATTGAAATAGCTTTGTTTGCTCTGGCTTAATTGAGTCCAGGTAATAACAGACAACTAAGAATCCTCACATTTAGCATACAGATTAAGTGAAAGCAGCTCACACTGAAGCTTGTCTTTCAGAGGTTTATTCCTCGGCTTATGCCCCCTTGATGCTTTTAAAGTGTTAGGGTTATTTTAAGATCTTTGCACTCCTTCAGACTAAGTCTGTGAATTGCAAAATTCAGATGCTCAAAGGCCATCTGAATTTGAAATTGGACTGACAAATCAGGGTCCTGCATCTGTTTTGAACAGAGATGAATTGTTTCTGATCTTATTTAGCTTTTCAAAAATTACACCAACTGCACCCACAGCATTTAAAGGCCACAAACAAAATCATTTCAGCAGCACCATTTGGCAATTCACTAGTTATGTTCACAGCCGTTTGATTGACTTTATGAAGTTTGCAAAGTTTATTAAGAGTTGTTATGGTACAAGTCTGAAGACTTCTACCTAAAGAACACTTTAAAATTCAGCCAAGCATCAAATGTTTCAGCCAGAAATTCAGGAAGTCTTCAGAACTTCTTGAGTAGGGTGGTAGAAGGCCACATTTCTGGACTATGAAACATTTTTATTGCTTGGTTTTGTTCTGCTTGTAGTGTGTGTGTTTGAAGTTAGCCTCCCATTTGGAAGATGCTTGCTGAAATTATAAACGAATATGCCCTGAAAGGCTTTGAGGAAGAACTTAGCAAAATACCGTCTCCATTGAACAGCAAAAAGAATAAAGCAACTTTTCATATTCATGGACTTGCATTTCAAACCACTTGGCAGATTTAAGTGATTATATCTAAACAGTTGGACAGAAAATGCATCAGATTTTCTTGATTCCCTTCTAAGGACTCTTCACTTATTTTAGATAGAAATGGCAGTCAATTGGGTTTTGAGAAGATAATATATTACATTAATTTAACACGACACACCTATGTGTTTACATTACTGAGTGCCAAAACTAGATGAAAAATAAGAGAAAATTGTATTCTCAAAGCATTCCACCCCGCAAAAAAAAAAAATACCAAACAACTATTCAATTTTAGACAATCTTTCATCAGTGCTTCAGTCTTTCTGCAAAAGGACACAGGTTTTGGTTTACAGAGGCTCACTGCATCTTGAGCTTCTGAGGTTAAAAGTTATTTAATTTGGGACGGTGTCATGGGAACTAACATTATATACTTGAACTGCCCTCTGTTCAGCACTAATTAGTAGAGCTGTATTCTTGAGACTGACAGAGCAAGCAACAAGAGATGGACAAGAAAAAAAATACTCTGAAGAATAAAAGCTAGAGCAATCACTATGAAGAGAATGAGGACAAAAGAAAGCAACAAGGGAAACACATCAGTGAGTTGATATTGAGGGGAAAATCATAAGCATGAATAGATTAATTCCTTGTACTATTAAAGGAAGGATAAGTAAAAATAAGGAGTTAGAGTTAGTAGCAGGAATATTGGGAAGAAGTGGCCTCTGATGGGAAGATGAAAAGATTGCAAGAAGTTGGAGAAGGGAAGAATGAGTCAGGGATGCTTGGTCAGCACAAGAAAGGGAGATCAAGACAAGGTGCAGAGAGCGAAACTGCTCACATCAAGGTACATCATTATCTTTAGATCTGAGAGCAGTCTTAGGAGACCAATAGAAAATTATGCTGGAATGAAGGGATTAATAACTAGGACTTGAAATTACATTTTTGCTCTGTTCTTATATTTTCTGTATCCTTTCAAGCAAAAAAAAAAAAAAAAAAAAAACAAAAAAACCCCCAAAAAACTTCCTCACTTCTGACCAGAGGCCATTGTGATTTGCTGAACAATACTCTTAGAATAAAAAAATTAAATCATAATATATGAGCAATGAAATCTTGTTGCTTTTGCAACATTTTTTTTTTAACCCAGTAGGATTAAGAAAATACAGTGCCTTTTTCTCTCCAGTGGTATTATAATTAAGGGAAGTGCAAAATATTTCCCTTTTTCCTGTATCCAAATTTCCAACAGGAACTATCAAAGTTAAGTAATGAGACCCCAAAGCATGGTGATTGAACAACATCTCATTTTTCTATGCAGTTTCTGCAGAGATGGATGATGTTACCATGCAGAAGACTACAGTACTGCAAGTGCTGTATATTTGCTGTGGTCAAGCAAGAGTATTTCTTTCTTGAAGGCTTTCATGTTGGTAAATTTCATAAGGAACTCAAATCTAGAAATGGAAGTTTAAGTATTACATGTTCGTTGTATTATCTAAAATACTTTAGTATCCTCAACAGCATTTTTTTTATGTCTTAATGCTGTTAAGGTGGGCACATGGGAGTATTTGTTGTCTGATACTATCATGGTCCTTTAATTACAATTCCTTAAACTCTTCTCAGTGTGTTTTTTTAACTTACCAAGGCTTATAGGAGCTCTGTTAAAGAGTTCTGATATTATTATTTTTTCCTGATACTGAAAATCTCTTAAACTGCAAGTTGGTGGGAGACAAGAATTCTTGGGGATTGTGTTCAGGTGGATTTAAATGCGGCATTTATACAGGCTGTATATAGCAATGCCTTCTGTTTTTAATTGATCATGAGAAGTCAGTCCTTATTTGAGTTTGTTTTCACTTCTTTATTTTCATCTTTTCCATGGTCTTTAATGCTTCCAAATTTCTATAAATTGCAGAGTCCACTTCTAGATTTTTTCAAAAACTGTCTGCAAACAATATCAAATTCAGGATTTTTTTCTGGACCTTAGTATCCTTGGCTGAAATGCAAGCTTTTTCCCTTTCCTTGTGGGTCACCTGTATCTTCTTGTCTATTTAGTAGACTTATTTGGAAGTAGATATTTTATTATTGTTCCACACAAGGGTACTCTACTACCTTGCTTCTAGTTTACTTTAAATCCACTAAAGCTGGTTTAGTGAACATGACTTCAAGGGAGTTTCAAAATCTTACTATTTGCATATACAAAATCTTTACCAAAGGTCACTAAAAGTATCTTATAATCCTTTAAGATAATATCTTATGTGCAGGTAGCTGACTACAGTGCAGGTACATCATCAGTCTTAGCTGCTAACCAGATATATATGTGACGTATAGAACCAACAACCTGTTTATCTTTTGGTTATGAAGGAGCTTACAGTAACAGTCCTGCTCTAAAGACTGGTGCTATATATTCCAGTTTCCCTAATTGCTTATGTTGCTGTGCATGTTGTGATTTACTGTCGTACAGAACTAGAGAAGCTGCAAGAGCCACTCACCATGCCTACCGTTGCAACCTTGATATCTTAATTTTACCAAGGCATATTGGTCTCCTGAATGATGCTTTAGCTTGTCACAGAACTCCCTTGACTTCTGTCTGACACATTTCCACACTGTGTGATAATTACAGTGAAAGACCTACTGGGCCTTTCGGGGCGTTTCTCTTTAGAGCACAGGCAATGTGTTTGAAAAATTTAACTATGTCTGATCTGCCTGTATAACAGAAAAGGTTTGGTTAATTTTTCCAATACTCTTTTTATTGTTCTATAACTTTGCACACGGGACCAGGTGCTACACTTAAACATATTTACCAGATGTGTCATTTATTAGGAAAATCCGGGAAAAAAATTATATTTCTCTGTTTATTTTCTAAAGCTTTGACAGTATAAAGAGAAAAATTTCTCAAAAGAAAGAAAAACAATTGGGATGACATCTTGACAGAACAGAAACATGCAGACCAGATTTTCTTATGGATGAAATAGATCTAGAAGATGGAGTTCACACATCCTGTCATTTAGGTCATGGAACAAAACCAAGGCTAATCTGAAGTAAATTCCCTTCAGAACATGGATAATATGGACATTAGGACATCAAGCGCAGGCTGTTTCACCCAGTAAATACACCCTGGTAGATTCACGCTACTTCTTGAACTGACACAATCTCAGAGTCTTGAGTGTTCACGTGGGAAAAAAAAGATCAGAAAATCATAGAATCATTTTGGTTGGAAGAAACCATTAAGATCATGGAGTCCAACCATTCACCTTTCACTGCCAAGTCCACTGTAAACCATATCCCTCAGCACATCTTTTAAATTTATGCATCTTTTAAATACCTCCAGGGATGGGGACTCCACCACTGCCCTGGGCAGCCTGTTCCAATGCTTCGCAACTCTTTCTGTAAAGAAATTTTTCCTTATGTCCAATCTAAACCTCCTCTAGCACAACTTGAGCCCGCTTCCTCTCATCACGTCACTTGTTACTTGGGAGAATAGATTGACCACTCACCTCACTGCAACCTTTCTTCAGGGAGTTCTAGAGAGTGATAAGATCTCCCCTCAGCTTCCTTTTCTCTAGACTAAACAACCCCAGTTCCCTCAGCCGCTCCTCAGAAGACTTGCTCTATACAACCTCACCATTTTGATTGCCCTTCTTTGGACACACTCCAACACCTCAATGTCTTTCTTGTAGTGAGAGGCCCAAAACTGAACATGGTATTCAAGGTGTAGCCTCACCAGTGCTAACAGGGGAACAATCACCTCCTTACTCCTGCTGGCCGCACTATTTCTCATACAAGCCAGGATGTTGTTGGTCTTCTTGGCCACCTGGGCACACTGCTAGCTCATATTCAGCTGGCTGTCGACAAACAACCCCGTCTTTTTCCTCTGGGCAGCTTTCCAGTCATTCTTCCCCAAGCCTGGGGTTGTTGGGACCCAAGTGCAGGACCCAGCACTTGGCCTTGTTGAACCTCATGCAATCGGCATCAGTCCGTCTATCCAGCCTGTCCAGATCCCTCTGTAGAGCCTTCTTTACCTCAAGTAGATCAACACTTCCACCTAGCTTGGCATCATCTACAAACTTATTGAGGTGAACTCAATCCCCTCATCCAGATAATTAGTAAACATATTAAAGAGAACAGGGTCCTGAATAGTGAACCCTGGGGAACACCACTTGTTGATGGACCATCAACTAGATTTAACTCCATTCACCACCACTCTTTGGGCCTGGCCATATGGCCAGTTCTTTAACCAGCAAAGAGTACACTCATCCAAGCCATGACCAGCCAGTATCTCCAGGAAAATGCTGTGGGAAACAGTGTCAAAGGTTTTACTAAAGTCTAGTTAGACAACATCCACAGTCCTTCCCTCAACCACTAAGTAGGTCACCTTGTCATAGAAAATGAAGTTAGTCAAGCAGGACCTGGTTTTCCTAAACCCATGCTGATTGGGCCTGATTGCTTCATTGTCCTGTACATGCTGTGTGATGGCACTCAAGATGAGGTACTCCATAACCTTCTCTGGCACCAAGGTTAGATTGACAGGCCTGTAGTTCCCCAGATTCTATTTCTGATTCTTCTTGTAGATGGGCATCACATTTGCTAAACTCCAGTCAGCTGGGACCTCCCTGGTTAGCCAGGTGTGCTGATAAATGATGGAAAGTGGTTTGGTAAGCACTTCTGCCAGGTCCCTCAGTACCCTTGGGTGGATTCCATCTGGCCCCATAGACTTGTGTGTGTCTAAGTGGTGCAATAGGTCACTGATCATTTCCTCTTGTGTTATGGGTGCTTCATTCTGCTCCCTTTTCCTGTCTTTCAGCTCAAGGGGGCTGGCACTCAGAGAACAACTGATCTTACTATTAAAGATTGAGGCAAAGAAGGCATTTTCATCCTTTTCTTCATCCTTAGTGAACATGTTTTAACCCATATCCAGTAGAGGATAGAGATTCTCCTTGGTCCTCCTCTTGTTGTTAATGTAATTGTAGAAAAAATTTTGCTTGTCTTTTATGGCAGTATCCAGATTAATTTCGAGTTGGGCTTTGGTCCTTCTAGCTTTCTCCATGCATAGCTTCCAGAAATCTTTGTAGCCTTCCTGAGTGCCCTGCCCTTTCTTTCATAGGCCATAAACTTTCTTTTTCTTCCCGAGTTCCAGACAAAGCTCTCTGTTTAGCCAGGTGGGTTTTCTTCCCTGCTGGCTCATCCTATGGCACATGGGGACATTCTGCTCCTACCTTAAAGATTTCCTTCCTGAAGAATGCCCAGCCTTCCTGGATGCTTTGGCCAGGACGCTTTGATCCTACTCAGAATTAAATGATGAGACAAACATATTCTTGTTCCTCACTTAGTTTCTTTCTGCACACATTGACTAAACAAAAATACGATGTCTTGATCAAGAAGATGTATAGGTGAAAAAAGGAAAATTAGAAGACTTAGCAGAAACATAAAAATAGCAACACTGTTTCTGTATGCCTAAATATGATAAATGCCATTCATTTCTGGCAATTCACAGATTTTCTCCACAGGCAGAGAACATTTAGATTTGGAATGTCACTTAAAAATTAAAAGGAATGACTCAAAGTTCAAATATTAAATCAGCCCGCTGTATGAATAGAACCACAATCCTCTCACACACAAAACTTTACGCAGACATACCTCATTCTTCTCACTTTATGAGTTGATTCTTCTTTGCTTACTGGAATTTGTTCTAAAACTCTCATTTAAGATTTTAGTCTTAGAACTTCTGCAGCTTTGTCTCCTAATATGACTGTCTTTTGACTGTTACAAAGTGCATGCTCACACAAGCAGGGACTCACTCAGATGCTCAAATGTCTTACAGTATCTTAGAAAGAACTTTGAAAAAAAGAGACCATTTGCCATTTCTGAAAACACCAGCCAGCTCAAATGCTCTCCTGATTTTTACAATGGTATCTTCAGTCCCTGAGGATTTATGTCTGTATAATATTCGGTACCAAAAAGTTGGAAATTAAACAAAGAAAAATTATGCAAAAATAAGGTGAAAAAATAAAACACATAGAGCAAGAACCTTGAAGCAGAATCATGTTTTTCACAAGAGACTTCTGGTATGTCTGCAACAAAGCTTTCAAAAATTCAGCCTATTATATCATCAGTTGCGCAAATTAATCCTTGAGAAAAAATGAAACATATCTTGAAGATAAATACAATGTACAGGATACTATCAGACATTGAAAATACTAATTGCATCTGGAAGCCTCACTAAAATAATCTAAGAAGATATTATACAAAATCAGCACAGTACTGTAGTAATGTAGTATTTCCTTTTTGATGCAAGTTAGAAAAACAACATCAGTCACAGATAATTTGTAATAAATCTTTTTATCTGAAAGAGACAGAAAAATAGTCTGTTAAGCTACCAAGAATGTAGCCCTCTACTGCTTTCTTGGAACAATTAACTTTTAAAAGAAAATTTTTGACTGAAATGAGCATGTTCAAGAGCTGACTGTTAATGTTTCTTTAAATGTATACAAACTAAAGAAACCCAAACATATACCAATGTTCAGAATGGGACTGAATGTCACAGGTCTATGGATATGCTAGTTGTCTCAGAAAAGGAGACTGTGGATGCAAAAAGCGATGGCAGAACTATACTTCACCATCAGCTGAAGGATATATTCAGCACATAATTTTAGGACCAAATTTATATAAATTATAGAACCATTTTTCAGGCCTCCAGTTTTTACTTTAAAGTTACCTTCTCTCCTGAAAAGCTTTTAAAAAGTTTGCAGAAGCCCAGATTAAGGAAGCCAGACCTGTGTAGTTTAGGAAAGTTGTCACTTGTTGGCTGTCACAAGGCAGACCCTCCCTAATTAACCCCTTTCCTTTCCCAAGAAGGAGAGGGCTTAAGAGAGAGATAAGAAAGAAAAAGTTGTCAGGCCTTTGTTAAGTGTGGAAACTAAACCAGTTTTAATAATAACCCCACCCAATAAAGGGGGAAAGGAGGGAGGGGTACCCAAACCGTGGTTAGGAAAAACATTAATATAGGCTACCAAGATGTTAACCATCATGGAGCAGCAGTCACATGGCTGAAGCAGAGAAAAAGGGCAGACAGCGGTGGCAGCAGAAGCAAAGCAGATCACATGGCAGGCTTCAGCGGCATTATCACTGTGTTTTCAAAGGAAGTGCCAAGGCATGCTTAGACTCCAGAGCCAATGAGATGTGCTGATGTCAAGGGAGGAATATGTCACTGGCTGGCTGGCATGTCTATTTTTCCTCCTCTGTCACACATGCTCAGTTTTCAAGATCAGACGCGATCGGGTGTTCTCAGGGTGGTATGCTTTGCATGCTTGAGGACCAGGGTTCAATCTCTGGCATCTCTACAAAACCAAAGGTAAACCAATCCTTTTTATCTAAAACCAGGACAAGAGGCCATATTCATTTTACCACGTATGTGCTCCTATATTGGAAATGTGCCTAACAGAAACAGGCTTTGAGTATCCAAGCAGTTCATAATAATACTTCTGAACAATGTAAATGACCTCCTTCATATAAATGTGATGTTTAACTCCAAGAACATGCTGCCAGATACCTTGCTAACATCACCCCATCAGCAGATTCAACAAGGGGTGAGAGGCTGGTTAGATAAACCCAGTCTGAAAGGTCTATATGAATTATCCTCTGTGTTCCCAGGACATTTTCCAAATTCCAAAAACCTGAAATGAAAACAGCAAATGTTATGCATAAACCCACTATTTTTGTGTATAATAGAATTAGACAAAGTTTTTATTTCCTACATTGGAAGTTAACCTTCACTTATCAACTCATACAGTACCCTGCTAAAAGTCTGGAGATAAGAAATACATGTCCTACATAGGTAGGACAGCGTTCTATGTTAACCCACCGTTAAAGTTAAATCCTGATCATACACTTCTGGTAGGGACGAAACTGCTGACATTGGAAGGTGTAAGGTGCCCTTTCTGGACAGTATTGTATGACGATGTGGTTAAGAGGTCTTCACCTTCACACATACCTAAAACATATCTGTATTGTGCCAAGCAGCTCATGTCTTATTAAATGATACCCGGAAGAAGTAATATGCACAGAAATTAAGTTTCAGCACTAGGATAATAGAAGTGCCTTTCTCATGCATACTACTTAATAAGATGTCATGCACTAACCAAAGTATTGTCACCCTCCTAGGTCTGATGTATTAGTCAATTCTTAAGGTTAGATTAATTCAAATGGCTATGATATAATATAGTCCCTCTGGCCCATGCTGATACTCCCCTGTAAATGAGGGGGCTCTGTTGGTTTCACAGGAAGCTGCTGCAAAGATTATTTCTGTAACTTACTACTTCAACCATTTTATTAGTGTGTGAATATCTCTTCACTGACTCCCACTCCTCTACCGTGTTGAGCTTAAAATTACTCAGTTTCTCTCTCAGTGATTCTCATAGCTATCTTAACCATTGCCTCTCATTCAGCTTGGAAAATCTGACTTGTTTCTGACTGACTTGAAACTTCAACAACTCTTAAACACTTCACAGATATTCAAAGAAATTTTGTGCTTTCTTATGCTGAATTCTCATACAGAAGTGCACTATATAAATAAGTGTAAACCTTTCTCTCCTTCCTTTCTCTCTAATCCCTTCTTAAAAGCATGACATGTTCAAGAAATTCGACAGCTGTGCATCTTCTACTAATCACATAAACAATATTCTTATTGATTTCCCTCGTTCTTTCCAGTCTGTCCTTATAAAATCTTTTGTTCAAACCATACACTCATTCAGGCAGGAACTGTCATATTTCCTTATGTTTGCACATTTTGGGTTGTCTTGAACTTGCATGAGGATTAATAAATGGTGAAGAATTAACAAACTGTACCATTACTCTTACAGGGCCAAGCTGTAAGAGGGGATGGTTTGAATTTTAATTCAAGGGAGATTGCTTAACGTTATTATCTCTCTAATGAAATTATAAATATCCTGGCATTCTAGAGGCCAACTCTATCAGCAGCACTGACATTAAAAAGTCCCAAACAATAGATATTGTCATCTCTTGCAGCAGCTAAAATTCAAACTCGGTTAAAAAAATCATTCCCAGGAAATTAGTGTCATTGCCGACTTGGGTCTTGCATTGTTAAAATAGTAGATTGTACTTAGAAAGAAATGAAGCATTTAGAATAATCGAGCAATCATTCAGTAATGGAGGTTTACACCCAAACCCAGATCCTGATAGTCTGCAAGTGCTTGATTAGAAAGGAAGAACAGGACTGGAGACTTGAATTGATAAGATTATTGAAATTATATTTTGACTTTTATTTTTAAGTGCATATACACACATGTACATTACTTCAGATTATAGAATATTTCAAGACTTGCTGGTGTTAACACACATTGTATAACTACAAAAGCTAACATCTTCTAAGACAACTGAGAAAGTATATTGAATATATTTCTCTCATCTAGCCCATTTTTCTACTCCCCTTCTTTCTGCCTGAATCTACATCCTTTCAGACTTTGCATCCTTGCTTGCCTGTATTGCAGCTAGCTGTAAATTATTGATTTATCTTATTACTATTGCACACTAAGATTGCTCAGATTTTGACTAGTTGCATCTCTATGCTCAACTACAAGGTTGAGTTTCTACTGTTTATTTTTATCATTTTTATTTTGTCTCTCACTGAAAAGTAAAAACAAATATAGCAAGAATACAGACTTTTTTTTTTTTTACAGAACTGTATGTTTTGTAGAAGTAACATCCCTTGTTTGTGCAAGACATTACGAGGGTAAGCAGTAACAGTTGCTCAGAGATTCCTTACAATATTAAATTACTCGTCTGTTTCTTTGACAGATTACAGACATAGCCACAACAAACCACGGACGTTTTGATTCAGCAACTAATTAAGGATTCAAAAGCAAGTTAGAAAGTGAATCTTAGAAATCTCTAAGATAGTTACAGTACCAGTTGTAAATTCCTCCCAGTTATCCACAATATATTTCAGATTAAACATATATTTAACATATTCACATTTAAGACTGTGTTTAGGTGCTTACAACCTGTTTTTCAGCACTCCTTAAATACTTTTCTGAATTGATGACCCCTGTGCTGTGGAAAACCCCTTCAAATGTAGAGATTTCAGACCTTCAAGCTCACCTGAAACACCAGCTGAAAAACATTAACATATTACAGTAAATTTCTTTTCTGAGTTATTTTTCTGGAGACAGAACTAAGTCAGTTTCATGTGGAATTTCCTGAAGATTTATTTCAAGGAGAGTTGGCTGATAGTTTACCATTCTCCACATATTGACATTCCAATACCAAAAGGAGAGAAAATAAAGTTGCTAGGTGACAGTAGCATATTTACTAGAACTGTGCAAAAACTAGGAACACTGCACAAAATTTTGTTTCCTCTTTTACTTGTAACTGATGTTTGCAGAAACACAAAAGCTGAAAATGTAGGAAGTTCCAAGAGATGTAAATTTTTTAATGAAGTTTTTTGTCAGGGGAATAAAATGGAAAATTGTATACAATTCTAGAAAGAGAGGCAGGGATGCCAAATAGCTGGTTAGGTGTGTTACTGTCAGTAACACAGTGACTCTGTGAAAAGGTAACTTGGTGCGAGGGGCAAGTGATCATCCTAGATGTTCGCTTATGAAACAAGACAGCTTAAAAACCTGTTAGGACGAGATAGAATAAGACGGCTAATTTGGAGTTATCTCTCCGAGAACCTCATGATGCCAGAAAATTGAATGGTTTTTCTTGAGATAAGTTGTCCTGGAACTTAAAAGGACTAAACTTACCATATCGCCCACAGAAGGCAAGCATTTATACTGACTGCTTCAAATCGTATTTTCAAACATTTTCCTTGAAAAGAATAAATATGATGGTTAGTTTTGTGTCAGTCTATGTCGTGTTGTTAAAAGACAGGAAGATGGGTAACAATGGATTTGGTTCATAACTTAGATATTAATTTGTAAGATAGGTTAGGATACTACCTAAGAAAAAAATCAGTAGCCCTAATATTGTGTGATTTCTATGAATAATTAAAGAAAAACACATTACTAATCTTGTGAAAGTCAGAGGAAAGTTCATTTTAGCTTTTTCTTGAGTTTGAGAGAGAGTCTAATGTAATACTGAAGGGAAAAGGATAAAGTATGAAAGGAAAGGAAAGGAAAATATCTGAAGACTGCTTTGTGTTGCAGTAGTCCTGTGCCTTTATGGAAATTTCTGTGACTTTGTTTGCCAGCAAATGAAATGACTATCAAACTCAAAAGAGCCAGAATGGAAGCAGTTGCATTTTCCTTTTAAGAAACTATATAGATAGCTAGACAGGAGCAATATACAGAAAAGAACACTATTTGCCTTTTTTTAATCACTTACAAAATGCCAGGAAAAAAAAAGAATATGAAGTAAAAAAAAAAATGGATTGCCTCAGAAAAGGTACAATTTAAAAAGTCTTCACCTTTTCATCCTGATACATGAGCCTTCTGTATGCCTCAGTACTACAAAACTCATAGTCATTTATATATTTATTTATGAGAGCTAGGGATTTTGTGAGCTTTTTTAAAGTTGCATGGCAAGGTTTTTAATTTTTCCTTTCTTTTTTAAAATCGCTTTGAGATTTAATATCCAGCAAAGACACACTTAGTCATGTGTACATTTGAGGTTATTTTCATGGAAATTTCTGCAATACTTACATATTTTTTCCATGGTTCACTGTTCTCTTTGTTACTTCTTTGACCAAAAGCTCATTTCTCTTTCAAATGCTCGCTGTTGATTATGAAGTGGTGCAAACAGGGTTTATACATTTGAACAACCTGAAGAGATAAAAATAGAGCAAAAAAATTTCCATTCAAGCCATCTTTATTTACTAGAAAAATACTTTAATTCTACCTTTTAAAAGTTCCACTACATTCGTTATTGTGCTTTGCAAGCTGTGGGGTTTGGAGGAGTTGGAGTGTCAATAGATTGCAAAATCCATTTCTTGTGATGTTGCAGGCAAATATTGAACTTTCTTACCTGAAAAAGATAAAAGTTTCTGTGATTTATCTTCCTTTTAACACAAGAGTAGCTTATGTTTACTGAAAATAGAAGCTAAATAATGTGATATGTGCTGGCAAGGAAACACCAAAACTAATATACTCATGTTCCATTTGGGACCATAAAATATCATTGAAGTAGCGAGCAGGCCTTTGGCTCAGATTTCTAAACCTCTTTTGATCATTTCGCATCTCTAGTATCTATACTGGCTGAATGTCCAACTCCAATGAGCTTCATGCCACTTTGCAGTGTACTTCCCACCTCACCACACAAGGAAGATGCAGAGCTACAGCTCCTGAGCTCTACCTCTGACAGACACCGTCCACCTCCCTAGTCCACGACACGCCTTACATTGGCTCATTTTTCTATTCCCAGCTCTTTACCCCTGGTGTGTACAGGACCCTTAGCACAGAGGCACTAGAGACCCCTACTTCACCAAAACCAAACACACCTATGATCTGCACAGCCTGGTTTGCCTTGTGGCAGCAAGCAGCTGCAGCAGGTAGGGCTCCGAGCCAGGAGCTGCCACCACACCTCACGTCCTTTGATCTCTCAGGCTTTCCTCTACCAGACGCATCTTGTTGGTAGGGCTCACAATCTGCCTGCCAGCTGCACCTGGCCCATCAAGGTGGTGTGTGGAGGAGACAACGCTATGCTGCACTGCAGATGGGGAACAGGGTCTGCCAGCAGGGGCTTCCTTGTTGTTGAGCCTGGATGAGCCCGTTTCGTGGGCTGCCTCTTTGAACTCCCATTGCATTGCTGCCTCCCACATCTGGAGCCTGAGGTGAAGAAAGATGAAAGTGGACTGGGGAGTGCAGAGGCTTGTGAGGCATGCTGGGAATGCTCACAGACTGCAAGGAGGACTCATGACTTGGCTGTTCCCCAGCCTGGGTTGTTACAGCTCATCGTTAGAGGAGCTATTCCTTGAGCCTATGCATTACGCACCACCATGGGTGTATTTGATGTATGCTGGATTGTTTGTAGATAAATCAAAGGTTGTTAATTGGTGCTTGCATTAATTAGTACAAACGGTGGCTCTGATAATATTCAAGGATCATGCCTGTGTTGATCTGAGTAGTTTTAAGAGGTACTGATAATACCCAAATGCTGTTAAGAGTCAACGATATTTAACATTTCCAAAACTTACTCAATACCTTACCCACTGTCTGTTCGCATTGACTTCAACAAGCTTTGAATCAAGCCTGTAAAACATCAAAAGATGAAGAAAAAAGGAGAAAAATTTCCAACAAATGCTGCCTTCCAATTCTGCTATGCTTTGTAGTAAATCTATTAAAAGAAAGGGCAAGTCAATGTGAAATGCACCACCTGGCCTGTTATGCTGAAGACTTGACTCCTGTCTCCAGCTCAGGCAAGCCTATAAGCATGAGCATCAGCCTCATTGTCTTCAGCAAAACTTAAGCCCTTGCTGGACTGGCTTTTCAAAATAGGGATGATTTTCTGAATGGAAACCTTCAGGCACACATTGTGCTTTAATATTAAAGCATAAATTGTAAAGTGTCTTTTCTGACCTGTAAATTTTATTGCTTTTATGGTTTGTGACATCGTAATGTTCCCTGAATGTTAGTGTTAGAGGAGGCAGAGAAAACAGCTTTTGCAAATATATTATTGTGTAAATATTAGTCTCCCTGGTCTTTTTAGAATAACAAACAACTATACATAATTAATTGTAATTTTGCTAGAAGTGACACTATCACCATATCCATAAATACCCACAAGGCAGGGAGTGTCCCAGGGGCAGATAACTTTCTTTCAATGGTGTGATAAAATGTTCTCATCACGGACAGTATTTATTGCCTGTGTGTCTCTTGAGAGATGATTAAAACAGGAGAAGAGCAAATATGCACACACAAAACATCCCCCTATGCTTTTTTGATAGGCTTGCTCCCATTAGTTTAAAACACGGTGTATTAATATGGGATCTGAGAATGATTATTTATCCTACTTTGTTACTGTTGCATCGTTGTTGTTTTGGAGCAAAATGACTAAAGAAATAACTGAAACCTTAATCTCTTTTAAAAATTCCTTCTACACTAAGCTAGAAGTCATAATAAACTGCATACAACTTCATCAATTATCTTTTAGTCTCCTTTAGCCAGCTTTCATGCCCCTTTCTTTGTGAGCACAAACTGAAAGGCAGTTCATTACATTCCCTTTTCTTACAAGCTAATCCATCATAAATAAAAATAAAATAATTACAGTGAAATGTTTCATAGATTATTTACTTAGCTTGTCAAATGGAGAATAACAGCTATGACACAGTCATTTTTTTAGATGAACAAAAGGCCTTTTTGATTGATTGTTAGTCTTTCAGAAGGGCAGGTAACATTTCCTGCAACACTGACTTCAGGTCACAATTCCCTTTTGGCAAGCCAAGGAAAATTACAGTTTGAACAATTGTCACAGTTAGGCAATCTGCTAGGACGAAACACCGTGTATAGGTTCATTTCAGCCAAACTGGTGAAAAGCCCTCATTGCCAATTCTTCCTTTGTATTCTGAAGTTGGCTTCCCAGTATAGATTTGATTCATGCCACCTAAAAATAAATCTGATTTCCGCAAGGCAGAAAACTTACCTGTGTTGTCATGGTATCAGTATTTCCATTTTTACGTTATGAGACAACTTAAGATCCTAAAATGAATTTCAGTTTCTTGCTTCTTTATTAAAAGTCCTTGGGTTTTGATCTCTTTTTTTTTTTTTTTTAATGTAGACATCTTTCTTCATTCATGATGTAGGAAATTTTTTGCAGCATGTTCATTCTATGGCATTATTTAAATATTTCATGAGTAGCATCAGCTACTTGGTTCAGAAAATATGACACAAAGTTGTATGGAAGGGTCAAAATGCCAGTGGCCATGAAAATGTTGCAGTACACTCAAGTTTCATTAAGGTTCAGCACTAGTGTCAACTAAATGGACCCCCAAATACAATTAATAATAAGCTGTACTACTCTTACAATATTTTAGAAACTGTAGCACTTAGTCATATGACGATGAAACTTGAAATTTTAGCTTTAAATTATTGAAGTTGAAACTTCGTTCTTATTTTGCTGTACATTTAGTATCTTTAATATTGAGTTTATGGTTAATGTTTTAGCTAATTGCTGGCTTCATTAGGAAACCATTTTAATATTAATTAACTATATGAACTGGAAAAAGAAACAGTAAAAAAAAATAAATCTTTTTGAGTAAATTTTGGTATTGGAGGAAAGAACTTTTAAGTATTGAAAATATTTGTTCACTTCAGATTAAATTTCCAAGGTTCAGGTAAATGTCTTATTGGGTTTAGGCACCTGTTTTGGGCTACAAATATGATCATATCATAATCCTTTCACCTTCACAAGTATCAATCAGTGATGAGAAGAAAACCTGTTTAGGTAAAGGAAGGCATCAGATGTGTACTTCAGAACTGCAAGATACATTTTTGTTTGTTTTATGATTTTGCTTACGTTGAAAGTCTTACTTTTTATACTTCCTTCAGCACCATAAATGATTTTCTAACAGAGTTAATGTGGTAATCATTTTTTATTCCCTGGTTCTTCTCATAATCTCAAAAGAATAAACAAATAATATCTCCATAGAACTCAATACAATGGAATTTATTTTTAATAGTAAATTCCTTAATACCTACACTCTTCAAAATTCAGGCCAAAAAATCATGTTTCCCTTGGTTTCACACAAGACAAATACAGCTTGCTGTTTCTTCATACCATGAATATGTTGCAATACATCTTATATGACAGTGATTACATACAAAAGGTCTCATTATACCCTTGAATTTAAACATTGAATTGAAACTTTTTTTAACTTAAACCTTTGAGGAACCCACCAACAAACAAGGTAGTTGTGGTGCAAGTAGTGCTGCCACTTAAAAGAGAATTTAATTTCCTATGTGTAATTTGTAGAGTATGAATACTTAATGATAGTTTAACACCACAATGAGTTAATGTCTTCTCAGATATGGGTAAGAAAAAGTACTGTAGATTATTTATTTTCTTTTGTTTTGTTGTTGCTTTTTTTTTTTCTCTAAATGATGGGAATCTTTCATAATAAAGTCTTACCTTTCTTTTTACTGCAGCAACACTTTCGTTACTCACCCCTCTAATTATTTGATAGGAAAAACATAAATTTGTGCCACAGATTCTAATTTTTTTATTAGTGTCTTGATTTCAAGTTATGATTGACATTATCTTATGATACTAGTGCAATTTTATTACTAAATCACTCATCCAGGTGCCTTGAATTAGAATTAATCTATCAGACTTTATTCAAAATATAAGAAGAAATTTTCTTATCCAAAGAAACAATTAACACTTCTCTTCAAACTTCAAAAGTCCCTTATTCAAAATAAGTGTTCTTAACAGGCTTGTTTGTTTTTTAGAGTCCCTAAACATGAAAGATATGTGCAACGAAGTTCAATTAAGAAAAATCTTAACTCACAATGCGTGTAGATTAGTATGAATCACTGCAATATCATAATCAAATGACCTATTGTCAATGACTTGAAGATGGTAAGTCTATAAACTTAACTGTACTCAAAATAAGTAAGAAAAACAATAAAGTTTTTTTGACTTATGAGAAAGGAATCCCACTTATGAAGACACAGAATGGCCATAAAATGCAAAAGAAGTCATGGAAAAGAAAATAATAATCCTTATGATTAGAATGATTACCAATGAACCTAGATTATGAACTTGAATTCTTATTTAAACATCTGTTTAAGCTAAGGTTTCTAACTTAATATGCAATCTTCAAGGATCTTGGATTCTAGGTTTTGATTCAGTCTTTTAATTTTTAATTACTTTTTGGATGAACAAGTTTTCCATGTTTCCTTACAATATAAACTAAACCGTAATGAATTACATCACATTATATTTTGAGGCTGCTAGTCAGATGTGATTATACCCTAAATATTTTAAATGTTAGTAGACATTTTCAGTAATCTTTTCTACTTCATTTTACAACTCTCTAATAGTCTTGTAAACAGGCAATTCTCCTGTACTCTGTATCTCCCATCAGCTAGGTAACAGTGACACAAATCAATCTCACCCTTCTTGGTAAGTAGGTAGTATATCCTATTCGTTATTCTTGAATTGTTCCTGGCTGTTTCCTGGAAAATGTTGACAGGACTTTAGTTTGATTTGTGAGGAGCAAGACAGTTTCTGAAATCACAGAACGTCTTACAAGCTCAGAACATTGGCTGTCCAATGACATCATAAATAGCCTTTTAGATTTAAAGGACTATGTTAGTCTTCCTGGTTCTTCATTCAACTTTCAATGAAAACACATTCCTAAAGGGAGAATATAAGAATTGTCAAAGACAGAATAAAAATTTTGAAGCAAGTCTTTGAGAAAAAAGGGGTAGTATAGTCATATGGGAGAATAAGCCTGAATAACAGCAAGTTTTTAGGTGAGATTGACTGCACGTTGCATTAAAATTCTTTTTTTTTACTAAATTATTTCTTCCAAATTACCCTTTCACCATTATTTTTTAATGAGGTTATCTGGTTTTCATATATTTTGGGGACCTGCCTTTCGCATGGGAAAGGTACAGATGTCCAAACACAACAGGACGTGCTATGTGATAGGAGATCACATACAGACTGGTCTCTGCAAACTAGACCTAATGGGGACCAACACCAAATGGGGAGGTTGTAAAAGGTCAATCAGCATACAACAGACACAAGAGTCATCATTGAAAGGATATAGTTACAATCACGTGAAGGTGGAAGTCATTCCAGCTTGTGCTGTGACGATATCAAACAAGGCAGGATGATACCATTTAAATAAGTAGCTCTTTGAACAAATCCTGTAGGAACTTTTTCAAAGACAGTTGCTTTTTTACTGTCTACTCTCCTTTTAATTTTCAATCCTCTCTCTCAGATTCACACTCATAACCACTGTTTTTCTCTAGAGTGAATGTTAGACAATGTTGGGTTTGAGTTATAAGACGTCAATAAAACACATTAAAATTTTTTCTCCTTCTTGTTCTATCACAAACTTGCTGCACAAATAGAAGGATTTGAGCTTTCATCTCTCCCCTCCTGTAAACACATTTTTACTTTTTAAGTATTTTTAAGATTTCGGGGTGGGTTTTTTTCACTGTTAAACTAGTCTTGAGTCAACTTTATAAAAAAGAAGTCTAGAATCACTTTAGTACATTATAAGTTCACTTCAAAATATATCCCCTATGTAACTATGTTAAAAATACAATACTTGATTGTAAGAACTTTCATGCCAAGTGCAAGTCTGGAGTGAATTTCACAGCTAAGTTATAAAATCTAGAAAATATAAGCTTATAGTGGAAATGCTGACAGAATTCTAACTCCAGAACAATTTTCTACACTGTAAAGTCTACTTTAAAGTTTTCTATTTTCCCCCTGTAAATACGACACTACCCATTTCAGAAGGGGGAACTTCTGAATAAAAACAGAGTTGTTCTTATAGTATCCTCTGTGTAATTAAATTCAGTTTCTTCAGCTATTAATTTCCTCCTCATAATCACGTTACCCTTCTTTCTGAGTATTACATTTTGCCTGTTGAAACAATAAACAAAGCAAAGGCTTTATCATCGCTCAGAATACCATTGATAATCAGGAGGATCAATGCATTTCCTAAGACATAAACTTACTATGTGATCTCAAAGACAAATCAGTGTTCCTAGTCTGATAAAACCATCTTGCAGCAATTTCATTTTTTCATTTGATTGAGTGTGGAGGCAAGCAGCTTTGTATCAGAGTTCATGATGTATTTTGCCCTTTTTCTTAGAAAAAGGATCATGCATAAAGACTCAGGGAAGCTATAATAGTAAAAGCAATGACACTTCACTAATAATAATTTTAACTCCTTTCAAGAACATTGATCAAATTCCTGTTGGCTTTGTTTTTAATGTTTTCTTCAGCACATAAAGTATTTATAAAGGGCATACAAAGGTTTAATAAGCAAGGCCTGTAAATTTTCAGTTTCACACTATTTCTGTTAATCTAAGAATATATTTAATGTCTAAACTCCATAGCTTGTTCCTGACTACAGTTTTTATCAATTTTAATGTTCTGGAGCACTGTATGTGCTACATAAACCAGCATTAGAGATAATAAATCAATATAGAATACCTTGGAATGTAATTTTCCAAACCACTTATTAAAATCTGCTTTATGAAATACATAGGTGATACAATTCCTATAGAATCAGACTGAAATAGTAATAAGTAATCTTAGCCTTTTTTTCCACAGATTAATCTTTACATTTTTACGCATCATGCCTATAACATTTTAGATTTTATAGAGCAGACGCACATTACATAAATCCCTTTGATCAGTGTGAGAGGTTAAGAAAGATTTTCATCATCAGTCATACATCTACAAGTATAATCATCTTACATGCACGTACCTTGTTTATAAATATAAAATAGCACAAACTACTAGGATATTAATTTACTATGTGATAAAAAAATAGTTGTAATTTAGATGACAAAAAGGTTTCTGTACACATCTTTTATTACCCAATATATTTAGCAGCTTGAAAATCAGACTTGTAAGATTCATTCATGCTGGATGAATATTCTGTAATACCTCACAAAATGTGTAAGCAGTGATGAAAATATGTTTTCCAAAGAGCTCACCATTGGTTTATTATTCCAATTGAAATCAATATGTGGTTTATCAATGAGAATAATAATCTTTTCAACACTCATTTCATAGAAGCATAGATAGACAGGATGGTGCTGCAGACGTTCCTTCGTTTCTTGGGTCACTAATAAGTGTGGAAGTCATTTCACTGCATCACATACATCTTATTATATGAGGATGATATCAGCATGGGATGGCAAGATGCACCATGCTAATCATCTAAAAGTTTGGTAAATTATGTAGTTCAGTTTTTTATGCTATTTCTGTGATGTAAAATTTGACTTCTTTTCCAATTATACTTTTTCTTAATTTTCATAAATTCTCTTAATTTCATTGCAATTTGACTTCAGAATTAGGCCTGCAGTTTCTTCACATTCTGCACTCTAATTTTCGAGCTCTACAGGAGAGCTAGGGCACATCTGCTCTCATCTTGTATCAGAAAAATCTTTCAGGTCACAAAAGGTGGGCTGGTCCTGTTCCCGTGTTATGGAAGACATTTGATATAAATGCAGTTTCGACAGTCAAATCTACTAGGTAACATATTGATTACTTTGGCTGCCAATTTATTCTTCTGGTTAAATTTTACTTCTGGAAACCTTCTAAATTTTCTGAGAAGAAAGTAACTTTCATGATCTTACTGTATCCATCATGGATGTTTGCTCATCTTATTAAAAAACCCACAACAATTTAACATAAATTTATTCACTGTGCAAATACCCGTAGTTCAATTCTGTATTAGATGTGCTGACAAAATGGTACAATTATCTTTTTATATTGTAGTTTTAAAAAATGGTGATTTTTCTTATTAAACTCCAAATTAAGAAGAGAAAAATAACAAGAAAATTAACCAAACTCAATATGAATATGTTTACGGGGCCTGTAACTCCTGTACTTCCTTACTATCCAGTGTGTAAGTAACAAAAGACTGTGCATAACTTCTCACTCTTTTCAGTTTGCTTTATTTACTGTTTTCCAAGACAGTCATGTTAATTGGATGTGATTAATAAAACGCTTAATTTTATGTCCATTTATTTTCCATCTGAGAAGAAATTTATCTTCCCACTGGTAACATGACTTCCAATACTTTCATGAAGATCTCTCAGAAGAAGCACT
This sequence comes from Bucorvus abyssinicus, assembly GCA_009769605.1. Taxonomy (NCBI): domain Eukaryota; kingdom Metazoa; phylum Chordata; class Aves; order Bucerotiformes; family Bucorvidae; genus Bucorvus; species Bucorvus abyssinicus. The sequence continues at coordinate 34,055,417 of CM020026.1, forward strand.
CTAGAACAGACCCACTGACACATCATATCTTGTATGAAACTAAGGCTCAATTTTGTTTAATAATACCAGCTTATCATCATCTTTTAGTCTTCCAACGGAGACCAAGGATGAATGCTGCTTCTTCTAGTCATAGAATCATAGAATGCTGTGGATTGGAAGGAACCTTAAAGATCATCTAGTTCCAAAGCCCCTGACATGGACAGACACAGCTTCCACTAGACCATGCTACTCAAAGCCCCATCTGATCTGGTCTTGAACCCTTCCAGGGACGGGGCATCCACAGCTCCTCTGGGTGACCTCTTTCAGTGTTTCTCCACCCTCACAGTAAAGCATATCTACCCTCTCTCAGTTTGAAACTGTTACCCCTTGTCCTATGATGATACTCCCTCATAAAGAGTCCCTCCTCATCTTTCATGTAGGCCCCCTTTAAGTACTGGAAGTCTACTTTAAGGTCTCCCCGGAGCCCTCTCGTCTCTAGTTTACATAACCCCAAGTCTCTCAGCCTGTTGTCATAGAGGAGGTGCTCCAGCACCCTGATCAAGTTCATGGCCCTCCTCTGGACCCATAAAAGTAGGTCCATGTCTTTCTTATGCTGGAGGCTCCCGAGCTGGATGCACTACTCCAGGTGGCGTCTCGTGAAAGCAGAGGGGGAGAATCACATCCCCACAACCTGCTGGCTATGATTCTTTTGATGCAGCCAGGATGTGATCAGCTTTCTGGGCTGCAAGCTCTCATTGCTGGCTCATATTTAGTTTTTCATCCACCAACAGCCCCAAGTTCTTCTCCACAGGGCTGCTCTCAATCCACTCATTGCCCAGCCTGTATTTCTGCTTTAGTCCTCTTTGCATTCTTCATCTGACACATAAACTTTAGCATTGATTTGACCAGTGTTCACTGTGCAGAAATCATCCATCTGTGAGCACTTTTGTTTAACTCACCACTACAATCAAGCCTGCGACATCTCAGGAGAAAGCACAGAATTGCCTTAAAACCCTCATTTGCACTGCCATTATCACAGTACTGTGCTGTGTTAAGTCTTCCATAATGCATAGTGTTTGAATAGCTTGAGAGTTCTTCTAAACTGCTCTGGCTTATGGTAACAATAAAGTTCTGGAAATCTAGCCTTGCTGCCATGAACTTCTTCAACATACTTCTTTTATAACTATACCTGTTATTTGGGCTATTTTAGCCACCTGCTGTATTTTGCTACTCAAAGGTTTGATGGTCTATCATCATCCATGGCCTCAGAGCACTTGAAATAAATACTAATTTTTCACGTGTAAACATCAATGGTTTCACTACCAGGCTTTTAGTTTCCATTCTTTATTTTCAATCTTTCCTCAAGTACCGCATTTGCCACTCTTAGGGAAGCTTCATATTTACTGAATATACTATATCAGGCAAACAATTCAAATATCAGTGTAACTTTTATTCCCAGGATGCCATTGCGCAAGTGTGTCACGGTTTGAAATTAAGAGGCTGTTGCCTCCGAAAGGTTTCTTATCTTTTGTGACTTCTTTAGCTTCGGAGGAAATGTAAAACCACCAAAGCCTACACAAAAGGACTTTAAGTGTCTTGTTAAGGCTTTGCTTAGGCAAAGGAACAGAAAGCAATGTGAAAACACAGGTTTTAACTTAAAACGGTGGAACAAAAGTGGTTTAATGCTGAATGCAATTAAAACCCAAAATCAATCATTTAAAGTTCAACAGGACTGGTTGGAAAGGCGAGAGATGAGAGAGACAGATTAATAAATACATAAAAATATATATATATATATAAAAAAATACACTTCCTTCTCCCACTCCGAATCAACAACCCCGCTTACACAAAGAACGCGCCACACAGAAGCCATTCCGAGGGGGGGGTGGGGGGGGTGGGGGGTAGGGGTGAGTGGGGGTGGGAAGGAGAATCGCTCAGTCTTTAACCTCCAGGGTCCAGTCCAGAGAAGAACTGTCCAAGCAAACTTTTGCAAAGAATCTTCTCACCCTTTGTAGAAGACTCCATTGTATCTTACTCTTGGGTGTTCATCTGTCCGTCTGTAGGACAACGACGTCTGTGTCAGGTCCTGACAGGACTTCCTCACCGGCTTACGGGCGACGATCCTTCTTGCATCCCGCGGCAGTGGGTCTCTCTCGATGTGGTGGCAGAGATGCCTCGTGTACCCCTTTCCACCGCCTTGACGAAATGGAAAGTATTTGCGAAAGAGATCTTTTACTGCTGCGTGGAGGCAAGCGGCGTTCTGTCTCTCTGTGTTAGAAATCTCTCTCTGGGTCCTGTTCTGAAAACTCAAATGTGCACGCCAGGGCGTGCCAGAAAACTCTGCTTTTTATGTGCTCATTTGCTGAGGCATGACTGAAATATCTCAACTCCCAATCAGGGAGAGAGAAGGTTTGTGGCTTCTTTTCCCAAAAATCACAAGAAAACAATTCACGTGCTGCGAGGGAAACAGAAGGGGGGAGATAAAGGGTCTCACCCCCTCTCCAGCTCCATCTTAACCCATTACATTATTCACCCCCCCACCTCTGTGAATTAGCTATAAAAAGAGTAAATAAACACAATTCACCCCTCCTGTTTTCACAAGCTTCATCATAAGTTTTCCTTGCCCATAGCCAGGGGACACATAAATGTCCCAAATTCAAGCTAGGTGGAGAAAAGGGATAACAGAGTGTATTGGATTGTGTGGATTCAATGGCCTGGCAAATTAGAACCACAAAGGTACAAGGCCCTGGTAGATACCGGTGCCCAGTGTACCTTATTACCATCGAATCATACGAGGGACTAAATCTGTCACTATCTCAGGTGTGACAGGAGGCTCTCAAGAGCTGACATTATTGGTAGCAGAAGTGAGCCTCACTGCTCATAACTGGGAGAAACACCCAGTTATGACTGGCCCAGATGCTCCGTGCATTTTATGTATAGACTTCCTCCAGAAAGGGTATTTTAAGGATCCAAAATGATATAAATGGGCCTTTGGGATAACAGCTGTGGGAGCTGATGGTATTGGCCAGCTGTCTATCTCACCCAAACTTTCAGATGACCCTTTCGTTGTAGGCCTAATGAAGGTGGAGGATGAAATGTTACCTCCTGCCTCCATGATACTTCATCGCCGGCAATATCAAACCAACCAATACTCCCTGCGCCCCATAGAGAAGATGATTCGAAAGTTAGAGAACGAAGATGTCATCAGCAGGGCTCGGCCACCCTTCAACAGTCCTATATGGACTGTGCGAAAGCCCAATGGGGAATGGAGGTTGACAGTGGACTATTGTAGCCTGAATGCAGTGACACCACCAATGAGTGCTGCCGTACCTGATATATTGGAGCTCCAGTATGAACTGGAGTCCAAGGCAGCAAAGTGGAATTCCATGATAGACATTGCTAACGCTTTCTTCTCCATTCCAATAGCACCAGAGTGTAGGCCTTAGTTTGCCTTCATCTGGAGGGGTATCCAGAACACCTAGAATTATCTGCCCCAGGGGTGGAAGCACAGGCCAACCATCTGCCATAGACTGATCCAGGCTACACTGGAGAAGGGTGGACCCTCTGAGCATCTTCAGTACATTGATGACATCATTGTATGGGGTAACACAGCAGAGGAGGTTTTTGAGAAAGGTAGTAAAATAATCGACATTTTGGTGGATGTCGGTTTTGCCATTAAGAGATGCAAGGTTAAGGGACCTGCCCAAGAGATCCAGTTCTTGGGAGTTAAATGGCAAGATGGACGGTGCCATATCCCTATGGATGTGGTCAATAAGATTACAGCCATGTCTCCACCTACTAACAAGAAGGAGACACAGTCTTTCTTGAGATTAATAGGCTTCTGGAGGATGCACATTCCTGGGTATAACCAGATTGTGAAACCTCTCTATGATGTAACCTAGAAGAAAAATGACTTTACATGGGGCTTTGATCAACAGCAGGCCTGTGAATTAATCAAAAGGGAAATAGCACATGCTATGGCCCTGGGACCTGTGCGAACAGGACCAGAGATTAAAAACATTCTGTACACTGCCGCTGGGCACTATGGCCCTATCTGAAGCCTTTGGCAGAAGGCACCAGGAGAAACCCATGGTCGTCCCCTAGGATTTTGGAGTGGGGGATATAGAGGCTCAGAAACCAATTATACTCCCACTGAGCAGGAGATATTGGCTGCCTATGAGGGAGTTAGAGCTGCTTCAGAAATAATTGGCACTGAGGCACAGTTCCTTCTAGTCCCCTGACTGCCAGTCCTAGGCTGGATGTTCAAAGGAAAGGTAGCATCTACCCACCATGTCACAGATGCTACCTGGAGTAAGTGGACCACCCTAATTGTACAAAGAGCTAGGATAGGCAGTTGGGGTCATCCAGATATTGTGGAAGCCGTCATGAACTGGCCGGAGGGAAAAGACTTCAAGATGCCAACGAATGAGGTAGTGCCTTGCACCAAAGGAGCACTCCCATATAAAGACCTCTCAGATCAAGAGAAGCAATATGTTCTTTTTACTGATGGATCCTGCCATCTCGTAGGAAACCAGTGGAGATGGAAAGCTGCCGTATGGAGTCCTATGCAATGAGTTGCAAAGGCAGCAGACGGAGAAGGTGAATCGAGCCAATTTGTGGACGTCAAAGCCATCCAGCTGGTCATGGACATTGCCGAACAGGAGAAATGGCCAAGACTGTACCTGTATACAGACTCCTGGATGCTGGCGAATGCCGTATGGGGATGGCTGAGGAGGTGGTAGAAAGACAACTGGTGGCATAAAGGTAAGCCTATTTGGGCTGCCACTCTGTGGCAGGATATTGCTGCTCGACTGGAAAGGCTGGTAGTAAAGGTACAGCATGTAGATGCCCATGTCCCAAAAAGCAGAGCCACAGAGGAACATAAAAATAACCACTAAGTGGACCAGGCAGCCAGAGTGCTCCAGATAGATCTGGACTGGGAACACAAAGGTGAACTATTCCTGGCACGGTGGGCCCATGATTCTTGCGGTCATCAGGGAAGAGATGCAACCTATCGATGGGCTCGTGACCGAGGGGTGGATTTAACCATGGATGTTATTACACAGGTCATTCGTGATTGTAAAGTTTGTGTGGCGATCAAACAGGCCAAAAGGTTGAAGCCTTTGTGGTACAGTGGAAGGTGGTTAAAGTATAAGTATGGAGAAGCCTGGCAGATTGATTACATCACTCTCTCTCAAACTCGCCAGGGTAAGCGTTATGTCCTCACAATGGTTGAAGCAAGCACTGGATGGCTTGAGACTTACCCTGTGCCTCACGCCACTGCCCATAATACCATCCTGGGCCTTGAAAGGCTGATTTTGTGGCAGCATGGGACCCTAGAGAGAACTGAGTCTGATAATGGGACTCACTTAAAAAACTCTCTGGTGGCCAGCTGGGCCAAAGAACATGGTATTGAAAGGATCTACCACATTGCATACCATGCATCAGCCTCCAGAAAGATCAAACGCTATAACGGCTTGCTGAAGACCACCTTGAAGGCAATGGGTGGAGGAACCTTCAGAAACTGGGATAAACACCTGGCAGAAGCCACCTGGTGAGTTAACACAAGGGGGTCAATCAATCGAGCTGGCCCTGCCCAATCAGACCTTTTACATACTGTAGAGGGGGACAAAGTCCCCATGGTATGTGAAAGTAATCTGCTGGGAAAAGCTGCCTGGGTGTCTCCTGCTGTAGACAAACTCACCCGTGGTGTTTCAGCCCAAGGCCCCGGGACACACCTGGTGAGTAACACTAGAGGATGGCAAAGTCCACTGTGTACCACAGGGGAAGTTAACCCTGGCTGAAACAACCTGATCTAGAAGCCTGTCTTGTTAATTCCTGTGTAAGGTAATGTACAGAGATATGCGTGGCATGTACCGTAAGGAATGAGGGGCGGGATGTCCTGGGTTGAGACAAAAGAACAGCCTGGTTTGTTTTGACTGACACGGAAGCAAGCCAATTACAGCATTCCTCCCACCCCACCCCCCCCCACACCCCCCCCCCACCCCCCTGCATCTGACTGGCTGGGGAACTGTTTGGCGGGACGCTGTTTCTTTAAGAGCCGGGTGCAGGAAGAAACCGGCAGCGCGCCTTCTGCCAGCCGTCCCAGACGAGCCGTTCCCCGTCACCTCGTCCCTCTCGCCCGTGAGGAATTCGCCCATTAGCGCTGCTGTTGTTCGAGCTGCTGCTTCTGCCCCGGGGGCGCACCGCGCCGCTCCTCGCCGCCGTTTTCCCAGCCGCCGCCGCTGCCTGTTCCAGCCGCCGCTGCCCGGCCCGGCGGTCCCGGCCCTCTCTGCGCCGCGTGCCGTCGGCAGTTACAGACGGTGGCAGTTTTTCCTCTATCGCTTTTGTTCTCTTTACTCACGTTTTAAGCCCCGCTGCACCAGACCCCTGATCCTTATATACAGACCTGTTAACATCGTGTTTGGTTTTGTATCTATCATTCTTCTCTTGTTACTAAAACCGTTTTAGTTTCCCAAACTTCACTGAGGCCTCACTGACACTTTCTCCTGGAACGAGGAAGGCGTGATTGGAGAGAGAAATTGTCCCGTGGCTGGTCCCACCTCAGTGCCAACTGGTGACAAAGTGAAACCTTTCAGGCAACACTGCTGAGTGACGCCGACTCCGAAGTGCCTAGCCTACCCCTTTCGCTAGTACTACCAAGTTATTAAGACTTTCCTTTACCAAGGGTTTGAGGGTTGGACTTACTTGATTCATTGTTGAAGAATCACAGCTCTACATCTGAAAATCTTTGTCTTTTTGTTGTGATGGACATCCCCCCCCCAAAAAAAAAAAAAAAAAGCGGAACAATTATCAGAGGTTCCTCATACAATAATTACTGTTTTCCCCACCTCTTTAAATTTTGATTGTGTATACAATTTTCTTATGATCAATGAACAAATGTTATCAGGAGTTGTCTGTTTAACTTTCCAAGTCTGTGGGATCAAGGAAGAGAAATAAAATGGTAAACAAGCTATAGTCTTGTCCTGAGTGTTCCCTAATGCTTTCACAGTGTGTGTGGAACTCCTCAAAGGTAAGCATGGATCGTCACTAATCAGAAGGTATGGGTTGGTATGAAGGAAACTCGTTTGCTTCTTGCTGAAAATCCCAAGAGAAAGTATTTCTAATGAACTCTTAGGAATTTCATTTTTAGTTCAGAGATGATATTGCTATACTGCCCAACGGCTTGTTTGTCTGACATTCATGGTTACTTCTCATAGTGACACACTCCTGAGTAGCAATGCAGTCTGGGTATGTTTCTCTCTCATTGACATGGAGATTAAAAGAGATTAACAACTTCTGCTTTCACAGAGCACTCAGTTTTGTGCAGGACCATGGGCAAAAAGCACTTGAATCTGTAGCCAGATTAAGCGGGTCTCCAAACCAGCTGTCTATGCCATTTAGATCTTGAGAGGCATTCTTCTGGTGCTCCCCTATTAATTAATCTGCAGATATTTGCATTTTCCTTTCTTTCATCAGTGATATTCATACTACTTTTCGTGTAATGTAAGTAATTGGACACAATGATATTCAATTGCATATATCAGAGACAAACTTTGTATTCTGGTTACAATTTTCTGATTTTTCTGATTGGAATATTGTAAATTCTGTAATATAAGGTACTCTGAGGTTTCTAGAAGCATTTCCTACGTCTTGGAGACAGTTGAAGATATTTGCCTTAGGTTTAAGGAGATATTCTGCATGGAGAGGTTGATAAATATGTGGTTTATTTCCAGAAGTTTTGGGAATCTAGTCCATCATATGGTGACAACTCTGTGTGCATGTTAGTAGTGATCTTTGGAGTTCAATTAAAGACAACATGAAGGTTATTATTTAAGGAACAGCAGAAATTAAAAGATTTTCTTCTGATATATGTTCCTGTTGTTTACATGGATAGGCAGCAAGAGATTAGGTTCCAGGGACTAATTGTTAGGATGCTTGAGGATGCATTCGCATAGCTTCCCCCAGACAGTAAGTGTATGAGGTCTGCCAAGTCATAAAAAGGTCCAATAGTTTAAGTATACATTATCTTAGTTCTTTGTAATAACTGATGGCATTTTAAACTCTGTTCTACTGATTCACTGTTGCTAATAATATTTTGGTCTTCGCTTGAACGGACAGGTGATCAAAGGTCTTGTTCTTGGCACGTGCCAGTGTGAAAAACTCTTAGCCTTCTTTCATACAAATGTTTTTCTATCAGTGACACTTAAGATCTCTATTCTCTTCTTATCCAAATTCTCACTGAAAACTCATGTAAATCCTAAAAAAAAAGTAATCAAACAATTGTGAAAATTGTAATTAGTACTGATTTCACCATTTTTCTCTTTTCTACTCCTCTTTTTCTTTGCCCAGAACATTAATACTTCCTCTACCATGGCTAATGCATCACATTAGTTTCAGCCATTTCTTTATGTGCCATGCTAAACAGTGCTTATTAATCTTTTATAATGTTGTATTTAATATCTTTATTTTAAATCTTTGTTGCTTTTCTGTTTACAGACTTCAGTCATGCTGTACATGTCTGGTTAGTTTAGTTTTGCCTGATTTTTTTTAGGCCCTATAAAGCATCTTCACAGTTTTTACGTATAGCCTAAAGTTTCTCTGTTGACCAGAAATGAGCAAAACTCTTCCTAACAAGGAATTGTCACTGATTTCATGACACAGACTGCAGAAATTCATGACTCTTCTTAAAGCTGGCTAGATACGATCAAAACAATGATTATGAAATGCATTTGATTTCTGAGTATCTGTCAGTTTGGCCCTATGCGTGCCTCTCTTTATTAGTCAAGATCTTTTTGTAAACACCATTTATTAACAGTTTACTGCTCATGAGAATCAAAAGAATGTCTGCTCCTCAGAGGGCTATCTATGCATGCATACACATTGCACAGGGGCATTTGTTACCTTTGAAACAGTTTTTATCCTGTGTGTTAAGTTACAATCATTTGATAAATATAGATGTGTCACGTCAGAAATATTGAAAAGCATATAAGAAAGGTGTCAAAATGAGCAATTCTGTATTGCCAGCATTACTACCACACCTTGTGATGTAAGTGAATGTGAAATGTGGAAAATTCTTAGGCAGGAAAGAGTTACATTCACTCTTTATTTAGAATGCCAAATAATACAGCCATGATTATAATCCTGACTGATGGCCTAAATAAACAGAGAGGACAAAGTATATTGAAGAAGTTTAAAGAAAACTGGAGACATACCTATCGGTCTCTATTCACAGATACAGCAGAGGAAGAAGTAAAATGTTACTGTTTCTTTTCTTCACAAAAATCAAACAATAGAGTGGAACCAACACATACATAATCTCAACTTTCCAAAGAGGGAAAAATCCCCAAACAAACAAGAACAGAAGTAGCCATGCAGCTGTAGGTTAGCAAGCAAAGATTACCTTTAAGGAAGAGGGAAAAAACCCATAAATTTGTGAAATAAATATTTCACGTCTTCAACTTCCATGAAGTCAAGCTAGCAGCAAGACACACTAGAAATTCTAAAATCTCTAATGCAGTAATGGTAGAAAGCAACTACTTTGGGATCCATAATCCACCTCACCACTTTTATAAGTTCCCTTTGTGAAATAAGCTGTTGAAATTACTTTTTTTGTTTGTTTCTTTAAAATCACTGAGCTGCAGAGCATGCTCCATAATTCTCAATTTTATAGTCACCAAGAGAAAATATTGCAGTGATTTAATATGACAGGTAGACAAATACTACAGAGACTTTCATTAAATATTCCTTAATTCATTGACAAAAGAGTACATTAGAAGTCATTGTTCTTTCAAATTTTCCATACATAAATGACTGATCACTAAACTCCACTAAGAGGAACAGCAACAGAGTATTTGATTTTAAGTTTACCTTCTCAACTCACTAGACAAGCATGGATGGCTAGAAGAGCAAACAATGTAAGAAATTCATATTTAATATAGAACTTTATGTTGTTTTGAGATTTGATCTGGATATTAGAACAAATCTAAACTCTGTTTGTTACAAAAACATGTAACATGTTGACATGTATATACTATTTATGCTATATGCTTCCCTTAAGTTATGATTCACAGGAACTCAGAAGTAGCTTACATATCATTTTGGTAAGCTTTAATCAAACACTGGAATAAAAGTCAATATTATTAGACTACAACATAACAAATTTACATTTTCTAATTGCCTGCTATTTGAATTTCAGCATTCTGAAATTAGCCACCTGTGCAAAGCAAAACAGAGAAAGCTGCATGCTATTCAGCACACTGGAATGCCAGTAAGTCTTTCGACCAGTTCTTTCTACCATTCATTACTTACTACATTATGTTTAAATGAAAACTAGCTTTTCAGTTAAAAAAAGAACAAACCACCAGCAAACAAGCAAACAAACAGGCAATCCAAAGGCCAAAACATAAAACCCCAATATATAGTTGTATATGTGTATATATATATATTATAGTTGTATATATAGCTGTGGAACCGAAGTCGCAGTCCCATTTAGAGTGGTAGGACAGGAGACAACACTGAGAAACAATTATAGCAAATTTTGTTGGGCTTTTCATTCTGGAGGCTGGAAAGGAAGCATCAGTTTAGTGTTAACACTATGATCAAGAAAAGCGGTTACATAACTTGAAACACAAGAATGTTTACTTATGATTTAAACACTTTACAACAAATAAAACTATTATTTGTTTACTTGAATTGATGTACGTACTTGTCTGTTGATTAGAGTCAAAAAAGTGTGACTAATATGTATGAAAGCCCTTGGCTTCTGGCGTTCTCTTTCAGTGCTGTTGAAAATAAAAATCTTTTCCTTTATGTTTATTTAGTAGTCATCAAATGAACATTCACATACACAATTTACGAATGTTGACTCTAAACTTTTAACTGGGATTGTCGAATAGCTTTCGTCACTGATATAAATTATTAGTATATTAACAACTTACAAGTGTTTAGATATTTATGAAAATGCTAACAGTCTCAGAATGCTTATAGATGCATATATTTAGCTAAAATACCCTACTTTATTTCATTGTCAATATTTCAGCCATTTAGAAAGAGCAAGCAATACTGTTACTGAAGTGATAATTATAGATGAGGTACTGAGGTAACAGATATGAGTAAATAACTTATTTTATGAAGAGTGTATTGATACCCAATGTAGATTCTCTAATAATGGGTACAGTCAAACAAAAGCTAAGCCCAAACAATTTACCAACAGAAGTGGACTTCTTACAGGTCAAACAGCAACACATACAATTTTTGGTTTGTTTACTGTCTCTCCTAAACTACCTTCCATAATGTCCTGACAGGGTGTTCCAGGGTATCTCTCTTAGAAAAAACATTATTTTTAATTAACTTCTTGCAGGAGGGTAGCAAGTGGGGAAATGTCAGAAAAAATATTTGAAATATGCAGAATCCAGAAACAGTACCTTCAGATTGTTTGTTTATATCTCATTGGTTGAGAACATTTTATTTCTATTAGCTTATTTATTACTATTATTCTTCTGATAATTTATCTTTGTGACTATATATTTATCCATCAGTTTGGATGGACAGAAATTCTTATAGACTATGAAACTCTGAGACGTGGGAGTACTTCCAAAATTTCAGGTCCATGTTCATACCTTGACTGCATGTCATGTCCATACTCCTTTTCTCTTTTGTTGCCTTCTGAACTAACACGTGTGTGCACAAGTGCAGACACACTCGCATACACATTGCTGTCTACGCCTTTGTCCTTTATTACTTTTAATGTGTAAATGCTTGGGCGTGGGGACTTTAAGGAGCAACAGGACTTGTTGCTCTCAGAGTTTTAACATGGATGGACATGTACGGACATGAACGGACATGAACGGTGGCTGAAGACAAGGCAGAAGAGCTGGGAGTAAGGAAGTAAATGAAAAAGAACATGTACGAACATGTACACAGGGTGAAACTAACTAGCCAATTGCTTTGTTAGAATAGGCACGTGAATTTCACTAACGAGCCAATTAACTGGAACCTTGATGCGCGTGGACAGCTCTGTAGACTATAAAACCACTGATAGAAGCTGAAATAAAGGTCTGCGTTATCACTTTCATAAAGTGCGTGCAGTCCGTCATTATCGTTCTCCGACACTTGGGGATGTAACCGGTTTTCGAGATCCTCCTCTTCTGGTCATACAGGTACATGACTGTACCCTAAACTTTATATACTTAAAGTAAGTATATAGAGGCATTAATCAAATGTCTTAATATAATTTCTAACTCTGTGCATTTTTACGTTATGCAATAATCCTCTTACTAATAAAGAAAAAACAACAACTTTATTTATATATAATTATATTTCTTGATGTTAAATTTGATATACATATTACATTCTTCTTGGAGAATTTAATATACACATTACATCTCACATACCTATGTATTTGGCTGACATGTCAGGCTGTGTAACATAATATGCATCTGCAGCAAAAATAACATGCCAGTTACAGAAAGAAAAAAATACAGTACCAACTAAATCCCCATGTCGTTCCAAAAGTATTTGCCTCCTATTTGTTTGGAAACTACATGGAAACTACAACAGCCACAGAGAGCACACTAACACTGTTTGGTAGATCAAATTCTCAGCTACAAAACACTATTTTTCGACACAGTCCCCACCACTGCCTGTGCATTTTCTCCAGTGATGAACAAGAGCCTGCGTGCCGCGCTCCTTTTAAAAACCTGCGCCAGCGGAGGGGATCCACCGTCACTGTCACCACTGCTGACACTCATCACCCACCGCCTCACTGTGCCACATCCACTGTTTGGTCTCCATAAACATTCGGCAACATCGATGAGTGTCATTGGGTGCCATTATTTCCGCATGAAGGAATTCAGTTACACCCCTTTGCTTCACACTCACTGCCATGTCAGACACCATGTTGTCAGACCACCCCTCTGCTGCCGTCTGTCACATGGCCACAAAATCTAACAGAATATTGGCAGGAAGGTTCAACCTCTACTGCCAGACCACCAACATCCGCCTCTGACGTCGTGGGCCAACATCATAAAACAGGAGTCAGTACTTTTGGAGCAGACCTCGTATATAAAAGTGAGATATTAAAAATAATTAAAAATCAGATATTATATCATGTCTCATATCAATTTGGGATGTAATGTTTAAGTTTAGCAAGCTAAACTTCAAAGCAGAAAAGAAAATAATGTTTTTTTGAGTTTTCCTCTTTCTTTTGTATTTGGCCATACACATGCTGCATTTGATTGAAGTATAGATTACTCCATGACTTAACAGAAACAGATCTTGAACTTTTTCCAGAACTTTCATCTTTCTTACAACACACAACACTAGCATGTACTAGATATTATAAAATCTTTTTAACACAGTAATTGATCTTTTGTTTTCAGAAAAAAAAAAAAAGTTGTTGGAAATCCTACTTTTGCGCTATATCTGAGAGAGATACAGTACAAGCAGGCAGATTTAGCCAGTGCTCCACTTGTAATATGCTTGAATGCAAGACACTAATTTACAAATATTAGCCTACATTTCTGGGTGGCAAAGACCATGGAAATGAGAAAACCTCTGTGAATTTCAGAAAATAAAAAAATGCACTCACATCTTGAGTGGAATTTCTCAGCTGCATGACTGCAGTAATGCTATATCACTCTGTCTGCAGTGGTAAATGAAAATAACTTTTCAGGCTGAAACTCCCAGGAAAATTTGTTTCTTTGTATTACTGTGTGACCTTGGAAAGCCATTAAAGGCTAGATTAAAAAAAAAAAAAAAAAAGATTAAATAATCTGTTTCCCAGCACCGAATTAAAAACCCGACTTAAATGCTGAGAATTGCAATGTGCTAGATTTGCCAGAAAGGGACTCCACAGAACCAGACAGACTCTTAGATGGACATTAACTTGATCATCCAGTAAGGAAATACAAAAGATATCAAAATTTCTTAACCTCCACCTCAAAACTGCAAACACATTTCTGAGAAAATATTTTCATACATTGTCAAGAATCGCGGGTCATGTTCTTATCATAAAAACAGGTGTCTCCACCTACGTTAAGAAAAATTTCACCATGTAGTTTCCACTTTTACTCCTCACAATTGTAAGAAAAAGAAAAAAAGCACTTTAAGAAAAAAATCTTAATCTTTTCTTTTAAGATGGCAGCGCTCTTACAATTATGCAACAACTCATTTAGTGCTGGCCCTCGCTCAGGATGTGAAGGATTAAGTTTAATTCCTTCCCCTGCTTCAGGACAGCTCGGAACTGTTGGTTTTTCGCTTGGGTACTGTTGTAATTGCTTTTATCCATTTCGAGGTGTAACTGGCCTCCCAACTCTTCCTTTTGATGTTGTTCCACCATGAAAATCCCAACCAATCAAATAAGCAAGCAAACAAACAAACAAGGAAGAGCTTCTTCCAAAAAGGTCAGAAAGGAGTGTGACATCGAAATGCAGTGATTAGGATGCTCACCTGGATGTCAGGGGTGAAGATCTGTTTATGCATTTTCACCGTATGAGGGACTAGACTGAAAGTTCCCCACTCTCCATTATTTCCACGGAAAACTCTGGCTTTGGATTCCAGCTGTGTACCAGTCTGCCTTTCGTCAATGTTCAGTCTGAGACCTCTGTAAACTGCTCAGAAGCAGCTTTAATATTCAAAATTGAGGTATATATGGAGTTTAGGTATCTCATGATCTAGTGCTGTTTTGAAGCCTGGAGTTTTAATTACACAGGCCTCATCCTGCTTAAATAATGCCAGAGCACCGAACTCATTTTGGAGGAGCTAGATCTTCTACTGCATGCCTGAGTCTTCCATGCCCTTTCAGTACAGTTCTGTGCTTGGAAGCCGTGATAAGGATGGTTTAATCAAAGTCTACATTCAGCAGAAGACTTCGTAGAATACAGCTATCTCGTTCAGAAGTCCTCCATGGGGTCCATATTTTTACCTCCTCTATATGTATCTAATTGTGTATGTGAAATCACATTTGAACAGCAGCTGGGCTACTTTGGTTGAAAAATGACTTTTTGAACCATACAAATGCAGCAGGATTTGTCATCTAAATCATTGAGTTTTATATACTGGAGAAAGCAGCCAGGAAAATAAAAAAAGGCCTTAAAAACCTTATGGTCCTCACGTTAATTCTTGGTTTTGTTTTAAATAAAAAGGTTAAAGTCAAGTGTCATTACTTCAAGAACCATTTTTTGGTTTAACATTTAATAGCATGATTTAAAATGTGCATTTGCTGAACATTATTTGATAGCAAAAATGACATTCCCAAAGACAGTGCAGTGAAGTATAAAGGATAAGACTCAGTAGAGGTTTGTGTCTGCCTTGTGAGCAGCAGATAAAATATCCTTTTCTTGCAAGTGTTCGCATCCCTTCCACTCTCCAAGCCCTTCAGCTATAAAAGCTGCAGTCTGATTTAATAGCTTTTCTTGCAACTGAAAATAAGTGTTTTAAGTCTTTAATATGTGTCTCATAACTGCTATTTTGTTTCTGTCATTTAGTCATGTCAAGTTCTTCACATCCTGACAGCAAGACCAAACAGGCAATCACTTGCCAACTTCTCCTTTCATAAGAAGAAAAAGAATACAGTTCTATTCTTTGCACCAACAAAAAAGGAAGAAAAAAACCTCAAATCCATCACTGTCGAGAAATACAAAGATGAAAAAAACGTGCAGGGTAGATATTGCCACAATTGCAAGCTGACAAATAAAAGGGTGTATTTGTCAGCTCCTCTGGTGTAAAAAAACCTGAACAACAATTCTAGAAAGAACAAGGAAAGAATATTTCCTTCCCCCCGCCTCACCCACCCACCACCCCGCCCCAGGACCAGCTTTCCAATGTCCTTTATTAACACCATTTTTCTGCACACCTTCTTAAGGTGCAAAGTAAAGTGATCACTCTTTCTGATGGAGAAGCAGAAGAACAATTCCTACTAGAATATGTGCCAATAGCTGAAATTGTTGCAAGGGCCTGAGTATTCTGCAGAGTATCTCCTTGGTGCTCAGAAGCACTGTCCATTTATAAAATGTGTGGATCACACCTCACCCTGGTCTCACCTGAACTAGCAGTCACACATGTACAAAGCTGACTTGTAATATTTTTTTCCTTTGTATTAGTTTTATAGTATAGATTTCACAGGTTAGATACTGCATGTGAAACATTCATACCATAGAACATAAATATCTAGAATGTTTGAAGCTAAGTCTTTGAAAATCAATATTTATTTGAACTTTCTGAGCATTTCTTATCTTCTCTTTTACATAAAATGCTTTAGGGACATGAGGGGCTGGGGAACTACTATTAAGAAACAGAGAGAATGTTTATTTCCATTAGCAGTTCAGTGACACTCTAGAACCTAATTTCCTCAAATTAGTTGGTGTAATAGCTAAATAGAGTGTGTGTACATAACTGGGATACAAATTTAAAAAAACAAACATAAAAGTATAAAAAGTAAATTACAGAAATACATGCATGTGTATTTATAGCTAATTATTTTCCCCAAGAACGATAAATATGATTTCAGTCACTGAGTTTCAGTGATGTATAGATTTATAAGATAAGGAAAAAAATATTTCCTCTGTAATTTCCTAATGAAGTATATTAATGGTAGCAATATGAGATTAATACACTTACTTGTAACACACTTTTCAGCACAGAGTAGGATAAAGTAAAATACTTTTTCAAATTCTTGGATATTTTTCTTCATTAATGATGATGCGCAAAGACTGTATATAGCCAGGACATTTGAATATTTTAGAACATTATAAGAAGTTATAACGTTAAATGAAGCAATTACAAACAACATTGAAAGGAGAAAAAGATTCAGAAGAATGAATCTTTTTCAAAGGATGATTTTTATAATGAAATAGGAGTTTGTAATTTAATACTTCACTGCAATTAGTCTCTTAATGACATCTGTTGCAGTTCTTATGACACTAGTACTCAGAAAAATATAGTCATAGAGAGCTTGAACGTGTACATCACAGGACCAGATTCAATCAGCTGTAAGGGCTAACGTGGTGAATTCTCTCAGGAATATAAATTCTGATAATTGTGTTTTCTTTCATATACTGGTTTCTAATTTGTCTGTTTAAGTTGTTGCATGAAATTACATTCCATTGGGCATGGAATATGTATGAAGTGACAGCAGGACTCAGTCTTGTCTGCAGCCAATGTTCTTTAATCATGGAATATCTTGCCTTTTGGTCCT
Organism: Bucorvus abyssinicus; assembly: GCA_009769605.1. Lineage (NCBI taxonomy): Eukaryota > Metazoa > Chordata > Aves > Bucerotiformes > Bucorvidae > Bucorvus > Bucorvus abyssinicus. The sequence continues at coordinate 34,072,593 of CM020026.1, forward strand.
TCCATTGAAGGAAAATCTGAAATCTTACTATTATATTAGAATCTTAATTTTTCTCCTTTACTCTGTGGGAGCAAATTTCTAAATTTCAATTTATGGAGGAACTTGATCTTATGAGTTTTAAGGGAAGAAAAGCAAAAAGGAAATTACAAGCATTGTACTATATTTATTAAAATATGGACTCCTAATTTAATCTTTATTTTTAATTTTTCTTTTTAACAAATACTACAGTGATGTAAATTTTTTTAATATAGCTGAATCATGAAAATGTGTGAGATTATTATCACAATTCTAGAGACAGATAAATTTGCATAGTCAAGATTTATCTGCCATTAAGAATGTCAGATACCATCCAGGCAGATGGTATAGAATTCATTGATGTATAGCATTAATGATAATGATAAAGAGTTACTTTACTCTGAGGTCAAAAAACTGTGGGGTCTAACAGAATTTTTCTATACGTTGTAAAGAAATAGTCCTCTAGTCACTTTTTCTCCATTCCTTCTTCTCCGCTAATCCGGACAAAGTAAGATGTCTCAAGGTTATGACTCAAAAAGTAGAAATGCTGACAGAAAGTGCTCAGTGAAGCTCTATGAAAATGTTTTTTATCAATAGCATATGAAAATGTCTGCTTGCCTTTGAGCTGAAATATCTTCAATTTTTGAAATAGAATAAAGGTAGAAAATATGGTCCAATAAAATAAAATATTGCTGTGATGATCTGAATGTCACCATTCTTTTTTTTTTCTTTTCTTGTCTTTGCTGCTGAATGGCCCTGACACACTAAATTCTTTAGTGCTGAAGTAATCTCTTACTAAGTTCTTGTTGGTACTTGACTTTTTCCAAATAGGGGGTCTTTTGACTTTTCACAGAAGGTTTATAATTGTACTGCAATAATAATTAGTTACAGATTATCTCATGTAGATTTAACCAAGACTGAAATTGTAGGCTACTCATGAAGTAGTTACTGATTGTATGGTAATTCTTTATTTATTTAATCCATCTCTTCTTTTTTTCCATGAGATGAGGCTGAAAAAATTATTTGAAAGAAGTTCTATTTTAATTGGAATGGCAGTTGATGATATAGTTGGATCAGTTGTTGTGTTCATAAATTCATAGAAAAGAAGTAACTATTGTTATCATCTAGCTTGAACTCATAGAAAACAAATGTCAGGAGAATTTTCTGAAACAAATCGGGTCAGAATTAAAACATAACTTCCCAAAATAACCACACTGTCTTGAGAAAGAGATTTGAAGGACCATTGTAATTTTTCAAAGGTGAAGTATGGTCCTTTTTCTATTAAAAAAAACAACCAAAACAAACAAGCATTGACAGAGACCCCTGTTTCTGTTCTCTATGCCAGTATTCCCAATCTGTAAAAAATTACCCAACCCCCTTTTTTTCCTGGGACAAGTCTGCATTGTTCACTAAAGACATATTTAATTCAGCATAATTTGCAATCCTTTAATCACTTTAATTTGAATCACATTCAAATTCATCTTTGAATTCCAAAATTATTTCGATACCCTTCTTAACTGCAGTTATCTGATCAGAACAAGATCCAGCAATAAAAAACTGCCAAATGCATACCATCTGCTATATGATATTATCATGTGAATTCACCCAGCAATTAATTTATCAGCATATCAAAATAAAAACCATGAACACAGTTTAGTCACCAAGTTTTTTCCCAAGTCACTGCTTTCCAACATACAATATTAACCCATGCACGAGGCTTGATATCTGCCTCTAAGAAGAGGAAGGCCTGTCTTCTTGTGTCCCAAAAATGTCTGGTAATTCTTTACTAGCGACTATTTGCTTCCTTGTTTTCTACTTTCTCTTTTCATTATCCGCAGATGCATTCAGTAATGATTTTGTGTTTTTATTTTGTTTGTTTCTTCAGACTACTTTTTGATGGAAATGTTGAATAGTGTACAATGAAGATCTGATCTCAGGGACATTCGAGAAGAACACAGATTTAATTTTATGAAAATTTCCCATTTATGTTTACAGATCTAACTTACAATTTTTAATCTATTTAATATGACTTAATTAAAATATGTGATATGAAGCTGTAAAAAAAATCCAAGTCCATTAAAATACCATTATCTTTATCAACCAAAGCTGTAATTTCAAGTTGATTTCAACAAAATTAATTTTCTTTAAACTCATGCCAACTGACTTTCATTCTGTGGCCTCAAGCCTATTCTCACCAATTTGTTACATTGCTTAGAACAGATATCAGATGAGCAGATGTGTAATCTGTGATAAAGCTCACTTACCAGAATTCCTCTAGAAACCAGAAGTTTCTTACTACAACAACATGCCCAGGAACTGAGGTGGGAATTTTCTATGCATTACCCTCTCCCACTTTTTCATTTATAGAACAAATGTAAAAAGAATGAACTGAAAGATTTCTTCCAATAAGCTAAATAAATTAAGATATTCTAAACTGCCTACTTTGTTCAGTAGGGAGAAGATGAAGGAATGAACAATACATGACAGACCCATGTAACTTTGCTTAATTAGAAATGTAATGAATGCAGCTGAGAATCTACTGAGACTGTGACTGACAGTATCAGATATTTTTTAGTACTGTCAAATGTTAAATTTACTCCTGTTCTACAGTCTTCCAAGATTAATAGAAAATCAACACTCCTGATCTATATAAATCCTCTCTCAGCTAAGATCATTATCTACTTCAATTTGCCAGTTAAAATGTCCAAGTTCTCTACAATTTCTGGATTTAATCTCTTTTCACAGATAGGTTTTAAATCACTTAAACGACGCTTAGGTCCCCCTCAGTTGACTTATATTTAAGAATCTGAAATTTCACTTTGGACAGAATGATTGTGTAATTTTTTAAAAACCTGCTAAAATTTTCCTTAGACGTCCTCCCTGTATTTTTTCAGTTTCAGTTCCTTTGCTCACTTAATACAACTCCAACACTTCCTCTTTAAAAAAAATAAAGTATGTATTTCTGATTGAGACATTTCTGAAACTGCATCCTTGCTGAGGTTTGTTGTTTTGGGTTTTGTTTTTTTTTTTAATTTGGGATCCTTTACTCATTCTGGAAGTTACTATGATAGAGAGAATGAGCACGTGGACTCAATGACTCTACCTAATTTGTGCCTTAATGAATTATTTTCCTGACAGTTTGTTGTACAGCTGTGTACAGTAAAAGTATAAACTGCAATATCAAATTTTAACTATAATTATTACTACTGAGTTTTGTATATGAAACCACAGATGTTCAAAAGCAGACATGTTTGCTTCCTAGAGAGCTGTTGTGGCAAGTAAAATACATGAAGCAAAAAATGCTACTCACAGAAGGAAGGTCACATGAAGACTCTGGGGTTTCTGGATGCCAAATTACATCTTCCTTTAAAAAATTACGGACTTGCTTTTAACAAATATATTTCCTCATTTGGGGGAAAAGTCAGGGACGTGTCATTTGCAGAGGTGCCTTATCAAACTAAGATTATATGTTTATCCAGTCATTTGTGCCTCTTACTTCCTCTACTTCACCCAAGTTATAAATTGATTGGGGTTAAGACAGTCTTTTGCTCTCAAAAACCAGAGCATCAGACAGCTAGTCTGAAGTGCTTCTAAATATATCCTTTTTCTGTCTGATTGGGTTTTTTTGGGGGGAGAGGCAGGGAGAAAGCTAGCTGCCAGACTAGCATTTAGTGTAATCCACAATTTCCATCATGCAGTGGTTTGGGTGCCAAGTCACTGCCCACCCCAGGCCTTTTAGGTTAAAGTGGGGTGTATCTGCCAGTAAATGCAAAATTATTGCAAAGTTATTACAAGGCAGTGGTAGAGAGGGAGAGGAAGTAACAATTTCACAGCACAAAACACAAAGTTAATCTCTCTCACTCTACTGGTGGGGAGAACCATTACCCTTGCCCTAAGAATCTGAGATCATTGTATATAGAGCTATTACTGAGGAACTACCTACATCTGGGGTGAGCAACTAAGGCCAGCAGCCTTACTGGAAAAGTTTGCTTTCACCTCAGTAGCTCACAAACTAAAGGGGCAGACATGCCTTTTTGTCTTTTGAGACTTATGATATCGTTTTGTGACATGGTACTTTTATACAAATCCTTTCATCTTTTTTCCTATTTGATTACAGCATAACAAAAGATGCTACCTATAATTATGTAAAGCACATGCACTTCCTTTGGAGTAATGCAATCATTTGTTCCAGTGTACCAACCTAACATACACACAAATCACCATAATGTTTGATTGCTAATCCTGCGCCTGCTGTGATTAAAAGCCAGGGAGAAAAGGGCAGTATTTCTGACCCTAATATCAATAGTATCCCATGAATATTAGAACCTCATTCATCCTCATATTGCTGCATTACCAGGGACCAAGGTAATACCAAATATCTGCCTACTACACAATTTCATATCCCAGAATAGGGGTATGAATGGCTGTAAATTCTGCACTAACTAAAATGCAGGGACAGAATTTTTCTCTGACTGTGTGTGAAGGTAAGCAAATCTCTGTATCCCCGTCTTGAACCTGATGTCTGTATGTTTTTTAGGGCTGTATCAAGAAAATAATTACAGTACTTGCCTCTAGGTTTTCTATCAGAGAGGAGCAACTATTGACACGGTTTTGTTACATCATTAATTAAAACAAAGTTCAGACAAGAGCTGGTTTAACTTCCAGCTAATGAATAGAAACTGTGTCAAAATTAACCTGTCAGTCTGTGAGCTGTCGATTCTTTGACCAGCAAATGGAATTAGGAAAACAATCTACAAGGTACAAAGTACAGCAGCCAATGTCTGCAGCACGAAAATAAAGCACTTTCAGATTTCAAGAAATAGAATTCACTACCACATTTCAGCCCAAGTGTGAATCTGGGATTGGTGAAACAGGAATATTTGTATCCAAATGAACATGTTCATACGAGCAAGAGCAAAGAAATGTTAATAACCTTTTAAAGAAAACAGAATTGCAATAAAATTTGATTTTAGGGTATATCTATATAGCCTTTGCACATTGCAAATCTCCCAGATTTTCATTAAGCAAGTTAGCTGAGGTTCCAAAAGTGTCATGTGTTTTAGGATGTGTGTCATAGAAAAACTCCTAAAGACTGATTTAGTTCGCTCCTCAGATTTTCTTTAGGACAAAACAGATCATGCTGGGTTCCATATTGCCGAGTTTCTGCAACGCTCAAACTTATGTATATAGCAGTACATTTTCCCAATACTGTGAATTGCAATGTAGTAATTTTACTAACCACTGAAAAAGTGCCCAAAATGATCCCTTCATATTCAAAAGGTAGGCAGCTTCCATAAATGCAACCAGAATTTTACTTTTCACTGCTGCTACTATTGCAAAGGCAACATTTGCACAAAGCAAGCCAGAATCTTTCATGGCTTATTCATTCACTTTGAGAATTAATGTCTGTTGCCAGAATCCATACAGCTGGTTCTTATTTCAGAAAACTAGCAGTTTGCCTTAAAGTTTAGATTTCAGATTTTATCTGTAATGATTCATGGTTACAAAAAAAAAAAAAAAAAAATTATATATGTTTTACTTGCAAGTTAACAAATGTAAGCTAATTTTAATGATACATTGCATTGTACTGTCATGGAAACCTCAACTTTTCAATAAGACTACTTAAATGATACTTGTAAAAACATTCATTCATTTGTATTTGTTCTTGAACAGTCAAATACTTGTACAGTAAATTGTTTTATCACTCTGCAGTACTTAGCATAAACACTTGTAGTTGTTTTAGTTGTGTTTTTGTTTTACTCCCCTCCACACACAGGTTTTGTTATTTTTATGTAATCTTTAAATGATTTGTTCAAGAAGGAAAACAAAAAGTGATCCATGTACTCAAGTCCAGTCCAGAGTTTAAGAGAGTCAGGGCACAAAATGATTCACAATGTTTCCACTGTATATCTTTATTTTCCCTAGAGAAAAGAAATGTGCCTTAAGAAATTAGCAGTGGCTTCAACTTTATTTAGTCTTGCTATTCAAGTAAATTTTGATATTACTTCCTCCTGTTATTGTTGTTTATTCTTTTATTTTAAGCCTTAAATGAAGGAAACAAATCCTTTAAAGTCACATGAGCTTCAGGCATGTGAGTAAGGTTTCTGAACATGTGTCATACAGAGGATATCTTTTTTGCAATGTCTGCAGAAATATCCTAGGAATTTCCCAGTTCCCAAATGAGGGGCTGCTGGGACTATAAACACAGTGGAATAGAATTTAGCTCACAGGAAAACTATTTAGGACTTAAGTTTTGCAGCCTATATTGCGTTCAGTGCTGACATGATTTTGCTGCTAGTAGAAGACTACCTTGGGAAGTTTTAAATAGTTTAGATAAGTCTACATGAACTGAAGGTACCCCAATGGCTGTAGTGTAGTTTCTTCTCTCAAGAAAAAAAGGATAGTGGTGCCTTTCTAAATTGTTTCATTATTTTATGTGAATACATTTTGAAACCGATTCAGTTAAGTAACTTTTGTGTTCAAGGGATCAAAAGAAACATGTCACTATTTGTACAGACACAGAAATCAGAGAAATAACATACTTCTGGGAGGAGGACCTTTTTCAAAATAATAGAGAACATTAACTCATAAAGTGAGACTGTATGAGTCCAGTAGAGCTGGAATAAAATGATGAGGCTGATTTATCAACCACTAAAACTGGGGTTCATAATAGAAGTGCTTACATGTAATAGCAAGTGGGAACCAAGTGTTATTGTCATGAGGAAAAACTCCTGGAAGTGTTAGACGAAGCTTTAGAATGATACAAGTGTCACATTTAAGGCAGGAGTTTAACTTTAGCCTACCAGAGCCTGAAAGGCTTGCACTGAAACAGTCTCGCAAAAGCAAAAGAGAATTCAAGAGTTGCCTGCCAGAGCCCAAAAGGACTTTCACTGAAACCATTTGCAAAGCTAATAAAAATAATAAAAAGTTTATTAAAGCGACAGATATAACAGATTCGGAATTGCCGTTGCTAAATGCACTCACTGCAATATTGCTTATAACGCATATATAACAGTAATGCTAACAAAAAGAAAACTGTCCCGGGATATTCTCCGTATGGTGAAAGCACCATTCTTTACCAAGAAGGCATACCTGTCTTGGGTGGAGGAAGATGAGTACAACCCATGAACTGACCCTGCTGGGTCTTCAGTTATTTCCCCCCAGCCAGGTATCACCCCTCCTGGCTTTTTATACCCTAACTCTCTTTGTCTCTGCCTCTTAGGCGACATTTGGCATGATTTGGGTGGAGAGTTGAGTAACAGTCATATATGTTTAGCATGTACTGCTTTTGGCTCTTTAGCATATTGAGGGGCATGAAATTTATTATTATTTTTGCTGTTAATTAGGCAAAGGTTTTCACTTGGACACTGGGACCTTCAACATTTACTTCCTCTCTTCGTTTAGCCAAGAGAGACATCATCTTCACAAGACTTCCTCCTTCAGCCATTTATTTATGCCAGCTCAAGGAGTCTCGACCCCTGGAGATATCATAGGAATCTCAAGCTCACAAACTTCTAGACTTTTATGCAGAATTCCCACACCTAGCAACGTATCACTTAATGTATCTAAACCCCTCTACATCTGAGCCCATCTCCTATATATATCCCTGCTATACATAGTGGAAAACATTACATTTTTGTGATATTTTTACATGTGTTAGTAGAGTATCTTCAGTTGCTGAATTAATCCCACACTCATTAGCAAAGTCCATCAATGGGGTCTTTTCAGTCTTTATTTATCTACCATTTTTGTTTTCTAGCAGTGCAGGTGCATGAAAGGAGTAGCAGAACAGCAGGACCAAGCACAGTACATGCATATTATACACTGCACATATAATTTTAAGACAGATCTGTTGAATGAGACCAGTATGGATTCTTCTTGATTCCCCCAGACAGTTATTTTTTAAGAACTCATGCTATGCTTCAACCTGTCATGTTATTTGAGCACTGTGGTCTGAAATCAGAGAAATGTAAGTTATCTGTGTATTTTAAAGGTCAGCACGCCACAAAATTTCATGTCTGAAACAAAACCATGTACATTACAAAAATGTCAGATTTGTTTCAAAATGCATATCACCTTGCAAGATTTCAGCATAATCAGATAATTTTTACTCTTTCGTTTCTATCTTTTGTAATTTTACCCATTTTCTGTCTCTTCCTTTACAATTAGATTATAAAATCTTTAAAGGAAGATGTGTAACTTTTGTTATATATTTGTATCCAACAACAGGCCTTTGAGAGCTCAGCCCTGCCATGATATGATATGGGACATGGGAGATCAAACACCAGTATCAAATTCCTTTTTTTAATTATGGCAAGGATAATGAGGTGAGCAGTATCTGTCAGACCAGTTGGAACCCATTAATGTCCTCTGCAGCAGCTCATTCTTACACCACTGAGCAAAAACTCAGACACTAATGAAGAGACCTATTCAAGGCTCTGAAAACCATGTTCAGTTTGTCTGTTGGGTCTGTTAATACCAGCTTATTTCCATGATAACATCTAAAATGAGAAGACTCTCTATAATCAAGAGATTTCAAACAGCAGAGGGAAGAAAACACAGCACCTGAAATAGGTCGCTCAGCAACAGTTTATTTCCATTGTCTCAGGTAAAAAGCTGCTCAAGACAGCCTAGCTAAATGAACAGACTTTTATATGTGTTACCATTAAAAGGGGGAACCAAGATCCCAATTTTATTGGTATAGTTCAACTCTCTCTGAAACTCTCATTTTACAGGCCAAGATGTGTCAGTGTTCATTAATGGAACAAAGGGATCATTAGACACTATGCTTAAATCTTATGAGTACTGAGGATAAAATATACTTACTTCATGTACAGAATTTCAAAAAAGAATAATTAGTTCTGGGGAATATGAATGTCTCGCTTATGGTTATTGGAAAAGGCTAAACCAGAATGAAATATTCCAACACAGAGCCTAAATTCAGCTTAATTTTCCTCCCTGCTTGTTAATGTACAAAAGCAAGAAAATCTACTGCATAAAGGCACTGAGACATGGAAACCACAGAATCACAGAACTGCTTTTGTTGAAAGACCCTTTAAGATCATCAAGTTCGACTGTTAACACAGAACTCCAAGTCACCACTAAATCATGTCCCTCAGCACCACGTATACATGTGCTTTAAATACCTGCAGGGATGGTGTCCACCACTTCCCTGGGCAGCCTGTTCCAGTGCTTCACAACCATTTCTGCAAAGGATTTTTTCCTAATATCCAGCCTAAAGCTCCCCTGGCACAGCTTGAGGCCATTTCTTGTCATCACTTGTTACTTGGGAGAATAGACTGAGCCTCACCTTGCTGCAACTTCATTTTAGGGAGTTGTACAGAGTGATAAGGTCTTCCCCAAATCTCCTTTTCTCCAGGGTAAACAACCCCAGTTCCCTCAGCTGCTCCTCAGAAGCCTTGTGCTCTAGATCCTTCACCAGCTTTGTTGCCCTTCTTTGGACACTCTCCAGTACCTCAATGTCCTTCTTGAAGTGAGGGGCCCAAAACTGAGCCCAGTACGCAAGATGCAACCTCACCAGTGCCAGGTACAGGGGAACAATCACTTCCCTACTCCTGCTGGCCACCATATTTCTGATATAAGCCAGGATGCCATTGGCTCATATTCAGACAGCTTTCAAGCAACACACCCAGGTCCTTTTCTTCTGGGCAGCTTTCCAGCCATTCTTTCCCTAACCCATAGCATTGCCTGGGGTTGTTCTTAACCAAGCACAGGACTCAGCACTTGGCCTTGTTGAACTCATACAATTGGACTCAGTCCATTGATCGAGTGAAAAAAAAAAAAAGTGAGAATATCCTAGATGGAGACTTATAATGAAAAATCTAGTTTTCTAATCCATAATAATATCCAAAATTTTGTTTATAATGCTGCATATTTCAGCATCTAGCAATAAAAAATGAAATTAACACTGACAATAACATTTCCCTACTTATCTTCGTATGTCCCAAGAATATGAAACTACTTTAAATGACATAGCTGGATAGAAACATCCCTTTGAAATTATATGACAGTGAAATATAGTCAAAGTGGGTTATTAATTCATTCTTGATTCAGCATTAATTGTGAAAGTAATAAAACCTAGTTTTATTTTAGATGGCATATTTTTTCAGATAAGAAACAAACATTATAAGAAACTTGTTGACATTAAAAATCTAAAGCTAAAATACAAGAAAAAAGAAAAATAGAACTTCACGTTCCAGATTTCGCCATTTTAGGATTGGCCTAGAACTGTTTTGCAGCAATTTGGGGTTGTGGAAATGAGTTTCTGTTTGGTATCTTCAGAAATTATAATTTCAGAAATGAATGTCCATGCATTTAGAACATTTAAAATCCAGTATTGGATTTTCTTTTCTAACTTTGTAATATGGCCCCCACCCTAATCTGCTTAACTTCTATCATTTTGCTTTAAAAACAGCTATGATGTAATATCTGTCCACATTAAATACTTGTAATGTTCATAGTTATATTTTATGTTTCCCTCATGAATGAAAGAGAAAATTTGCATTAAATAACCTCAACCCTGCTGAACTAAATTTAAAAACTATTTCATGAAGTATCTTAGGTCAGAGTTTTATTTTATAAATATTATCTATTTGTATACATAAAAACTAGCCCTTGTTTATGGTTATGAATATCAAAATATGAAAATCTGTTCACAGCTCCTCAACTGGCCCTTACAGATTTGGGTTTTAACCCAAAGGAATGAATGTGTTCACAAAGATTTCCAGACATAGCGAAGAGTACTCTGTGAAAATACGGTGTGAAGACAGCGCTTTCTATCTGAATGTTAGATGTGCACAGTGTAAGAAGTAAAACCAAGCGAATATAAGAGATCTAAAATATTTGCACTCCTAATGTGATATCCAATTGCACTTCCAAATAGAGAGAAAATCATTACATATATATATATACACACTCACACAATCTGCAGTTTTTACAAAATATACAGCATAATAGTATAAATTTAAAAAATAATGAGAAGAATAATCCGGTTATTAATAATCCAGATGCTTTCCAGCATATTAAATGTATTTGCCACCTAAACCATCTCTTAATTAATGATTTCATGTGCATTAACTGTTTCTAGCAATAATGCCTCTCTGACCCTCCTATTTAATTATTATTAAAATCTAAATGTCTAATAAAATGTTCTTTATGCTTTTCTATACACTTTGTATTTTGTCTCCTATTGTTTGCTCAGCTTTTCTGCCAGATGATTGTAATATCCTTCATAACCAGAGAAATTTACAGAAATGTTAAGTCAAGTAGTTTGATCTAAATTCCTAGGAAACTTTGCCTCATATATACTTTTTAAATTTTATTCTTTTTCTTGTGCAATACTATGTCTTCACTGGTACGCAGTTCTTTCAGTAGGACATATTTCAAGCAGATGCAGCAAAAAGAAATTCTTTTCATAGCAGAAATGTCTTTGCAAGAAAAAATGAAAAAAAACCTAAACTTACTCAATAAATTTCTTTACAGACAAGAGAAAGACTAATTTTCAAAATGATTTAATCTCTGATCAGTGCTGGGCATGGTTTTAAAGAGCATGGAAAGAGGCTAACAAACAAACTCAGTTTTAACTATATTGATTTGAATAAATCTATTGATTTAAATAAATATATTTATTTTAAAACAAATACATTCTGTAGCTTATGAAATATGTTCTCTTCTATCTACTATGAGTCTTGTGTAATGGGAACTGATAGTATTGGTTGAGTCCATGTTAAGAAATGGGCATGTAATATCTGCTGGAATCACAGCTGATAATAATTTTGGCAGTCTCAGTGGGGAAGTCAAAGACAAATTTATTGTGGCAAGATGAGCAATTTTTGCAGAGTTTGATTCCCTTAGAAGAAGACCACACAAGACAGCTTGAAGGATTTTGCAATGATGCATTTGTATGAGCTAAACTGTAAATTTGTGATCTGCTTGTCGTGAGGAGTGGCACATAGCTGTGCCACCTGAGGAGCAGAGAATGACTCAGAGCATCACTGTTCTTTCTTCCCCGTGGGAGGTATAAGTTACTTTGAACTTTCTCTTGTGTAACAGCTAACTTGTCTTGCATGTCTGTCCAGATGCTCTAGCAACTCTCAGAGGAGAAAAAGTCTGCCTGCTTCCAACTCAATTCCTAATTGCTTGCTTTGAGGTGTCAGTACAGGCCTATGCGAATGAAGACAGGCAGCCCTTGAAGACAGGGTTATTAATGTTGCTTCTCTCACAAACACTAAAGGATGGAATTTAAAATGCTTCCTCTCGTTGAGAAACACTTCATTTCAGGAATAATTCTGGATTCATTCAGAACATGAAAATTCATATCTGCTGATGTTGTCATTTCTCCCTCTATTCTGTGAGTTTGTGTATTTTGTCCATTAATAAGCAGTCTTACAAACTGTTGAGATTCTCTTGTATTCTATGACTTCCCTTATGTATGACTCATTTTAATGCATTAATCATTAATTATAATGGTTAATTTAACTTGGAGGATCGAGAAATGTGTAAGTATCCTTTCAAATTCTGTCCTTGTTTCCTTCTTTATAGGAATAGTAAAGGTAGTTTGTAATAATTTTGTAATACACTACAACTAGTGAATAGCAACAGCTTCCTTGAATTTGAGGTAATGTGTGTTGAATTGGTCAGCTGTGTTAAATTGCTGTCCCGAGAGAAAAAAAAAAAACAGATGGTTCTGCCAAAAATACACCTGAGCTAAAGAGAATACTAATGAATAGGCATAAAGAATTGTACTAAAAGTGTCTAGGAGCACCTATGCTTGGAAATTAATGTAATCAAGAATTGTTTCTCATGGGTTTTGGCAAAAAGTAAAGAAAAATAAATTTCATCTCCCAGACTGATGGCATCATGTTTTCTGAACAAAAGAGAAAGGAAAGGAAGGTGAAACTGGATGATGAAATGATCCCCTGAAAGCTGTGTATATTGTTAACGCAACTTCTAAAAAGGCAATGGCACCAGCAGGTTTAATATCAGATGTGTCAGCATGTCGCCTGTTCTCACACTGGGATCACAGAATAAGTCACAGGCCTTACCTGTCCCATTGATGCTATATGGCGTGTAGGGAAGGAATCCTAAGCTTTCTTCTTGCTTCTCTTTGCTGATGACATCATATAGGTCCTGGCATAATGACACTGTTAATGTTTTTAGGCTAATGAAGTAAACCTAATTTTGAAAGGACATATTAGCATATAACTTAGGTTAGATATTCAGGTCATATTCCTCAGGGTCATATTTTTTCATGTCTAATTCTTACTGTAATATCTGATTTCCTGAAGCTTGAGATCCTTAAGCCGAAAAAAACGAGTGCACCTTTATCAAATTGAGAATTCTGGACATAGAAATGATTAACTGTCTGTTTGAAGTAATGAAACTCTCTATATATTGTCAGCTATACATTTATGTTAGCAGAACTGGGAACAGTAGAGAGTGGGATCCTGTAGGGCTGAGCTGTCAAGGAGAAAAGAAAGGCTTGCCGTATCCTAAAACCTTAAAGACTTATTTAGACAGATGGGAGAGAAAAAGAAAAGTATCTCTAACGGTAAAACTAAAAAGAAGAGTCCTTTGTCCTGATCTGCCAAGAAACTCACTTGGTGATTTCATCTCTAGGGAAATTTTGTAAATACAAATGGCTCAGAAGGAGACCCAGGCAGTACTTAAAAATGTATGGCTGCAAATGTAAGAAATATTAATAAGTATTAATAATTAAATGTCTTTTTATTAATAAAGAAATGTCTTCTAAGTTACACTGCAATATATGAGTGTATATTAGCCAGTGTTTTGAGAGTATTAAGCATCGTTCATAACCAAATGAACTGAACTGAACTGGAAAAAAACCCCTTCCATAATTTTTCAATTTTTTTAAGAAAAAAGGAGTTTCTCCTTTTCTAAAGTTCATTTGTTCTGAGCTTTTGTTTTAATTTTCTTCTTTTCTATCTTTCAGAAAGGTTTTACTTTTTTCTTTTTTAATCAGCTGATGTGATCATTCCCCACAGTCTTGAGCACATCCAGTTATGCTGTATGATCATGTTTGTGATTATATCTGTATTGTATTGCATCCATCTTTATGTATTTCCCAAATATGAGAGAGCGTAGTCAGTCTTACAAACCAGTATCATAGTTTGCAAGCTGGAAAGGACACCTGCAACAGATGGCATGTCTCGGTCGTGGAGTGTGGTTAGGCCAAGAAATGAAGCACAGCGTGCAAGAGAAATAATATGGTATAGAGGTGTTAATAACACGTATCACTGACACTGTAAAGCCCAGGATAAATCAATGATTTAGTAGTTATTGACATGTAAACCAGTCGTGCTTTGTAAGATCAGTCCTGCTGTTCTGTCCTTATTTTCTTTCTTTTATTATGCCTTTCTAAATATCTTCCTGATTATTGCCACCAGCTACTTTTTCTTACATCCTGCTTTGTCTCGTGGCCTATACCTGCAAGGTTTCTCACAGAAAAAATATTTGGAGCCTGTTTTATATCTTACCTCCATGGTGCTGGTACTACAGACCTGCAGACAAGAGGTTACAGCGGGATTTGCCAAGGCCATACCCAACTGCACCTTCATTGACAGAGCTAAGGAGGCATAATATTTTGTGGTAAGTGAATATTCCAACATTCTCTTAGGTATGTGTCAGGACCCTGAGCTCTCCTTTCCCACCCAACCCCCTTTTTTCTTAAGAAAAATTAAATTGTCAGTTTACATTCTGAGCTGCAGTTTTTGATCATTCAAAACTCAATGCCTTTTCGCACCTTACTATAATATATTCAAGTCAGGAGTTTGAAAGCACACCTTTTTAGGGAGATTGCAGGGCTTTGCTTTTTTGCATCACAACAAAGAAGAACAAATGCCCTTTGCAAGTAAACAAAGTGTCTTTAGTTCCCTCCTGTTATTCAGGTACAGTCTTCTTCAATAATTCTAGTCTTCAACAAATTTTTAAGAGAGCTGAGTACGTCTACATTTTCAAGCAGCACACAGAAGCCTCGGGGTAGGCAGAAAAATGTCTACATAACTCTTTAGGTGTGTTTCAGAGAAACATGACTTTTCATTGTAGTATTTCCAATCAGGGAACTTATGTGACTCACAGCTTTTAGACTTTTGTGAAAGAGTATAAACAAAAAGCCCAATATATGAGAAAAAGAATGTAAACAAAACATGTTTTGCTGCTAAATAACAACTACCAATGTTGTAGGTAAATTGCTGGAGTTCAGAGTAAAAGAGATTTTGTCTAAATCCTTGGTTGCTTCTACAATTCCTTTTTAACAGAAAAATTTATGAGATTGTATAGGGATTATAAAGATTTTTGGGGCATATTTTTTTTTCTCTCATAGTTCTCATTTGTACGTTCCTCTTTAAACTCATTGTTCTCCAATACTACAATAAAATCAAGCCAATTGTTTTGTATGCAACTACTGGAACCACTGAACTGCAGTGAAAAAGGAGATCAATTAATTTAACATCATTAAAGGAGAATTTTCTTTCATAAGACTACTGCTAGGATGAATAATAAAAACTCCTATGACTGAATATTTTACCTCACACTTATTTTCCCTTGTTCTCAAGTTCTTCTTATTTTTCCTGTGTTATTAGAGTTCAATATTAAAGCTCTACTTACCATTGAAAATACTAAAAGTTGCTTACATAAATTAAGTGGCTAACTATACAATATCGGTGTTTATTGATTGTTACATTTAGTACATTGGACATCTCCATACTGAATAAATGTGTAAACACGAAGACAGGAGGATTTTAGGATCCAGGCCCAACAGAACAGTCATTTGACTCCCCAGTTTCCGTTTTTGCTTTTGTAAAATAGGATTAAAATATTTTTATGTCTCCCAGAAGAGCTATGAAGAGCTTTGGGATTTTCTCGTGGTGGAGGCTATGTAAAAGCTGACTCATTTTCTGTGATTATTCTCATGGAAGAAAATCTATTACTGGAATGTTGACAGAAAGCAATCATAAAAGGGACACAGACACTGAGAAGAACATTTCGTTTTAAATGTAAGCTAATACTTGCAGATACACTTTTTTATTCACTTAACTACCACACATTTCAAGTTTTACAATATATTCTATACAAATTTATTAATATCAGTAGACTACGTTGGTGCCAGACTGGTCTTTGTGTAAAGAACAATTTTCCTTGGTTTACAACATTTTTCCATGGCAGTCGGAATTTGACTAACTGGAAATACTTTTTTGCTCATGTGAAAGGGTTCTTTTCCTATTCTTTATAATGTTTAGCTTAGTTCTAATTTCGGACACTGAATTTATTATCTTAACTTACATGAAGTATTCTATATCCATTAAAACTGTGTCTGGTTGTTAAAAACTGGCCTTATAAAACACTGACAATATCTTTGCAGCAAGTAATTATATTCTCTTCCTTATCTTCAATAACACACGACTGTGTTTTTTCTTCTTTTAAGAAAAAAATCAAAGAAACCAATAGATTTGTATCAATCAATTCAGCACATATCTAGGACTGAGTCCACCATCGTATTAATTTATATTAATTAATACTGATTTGAACAGAAGGAAAATATATCTCTGGGGATAAATATTTGTAAAAATATATATTTAATGAAGAAGATTTGCTAGTGCTTAAATGGCTTTTCCTATCATTTTTTAAAACCTTTAAGCATACATATTTACAAAACCAGGCAATGTCCCTTTAAATCATGTACTACTCACCTGACTCCACCCTGTTTTGAAAGCTTTTCTACTAAGGAAAATATATTCTAAATACGAAATGAGTGAATATTTTGTCTTTAAGTAAGCTCTTCATTTCCCATGAATAAATTTTCAACTTTCGATAATGACAAAAATTTTTATTTAATTTTTCAACGCAAAAGTGACTTTAACACTTATTTTTGTAGTCTGATATTTGAGATGATTACTAAAGTATGCTTGGAAAATTTTACCTTCTTAGATGCTAAAAACCTGAAGCTGATTAATTCCTTAGATGAAAAAGCTTGTTTTTAAATGGAATACAGGTTTTTTTCCCCCAAATGTAATGTAACTTCTAATGTGATGAATAGGCCTTCAGTATTCAAACCGATTACTCAATTTAGCAGAAAACTACAGGTTTAATGAGACACTGAAGAACAATGCTCAAGAAAAACTTCCAATTTTCTTCCACTATATGACAAATGTTCTCCGAACACAACATAAGCAGCGAGTTCTCCTTCAGATCTGCAGTACTGATCAGTTTTGCTGTACTGTGATCGCATTTCACAATTTCGTATTTGCTGGATGTATGGAACCATGTCCCCGGTGGTAGTTTAGTTCTGAGTACTATGTAAAATGGATCACAAAGAAGAATGAGAACTAACCTTTTTTTACTGATTTTATTACTCATCAGGATTCTAAAAAGTTAAAAAAAAATGCTTCCTTTATAAAGAAATAGTTTTGGCCATGTTTTCTCTGAGGGCAAAATTTTCCTCAGCTAGGCTTGTGGCAAGAGACCCTCTTTTAAATCTAGCTGGAGCAATTGAAAATGTTACGACCTACTTCTAGAGGTTCGGCTGAACAGAGCTCAGGTGGTGCAGTGGAAAATGTGTTTTTATTGATCAACTTTTGTGCAAAGTCTGTCACATTAGTGTAGGCTGTTAGTAAGGTAATCGACTTGCCTTTGTACCAAAAAAAATCAGAAATATTCACCTGTTCTGCTGAGTGAGGAATAACTTTACCAACTGGGGGAATAGCAAGAAGGAGAAGTGTGCTAGTTTTTTTACCACTAAGCACAGATCAAAAAAGACAACTATCAGTTCTACTAGCTGGATATAAAGAGTAAGTAGCTGGTGATAAACACAGCTGTTTCTGGAGAAGATGCCGTTTATTCCCTGACCTTTGTCATTCTGCATTATTGAAAGGTTGAATCTTGTGACTGCTGTGAAAAAAAAATCCCACTTGTGTTGCATGGGAGTTTTTGTAAGGGGAATTCTGAACTTCTCTAGATGCACTACCCGGTAAACAGTCTAAGTAACAAATACACAGAAGTAAAAAAGAGAACAGTTCATGAAACAGAGGAAAAGGGCCAAATTCATAGGAAATATTTTTTGCAATTACTAATTTGCTCCCTTTCCCCTTTTCCCCACCTGATATGCTCCTGCAACCATGTGGGGCTCTGCAGCTATCAGTGTGATTAAACCTAGGCAGAATTCCTTCTCAAGGGGAGTTCTGACCACTCCGTACTTCATAGCCTGTCAGCGATGGTGGTCCCTACAGAAACCTAGGATTAATTGCCTACCCCACATACTGGGAATGTCTGTCACCTTTTCCTCCCCGAGAATAAATACATCTCTCTTTGGTTTGTTTGGTTTTGTGGTTTGTTTGGTTTTGTTTGTTTTGTTAATGCAAATGTAAGTGGCTTCTCATTCTTACCTGAATACATTTTCTGTGACAATACTATTTTAACATCTCGCAACACCATTTATTCTCCTATTGTTTTATAACTCTCTTTGAGATAAAGTTCTCCCCAGCTTTCATCTGCTTAGCACATGCCAGGCGTCAGCCTTGCCATCCTCATCAGAAGTACCTGATTACCCTCTCAGTGAGCCCAAGGTTAAGTATCTTGACTTCAGAGTTCCGAGTTCTGAATTGCACCATATCTCATTCACCTCTGACTCAAAGAGTTTGAACCCCCTTGTGGAAGATGAAGATGGAGGATCATTGTTTAAACTCAGAAAGATCTGTATTTTCTTATCTTGCTCAGATCAATTTGATCTCTAGCTGCTGCAATTTCTATCGTTTTTTCTAACAGCTTCTGTCTTCTTCTTCTCTTCTGTCTGTTGAGCTCTTACCCAGCAAACTTTCTGACTCAAGTGCTGTGAAAAGCAAATAGGTTTCACCACACAGGCCAGAAGAAAACAGTGATAACAAATAGAAGATGCAAATATGTGATAGTTTTAACTTTCTATTTAAAAGAATTTTTATGAAAGTAATTTTATAGGATTCAACCGTCACTGAATTAATTCCCTTGTAAAAAACTGAAAAACAATCAGCAATATTAAAACATATTCACCATAACCCGTCACAGGAAGAGGGAGGGTATTATGATTAACTTTTAAATCACCAATTTATGGGAAATATATCTTTAATCTTGCCTATGGCTCTTTATTATAGACATTTCTGGTGCAATCATGTATGCAAAACTTCAGCCTTATATTAGAAACACATTTTGTGAAAGCCTATAGTTTAGTTTCATTTCAGCCTAGGTCTATAAAAGATCAATGTTCATCTTGAAAACCAGACATTAGTGTCTGAGGAATTCTGTTTGGGTATGTAACTGTTGCAAGGGAAAGTATCAAGATGAACGTGCAATTTGTCCATGTTCTTGCTCTGAGTGTCACCATCTATGTAAATGTGAAAGGAAAGCTCCACAGGGAAGCATTCTATAAAAAATGTTTTCCTTTAAAATTCCATTAATTATTTTTAGGCCTGTCATTTTATAAATAATGAATTTTCTTTTATTATGTTCTACGACATACTTTCAAAAAATCCTATAGAAATTTTAAAATTGCATGAAAGGAAAAGAAAGGAACTTATAGTTCAGAAGATAAAATATGAATTTCAGAAATAAAAATAATATTCTTTTTAGATTTGCTTTCACTGTGGAATTTATGTGCTGTATTTCTCTTCATTAGAGAAGGGCGAATATCGCAAAACATTTTCAATGACTATTTTTTGAAATGTGAATGACTTTTTATTTGTTATATTTTTCCATATAAATTTAATTTCAAGAAATATGCAGGTGATAAAAAAACTCTAAAATTAGTTCTCCTTAAAGAGTAATTCCAATGTGACATGCTTGGACCTCCATAGGAGTGACATTCAAAATAAACTTTTTGCAACATCTACTTTTAAAAGTGCATTTAGCCAAAAAGAAAGCTGAAACATTATCACGGGGCTTATGTTTCCAAAAAAGCATATGGGAACAAGAAAAAAATATGGTGTCTTTTTCCTCAGCATCATCATTTTTCTTTAATATCTTCATTTTCATAAAATATCATCAGCATTAAACATATCTTCTTGGTTATTCTTAAAAGCATTAAAACCATATAATTGAAAATATAAAGATTTGTGCTTGAACTCTATTCTTCAATCTTTAATCCAACTCTTTTTCCATCCTTTTTGTTTTAATTTGGCAGCTTTCAAGGGGTGGTGGTGTATTTTAATCATGTAAGGCATGTTGATACATTGCAGTGAAGAGCACCTTGAATGGTAAGAAGTTGTTAATTCAAGCACTGCGGTAATAGTTGCAGTACTACAATACTACGCTAAAGGAAGAAGCAATGCTTTCAGAGAAAGAAATGACAGCCTTAGGACTTGATCATGCAAAAGCAAACTTGAGTTCACACCCGATATATTTCAAGTTTGTCTCCCTAGAGTCTCTTACTTGTCATTAATATTAAGTGTTTTATGTTACATGCTCTATATACCAATCTTTCAAAACCAGGTTTTACAGAACAAAAATATTTACAAATAACTGATATATTAAGCTGTGCAGATAAACATGTTTTCCGTTAAAAGATCGGAATTTATTTTCGAAGGAAGGTCTACATTTTCTTTGCATCATCCTTCAGCTCATATTGGAAAGTGTACAATGTAGCCGAGTCTTTGGCTTCTTCTCAGCTCTTTCCAAAGTGAGCCAATAACTGATGTCAAAATGCTCATTTGGCCACCACATGATGTCTGTCTTCTCAGGAACCTTCCAAACAGCTTCTCTGAGCTATTTCAGAGCAGTAATTATCACCTGCCCTGGTGATTTTGTGGAGGTACAAATGTCAAAGTTTCAGCTGAGAAAAATATCTACCCCAAAAAACAGTATAGCATACTATACCCTTTAATAACAGAAAACTGCAGATGATTCACACAGATTTTATTTGCATTAAGAAAGGAAAAAAAATCTATGCTTAAATGCGGATAAATAATATCATTGATAGGTCAGTCAAGTAGGTTCCTGTGATGACGTGATAGAATAGAATACACATCGTGTATGTGTACATATATTACTATGATACTTATTCTGCATATATATTATTAAAAAGTGTATTTATGAATATTTATAGATACGTATGTATCCTATATGTATTAGTAATAACAAGACATAAATATAATTTATGAAAGAAAAAATATGAACCTTATTGACTGACAATGCTTCTTCTCTTCTTACTGGTCTTGTAACTGTCCTCTGAAAGTTCAGGTGTCAAGTTCACTTTCCCATAACAATTTTCAGCAGTCTAAAGGTTGCTTTTCAGACAGTATAAGAAAAATACGGATTTCAGATAAGAAAGGCTAGTTTCAAGTGCCTATTGGTCTTAATACTATCACAGAATCATAGAATCATAGAATGCTTTGGGTTGGATATCATCTAGTTCCATCCCCCTGCCATGGACAGGGATACCTTCCACTAGGTCAGGTTGCCAAAAGCCCCATCCAACCTGGCCCTGAACATTTCCAGGGACAGGGCACCCACAGCTTCTCTGGGCAACCTCTTCCAGTGCCTTTCCACCTCCACAATAAAGAGTATCTTCCTAATATCTAATCTCAACCTACCCTCTTTCAGTCTGAAACTATTACCCCTCATCGTATCACTACACTTCGTCATAAAGAGTCCCTCCCCATCTTTCCTGTAAGCCACTATATGGTCTCCCTGTAGCCTTCTTTTCTCCAACCTGAACAACCCCAAATCTCCTAGCGTGTTGTCACAGGGGAGGTGCTCCAGCCCCCTGATCATCTTCATGGCCCTCCTTTGGACCCACAGAAGCAGGTCCATGTCTTTCTTATGCTGGGGGCTCTGGAGCTGGATGTACTACTCCTGGTGGGGTCTGACAAGAGAGGAGTAGAGGGGGAGAATCACATCACGTCAACCTGCTGGCCACAATTCTCTTGACGCAGCCCAGGATGTGATTTGCTTTCTGGGTTACAAGCGCACATTGCTGGCTCATGGTCAGTTTTTTATCCACCAACCCCTCCAAGTCTTTCTCCACAGAGCTGCTCTCAATCCACTCAATGTCCAGCCTGTATTTGTGCTTGTGATTGCCCTGACCCAGGTGCAGGACCTTGCTCTTGGACCTGTTGAACTTCATGATGTTTGCACAGGCCCACCTTTCAAGGCTGTCAAGGTCCCTCTGGATGGTATCCCTTCCCTTCAGCATGTCGATCACACCACACAGCTTGGTGACATCAGCAAATTTGCTGAGGGTGCACTCAATCCCACTGTCCATATTGCTGACAAAGGTATTAAACAACGGTCCCAAAACTGATCCCTGAGGAACACCACTCATCACTGGTTTCCCCTTGGACATCAAGGCATTGACCACAATTCTTTGCAACTATCCAGCCAATTCCTTATTCACCGAATAGTCCATCTGTCAAATCCATGTCTCTCTAATTTAAAGACAAGGATGTCGTGTGGGACAGGGTAAAATGCTTCGACGTGTCCGGGTAGACAACATCAGTTGCTCTTCCTTGTCCGCCAATGCTGTAATCCCATTGTAGAAGGCCACCAAATTTGTCAGGCATAATTTTCCCTTAGTGAAGCCGTACTGGCTGTAACCAATCACCTCCTTATTTTCCATGTGCCCTAGCATAGTTTCCAGGAGGATCCGCTCCATAATCTTGCCAGGCACAGAGGTGAGATTGACTGGCCTGTAGTTCCCAGGGTCTTCCTTTTTTCTCTTTTTAAACATGGTAGTTATGCTTCCCTTTTTCCAGTCAGTAGGAACTTCACCAGACTGCCACAACTTCTCAGATATGATGGGTAGTGGCTTAGTTACTTCATCTGCCAGTTCCCTCAGGACCTGTGGATGCATCTCATCAGATCATTACAGAAAGAGACAACATGAATTTATCCCTTCACTTTGAGATATAACATAATCCTCATTGGCCTAATGTGTTATTTTTCTCTTCTAATGTCTTCACATCTTGTTACCTCTACTTTGTGTCCAAAAGTTATAAATAAAACAAATGGAAAATATTCTTATATGTGTGACAAGCCAAAAATAGGCAAGAAATAAAATTACTGAAGAACATTACACAAGAAAACATGAATGTAAGTTACTAAGCTTTCCTGCAGTGTCAAAAAATAAATATGAACAACTTCCTATTTTAGGCATCAAAACTTTTGACAACTGACAATTTAAATCTTCCATTGAATTTACTGTTAATAGTTTGGGACTTTTTGCTTCTTACATACTTAATTTTTCCTTCTGATATTCAGAATAAGAAAATGAGCTGAATAAAGAGTTCCAGTACTCTGGAGTTTAGGAAACCATCTATATTTTCACTAAGGAAACTGGCAAGATCATTGCTCCAGGCCCTAGGCAAAGGAATCTGTTCCAATTGTCTCTATTTTTCTCCATGTTGAGTTTTTAACAGGTCGAAGAGCTGTCTCAGAGGCTATAAGCTTTGTTTAACTTTCTTCGGCATACATGAAACTATCAACATGGAATGTTTATAAGCCCCAGGCCTGTAAGGATTAGGCAAATACAATTTTTTGGCTCTCTCACCTGCTTCAAAAGCAGTTATGGGTTATGCACACCAGTTTCACAAAGCACCTCATTCAGACCTAGGTTTAGGTGCCTCAGTCCAAGAAAGGGGGAAATTTTCCTTAGTATCTCTCTTCAGAGTTTTCTGTTGCCTGTTTAGCCTGAGGTGTTGTAAACCTCATATCCAGATCTGTTGATGGAATGTACCTGTCTCCTAGAGACACCTAGCTCATGAATTACAGTTCTGGAAATAGGCACTATGCGGTAATTCTCAAATTTCTAGCTGCTTATGATCCCCACTAAGACTAAGTGCAATATTGCTATTGCAGTAGAAGCAGCCGTCACAAGCAGGACAAAGTTACAGTTTTGCTTAACTTAGATGTATGTCAGTCATTCTATATGGACCACTTTTCAGAATCCAGATTCCTCAGAATCCAGTTTTGAAATAGAATCTCATCTGGAAGCAATTGGCATTGTTGTTGATGTTAAGTTCAAATGAAATTAAGGCAAGTGATTCAATTTAAACTGAGATGACACTTAACCCAAATCTCAATATAATGTTCTGTAAAACATGAAAAATATTCAAAAAGTCTCAAATAACCATGAAAAAATGTTACAGGTTAATTTATTTAGTCTCTTATAATTCACCAGTTTTGCAGCCTTTCCAATGATCTCGCTAAAATATTTTCATTACTAAATGAAAAAACAATATACAAAACACATACTGATATGTTTTCTAGTGGTGAGTAAAATGAAGCTAAAATTCATACACTATTGATATAGTTACTTCTAGACAGTCACTGTGAGATGACCATTTGGAAGTGTGTTTTTGAAAATGTTTGTTAACTGATACAAAAATACAGTTTTAATCATATAGATTCAAAATCATCACCATGAATTTAAGCAAAAGTCAAAAGCATAGAATTCTGAAAAACATATTCTCAGGGAAAGTATTTCTGTGGTTCCATCCACCCTGATCTGCTAAAACGTAAATGTAATGCCCAGAATATTTACATTGCATTTTCTAACTCAGGACCACACAAACTACATTTTTAGATTATTAATTAATTTTAATTATTTGCAGTTTTCCAAAAAGCCACCTGACAGTCCATCAACAAAATCATTGTTTCTGTTAAAGAAAACAGCTTTTTAGTTATTTGAAAAATTCCCATTCAATAGCAACATATTAGTTGTGGAACACTTGATGTATTAAAATTACTTAGAAATTCATCTGGGTTTTAAATATGTTATTTGGTACATGCAACAATGCCTTCACACTTCCAAATTTCACAGTTTTCCAGCTCAGATGAAAAGCTTCTGTAAAATTTGCCCTGCAGTCATTTAAATTTCAACTTATCTTTTTATTTGTTTGTTTGTGATGTCTATGTTCTTGCTAAGAAGGAAAACAAGGTGTAGAAAAGCAAGGCTGCCATCAAACTGTTGTAGAGCATGTTTTTTTAGACCATTTGCTGATTGCTCCTGGCGTCCTGTATGCAAATCAGACAATTACAAAATCATAATCTAAATGTAAATATGAAAAATATGAAAGCCTCCCTGACACCAATCAAAGGAGTCCTCTTCAATGCTGGAAATCATAAGATAATAAACTAACAAAACTCTCTTTTGAACTTTCACCTTTGCAAATGAACTGAGAGGGTTTCGTCTGCAAAAAGAGGAATGTGTAAAACAAAAATCTATGGAAATGCTCGAGAGCACTTTCCTGAGGATTTTGGATGAAAAGACTTAGACTCACCGAGGGTTTTTCCAAACACTGCATGCTCTCATGAAGGAGGGCTCTGTGAGTAATATATTTCTTGGCCAAGACTGTGTTCTTTTCTTTCTTGCCACGTTCTCCTGAGATGAGACTATTACTTGAAAAAATCCCCAGATGCCAAGACACAGGGGGAATTCATATTATTTAAACAACTGGAGGAGCTAGAGAAGATTGGTAGTGAGACTCAAGTCTCAAGGAAGAACACAACAGAAGAAGAACAAGTCTGGGAATTTAACTTATTGGAGATAACAATTGATCTTCATCAAACAAAATTGTCCTGGAAGAAAAGGGCCTTCGCAATATACATTTGTGGGATTGATATCCCACAAACTTACCAGATGTCTAGACAGACTTCACAAGAACTTCAGTGCTCTTTCTCATGTGTGTCTCATTACCTTTTCTGGTAAGCAAACGAGGCGGAAAGACACAATAAACTTGTCCATATTGTATCTGCGTCTGTTGCTACATCCAGTCTTATTAGATTTGTGTACGTATGTCTGGTTTTTTGATTATGACACTTGATCAAAGTGATTTCAGTTGTGTATTCGCTGTTTCTTATGAAACCCACCTCAACAGCCTCTACAGCTTTTGAAATTAATACAGTGAAAGACTTCTGCTTTAAAATATATCCGGTTAATTACTGACTTTGCAGGTGCTTCCACCTGATATATCCTGTGCCACTAGAAGTAATCGAAAGTGGTGTAATCATAACTTACAATGATAGCTTTTGAATTGCCATACAGCAGTCAAACTGAATCCAAATCATTAAGCTAATAGAGCAACAATACAATATTTATGCTATCCTGACATTTTTTTAGTTTCCCAGATTTTGATCGTTGATTAAGTTTTTGTTTCACTAGGCCAAAAATAATAATGCACAGATTTGACTTATAAGCAAGAAGAAAAAGACAAGGATTAATACAGTTTTGGTCTGAAGCTTCTGTAGTGGCCAAGCACTTTTCATATTGCCTTTTTCATGGATTGCTTTGACAGAAAAGGTCACAAAATTTAATGCTGGAAAATAAAGAATAAAATAGAAAAGGAGAAATATAAGTTTTGGCTGAAAAGTTCAGCAAGGTCTAGACACATTGGACAGTTGGACACTGAATTTATTTTACCACAGGGTCACACGTTGCAGTGACAGCAAAGTCAATCCAGTACTGCAGCTGATTCAATTTCCTGTGCCTTGCATGGGGAGCAAAGTAGCGTTCTAAAAAGTCAGTATATTTTTAATAATCTTTCAAATCATTTATCTGTAACAGCTGTTTAGAAGGCTGACATTGAAATCCATTTGCTTATCAAAATGTTTTCTTCTCCACAGTGTGTAAAGCTTCATGCTGGTTATTGTAAACTTGCCATTGATTTTTCAAACAGTTGCAGAGAGCTGGGGTAAAAGAAAGGTCACATTTTGAAGAAAAATGGATAGCCGAAAGGTCTAATAACTAAAATAGATGACAGATAGTATTTTTGTAGATTGCAAGCTTCTCATTTTCAAGGCATGTTGAATAGTGTTCATTTCACTTCAACAGAGTCCAAAATGATACCAAAAAGCAAAAAAAAAAAAAAAAAAAAAAAGACTTTAATTCAAAGTAAAGGAGAAATACAAGATTCATTGGTCTTGGAAAGCTTGCCATTCATTTCAACAGTTGCAGCACAAGACTTTTTTTCCCCTGGAACATAAGTACAGTCACTGTTATTTTGGAAAAATTAAAAAAAATAATTAAACTAAGATGATGCTGTTTTCAGAGTACTAAGGAGAATACTTTTTCCTTACATACATATAGTTTTGTTCCAAATAGATGAAAGATATCCATCTATGGAAATTCAGCATGAGTTGTCTTTGGAAATGAGAGCTATCTTACTATGTCCACCAAATATCTTCAGCACATTAAAAAAGTTAGTATTCTTGAAATTATCATACAACAGAAGCCTTCAGAGTTGAATCAAGAGGTGATGTTTCAGTTCTGGTATAAATGACTTCTAGAGAAGCTAAGTTACTCGTAACTTCAAGTGAAATTATCAGTTGTAATACATTTTATCTGTGAGCAGTGCAACATTCTCCACTGAAGCTTTATGTCTTTGGTGACTGAATTGCATTTTAGCATGTTTTCCTTTCCTTGATTAATTTACACAGAAGAATGCTTACTGTTCCTGCAGAAAACCAGGCATTTTGGAACTGCTAATGCATGCAGTTGAAATGACAGTTAATTCATCAAAGACCTTTCATATCTACTTCCATGGAATTCAGTTATGCCTGATACTATTGAAAAAAAAAATCGTAATGTAAAAGGGCAACATTATGTATTTTTAGATCAATTAAAACATTTTAATTTTTATTTAATTGATAGGAAGAAAAGATACAAAGTGTTCATATGGCGTTTGGACAACCTTCTGTTTTTCGTTATGACTGTGTCCTGAAAGAAAGGAATGAAGGAAAGAAAGGAAAAAGTTACTTCTTTACGTAAAAAAAAGGGAGTGAAAAGATTGTTTCAAAACACGTCAGCAAGTGGAGGTTTTTTTCCATATTTCAGGAACTGTAGTTCTAAAATAAATTGAGGTATTCCTAACATTTGCCTCAAGTAATGCAAAATTTTCTCATAATTACAATATTTTGACTGAATTTCAGTTCTTGTATAAAGAATGACAAACCTAAATTGTATTTTAAGACATAGGCAGCTACAATAGTATACTTACTTAATGAAATTTATACTACTTCATACTCATTTTAAAATGTAAAATCTAACAAAGATCAAAAAACTCAAATCGATCAGTACCTGAGTAGAAAGCCACATATACTGGAGCATTTTCTTTCCTCATAAATAAAACCAAGACAATTTAATGAGCACAGAAAAGTGTTTTGATGAGACAATGTCACTAGAAATACCTGTATGAGTTTACAGTGTGATGTTAACCTCGAAAAATAAATAACCCAAAATTAACAAAATTAATTACGTGCTATGGATAGGATACATGTCAGATAAGAACATCACTGAAGGGACTAAGAGTGGGAATGCCAAAACTGAAGAGACAATTGATGAGGTAATTCACTAAACGACCGGAAAAGGAATGGAAAAATCAGACATTTCAAACTTCAAAGAAAATACTTGAAAAGTGACCTCAGGTTATTTTGTCAACAGTATATAGATGTGACTAGACATCTCACCAGGGAATACATTTTGTGCCACAGTTGGAAAAACAGAGAACAAATATTGGTGTTCTTGGGACAGCATGGCCACACAGCCTTCCTGACTGCACAGCTCACTGGGCTCCAATCTATGGCATTGATGCGCCTTCCAAGTATTGAAAAATCATATCCTCCCTACCAAAAGTTTCTACTGAGGTTCTGGGAAAAGGATGAAGACTAGTCAGCTTCAAAACACTTTCCTCTTCACTATAACCTCTTTCCCAGTACTTGTGCAGTTCACTGCCTCTACTGCCCCTCTTAGCAGAAGGGTCCAAGAGCAGAAGCAGATAGAAAATGGAAGTGAATGCCAACAGCAGAGCCACGGTTTTCCTCCTGACAGAAAAGAGTTTTCCTGGCCTCATCACACTAAAACTAGTGTCTGGAAAAGCTGCTCTGCCACTTAAGTAAACGAGCACAAGCTGTGCACAGAGCAGGAGCTGCTGCCACGAAAACCCAGAGGGTTTTTCTTTTCCACTCACATTAAGCCATGATTTCACCACTCTCATCAATGTGACACCCTAGGGAACTACTTTGCTTATGCCTGAAGTCAGCTCTGCTATTTGGACACAAATGTGTAAGGAATATCTAATATTACTAATGCAGAAATAACCACATTGTTCTTTACCTTCAAATTCTAGAGGTTGTAACAGAGTTTAAAGTGGTGCACTTCTATTAAAAATACAATAAATATATAGGAGTGTGGAGAAAGATTGATAACGTGGTGGCTTAGTGAGCTGGATTAACCTGGGGGCTCAAATCCAGGTGCCAATCACTTTGATTAACAGTGCAGGGAAGGCTACTTAGCATGAAGTTATTCCATGGCAGCCCATTTTCTGGTGCTTTTGCCATAAAGTAAGATTATTTAACTTCCAGTCTGGAGATTGGAAACTGGCTGCTTATAACACTGGGAGTTGTTAGACTATAAAACTCAAGTCATGCTTGCTAGGTGATTTGAATCACTGACTCAGAAAGTCCCTTCCAATCATCTGGTACGATGATTTGCCTATCTTCTTCTTTTCAGAGATTCCCATTACTCACATTGCCCAAGAAAATTCATGCCCCTTGCTCTTTCTACTTGTGTACCTGGTACTCAGGATGGCATAATTCTACCAGTTATTCAATTCCCCAAAATGATAGAACTGTCTTGCTGATACCACACAACTGTAAAGTGCTGTGAGTGCTTGTCACCATGACAATTTCTCCATAGGTGCACAAAGCTAATTAATTAGAGATGAAAAATAGCTGGAGTGAAGTTCTTTGACTAAAAGTACTGGTTCGGTCATGAAACCAGATAAATCTGCAAACTCAATTACATGGAGAAATGATCTTCTCCATACTCAGCAACAGCTATAACATATTCAAAAAGACTGCATAAATCATGAAACCCTGCAGAAATTGATATAAAAATCAAAAAAAGCAAAATTCCTAAATGAGGCAGCAGCTTCATCATGAAACTGAACTGAAATATTTTGAAAAGTTTTTTTCCTCCCCTTCTTCCTTTACACATATGGTGGTTTTAATTGTCATTACCAACTACTGCAAACTTATGTTTGGGTTTTTTTTATTATTTTAAAAGAAATTCAAATGCTAAAAATATGCATTCAAATAATAATGTTGCTAATGCAAGAATACATATTATTATACATGTAGCACATTTTAGATATAATTATTATTAGAATCATAGAATAATTTTGGTTGTAGAATATCTTCAAGATCATCAAGTCCAACTGTTAACCCAGAACCCAGCACTGCCAAGTCACCACTGAATCACGTCCCTAAGCACCACATCTATACGTCTTTTAAATACCTCCAGGGATGGAGACTCCTCCACTGCCCTGGGCAATGTGTTCCAATGTTTTACAACACCTTCTATAAAGAAACTTTTCCTAATGTCCAACCTAAACCTCCCTTGGTGCAGCTTGAGGCCATTTCCTCTTGTCTATTGCTTGTTACTTGGGAGAATAGGCTGGTCTCCACCTTGCTACAACCTCCTTTCAGGTAGTTGTAGAGAGCAATAAGGTCTCCCCTCAGCCTCCTTTTCTCCAAGCTAAACAACCCCAGTTCCCTCAGCCGCTCCTCATAGGACTTGTGCTCTTGATCCTTCACCAGCTTTGTTGCCCTTCTTTGGACACGGTCCAGCACCTCAATGTCTTTCTTGAAGTGAGGGACCCAAAACTGAACCTAGTATTTGAGGTGTGGCCTCACCAGTGTATAGTATACAGTGTAGAGAGGTACAGTCACTTCCCTAGTCCTGCTGGCCGCTCTCTTTCAGGTGCAAGCCAGGATGCCATTGGCCTTCTTGGCTACCTGGGCACACTGCTGGCTCATAGTCAGCCGGCTGTCAACCAACTGCCCCAGGTCCTTTTCTGCTGGGCAGCTTACCAAGCCTGTAGCGTGGCAGGGGGTTTGTTTTGACCCAAGTGCAGGACATGGAACTTAGCTTTGTTGAATCTCATATCACTGGCCTCAGCCCATTGATGCAGCCTGTCCAGATCCCTCTGTAGAGCCTTCCTTACTTCAAGCAGATCCACACACCCACATAACTTGATATTGTCTGCAAACTTACTGAGGGTGCACTTGATCCACTCACCCAGATCATTGATAGATGTTAAAGAGAACAAGGTCCTGAATAGTGACCCCTGGGGAACACTACTTGTGATCAGTCACCAATGGGATTGAACTCCATTCACTACCACTCTTTGGGCCTTGGGTTGATCCCATCTGACCACACAGACTTCCGTGTGTTTAAGTGATGTAGCAAGTCACCAGCCATTTCCTCTTGGATTGTGGGTGCTTTATTCTGTTTCCCCATGCCTGTCTCCTAGCTCAAGGGGCTGGGCACTCAGAAAACAACTGGTTTTACTATTGAAGACTGAGGCAAACAAAGCATTCAGCACCTCAGCGTTTTCCTCATCCTTGGTCACTATCTTTCCCCCTGCATCCAATAAGGGATGGAGATTATCCTTAGCCCTCCTTTTGTTTCTAATGTATTTATAGAAATATTTTATTGTCTTTTATGACAGTAGATAGATTAAGTTCTTGATGAGCTTTGGCCCTTCTAATTTTCACCCTGCATAGTCTCACAAAATCCTTATAGTCATCCTGAGTGAGTGACCTGCCCCTTCTTCCACAGGCCATAGAGTTTCCTTTTCTTCCTTGGTTCCAGCCAAAGCTCTCTCTTTAAGCCAGGCCGGTCTTCTTCCCTGCTGACTTGTCTTACAGCACAGGGGGACAGCCTTCTCCTGAGCCTTCAGGAGTTCCTTCTTGAAGAATGTCCAGCCTTCCTGGACTCCTTTGCCCTTCAGGCCTGCCTCCCAAGGGACTCTGTCAAACAATCTCCTAAACTAGCCAAAGTCTGCCCTCTGGAAGTCCAAGGTAGCAGTTCTGCTGACCCCACTCCTTACTTCTCTGAGAAGCATAAACACTAGTATTTCGTGATTCACAAGACCTTCTTTGTTCACAAACAACAGTTCTAGAAGGGAGCCTTCCATAGTTGGCTCATGCACCGTGTCAGGAATTTTGAGGCTTCTCCCAGCTGCTTATGGAATATTTCATCTGCTTCTTCATCCTGGTTGGGTAGTCTATAACAGACTCCCTCCAAGATATCTACCTGGTTGGCCTTTCCCTTGATTCTTACCCATAAACACTCAACCCTATTGTCACCATCATTAAGCTCACAACAATCAAAACACTCTCTAACATACAGAGCCCCCACCACCTCTCCTTCCTGACCTATCCTTCTTGAAAAGTTTATAGCCATCCATTGCACCACTCCAGTTGTGCGAGTCATCTCACCACGTTTCCATGGTGGCAACTATATCATAGTTTTCTGGATGCACAACTGCTTCCAGCTCCTCCTGTTTGTTGTCCATGCTGCGTGCATTAGTGTAGATACACTTCACTTGGGTTACTGATCCCACCACCTTTTTGGAGGGAGAAGCCCTATTCCCACCTGACCACCTCAGGAACTTCTGCGGTTTCTAATACATCAATAATCCTCATGTCACTGAGACAGCAGGCCAGAGGTCCTTGCTAGCACACCATCCCTCAAACATTGGCATGCCGTCCCCAAGCTTAACTCTAGCAAGCCTGGTTTTATACTTTTCCACTTCAAATCTAGTTTAAAGCTCTTTCAGTGAGCTAAGTCCTGGTGCAAAGATCCTTTTTCTCCTTTGAGACAGGAGTACACCATCTGTCACCAGCTTGCCTGGTATCACGTGAATTGACCCATGATCAAAAATAACAGAATTCTGCCAGTGACACCAGACTTGAAGCCAGGTATTTATCATTGGATTCTTCCTGTTTCTTCCCTCGTCGTTCCCTGAAACCAGGAGAGAGAACAATATTTGTGCTCCAGATCCCTTTACCAGTCCCAAGGCCCTGAAGTCTTTCTTGATTGCTCTCAGAGTTCTTGTTGTAACTTCATCGCTGCCTACCTGAAAAATCAATAATGGATAATAATCTGAGGGCTGTATAAGGGTAGAAAGTTCTCTCTTCACATCTTTAACCTGGGCCCCATGGAGGCAGCAGACTTCCCTAAGAAGTGGGTCAGGTCTGCATATGGGGCCTTCTGTTCCTTTCAGAATGGAGTCACCTATGACAATGACACGTCTTTTTTTCTTTATGGAAGCAGTTTTGACACATAGCATATAGGCATGTGACAGGGTTATCCTTGGTGACACCTCCAACCTAGATGAACCGTTGTCTTCTTTATTGTTCAGTTCTACTTGCGGATCCTCATACCTATTATACAAAGTCACCTGGGAAGGTGGAGTAGTCACAGAGGAGATGTGCCTCCTGCACCAGGCAGGAACTTGTCACCGTTGCCTCCTATCCGTTAAGTCACCGTGTTCAGCCAGGCAGAAAGAGGATAGGGCATTCTCCATATCATGAATTCTGTCTGCCTATTGAACCTGTCTCAGGGAAGATGAAACGTAATTCCAGTATTCTATCTCTCAGTTGTGGTTTAACCTCAGCCAGCAACTAAACACCTCACAGCTGCTTGCTTACTCCTCCCCTCTCCCAGTGGGATGGAGAGGACAATTTAAAAAAAATAAAACTGGTGTGTTTACATAAGAACAGTTTAATATCTAAAAGAAAATATAACAATAACAATAATAATAAAATATGACGAGAGTAATAATTTGAATGAAAAGGAATATAATGAAGAGAGAGGGAGAAAACCAAAGAAAAGACAAGTGATGCACAATGCAATTGCTCGCAACATGCTGATGTGCCCAAGCAGCAATCCACTGTCCAGGCCAACTCTCCCCAGTTTATATACTGAGCCTGACATTCTATGGTATGGAGTATCCCTCTGGCTAGTTTGGATCAGCTGTCCTGGCCATGCTCCTTCCCAGCTTCTTGTGCTCCTGCACACTAGCAAAACCTGTGATGTTGAACACTCTTTCATTTCCTAGCAACAAGTAAAAACATCAGTAGATTATCAACATTCTTCTGACACTTAGTCCAAAACATGGCACTTTTCTATCTACTAAGAACGAAAATTAGCTCTATCCCAGTGGAAACCAGGGCACTCTCACTCCCTGATACTCCTCAACCTACTCACTTCCTCCTGGAGCTCTGTCACACTAGGTGGAGGAGTTCCTCTAACTGGGCACACCTCCCATAGGTGTGCTCACTGCTCCTGTCCCATACTGTCATGAGAGCTGGGCACACCCTGCAGCCTAACACCTGGGTTGCAGCGTGTTCCCACCAGAGCTCTGGCTGGGCAGCTGCATCAGTCGTGGTGGGTGCAGAGCTCAGAGAAGCCATGGCTTTCTGGCAGGTGGACAGCATTTCTCCCTGGTTCAGCTGGCAGAGCTTCGGTGCCTTTCCTGCGTGAAAATTGCTGTGCAAACTGCCATGCCACACCCCGGTCACTGGCACTTCCTAAGAGCCTCTTTTATCCGTGGGAGGCAGCTTGACCATCGTTACTCCCGGCCCCGAATAGGTCTCATCAGCTGCTGCCACAAGAGTTGCTGGCTCCTAGCAGCTCTCTTGGCACCCCTTGAGGTTCCCCTGGTTTGGGAAACCCCCCACAGTTATTAAGTGTGTAAGTGTATACATACACTTACTTACACACAGAATTTCTAAGCTCTTTAAAAAGAAATCAGGATACTCAGTACTAAATTTTCAGGAACATCCTTATATCACTTTAATCTACTTTCTTTAATGCTGTTATCGAAAGATTTCGGAATGCAGTGCAATTTGACAGACTTTATATGTTGCTACACTACCTTTAACAGCCAAACTATTTCATTTCAAGACATACCCAAAAACGTTTGCAACAGTTGTCTTAAATTAGTGTTGATTTAGGAGAGTTATTCCCATCTTTCCATTCCATTTTGCTATTTCAAGAGAGGAACGCTGTATGTAGAAAGATGGAACAGATAGAAATAACTCTGTTCAATCAACTTTAAAAATCTGATTTATAGTGACAATAAGAAGGGGGTTTTTTTTATTATTATTCTATATATACCTATCTAGAAGACTAGATGGCTTCCTGGATTAATAGACTCCTTTCCTCTTTTTCATTTGCTTTCTATCATATCTCTGGAGATTGGAGTCGAAAGTTTTTCAAATAAAAAATTGTTTCTAAAGAAAATTGGCTTTATTTTGTCATATCAGTTCTCCCTGAATATTTTTTGGTATTTCTAGTCTGAATACACAGTTTTACAAAACTACAATTACAAAGATATGTACATATATATATATGTAGTCCTTATATATACACACACACACACACATATATAGATACAGATACTATATATATATGATTGACTAGCAATTTTAATTACTCATGAGAGTCAAAATAAACTATCAAAATTTACATATTCACTTCAGCTGCAAACACTGGGGAAATAAATACCAGAGCCATTCTGCATCTGGACCTAGCATATGCAGTATCTGCTTCATTAATATCTATTCTCTTTCAATTTTCATCTATAGTATTCCGACTTTTTTATATTCTTCATATGCTTCCTACTTGAAAACTTCATGACCAGTACCATGAATCATTTTATTTTTAATTTCCTAATTCAACCTACAATGAAAGCACATAATTCAAACACATTTCTATATGAAAGTTCAGAAACTATGCATGAAATTTTAATGTAAGTTAAACAAAGAAAATACAAGATATGTTCACAGAATACTTTTAGTTTTCAAACTGGAATACATATGGAAGACAGATCTGAAAAGCCAACTGAAGTTAATGAGAATCTGTATGTTGACTCTAAGACTTTGGCCCAGACTGAACATGGCTGAGTCTATTGCTTATTTCCAGCTGCTTAAGTATAGTGGCCAACAGCTAACTTTAGCTAGATACTTTGAATACATTTCTGTTATTTTTCCGCGTAATCAGTCTTTACTTTTGCTACAGGGATACTGGGCAGTCATAAAGTAAGGGTCGGGTGGTCACTACAATGAAATATGGGAGAATTAATAGCCTGTGAAAAGAAGGAAGAGGTTTATGAAACAGCTTTGTGTTCTGAATGAAGAAATTATGGTAAGATCTTTTTGGTACACTGAAAGATGTCATAAAGTAAGAAAACAAACTGATTACAATGAAATGACACAGAACAATTTTCATAGTTTGCTGCTTTAAAAACTCAGGTTAATTTTGCTTGGTGCAACGGAATAGTCATTTTGAAGACTGTTTATAAAGTTTTTAACTTTACAGAGCTCTAAAGCACAAATACATACTAAATCATTAGATT
This sequence comes from Bucorvus abyssinicus, assembly GCA_009769605.1. Taxonomy (NCBI): domain Eukaryota; kingdom Metazoa; phylum Chordata; class Aves; order Bucerotiformes; family Bucorvidae; genus Bucorvus; species Bucorvus abyssinicus. The sequence goes on from CM020026.1 coordinate 34,108,814, forward strand.
ATCTACTGTATCCATGTATATACTCTAAGCCTGAACAAAATGAAGTCTAACTTAAACATAGTTAAATCCCCTTTCAGGCTGATATTACTTCACATTTACTGTCTGGCAATTCACTCATGCTTCCTACACAGTACACATGTGTGTGTCATGGAGGAGCATGTATCTTGGTGAACAACAATTGTTGCTAAACTTTTCTTCTTCCATTTTTTTTTATAAAGGCTCTTGATGTATCTGACTTTTGCAGTGGCTGAGGAGCTCATCTTGATTTCTACAAGAAGTAAGAGCATGTCTATATGATGAAGTCAAAGAATAACTATTGCAGGATAACTAAGGTGGTGATTTTAACCACAGAAATCCCTCCACATTGTGTACCAATGTTACAGTAATGTTGGTGCTGTCATAGTTGAGGAAGTTAAGGGAGCTCCAGTTGTCAAGAAAGGAGTCATATCTGAGATCAGGTTTTTTTTAAAAAATGACTGCTACAGGGGACTTGAGTGAGGAGATGGGGGCCAAAGGTTGCCTTTCCTGCACATTTTTTTTCTCTGATTGTACCACTTATTCTGATCTATTATTACCTCTCCCTGCAATCCTTGCACTTCTGAATTTGTGCAACGTAGATAGGCATTCTTATTCCTCAATGGTAATGCCTCTGTGCATGTCAGGTTAACCTAACAGTATGAAAGCACTGGATACAGGTGGCTTGGGAGATGCAACAAGACCAGTCATTGTAAAAAAGCCACAGTTACAGACAAGGTGTTCAACAATATCTATAATGCTAATTTTCTGTTAAGTAAGCAAATGATAGCATCTACCTGTTCTGTTCACAGGGGTGTGACTGAAAGTATAGGCTCAACCTAACCGAAGGTTTCAAAATTCAGAAGGACTTGCTTAGTTTCTTGGTTTGTAAGCCACCTCGCTGTCTTGCAGAAGAGGTTATTAAAATGTTACACTGTAGGTCACATAATACAGTCTTAATTTCAATAGGCAAGACTAGAATAATGAATTTTTAGGAAAAAAATTATAAACCGGTGCTTATAAATACAGATTTTTCTCTATATAATGAGGTGATTGTCATGTTACAAACAACTGCTTGCATTTAATATGGAACCAAGAAAAACGTGTTCTCTTAAATACCAAAATAAACCTTCTCTCTCATACTGCTCATTTAAAACTTCTATCAAAACTTTCTCTTCTGACTAGCTTTCTACTGCAAAATTAAAGAAATTAAAGCATGCTAATCTTCACTGTTAGGGAAAATTACTTTGCTAATCTCTGCCAAGAGACACAGGTGTGACTGAAAAGTCTTTGCCTCCAAGACAGCAAAACTGCAGTAAAGTTATTTTTGAAATGCTACAACTGGAATGCTGAACAAAAGAAAAACTCATTTGTTAGCTATTTGATTGTCCCAAGACTTTAAGCATGGTCTCAAGATGGTGCAGCTTCTATCTCAGCTTTTCTCTTGGACAAAATATCTTTAGAGCCAAATTGAACCCTATCAATTGTGGAACTGCACTATAGAAAGGAAAGATAGGGAGATAGATATCTTTAACATCTAATCAATGTGATCTGGACCACAGGCACGCACTTGCTTTTTTTCTAACAGGAAGAACAGTGTTATTGCATATCTCTGAAGGGTAATGATGCAATTGTTTGGGTGCTCCAGTTTTGAATTTCCACAATTTAAGACAGACATAACCATTGTAAGTGTAATACTGGCTCCATGTGACGTGAGAATGAGAACAGTATCTGCCATTACCAGTATCCCTACTTTAAATCACTACATGTCTTTTATTGTGTATTTTTCCTGTAAAATGTACTAAAATATGTACGATAATATTTTTTGTCATCATCCCTTACAGTGAATTGTTAATTTTTGTTACTCAGAGCTAAGTCGTAGTAATTTTGTTACTCAGAGGTTTTACAGCAGACCACACTCAGTAGATGATCCATTCAACAGGGCTGTTTTATCAGTTTCAGTATATAAGTAAGGTCAGACACATGGACAATGACATTTATCAAAGACTTTTCCATGCATATTAATTCCTTGACACTTCTGTCACTTGATACAAGTGGAACTCAGAGAAGGAACAACATCTTGGTTGTTTGGGTTTTTTTTTTCCCCCTCTTCCAAAGAATGAAATATTATTTAGTAAATAATATCCATTAAATGTAAATATCTTCTATTCTAAAGGAGACATATGAATATATAGTAATTTTACATCCATATGGAGTTTGAACTCCATATCTTGGCAGCTCTGCATGGAATTTTTACTGATTATTTTCTTCTGTTGAAATAAAATTTGTTTTACTCCTTTTGAAAAGAATTAAATTACTGGAAAAAAAATTATTTGGAAGAAATGAAGCAATAAAAAACCAAAAGAGTTAGAAACTTACAAACAGGTGAGAATGAGAAACATTTAAAAGAACAATTAAAAGGAAATTGTAACAGTACAATTAAAACCAGTGAAGAATTTATTTTTATTACAAATTTCAAAGAGAAAGAATATTTCCACAGTTCAATTTTGTTGGTGTTGATGCTCTGAAAAGTCTTTTGGGAAACAGAGAAACTCTTGCTAATGGTTTTTGGGTTATACTGCAAAGGCCTAAATATATTTATTTTTTTCATATGTCTATTTTAACTATATTAACCAATACTGAAAATACAAGTGTAATTTATTAATATTCAGGTAATCTACTATTTCACATTGAAAAGGATTGCCAAATGCTTATTTTTGTCTACTGGATCCATAGCTAAACACCTTCTGTAAGAAAGAACCTCAGACTGGAAGACATTTAGTCCTATGTTTAGTTTTTGCCTCTGAGACAGACAGTGCAATACCAAATGAATTATTTTTCACAGTTCCATTTCTGCAAAGTGGTAAATAAAGCCATTTTCTTCTTCCTATTTTTTTTTTTGTTTAAGGTGTGTTTGTGTCTGCGTTTCTTTTCCCCTGTAATTCACGGTGCTTTTCAAGGATGGCCACTTCTTTCATACATTTATAGTATGCTGCCAAGAATACTGAAGCTGTACTGAAAAGGCTGCCAGATCCCTTTTCTTTGTGTCTGTCCCAGTCACCTTTCAATTGCAGTAACGTAGGAAAGTCAGGCTGCTATCCCCTGTAGACAGTATTTCCAATGAAGAAAACTGGAATGCAGGAAAGAAAGCAGAAGCTGCCTGCATTAAAATGTCCCCTTTTACAGCCTTTGAGGACTGAGACCTCAGGCTACTCTACATGGCTGCTGTAAAAGTACTCTAAAAGTTTAAGCACAGCTGTATGTGTTTCTCCTGGTGCTGTTGCTAACAGTTGTATTGAAGCAGAAAATGTAAAGGTACATAAAGGAAGTTTCTGCTGTTATGTTTTAAATACAGCAGGCTTTTCACTGATAAGAGTGTTGAAAGTGTGCATTGGACAAACATCAAATTTGCTTGGGCTTTTGCTTTGAATGTAATGCTAATGCTAAGATGGACATTGGTGAGTTACAGTTCTTTTTTCTCTTCCTTTACAGGTTGAAGAAGGAACTACTGCTGGATGGGCAATGCAGTGGGGCACAAGCAATTCCATGGATTTCTGGAATGCGGTAACAATTGTTTGGCACAGAGACCGGGCAGAACAACTAGGAGCGATAATCTGCTGCTACACATCTGCTGCCAAAGATATGGCAGTCATTGCCAACCCTGACTAGACTGACCATGAAGCCACACGTGATCCTGAGAGGAGTGTGGAAAAACGATGGCACAATGAAGTCCCTAAGCTCAAGAAGAATGTGTTTTGGCTTGTTCAGGGAAATGGTAGGCAGTGCAAAAGAAGCGAGGCAAAGGCTGAGGGACTTTATGCCCCTTATCCCTCGGTCAGGCTAGGTCTGCTCTCAGGCATCCCAGATGTCTGCACCTAGTGGCAGGTTCTGGGGAAGCACTACCCACAGCAGAGGAGAGGTGAGTTAGGTGTTAGTTAAGTAAAGTGGCCATAAGTCAATGTGAGTAGCTGGAAAGCCTCCAAGGATCCTGAAGGAGCTGGGTGATGTTGAGTGGCTGCTCATTAAAGCGTTATTCAACCAATAAATGGAAAAAAGGCACACATTAGTTGCACCCATCTTCAAAAAAAGAAAGGAGAAGGATCTAAGTAACTACAAACTGGTCAACTTAATGTCAGTGCCCAGGAAAACTGTGAAGCAAATCCTCCTGAAAGCAATTTCTGAACACATACAGAAGAGAAAGGTGGTTTGGAACAGCAAGTTTTGGTCTTATGAAGGGAAAATGATTCTTGACCACTCTCATTACCTTCTATGATGAATTGAATAGCTCTGGGGACAAGAGATGAGTAGTGGATGTTATTTTTCTTGACCTTAGTAAGCCTGTCAGAACGATCTCCCATAGCATCCTTTAGCTAATGTCTAACTGGAGACCAGCTGTAAGTGATGCTCCTCAGCATTCATAATGGGGCTGATGCTGTTGAGCGTTTTCATCAATGGTGTGGATGTGAGATGGTCTGCTTCCACCCTACCATGGAGGTCTCAGAGAGACCTCATCAAGCTGAAGCAATTGGCTACAAGGAACCTCAGAATATTCAACGAAGTCAAATGCAAGGTCCTGCACCTGGGATCAAACAGCCCAGTGCAATGGTGCAGGCTGAGGACTGATTAGGAGGGGAGCAGCTCTGCTGAAAGAAGCAAGATGTTGGCTAGGTGGCTTCAGTAGGTCCCCGCCAGCCTAACTTATTTAATGTGTCTATGACTGGATAGCATGGGATAGCTGCCAATCTAATCTTCTTGTCTAACTTCAGAGAACTAGAATTTGTAGAGGGAAAAGCATGATTAAGATATAAAGCTTTTTACCTTTTTTTTTCCTAATAAAAACCAGAATGATGGTTTGCTCTTTATACAGTTCTTTTCAATTACTCTTTTTGCCTACAGAAAGATAAAGTTAAAAGGACCATTTCAAATAGACATACAAAAAGCCAAAGCTTTCTTTTCCTTTCTGTTGAAAGAAACAAATTCCTAGGAAGGTTTAAAAAGTTGTTCTTCTAGGAATACTTTTTTTTCTGGAAGCTGGGATAGAACCAAAAATCAAAAGAGCTTCCTCCTCCCTCCTCCCATTTAGGAATTTGCATTTTTCATTCAGCTTCAATAATAATTAAATTTGAAAATGGGAAATTAATCCCTACAAATATTTAAAAAATACCCAAAACCTAAAGAAAGAATTAGTCAAAAGGCTTGGGTGAAATGTCAGTAGTTTAATCAACAGAGAAGTTTTAGATCAGTGATTGCTTTTTGAGCATAACACGGCTAAACATGTAAGGTTTAAGCTTAGTTTAAAAGAAGATACTACAGGTAGTACCACCTATAGGTGATACTAGACACATATAGGCAGTATTGCTAATTTAAGTCAACTTCAATTCTTAGTAGGAAGAATGAGCTTAATTTACTGCTGTTTCTGTATATTTGTATTACATGAAGAGAAATTGACTGCAAGTCATCCATTTTGTGGATGCTGGGAAAGCTGGAAGAAAGCTAAGGATAGTATTATTGATAAATGTCTACTAATGAAAATTACACTGATAGTGTAGACTTTTAAAAAAAAAACAAATCCAATTTTGAAGAGGTTCATAACATCAGACATTGAAATGATGAGAAAAATTCCCCTGTATTTTGCATTACCTCATACAAGTGAGGCTGGTTTATTAATTGTTTTGTCTTTAAAAAAGAAAACAATTATTAAAAGGGTAAATAGACGATCTGTGGTCAAACTCAATCCTATCGGAACAAAAGGCATTTTTTTATTCACATGTAGCAGCTAACAATCAATGATCAATAAAATAATATCTAATAACATAATAAAAATTAAAATGTTGTTTTACAATAAGCTGTTCAAATTTTTCCCAAGACAAGGTCTGAAAGCCTCTTAGCTTTGCCTTTATAAACTGGACTATACGAAGGAGTAGAAAAGACATTCTAAAGAAAGATGTGCACTGGGTATAAGCCAGATTGAGTGGACAGACAGGACTTTTTCATCTCTTGCTCCAGAGGATTTATGTCCTACAACTTCAGGAATGTGCTGGCATAGTGCCCCCACTACTGAGCTCCTGAACATGCAGAGACCATATGGGATCTTGATAGAAGCAGAGGGACATCAGTTCAATTTCCTTTTTCTTCTAAAGCTTGGAGCATTCATATATACAGAATAATGTTGACGTATCCAACTGAAGGTTAAGTCTTTTAATATATGGGAAGAAGGTAAAATATTTGTGACATGAGTGTATAAATTACGGATTGATGTGAATTTCATACATTGAAGAAATTGTAAAGAATTACTTGGAAAGTTACAGCGTTCTGGGTAACTATCTGTGATTACTTTGGTTAACTTTATAGTTACAAATTAGGAAACAAGGAAACATTTTCAACAAAACTGTGGGAGAATTTCCTTTTTAATAGACTTTTGTAAACAAAAACCTTCATTTAAAAACAAGCCTAATAGTGTGTAATTTCTGGTTTGTATTTTTAGAACACTTTGAAGTTTTGACACACCTTAGGAATTATCTTGTGGGCCTGTAACGGCTGTAATTTTATCAGTTATCCTCTTCATCAAAGGCTTTTCACTTAGAAAATACTTCTGCAATGAAGGGACAGGTAGATTGTGATGTACAAAGCAAACAGTGTTAAGTTATTCCTTGCTATTTTTTTAAAATAAATTTTTCCAGTCCTGACCAAATAAGGCTACCTTTTCAATATAATTGAGGTTTTCTGTCTACCCACACGATGGTCTTTTTCTTATCTTACTGCATATTATGTTTCTAGTGTAAAAATATAAAGGTAAAAAAAAAAAATAGCTCTTACCATACATAATGTTGGTCATAACTTCTTTCATTCATTTTAACTGACAGCCCTAACATAAACCAATTTAAACTTCAGGTCAGAGGATATCATTTTTTGAACACACTTTAACTCCTTATTATAGAGGCAATTTCTCAGTGACCAGTGTGAGAAAGTGGAATGAACTCCCATAAAAAGTAAGGATCATCACAAACATCTGGCTCCAAGGGCAACTACAAGGTCTGTAATTTTCTCTAACATAAATATTTACCAGATTGCTACAAAATACAATTAATTAAATATTACCAAACAAGTTACATATTTCACTCTTTTGTGGTGCAGAAAATGAATCAAATACATTTGACGTGCCGTCTGTGTGGCTTACTGCACTTCTGGAAATTGTTCAACTATTTTAATGATAAAATCACTATATAAATCTATGTATTATTAATCTTTATGGATTAACACCTTCAAAGACAATACGAGTTGTCTTTGTAAATGATGCAGTTTTAACACTTACACTTGAAATGTTATACCCAGTTATTTTAATGGAATTTTGTGCAACATATGCTCCTCTGTTTGAAAAAAATCCAGCTTTTACCTTTAATCATAAGCCAGATACTGTATATTATTTCATCCAGAAGAGCTCTTTTTTTGGACTAAGTAGTTAACTACAAGATGTTTTTTCCAAAGAAATATTAAAAAAAAAAAAAAAAAATTAAACTGTCCCAAAGTGTATTTACAAAAGAGTTTCCTGGCTTCCATTTGTGTAAGCACAGAATGATGGGATTTTATCACCTCTAGTGACAAAAAAATCCTAATAGTTTTGCATGGAGCTTCGTAGATCATAAAATATTGTCATATTTTGTTGTTCTTTTCTGCAATGATAATGGAGGACTTGTTAACTGGAGCTGAATGTAACCTTAAAATTTGTAATCATAATAAAAATTCAGTTTTCCTGCAGCATAAAAGATTGGTAGTGTCTCTCTGATACCTCTCACAACAATCAAATAAGCTTCAATATCTTGTTAAACTATTTGATAAAGGTTTTTCTACACAAAAAATTTTTAATTCATGACTAGAGAGGTTTTTCAAATTCTGAAAAGCAATTTATCAATTTCAGATCAGATGAAGACAACTGCTGTGAATAACCTGGAGGTAACATACTTTAGGCACAGATAATTGCTTTAACAAACATTCCAATAATTTTAATTTTGTAATTTTGTAATTTTTAAATTACAAATCCAGCAAGTTCCTAAATGTTATATTATAGGATTGTAAACCCATCTATAGTATTATAAAACTAAATGCATAAAAAGACTAAAAAGTGAATTTAATAAATATAATTTTACTGACTTATTCACCTAAGTATAAACACAAAAATTGCCAGTACATTTATGTACAAATTTTCCATTTTTCTTGAATAACCTTTTAATGGAAAATGATATTTTGTTTTCTTAGAAGATTTAACCAAATAGTTTTTACAAGGCATAACTGTAGACACTTTTCCTTAAGTGTTGAAATATTCTGGGGTTTCTTAGAAGTGCAAAAGCAGTGACAAGCACCAGAAAGCAAGCTGAACATTTCATGTATGTCTACATTTCATGTATGTTTTAGAGTATGCATCTGCTGGTTAATCCAGTGACAGTCATTAGTATGAGAGAGGGAGAGAAAAAAAAAAAAAGACAGACATTTTGGCAGACTGGATAAAATAATCAATCATTACTTCTTACAGGACAAAAATTAGTAGGCTAGTTAAAATTCACTGTATACTTTGATAATAAGTATTTTTTCCATTAAAAGACATAAACATTAATATTTTCATCCATAGACAACATAAATAAAAGCATTTAAGTATGTGACAGCTGTGCCTGATAGATAAGTGAAGCATTGTGAAACAGTGGAGAAATAATTTTCCTGTGACTTATTTATATTCATCACAGCTGTAAAAATGATGAGCAGGGGGGGAATCAATCTCAGCATTTTGGGAAAAAAGCTCAATAATTATTTTGTGAACATTGTGAGTTGATACAGTGATACCTTTATTCTGCTTCATTTTCTACACTTTTAAGATACTAATCAACACAGCGAAGAACATTCAAGTGGCTCTGAAATGTATTTCTTTCTTAGATTTCAAATGTTGTAGGGCAGCCGTATAGTTGCTGAAAGCTGCACTGTGTCTGCTATGTCTGATAACATACTGAGGCCAAAAAGTTTTTGTATAACTTGATTGAACTTCACAAAGATCTAATAATGCCATGGTCTGTCAAGAGGGGATTATTAGTTCCCTTTAAGAAATAAAAGAAACTAATTTCTAGAGATATAGCAGGATGCACTCCTACTTCTGAAGCTTTCCCTGGGTTTTACATGAGGACACAGCTCTGCTAAATAATCCCACATATTTCAGGTATGAAATTATCAAATTGTGGATTCACTGGACATTAGAATTTCACAAAATCTCTTCCCCTTCCCAAATCCTACAGAGAACAGTTCAAAAGAGGAAGAAGGATCTCCATTTCAGTAGCAATGCAGAGATGAAATCTAACATAAAATTATCTTCTGAAAGAGCATAGGCTCAATCTCTTAGGAATAACTTTTGCTGAAAACCTTATGACTGAGAAGACAATATGCAATCGGCTTTTAATGGTACAAAATTATTATTCTCAGAATTAAACTTTGCAAATAAATTGGCTATAAGTTTTCATTATTTCCATGTGTGCACTCCAGTGATCTTTACAGGAGTATTTTATATCTGGATAAATCTATGGTCACGTTCCAGGTTAGGAAAAAATGATTGTGTGTTCTAAAAGATGCATATGGTCAAAAACTCACTATGAAGAAGAGTAAGTTCTAGTACTAACAGACTAACTAATGAGACTAACAGACCAACTAATGTGGTCTGAAGCCTTCTTTTTAGCACTGCAAAACCCAGCTTAAAAATTAATTTGAAGACCAAGGCCTGGGTCAAGGAACAGGATGGGCATAACTCAAATTGCACTTTACTTTCCTAAGGGAGCCTAACAACTTTGATTTTCCTGAAAATCCAAACCATCACAGAACGTTGGTTTCTGACTCCCAGGGAAGCAGTTCATTGCTTTTTCAACTGAGAAGAGGCAAGGGGCTATCTGAGACTCTCAATGCAAAAACAGGAAATTAAAAGAAAAGGACTAAGAGAAAGCAAAAAAAGAAGTAGATGGGGCAGAAAATGTTTTTTTATGGGACTTTAAATAACACTGCAAAAAGATACGAGTCAAATATATTATCCTCTGCATGCCCTAATAAAGCTGATCATTTCAGAATAATTTCCCTCAGGGCAAAAGCTCTCTTTAAATCTCTCTATGCACTGCCACAATTATCTGCAAAGATTTATGTGTATTATAATTAAGAGCTATGGATAACCACATATTTTAAATCACATGCCAAGTGTATGTTTTGTGATTGCCACATGGTCTATACCATAATCCAGATATTTCCTTCCCTGCACTCTCTTCTCCCCTTTTTTATGCTGCTTTCCCACCAGCTGGTATTCACAAGGTCTTCCTGTTGCCTGGTCATAGCAGGGAACTCTGTGATGAAATCTCTGTGCTCAGTTCCCATCCATAATTGTATACCTGACAGTCTTCATTAAATAATGCCCAAATAAAGACCTGTTATCAGACTACTGTTCACAGAGTGACAGTCCAGTCTCTCAGCTCTGCTTATGGTGCAGCAAGTCCTACGGCACATCTAATCTGGTACTTATATGGTAGCCTGTAGTCTGGGAGGACAGGCTCTGAAGAGCTCTGCTCCCCACTCTTCCAAATACACAAGCATCTGTGTGGATCTGCGTACGTGTGAGCACGTGCACACACATACACACACATGCAAAGAGGAAACAAAAGTTCTGTATTTGCACTTTCTTCTGATATAAACAGTTCTCCAAAACAACAAATACTGAATTCTTTCCACCCCCACAAGCTTCCATTACTGATGAGTCTTCAGAATAGGATTGAACAGAAAAGTAAGGGTTGTGTACATGATTTCCTGTTATTGATGGCAGGCTTTGAGTGTCGCATAAGTTGACCTGTGTGTGCACAGAGCAAAACAAGATGTGCCACATAGTTTTGGTCCACCAAATTTAGTGTTTTTACTTTTTTCCTCTGTCACTGAGAAATGCTATTTTGAGACGCAGAAGAGAAAGCATATGTTTATGGGTGTTTTGTTTAGAAAATCTGACATGCCATAAGAATATGTTTGTCAATTCTGTCATGGCTTTCTCCCACATGCTGCTGATTGGTGGCTGTAGCTGAAGGAAATTGCCAATCACGGTTTCTATAATTGATACTCTGAGGACATATGGAGACAGTGGAAAAGTAAATATGGCCATTTTGGTAAGCATTCCTCCAACAGCAGGTTTATTAACATTTTCACCAGTTTATTTAAAGCTTGGGTTTGGTTCCCCCCCAACCCAGCCCATTTCTCCTAGTTAAGGTTGGTTACTCTTAAATGTACACAAAGTCATCTTTTGAAGATATGTATGAGCAAGTAGACCTGCAGCAAGAGAAGTAAATAAATGTAATATCAGATGTCTTCACCATATAACACTGAGTAGAATAATCTTAGAGAGATTTGTATAGATGAGATTAGGGTCATTTCACATTTCCACAAACCTGAAATAATTTTGCAGGACGGCCCTGCATGGTTTGCCTGTGATAAGCCGAGTAAGAATGAGGCAGCAAATTGATAGGTCCATAGATAAATGCTGAAACTCTTTTACTGCTATATGGATGCTTCCTAGTTTCTCTAGAAGGCAGAGCTTTCAGACATGATGTAACAGTACTGACTAATCAGTGTTTCCATATGCTGCTGAACTTTAAGAGAGAAAATAATGCAGATAGGAAAAGTGATTTGAAATGTGTGTGTGTGTATATATATATATGAGTACATATAAGTATATATGCAACAGGAAAAAAAGAAGTCTGAAAATTCTGGAAAAGATCTACATGTAGGATCCATCAGAAGTTTTCCACATGAATTGGCAGCAAAATGAATGTCATAATGAAGTAGAATAAAGAAGCAATACTTTTTCCAAGTTTCTCTTTCAGCTGCATCTGGAACATCTTACTCAGCTTAGGATGCATGGACAACAAGAAGAATAGTCAAATTGCTTGGAATTCAGGAATAGTAGTAATCAAAATAAGTAGGTAAGTACTAAAAAAAAAATAGCTGAACTTTTTACATGACACCCCTGGAGTGACATGCAATGTTAAACTGTGCTTTTTACTCCTTTTGTGAAGGCGAATCCTCCTTGAGCAAATTCCTATTAACAAAAATGCTCAGTTTTACCTTCCTAATGATCTTCTTGCCTATGTCAAGTTGAGGAATATTATTTCAGAAATATTTGGGAAATAACTAGCAGAATAAATCAAAATGAATAATAAATCCTCCTACAAGTACAATAGGAGCAAGAAGCCTACCTGATGGTCTCTAGACAAACAAAACATCATAGCTCTTTCGAAAAGCATGACTACAAGCAAGCTGAAAAAAAAAAAAAAATCCATTCAAATCTTTTTTGGAGAAGTCCACTGTGGATTACTAAACCCATAGAAAACACCTATGTTTGAGGCCATGCTTGAGCTGAAGTGTCTGGATGCCGTGAGGAGAATGTGAGGAGAAGAGTGTGGAGTAAGTTTTCCAGTTTTTTAATTTTATCTTACTGATTCTTGTAGAAACACAAGAGGGTGTTTAACTCAAAAGAAAAAAAAAAAAGTGATTCCTGCATAAAATGTTAAATGCTTTCAGATTCGCATCACGTCAAAAGTAATAGCACTATTTCAGTTTTCTTTGTTACTGCAGTTTCTGGAAGGACCTTGAGAACCCTTCATCAGTAAGTAAGTAAATGTCAGATAAGCTGAAGAACACATCACCTTATATTTAATGCTAACACTAGACTAAAGAAATATCAAGGCATACAAGAAAAATCTGTTTAGAACAACTGTCTGTATTATTTTTGATCCCATTAAATGGAAATAAATCATACAACCTACTTCAATATAAATGTTTGGTTAATGACTTAACAATATAAAAAAGTAGTAGAAACTTATTAGGCAGACATTACAGCCTTTTTTTTTTTTTTTCAAATTAAAAGTCTAAACATGAGACAATGTATGGGTAAAAATTACCGATGGGTAAAAATTACTGATAGGTAAAAATTCTAAATTTCAGTTATCTTGTTTAAACATCAAGCTAATTAAAATTAAGCTAGCTGTTAATGACAGTTAACTTGCCAGAAATTAAAGTCTTCTCATGCCGTTGCCACTAATTAAAAGTTGACAAGATAAAGCTACATGAAGATATAGTAGGGACTCCTTAAGTGTAATGAACTGGGATTGTTGCATTATAGAAAGAGCTTTTAAAATAAGTTGGCATTATGACTACCTTGTCTGCTCATCAAAGTTTAATTAAATCATAAGATATTATGAAGAAACTGGAGAACTAATTGGCTGACATTTAATATACTATATGCTGGACAGAACAGATTAAAGGGTAAATCCTGTTAAAAATTATAGTGGCTGCCAGTCAACATACTATGTGAGACTACACCATAGTTTGGAGAATACTTTGTTAAATGAGGAGTGTTAATAAATTGAGGAATATTTATAAATATTTAGAGCTGAAATTAGCATGCAGGCACACTAATTTTCTCAAGTCATTCTTACCCAAAAGACCATCAAAAGCAAATTTTGATTGTCCTATCTCACAATCGAGCAGATCATCCGCAACAGTTATAAAAGTTATCTATGACTGATACAGCCATAGGTACAGCCAGTGAGAGCAGTATGCCTAAGTTAATTAACTGCTGGCCAGGAACAAGAAATTATTGTAACGGGCTACAATATGTTAGGTTAATCCTTTATAATTCTAGTATTTATGTACATTTATGTACTTTTGTGTATTCATATATATGGCATTACTTTGTTTCACTTCTGCGTACTGTGGTACTCTTCTCCTCAAATACAGAAGTTTCATGGTAACATGTATATCAAAACTAAAAAGAAGGGGACCAAATGTGACTTTCTCTTTGCACATAGTGCCAAAGGATGGATAGTAATCTGTATTTATTTTCGTTGAGATTACACCAAAGGAAAAAAAGGGGAAAAAAACAATGGAAGGAATTTTCTCCTGTGCTTCCAACAGCACGCGTGAATGCCGATGACCGTGTGTGTAAAATTGAGTGATTGTAAGTAAAAGAAAGCATTTGGCTTTCAGCTCCTACACTTCACTGTGACCCACGTTTAATTTTATTAGGAGAGAAGACAAGTTTTTTTGGGGAAATAACTCTTCACATCTTACTGGCGAAATCTAGCAAAACTCTATTGGCAGTGCATGAATTTGGAGAAAAGTGAAATCTGTAACTGTTGTTTCATGTTAAGAGCTCTCTCTAAGCTATAGCTGGATGAAGATTGCTCATTATCTTTCCACATTAAAAAGCTAATTAATAATATGTTCTTTTGTGTAGCCATCTGATGAGCTCTCTTTGATGACATTTTCCAACAAACCAGCTGTGGCAGTTTGAAGAAAAAAACTGCTTGAAAGCTTTTGTTTTAAACTGACCAATTGAACTATTCCCTTCCATGCTACGATTGCACATCTCATTGGTTGAGAAAGTTTCTCGCGAGCGTACTGTGCCTTTAAGAGCCGCAGGCTCAGCGGCTTTTGGGGCTTTCGGCTTTCTCCGCTCTCCGGACACTTCTGGCTTTGTGCTGCGAGGGGCGCCGCGGACCTGCAGCTTCACTCCGGGAAGAGGCTTCTTCAGACAATTGCGGCTTGGCTCCGGGGACCTACAGGCTGTCTCTCCTCGGCTCGGACCCTGCCCGCCGCCTGGGAGATGCGCGCCCAGAGGCTGTCTCTGAGAGGAGCGAAGCTGTGCGCCGGGGAAGCCCCCGCCGCGCCGCCTGGGACAGACTGCTCGCGCCGCCTGGAGACCCGCGCCCGGAGGCTGCTCTTTGCCTGCTGCTGTAACGCTGTACCCTCTCTGCCGCCAGCGCTGCCGCTTCTTGCTGCTTCGCTTCTACAAACTGCACGACGAGAACTGGTAGGAACAGCGCTTTGCACGTTGGAGCCCGGCGTTCGTAACAGCCACGGTTTCCCTTTGTTTACTCCACGAAAGCGGACACGTGGCGACACCGTTTTGGACTCCACGTGGTACCATCCCCCTTTCTCTCTTACTCGCGTCTAACCCTCGCTTTTCCATCCCATATAAACCCTCAGATTTTGCATTGGTTTTTCCCTGCATATTATATATTTTGTTCTAGTTTTATTAAAGTTTGTTTCAGTTTTTCCAAACGTTCAGAGGTCTCACAAAATCTTTCTTTTCCTTTTCGTATCTCTGCTTTTTAACCCTTTCTCTCCCGGTCAGGGGAAAAAGGGGTTCAGGGATAGGAAAGGGCACGTCTCCGTAATTGGCTTGCCTCAGCCGACCGGCGACACCAGCATAATCTCCATCAAGAAAGTCACATGTAAATCTCATTGCACTCAAAAAAGGCATGCACATCTCTACCTCCTCCCACTGTGTAGTTGGTAAGATTCAGCTCTCATTGAAGGGCAGAATTATCTTTCTGTTGATTTCCTCTGACTTCTTTATGTGCATGAGGCACATAAAACCTCTGGCTTGGCTTATAACTGTATTTCAACTGTTATTCTGATTTTCAGTCTTGCTTTGAACTACTTCTTCTATCTTGGCACAGATTTGTTTAACTTCCTGTCTGTTATTCAAGCCTGGGTTTGGAATTGTATTAAAAGTATAAACTTTGATAAATGGATTGAGATTAACTAGTGCTGCAAGTATTTAACGACCATTCTTTCAGTGCCATAAAGCATTGGGTTTTTTTCAAGCTGTCAGCCAGACAGTTATTACTATGAATAATAAATGGAGTTTTGAGATAATTTATATTTAAAAAACCCCCTGTATCTGTAAGACATTCTTGCAGAAAAGAATGTCAAAGACAAATTAACTTGGTAGCATTCTGCACTTAACAATTAGAGTTGTCTGAAGTATTCATTAAATTATTTACTCCACACATTCTATAATTTTTCTCCCTGGTAAAATGTTTGAAAAAGACAGTATTTTTATCTCTGGATAAATTCTCAAATCACTAAAGTTTCCTCAGTGTTAGAGACCCCTAGGTGTATTTAAATGTTTGGAACCATCCACAAAAATACGTTATTTGTACAACAGAGCAAGATTAAAGCTGATTACAGATACTCAAATAGCTAAATAAAATCCTAAGGCTTAGTTAAAGAATGTTTCATTTGACACAAAGAGAGGCCACAACAGGTTATGGGGTGAAAATAAGGAGTTCTGAGTTAAGTATATAACAAGTTATGAGTTGTTACAAAAGCATTTAATGACTGAAGAGAGGAATGAGAAAGGAGACTCCACATGTGTAAAGGAAAGAAAACAAAAGGCATCTCCTTTGTGGCTCCTAATATCCAGATGTAGCATAGTGGTTGAAGAGATGGAATATAACCTGGAAAGAAACAAACACAGGATAATCTTGAAAAGACGTGAAAATGAGAAAATGATGCAGAAGACTGAAGGCTGTGGACAACAAAATTCACAGGAGATAATTGGGCTTAATATACTCATAACTGAGTATACCCATGCAATCACTTTTCAATACCTCAGTATGGAAGGTTTCAACAGATGGGCAGTCATTCATAAGAATGACCAAAGTTCCTTTCTAACATTCATATCCTTAAGTCAAAAACAGTTTATCAAACTACAGGTCTTCTGAAGTAAGTGGAAACAAGCTACAAGTTATATAAAGTCAAAGAACTACAGAAGTCTTTATGGAACTAAGATCTATCTGATATGAAAAGACAGCTTGAAAGACTACGTAACAATCTCCAGAAGACTGTGCTAGAGGTGTCATCAGCTGAGTTCTAAAAATAATGCTGAGCGGTAAGCAACAGGATTTTATCAGCAAGCCAAAAAATAATGAAATAAGATGTAATAACTTGTGCATATCTTTACAATATAATTTTGAAATTAGTAGCATATGTAGAATTAGTAGCAGAAAATGTGTATTTATATATGTATTTATATATAAGCATATGCAAGCATATATAAACATGTATGCACACTCCTGAATTTCATTAATTTAGGTTCTATCTGAAGATTCAAAATAAATACAATGACTTGAATCAAATATTTTTCCCTCTTGGTAATGTCAAAAAATTAGTTTCAATATAATTAAATGCATGACTAATTTCTACTTCTGCATGGAAAGATGATAATAAAATACTATTCTAGAAATGTAGGTCTGTTGTGATTGTACATTAGATATCTCATAAAAGGTTAAAAATGCAGTAAGTATTCATATTTTAACTCAAAGTTACAATGTCTTGGGTGCAACATTTTTGGTACCCTGTAACCTTCTGCTCGAAGGATCCCCTCCAGAACTCAAGGATTACCAATAATAAAAGCTATTTGGTAGCTAAAAATCCATTTACTGGCACACAAAAGTAATTACTAAAAGCATTGCATAACATGCTCTTATGTTTTGGGATTTCGTGTTAGGTCAGAACAGCAAATTTAAATGAAAAATTTTTTTTTCACTAACTGCAATGGAAAGTTTATACTCACATCACTAAACAAAGCAAGAGATCTCTCAACATATCAAAGTGAGATTTTAAAAGAAAATTATTTGAATGAGTTGCTTTTTTTTCTCTAAACAATGTTACTTCTATCATTTCTAGTAGCAAAGACTTTGCTTTTTGATTGAACATCCTTTTCTTCTTTTATAAAATTAATGCAGTTAACAATTTTTTGAATAGTTAAAATACTAGTCAACCCATCTCAAAGACGATTTTACATTTCGCAAGCTTGTGTGCATTCCATTGTTAAAAACAAAACATGTATTTTTGCTGAAGAACAAGTTCCATTAACAAACCACTAAAGAGAACCCCTCATTTCAGAGGCCTTCAAGGTCGCTTAATTTAAATATGATTTTCCATCTTCCTCATTGTATTTCAGAATCTTTTCTCTCATTATAAATAGCACTGTAGTTTTGCAAAGTCCTTGTGTGCAGCTGTTAATCACGGTGCTTGGAAGACACCAATTAAAGAAATACTGTAAAAAAAATGCAGGAGGAAAATGAAACGAAGTCTGTAACAAAGCTTTATTACTATCAGTAAACACTACCATCTCCAGTACACGCACTTATTAAAACTGCATGGAACAAATCATGGTCAAGACAGACATTAAAGCTAGAAAAACAGTAGAGTTGTGGTACGATATGAAAAAAGGAACTAAGAAATTCAAATTTACATTTAACACTTCATCATTCCATTCTTACACAAAGCATAGTATGTGCCATCTTTACTTAAATGGCAGTTTGATCTTTGATTTATCTATTGACAAACTGTCCCAAAATGATAGTACCTGCAGTTAAACTACATTCTTCAACAGAGCTCTAGTAGTCTGTATTTATGTTTGGGATATCTGCTTGATACAGAAAGGTACTTTTTAAACTTATTTATTGTTTGCCAGAGATATAAAAATGGCTGTTTCAAAACCACTCACAAGTCCTGCATAATCACACAAGGAAAACTGAAGAGTACACTAAGGATGTAATCAAGTCAAAGCTGACAACAGAACAGAACAAAAATACTGTAAGATCACAGAATCACAGAATCATTTTGGTTGGAAGAGACCTTTAAGATCATAGAGTCCAATTGTTCACCCTGCACTGCCAGGGTCCCTAAACCATGTCCCTCAGCACCACATCTGCACGTCTTTTAAACACTTCCAGGGATGTCCTGTTCCAATGCTTGACAACCATCTTTATAAAGAAATTTTTCCTAATATCCAACCTGTGGTTTAGATAAATCTGTATTCAAGCATACAAGGGGTTCTTTGAGAAAAAAATATATCTATAAGTAAAAATATTGATTAGAGCAGCAAAATCCCATCCAAAAACACATGTTCAGAGTCATTCCTAAATAAAAAGGTACCTTCTTTTGAAAGAACATTGGAGGATTAAATTTGGTCCAAGCAAGGAGGAATTGCAAACTCTTGGATTACATTGCTAACATAGTTTCTCCTTTGAATCTGCAGAGAGCTGAGGGTAAAAAGGATTGGCATTCTTATCTGTATTCCAGTGGTGTAAAATATTAGGAGTCCAAGGTGTAGCATCTTTTTCCATTGGTGGAAACAACACGTATCTCACTGAGATGTCAGGATGGTGTCTGGAACCAGAAGACTTTGACAGACTTCCTAACTCTTACTTGAGATTTAACCAAAATAAACTGCCTCCCTCAGGGCATGCCTGAACTAGTTAAGTAATTCCCTTACTGACCATTGAACTCTCCTGTGCAGGCAACACAGCAAGCTGCTCAAGCACAATATTTGTGCATGTACAGAACAGTCTCAACTAAGTGCAAGAAAGATTGGAAAAATAGGCACAGAAGTCCCCTGGGAGGGGGAGCATGCTCATTTAACACATACTGACAAGTTCAGAAATGACGAAAAATTAATTCACAGTTACTGGATACAGAACCCAGGATGCCTCACTCCCTACAGAGAACATCCACCTGGATGGATACAGACAATTGCTTGTTCAATAAATATATATTAGCCACAAAACTGATTTTTTTTAACCATATTTGTGCAATACTCTTTACATGCTAATAAAATGAGAATGATCTTCCATTCTATATATCACTTTAGTTGTCAAAACAGTGATACTTAGCTTTTGTAACAAGATACGGGGCAGGGGGTTGAGGGGGGGGTGGTGGTGGAATAAAAAATTCCTAAAATAATTTTGTAGCCACAGCAATTTTCATTTTGCGACCATAGCAGGATGAAATTTTAAGTGGCCTCTTATTGCCTACCCCAGTTTTGTTTGCTTGCTTGTTTTGGAACACATGCATTTTTATTTCTCTTTTTAAGGCTTTATTTATACTTTTACAGTGGTTTTGCATTCCGGTCTCTGATACGTTATAGCTCACTAATTGTCTTTTACCAGAAGTTACAAGATATCTGGGGTAAGAAATCTGCATTCCTTGTTTTCTTTTTGAACAGATTCAAGCTCATCTCTTAAAAGGGAACAGTTAACAGCTCATCATTTTACACTGAAGAATAATTTGTTAAAAGGATTCTAAGATCACGATTCAAGACCGCTCATTCCCTACTAAGCAGCTTAAGCTTATCTGTTCAATACAGTCGTGTCAGATGGTTGCGAACCTGTTCTTCTCTGCATAGCGTGCCAGCATACTGCTGATCTCAACCTAACAAATGTTTTCCGAAGAATGAGGTTTTGCTTCGGTTTTGTTTGTTTGTTTGTTTCTTTCTTTCTTTCTTTCTTTCTTTCAGAGTATACTTCTAGTCACAGCCCTAAGAAGATTCCATGTAGGTGGACATACCTATTTTCAATCCTATGTCGTGTTGACTAGGTTTTCAGTGAAACATCAGCTCTTACTATGTCCTGTTATTTTCCCTGCATGATTTGTTTCTCGTATATTTATTTATTTATTTATTTATCAGTCTAGGACACTTTTCTCTTAATATTCATGGATTGCATGGTAAATAATTCTACATCTCAATTCTTAATTTGAAGTGTAACCTTCATTTCTACAGCTCTTTCCAGATTCAACCCATGAACCCAACAGCAAACAGCAGGATCACAGAAATCCATGGTAAAAAAATAAAGAAGTGGAAGGAAATGTGAAAGTTAATTCCAGCATAGCTGCTAAAGTGATTATTCTTTAATAAATTTGAACACTGTTCTATTAGCGATAGGCTAGCTGACTAATAATGTGAAGAAATGAACTGAGTGAACTAATTGATTAAGACTTCTCCACCACATTGTTGAATTGCTTGTAAAATGTGAAAGATTATGTATCAAATAATGCAATTGACATCAAACTACATACTCAGATGAGCTGTTAAATGAAATTATTAAGATTCTGTAGGAAAGAGTGCATCTTATTCAAATGAGTGTTGTTTTCCATTTGAAGGGCCATTGAAAAGGAGGCATGAATTAGGACAAATTCATATTATTTTCAGCAGGCTGAATCTTAAGAGAAAATGTCTATCTAACATCATTGCTCCTCACTGTTCAAGCAGCAGGTTGTCATGGATTCTCATCAGTATGTGATTGAACTTTCAGAATAGACTAAAAATCAACGTATCGCTCTTCAGTACTTATCTGAAAAATGCACTTATATTTATATCCTGGGGAAAGAACTTACCAGACAACTTTGATTCCCATAGTGTACCAGCCTCAACAAAATTTCAGAACTGGTCAGGCCCCTGTATTTATTATTCTCCTAAAGACACTGTATGAATTTCTGAAGTGCTCTAGGATCCAGCAGTAAACATCAGAGGAGGTTAACACTGCCAGGACTATCATACAAAACCAGCCAGCCACACTCGGATCTCAGTTTTTCTGGAAGAAATCCAGTAGAAAACAATGGAGTTATATTGGATACGTAGTGCTATAACTGAGATCTGAATCACTCCTACAGAGTTTAAGGGTGTCTATTTAAATGAAATTTGGGACCATTCTACAGGACTGAGTATACAGCTGCAAACACAAAATGGTATTCAGTACTCCAAGTGTTCATATTTACTTCAGAATCCGATAGATACTTGAAACTTTGGCACACAACTGCATTTATTTGATTAGAGCCTGTGATTTCCAGGGTACTTTAATAAGTTATGGACATGTATAATCTGTACTTGACCGTCTGATGTAATGATGCTGTTAAAAAAAAAATCATTGTTGGAACATTCTTTAGTGTTAGTCTGCCAGAAAAAATTTCCATCCTGGAAGATTTTCCATAAATAAATTAAAGGGTAAAATGAATTAAAAGTCATATTTTGTAAAACAAAATAATTAATAGTTCACAGAAATGGAAAATTGGAAGCTGATATTCAAATTAATTTTTCCACCATGCTTATTTTTAATTTGATAATATCCAGTAAGACTGATTCTATTTATGAACTTCCTGTTCTACGAAACCTCTAGTTCTTTGAAACAATGCCATGCGTGGGTTGTAGGCAGATCTATTTGTCACATGTATAAAGCAGAAAATGTCTATACTCTTTGCTGAAATGCATCATTATACTGAAACATAATAGCGAACAGCTTGAGGTTCATGTACTTCTATCTTTTAAAAGCAAGATGAAAATTAAGTCAGCATGGTTTGACAACAACATTATCTATGCATTTGAAATTAATTACATAACAGTGAACAAATTCTAGCAGTTTAAATCAGTGGAATATACAAATGGGTAAAATAAGCTTATTAATTCAATTATTATGGCAAACCTGTTGTTTTCATTCTTCCACTAGATAAAATTAGAAGTTGCAATTAACAGTCATCACAGGAGTTTTTGCACTTCAGAACCACAAAATCCTCAGCAATTTGAGATCAAAATAACACTTGGAGTACTGCAATAGTTACAATTAGGATCATATAGATCATATAAGAAGGAAGCAAAATCTTCTTTGAAAAACATTTGGCATAATTTGGCTGGTACTTCTGAGCACTAACAAAAGCTACAGTAAAATTTAATTTGAACAAAATTGAGAGACAAAACATGAAATGATAATAATGTAAAATGTACTTGGACTTGTGCTTGTGGGTTCTTTCAAAATAATGCCAGCTTTCACGGATACCCAAGTTTAAGAAAAGCTTATTGCAAATGTGCTCAAAAAGCAAAGGCTGTAGAGTCTCAAGAGTGAATATCGTGGCCCATGCCGTCACATGTATGCCTAATGTTTCTGTTTCTAATTTGTTTATACTTTTGTTCTCAACAAAATTTCTTTGAAGCTCTTCTCTGTAAAAATGTTCATATGGGTTCCCCTTTCTAAGCAGTAGTTGGAGCATGTGACTCTGAATTATATTTCTGAATTGCCTTTTCAGCTTTGTGTATTCTTAGACACAAATATCCTTTGCTATGTCCATTGTCATTCCGTGAAGTAGAGAGGAAAGCTTTAACCTCTATTTTGGTGTCAGGATATCAGAGAATAACTAATGTTTCTGATGTTGAAATAAAATAAATATTTCTCACTTAGATCATTTCCTTCCTTTCCCCCCTCATTGGTTTAGTCTAGTTTTTTAGTTTAAAATTTTGTTCTGTGTGGAATGAATGCTAATTCAGAATATTCAGCAAGTCCACTTGCAAAACTTAGCTGGTGTTCTAAATATCATATTTTAAAATGTAGGCAATATAGTTCCAGCAACTAGAATTAGCACCATCCACATGTGTAGGGAACTAAAGCATTTGCTTCTAAAAGTGATGCTACCGGATTCCTGCTGAATGATAAAAAGGTAAAGTTCACCCTGTCCATTATGGACACTTTCTCCTTTTTGTAAGAAATTTTCAGGCAGACCACAGGTCCTAATTAGGAGGAAGAAACTTGGGTAGCAAGAGTAAGTTTGAAACAGAGCATTGTTATTTGTGATGGAAAAAGGTAGGCAAGACTCTTTTCCTCCAAAATCCTAACAAGGCTCCAAAGTTTATTGATTTTTCTTGCCTGGAGACTAGAATCACAAAGGAAATAAATCTTAACTATTAACACAGATAGACTATCCTTAAGCTCTGCCGCAAACCATCTGCAAAATAAATCTCTCTTGCCATTACATATATATCTAAGAAAGTCTTAAAAGGTTCACTACCTAAGTGTATGCACATTGAACAAACGGAGAACATCGCTAGGCCACAATACACATCATACACTGTAAACAGATTATTCCCTGAGAGCCTGCCAACCTAATTAATGTCCTATATACCCTTCCCTGCCCCTTACTTCCCATCCAGCAGTTCAGGGGAAATGTTAGACTTTTCTGCATTCAAACCATTCAGGATGGGAAAGCTACTATAAACATTGTCAAAACCTCGTCCTTGCTAAGCATGATGAAGCAGCATGTTAGCCTTACAATAGTTAAAAAGTGCAATAATTACACCCATTTTTAATCACTCTGTAACGCTGCTAAAATTATTCAGAATGAATAATGCTGGAGGGTTTTGTAGCCTTTTCCTTGATCTACCCATTCCCTTTTTTTCCCTTCGTGTAAGGCAATTAGGAAACAAGAAAACTAGATTAACAGCCATTTAATCTGGAAAATTTATTTCATATCCCTAGTCTCTCCAATAATAAATGAAATTAAGATACTTTCCTCTGGCCTTCTCAGAAAGACCTTTGCCTCTTTAGATTTCACTTAAAACTTCCATTTCCCTTATATTGTCCTGCTTGGTCCCAACCCTTTAAACTCTGCTGATCTTAAATGCCTTTCCGTCAACAGAAACAGCATTTTTATTTTGGTCTATATTCAATTTCTACTTAACTTGGAATCTTGTAGTGTTTAATCATAATATTTCCCTATCAGTCATGTAACTGAATTTTAAGTGAGGCAAAAATATTTTTCAAACATTTAAGATGCAGTTAGCATATTTTTGTGGTTGCTCTATTTAAAAATTATTAGCTTTTAATAATTCTGCCCGGAATATTCTACCTCAACCCCAATTCCCATTTCAGAAAGTTGTAGTTTTAACATGATTTTGCTGCTGTTATTGATCCAGGTTTGAGCTCTTTGAGCCCAGCTGATTTTTCTGTTTGGCTTTAATTGATTGAGAAATGACATTCCAGCTAGGCATTTGATGGTCAATAAGATCCTGCATTTTATTTTGTTAGTATTTGGACTGTCTGAATTATTAACTTTATGTTCACCAAAGTCAGACAATGAGTCAGGCACGTATCTTGAGTTAAAAACAAGAATTACTCTGCCAACTACCTACCTCATAGGTTTCTCTCACTTCCTGTAGAACAAAAAAATTTTGGAATACACGTGAAACAAAAGTGAACTATGAAATGCTATTACCAGTCTTGGATTGCTGCAAAGTAAATTCCATTATCTTGGGAAAAATCAAACCTTCACAGATATAAAGGTGAAATTATCCAAACTTTCATATTGATGTACTTGCTCTACTGAGATGTTAAGTGAGCAGTCTCTGAAAAGCTTTCCTTTCCATTGTTTTCTTGCTCTGAACAGCAAAAGCTCTATAATTGAGTGTTTCCTAAAAAGACCAATATTAATTCCTGTCCTGTCCTGTTGATATGTTACCATAACTTTGTGTATGTTGCCACATGAGGAGTTTAAATGAGTGACATGCCCTTGCCATTTAACATTTTATTAAATTTTATGTCGCCTTGTGCTTTAGTTAACTAAAATTTAGAAATACATTAAAATAACCTAAAAATTTTCATCTGTTTGAATTTTTCACACTGCACAAGAGCTCCTTGAACAATTGTTATCTTGAAAACTACCCAAGTCAGGCAGACATCTGATGGAGAATATGTTGTATTCTAATTATCACAGAAATGCTTGCAATTTAAATATAAGAAATGGCTTCTTATAATGAGCATGTCAAATGTAGTAGTGTCCAAAATAAAATCCGTATTCGGAGTCGGTTTGTCTGGTACAAATACAATTTTAACTTTCTAACAGTGATGACTTCCATATGATGCTGGAGATGATCAAAATAAGAGGGACAGGGAAATAATTGGCTGAAACAGACCTTTTCCTTTCTTCTTGATAGAAAATGTTTTAGCAGATGCCTGTTCAGAAGGAACTCTTCCAGCACTTTGGAAATGAAGCACATGAAGCTCCCCACTTCAACTGCCAGTGATAAACTTTATAAGAGAAAAAGTTGTTTTGTTTTGTTTTGGTTTTTTTACTAGTATTAAGGGACATAGCTCTAAATCCTTACTGCAAGTTACTTGCCTTAAAGTTAAAAGTATATCTAGAGGAGCAAGTCATAATATTTTAGCTATTATTTGACATCCCGAAATTGAACTTTACACAGCAGAAATATTTTTTTTTCCCCTGTTCTTGGACTGAATCATTTCTAGAGGGGAGAAAACACAGAAACCCTCCTTCGTGAAATGGAAAGCATAGTTCTTCAATGGAACATGGGAATCACATTGAACTTGACAGTTTCCTTGGCATGATGCCACAGCTATTACCATTGAGCCAGGAGAAAGCTGTAGCCAGTGGAAAATGGGAAAGAGATTTTTCTCAAGTTGTACAGGAGAATTGACAAGATAAAAGCAAATAATAGTGAATTTGGCTTCTAGGTATCTAGTAAGTGGATCTGCTTCCACTTATTAAGTGTATTTGTGTAAGGAGCAATGCACAGCTATAACTAAACAATAATTTACAGGAAAGATTATGGTTTAGCATCTCCAGAGCGAATAACTTAACACACTCTTGTGTCAAACATGGAAAAGGATTCTGGGGACAGTTCAAGATGACTTTATTCAGATTTTGTTACTTCCTTGACATATCACAGCCAAAGTAAGTTTAATTATGTTGCCAGACTGTATCACAGAGCAGAACTGGAAGAAGAAACAGTTGTCAGTGTTTCAGCTAGAGGTTGCTTTAGAATGAGATATTTTGATTAAAAACAAGAATTCTTAAGAATGGGTTTTGTCCTCCAACAGGATAAATGCTTCTAATGCTTCTAATAAAGTGACTATCTCATGAAGATTCTCTATGAAATGAATACTCTCACGTAAGCAATCTGTGCTGAATAACGCTGAAAAGAGGTGCGTTTCAGAACAGATAACTTTATCAAAGGCAGCTGACACAGCTTGCTTTCTTGACTGTCATGGCAAAAGATTCTGTGCTTCCTAGGATCTTCAACAGACCTGTCTCAATGAAGGCAAACCCAGATTATTTCATACAAAACACTTCAGGTTCAATAGAACTGGCATTTTTTAATGAAAAAAATGAATAATTGCTACTACTTGAAACATAGTAAATAAAGCAAACCATACTGCTCCATCTTTTTTCCTGGCAGTGAGAGATGAACTCTGACTAGTTTTTCAACATGTTGAACATATTACAGTCACCATTTTAAAGTAAAAAATGCACAACTGGGAGCAAGTACGAAAGCCCTCCAAATCTCCATTTCAGGCTAATGTTTAAGTTTAAAGATAATTCCTTTAGGGAGCTGCGATAAAGAAACAAGCCTCAGATCAGTGAATTCAGTTCAAATAGTCACAGCCTTAAAGGTAAGGCTGATGGTGTCAGAGGTTGCAAGATGAACAGCAGCCAGAGCATGCTGTAGGTCTAGCTCTACCAATTCATATTTCTTCTGAAGGCAGCCTAAACTCTGTCATTTCAGAGGAAGTCATAATGTCATGAAAGGCATCCATTTTTGATGGTCACATGCAACCCATCAAAAAATTATCCAGCCTGGACTTCTAACTGTTCTATGTGCTCCTTGAACATCCGTCCATATCTGAGACCTTCCATTTGAGTATGCCGAAGCAAGTGAATGGTGTGTAAAGGGAGCACATCCAGACTTGAGCATGACCCTCAGGCTCCTTCTCCTTTACAATATAATGAGAGAGAATGTCCATCTGAACACCTTAATTACAACTGAACAAGTACTTTGGGACTATTAATAGGTATTTGAATGAAAGTGTAACAAGACCAGAACCTGAGAAGGACTTTAGGGAAAAAAAAAAAAAAGGTTATGTACTATATTGTTTTGCTTATTTGCAATGCTGATAGGTTTTCTGAAGCCAAAAGGAGGCCTGACTTTCTCTTGAGTAAGATAGTGGAATCAACTGTGCAGACAATTTAAATCTGAGGCTGGGTGTGTATCTATCATGTCTTAGAAGGTGAGAAGAAGGAAAGATTGTTAAAGAAATTATTGTTAATACAATTGAACAGTGGATTGACAGTTAGTTCCACTTATGGATGGTAAACCTGGACTAGGAAAGGTATGCTTTTCTCTTAAAGATCTCTTAACCTCTAACTCAAAGAAATGTAAACTTTTAAGTGAGATGATGAGCCTGTGAAACACAGAAACAAACCAGGTTTCACAGAAACATTCTCAGATTCCAACTGTGTGTTTTAAATATTCAGCATCTGAGCTGTTCAGTGGCTAAGCAGAGCAACAACATTTACTCTAATGTAAATGAACTGAATAGATGCATTAAATATTAAAATCAATAATCTACTTAGATTATGAACTTGGGACAGGCGCAGATGTTATTAGCGGTGTTCTCTCGCAAATCTGTTTTCCTGACATTTTGCTACAAGTTCTATTCTTGTTGCCTAAAGAAATAATCAGTTGTAACTACAGGATTCCTTGTGTATGATTATTGAAATCATTCTATATGCTGAGGATTTTTTTCTCCTTGTTCTTAGAAACGGTTTGAAAGATTTTGCCCCTACTTGCATATAGCTTTACCTAGAAGATCAACCATCTCCTATGAATGATATATTTTCTAACATAAATTTTCTAACATATTTTCAACATAGTTGATTTTCCATGTATAAACCCTGACTTTCTCCGAACTGGAACTTAAATTACAATTTTTGTGTTATTGATTTTGGTAAAATGAGTCAAAACCACTTCCCATAAAACTTCATTCTTCCTGTGCATACAAAAAAAGACAGCTACATCATCTAACACACAATATTTGGAAATATCAATATATACATGTCATGAGTGACTAAAACAGTAACATTCAGTGCAGAGCAGCTCATTTTTTGCAGATGCTTGACATTCTCCTTGATTGACTTTGAAATAGTCAATTAATATCTCTAAATACAGATATGTCACAGGAAGTCAATCACCCGCTACTCCCAGGAGGCTGTAAAAGTATTTGGATGTGTCACTTGTTTTTTCCCTCCTGGCCTGACCTGGTACAGCTTTTCCTAGAATGGCTTTTGATCCTATCACCTCCCCACTAGTAAGGTGACGTGCGAGTGTGGCACAGTGTGCAGAGAGCTGAAAAGTACCTTCCCTTAAAGGTAAAAATTTTTAAATAAAAATTAGTCTAAAATAAACCAAAGTACATGTTAAAGGATGAGAAACTCACATTCTGTTCAGCTGAACACAAATGCACATGTAATATGCAGTAAGCTTAACAGACTTTTAAAGGTTGAGTATGTAACTAATGACATATTCCCAATGTGTTGTATGGAAACATAACTGATAATTGTTTAGCTTTATTTTGTTGTTACTTCATATATGGCAAGGGTTTCATGTTAAAGACGGTGAAGTACCGATCACCAGCTGCAGTTCAATCCAATGCCGTGAGAACTCTTGCATTCAACTCCGTTGTAGACTGACATACCTTATGGCTATTGTGCAGTTTGGCCATGATTGAAACCTTACCAAGATGAATAAAATATATGTATTTATGTGTGGGATTTGTTATCTAGGCAAATGGAAACAAAGCAAAAAATTTGTTTTGTTGTCATTGTGGTAATGAACATATATCACTAAAAGTAAAAAAAAAAAAGAAAGAACCAAAACCAAAACCTTAACTTGTAAGTTTTATGTAACAACTCTATAGTTCTTAAAAAATTAATGTGCTTCATAGAAGACATTCAGACTCCAGCTTCAGAGCTTATAGTCATATAAAAGCATCCTAAGGAAGAAAAAAAATGTGCTAAGTACATTAGTTCACTCTTATTTCATCATTATTACACAATATTAACTAAACCACAAGGTAGTAGTAGGTAACTGTCTTAACACCTCTCTCAACAGAAGACTGAACTATATTTCAAAATAAGACAGAGATAAAGTCACTAATTACACACAGGAAAGATGTTTGAGGATTTTTTAAAATGGTTTCTTCATCGGTATGTCAAATGCAGTAAATTAGTACATTTGAAGCAATAGAATACTTTGAAATTAGGTGACAAAATAAAAAGTACTGTATTACAATAGCTGAATTCCTAGAACAGGTAAGGTGACCCTTCAGAAACTAAATTATAATTTTAACTCATGCAGTGCTGATGACTGGCACCTGGCATTAGGCCAAGGAATATAGCCTTGTATCTTCTTATGGGGTTCCACTGAAGATGTTAACTCTATTAAAATTCTGTGGCTTCAAATAAAATTAAAATAAAAAAAAAACCCAAAAAGCCCAAGAAAGCACCACAACTTCTAAAGTTGCGTTATTTGAAATGATCTCAAAAGTCAATATTATCTTCTCTGAAGAAAGCTCTAATCAAAGGATAGCAAAACTTCTTCATCCTGTCAACTAAATAAGCATCTTTTCTGGGAAAAAGGCTACAGAAGACATATCTTAGAAAACTGATGTGAAGGCAGAACTCTCAAATCATTTCACTAATGGTAATGCTAACAGGAGTTTACCAATTCAGTAGCAAACAGAACTGAGTTCATCACACCACTGGGAATGGCTACAAGAGTTTTGAGTAGGATAGCCTTCCTGTGGTACTGACTATGTCATTGTTGAGTAGTGTGTGAGGCTTAGACACTTCAACTGTAACTCCCATAGCAGAATTACTCTGTGAGAGCAACAGATACTTGTTTGTTTCATTCCACAGCATGAGATTTAGACTAATGAGCAACCTGCAAATTGAAGCATTCTTAATACTTATACTGGGTGATGTTCTTTTGGTCAACTTGGGAGGACAAAGACCATTTCCTGTTCACATTTTCATTTTACATTCTTTTTATCTTCTAAACTTTTACTACGTTTTACCTTATTCTTCTGATCTTGGCAATAAGTATAATTAAGTGGGTTAAAGAAAAATTATATTAAAAAAACCTATGACTTTTGTCAGAATTTGAAGTGTTTACTTTTAATGAAATTTTCAAAGTTTGAAAGGATTTAATTTCTTAAAATAGGAAGTTGACAACATCCTATATGTTTGTACTTCAAAAAAATTATGTATTATAAAAAAAATGCTGAAATATTTTACTTGACTTTTCAGAAAATAAACCCAAATATAAGCCAATGATAAGTACAAGGAATTGGAGTGCAGTGCTAGGACCAGGAATGTAATCTAGAGAAAGGGAAAAAGTAATTTAGATAATCTGAAAATTGACTAAGCACTCTTTGTTGAATTTCCATACAGAATTTAAGAAACTGGCCAAAGCCATTCAAAAGCATTAATGATTATCTTTGAGAACCCAATGACAATAGACCAGAAAAAGAATAAATGCTCTATCTTTTTTAAAAAAAATAATAATCTGGGAAATTATAGACTAGTGAGCATGACTTTGAAACTAAAATATTCTTCAAAAAAGAAAATCTAATTAGATAGGAGATGAGGTGATAAAGAGGTCACAAATTCACCAAAAATTATGGAATCTATCTCATTTCCAGCTTTTAGAGAATCGAGGAAATAATCAGGAATAAAGAAAAGGGGAGAAGACATTGTCAGATATTAGATGCTGCCTCATATAGCATTCCTAAAAAGAAAAAGAAAACCTCAGCAAATGAGGCCTGAACAAACTACATCTCTGTGAAAAAAAAAAACCAAAACAACAAAACACGTATTTAAGGAGAGAATAGTGGCTTCTAATCACAGCTAAATACGTTCTCAGTAGTAGGACTCTATTTTATGTCTCACTAGTGACTTCAAAGACAAAGTAGTGAGCCTCCTTATGAAATTTTCAGGTTACAGCAAGTGAGAAGGGTGCAGTAACTCAAGAGAATGGGATCAAAATGCCAGATGTTCTTGATGAATTTGAGAACCGGTCTGGAGTCAGCATGGTAAATTTCAATATATGTAGGGGCAAAATATTACTCTCTGTGATCAAATTATGAAAGCCAAATAATTGCTAGCCAGCTAATGTGCAACACAAAATTACTAAGAAATTACAGCATAGAATTTAATAATTTCTGCAAATATGTTTATTTCTGTTATTAACCATTTCCACTCTCTTTCTCCATATACAGTGCCCTGTTTACATTATGGAAACAAGCTCACTGAGGCAGGAGTAGATCTGTGGACTTTGCTCTATAAAACTGTAGTCTTATTTTCTTATGAGAAAATTCAGTAAAAATGATCCCATTATGTAGTGGCAGCAGGTAGGAGCTTGCTACCTGCTCCTAAAGAGTACTGAATGATCACAGAGTAACGCGTGTTGCTAAGATCTTTCATCAATCTTTTGAAAGAGTTCAGTAACAAAGAACAGAAACTAGTTTAAGCATGAAGAACATAGAAATAATACTAAAATCATTTCCCTAACTGCTTTGCATGCTTTCCTTATTAGAGCTATTGCAGAGATCAGCAAAATGGCTATTGCATCTGTTTTAATTTCAAAGAAGTGCAGCCTGGTGTAACTAGATTATGAAATCGAGTAAACAGGACAGATTTCAATAGTTTGAATATCAACCAGTCCCACAATTTTTCTTCTCAGGAGAGACAATATTCAAATTGTTGCAGAGAGCATAGCAAGCAGGGAGTATAAACATACTTCATTTTCATCAGCTTACAGATTATCATTACAGAGAAGGGGCAAGAAAAACTGAAGGAAGGTTTCCATAAGTTTCATTAAAAAAAGGGAACAAAAGTCTCATGGAGAGGAAGATCTGAAAGTTATGTTAGAAATCTCATGACAGTTAAAGGAAAACAGTCAATCTGAGGCTTATTTTACAAGATTTTTTGGTCTATCTTGGTTGTAAACATCTCTTTTAATTCTTCCATCATTCCCCACCAGCTTTACAGGAGGAGTGGAAAGGAACGAATACTTTTTTCAGAGCTGCTACTTATAAACTTAGTTACAAATTCAAATTGCAGACAACTTTGCTCAAAACATGAAAATTTGGAGATATTTGTCATTGTGAATTCCTTACAGTGGAGGATGATAGCACCATAATAGAAGTGAGTCAAACTTCGTGGGTGCACCGTTGACTGTACAGCTCTATGTACACAACTCATATGAAGCAACTCACATGAAGCAACTCACAGTGCTACTCTGATCATGAATCATTTTGCTGTGGCCATTACAAATTTAGAATGCAGCTTGTACTCAAAAAGGTCTTTGTCTTCACCTTGGTCCTTCAGAGACACCTATTTGTGAATAAGACTTCAGATAGAAGTGACTAGCAAATTGTGCTGAGGTAAGTATACTTCTCTGGCACATTTGAAGCATAGATATATGAAAATATTCCTTTTTCACAATCCATTTCCCTTCTTGGGCTTTGAGGTATCGTGTATCATCTTCTGATGTGAAAAACACAGAATTCTTATGATGTTTTCGTTTTACCAAATGGTCAGCTGAAAGGTGGTAAAAGGAATATGTATCATCTGTCAACCCCCCCTGCTCTGTGGGTAATTAATCTGTGAAATCCCTTGAAAGAAAAATGTGAAAAATTGAGGGTTTTCTAAGTATTTTTGAATTTTCATAAATGAATAGGTGCTGAGAAGTCATGCTTTTTGCTCACATTAAATTTTTCCTGGAAAGGAACCAATTTTTAAACACACAAACATATTCTGCCCATATACCTTTGATCTTTCTGCATCACTACTCTGCACAAATAAACAGCTATTTGTTCAGGTGTCTCATGTAAATAATATGTATAATATATAATGTTCCTCAATAAACCTTCCCGAAGAAAGCAAGAACGCGATAAACTGCTATCTTTTGGACAAGCAAATGCAACTTAAACAGTGGAATCTAAATGAGTTCAGAATCATTTCATAATTAAAGATCTTTTACCCAATTACTTCCCCGATACTGTGATAGTTGAAAAGTCACAGGAGAATTGCACAAGGCAATTATTCTCATTTTTTTATTTCTTTTCCTTTAGACACATTTTCCATGATAGTGGTAAGCGTGTGCTTCAACAGTACATTTTTTAGTGGTCTGAACACTTCATGTAATTCCTCCGTGACTGTATCTGCTCATCGACTGACCATACTGTTAATCTTGAATGCTGATTATTAGAGTCCTAGAAAGCTGCTTCTTACAATCTTAAGGCATTAGGACTGAAAAAACCCAACACTTTAAATCCCTGCAAGACTATTTTTACTATTGTTCTCAGAAGTTTATAATCTCATTCCATTATTGACAAGGTGAGAGACAATGTCACTAACACAGCCTTGATATAACTAATTATTCTGCAGTCTTTTCTCAGCATATTGACACAGAAACACATCATGACTACTGTTCTGTGCAGAATAACATAAGACAAATAAAATCAATGTTATCTAGCAAGTTAAGATAAAAAATGTCACAAACATAGCCTTTCACAAATGTTTATATATTCAGCTCAAGGGATTCACAGTAAGCTGTAAAACCTGAAACAAATGTTTTAATTTTGAAAAGATTTCCCCATGCCATTACTGGAGTGGGGAAAACCAGCAACTGCAAGGAAGTAGTGAAAAAACACACACTGCTCTCCCTAAAGGGCAAATTGAAAAGTGTGTTTACAATTCAAGTTAATTAATAGATTCAAATCAGCAATAGAATCTATGTGCAAACAATGAAAACATACACAAAATAAAGTAGGTCATTTACTCTATAAGTCAGGGATGGTCTGTAGTATAAACAACCACAACTGTGAGAATTTAAACAGAATCTGAGCATTGAAAAGTCTAAATTTTAGGTAACCCATCATATTAACAAGCCTGTGTAGGCTCCAACTACATGGGGGGCTGCTACTATCTGTATCAGCTAGAGTAGGAAATGCTAGGAAAGAAACTTAGGCTGGACTGGTCAGAGGCAATTATCTCCAACTGAGAGAACTGCAAAACATCCAGTATATATAAAAATGTGCCTGATTCTCAATCCAAGTGGTTAAAACTCCAAGACATTGGTGCTGAACAGCTTGGCTTGAAGGAAATAAACAAACTTCAGGAGAGGAATGAATCTTAGATCAGCTGTCCTAATTTACATCAATTAATTAACTATTAAATGGGCCAGAAATTTATATTTTACATATCAGTGCTGGTGCACTTCCCCAGGAAGAGAGACCTTGAATGACTCTACTGCAAATCAAATTTCAGATAACTTCTCAAAGACCTGAGCAAATCTAGACCATAATGATAATTTAAGAGGATGTGCATTAAAGATGAAAGGTTCTGAAAGATGGCAGTAGCCTGTGAACTGCCAGGTCATTTTTCAAAGGAAAGTTTTGTTACAGAGGGGAGGTTTTGCTTTTTTTTTTACCTCTCCCTCCTCACTGGCAGGGTCAGTAACAGAAGAAACTCAAACTTTAAATGAAGAGGTCTTGCTGCCACAGGTCTGCTTGTTCCTGAAGCATCCATCTTCCCTGCAATAAGAGCAGTAGCAAATAAGAGAACAAACTGTCATTTTTATCCTGGCATTTGAAATATAGTTGATTTGTATGCAAATTTTATGCAGTCTGAGTCCCTAGCCCTGTATGTTTTTTTGAAAAAGGCAAAACACTGCAAACATCACAATCTTATATGACTCAGAACTTTGTACTAACCGTATTAACAATATATGTGTGAATCATATGTATGTGAGTGAAATGTCCAGGCAATGACAGAAGGATGGACATCAGAGCCTCCAAACCGAACACATTATAGTAGCTACTACCAATTAAGTTCTATGTCTCCTACAACTCCAGTATCATTAATTTCTGAGTAGAAATAGGTTCCTGTATAGAGCGGTGATTCAGAATCCCTCATTTTAAGAAATTTTTAATAGTCCAACAGTGCTTGATGAGAAGAGTTAATACTAATAAAAATAAATATTAATTTGTATTTCAAAC
This sequence comes from Bucorvus abyssinicus, assembly GCA_009769605.1. Lineage (NCBI taxonomy): Eukaryota > Metazoa > Chordata > Aves > Bucerotiformes > Bucorvidae > Bucorvus > Bucorvus abyssinicus. The sequence continues at coordinate 34,144,141 of CM020026.1, forward strand.
GACTGAAGATAATCTTGTGAGTGAAGGAGTCTGATGGGTACCTTCTAGTAGGATAGCTGTATGCAGTAAAATGGCAAATGGAGGTGAATACATCTGCATCTTACCTGTTGTTGCTGCCTTTACTACTACTCAGAAAGAGTGACTTCGGTTTTGTGGAGGGGTTGAAAGGAGAGGAGAAAAAGTCAGAACAGCACGGAAATGCACACTCTTATGTAATCAATTACATATCGGACACCTTATCCAACGGAGTAAACTCAAGCTTTGTTATAGACCTCAATGTCAACAGCATCAGGCTTCAAAATGCAGTAAATTCATTCAGAAGTGTCATCGCGAAAGGCCAGGAACATGCTGATATTGTAGGAAAGCCTGGATTATTTGCTTCCGTGCTTGAAAAGATGTAAAAAGAAACAGTTACAGCAAAGATATTCTATAATTAGTTTTCATGCTGGTTTTGGAAATTGCTTGTTATAGATCCTTTAATAGTAGATAAAGCCATAGTTTGAAACTGTTCATTCAGCTTTTCTGCTGCTTTAATGAAAAAATTACTATTTTTCAAGTTCTGAGGGTTTTGTCATGTTGTCATTTTTGTGCCATATAACTGGAACATCTCTTTTGACTGAAATTTTCTGAAAGACTTTTGTTTACAACACAAATACCTTTATTTCTATTAAAACTGTTAAGAATCTGTCCCTATCACCTTTTAACAGGTGGTAAGACGCCTCATACTAACAAAGACAAGAGGATACAGAAAGTGCAAAGGAATTTAGCAAGTTATTCGAGCCAGGCATCAAAAAGACTAAGGATTTTTGCATACTAAAAAACATTGAGACAATGGAGCTACTGTGTGAAACGTAAAGGCCTAAATGAAGAGAACATGTATAGATTATCAACTGTCTCTGTCTCCCAGTACACTGGTTTGCAGCCTGTGCATCTACTGACCAGCGAGAATCTTGAGCCTGAGAGGAATACACATAGCATGCAAGAGATTTGAGATTTCCAGTCAGAACAATGTTGCCTGCTTTTTGTTTCTGTGATGTCCAAGGACTTTGAGAACAATTCTAAAATCCAAAATGATTACATCATATCTCATTCTGGAAGGACTGAGGCGTTGAAACAGGAGGAATTCACAGTTTTGAAATAGACTCAGTTCAGTCAAAAGAAGAAAAGGTTCCAATAGCCCATTAGTGACTGCAATGACAGAGATTGTGCTGGCTTGTGTGGAGATTTACCAAATCCACTTAATTAATTTTCTCACTTCTGTGTAACAATGTGGGAAGAACAAATATAATCCAAATGGAAGATTAGGAAAAAAAGCACAATGAATTCTGGATCAGGTACCTCTTCATTCACAAAGACACAAAATACTTGATTTTTTTTTCATTTTCATCTCCTTCCTTCTTACTTGGAGAGACTACATGGAGTGAAACCACATTCCTCAACCTCTTCCCATTTCACCCCTCACTCACACATACCTTCTGCAGTTTTATCCAATGGGAGAACTTGTCCCAGGCTGAAACAAAGAACAAGGGAAAAGTCTTATCAGGTAAAATTGGATATAAGATATTATCAGGCCAATTACTACAGTTTCTGCCAGTTGGTTGTTGGCTCAAGCACCACCCTCCATCTGCTTTCCCTAATTTGGTCAAATAATATACAACTTTCCATTCATTTCAGTAATTTCCTATAACATGCAAAGATACTTTGTAACTTAAACCATGAAAATGTACATATGTTGATTACCCTAAAGTTAATTCAGTCCCTTTCAGGACAAGGGGTAATGGTTTTAAATTAAAAGAGGGCAGATTTAGATTAGATATAAAGAAGAAATTTTTTACACTGAGGGTAGTGAAACACTGGCCCAGGTTGCCCAGAAATGTAGTAGATGCTGCATCCCTGGAAGTGTTCAAGACCAGGTTGGATGGGGCTTTGTGCCACCTGATCTACTTGATAATAGACAATTGATAACTCTTCACTGCAGAGGGGTTGGACTAGATGACTTTTAAAGGCCCCTTCCAACCCAAACCACTCTGTCATTCTACAATTCTGTATGATTTTCCTTCTCACACTTAATTTGTCTGATATTTTATTTCAAAATGTTTTCGGACAGTCTTGACTCTGCTCAGTGTCCCCTGAGTGGTAATCAGATACTGTTCAGGCAGCTGGCACCCTATTCCTTTCCCAAGCAGAGGAAATTATTTGAGTGAATATTTTCTTGGAGTGATGAAGAGCTGAGAGCAGATCTTTTTCACCTGAAAAACTGTTAATAAAGTGCCTGTTTGGTTCTCTGTAGGACACAGATTCTTGGTAGCTAATATAACTTGGAGATAAGGACTCTTAACATTTCCAATCATTATGACAATAGGAATCATATATCTTCTTCCTTACAAAGTGTACATCTGACATATAGTGATGTTTCAAGCTTAAAGTCTTGTATTGTTCAAAGCCAAATCTCTACAAACACCCTGAGGGGACCAGATCAATGGCCCATAGTATGTAGGTAATGCTTAAAACTTTTTTGAAAGTCCTTTTGCTAACAAGTATAATTTATTATCTCAGACGCTGACTGACTCACAGACACCCCTTCTAGTTGCATTACATATTTCTTATCCTTGTCACACTGAAATCCATTTTGATGTGAAAACTGTTTATTCATCTTAAATGTTGATGAGGCTGTCATAAGCATGAATAAGACGACTAGTGCTATATTTTAGGCCAAAGTTAGCAAGAGCTCGTGACTCAGAGGAAGCTCAGGTTGCAGTTTTAATCCAGCATTCCCTTTTTCAGTGTTATTTGATCATAAGTTTGTGACTGCATTAGATGCACCAGCACTGAAGTACACGAGTAATTTTCTGCACTGGTACACTGTTAACTGTTTATTTGACTACATTAGGGATTCATTTAGGATGACAGACCAGATTCAGATAAAACAAATTTGTTTTCACTTGTCATGTAGTTGAGATAGCTACTCTTTTGTTACTCTTGAGACTTTCAAAAGTCCATCTAACTTAAAAAAAATTAATTCAAATTTGTACATACCTGGAAAACAACCTGAGTTGGAGTCAGGGTCTCTAAGGCCCACAAATGCTAGTTTCAGAAGAACTTTTGGACGCTTTCTTCACTAACACAGCTTGTAGAAAAAGAGACCCCTGAAGGACTCATGAGTCAGTTCCTGGACTTCTGCAGTTTATAACCCAGTCTTAAGGTAAAAACTATATTGATTTCACTTCATGCTATGTACGTACACTGGAGCACAGGAAAAAGAAGTTCAGTAATGACGAAGTATCATCAGCCATCCTTTCCATGGGAGCAGCAACCTTCAGCACAGAAACAGATACCCAGATAACTTCTCCATAACATGACAGGCATAATACATATAAGCCCCCAGAAACAATCTCAAGACAGATAGTTCATCTTTTATGTAATTATGCAAGTGTTAATCAGCAAAGTGGACAGATGTCTCTTAACTTCAATCAGGGCAATACTATTGTGCCACTTAAGTTGCTGAGCTAAAACTAATTACACAGAACCACAGAATGGTAGGGGTTGGAAGGGACCTCTGGAGGTCATCTAGTCCAACCTACCTTCTAAAGCAGATTCACCCACAGCAGGTTGCACAGGGTCATATCCAGGCAGTTTTTGAATATCTCCAGAGAAGGACACTCCACAACGTCTCTCTGGGCAGCCTGTTCCAGTGCTCTGTCACCCTCAAAGTAAAAAAGTTTTTCCTCATGTTCAGATGGAACTTCCTGAGATCCAGTTTGTGGCTGTTGCCCCTTGTCCTATCGCTGGGCACCACTGAAAGGAGTCTGGCCTCATCCTCTTGACACCCACCTTTTAGATCTTTATAAGCCTTGGCAAGATCCCATCTCAGTCTTCTCCAGACTGAACAGACACAGGTCCCTCAAGCCTTTCCTGTTCAGAGAGATGCTCCTGTCCCCTAATCATCTTTGTAGCCCTCTGCTGGACTCTCTCCAGTGGTTCCCTGACCCTCTTGAACTGGGAAGCCCAGAACTGGACACAGTACTCCAGACGTAGCCTCACTAGGGCAGAGTAGGGGGAAAGGAGAACTTCCCTTGACCTGCTGGCCACATTCTTCTTAATGCACCCCAGGATACTATTGGCCTTTTTGGCCACAAGGGCACATTGTTAGATCATGGTCAACTTGTTGTCCACCAGGACTCCCACGTCCTTCTTCACGGAGCTGCTTTCCAGCAGGTCAACCCTCAACCTGTAGTGGTGCATGGGCTTATTCCTCCCTACGAGCAGGGCCCTACACTTGCCCTTGTTGGAATTCATTAGGTTCCTCTCCAGCCTGTCCAGGTCTTGCTGAATGGCAGCACAGCCTTCCAGTGCATCATCCACACCTCCCTACCTTCCAGAGCCCTTTCAGCTGTCTATAGAAAGCCTCATCAGCTTCATCTTCTCGATCAAGTAGTCTGTAGTAAACACCCACAACATTGTCACCCATATTAGCTTGTCCTTTAATTCTAACCCATAAGCTCTTGACTTGTTTTTTATCCCTCCACTAGGCAGAGCTCAATACATTCTAGTTGCTCCCTCACATAAAGAGCAACCTCACTACCTCACCTTGCTGGTCTGTCTCCCCTTAAAAGTACGTAGCCATCCATTACAGCATTCCAGTCACGCGAGCTATCCCACCACATCTCTATAATTGCAATGAGATGATGGCCCTGTGACTGCATCCAGATCTCCAGTTTTTCCTGTTTATTCCCCATGTTGCTTGTATTGGTTTAGAGGCATGTCAGAGCTAATGAAGTAAGAAGGCTTCCCTGGAGGGATGTAAGAGGATCTGCCATAGTTGTACACATCCTTGAGGTGGTTTACCTTCGGGCTTTCCTCTTCGAAGGCAGCTAAGGAACATTTGTGGCTGTTTGGGTTGGCTCTGGTTTATTCTCCAGTTGGATGCGATGACATGAGCATTGCCATTTGGGACTCCACCCTCCAAGTCCTTCAGTTTAAAGTCTACCTCACCAAGCTGGCCTGCTGCCAGATATCCCCTTGTCTCTTCTAGACAGGTGGATTCTATCCCTCCCTTACAGGTTATAGTCATCAAAGGATGTCATATTGTCATAAACTCCCAAACCCTCATGATGGCACCAGCCACATAGCCAGAAGTTGGCATGCATTATTCATCTATTTCTGGCTGACCTTTTTCCTCTAACTGGAAAATGGAGGAAAAGATAACTTGGGCACAGATATTTTTTACTTACCCCCTGCCCTGGCTTTATAATCCTCCCTGATTCTGCCCAGGTCCTGTCTGGCAGTGTCATTCATGCCCACATGAAAGAGTAACAGTGGATGGTAGTTGATGGACAAGTTGTGGCACCTGCTCAGCAATATCTCAGATATTAGCTTCCGGAAGGCAGGACACCTCTTGTGACTCTCTGTCAGGTTGGCAGAAGGGCACCTCTGTGCCCTTTAACAGTCAGCCACTACAAGCACTTGTTGCTTCATTTGCAGTATCCACTGTGTGCTGTCGGTACAGCTTCTCCATGCAGATCTTGCTCATTCATGACTATGAGTGCTAAATCTTCATATCTGTTTTTGGTGGTGATGCTGGAGAGTGGAGGCTTAAGAGGAGCCCTGCTTTTTTGCATCATCAGGGTCCAAGGTACCTCATTCTCAGTGGTGTCCACTACAGGACATGATTATGAAACCACTTATCTATCTCTGTCTTGGCTCCTGTAATACTGTGGAGCCTTTTAACTGTTTCTTGCAACTCAGCCACCTGATGCAACAAATCATCAACCTGTACACACCTTTTGCAGGTACTTACCTTTTCACCAGGAGAAGGACCTGGGCACTCACTGCAACCTACCCCTGTACTGAAGTCTCCTTCTTTAACAGGTCTGTCTGGGTGGAATAGTTAGTCTTCTCAGGGGCTTCCTCTGTAGGAACACTGGTTTTAGCTCTGAGGTAAGTTTGGCAGAGATCTAGAGCAGGTCACTAGGCTGCAAACCTGCAAGCAGGGTGCAGGGCCCACCCTGTGTGCCTTCCCATGCAAACAGCTGTGCCACACCCTGACTGATGCTCCACACCCAGCTTACCTTCTCTGGATGCTCATGCTCCCCAGGGGCATTTAAATCTCCCACAATTGCTCCTGACAATGGCCAGGTGGTGTCAGCCTCACTCGGGAGAGCTGCCAGCTTTTGGAAGGTCTCGGCTCCTCCTCGGGTTTTCCTGGCTCCAGGAACTCCCCTGTGCACCTCAATATAGTGCTCAGCCTCAGAAATTACCTTTGCCTCCTCTGCATTCCTCCTCAGCAGCTGGTGTTATAATAATTTTCTCCTAGCTAGTGCTTTAATGCAAATACACTTGAACATTTTCAAGGGCTTGCATAAGGATATGGGGAAAATGCAAAATTAAGAATATAAATAAAAAATATATATATTTTGGAATCCATGGGAAATATTTAAACTAATGCTTGAAATACCTCTAATGGCTGTATTTTTATTGCAAAGTCAAAATGCTGAAGCATGTGATGTGTTTGAACATACTTCAATGAATTGTACATGAAAATGTTCTGTGAGACAAGCAGTGTACACAAGATCTCCAAGAGAAACTCATCTGTTAATGCCAAGTCACCAAACAAGAACGTGTGAGAAATAAGACTTCAGTGTCTGAGGGACTTCATTCTGTAAAATCCAGCAAATGTGAATCTTTTCTTAGACCTCTAGGCAATACTTGTTTTAAAAGACATACTGTGCTGTCATTTTTGATATAATTAAAAAAACACCATAGTTGAATTTTTTTGTCAGAAGTGCACACCTGTGGTTCTAAAGTGCTCTTCAAGAAATTTCACTTTTTAAGATTCTGCTGTTATTTGAGTTCTATATGCCAGACTCATAAAAAAGGAGAATTAAAAGTAACACTTGACTTTACGGAAAGATAGAATATGGTTTTATGACTCTATTTGTGACTCTAAGAAGTAAACATTCAGCATGAATTACAGAGTCATGGTCTATGATACAGATAATGTCTTTCTTCTTTTTTTCTATAGTACTGGAACCTCTGAGCCATTCTCTTTCCTTCCTACTTTATTTGTGTACACAGGGTTTGTGTGTCTGTGTAGGCATACTCACACCTGCATGACCATATAGGTGTCCACATATATCCATTATATAAAATGTGTAACAGTTTGTTTCTTCATAAACTTCTGGAAAAATAATCATGTTACTTATTTTAACAAATCTTCAGCAAAATCGTTCATGATCTCCAGGTCACTCTGCATTAGCACAATACAGGAGACTGCCTTCGGTTTACCACTCTGTGTATACCATGGAAATTAGAAGTATGATAGGTTTATCCTCTGATCTGCTTAGGTTTATCTCACACTGAAGTAGCTGAATCCTCAGTAGAAAAACTGTACCTTGAAGAAGATCCTGAAGGAAACTTTTCCACCAGTTTTTTATACCATGCAGAAGCTCATACTATAAAGTGCTACTCACTGAGAATTCACACACTTGGTAAAGCATTCTGCTTGACCCAGGCTGATTAATCAGACTTGTTATGCAGAATAGAATTATCAAAAAATTCTTTGTATAATAAGATAAAAAAATAATAATCCTCAGCTGGTACAGAGGCGTGCTCACAGTGGGCCCACAGGCCCTCCTCAGGACTGCATGGGCTGCCAGATCCAGTGCGATGACCGTGGTGAAACAGAAGGGGACACAGTCCTCTGCATCTCGTTGTGGACCGAGGGAACCAAACCATAACTATGGATCTAATAATTTACTGCTTTAACAACTTAGAAGTCCAAATTATGGAATACTAACACTCATAGTCCACATTAACATAGAAAAGCTTTGTTAATAATACAGGTAAACTTGTTACATAAAAACACTGTTCTGCTGAAAACTGTATATTGTCCCTCCTGACGACCCCCTGGGTCCTAAAGATGAAACTTTAATTTCCCAAGAAAGCAGAATGCAGCGTGGAGGGGTCCTTGGCATCCTGAGATCTTCAGAAGGAGGAATATGATATTTATGAAGAGGGAGTTTCTTCTTCCTCCTTCCCAGGAGGAACGTATGCTCAATGGTGTATTTACAATGATGTAACTTGGGTGAAATTGTGATTATTTTCCTACATTTTCTTGAAGCACACTGCTTTCTTTTCATTGCTTCCCAGATGAAGTTTGAAAGATGCCCCTCAGCATCCCCCAGCCCCTAATAACCTAAGGGGCGGTTGTTCGTTGCACACTGCTTCCCTGGGGCTGTCAGGCCTTTACCACATAACACTTTTCCATTGCTCATACTAAACCGGGTCAGGCAGCAGTCTCAGTCCACTGCACAACAGCTAAACCAAGCTTCAACCAGCACAGGCCAAGACAAGTGCAAACCGGTGCCAAAATGCTGCACTGCCAGGTCAATGCCTGATGACTTTTCCCAGTAACGGCACAGATCTCATTTACTGCCCAGCCCACAGACCCCTCTCTTTTGCTGCTCATTCAATTCAATACCAATACTACTGGCCAGGGAGGTCCTGAGCAGATCAAGGGTGATTACAGGGCTCTGGGGATTAGGACCGAGGGGGATTAGGACAGGGAGTCAGACTGCTTTCCCCAACTCTGCCAGTGACTGGAGAAAGCACAGATGGCAATGGGCACATCCTGCAAGCTAACACCTAGCTGCACAGCTCGTGTTGCAGGCAGAGACTGGTCTTTTAGGACTTCATGACTCTACAAAAACAGTGGAAAAGGACTTAGACAACCAATATTCTCTTGGCATTTTTCTTGACTAGCAAGTTCCGCCCTCACTCCTCTCACACCTCTAGTGACAGGGTATGAGGGAATGTAGTGCTACTAGCAGCAGAGAAAGATCAAAAGTAGTGACCACTTAACCCAGTTGGACATCCTGAAGTCAATGACACTGGATGAGATGCACCTGTGACTGCTAAGGGAGGTGGCCAGTGCCAACAAGAGGCCACTTCCTATTATACTCTGTCTAGTGCTGGGGAGAGGGGGGTGGGAAAGTCAAGTTATGTTTATCATGAAGAACACAGGAGAGAATATCCAGGGACTTACAAGCCAATCAAACCTTAGAGATCGGAAGAAGCAAGTTTTCTTGTGTACATGCAGGATAACAGGAGAAGGACCCTCATGGTTTTACCAAGAGAAAAGAAGAATCCACTGCATTTGTGAGGATCAAAAATAATTAAATATGAGAAAGGAAGGAATGTACCATAAGGAGGAAGCGTCTAAAATGGGAGAGGCTTTTGATAAGTCCAATGAGCAACACACTGACAATGTGGAGATAGATACAGAGAAATGTTTGATGCATTTCTCAGTTTGATGCCCTTAGGAAGAAAAGCACACAGCTGGGCCCCTTCAGTCTGTCGTTTAAAAGGCAGTTTGCCTCGACTGTGATTTGCATGGTGTGTAGCACACCTGATTTTGCAGTAATGCTGCTGTCGTATGGTTGTTACTGATGGAAACACAGGCAATATTTCTAAATCCCAAATAAGCCAAGTCTTTGAGTTGTCAGTCTCACTTAAGGAAGTCTCAGATCAGCAGCAGCATGTCAGGCTTAGATGTCCCAGGACACAGCCCAGTTGCAATTGCTCATATCCTTGCCATATCTCAGTGTTGGTGTCACAGTCTATCGAACAAAGCAGGAATCCCAAAGATTCAACAACCTAGTTAATTCCACAGCAGATCATCAATTCCTATTTGTTTTGTCCCATTAGGAAAGAAAGAGTAGAGAAAATAAACCTGACATTAACCACGCTGACTGAGCTTTTCAGTTCTTGTTTCCTCACAGAAGGAACTCTGCAGATGTTGGTGAACAGAAGTGCAGAGGAGGATTGATTGCAGTTTACAAGGGATATGGTTGTCTGAAGGGAGTATTTCTAATTTGGTGTTCCCACCTCCCTGCTGATGATGTTGCCTTCCTTTTTCCATTAACATTTAAACTTAAATGTTGCCGAAAGTCTTTTCTTATCATGTTGTTACTGAAGCTGCGGTAAGTCTGTGTTCTTAGGATTTCCAGTCCTGTTCTTTAAACAAACTTAGATCTATAGCATCAATTTATAATCTAATTTATAAACATTTTAATGTCTCTGAAAAAGCCTAGCCCTAAGAATAATTTTTTAAAATGCAAATGGTATAATGATAGGGTAGGCATATATATTTTGTCCTTTGTTTAAATTTCACCAAAACATACATTAAAGCTAGTTCTGGCAGGCACCCTAAGGCTTTGAAGTATCTCAATTGTTTCAGTGTGGTTCTTTTCATAAGGAACACATATTTCCTGAGATGACTGACGAACATGCTAATAAAAATAATAATAATAATAATTAAAAAAAGTGAAGTATTTTACTTGGTAAGTTTAAAATGGCCTCAGTCACTGAGTTATTTGTTACTTCAAATATTTTCTAGAAGGAAATGCTAAAATTTATGGCTGCAACTGTCAGAATTTAAAATAAATTATGCTGAGAAGAGACTCTGCTACGATTCGTGCTTTTGAAAGCATCTGAGCAAGCATTCTTTTGTTCTTTCATTAAGGCCTGATTTTAATCAAACTAAGCCTGTGGTTGTCTTTATATAATGTCTATACAAATAAATATAAATATCTCTTAGCAGATCATTATGTACGTGGATTTAATTTTGTGATTGTGTCCAATTGTAGCCAAACTTTGCAAACAGTCTTTCAGACTGTTAGATCCAGGGGACAGAGTGAGCTTTACATTTGGACAAAACTAAGAACATTGATTAGCAAATTGCAGTGTTTTGTTCTGTATCCTCACTGTTTCTTGTGTAGGATCTCAATGGTAAACAATTAAAGTACCTTGTATTGAATGAGATCATTATTATTATTGTTTACATATTAACCATGGGCATGGCCAAAAAAATGTTAATCCCGTGCATACTTTTGAATGTTTATAGGATAGAAAATAAGTACCATTAGTTATTCAGACAGGAAATGTATTTTTACTCAATGATAATTAAGAAGAAATGTATAGGGAAAGTTCTTTTTTAAAATAATTTTCTGAAAGTAGCTAAACCACACCTACATCAGCTGTTTCTTTTGCATATGTTTTTTTTTGTCAGTGCAACTGAACCATGTAAATCTATTTGTACAACAAAAAAAATATGTGGAAGTCCTGATGGGATATTATATATCAAGTGCATAATTAATTTTTTCAGCTAATGTACTCTGGTCATACCATGAAGTGGAGGTGGCCAGGAGTTATCTGCTGTAGCTAGAGAACACTAAGTTTGAAGCCAAAAGAGGAAAAAAAAAGTAAAGTATTACTAGTTTGTACCACCAGCTTTGAATATTATTATAGCGAACATGATATGAGATGGCAAATGGCTCAATCATGAATTGAGATTTCTGAATTTATTTAGCCATTCTCTGCAAAGAGAAACCAGTATCTCAGTATTGTAGAGTCATGTTCAACATGGAAGCTGATGTCCGTGTTAAAAGCTTACATGGTAAGCATTTTGGGCATACAGGTAGTTCATCATGAAAGAAGTAATTTTTCTGATACCCCAGATAATTTCCAGATGAGAAATTGCTGAAACAAAAACTGTTTTGTTACAAATATATTTAAAACTCTGAAAAAATCTTAACTCAAAGGCAAAAAAACTCCTCATTAAAATTGTAGGGTTTGTACTCTCTAAATGTTTGAAAGCCCTCATTTCAAGCCTTTTCACGGCTCTTGGAAATGAAAACATCTTTCTTCACATTTAGAAGCAGTTAAGAGATTTTGGCTGTAGAAGTTTATGGACTATAATATTAATGTATGATGTACCTACTTTAGGTAAGCTGTTCTATCACAGTATTAATTTATAGGTAAGTACTATAAAATAAAAGTACATATTCATTGAAACTTCATATATTTACACAAGTAAGTAATCTTGTAGCAGTTTTACTTGTTCTAAAATTAAAATTCTTGTTCTAAATTTGAAAGGTAATTTCCATAATTAAATTCCAGTCATATTTTCAACAATTTCTAAGGTCTTTGAAAATCATTAATTTTCTGTGAAAGAACACTAACCCTCTGTGCTTACCACTTATGCTTTTTAACAAGGAAAAAAAGACATTGATTTGACTCCCACAAAGCACAAAGAAGCAAGCCAACCACTTCTTTGCACTACTTTTCACCCAGAAACTAGGAAACAGAGCAAGCTGCTCAGCTTGATTTTTTTCATAGTATCTATAATCTTTCTTTTATTTTCCTGCATTATGCCTTTTTATTTTGCTTTATTTATTAATAGTTTAGTGCTTATTTATTTTTCTTTATCGTGCAGCAGGCAATTGTTGGGCTATAACATATTTCTTGAATTAATATAGGCTTAGTCACTAGGTTTACCTCCTCTTCCTGCAGTGACCAAACCCCTAGCTGGATAATAAAGCAATGAAATGTCACGTCTTATGGATTCATAACTCTCTGTCCAGATTTCCAAACTGAGGACTTGATACCAGGACTACCCTGGCAACAGCTTCCTTTCATTTAAATATGGCATCTTAACTTGGGCAGTCTGTGTTCTGTGAATTATGTCATATCACACATACAGTAAGTTTGTAAGGTAACGAGGAGCCGCTTCCATGCGGATGACAGAATCAGCATTCCCCATATCTGTCCATGTAAGAACATGTGAAATAGAGAGCTCTTGAAAATCCTCATAGGTTTGTGAGAGCACACCTGACTGGGTTGCCATACAGTCGATCCATGGCCTATGCAGGAACAAACAATAAAATCTGTAACTAGCATACTGTTCACCTAGTCTAAAATAAGTCAGGCAATTCGTATACTGAAGTGACTTTTCCTTTCAATTAATTTTAAGGAAGGTTGAAGTGACTAGCTCAGACTTTGTAGATGTCTATGACTATGTAAGATGACTCTCCTAATCAGATTTTATTATTTACATAATAAAGTTTTGGTTAGCTTGGGAAACCTGCCACTATTTCTCTATCCACCGCTAGTTTGCCCAGGAATACTCTGTCAAGTTGACCTCCCTAGCCATGTGGTCCCAGCCAAATCTCTGTATCTAGCCCATGACTGATAAGGTGGATGGGATTCACAGGCTTTTAACTCCTGCCCTTCTCCCAGCTAGGGCAGCCCCTCCTCTTGGTTTGGTTCAGACCTATCCTGTCTAATCATCAGGATTAGATACTGTAAATCCCAATCATGGCAGGGTTTACTCCAAATAATACACAGAGCAGTGCACATGCCTAGCCTTTTGGAAGGCATTAAATGCTAATGTAAAGGAGATGAATTTGTGCATTAACATGGCTTACAATATGCAGGTCTCTGTCTATCACACATTTAGAAAGAGCGGCTGCATAAGGAATGTGACCAATCAGTCACGGTACAGTGTGTTCGCTTTTATCTGTGCAGACAGAGAAGGAAGGTTTTCAATGTGTTTCCACTGCATTAAATTTCTTAAGGAATGCACATACTGTTATGTCTTTTACAGCATTTGAAATCTTACTTACATTCAGCCTAGAGACATACTTACTAGCTCAGTTAAACTTCAGGTCTTTCCAAACATGCAGGGAATGGACAACCCTGCAGGCAGCCCTCATATATTTGTTCTGAACCCAGCTGTGAAAAGCTTTGGATGCTGAATGTATGTTTGTCCTATCAGCTGCCCTAGGGTGTTCAAGTGTGTAGATATACCCTAATTTCTGTTTATCACACCATGTGTGTAATACATTATGCATGATACATCAGTGCATCATGTGGTAAGTAGTAGTCAGCGAGTCCTTCTCCTTCTTAGTCCAGACCTTGAGTTTTGCAATTCACTTACAGTTTAAACTGTTACATATTCTGACTGTAATATACACCAGGTGTACCCTCCAGGTGAATTTATTTTATTTGACATAAACCGAACACATAAAAGTCTCATGTCATAACATTAACTCAGCCTCAGTAAAGGAAACATCCGAAACGTAAAAGTCTTGAGCTTTAAATTTTTTTGATGTAAAAAGGGGGAGCACTTCTTAGAGACAGGTATTTATTGGGGCTTTTGAGTATCTGAAATTTTCTGTTAGGCCACTTAGTTTTTAACACTGTTTGTAATTTTTCACTGGTAGGAAAAAAAGCTTACACTCCATTCTGCAAATCTCTGTTTCTTCCAAGATGATACTTTTGTTTACTCAGCAATCATGCTCTATGGGAAACTCCTGACTGGAATTAATAAAATCCAAAATTGTGAAATATCTATTGGCCACTTGCTCCATGTGTTCTCTCTGTGAACAGTAAGCAGGATAAACCTACTGAACCTCCCCTCTGGAGAGAAGACAAAATGTAAGGAATCAGACAGAGGAACTAAAGAGCAAGGAAAATAACATAAGGGGAATGCTGAAGAGCTGGAAGATGACAAAACCTGACTTTATTTTTCCATGTTTCAAAGGAAAGGGCAAGCCTGCCGGACCACTGGTAAACTCAATGATTTTGCATAGCATTAAATGCTTTCCCATTCTATAACTAAAGGACATATATAGACTGTGCTCCTAGGAAGTGCACTTCTAATGCACAACATTAAGGGATTTGGCTGCTGTACATTTTTCTTATTTGTTTAGCAGAGAAAGAAAAGAAAAAATCAACCATTCAAATCCACTGCAGCAACTACTTTGAGATATTTGGGAGCTATCTCTAGTGTAGCTGCCCTTGTATTTACAGATGTAATTTGTACCGTTTATATTAACAAGAAGTAGACTGCTTAACATTTAACTTAATCAGACTTATGTACTGAATCTCTAGTGAATGCCACCAAACTCTTCAATGCATAACTAATAACGCTTTATATAAAATAGCGTAGGGAGGCTAAATTTAGAGAAATGTTCCTCAGGCCCCTTTCTCTGATCACTATTTAAAATGCTGTTAGTCAAGTAATAGTTAGGGGCTGTTAGTGCCTGCAGTTTGTTCAATATAATTTAAATCAGTGTTGTTTGATACAGCATATATATGTGGGGAAAATCATGTATCTTAATGTTTACAGACCTTTATCTTGATGATAAGCAAAATTCCTGAGAATACAACAAATACTCCATTAAAAAACTGCTGGCAAAGAACGGATTAACATCACAAGCAAACAAACTAATGGCAATATTACAAGATGAAGAATGATTGAAGACATGTATTTTTGAGATTTAAATATCCCTGTGAACTTTTTTCTTTTCTCTTTTTCAACAGAGCTGAACAAATTGGATGACTAAAAAAGATAATCAGTTTTGTTTAAGTAGAGAGGGAATTATACGCTGATTAAAAAATGGAAAAAAGACTTAGAAATCGGCTAGAGTTAAAATATTATTTTTTACTTTGTCATGAAGTTTCAGTTAACTTCCAGAATTTTATGGTTAGTTTTGTCATAGTGCTCTAGAAAGGTCTGTTTAAGATCTTGGTTAAAATTTAACTGCACTCTACAGTATGCCTAATGAACATGGTAATCTTAGTGAGTCACTGTGATCTCCTGATATTAAAGAAGCAAAGTCCACGTGGGCCAGAACCTCTGAAGTACCAGATGCAGCTGCAGAGGGCTATTTCTTTACTGCTCAGGTGAAATTCAGGAAAAAAACCATGGACTTTCTTACATTTTCATCCTCTCTATCCTGCTCCTTCCTTAGGAAATGAATAAGATTATATGAATTTTTAAAAGTTTTCTAAATGTTTGTATTAAATAAATATAAATAAAGAAATAAAACTAAATAAATATAGAGTCATAGAATATCCACTTTTCTGACATTGGCCCCCTCAAACATTCAGATATTTGAGTACACTTATGTAAGCATGAGATCAGCAAAATTAGGAATTTGAGAAATTATTAGGAAAACTACACTTCTGTAAAGAGAGCACGATAAAGACATTGACTAATTTGCATTAGATGTATTTCTCTACGTATTTCTTTGAGGTATAACACAAACATAATTTCTTTTCATGCTTTTCTACTTGAGCTGAAATCCTGTCTTGGAATATCAGCTCTTTAAATATTGCTTCTAATAAGGTTAGTTCAGGGGAAGAAATCACTGGCTTGATAGCTGTCCAAATCCAATATATCATCAGGAAGTGACTTAAAAAGCAGTAGATTATTTCCCTTCTCCGAGGAATAATTAAAAAAAGAAAAAAAGGTGATTTTTTTCAAGAGAAAAAAAAATGAGAGGTTGAATTAAATATATCAAAACTGTATCTTGTAGGAAATTATATTTGACATTGCCACTGGTGTTACGATATTTGATATTGATTGTAGTGGTTACATATCAGCTCTCACAACAGCTCAGAAGAAAAATTTTTGTATTGAAGTCTAACATTTATCCTAAAAAAAAAAAATCATATTAAATTGGTTTATTTATGCATCATGATCCATCCATGCCAATAAGATGTGCATCTTGACGTCTCATTGATCTCTCTGAAAAGAATCTCAAGAGGAAAAAATGTGGCACTTCTAACAAACATTTGAATGGAATTAAGGGTTTCAATGCTAAATAAAAAGAAAGGAAAAGCAAACTGCCTATTAATAAGGCGATAGAAAACACATTTCAAATTGTAACATTTTCCTTTAGCCTTTAAAGAAGATGGTTATCATTGAGGAATGAGTTATTTTTGCATTCAGCTCAGTGATTCACAAGACAGTTGTGAGGAAATACATAGTCTAGGAGCAGTTTTTTGTACAATCTGTTCATCTGTCTCTCTCATCTTCCTCCCTGTTCTCTGTTGTTTTGCAAGCAATATGTAACCTCTAGTCAGAGGTTTGAATCTATCCTGCCAGTAGTAAACTGAAAAGCATTCAGTTCACTCCTTAATTGCCCCTTTAATCAAGATCATAGAAGTGTTCCTTGAAGAAAAAGAAAGAAAATGATTTATTATCTAAAAAAGGAAATAGTTTTTGAAACTATTAGTGCCAGACTAGAAATAAATTCAGATAATTTATAGAGAGCAGGGAGATACTTTTCATTTTATCTTTCAGTATTTTAGGTAGTGAGGAAGATTTGAAAAGGATTTAAAGAACCCGGTCTTTGAGTCACATTAAGAAGGTTATACATTTAAGTTCTTTGTATCACTACCATGAAAAATTTCTTTTGTGAGAAATTAATTTATAACACCTTTCATGGTATGATAACTAAAGGAATCGGGGGGGGGGGGGTGGGAAATGGATGATTTTTGAAATCTTGTATTTTTCTTCTGCTTGTAATTACTCATCTGTGTCTCTGAGTTACGTACTACTTTGAGGCTGGGATTCAGAGACAGAAGCCTAATTCTAGACTGATGTACTTAAATCATCTGTTTGGAAAGATGGGAATCTTGTTGTTATTTCCAGATACACCTTGCAGTCATGGTGAGTCTTGCAAGGTACCCATGAAGTCATAGATTAATATGGGTGAGAGGTACTCTGGAAAATACCACTTTGAACTCATCAGACTGAAGCACACCCCATGACCCATGTCCCACCAGGAGGTTGAGCTGCCATTCAGTGAGACCTGAAAAGACTGGAGTGCTGGGCAGAGAGGAACGTAATGAAGTTCAACAAGGGCAAGTGTAGAGTCTTGCACCTGGGGAGGAATAATCCCATGCACCAGTACAGGTTGAGGGTTGACCTGTTGGAAAGCAGCTCAGTGAAGAAGGACGTGGGAGTCCTGGTGGACAACAAGTTGACCATGATCTAACAATGTGCCCTTGTGGCCAAAAAGGCCAATAGTATCCTGGGGTGCATTAAGAAGAATGTGGCCAGCAGGTCAAGGGAAGTTCTCCTTCCCCCCTACTCTGCCCTCGTGAGGCCATGTCTGGAGTACTGTGTCTAGTTCTGGGCTTCCCAGTTCAAGAAAAACAGATAACTACTGGAGAGAGTCCAGCAGAGGGCTACAAAGATGATTAGGGGACAGGAGCATCTCTCTGAACAGGAAAGGCTGAGGGACCTGTGTCTGTTCAGTCTGGAGAAGACTGAGATGGGATCTTGCCAAGGCTTATAAAGATCTAAAAGGCGCATGTCAAGAGGACGAGGCCAGACTCCTTTCAGTGGTGCCCAGCGATAGGACAAGGAGCAACAGCCACAAACTGGATCTCAGGAAGTTCCATCTGAACATGAGGAAAAACTTTTTTACTTTGAGGGTGACAGAGCACTGGAACAGGCTGCCCAGAGAGACGTTGTGGAGTGTCCTTCTCTGGAGATATTCAAAAACTGCCTGGATATGACCCTGTGCAACCTGCTGTGGGTGAATCTGCTTTAGAAGGTAGGTTGGACTAGATGATCTCCAGAGGTCCCTTCCAACCCCTACCATTCTGTGGTCCAGTGATTCTGTGATTATTCAGTTCAGATAAAAAGGTAGGGATTCTGAATATACAAATAAGACACTAATAGAACTAAATCCTTTGGTAAATACATAGTTATCTGTTCAATTTTTGATGCAGGATGTCTGTGAATGACTGTCTTGAGACTGGATATGTTACTGGTTAAAAAGCCTTCAGTCACGCAAAATTAGTGTATGTACTGGTTTTGACTGGGATAGAGTTAATGTTCTTCATAGTATCTAGTATGGGTGTATGTTTCGGATTGTGCTGAAAACAGTGTTGATAATGCAGAGGTGGTTTTGTTATTGCTGAGCAGTTCTTATTCAGAGTCAAGACCTTTTCTGTTTCTCGCACCACCCCACAAGAGAGTAGGCTGGGGATGCACAAGAAGCTGGGTGGGGACACAGCCAAGACAGCTGGCCCCAACTGACCAAAGGCATATTCCATACCATATGACATCATGCTCAGCAATAAAAGCTGGGGGAAGAAAAAGTAAGCGCGGGATGTTCAGAGTTAGGGCATTTTGTCTTCCCGATTAACCATTACTTGTGATGGTGCTCTGCTTTACTGGAGATGGATGAACACCTGCCTGCTGATGGCAAGTAGTGAATTAATTCCTTGTTTTCCTTGACTTGTGCATGGCTTTTGCTTAACTTATTAAACTGTCTTTATCTCAACCCACGTTTTCTCTCTTTTCCTATTCTTTCCCCGTCCCATCAGGGGCAAGTAAGTGGCTGTGTGGGGCTTAGTTGCCAGCTGAGGTTAAACTAAGACAGTGTAACCTCCATTTTTTTATAAATTAAGCTGAATTGTATTTCTTTTTCCTTACAGCTGTCTGACAGTTTTCTTCTATGGTCACCAGAATAGATGTGGCAACCCAGGTGGAGCTCCCATGAAAACGTGCAGACGTCCAGATCTCAGACTGCAGGCAGTGCCAGAGCCTTTCAATGGTAACAGGTGGCAGCAGTGAGGCCAGATGTGTGTGATGTGACCATGTGGATGATCTGCTCAGCGTGGTGGCAGAGCTGTGAGAGGAAGTAGAAAGGTTAAGGAGCATCAGGGAGGCTGAGGAAGAGAGGCACTGGTGGAGCCAACCTCTGCTCTCCTTTAGAAATGGGTGCATGCACCAGAGAACACCCAAGTTCAAGGGGACCCTGTATTCTACCCCCACCAGGCTGAAGGCATCAGCCTAAATGAAAGAAGTGAATGGAGGCAAAGTCCACACTTGGGCTGGCAGGCAAACTCCTCCTCACCCACTTCTCTCTCCCAGGATTGAGGCTCTGGATGTGGAAGAAGATTTGAACAGAGGATGTGGATGGCAGAGGAGTCTCCAAGGTCAGAAAGGCCCACTCCCTTTATCACAACCACCTCCACAAGGAAGAAAGTAAGTTGTAGGCAACTGCCTTCTGAGGGGAACAGAGGGTCCAATATGCTGGGCAGACTCACCTCATAGGGAAGTCTGCTGCCTCCCTGGGGCCTGGGTTAAGGACGTCACTAGGAAACTTCCTACCCTGGTCCTGCCCTTGGACTATGACCTGTTCCTGATCTTCCATGTAGGTGAAGACAAAGCTGCAATCCATAGTCCAAGAGTGATCAAGAGAAATTTCAGGGCCTTGGGATGGTTAGTGAGAGCATCTGAGGCACAGGTTATTTTTTCCCCTCTCCTTCCAATTGCAGGCAGTGACATTGGAAGAAACAAATGGATCCAGCCTATTAATACATTGCTCCATGGCTGGTGTCACTGCCACATTTTTCAGGTTTTTTTTGACAATGGGGTGGTCTACATGACACCAGGCTTGCCCTTCAAAGGGGAAAGAGGGTCTCTGCTCAGAAGCTTGTGGGGCTCATTGACAGGGCTTTAGACTTGAAGGGGCTGGGAACACTGCAGCACAGCTGAAGTCTTACAGAGATGAGCCTGGGGAGGAATTAAGCGGTGTTCCTCCAAGAAGGTGACATGGCTGACAGCCCACTGAAGTGCCTCTACACCAACACAAGCAGCATGGGCAACAAACAGGAGGAGCTGGAAGCTACTGTGCTACTAGAAAGCTACAACCTGATTGCCATTACTGAAACTTGGTGGGATGAATCCCAGGACGGGAGTGTGACTATTGATAGCTACAGGCTCTTAGAAGAGACAAGTGAGGAAGGAGAGGCAGAAGTGTTGCACTCCAAATCAGGAAATGGATAGAGTGTGAAGGGCTGCCCCCAAATAATAGCCACAAGCAAGTTGAAAGCTTATGGGTAAGAATTAAAGACCGAGGCAATAAAGGGAGCCTTGTGGTTGGTGTCTACTACAGGCTACCCAATTAAAGCAAGACTGTGGATGAAATCTTCTTACTCCAGCTACAGGAGGCATCGCACCCACATGCTCTCTTCCTGCTAGGGGACTTCAACCACCTTGACAACTACTGCAAAAGTAGCATGGCAAGCTGTAGGCAATCCAGGAGATGTCTGGAATGCATCAAGGTAACTCTTTTAGCCATGTAATAGACAGCCCTACCAGAGGGGATGCGATACTGGACCTGATGATCACCTCTGCAGGTGAGCTCATCATTGATGCCAAGATTGGAGGCAGGCTGGGGAACTACAGTGATCATGCACTGGTGGAGTTCATAGTCCTGAGAGAGAAGAGTCAGGCAAAGAGTAAAGTCAGGACCCCAAATTTTAGGAAAGGAAAATTCTAGCACTTCACAGAGTCAGTCAACAGGGCTCCCTGGAAAACGCCCCTCAGGGACAAGGGAGCAGAATAGTGCTGGCAGATCTTTAAGGATGTTTTCCACATAATACAGGAGCTCTTGATTGCCAGGTGTAAGAAACCAGGCAAAGAAGGGAACAGACCAGCATGGCTGAGTCAAGACCTGCTGGTCAAAGTAAAGGGCAAGAAGGAACTGCACAGGTACAGGAAGCAGGAAGAGCTATCTTGGAAAGAGTGTAGGGACTGTTGTATGGGAATGAGGTCAGGAAGGCCAAGGAGTGACTGGAGTTGAACCCCACTCTTCATCATATTTGAAAAGTCATGGCAGTCAGGTGTCGTCCCTGGTGACTCAAAAAAGGAAAACATTGCGCCCATTTTTCAGAAGGATAGAAAGGAGGACCCTGGAAACTACCAACCTGTCAGCCTCACATCTATGCCTGGGAAGATCATGGAACAGATCCTCCTAGAAGCTATGTTGAAGCACATGGGGGACAGGGAGGTGATTTGAGACAGCCAGCATGGCTTCAATAAGGGCAAGTCCTGCCTGACCAACTCCTAGTAGCCTTCTGCAGTGAAGTAACTACATCGGTGGATGCGGAAGAGCTATGGATGTCATCTATCTGGACTTCTGTAATGTCTTTGCTATGGTCCTCCACTATATCCTTCTCTCTAAATTGGAGATATATGGATTTGATAGGTGGCCTGTTTGGTGGCTAATGAATTGGTTGGATGTTGGCATCCAGAGGGTAGTGGACAATGGTTCGATGTCTAGATGAAGACCGGTGACAATTGCTGTCCCTCAGGGGTCCGTAATGGGACCAGTGCTGTTTAATATCTTCATCAATTACATAGTGGGATCGAGCACACCCTCAGCAAGTTTGCAGATGACAGCAAGCTGAGTGATGCAGTTGACACGTTAGAGCGATGGGATGCCATCCAGAGGGACCTGGACAAGTTGGGGAAGTGGGCCCATATGAACCCCTTGTGAACAAGGCCAAGTACAAAGTCCTGCACCTGGGTTGGGGCAATCCTCGGTAGCAATACAGGCTGGGGGATGATGATTGGGAGCAGCCCTGTGGAGAAGGAATTGAGGGTACTGCTGGATGAAAGTCTGGATGTGAGCTAACAATGTGAACTTGCATCCTAGGCTGCATCAATAGAAGTGTGGCCAGAACATCAAGGGAGGTGATCCTGCCCCTCTACTCTGGTGAGACCTCACCTGGAGCACTGCATCCAGCTCTGGAGTTCTCAGCACAAGAACATGAACCTGCTGGAGCGGGTCCAGAGAAGGGCCACAAAAATGACCAGAGGGATGGAACACCTCTGCTATGAGGACAGGCTGAGAGAGTTGGGGTTGTTCAGCCTGGAGTCTCTAGGGAGACCTTATTGGGACCTTCCAGTACTTAAAGGGGGGATATAAGAAAGATGGGGACAGTCTTTTTTAGCAGGGCCTGTTGTGACAGGACAAGGAGTAATGATTTTAAACTAAAAGAGAGTTTAAAAAAGATTTAGACTAGATACAAGGAAGAAATTTTTTACAATGAGTGTGGTGAAACACTGGCACAGGTTGTCCAGAGAGGTGCTAAATGCCCCATCCCTGGAAACATTCCATGTCAGGTTGGATGGGGCTCTGGGCAACCTGGTCTAGTTCTGTTAACATGATATGGGTACTACCAGATAGGAAAAAAAGATACAGAATATGGAAAAAGCAATATCAAAATTTTAAAGAAAGAAGTTCATCCTAAACAGACAGCACTTTTATTTTGCCTTGACTCCCTTTTGGCTTGTGGAGAAAAATATGGGAATGTATGTAAAGCCACAAACACAGGATTTTTTTTATTTCTTCTAAACCTTTTGCGGTGACAAGATGATGAAAGAACATGGATCAGAAGAATTCAAATTACACAGGAGTAGACTGTCACTTTCATTCTAGACTTAAATAAGGGGTAGCATATACCTCCACTCCCTTAGGAACAATCTAAGTAATAGAATTGATCTGTTACTGCCTAGTTCCAGAAGAAGATTACTCCACTTAAATGTCTGCTTATATCCATGCAGAGATGTACAAGACTCCGTATTTTTCAACACTTCTCAATTTACTTCTTGTATATCTATACAGGAAAAGCAGTAATTTTCTTGGGTTTGATCCATCTTTCAACAAAGAGTATTAACATGGGGATGTGTTACATTTCCTCTGTATTCTGCATTGTTTATGTTGAGAATGGGGAAAAGGATGAAAATCCTGACTAGTTTATTTGTGGACATTCATCCATACCTGAAGCAGAAAATGAACATGAGTCAGAGAACTTAAACTCTGTATAATTTACTTCTATTTTCACTGATGATACATTTTGCAGAATCTTGCTTTCTGTCTGGTAGGGATTTCAGTCTTATAAATTGCTTTCAACTACATAGCAATGTTCCACTATCAGTGCATGGAATAGACTATATCCTTCTCTGCTTCTGACACAGAACAGAATTATGCTTCGTACTGTGTTTCATTTTAATGAATTCTTCATGAATTCTTGGTTATTTAATTTTCAGTAGAGTATAATATTTTCTATTGAATTTCATTAGGTTTTTTGAATAATTTATTAATATATGTATAAGTAGATATAGTTCTAGTGAGGCTTACTGAAGTCACGAAGAATACTGGTCCTTTTTCATTACGTCCTTTTTTTTTTTTCTTCTTTTCACTTTTCTTCATTTCTGATTTGCAGCCATAGGGCAATACTTTATCATATGGAATTTTTTCTTCCATTTAATTTCTTCTTCATTCTGTCTTATTCTCTTATATGCTATAATTGCTTGCTTTCAAGAATGAATCAATTTCACTATAGCATTTATTTTCTCCATCATGAAAGACAGGCATATAGTACAGAAATAGGGTTGGACTACATGTATAAAACAGAGCATAATAATATCATTTCCTTAAAATCTTATTTAATTATCCTAGAAAAAATAGAATATCAATTTAATGCTATCAAGTTCTGTAAAAAATAGAAATGCCATCAAATAGTCCATTTTCTAGTTCTGTAGAAATAATTTTCTAATTTAATATTTCAGCTATTAAAACTGAAAGACTTTTCCATGCTATTTGTGTTAAAAACAAGTTCAGCCTTGAGTGATTTTTAACTGAAACAAGGACACAATACTTCTTTTTTACCTGTACAGAAACATTTTAAATAATCACTGTAGCGCAAAAAATCTACATGGTTACCAGGTCTCTCTTAAATCATAATAGCAGTAGAATATTATTTATCAATTATAAATGATCTCTATAAAGTGATATAAATGTATGAGACAAAGATTTCTTCACTTAGACAATGGGAATGTGAGAATAAAGCATGAATGTTATTTCTGGAAAAACATGCTAAAAGAAAAGTCAACCCCATTATTCCTGACTGGCATTCTGCCTGACATAGGACATGGATATGCCCAGTCACATGAAAGTACATCTCTTATATACATATACTGTGTTTACTTGTGAAAGACACAAGCATTTTGCCTTTCCGCATTTCTTAAGGAATTAATAACTATTTGGTATTAATGGACATCATATTCACATCGGATCATTAACTTTTTCCATCATTTCTTATTCTTCAGGAAATGCACTGACTTGTGATCATTACTGCTTAATCGATGTAATATCTGACATCATTAAAAGCTCTTGTACGTACAGCTCTAAACCCACACAGAATTCTCCAAATCTCTTCTGTGATTTACTCAATAATCAGAGTCCTGCTACTCAGGATAATGAAGCAGTTGTTTAGCCATGCTCTGGGAATAGCTTAGCATCAGATTTCTCAAATATTACTGTTGTGAAAGCTACTCCATTTCAGTTGTTGGGACAATTATATTGTCTGTTTGTTAGGTGTCTTCAGCCTTCTTGTACTCCTTCAGCATGTGACTAGTTTGCTATCCACACTGTAGCTGCAAATATAAAATCATTCAGCAGTCAGAGATTAAAAACAGCTAAAATAGAAAGAATGTGAAACATTGCTTTTAATAATAAAAATCCTTGTGTTATTTTGTAAAAGACCAAAGTGTCTTTCAGACCAATAGCGGCAATTAAATAGAATGGGAATGGTTATGTATCACTTCGCAGTTTAGCTAGAAAAATAAGAATAAAGTAAAATAAAATAAGAAGAATACAGTCAAATAAAATAATGAAATAGAATACAATTAATTAATAAAAATGGAAAAATACGGGAATACTGTACAGTAGAAATGCTGGTAGTACTACAAAAATATGTTGGATAAGATTATGTTTATCTGTTTTCACAAGTCATTTTAGATATCCCTCATGGAAATAACTGACAAAGGTAAAAGAAAGCAGCAATCTATAGAAATAGAATATAATCCTATGAAAATCAGTCTAAAATTATGTCATTTACTAGAAGAATGATTTCTTTTCTCTTATGGTTTTATTTGTCCCATAGAATTCTACAACCAGCATATAATTCCTATTAAAATCTAAAGGCTGGTTCAGACAAAGGGGTTTTAGTCCAGCAGGAGTCTTCCATAAAGACTGCACTTCCATAAAGACTTTTTCTGTAAGAGTAACTTCTTGTTGCTCCAACATTAACTTTCAGATTCTAAGTGCAGTTGAAGAACACTTCCTTTTTATTAGGTACTTCATTAGCCGCAAAATCAAGTCTTAAATCTGGATGTTGGTTGATAGCTGCTCTGTAACTGATGCAGAGGTGTTCACCTTCTTTTCTTCACAGGTGCATCCATTCCTTCAGGGAAAAAACCCTCAGAAATATCTTTGCCATCTTTCCAGATACTTTATATGAACTGCATTATGTCTTAAAATTGATGCCGCTTGAAGGAGAAAGAAGTGATGAAGCTTGATCACCCAGGATTTTTACGCAGTTTGTACTTTGGGCACAGCAAAAGAAATTTTGCTTTAGGAACAGTCCCACACCGTCACAGTAATAGAAACCGAATCATTACAATAGATACCTCATCTGTATCACTGAGTTATTTGATTCCAGCTTGTTCTTCCCTGATGACATGGAAGAAAAACTATTTTTCTGAAAGTGTCAGCGAAGCTGCCGGTGCTGCAGCACCAACTGCAGCTGGAGCCAGCTGTGTACAATTCACACCTTCCAGCCTTTTTCTACCTGGCTGCATCAGACTGAAGGTAGAAGTTAGGCACAGTCAGCTAGGACACCACCCAAAAGACCTCATTTGGCCTACCTTTCCTCCCAGAGAGGAAGTGGAGGTTGGGAGGGAAGTTTTTCCAGTCTTCATATCCATTTGTTCTGAGAATCAGAGGTTTTTCTTTGATTCTTCAGCAGAAGAATACGACACTTCCCCTAACATATCTTTGTGGCTCGAGTTGTAATTCTAGTGTAAGGGATGATCTCAGAGGTTAGTGCTGAACATTAATTTCATATCATCTAAGGATCGCTGTTCTATTGTGTACCTCAACAAGTGTCATTGTAGTCTTAATTCTGTGCTTTCTGGAGAAAGTCCAAAACCCTTATCGCAAAATATTGTGTTGTACTGTTCTAAACCATTGGGCAGTTAAGCATAAGTGGATATTTGAGGGAATTCTTTAAATAAGAATATACGCATAAACCACTTTTTGGCTTCTCACTAAGTTCCCAAAGAATTAGAAAGCTTGTAGTTCCATGTTCATACCGACCTGACATTCATATGATTTGGCAGCTTTTTCCTCTGCATACTTTAGTCTCTAGAGTTAGCAAATTTTGTGGCACTTCTGAGATAACCTTTAACCCTAGAGAAGAAAAGGAAAATAATGAAGCATTTGTAAATAGGTAGTGATAAAATCATTTATGTCTCCTTGTAAATGTATATGGTTTTCTCATCCTTAAGATGCTCCTTTTTCTCTGCTATATTTCCCCATATTCTTCTACCTTGTCCTGCTCAATCATCTGAAATTTATTATTGTCCCTGCAATTTCCCTTTTCACAGGCAAAACTCCTAGAGAACTGCTGAGCAATTTAATTTAGGACAGCTTCATTCCACTGAAAGTGAAATATCACTACTGATACTTAATAAGGGTAGAAGTGTACATGGCAGTGACAACACATCACAAGAATCCTAAATGCTTAATTAAGCTTTTTAAAGTTATAAAACTTAAGATAATAGTATGAGGATGGGCAACTTCATTAAATATTTTCCTGTGATACTTTGAGTTATATGTCGAGTCTATCAAAAAATTACAGTTTCAAGATCCTACAGAAATCATAAATTTTTAAAAAATTTATTGGGATAAGAATAATATGTATTTTAAAAGCAACAAAACTAAAACCTGAGCTACACCAGGAGTTATGAAATTTTGCTATAGAATATACTTCAATGTAGCACAAAAAATGTGCAATTCATTTGAGACAGACATGTAGTTTGGAACAAAAATGGAGCAAAATGGCAAATTAACTTTTAAAAATATATCATGTGTAGGGGTTACCTGCTGACCAGTTAAAAATGGCTTTAAAAATCTAGCAAAATATGCTAAGTTATTAGTGTAGTTTAAGCTAATAGTAGATTAATCAACTGTTACAATTTTGTAATAACATTTCATCTTTAGATGTCAGACCACATATTGTAATCATTTGCTTTACACTGTGAGGACACATTACCTAAAACGTATTTTGTGCAGACCTCCCTGAACAATTCTTAAGTAGTCGAGTCAAATGATAATACATTAAATGCTAAAGCACAACCTACATGGCTGCTAGTTGTTACATTGTCTTATCTCTTGGATGAGAATCTCTGGTGAATAGCCAAAACTTACTGTACATACATGCAGTGAAATGTTACTAGGCAAGGTATTTTGATTGAGTATTTTAAGGTCCTTTAAACTCTGGATATTGTACTTTCATGCTTCTCTAATTTTAAAACCATTCTTTTGACGAGTCTTCCCTTTCTTTTGGTGTCACAGCATTTATATGACTCTAAAAATCAAACTTGGTTTAATTTCCTATTCAGAAAGCGTTTCCACAAACAGTATTGAAAATTAATTTTTTCTAAGACCAAGACAAGTCTGAGCTTTGAATGACTGTAAGAGCATCTTCCTCTTTTTCATAATTTCTTTCACACTTTTAATTTGTTCGTTTGGGGTTTTATATATATATGGGAACTGCATTGAGAAAAAACAAATCCAAGATTGCTCATAGGACAAAAGAACATAATGTATTTTTTTCAAAAGCTTTATCAAAATCTGAACCATCTCTAGTTTCCCAACCTGATAAGCTAGAGAAATTTATACTTTTTTGCCATATAGACTTTCTGTAGTCAAGCTTATCTATCTATCCAAACTTGAACAAGAACCTTAGTACCACTTCTGTGGCTGATACAGGCTCTTCCAACTTGTTCATCCTCCTCTGAGCATAATTTTTGAATGCAAACAGGAGGAAATGAAGTATTGAAGCTTCTTCTCTCAGTTCTTCCTCAGACTTTGATCATTTCAAATTAAATTTTAATACTTTAGCTTTCCTCTGGTTGATACATTCCTTCCACCTCACAAAAGCCTCCATGATGGCCCTATATCTTAATTTTAGTTTTCCTCCCTCTTTTTTAAAACAAACAAACAAACAAAACTGCAAAAGATCAAGCTAATTAAACTGCTGAGTTCCAAGGATAATCTTGCACTTGCACAAATTTGTAAGGTCAACATTTGAAAAACAGCTCTTAAAAGTTATATGTTTGTTGTTCTTTTTCTTTTTCTCTTTTCTTTCTTTTTTCTTTTTTTTTTTTTTTAAGTTTATTTGCATCTGCAACTTTCCAAGCACAATTATTCCTGGATACAAATAATATAGCCTAACAACTAGGCTGGAAATTTGGGGAGCTTGCTGGGACGTGTTTGAAACACTGGCACATTAATAACTTCTCCTTTCATAATGGTTGCTTTGCTACCAGTACTTAACTCATTACTTTGTAAAGCACTTCAAGGTACTTAGAATGTGAGAGGTGCCCTGCAAAAATAAATTACAATGTACTCTCTTCTGATCTTTTTTCTTGCTTTTCTATTCTCTTTTAGCCTATCCACTTGATAATGATCTGTCTGAGAAGATCTTCATAATTTCAAAGCATTTTGGGTTTCGCACCACACTGCAAAAATGTCGAATATCTCTGTAAGCTGTAGTGTCATAACTCAGTAAGAAGTCATTGTGGGAATGTATTAGATCTTTATATTAATTTTTTCTTTGGCTGGTGCTTTATTTTATGTCACATGAAATGTTTTAAAAATGCTCTCTGAGTGGGTAGAAAATTAATTCCTCGTACTTCAAATGCATATAGCTTTGTGATACTGATAGAAGGCAAGATGAACTGATGCTTCTACCAAAACAAATATTTGAGTTATAAATGCTTCAGGTTTTGCTCTGTTGCTTTTCCTTGAAAGGAAGACATGAATTTATCAAATATAAATTATTCTCTATTATGTTTTACTTCAGGAAAATCTGTTTTTTCCCCTTCTGTGTAGATTCATTTTCAAAAGATTTAATGCATACTTTTATCAAGTGTGTATATGATGATGGAAAGCAAAACATACTGCAAAAAAAAGAATGGATTTGTGTATTAAAGATCCAGAATATGAAAATGAGAATTGCCTTCATTTAAAGGCAAATAGTTTATGTTCTGCCTCCCAGTCTTCCAAATTATCCATGCTTATCAAACATAAATTATATACTCGTAGTCAGCAAGAAGCTGTTCAGCATTCTGCAGAAGTGAAAATTCTGTGTGAAATTCTGTTCTTTCCTGAAAAATAGCAGGTCAAGCTCAAGGATTGTTACTTCTTTTTGGTCTTAAATGTGCGTGTGTGTGAGTGTGTGTGTGTATATCTCCAAATATATTTTTTTATATTTATATCTCATATATTTTGTCACCTTCTTTCCCAGCAAGCTAAGCATTTTGGAAGATAAACTACTAATTTATGTATCAGTATTTCCCTAAAGTGGGCAGGAAAAAGTAAAGCAGTTTCAAGAGGAGAATGTAGCAAAACAGCTTCTTCTTTCCACTCTCTCTGGACCTACTCTACCTCTTATAAACTGCTCATTGTTCCAACAACAGGAATTTGGGGATATGTATACTCAACATTAGGAATAAATGTCCAAGCATGCAGTTGAGTTTATGTTTTAATTCCTGTCTGACTCACGTTGCAGTTAAGCTGTTTATTGACAAGAGTAAAGCTTAGAGAATTTTAGCTCCGCAGTAATTGCTAGTTTGTAAGTAAGTATTCTTGGAAGGTGGGTTTGTTTAACAGGTATGATTTTCTTAGAAGTAAAGAAAGAAATTATGCAAGGCTCCTTCTCTTCTTTTATCTTGGCTTTTCCGAATAAAGTTTTAAGCTCTATTAGTAGAAGAATCAGCTTTTCCGTAAAGGAGGTTCAGGTCACACTCAGACCTGTATTTCTGTAACTGCAAAAGACACAATTTATTTACACTTTTATCTAGTGTAATTTGTATATACTATTCAGAATGTAATGTACTTTGTATTCTCGACACATTATTTAAGATTTAGCAGAGAAATAGATAAACAGAATTAAACATTTTCTAACTATTTTTGGTCAGTATTAAAGCATACATATAACTTTTTTTTTTTCTTGAACTATAGTAATATTTTTAGTATTTTTACACAATTAACATTCTTTCTGTCTTTTTTAATACTGACCAAATAAATAGTTGGCGTAATTATGTTAAGACAGAGAAAAAGAAATCACAAATTCTTCAAGCCAATGAAATTATTCTGATTTCATTCAACTCTCACATCTCATTGTCTATATTCTGCCAGAGAATATAGAAAAATATTGAGCTTGTTGCAAAAATCTGACATGAAGTATTCTAAGAAATTAGAAAGTAAAAACTATCTCTTCATCAACCCAAGATTTTATTAGCTAATAAAAGTGTGCAACCATTTTAGTTGGTCACAAAAGATCTTCTTTTTTATTATGAAGAATACAAACGCTTAGGAACTTCATTTTAATCATTGAAAAGGTGCAACTGACATACGAATAACTGGAAGAACTTGAAGTGAGTATTTTATATTGCTGTTATTGTACATGTTGAAAGTAATGAAGACATCAATCCTGCAAATGTGACCATGTTTCTCAAGGCCACTGTCACCAGCATTAGCCTAAATTTATTACAACACTCACTGGTGTGCCAGTGACTTTTTTTTCATCCTGAGATTTTCCCTTTTATGGGAAATAAGCTGATCTGCAGCAATCAAGACAAGTGTTATTTTATGTGATCAAAGCCACAGGATTATTCCACACTATCTTATGGTGAACAGTACTTTTTAATAAGTCAATTATTTTCTATGGATATGAATACTGCAGGTGGAACCCACACAAGAAACTTAAACATTCTGTTTCAGCAAATTCATTAGAAGGTGGGATGGTAGTGAGTATGCTTTTAGCTAGGAGTTTTGTCTTGCCTATTAATTCTCAAGACAATAGTAGAGAAACACAGACATGCTCTAAAGCCTCACTCCAAATCAAATAACTCTAAATCAAAGCACCATTATTTTCTTTGCCTCAAAAGACTATAGGCTGAGAATAATGAGTGACTCTATAGATGCCTCTATACCTGTCTCCAATTTGATCTTTCAAGGAATTGGAAAGAATTCAGATTCATGTATTAGGAGTTCAACAGTCACAATCACCATCAGACCAATATTCCAAATGCAACAGGAGCTATAAAAGATGACCTTTGCTGAAAAATAAATCATAATTCAATAAAACTGCAAAAAATCAGTATAAGAAAGGAAAGTAAGTCAAGTTAAAGGCAGTAAGATAATAAAATTGTTTAGGCTTCCAAAATGTAGGATTTGTCAGCTGAGGCTGAATGTGGAACTTTGAATCAGATCACAAGCCATTACCACATGACCTGAAAAAGTGGTATTTTCAGTTGTTACAGCTTG
The DNA here is from genome assembly GCA_009769605.1 of Bucorvus abyssinicus. Lineage (NCBI taxonomy): Eukaryota > Metazoa > Chordata > Aves > Bucerotiformes > Bucorvidae > Bucorvus > Bucorvus abyssinicus. Next base: position 34,175,985 of record CM020026.1, read on the forward strand.
GATATTACTGTTCTTTCTCTGTAGCCAGTAAAAGTGATTATAATCTACTGATTATAAATAACCTTGTTAAAATTACACCTGAAGGAACAAAAGAATAGTTGCTTGATTGTCAAAAAGATAAAAGAGTTAGTAAAATATCCAAAGGAATAAAAGAGAATAGAGTAATAATTCAGAAGCAATGTATCTGTCTCTTGATCTCTGTACATGGACACCTTCCATCTAGTCTTCCAGTTGTTTCATACAAGCCTCGAGAAAGGAGGTCAAACTTCTGTATATATTACTAATACCGTTCACCTAGCATTTTATCATATTCATATACTTTTAGACCTTTCTCAATAGATTGTTTGAGTTACTATGTAGAAGCTTTATACTAGAGATTCAGTTAATCACTTTTATGCCTGCTTATGCAGGGGATCTTTTTCCTTGCATGCACAGAAACTGGACAGAAATACCATTAGGCATTAAAATCAAAGAAAAAAATCCATTTTATTCCTCAGGTAATTACCCTAAAGAAAATCTCCAGCCTGGTTAACTGATCTGAAGGCTCTCTTCTAGGTTAAATCATAGTGCTGTCATGCAAATGGTTCTCTCATCTAGCAAAAAAATTGAGCAGGCATTGGAGGAAGGTAGCTAATCAAGAGAACTGATGTTGTTTCTGACTGTCATGTATCTAAACCACAACATGGGAAAGTTAATTATTATGATTGAAAAGTAAAGAGGTTTAAGCAAATACTACAAACTATGAAAAAGCACCATGTTCCAAGACAAACAATTTCTATGTCTACGATCAACAGATCTGATCAACAAAACATTGGATAGAGCAAAATATTAGCAATGAAATATATAGTTGTTAATCTTTGCATTATGACAGTCCTCAAGAAACAGCTTAGGGCACAGCTGAAATATGCTGCTGAGTGTTGATTTGCCCTTCCAGGTAGCTGTGGTTTGAAAACGTGACTTAGCTCAGTGGTTCATTCGAAAACGCTTCATTTTCAAAAGCATCTCAGCCTGAATAGCTAAACCATGTCTCAGAATTTTATTGTTATGTTCTCCTTCCCCACCATGTTTATTACTAGTGTCATCTATCTGGAATCATCTAGCTAGGTAGTGTTGGAGACATGAATGTTATTCCAGATGGAAGGGGGAATTGATGGTTGGTTTAAATCATTCTTTTCATCTACAGAAAATGTACAAAGTCTTGTTTCTTCAGATATAAGGTTATTGAAACATGAAGGATGTAACCTTTTGCTTACAGTAACCTTTTGCTTACAGTTCCATCTTAGCTTTGAATGTGTGTTCCAAAAACCCAAAACCACGCCTGGATGTAATACTGTCCAACCGGCTCAAGGTGAACCTGTTTTAGCAGGGGGGTTGGAATAGATGATCTTCTGAGGTCCCTTCGAACCCCCTACCATTCTGTGATTCTGTGATGCTGTGTTATTAGAGTGCTTGTCAGAACGATGCTCCCAGTACTTTCTGAGGTTCCAGCTTGTGATTTTTTGCCCCTTTGTCTCGTTTTCACTGCTCTTTCCTGCTTCGTTCACTTTGTTTAAATCTTAAAAAAAAAAAAAATAACTAACAGCAGCTGTTACTCAGCCCACTTTTGTGTTTTGGGGGGAATTTATGCTTGCATTGACTAAAAGAACACTATAATTTCTAGAAAGAGTAACCGTTTCCTACAAATTCTTTTAAAAAACTGTGGTGATTACACCTGCTCGGTTAAAAGACTTTTAAACTAAATCAGCATACTAGGTGTTAGAATTGTTATTTTCATTTCCACTTGAGTTTTGCTGCTTTAATTTTTTGAAAGAAAAATATTAAGCTACAACCTGTATATAGTCGTTCCTGTTTAAAAAAAAAATAACCAAACAAAAAAACCACAGCAGAAAATTTTGCACCATATTTGTTATACAAGCCTATCATGAATAAAGGAGCATTTAATTTTTCATGCTAAAGAAAAAATACATATTTTTCCTAATTTTAAGAACACAGATCATGAACCTCATCTTTCTTTAATATATTTGATCATGTATATTTGATCAAATATATTTGATCATTTGATCATTAAATCATCATCATCATCATCATGGCTTGGCTTCGCGGACGAAGATTTGGGAAGGGCTTTGCCCACGCTTGTTGCAAGCGCGTTGATGGCTGAAAAGGCCAATGCGGGATAGGCAAGACCGGTTGCAAAGAGCACACCGGAGGGTCTCTGTGGGTGGTATTGCTGTTTCGTCCCTTGCCTGTCGCTACAGGGCTTTGCAAACGTGAGTACACCCTTCAAGCCTGCGCGGTGGATTTTTTAGGTGAGGCGCAGCGTGCGCGAGACTGGCCCCACCCTTTACACCTGAGGTTCATCTGCCAGGGCCTAGCGAGCTTGGACGGTGACAGCCAAGTCCTCAGGTCGTAGGTTTGGTTAGAGTATCCTTCTCTTAGATGGATGGCCTTACAGGGCTAAACGAGCTCCATCTGCCCGGGTTTGGAGTTAGAGTTGTCCTTCTCCTAGGATGGTTGCCCGAAGGCTAGTGAGCCCATCCTGCCCGTGGACACACTTTGTCTGACCCTTCAGTTGAGACCTGTCTGGCTTGGGAGACCCTACCAGAGGCATATGCCACCACCAGCATAGCTCTCAACTTCACAAGGGCACGCAAGCTCTTTCCCCACGGCAAGGGGGTGCCCGTGAAAGAGTGATCATTAAATATATTTAATATACTTGATCATCAAACATCTTGTTTTTATCAACAGTAATCAGCTTGTATGATCATATATGGAAATGAAGTGAAAAAGTTTCCATATTAACCAATCTACACTAAAATTGTATATAAGCCTTCTCATAAGGTTTTATATACAAAAAATTAAAAGCACAGTTCACTCTCTAATTATTATAAAAGGCAACAAAAATTTCCATGTTCAGATTCTACTTGTCAGAAAAACATGTTGTTTGTCTCTGGATTGTAATTCATTACAAATAAATAACTGGTCTTCAGGTAGGTGATAATGAGATCCATTCATGATGCATTCAGATTTGGTTTTGGATTTTGAACAGCTCCAGTTGATGTGAAGTCCTTCTCTTCGAGGGACTGTGCTAGCGTCACTAAACGCTTTCCTTCTCGTGTTTTATCTGTGAAAATCAAGAAAATCTGCCTGCTTCCAACCAGATTATTCTATGATTCTACGATTCTTTCTGGCCGAAAATATGGGCCACAGAGTCTGCCTTTGCTGAAGAACTTTTACAATCTTGAATTATATCACCTCTGTTAATTATAAAAAAGTGCCTAATATACTTCTTGTTCACATTAATACCATTAATTTGACAAGAACATTCCCATTATTTTTAATTATTTGATTTGAAACGGCTATAACCCTCTGTTAAAACTGAGACAGATTAAAAATAATTTCTTCCTGACAGTGCCTTAGCATTCATAAAACTCAAGGAATTCTTGCTGTAGAGCTTTTACTGAGGAAATTAAATTTTAAAATAAAGTCAATGCCAAACATGATTATAAGAAGTATAGGTGAATATAAGTCTTACCATTTTTATCTAATTTATAACTGAGTATCCTCTAAAAGCTTTGTTCTGTCATGAATTATTTTTACAGCAAAGTTTCACTGTGGCTTTTGATAGTTTATGACCTTCTAAATACTGTGAAAGCATCATAAGCAATGTGTCGTATAAACACTTTGAAAATAACTGAAAAGGATTGCCTACTTTATCATTCAGCCCCTGAGGCAGATGGAAATTGTACAGACTGAAGAAAAAAGCTGAGAGTGTGGAAACAAACAAATCTCCATCTATCTACAGGGATGTAATTTTTCACAACCTTCATTACAAAACACTTCTGCATGGAATTCTGAAGGAAGGGCTCAGCACTGCCAAATATTTCTGTGGGGTTTTATGACAAAGGAAAACAAATTATTAGTCTTAATGAAACACCTGATAACTTTTTGAATCAGAACAAAATGAAAAGCACCTGTCATTTTAAAAGACCATATCAAAACCTACGTGATTCAGACAATGAATTTACTCTTATGTGTCTGCTTGAGTGCCACACTAGAAGATTCAAGGCCACACGCAGTTGGATAAAATACCAAAGATTTTTGGATTAATCAAGCCACGGGATACGTCTACAGATGGAGAAAATTCTGACATATTTGCCATTTGTTTGGATGGCAACGGAACTGGGAGATGATGTTGCACAAGAAGCCCAGCCTTTCCATTTGGGTAAGCATTCAGAATCTACAACACACAGGACAGTGTTCCATGGGTCAGATGAAGCAAGAGATAATTTACTTCTTACAAGTCTGTGCTCTATCTGAAGTACAGACTATACCTAAACAGATTAACTGATTTATAAAAAATTACCTGATGGACAGCAATAAAGGGGACAGAGCCAGACTTTTCTGAGTGGTACCCAGTGAAAGAACAAGAGGCAATGGGGATGAAGCTGAATATAGGAAATTCCATCTAAAATTAAGAAAAACATAAGGCATTTTTTTTTCTATGGGATAGTTGAATACTTAAACAGGTTGCCAAGAGAACCCGTGGTACCTTCTTGGAGGTATTAAAAATGAAATGGGACACAGTCATGAGCAACCTGTTAAAGATGAACATCCTTTGAGCAGGGTGTTCAACTAGATGGTCTTGAGAGGTGCCTTCCAGCCTTGACTGTTTTTCTGTGATCATACAGGCACAGTGACTTTGGCAGTATAATACATTATTGTTTTCTGCTGGGTTAAGTAGTTAAGACTTATGTGAATATTTGATTCCACACCAAGTGTAGGAAGCTGAGCACAAAGACAAAGTCATGCACACAAGCCAAAGGCAGCTGAATGCCTGGAAGCTCATTGTCGATAAAATTCAGCACTGGGCAATTTGGCAATCAGAACTATAACTGTCACTAGATCAATATCTGGTAATTGGCGTTATCCTGATGCCTGGAGGGATGAGAAACGGGGTGGAGGCCCTAGTTGCATTCCTCCATTTTTCCGCCCAGGACGAAATGAGCTGTTACAGATATCTATGAAGGTGTAAACTAACGGACTTTGTGCGATTAACATAAGTGGTAAGTTTGCCTATAGTCCCACCCATACCTCTGGTACAATAAGAAAAAAGAATTATAAATATTGCCCTGATGCTGCACCTCAAGTTGGTCAGCGAGATGCTTTGGAACCCAACTGAAAGGGCGGATCGACAGATTTGGCCTCTCTCCACCCCCAGACACCAGGGACGCCTTGTGGGTAAGATTCATAACCTCAGCCATGCTGAATGTTTTCATGTTCCCTGGGAGATAGACAATTTGTAATTGTGATTGTATCTGTATCTACTGGACTATTTGTGCATCCAACGTGCTTGTTTTACAAAGCGACCGGACCTACAGCGGATGGACTGTTGCGCATTCGGTGTCAGACATATAGCGCTAGATATTTCTTTGGCAATAGAGCTATAGCTACCCTGCCGTTCATCAACATATCACCAGCAATCCAAAAGAATCTGTATATGTTGCGTGTAAATAAACCGTTACGATTCATGCACCCGACTTGCTTGTTTTACACAGCAGCCGGACTTACAGCAAACGGGCTGTTCGCATATTCAGTTTCAGGCTTATAATACCAGATTCATTCCCTAATTGCAACACTGAGGAGTGGGCTTTATTAATTAATATTACCAACTAAATCAGTAAACACCAGAACTATGCTAGACATGGCTTAATCACGTAGACATGTCATGTAGCTGTGTTTAATACTAAATAATTGGTTCAACTATCTTGCTAAAATTTTCCGTTTCACTGAGGCCAGCCATTCCTCAGAAATACAGTATTTGAAAAAAAGCATTTGCTTGGGAAGGCTAAAAAAAGGGGGAAAGCGTGAAGAAAAAAGGAAGAGGGAGGATCAGGCTTGCTAACATTTTAACAGGAAAAAAAGTCAAATACAGAAACGCACAGAAAGAGAGACAACATAGTTAGTGGTCTGTGGAAAAGATGACTGACAGGAACAGTCTGGTTTGACATGATTTTTGCATGAAAAAGTGTTCTCACAAAAGCAGAAAGTTTTGTCTCAACACGCAAAATTCTTGCCCACCAAGCTAAAACAAATGTTTGAGTCTCTCCTATGTTTATATCAGTTTTTTATAAAATTCCAGAAGATACATTTGAATTCCAGCACAGATTTAAAGAAATCTCAGCACTGCAGCATATGTTTAATCACTTTCTATTTGCCAGTAATTAATATTTGAAAGAAAGTAAAAATAAGTTTAAAAAATAATAGTAATCCTTCTATGCGATCTTTATTTATAAACTGCATCTAAGGAAACTTTGGGCCAACACCTCTAAGCATTAATATGAGCAAGTAAAGGCATGATTCCTAGGTCAGAACAGTATGCAAAAAGCAGTTTGAGGACATATATGCCTATTTACATAATCAGATACAAGTTAGACTGAGATAACCATACTGTAATTATACATACAGGAGAAATGTTTGCTGCAGAAAGGCAAAAACCTGTGTTGTGTATCCAATACAGAGGTTGTTGTGATAATAACTTAATGGAATAATAGCTATAATGTCAGGCTCTTACCTATCTTGTCAGTAGGTATCAAAGTGACTTACAAGAAGCCTAAGTTATTTTCCCTTTTCATTCAATAATCTACCGCTCTTGCTAAGAAAACAAAAAGTAGAAGAATCTCTGAACCTGAACCAGATGCAGGTAAATCTGGACAACTGACCAGTGTTAAGACTGTTTTCGAATATCAGCTGATGCAGCTGCATGAGGTCTGCTGGACTATGTGGTTCTATTGGGTTTCCACCACCTACTCCCATGCACAAGGCAGCATGTGCTGCTCAGCTGGATGCACTGTATTTTAGAGTTACCTTGCCTCTTACAGTCTGTTCCTATTACTGACCACTGTCTAAAGCAGAATTACTGGTCTGATCCAGCACAGATGTTCTTACGTTATGTTGAAAAGAAATGAGATTACCTGTCCTCTTGGTTTTATTCCCAGCTTCTTGCAATCAGACTTCTGAGGCAGTTTACCATAGGGCTTGCAGCCAATGTTCTGGAGGTAGCAGGCTGTAACATTTACTTTGTTTATGCAACCAAACCTTGTTTAGCCTACGCTTCACAAAATGAATTCTAAATTTTAACAAAGTTAAGAAGACAGCGTACACTATCTAATTAGGAAAGCATTTTTTGTAATTATTCATCCCTGCCAACTCTGTTTTGTACCTTCAATTACAAAATTCCTCCCTTCTGGGAGAGGAGAGGAGAACTTAAGAACTGGAATTCCCCTCACTTAGACAGGTACTTTCAAGAATACCAAAAGCAAAAAAAAAAATTACTTGCTTTTGAGGTGAGCTTTTGAGATGAGAAAATACCAGATGTAAATCTATGCATTTTGCCTACTACATGACTGATTAATGAAATATGTTCTTAGGTTTTATTAAAGTAATCAAGCAGAACCCTGAAACTGAACTTCTGCATTTCAGCAGATCATAACAAACAGTCTTTGAACTCAGGAGAAACAAGTAACGCTAGTGGTGGTGTGTCCATACCCACGATGGTCTGGAGATATAAGCAAGGCGTGGTTTGGAGGGAAAGGTAATCTTGGAAAAGATGAACTATTATAGTTGGAGGAAAATAAAACAAGTTTGCTTTCCCACAAAAATTCCATTAGCCATTATTTGGAATATATTACTGAAGGTTCAACTAGCATGGAAAGACAGGATTTTTGGAATTTCAGCATTTCTAAATTAGATGTTCTATTATGAGACTTCCTGTTGAGAGAAGGAAGGGTGAAGATGTGTCTATGCAGAAAGATTACAATCTGGCGTAAAATTAAAATCCATGTTAGTGTATTTTAACCTTGGGAAAACTTTGCACAGTTTATAAAATTTAAGAAGAGTTTAATTTTTCTTTTTCTTTTTTTTTTTTTTCTTCTTTTTGATTTTCTTTTTATTTTTCTTTTTCTTTTTCTTTTTTTTTTTCGTTTTCTTTTTCTTTTTCTTTTTCTTTTTCTTTTTCTTTTTTTTTTCTTTTTCTTTTCTTTTTCTTTTTTTTTTTTTTAAATTTATTCTGGAAGAGGCTTTCTGTGAACTGTTCCCTACTTTCATTACTTGTTATAGGATCTTAGGATCACAGGAAAAGCCACTTCAAAAGGGACATCCGAAGGTCTGTAATCCATCTTCCTGCTTCAAATGGGGTCAGCTATGAAATCAGAACCGGTTGCTCAGGGCTCCTGTCAGGTCCTGAAAACCCTCAAGAATGGCGATAGATTGCATAACCTCTCTGGGCAACCTCTTCAGCTGACTATCTTGTACCAAAAAAGGTGTTCCTTACATCCAATGTGAATCTCGTTTCAATGTTTGTTATCTCTTATTCTCCCACCATAAAATATTGTGAAGACCCTAACTTCTTGAAAACCCCCTCATAGGCATGGGTAGGCCATTAGGTTCCCCTCTGAGACCTTTTCTCCAGGCCGGGCAAGCCTTGAGACCAATGGAATTTTTGTCTTAGATTTTTATTAATAGTGATATCACGGGGCAGTGTTTTTCCTGGAAAACAATATGGTTGCTAACATATGGTGCCATTTAAAACACAGTGGCCAGAGTATGGGGCAAGATGTCAAAGACTGTCTAAAATTTAAGAGAGACAAGTAAGTTGTTTCATAATCATTCTTTGCTATAACAGCTGACAAAATAACCCGGTTGTACCTAAGCCAAATATTTACCTAATTTTGTATCAACTTGTTTCTGGCTTTCATGGTCTGAATGCTTTTCCAGAGACAGTAGTTTTATGGACTTCTATCGTAATGTAGGATAGGAGCTTTTAACAGTTCCACCATCCTTAAAAATCTTTAAATGCCCCAGAAAATGAAAATCAATGTATCCACATCTGATTTACCTATACTATACCATATGGGCAAAATTCTGAATGATGCACTGAAGGTTAAAGAGAGAACTATCTAAGTAAAGGTGTTGGAGGAGAACATAATAAAATTAATAGTGTCACAGGGATAGAATGGAAGTCTGGTTTTGGCATTATAATACCTCACCTCATTGCATGGAGCAAGTTGCTAGTAAATCAGTTCTGTCTAGAAGACAAATTAGTTTCCTATCCCAAAAATAAGCTAGAAGGAAAAACAGGCAGAAAAGAGAAAGAAATTAATGTTGCCCCAACTTTTAGTAGATTCAAAATATATTTTTTGTCCTTGATCGTTATTATTCCCATTAAAAGCAATTATAATATATTCTATTCCAATTTAATGGCACATTGCCAAGCTCCAGCATTTTCATTACAATGGTAAATTGCCGAATACCTAGAAACAGTAATCTGAAAACTGAGGAAAGGAGATGATGAGATATTTCCATTTCAACTTTTAGAAACATACAAAGTACTAGTGCTGCATCTTTCGAAGTTTAGAAAGTACCTTTGAGGGGGAAAAAAACCCCAACCAACCAAAAACAAAACAAAACAAAACAAAATCCAATTTGTTTCCATTTTAAAGGGATCATCTAAGTAAGTAGCATCATTATTGTGTTATACTCAGAAAAAAAAAAATCAGATGGTTCTTTAAGAGTCAGGTATTGCACAGGGAGAACATCTGCACTAAGCAGAAACAATGTCATTCTTATTTTCTATTTTTGAAAACAAATACCAGATTATCACTGGGTTTTGTCATCTTTGAAAATAAATATATATTAACTCATAGCTGGAAATAATTTCAAGAAAAATGTATTTATAGATAGGCAGAATTAAGCTCTGGCCTCATCATGTCTGAAGCACTCATCTATTACCTGTTTAGAGCAGCTAATTAGTGCCAACAAAACAGCAGAATAATGTGGTGGTATTTCCCCAGCTGGAAATATAATTACAATATGTGTTCCTTATAAGTTCATCAGAATTAACAGGATTAGTAGCACTAAACAATTATTGTAAATTAAAAGATTAAATACATTTCCATTGGCGATCATGCAAAATTTTAATGTTTGGGAAATTATTGTTTCATAGTATGTTATTAATTACTTCAGTATATAGTACTGTAAAAAATACCCATGTATATCTCCAGACATCGTTTCTCATAAGAATTGAAGTGCTGTCCTAGTTCAATATCACTTGACTTTTATTCCTGAAAGAAGGGAAAAGCTGGAATGAGCTTACTGTGGAAGAGAGAATATTTTAACACATGAATTCATTAGGAGTTCAGATTAATCCAGAGGACATTATTTTTCAGGTAAATGGTCCATGTCCTAAAAATCTTGAAGAAGCAATTTACTTTTATAACTCAGTAGAAATGTTCTTTATTAAAATAAGTATTGTTTTAATAAAATGTGTAGAAGTGAGAAAGCAAGTAATATACAGACATGTATATTAAAGTGGTAGTTGTGACAAGTTTGGAAATACTAAAGGACTTGAATCTCCCATTCAAGGGGAAATTCCATTTTGCAAAAAAGGCCTAAGAAGTCCTGGTGAACAAGTTGGACCTGAGCCAGCAATGTGCCCTTGTGGCAAAGGTGGCCAACAGCATCCTGGGTTGCATTAGGAAGACCATCAGTAGCAGTGTAAGGGAGGTGATTCTTCCCCTCTACTCAACACTGGTGAGACACATCTGGAGTGCTAGGTCCCATTCTGGACTCCACAGTACGGGAAGAACATGGGCTTACTGGAATAAGTCCAGTGAAAGACTTAAGAACATGAAGATGATTAAGGGCTTGGAGCATCTGTCATATGAGGAGAGGCTGAGAGAGCTGGGTCTGGTCAGCCTGGAGAAGAGAAGGCTCAGTGTGGGGTCTTAACCATCTGTATGAATATCTGATGGGTGTCAGTAAAGGAAACAAGTTAGTCTCTTCTCAGTGGTACGCAGTGAAAAGACAAGAAGTAATATGCAAAACTGGAATACAAGAAAGTCCATTCATACATTAAGAAAAGCTTTTTTTCCTAACGAATTTTGTATTCTTAGTTCCACAGTTGCATACATCTAACAGGACAGACAGGATTTTTTTTTCCCCTCTTCTGTCTTGCTGACAGCTCATGTTTCAGAAGCTTTGAAGTAGGATTTTAAAACCTTTAAAGCTGTAAAAGACATGCAATTTTTCACTTCTTAGGATAGTTCTTTAACCATTGAACTAATAAAAAATGGTGAATTGGGCATAGAAAAGTGTCAAAACATGAAGACGGCATTCAGTGTGACATAGAAAAATTTTTGGCACAGCCATAATGAAGTCATTAGCAGCAGTCACTTAGAATCATAAATAATTTTGTCCAGTAAAGTGCCTACAATTTTCATACACAAAAAAGTGTGGACTTTTTTTCTGTATCTGTCTACTGAATACTTGAATGTTGAGTCATCATTTGAGAGATTTTTGGCTATGGCCCAATACAATAACTACTTAGCCTAGTAATTTTCATTTGCTTTTTGTTTTCTCCTTAAGAAATTTTTTTCTTTAAGAATTTTTTTAGCAGTTTTAAAACTAAGGTCTTTAATATATATCCCAGCTACTTTATCTTGCTGTTTGATTTGTCAGATTTCATATCTGTTCGGTGCTTATATTTATTGTTTTGGCAACCGCTTTCAACCCTGAATATAACATCTGTTTTTATCTTTGAATCATTCATCTTAATTTTAGTTTGATTTGACTTCCATCCAACTACAGTTGTCAGAGATAATACAAATCCCACTACAGTAATGCTAAAGGATTTAGGATAGTCCCACAAATATTCTATAGTCTTAAGTGGATTTGTTTTATTCATCCTCTCTACATCCTCTTCTTTCTCAGCTTTGGATAGATTTGGAGAATGGAGAAAGGTATATTGTGTGTATATATATATATATATATGAGTCACTGTAGTCCCTGAACCTCAACAATCTCATTTTCCTAGCAGTTGTTCACCAGTTTCTTTTATACTAGCTTGTTGGAATACCAAAGAGGATGTGCCACCTAGTTCAAGTCTTTCTCACTAAAACAGGAGAAATGCGAACAGCACTCAATCTTTACAAGACACAAAACACCAGAATTCTTTGTTTCATATAGATGTTTTCTACTGTTATTTGCAATTAGGTCTTAAAAGCTGTAGTGAAACAGTGCCTTTATTTAGCATCATTTCTACCTTGAATAATGACTGGTAAAATTCAGATTTTATTTTTCAATCTAAAAACGCATTAGGAGTTACTATGAGAAAGCATTGAATAGCTGGTATTGAAAATCAAATAGAAAGTAAAGATTGGTTTGAAACAAACAAAAAAAAAACCCAGTTGTCCTGGTTTGAGCTAGAACAGAACTAATTCTGTTCAGTGATTTTACTTTTCAGCTCAGTCTCTTCTAAGTGACGGCACTGTCTGAAGTTAACAGTGAATTTGTGCAGACAGTGTCTGCTGCTAGAAGTGATAACACTTGATGTTTACAGTTGCTGCCAGGGACTGGTCTGCAGAAAGGCTCTTGCTTGTACTTGCTCCCGTGAGGACCAAGGTCACTGCTAAATCCTGTGTGCCACATTAAGCGTGCAGTAAGTGAGAAGTCACACCTGCTGGGAGGAGCGGACAGGACAGGTGACCCTAAACTGACCAACAAGGTGTTCCATCCCATAAATGCCATATTCGGTATAAGCTGAGGGATCACAAAAGTCTCATTCTCTTCTTGTCCTCTTCCTCAATGGCCGGTGTCTGAGGAGAAGTCTCTCCATTCTGCCTTCGATCCCAATCCGTGCATTCCTGAATCCAGTTCCAGAATCCAGCTCCTGCATCTGGTTCACATCTGCTGCTGAGTCCAGTCTGAGACTTACCCAGTGCCTGCCACACCATCAGTGGTGATGGTGATGTGGTTGCCATCAGGGGATTGGGTTTAGTATTGGTATTGTATGTATTTTTATATATTTAGTTTTATTGTTATTATTTTCATTAAAGCAGTTTCAGTTTTCTTTTCCTATCCATAAGTCTATCTCCCTTACTTCCTTTCTCCTTCCCCTTTGTGGAAGGAGGTGGGGTTAATAGAGAGCATCTGTCATTCATCTAGTGGCCAGCCCAGCCCTAACTTGTGACAACAGTAGGAACATATTTTAATGTATGAAACTACCGCACTCACTGTTTTCAGAATAAACCAATTTTTGTATTAAAACTTTGTTTTATTTTATTATATGTCAAAATCTTAATGATATATTTCAATTTTACAGAAGTTCTGGCAACTGAATGGTTTTGCTTTTAAAATCTACAAGGAAATTCTTGTCCCCTTTCAGAACAAAAATTTGAATCTGGTGGAATTGCTGTACCATGAGAAGAAATTGCCTTTACTATAGATTCTGGTCACTGGAAATTTTATATTCATATCAGTCCTTCTCTCACTATATTTCTATGCTAGTTTTTATATTAGAAAATAAAATTATTGATTAAGTGCACATTATAAATTAATGAATTATCTGATCCTGTATTGCTACAGAATTTGCATTGCAAGTTACATTCATGGTAAATTTCTTTTTTATTTCATTGCTGGTATTCAGCTTGTTTGTGTATCTACTTTTTTGCAATATATTTAGAGACAAGTACAGGAAAAAAAAAGTCTTCCCTATCTGCCATTTGCTTTTTTTTTTAATTCCATGTCTTATAATGGGCTCACTGCATGTCTGAGCAGACCATCAACTGTCCTCATTGCTAAGTGAAAAGAGTAATTTAAGCGTGTCTGATGTCCTAGTGAATTAACTGTTACATTTTGCTTGTAACAAGAGCAGTTAAGATTGCCAATGTGGTAAATTAAATGCACACAAAATCATTTAAGTGATCTCTTGATTTCAGCTGACAATCATTTTTTATCATCTGAAGATGCTCTTAGTTTATAATATTTCATCTGATAATTTTCAGATGCATGAAATGCTACTTTAAATATTTATCAACTTAGTAACATTTCTAACAAGATGAGCATTCCTACGGTGTGTTTTCTTTAAAATATTTTTTCTATTACATTGGAACTTTCTCCTCTCATTCCCAAAGGAATTTACTGATGATTTCAAATTATCCTATACTTCACATATATAATTTTTAAGCACCATTCCCAGTTTTCTACCAGGCTTTCTTCTAAGTTGCTGATAGAAATGGCCTTCTGCATTTGTGGTGTGGTGTTCTTTTAACCTTGTTTTGACATCTGTCGAGTATATAGACACCCAGAAATGCTGGTATATAGTGTTTATTCTTTAAACTTGAAAGTTTAGCATAGGTTTCCCCCTCATAATAATTCTGCCAACATGTTTTTTTTGAAGAAAAGCCCATGAAAATGCCGTAGATTTCCTGTACTAGGGGACTAACATAAGAAATACTTGAAGTTTTTATTAAAGATATCTACTGGTCCTTGGTGACTTGACAGCAGAATCCTTAGTTCATGCCTAAATTATCTCAAGGTAAATCAAAATTAACTCTGTTAATTTTATCACACAATCATAGAATGGATTAAGTTGGAAGGAACCTTAAAAGATCATTAAGTTCTAACTTCCCTGCCATTGGCAGGGACATCTTCCAGTAGACCAGGTTGCTCAAAGCCCCATCTGATTGGCCTTGAACACTTCCAGGGAGGGAACATCCAAACTTCTCTTGCAATCTCTTCCAGTGTCTCACCACCCTCAGAGTGAAGAATTTCTTCCTAATATCTAATCTCAATTACCTTCTTTCGGTTTAAAGACATTTTGCCTCGTACCATTCACTACATGTCCTTGTAAAAAGTCCGTCTACAGCTTTCTCAAAGGCCCCCTTTGGATACTGAAATGCTGCTGTAAGATGTCCCTGGTGCCTTCCCTTCTCCAGGCTGAACAACAACAACTCTCTCAGCCTGTCCTCATACGGGAGGTGCTCCAGCACCCTGATCCCCTTTGTGGCCCTCATCTGTACTCACTTGAAGCAGTTCCATGTCTATCTCATGCTAGAGGGCCTCCGAGGTGGGCACTGTCTTCCAGGTGACAATAGAGGAGCAGAAGAGGAAAATCACCTCCCTCAACCTGCTGGCCGTGCTTCTTTTAATGCAGCCCAGGATAAAGTTGGCTTTTGGCCTGCAAAAAACTGAACTAGTGTTCCATAAATGCGAGGACATCATGGAAATAAGGCCACTGAGTCCATTATCTCAACATGGAAACAAAATCTGAGTATTTTCACACATGTGGACAGGAAGCCTCTTATATTCTTAGTCAAATCTTAAGGTAGAACAGACCTTCTGTTAAATGGAGCAATTTCTGTTGCAAGTGAGGTCCTAATAAATCTTCAATTTGCTACACCTGGTAATAGAGGTTGTTGGCTGACCCCAGCTGCACCCCTGGGCCTGCCTTGTTCCCTCACGGGCAGAAGGGTGTGCACCCTAGTTGGTGAGGCTCCCTCCGTGCCGAATATGTTATTCAGCAGCAGCCAGCCAATCCTCACAGCACCCTGACAGAAGTCTCATGGAGTCAGGATCAAAGATGGCAGAGACCTACATGCAAGTCTTTTGTGCAAACCAGAGCATATCTCAAACAAGGAAGATCAGAGTCCTGACTCCGGGGTTCCAACACTGCAAACCGCTATCCACCAGTCTGTTTTCTTCAAACAAATATTTCAATCTGTTGACAGATGTGTAGGAAGAGCTTAAAACTTTTCAAGCAGTAAAACCACAAGTGATTTCTTCGATAGTTAAATTTGACATAATAAAAGCAGAAATTTTGGCTTGATACCTCCCATATTCTGAGAGCCTTAAATTTCTGAAAGGGGCCGAAGTGTCTTTAGAAATAGATTCAGGAAACTAAGTCTGATTAATTTTTTTCTTATACGGGAATTATGTGGTGCTCAAAGCAGGCCCACATGTGGACCTATCAGGCATTATTTTGATTATGAATGTCAGCAGGAATGAGGAAGCCTCCCACAAATGCGGATAAAAGCAGTTTCCAAGAAGAAAGAGGTTATCTTAGGACCTACCACAAGGTGATCGATGTAACTAAAGAGTAAGGTTTAGTTAGAACTAAGATCATAAGTGACATAAGAATGAAGAAATCACAAAACTGA
This sequence comes from Bucorvus abyssinicus, assembly GCA_009769605.1. Classification (NCBI taxonomy): domain Eukaryota; kingdom Metazoa; phylum Chordata; class Aves; order Bucerotiformes; family Bucorvidae; genus Bucorvus; species Bucorvus abyssinicus. The sequence goes on from CM020026.1 coordinate 34,191,977, forward strand.
ATATAGTCAAGCTTTTAAAAGGATTTTCAACAGTTAAAGGAGAAATTCTAATTGTGTTGGGATACTTCCAGGAGCAATAAGTTCCTTCTATAGAAACAAGACCATATGACCTTTCTTGTGAAGTCACTCATCAGTATAAATTGCTTCTATGAGAGTTGTGTTACTCTGCACTAGGTTATTCATACAGTAGCAGCAACCAGAATTATTGAACTTCAATGGTGAAAAAATATTAGTTGTGGAGTAGTAAATAAACTTGTTTCTCCAATTATATTCATTGCAGTTACCCGCAATCCTGGTAAGGTGATCACCTCAAAAAACCCGATGTCTTTAATATATAAACCTGAACATATCTTTACTCTAGAGTAATCCAATGTTTTACAACTGCAGTCACTCTACAATGCATTCTTGAAGTTCAGAAATTTTAATAGTATACTGCAATGTTAATGTTTAAGATTTTGCTGAGTTATTTAAGTAATAAATAGCAACTGAATAAGCAAGAAAGCAATGTGTAGGAGCCTGACACTTATTTTTAAAGCTTCTTTTTTTTTTTTTTTAAAAGCCCTTCTAACATCAGGGAATTTTCTGTGCAAATGAGGATATGTAAGAAGCAGAATGATGTTAAATTGCAGTTGCACTGTGAGTTAGAAGGAGATGAGAGAATACAGTTGACGAATATGAAAAGAGAAAAAAGCAGAAGAAAGACAAATTAATTACTGTATTTCTAAGAGTTGCAAACAGAATATAAAAGCTAGAAAATTCAAACAAAGAAATTGACAGCTGGTCATTTTATTTAACCACTCACTGCACCACTGTATTGCCATCACCTATGTTATGATCGATGGTACACTATTACAGATCTGCTCAGGAATTGGGTGTACTTGGAACATTTAGCATCAGACAGGCTGTTAATTTAAAAATCCCCCCATAGTATTGGGATTTTTTTATCAGAGCATAGCAACCAGTATCCAGAGTTGCCTTCGTGCTATGTTGACGGTTCTTTCATTTCTACTTATAAATAAAGTGCATTTCTTTGATCATTTGAAAACTATGGGTACTTTAAGATTCGTGACAAGCTCTGAATACTAAACAGCTTCTGCACCTTGTCTATTTGTTTCTGTCACTGTACTATACACATACTACATACAGTGGCCTGCTTTACCCAACTGATCAGAGGACAAGTGTTGAAACGGATTTGCCTTTTAATAATATTCATTTGGACTGTAGAAATTGTATTCAGAATTAAATCCAATAACACAAATGTTTATGAAAATTTGAACATATTGAACTCAATCAACATTACATTCAGTTACATTTGGCTCAGATTGGAAAGGCAAAAAACAAGATGAGAAGAAGGAGCAAAAGCTCTCTCTGAGGTAATTACCACTTGCTTTTGTCCCCTGGTCTAGCTTAGAGCACTCTCGCTCCATGACCAAGTCTTTATGCGTCTCCCCATCTCTCCGTTTCCCTTATACTAAATGAAGATAAGAGAATGGAGCTGGCTACCTCAGCTTTCTGGTGATGATAGGAAGAAATTAGGCTGAAACTTTAATGCATTTCTTAGAGCATAAAAAAAATGACAGAGAAAGGAATGAGCCCATGCCCTGAACAAACAGACCCTTCTTGCAGGGCCAGTAGACAAAACACACAACGTACCTCTATCATGGAAAGAATAAGCTTTGCTATTGTACAAATAAAAATGAACCCTTTTCCAGAAGCCCATAGCCTATTCCTGATCTTTACAAACCAAGTCTTGCTTGGGATTACTATTTTATAGAATAATGAAGGAAGTCGGTATCCTATTTCACATCTTGAGAGGTCTCTTCAGCTTGTGAAGGATGCCATGTGTTTCTAGAGCTGTCAGAATGCTTTTACACATTACAGGTGGAGTTTATGGGGGACACAAAAATAGATGCCATTTATACCATTGCTTCTTTTAAGTGCTGGGAAAAGCAAACATTCCCTCCTTGCAAAACAAAATAAACCTAAAATAGTTACATATTATTTAACTATCAATGAGTTCAGCTAGTGCTTTAGAAGAAATGTTGGACTACAAATTTCAGGTCTATTTTCCACCTCGTCTTCCCTCCCCATTACAGTAAAGCGAGCATAAGGGAAAAAGGAAAAAAGAAACAATGAAACAATGTAATTAAGGCCTATTTGGTTTAGATCAACTAGGAGCTACTGTGGTTATAAATCTTGTTGTCAGATGAGTGAAGTAGCTGCTCTTAATTTGCACTGTCTGGTTTTCAGCCATAAAATTGCGATGTATCCCCTGCATCTTTAACCTTGAGATGAAGACACTTCAAATATAATAACTAGTAATAGTAATAACTATTTGCTTCCAGTAGAATTATATTTTCTGACTTTTCACGATAAACCTGGTGCTCTTCTTTAACACCACTTTGACATCTCTGATTTGAATACCCTGCTTAAATGCTTTTCACATAAAACATAACCACTTTCATAGAACTCAAGAATAAGGACTGACATGTCTGAAAGCCTAAAATAAAACGAAAATCTAACAAAAACCTGAACTTGATAAGCACTATCAGTCTCATCTGTGGAAAGGGCAGAATTCTATCAAGTGCAGTACATAGGTCTTCATTTCAGACTTTGGTTAAACTACCCCATAGGAAAATGAATGCACAGGTTTCAGAGACCATCAGTCTCACTCTAACTGGAGCTTTGTCTCAAATTGGGTGAGGCAAGTACAACCCTAGCTGCAAACATCAATGAGTAATGCAAAAATGCCAAATAAACAGAACTCCAAAAGTAAAATGCAATGAGTTTTAATAAACTCACACAGATTCCAAATTGCAGTTTATTTTGACAAAGCTAAAATAATTACTGCTTAATTGTCTTCACTTGAAACAGCCTCTGTAGGTGTTCTGATACTATTGTGAGCAGTCTTGTATGAGCATTTAGAGAGATATATTTAAATATGTATTTATTGGATACAACGCTATCATCTGTTAATGTAATGTCATAAAGTGGTAAACAGAATATCAGAAAGGTTTATTAGTATAATAGCACAGCAGAAACTAATAACTTTCTCAGCATCTTCCAGTAACACAGGTTCAACACATTAGCAAAAGCAAGGCTAAATTTCTTCCTCTTTAATGTTATCACACCTCATTTTAAAAGGGGAGAATAGTTGTCAAGCACTGGAACAGGCTGCCAAGGGACAGTGGTAGAGTCACCACTCTGGAGGTACTTTAAACGACATATAGATGTGGTGCTTAGGGACATGGATTAATGATGACCTGGCAGTGCTGGGTTAATGGTTGGACTTGATGACCTTAAAGGTCTCTTCCAACTAAAACAATTCTGTGTGAATGTCCTGATCAGCTGATCAGCAAATCAGGCTCTCACGAAGGCCATTTTTTTGCTAGTGACTTAAGTACACTGTGAGAGAATCCTCCTTTTAATCCCTGTTCTGCCCCTGTATGTACTGTCACCTGTTTTGGCCCCTTGTATTCTTCATGGGGAAAAAAAAAAAAAATCAAGTACTATAAAGCAGCTCTGAAAAATCCCATATGTATCTTGGAAAACACAACTAATGGAGTACACCAAATGCTGTTCTCAAGACAAGGACTGCCTCAAAGCTTAGCACAGAAGACATGTTGAGGTATGAAATGGAGCAATAAGGGTAGAAAGAATGGTTAAAAATAAAAAGCCAGAATATAAATGTTTTTTTTTCTTGCAGAATCACAAATTTTGATACCAGGAGCAAGGGCATAGACATAATATTAAGTCATTTGTATGACAAAATATGTGGGCCATTCCAGTTAGAGAGATCCACACAGCATTCAAAAACCATAAGTTTGTCCAGTAATTGTTTACAAGTTCTTATGGTTGCTTTCATCTGGGGACAGATGTACAAATCATGAAAAGCCAAATGGCTTCATTCATCATCAGTCTAAAGGGCTTTCAAAATTTGTGTTACCCTCCAGTTATGGACTTTAACGTAAGCATGTCTTTGAGCTTCCCTTATATTATCTTTTTTCTCCAATTATTAGTCTAGAAGCAAAGAATCACAATTCACTTCTTTTACTATCCAGTATGGATATACTGCAAGAAAAGTACAAGCTGCAATAAACATATAAATTATGGAAAAGCTTGAAGTCCAAATATGCACACACAGGAGACTGATTCTGTGCCATATATTCAGAAAAATCTCCACGTGTCAGCTTCTGTTTTGTCTGAGTAAGAATGTAAGGAAAAGCCTTCTACACACCATAAATACAGCCCCACAATAGTATTTTACATGATATTACCCATTGTACATAATAGAATATTCATGCCTTAAAAGCAAAAGAAACTTAGGCAAGTGACTATAAAAATCTAGTTCATATTTTTGTTTCACTGAAAATGATGCACATACTGGTCATGCATTTGGCTGTCCTAATTAATAGCAATTCGGCGAACAGTTCCAGAAAAGTTTATTTCCATCCTCTCTCCCTCATTTGCATTTATGAATAAGATAAGCCTTGCTGTAGAATCAGAAAAACAAAAGGACAAGAAGGTGGGGTACAAAACAAGTTGTCTTCAAGCAAAATCTGAGAAAATAGAACATATAATGGCAAGTCAACTTGGCATGGCTCCAGTGGTGCAGAGAAGTATTCAGGTGAGATCAGAAACACCACAGTGTATTTTCTAGATTTTAACACTACTATATTATATATTCCTATTATAAAATTTCCTAAAGCAAAGGAAGCAGGGATAATGATAGCAATTTTATATCCCAAGTGAGCAGCAGCAATTGCTTTTCTGGAGTCTTTTTTTTCTTTTTTTTTATTTTTGTCACAAGAACTCTTTAATGAAAAGGCTTCACTTTAAACTGCTGACATTTTTAGCTGAAATCTGTTGTGATCAAATGCCAGAAAGAGATGAGGCTCAAAAGAGTCGTTACAGTAAGATTGTTACCATCTGATTCACAGACATCTACTTGTAGCTTAGTTATTAGTCCATCTGTTCTACTCTTATTTATCAAGACAGGGAAATATGCTCCAATTCCAATGTAGCGCCTACTGCATTAAACAAATGTTCCACACAAGAGAAGTATGGTTTAGATATTGAGGAAGAAATTTGTTCGTGAAAAGGAAGGGAAATGGGAAGGAGTTGGGGAATATCAGTTGCTTTGCTTAGTAAATGCAGGAAGACATGGCTGAATATGATGTGCCCAGGCGCCCAATCAGTCTGCAGGAATGTTGTTGTGTAAAAGAAAAACTGAAGTTGATGAATGAGACTCCAAACTGCTAATGACCTGCAGACCATGGCAGGCCTGTGATTCCATCCCAGCAAAATTAGGACAGTATTCCACCCCTTATACCATATCATTTACATCACACCCAAGTCACTTCTATTCTTCCCATCTCTCAATACATACACACACAGAGGGATTATTAGTCCCTTGGTCCATAAGTTATTTCTCCAATTAATTTAGTCCAAAACCACCAGACAAGTGAAGTTGGGCACAGCAGGATGATGTGCCATGCATGTGGGTCTCAAAGCTGGTATATTTGGTGGGATCTGTGTTCACAATCTGCAGTAAAGCTGCTGATCTTGGGGAAATTACTGGGTGCTGGTTCCTGAGGCTCATTCTTCATTAATCTGGGTGATTATTACTGCAATAATAACTGGAGAAATAGTGATAAGTAGTATCATACAGTTCAAATTAATGGCTATTCTCACCCAAAATCAAATCTCTTTGAGGTACACACCTAACTTTCCCATTCTCCAGCATTATCCACTAAGTACACCCAGGTCCTTGAGCAAAAGCAACCCTGAAAATGAGTTTGGCTTAGCTCAAGGCAGAAGTAACCCAGACTCTTCTCCAGCATAATCCTTACGTGCACCACAGGGACTTTATCCTCTTCTACACTATGTAGAAGTTCCAATTGAGCAGGGCCACCTTGATTGACAGATCCCCTGGCATTAACTAACCAGGTAGCTTTCACTACATGTTCATCCCAATTTTTAAGTGTCCCAGCACCATTGCTTTGAGTGCAGTCTTTATTAGTCCTTTGCATTGTTCAACTTTCTCAGCATCGGGTGCATGGTAGGGGATGTGATATATCCACTCAATACCATGCTCTTTAGCTCAGGTGTCTATGGGTTTGTTTCAGAAGTGAGTCCTGTTGTATGCCTCAGTTGTTTCTGAGGTGCCAGATTGCCACAAGATTTGTTTTTCAAGTCCCAGAATAGTGTTATAGGCAGTGGCATGGGGCACAGCATAGGTTACCAGCCATTCAGTAGTGGTTTCCACCATATTAAGCATATGGAGTTTTAACATTGCAAGCTTGTGCAAGTGAGATACAGTCAATTTGCCAGGCTTCCCCACACTTGTATTTAAACCAACAGCCTCTATACCACACAGGTTTTAACCAACATATTTCACATTCATGGATGACTTGTGTGATACTGTTTGTGCTCAAGTCCACCCCTTGGTCACAAGCCCATCTCTGTGTTGCATCTCTGCCTTGATGGCCTGAAGCATCATGGGCTCACCCAGCCAAAAATAGGTCACCCTTATGCTGCCAATCCAGGCCTACTAGAGACAATTTAACCTTCAGCAGCCTAGTCCACCTGCTGGTCATTTTGCTATTCCTCAGTGGCGTGATGTTTGGTACATGGAAATCTATGTGACCTTTACCACTAGCTTGTCTAATCAGGCAGCAGTAGCTTGCCAAAATGGGGCAGCCCAGATGAGATTGCCTCCACACTGCCAATTGTTTTCCTCCAATTGTTTTATCCATCCCCACAAGGCATTTGCTGCCATCCATGAGTTAGTGTACAGACAAAGTACTGGACATTTCTCTCACTCAGCAATATCTAAAGCCAGCTGGATGGATTTTACCTCTGCAGATTGATTCAATCCACTCTCAGCTGCTTCTGCAACCCATTGTGTAGGACTCTGCACAGCAGCTTTCTGCCTACATTGTTTTCCTACAATACAGGAAGTTCCATCAGAGGCAAGTCTTTTCTCATTTTCTGATAATTGATTGTATGGTGGGGCTTCTTCAGCACACAACACCTACTCTATTGGTGACATTTCTAAATCTTTGCCTTCCAGACAGTCCATTATCACTTCCAAAATTCCTGGGCAATTGGTGTTCCCTGTTTGAGCCCACCGAGTGATCAATGCGACCCACTTACTCCACATAGTATCAGTTGCATGATGTGTGAAGGGAGTCTTCCCTTTAAGCATCCAGTTTAACACTGGCAATCATGGCTCCAGGAGGAGCTGTGCTGCAGTACCATTTATTTCCAAAGCAGCTCGAACTCCTTCATATGCTGCCAGTATCTCTTTTTCAGCAGGAGAGTAGCAAGCCTCTGATCCCCTATATCCTCTACTCCAAAACCCTAGGGGTCAACCTGAAGCCTCCCCTGGTGCCTTTTGTCAGAGACTCCAGGGAGGGCCATTTTCCCCAGCTGCAGTGTAGAGCACATTTTTTACATCTTGTCCTGCCCTGACTGGCCCAAATGTTACTGCATGAACTATCTCTTGCTTGATTTGTTCAAAGGCCTATTATTTCTCAGGGATCCATTTAAAATGGTTCTTTTTCCAAGTCACTTCTTGGAGAAGGCTTACAATCAGACTGTAGTCTGGAATACGCGTTCACCAGAAACCCATAATGCCTATAGAAAATTTATGTCTCCTTTTTATTAGTTGGAGGAGACATAACTGTTATTTTTTTAATCACATCTATCAGGATCCGGCAACCCCATCTTGTCTTTAATTACTAATTTAATTCCTAAAATCTGAATTTGTTGTGCAGTCCCTTGACCTTGCCTCTTCTGATGGCAAAACGAGCTTTCAGAAGTTGAATTACTTTCTCCCTTTTCTCAAAAACTACTTCTGCTCTTTTTGCACATACAATGATGTCATCAATGTATTGCAAATGTTGTGGATCTCCACCCTTTTCTAGTGCAGACTGAATCAGTCACTTGCAGGTGGTGGGACTGTGTTTCTACCCCTGGGACAATCAATTAGAGATGTACTGGACACCCCTCCAGGTAAAAGCAAATTGTGTCTTGCACTCCGCTGCCAAAGAAACAGAGAAGACTGCATTAGCTATACCAGTCCTGGCATACTCCTTAGCTGCCATCGACTTCAGTTCATACTGAAATTCTAACATGTCTGGCACAGCAGCATTCAGTGGTGTTGTGATTTCATTCAGGCCACAATAGTCTATTGTCAGTCTCCACTCTCGGTTAGACTTTCACACTGACGAAACAGGGCTCACTAAATAGTAGGCATGTCTTGCTGATCACTTCTTGGATCTCCAGCTGACAGATCAGCTTCTGAATGAGAAATCAGGAGGTCTAAATTAGTGCAATATTGTTGCTGGTAGACGATTGGGATAGCAATTGACTACTCCTGTTCCTCAACCCTTAGCAGTCCCACAATAGAAGGGTCCTCTGACAAACCAGGCAAGGAAGACAGCTGTTTCATTTCCTCTATTTCTACCACCACTACACCAAATGCCCATTGGTACCCCCTTGGGTACTTGAAATACTCTCTCTTGTAATAATCTACACCAAGAATGTACAGGACATCTGATCCAGTCCCAATAGAGTACTTTTGCTACTCATGTCCAGTCAGACTCACTCAGTTGCTGCTACAGTCAGTTCCTGGGATTCCCCCATCACTCAAGAAATGCAAATGGATTCTGTCCCTCTGTAGTTTGATGGCATTAGGATGCCTTGTGCACCAGTGATCACCAAAACCTTGTATTCCTGTGGTTCTGATGTGCCAGGTCATCAAACTCATGCAGTCTAAGAACCTCGGTTGTTCCTCTCCTCCAACTGGCTGGAGGCAGGGCCCCTTTAATTCTGAACAGAGTGCCTGTAATCAACATATGGGTCCAAGAGGCTCACATGTTACCCACATCTCGTAAATAAAGATCAGAAGCCCATCTATGCCATCTGGAGGGCTGCCCACTGGAAACTGGAGCAGCACTTTTCTTGGAAGGGACCCCTTTTGTGATCACTTTACCTTGTAATTCTTGCACATGTACCTTTAAGACCAAGGTAGGTTTTCAGTCCAGTTTTCTCATATCTTCCCCATGGTTAAACAGGAAAAAACACAGAGTACCTTGTGACATATACCATCTCTCTTGAGCAAGCCTTAGAGGAGAACGCTTTCTCCTGACGACTGAGGTGCTCGTCAGTACAGGCGGGGAGTGAAACCTACCCTACACCTGGGACAATATTTTTACATCTTAACAAGCAGTTCCATGGATTTGTCAGATGGTTTTTCAACAGTGGAGATGCTGGCCCGTGGGCTTGAAGAGAGATTATCAGCATATTGCTGCAGTGGAGCATCCATATCACCCACTGTTGGTGCCTTGTCATCTTTCCAGGTAAACAATGTTAATGTGTTGGCATACAACTGTGGCGCGTTTAGTACCCAGTTGTGCCACATGGGTCTGGAAACTGAGTTCATCTGGATCCAATGGTGCCATGGGTCATCCAGGTCAACAAAAATACGCTCCCACACAGGTAGTGCCCTCAGATTCTTTACACCTCTCTTAATGGTTGTCCATTTGCCGGGGTGATATATGACATTGTGTCTAAAGAGATGCCTGTTCCTCATGCTCAGGAGAAGTCACCTCCAGAGAGAGAAAGGATGTGCCCGTTTTGCAAGACCCCTGTCAATCCCCACTTTAACCACCAGTTGCAGCTGTTTGGCTTCTCTATCCTCTAAGTCTAAACCATCAGTCCTGTTATCCCAGCATTGTAGCAGCCAAGTAACAAGTTGCTCACCTTCATGACAGCTGTAATCTTTACATATATCTCACAACTGACGGAAGGATAGCGGTCAAGTGTTCACCTCCAATTCTTCCACTTAGGACGTCCCTGAAGGGCCTGCTCTTTTTAGGAATTTCTTCTTTTCTATGGAGTTGACCGATACTGGCACTGGTGAGTCCCCAGGTCAGCCACATCACCCTTCATCACAGGCTGAGATAGCTGCAGTGCTCTTTGCAGGGATTGTGGCAGCTACACCGTATCCACCTTTATACCCATATTTTACTCTAAATAAGACCAAGAACTGAAAGACATTCAAAAGGCCTGATAACATCAGCAAGGTGGTAAAAGCATCCTAAGGTTATGCCAAATTCTCTTTGCAGACTAACATTCCTCAGAAATCAGAAATGTGTAATTACAAAAGAAATTATAATACCACAACCTAACAGCAAAAAAACATAGCAGAACAGCACCTCTAACCTAGAGGCAATAAAATACACATAACCAATAACCAACAGTGGTAAAGCCACCCACAGCTTCAAAAGCAACTCTAGAAACAAATACCAGAGAATTCTGCCCAGCAACCACCCTACCCACATCACTGACATAATGAATACTGGTAACAATTCAGTCAATCCATTAAAACTTCAACCTTTGGGACTCTCAAATTAAAGGTCTGTCATTCTCCCAGCTGAGCTATTTAAGTCAAGCCCCAGAGAAACATTGGACACCAAATAAACTGTCTGCATTTAGCCCATGTCCAGGGATAAGCTATAGCAGTTGCTCTATCACCCAACAACCCCTCCCCAGCCAAGAAGAGGAATGGGGAAAGGAGAGGAGACCTACCAGTTGAAATCAAACAGATTTAATGAAACAGCCAAACTAATACCAATGCCAATATAAAGTAGACAAAATCATACTCGGCCCAGCAAACATACAGCAGTCACAATAAATGGGAAAGCAGGCCTCGTGAGAGGGGAAAAGAAACAAGATCAGCAGAAGCCCAAACAAGAACATATAGCCCCACTCTTCTCAGAAAATTCCTCCTTTATACTGAGTGTGACATTTATAGTATAGGAGACACCTGTGAGCCATCTTGGCTCATACGCTCTGGCTGCTAATGGCTTGCAGACCATGGCAAGATTATGATTATATCCTAGCTAAACCAGGATGTCTGTACCACTGCAGTTATTTTATGTACATCTGACTGCAGTGATGCTCTCATCACCTCTTGAGACTCCGTCATTTTTCTCAGTAAGGTTATCACAGATACACAAAGTGGAAAGACCTTTAATTTGGAATTTACTCTAAGTGACCTCTGAAGTCTACACAGGTTGTGAAGAAGGGTGCAGTAAAACCTGTAGTAAACATCAGTTCAGGAAGAAACTTCTAGTAACTGCTTGAAAGATTCCCCAAGGTTTCTAATACAATTTTATCTGACCTTTAGCTAAAGGCCTCTTCTATTGATTGATTTCTTTTTTTGGTCCCTTCCCTGAGTGGTTGCAGTAGATGGCATGGACTTTGTTTTATAGCAGTTGTGCACAGTGGAAGTGAGTAGAGTTGAAAGGAAAGAGATGGACTTGCAGATCCTCATGTGCAAATAATGACAAACTAATCTGCCATCTACAGTTACTTTACTTGCTTATCATCACATTTTACAGACCAATAAAGAACATTTAAGTCAACTAAATTTCTTCAGCTTTTTCTTTTAATTACATTATGATTTTTATACTATACCTTACTTAGCTCTTAGGTCTGGACATGAATTTTTTCAATATATGTTTTATTTTTAAAAAGTTAGACCTTTGATTTCTGGTCCATCACTGAATCCTCTGATGCCAGTGCACTCAGCTCATACTTGAAAAAAGAACAAGTGTCATTTTAGAGTTTCTGGCAGAACTGCTGAGAATGTCTTTTCTCTACAGGGCTTGCCCATCTGCTCCCAGTGTGACCAGAGAACGCTCTGTGAAAAGACTGCTGAGCTTTCTGGGGGAAACCTCTTCATAGCTACAGGAATATTACATGTGATCAAAATGTCAAAATTTGTCAAGAATCCTGACAATACGCACTGAAGGAATAGCTATGCTGCAGAATACACTAATGTGCTAGGCTCATGTGCAGATGTACATGTTTGTTTATGCACACAAAGCACATTGAAGTATTTATATCAAAAGTCTGCACATAAATCAGATGTTTGTATTAATATAAACACTAAAACTAACAATTGGAAGTTATTTAGCTGAGATACATCCCACATTTTCTGAGCTGTTCTAGAGATGGCTTTGTACTTCGGGGAGGGAATCCCAAATCATTTAACTGTCATGAGATACCTGTGTGCCTTGAAGGTGGCATATTTAGCTCAGGGCTTCCAGTTCTCCACATACATCTCTTGTCCATTGCTGGCAATGTTAAGCGCTGTACAGGTAGAGCAGTTTCCCTTGCATTTGGCTGTCACCTACACAAAGACAGATATTTTGAGGATTATAGCACAGTCCAAGTTCAAGGGCAGTTTCTACCCCTCAGAAGGTTCTTAGGATCTTTTATTTGTGATATTTTGATAAACACAGGATGGCTGTGAGTAGCCAGGAATCTGGGAGCAGATCTAAGGAATCAGAAAGCAACCAACAGTTAGAGCTTCCCCTATGGAGATGACAAGAAGCCTTTCCTTGTCATGATATGCCATGTCATGACACTTGGGTTAAGAGATCACAACAGCTCAGAAGCAAGTTAAAGGCTTTTTCTTGGTCTGTGTTGAAGTGGAGAGTAACAAATAAAATGATAATTAATTACTGAAGGGCTGCATTAAAATTTCTGTGAAAGGAGTGTCCTCAAAGGGCTCATTAGGTATTCTCTAAATCATGGCTGTGAAACCAAAATTACATTATTGACAGAGATAAGGAAAAATACAACAGAACTTCAGAGACAATTAATGTTGTGAATAAAATCATTCTCTTCCCCTAAGGGCATATTTCAAATAAAAGAAGTTTTCTCAGGGACTATTCTAAAATTATACACATATAACATACACATACAGCTACATATCTAGTGTTTATATACTACAGTGTAAGACGAATATAAATCTTCTTAATTCCATGTATATGAATGTACAGGACTGGAGATAAGACAAAGGATTTTAGAGTGCTGAGCCAGTCTTGAAACGTCCAGCGGGCTAAAGTGAGTATGTTCAGAACCTTCTCATAAGCTCTGGCTAAATCACTTTAATCTGTAGAATTATTTTTGCAAATATTTCAGAAGAGGGACCCCAATATAAGTGTTGTAATTCCACTGTAACTGGAAAGAAAATAAAATCCAACCCACCCCACTCCCCACCACCTCCAGAATGCTGGAACTTCTATTTTTCAAGCTAAAAATTTGTAATGCATGTGAAAATAAAAAGTAACAGAAGAAAGTGGGAGGACAGGGCAGGTGTAAAAACAAGCCAAGTACTCACAAGCCTCCAGTCCTTTCCCCTCTTTTATCTTGCAAGCTTTCATCTATCCTGTTCCAGTCTTTCCATTTTTGTCTGTTTAGTTTGGTTGCGCATAGCTGTTCTGTTCCAATTCATTCTTGATATTTACTGTTCTTTTCCTACTTCCTTTCTTTCTTCAGAATTAACTCCTCTCTAAACAGCAACAAGCGACAGCAGCAATTTCAGGAAGATAAGACATCTTGAGTAACTCACAGCAGTGAGTCAGCAGCCAGGTCATTATGCTTATGTAGCCTTATAATATGGAGTATGGCTGAATATAATTGCTAATGAAAAAGGACGTGCACAAAGCAAGATAGGTCAGGAATACCAATCCCTGCAACCCGAAAGGTCTCCTTTTGTAGTCAACTTCAACCACTGTTGGCAGACATTGCAAAGGCTCCAGGCTTTCAGTTCAGTTAAAACTTCACATTCTCGTGGTAATTTCAAGCTTACTGTGCCCTTGAAAAGAGTTTGAAACTTGAGCACAGAAAACACCAAGTCACAATATAATCCAGTAGCAAGCCGGAAAACAAGCTAAAAAGTCTGCAATGTGATGATGATATTGGGCTGTCTTGGTGAAGTCTGGAAACAGACGTACAGAAAAATTGGCAAAGTAGAGGAATATTGCACCAGGTTACTCTTTCATTTACTAAAATCAAGACATCACTAAGTCAGAAACACAAAGTAAATATTGACTTGGAGAGGATTATCTCCTGCTGATTACAATTTAAAACAGTGACATTAATTTATAGTTCAGGTGAACAAAGAAAAACATGAGAAATAGCTATTATAGTAGGGCATATGCTTTTAAAAAAATAGACAGATAACTGTAACACATGCTACGACAAGAAGAAAGTAAAATCAAAATCCTAAAGATATTCTTCATCGTCTTACCAAAAATATAAAGTTTAACTCAGCATATCAGTTGCAGCAATTACATCACTTCCAGTTCTAGCTCTGAAGGCATTTGAATTTTACTAAAAATATAATTGTTAAATAAAACCTGTATCATAAAAAATAGTAATAAAGTGGATGCTATCACATTGTTGAATGTAACAATTTTATAAAGAAATGGAGAAGTTGTGTGTTATTTGGAATGTGGAAGTGTCTTAGACTGGAATTATGTTTTACAACTTTGTATCATATTGTATTTGATGGTATAAAACCTGTGGTATATATTGATGGTGCTTGTAGATCAAAATTAATCCTATTTATAACATTGTTTTAAACTCTCTTGCTTGGTTTCTCACAGTTTTAGATCATTTTTAGCCTTTAATATGCTTTTTTATTGGGCAGCTAGCTCAATTCCACACTTTTTGAATGAATGTAAAGAATATTTACTATAAAAAGATCTATGTTAGTGCAGTTACCTTCATGAGAATTAATCCACACTGTATAATGTTAAGTTGATTCATAGCACCAAGTCAAGAAGTACAACTCTATCTGTGATTAAAATTGAGTAGAAAACCTAATTATCTTACCTGAAGGGTGAAAAAAGTAAGGCAACACCTTCCATGTGTAGAGCTTTAATTCCCTAATTAAAAAATATAGAGGCTTTCTAATTTAATCATCAAATGGTACAAGGAAAAACAGACTTGATAGCTTTGATAATTAACACTTGATAATTTATTGCTCCTGGGCAAAACTATCATGACATTTTTAAAACTGCTTCTGTCATTGTAGGACCAGTAATCAAACAACACAAGAACTTAGAAAGAATTGGCTTGTCCAATTAAAAGCATCATATCGTGGCCTATTGTCAGAGTGTTCTTTTCAGCTACTCAGGAGAAGAAGTAGATTTTGGTCTCTTTGTTAAAAGGTGTCAGAATCTGACCACAAGAAGGGCCACCCAACACCCTCTTCTTGCACTGAATTCAATTCAAGGGTCTGGTTCTTAACAGTGTTACAAGAGTCAGTTCTGCAGCTGACAAAGATCCAGGGTCAGCCAGTAGCCCATGGCATCAGTGAAGTTGTGCAGAAAAAATATTAATTTCAAACTGATCATTTTCCTATCCTACCTCCAGATCTGGAAATAAAAAGCAACTCTCACTCCTGCAAAAGAAGAGATATTTAAATTGTGTGCATATGCAGGCACAGTTGTATGTCAAATAGGACTCACAGGGTAGTCACCAAAACCCTGTTGTTCTTATGTCCTGTACACAGTAGAGGGTCTGTGATAGACGCTTATGTTTACACATAGCAGGGATAAAATAGGCAAAAGAACCTTTTTACTCCCACATAAAAACATGAAGAGAACTCTGTGTAGTGTGTCATTCTCTAATACAAAAAAGAGTGGTAAGCATCTTTACCAATTGCTGCATCAAGGAAATCTGAACCTGATAGAGCAGTATCTGTAAGGATGAAATACCTCTTGGCTCCTTTCCCTCCATCATGGTCTCATGCATATCACATCAGCTGCTCCGACAGGAGAATGTGGAATGAGGTCAAGCCTCTATTGAGCTGAATGACGATTTTCAGCAACTATCCGTGACCTTCCCTAACCACAAAGCAACCGGTATTCCCCTGATCCCAGCTCTTAATTAGATGAAAGTTATTGTGTCAGTGCCCCAGCTCTTCTTTCTCTGGACAGATGATTAAGAAATTATAATAACTGTATCTCCAAAAAACCAAATATAAGCTATGCACCACTAGCATACTGCCTGGTATAGCCAGGCAAACAATTACCAACTTCAGGCACCAATTAAAGTAATCATCACAAAGCATAGGAGCTGAAAGCATGGCACACAGACAGGCAGACAGGTCCAGTAGAGTGTGCAATCAGTAGGTTTTGTGTAAGAAGGGGAGACATTTAAGGATAATGGATAGAAACTGCATATGGATAATGTATAGAAGATTAAGATATTTGTTGTTAGGACTGTTGGGGCCTTTATTAAAATGTGAACATATTCTTTAAAACAATGGTGAGAAAATGTAGGCTGTCATGCCTACTCTGTAAATAAAATTTGGTTTCCACGGATGTCAATCTAATACTTTACAAAATAAAACAACGGAACAGCAATATTCCATGAACTCTATACACTTACTCCGCTAGAATGATTACCATTCTAATTCTTAAAAAGATGTCACAAAGACACTTGCTTTGAAAAATGATCCAGATAACTCTCATGTTATTTTGACGTATTTTGGCTTAGGTCTCTCCAGTTCAAAGGATTTAGAGAAAGCATAGCTTTATCAACAAATAATGCCATTTTAGGCTTTTACGGTGATGCATTTTTTCAGTATCAATCGCTCCCCAGCTGGCCCAGGGCCACTCCATCCCAAGGCCATGCCCAGCATTGGAGAGGACCTGGCCAACCCGAGTCCCTTTCAGCAGCCTCACTTTGCTCACTCCAGCCAGGCACCACATTTCAAAAAAAAATGACAACATAAATTTCAGGCTGAGAAATCATTAAACTAAACAGCCAGCTGCCTGTCACCATTGCAGGAGTAGTATAACACTAAAGGAGGAAAATACATTCATAGAGAAACATGCAAATACAGCACTGTATGACGGTGTAGAGCAAACTGAACACCTCCATCGCTGAGACTGGAATTGGTGCAAGCACTAAATGTACAGAGGAAGAAATTAGCCATCCTCCTGATAGATATGTAACAGAAACTGTTAGTTGATAGAAGAATGCCATATTAACTGTACATTTAATTAAATAATTATCTATTTAAAATTAGATTAATTCTTTTGATTCCCAAGTAATCTCAACTCTTCTTCTTCTAGACGACTACTTCTACTAGCCGTATTGGACTTCTTTTTGAAAGAGAAGTGGAAATATTTTGGAGGAAGATCATTTTCTTTTTAATGAAAATATTCTATGGCACTTCCTTAGGTTTTCTGTGCAGCTCATTCTCTGTAATACCACTCTTCCATCAAAGGCATCATTCTGTATACATTATTCTTGAACCAAGCTAATATATTTATAGCAATTCTGTTCTGGAGTAAGGTCTTACTTCAAATGAGATTCACATGGACATTTTGCTCCTCCTTGCAACCTTGTCTTTGTACATATAGACGTTATCAGTTACTTAATTTTATTAGCAGAAAATAAAACATTAGCACTAAATTACCTTTCTGTTTTCTCAGAAGTGAACATGGGAGTTGTTATGACAATTATAACATTTGACCTGGCTACTTTAAATGATACAGTAATGAAGCTCACTGGGATTTTTGAATGTTTAATCAATTTGTCAAATGAAAGAACATCAAACTGAATTGTGAGTACAGCAATAAGAAATAAAATTCAAAATTCTCCTGAAATGAACAAGAGCTAAGTGGAGCACTTGAACAATGCATTTAGCCTATTAAGACTTAAAGGTCAAATTATTATATATTTTTCCTTAGATACATTTCAGAAGGAATAAAAAGCACGTTTACTTAAGGCACACTGTTCATGAGCAAGAATATAAAAGAGTAAGATTCAAGATAAGACAAGCAACTCAAAAGAAAAAGACCCCAAAGGCATTTAACTACATTGACAAAGACTATTTTCTTTCCTTCAAAATCTTCTCTTTGTCTAACTGAGCTTTGATTTTGAGTATGGTCAGCTGCCAGTTTTAGCAGAACACAGTGAAAATTTGTAACATGAGGCAAAACCCTAAAACTGTGGAAAGAAACAGACCTGATGAAGAAGCTTTGTGGAGCTCTGTGTAGTGAATTTTCTGGAGGAAAAGAACATTTATGCTATAAATCTTCAATCTGAAGAAGCGGGTAAAGGTTTTTTGTGATCAGCAGTCAGAATTATGCAGAAGGCAGGACTACAGAAAGAGGTATGAACAACTCAGTTGTTAGGGAAGGAACCCAGAACAATGGAATTACTTTTTTCATCTTTTTGTGAACTCTTCTTTGATCTGATTTATTACAGGGGGGAAAAAAATAGAAAATGTATCTCCAGGAAGATCATTTGAGATTTTACTCTTAACTGGTAAAATGAAATGAGTTGAATGTCCAGAAGAAAGACAATTTAGGAGACAGTGACATAAAAAATAACTCCTTAAGACAGGAGAGAAGAATAGCTCCTTAAGACAGGAAAGAATAGCAGCAAAACAATAACCATTTACTTAGGCAGGTAGACTTTGACAAACTAAAAAAACTGGGAGTCCAGCTAGGGGAGGTGTGGCATAAATAACAGGAGTTTATCAAGAATAAATCAGGTCAAAACATTATGATTTTACTTTACAACAGAAAAACTGGCACTGTCGTCGGATAAAAATCAGCAGATGTCATATATTTTGTGGATTTTTTACATATAATATTCTCATAAGCAAACTGTAAAATCATGGTCTGGTTGAAAGTTGTAGGTGTAGAATTGAGGAAAACAATTTTCCAGGAATGGTTCTTAACAGTTCCCTCTGAACTAGATGGCAAATGGATTTCAGAGCTCTATTCCTCATCCACCTGTGTCTTCATACCTATTCCATGTTTTTATTAAGAGACTGGAGGATGAACTCATGAAATTAGGATTACAAATATGTTGAAAGACAGAACTAAACTTGACAAATTGAAGATATGTCATGAAAAATAATTGGATGTTATTTAACAGAGAGCAGTAGAACTTACTAAAGGAGAGTCATCTACATAAATACATGGTCTGAAATAATTGGATGGGAAATCACTCTAATAGATGGATATAGTAGTTATCTTAATAAGCAGCAGAACATAAGACAATGGAGTCATGCTTTTGCAATCAGCCAACTAAACCTTGGATTGCCACGTATAAACGAAAGACAAATGCAATAATCTTTAGATTTAGACAGCACTGGTAAGGACAAAGTGGAAGTACTTGTGTCCCACTTGAGGCAATATATTTCAAGAAGGGTGTCAGGAAGAGTGTCCAGAGGAAAGGCACAAATATGAAAGATTTTTAAAGCATGATTTTTTACAGAATACTGAATATAGAGATGGACGAGTTTAATCTGAAGGGGAGAAAGTGAGATACAAGGGGAGAAGAAAACTGAGTATTCATCCAAATAAACACTTCAGGAAAGGGGAAGGAATTAACCTAATACCATATTTATGTGAACATGAGAAAACGCAATAGGCTTAAATTATAATGAAAAAGATAATAACAAAACCATATTAATAATAGAGCAGTAAGGTAAAGCCTGGGTCACACCTTTTTGGAAAGCTATGGCATCTCCAGTGCTGGAGGTGTTTAAGACTAGGCTGCACAGATATCTCTCAGACTCTACCTAAGAATAATTGACCCTGCCCTGCAGAGGTGGATGGGCACTAACTGGATAACCTCTTGAATTCCCTTCCAGCAATGTTATGATCTAACCGTCTGTAATTCTCACTGCACTGAAGTCAGTGCCAAAGCTTTTAATAAATCCCCTTCTTTTTTCCTCATTATGACCTCTCACAAGAAAAGCTAATAATAGCTTATTAGCCTGTTTAAAAGACAACCAAACAAATGCAACCTCTTCTCGCATACCATTCCAGACAGAACTGATGAGCAGACTTCTGCATGCCTGTGCTAAGCCTCCAATGTAAAATTTAAAAGGGTGTGTCTTTAGCTTGGCAGTGCTGTAAATAGTGTTCAGTGTTCAGCATGTAAGTAAGTAGTTCGAAGACCCTCTGCATTTCCTCTAACAGAATCAGAGAGCTAAAGGCACTTTGATTACTGAAAGATGCCAAGAGATACATGAAAGCACACACATAAACACAAAATGAAAAAAAAAAAAAGGAAAAAAGAAAAAACAAACTAAAAAAGTAGCCCAGTCTCCTCTCTCTCAAAAAAACCCCCAAAACATAAAAGATGTGTGTGACTCACTGAGTAAGCAGACAGGTAGCACTGCACAGAGCTTTCTTTTTTTTTCTGATTGAATTCCACCTTAGGAGTTTGGACTCTGCTGTCTGAAGGAAAAATTCAATATTTTTTGTGCTTTCTATCGGAAAGATAACTCTGATATTAAGAAAATGCCTACGAATATTAAATTGCTCAGCATCAATGTGTCATCAAGACACGTGTATGTGTGTGTGTGTGTTTATAAACAAACATAATTACTGATACCAAGTTTCAGCTAAGAAAATAAAGACACCATTAAGCAACTAAATTATCCATCAAGTAGTAGCCCAGAAAATATGGAGAAGTTTTGAAGAATTTCCACCATGAAAGAGAAACCATTTGGATTCCGATTCATCAGGCCAATATTCCCCTTTCTCCTATTTCACTCATGATGACTTTGTGTGGTCTCCTTTGGGAAATGCCATTTCGAAACAGTTAATGTGAGAAGTGCTGCAGCATATTTCATCAGATGTGTTTGTGGCTTATGAGAAATACCTCCAGATCACCTATCTTGTACATACTACTGGAAAGTGAATGGTAGTTTGATAGGAGCTGGACTACAAATATTAAGTCTGAAATATGATTCTGTAACTTTAAACCACTGAATAATATTGTAACGAGGTGACTGTCATTTACATAATAACTTTGCCTTGTAGATTAGTAACAACTTCACAAAAGAAGGACCCTTCATAAATTCCAGCGGGTGAAAAAGCTGACTCAGAGGGGAAAAGTAAATAGCTGAAAGACAGTCTATGGGCCCAAGTTGAAACTAAGAAAAACATCTAGGACTTCTGCATCCCTCTGTCGTAGTTGTTGGACTATATTGACAGAGTAGGCACTGCTTAATTGCATAGGCATTTCAAAATTACCTGTTTAAATGGATATTCCTTTTGGATAAGAAGAATCATTAGCAAAAAGGAAGTCATATGGCACGGCAGTCAATACTACTACATTGTGCTTTTCAATTAAAATTGCAGTAGGATTAAAAAAAAGGTTTTCTGAAAACTGAAGGGTTTAACTCATTATGAATTTCATTCACAATTCAGCTAGGAGCAATTAATATCCTGGGAAGTCTTCCTGCTCTTTTGGAATATAAGCCTTAGAAGGATGGCAACATTCCTACTCACTCTGATTGTTCACACTGTTTGGCAGAAGAACACAAACCACTGTTCTAACCTGCAAAGACAGGATACTCGAGGTAGCTAAGTAAGGAAGAAACTTGATCTTAAGACAGATTAAATTGCAAAAATGGAGGACAAAAGAGAAACTATGTTGTGAAGAAGTTTGTTGCCAACACATCCAAGAGGATTTGTCTTCACCTGAGATTCAGACACTAAAAGATGATCATGAATACTTTATCTTTGAAAAAACAACAAAGGAAAATGAAGAAATCTTTTGCAGAAATGCTATATTCGGAATTTTATAATCCTCTTCACAGGTTGACTTACAAGGTCCAGATGCTAGATGCTAGATGCTAGACCCATAAGGCCTTAGTGTAAAAGGGTAAACTGCCAGATTTTAAAACCAGATATTGAAACTCCTGCTTTTGGCAAATTGTATGTTTCCATGAAAGCAATTTTATTCACTAAAAAGAAGTTGGCACATAACATAAGGCACCGCCTAGTATAACATTATTAATATTGGGACAACTTTAAGGGCCTATAGATCTCATTCTTCAGGATCTGGAACCCGCTCAAATTGATTTTATATGATAAGCAAGTCTGCCTCAAAAAGGACTTCATCCTTCTTTTTATATGCTGTTATAATTCCCTACCTCCCCCTCACCACATTTTTTTTTTGGTTAGCTTTTTTATGACTGATACAGGGAAAAATTACATGTAACTTCAGTACTGTATCAACAAGGGGGTTATTAAAAGCAAACTGTAGAAATCAAAACCCTTTTCCCTTAATTAAGCCACAGAGGAAATAATTTAAGTCCTTTTCTCTCTTTTACCCTCATTTTTGAGTGCCATGAGCATTATTTTGAGTGCAACAAATCATACAGTGAGGGGGCCCTATGCAACAATTAGGAAGTGAAATCCACAATAACAAACTAATTTTTCAGACTTTTTCTCTTTTTTCTTGAATTGTATTTTATCAGTTGTCAGGATTAAAGGATGGTTTAGGAGGAATATTAGGTTCGTCCTTATTTCCTCATTTTATTTATGAATAGGAATGGATCCAGATTCCACCAATTTAAGAAGACAGGGTATCTTGACCATGTAAGGGAACAGAAGGAACTCAACTTGGGGAAAAAAAATTGGTAACTGTACAATTTTTTTTTAATATGTTAATTTTGAAAAAAAATTACTTTTTAACTATCTTAATATTTTGCTAATCTCATTATTTTTTTATCCATTCCCAAAAATTAAAAAAGCTTCAGGCTAAAGAAAAACTTTGTTGTCTGTTAATCGTAAGACTCCATGAAAATAAAGTTTCATATTATACTTGAAAATAAAATTTTAGTCAAAAACTGTATTTTTCTGAACTACTTGAAGACTATAATTTGAGTGACCATGAAATATTAGAATTGTGAAAAGTCACTTGTATTTAATAAGGAAGAACAAAGGGGAGCAACATTGTTCATTGCCAGGCTTTTCCCTTGAAATAAAATGCAAAAGCCACTGAAGGGATGTACTTTCTGCTGCTACAATTTATTTTGAATAAAAAACAATTATAGTACTTGAAAGTAGAGAGAGGAAATTTCTGAAGAAACGGTTTGATCAGTACATCCATTATGCTAATCACTCAGCCCTGTTTGCATCGTTACATTTTATCTTTTATGATTCTAAATAGAAGAAACTGTTGGAACCAAACAAAAAGGAATAACGATATTGTTACAGCAATCAATTTATAACATTTACCTCATGAATAAAACATCAAATAAGTATTATTTTCATGATCCATTTTTCTTTTTATGAATGATGAAAAACTATCATCACAAGCACAGTTGCTTGTGGGGTTTTTTTAAGGTGTATACTGAAGTCCTAAACTGAATGTTAGAATCTCTGCAGAGAAACTAGCGGAGAACATTCCATCTTCATCCTTTTTTCAATAAGCATATGAACAAGTGTTGAATTAAGCAAATAACACCAAAACTATATCTTTGTCTGTTCCAATCTGCTTTCAGTCATGCTCAGCCTGCTTTTATTCTCCATTCTCTTGGTGAACATTCGTGTTCGTAAGTGAATTTTTTTCACAAGAAATATTAACAGAAAAAAATCCCGGACAGACAAGGCCAGATTTTTATCTTTTACACCTCTTAAGCAGTGTACAAATGACAGAAAATAGCAGCGGTGGACTAAGTGCAATTCATTCCAATTCATACCAAACTACACTTCCATATGTAATGAATCCTGTGGGTGCTCGTCTTCTGGAATTCTTTAGTGGTATATTATCTTTTGCAAACTGAAGCTACCAGGCATAAATTAGAGTGGCTCAGAGGCCATTCATATTTACTTTGGGTACAGAGTGAATGCAGTCATTCACAAGAAGGACAGACTTGCCACTGGATCCCAGGTGCTCCACACTTTTGGTCCAAAAAGAAGTTGGGCTTAAGTTCACTTTTCAAGTATTCACATTAGTGGTAGTATATGTTCATAGGTAAAACCAAAGACAAGTTTTGATCCAGAGATCATATCTTTGGAAGTCACTAAATAAGCCTGGCAAGAATGTGAGCATGCATTTTGCAGCTCAGACCAAGCAGAAGCATGTTGTTGTTTTATGTCAACATTCAGTGCAGGTGGTGGACACTGTTCTAAAACTGGTAGATTCAGGTATAGAACCAGTTTAGAAAGGCTGCTGCACAAGTTAAAGCTAGTCCTCTTTAAAAAAAAAAAAAAAAAAAAAAAAAAAAAAAAAAAAGAGCTCTTGAACTTCCTTATTCTTAGTTCTAAAGTATTTTCCTATTGGGAATTAGAAGAGATTTCTGACTCATGATCAATTTGAGATAGCATTGCTAATGATTTTAAAAAATGCAAGAGGCAATACAAATTGGAGAGAATGAGATACCTAAAAAAAACAATGATGTATTTGATAACCTTGTGTAGAATAGGACACTGCTCTTGTAAAAAACCCTTGCCAGAGTCCTAAACAAAGGTATTCAAAGGTATTTGATGACTCGTCCACAGTTTTCAGCTCTTTTTTGCAGCTGAGGCTGTGCATGTTCACACAATTACACTCACGAATGTGATAAAATACAATTTAATCTAAAATCTTCACTCAGTCATTAAATCTTTCAGAAGCTTAATATATTCAGGAATGATGCTGTGGGCTAAGCCAGTGTAGCCAAGTCACAAAGCATTAAAACTATTATAAAATTCCATGCTTTTTTTTCCAACTAAACTACTACTTCTTCTTGAAAGATTCAGAGAGCTTGTGATTATTTTGTACATGTCCAAAGCATAATTCTGACCAATCCTAATTACTTCACACAGATGAAGTACACTCCTAATGGCTGTTCATAGTGAAGTCATAAAAACAAAATCCTTAAAAATAAATTATATTAATAAAGAAAATTGAGACCTCTTTGTGGACACGCAGCAAACGGGGGAAATCGTATGAGTAGTTTTATTTTAGTATAAATATTTATATGTATAATATCATCATTATTAGAAAAAATTATATAGCACTTCAAATATGAGCATTAATTTGTATGGAAACCTATCCTCCCTTTTCCCCTCAGTTCTGGATTTCTTTGCTGTAACTGCTAAAGCCAGTAATGGGGTATATTCTTCACCGAGACATAAACTTCAAAAAAGTGTTCTTCCTTTAATTAACATTAAATATATCTGTGTCTTACTGTGGTTAGGATACTGCATCCATTACTTTACAGTCATCAGCACTTAACTTCAAAATAATTGAGAGAATGTATCGCTGTTTCTGCTTCTACAGAAAGGTGAAACATCAGGAAGGTGGTAAATCAGAATGAAAAAAACCCCATAAACTCTCAGAATTCAGTGTTTTAAGTGTTTTAAAATTGTTGTAAATGGTTGATTTATTTCAGAATTTGAATGATGGATATTAGAATTATGTAGCTGGCAAAAGTTGTACACTGTACAAATAATTTAGGCCACAAAAGGAGAAAATACAAGTTCGTAATGTTTTAAACGAGAATCAACATATTAATTTGTTGTATAATAGCTAATTATTGCCTATTGAAACATTTCTTGATCATTTAGAAGTCTTTTTTTATTTACTAGGTGAACTTCAATAGAAAAGGTGATGAAAAGTCAGAATATCTATTAATTCAAATTATATGCTTTCTGGGAAGTAATTACAACAAGGAGTTCTACTAATGCAGATGTGTAGAACTTGCTAGATTTCTAATCTTACAGATTTTATGACCTTTCCTCTGAAATTTGAAGAAGCAGATTCCCCTTCTCCAGAGAAGCAACAGAAAGCAGTCTACAAGCATATTGAAACCACATTTAACTACATGGCATGCTGATTAGTGTTATAATCTCATTCCCTAAATTGTGGCTATTTTGCAACGTAGTACATAAGTTTGGAGGCTCTCACAATGACACTTGGTTTGTTCCAAAACACATTATTTTCAGGAGGTGTTAATAAGATCAAGACCTTTTCACTAATCCTCCCATTTATTAAATTATAACTTTTTTCTGAGCAGAAATAATAATTCTGTAGGATAAGGAATGTGTTAATCACCTCACAACAATTCTGCCTTACCAAAAAAAAAAAAAATCTTCAAACCCAAATTCTTTCACTATAAAGGGCTTTAATCTAAACTCCTTGTATTCTCTCCTTCCAATTATGCTCTTCACCAACTTGCTTTAAACATGAATAATGCAATAATGTAAAAACATCCCCCCTGGTCAGAAACTTACATCATTTCCAGCATAGGCAGTTACAGAGGGCAATTATAATACCAAGGTAATTACATATAGAATCATGTGAACTCTGACAACACATTGAATGGTATTCCCCTGTAGGTTACAGATTAAGTGAATCAAAGTATTTATCAGAATGAAAAGTTTCTTTTGGTAGCTGAATCCACCTTCCTCTGTTCGTGTATACTCCTCCTCAAAGTCCAGAAATATCAAGGCTTTTTACAAAAGCAGTATGTGTAAGCACCCTACAAGTCCCAAACCTAACGGCACAAAAACCCAAAAAAACCCCCAAAACCAAAGAAAACCAACCACAACCAAAATCCAAAACCCCTGTATAGTCTGGAGTCACATTCTTCTTCCTCATTCAAACAACCGAAAGCATTTTCCAATGAAACTAATCAGAGAAGCTGCCAAGATAAAATATGTCTTTTGAATCCTGAAACTTATTTATGATCAGTTGTCAAAATGTTTCTCATTCTAGGCTCCACTGGGATTTTGGTAAAGGTCCTGACCAAGGGCCATTGGTGACTTTCCAGCAAAAGAAAGTCAATAGCTGTATTGGTGGTGGTGGTGGTGGTGGGGAAATATATATATATATCACAAAATATTGTATAAATGGTGAAATGTCACTGTTCAATATATGTTTTTATTACAAATTGTATTTGGAAAAGTGTTGCTTGTCAGAGGAAAAAAGTGTTTAAAACATTTCGGTGAGCCATACAGATATATATTTACTTTAATGATGACAGTGAGTAAACAAATAACTAGAGTTTTGCCAAGTTTCAGTATTTCCAAACCAAAATGTTAAGGTAGAGCCCATCTATGTTCTGCATCTGCTGCCAAATTCAGCCAAATTACCAATAAAGATGAAAAATTATAACAGAAAAATTAGTGCAATTGACAGAGAGGACTGAAAAAAGTAGGAAAACAGCAGGGGAAAAAAAAAAAAAAAGCCACCAACAAGCAGGCATAGCAAATTTTAGATCTTCTATATTTCATCTTGCATTTCTTTTACAACATTTTATTTATCTTCTGATATTTCCTATCACCCATTATGACCCATGCACTTGTAAATCTCATCCATTTGCAGTCATGCATAAATGCCTTGAACTTATACATTTTACAGTTTCATTGCATGTAGTCTTAAATCTTGAAAGATCACGTTTATATTTAGTCAGTCATGTCACTATGTGGCAAACGACCAGTGCTTACAGCTACAATCAATGGAGATGTAACAGGCAGTGAAAGTGTGAAAAATTGTGCAGTTATAACTTAGACTAACTTGCAGGTACTGATATTGAGAAAAATGTAAGTGGTACCCTGAAAAAGTAGCAGTACTGGATCTTACCTATGCTACTCCAGCCATAAAGAAGCAATTATAGTCTTTAGTCAGTGAAACCAACTTCTACAGGTAGAAAATTACCTCCTGGTATATGGTAAGATCATTGAAAATGCAGGTAAGTAAGCCAGTAGAAAATGGAGGTGGAGAACAGCTGGGGTCTAACAATGTTCAGCTGATTAGATTCTATATAAAACACATGCCATAGAAATGTGGTCCTAAACAGAACTCAAATATTTGACTTCAACAATGACCACTGAAGAGCCTTAATCCTGTGAAAATTTTGCTCATCACAATCCAAGTAAAAGCAGCTTTTATGAACATATTTGTCTATACAAGTGAAGACTTGTACAAGCCTTTGGTTTAATAAACTAAACTAGCAAGATTTTGCCATGTTATTTTCATGATTGATGAGACATTCTAAACTACTATTGTGTTTAATCTATCAACCTTTGTTTAAACTTTATGAAGATATATTACACATGCATATCCAAACACAAAATAAAGTTGGAGGAATACTCTAACATATTTCAAAATTTCACACTTAATTGGACCTCTTGAGAAATTATAACCCTTTTTAAGTCCCAGTGGGTAAAAACCCCACATTTTTCAGTAACTGCCATTTTAATAGACAGCAGGTCAGACCAACCCTCTGAGAAAGATCTGATTTCTTATGGAAGAGAGTATAAAATCACTGGGTTTTGAGTTCTGATTTTGAATCCTCTGCTCTGGATAGAAATCACTAAAAGCATTAAAGATACTACAAGAAAATAATTTTCTTCAAATTCGTTTTTAACGAATTGCTATATCAATTGCCTATAAATCAGATGTCAAATGTATGAATTCTTTCCTATCCATGCTGATTAGTTTACTGTTTAATGGTTTCTTTTACCTCCTTCTTAGCAAAAAGCTTTGTCTGATCAGCCTTCACATGCAGACAAGTCAACATTTCCTAAGTTATCTTCTAAATATGTCCATGCACAGTACCCACCCATTAGCATACATTTGTCTATTTCTATTCATGTAAATAAATTATCTACTTTTCTGGGTCAGGCCCTAAAGCATTGCTGTTACATCAGCTTCCCGCTGATCAAAGAATACACGATGAGTGGGATGAGCAGAGGCCTTGAAAATAGAACATTTACTGAGCTCGTTTGTCTACAAAAAAATTAATTGTTCAGCATTAAAGGGAAGGCCACTGGAGAATGGCCTACAAAGAGCTGAATAAATATAAGGCATGTTTGTGTTTGTTCCTTTGTGCCATAAAATCTTTCCTCCCACCCCCTAAACTCTTCCCAAGTAGTTCTCCACAGCAAATTGACTCTGTTAACATGTTGCTCTCTCTCCTGAATTACATGGCAGCCCTCCAATATTTACTTGGTCTTTCTTCAGTAATGTACAACATCTTCTTGTACTAAAGACCTCGATTTGAAGACTATAACTTGGTTTCAAACAACACCACCACATGTACGGTAAACTTAGTAAACACCAGATGTACATGAAACTTAGTGGGGGAGCCTTGGTTTGTTCAAGGAAGCACTGATGAAATAGGGTCATTCTATGATTACGTCCCAATCTATTTGAGCTTCAATCAAACTTGAATCTATGGATGTTCTTGGCTCAGGACTAGTACATAGAGCAACAACTGCTATCTTTTCCCATCATGAAGGAAGTAATCATTACAGTAACTCTTTTGTGCTGGGGACTTTTAAAAATTTCAATATGAATATGCATCTACTTAGGGGCCCAACACTGATATTCGCCTGTGTTAACATATATATACACATTGCTCTTACATTGTTATATTAAAAAAAAAAACAAAAACGTTAAAATGAGTGATGCAAGAACCTCAGAATCCTTGGGGTTTGGAAAAGCTTCAAAAGAACAGCAGAGACATACACAGTTAAAGAAAGAAACAAAGAGAATCCCACAACATCCTACGATCTTCCCTCCTATCCCAGATGCTTACCACCAGAGAGCTTCTTATCTCTATCATCCTCCACATGGGGACGATCCAAAACTGTTCCTCTGCAGAAAGAGAAGAAGTTCCAAAGTAGAAGATTTTTGTGCTTCTCTTGTCTGCCTGTCTGCCTAGCCTCTTCTCTTTCTTCAGTTATTGCTCCTCAACATGTAGCAGCTTTCTTGTTGACCTATTCGCAAATTTGAGAATAAGGGACTCTGTTCTTTAAGAACGAGTATCTTTCTCATTACATCTTTAAGTGGGGTGTTGTACAGCATTTTCTAGCCTATTAATACGTCTTTTCTCTTCCAGCTTAAATAACTGTTTCAGTATTTGTCATTCTGTTCATTTAACCTTCCATTTTGCTGAGCACAAAGAAGGTGGCTACCAAATGTCAATTCTCTCTTTACTCAAGGTTGAGAGACACAAATTAAAAACAGGGAAGAGGTTTAATTTTATTTTTAAATTTGTCAAATTTGAACAACAACAGCAAAATCTATTTTTAATTTAGGTGTGCAGAAATAAAAGAATCTCAGCTACTGTGGGGCAAATGGACCTCCTGGACCCACAGCGTGTCTTACATAAATCCAAAGCAGCACCACTCTGGCTGCACATTGTCTTAGAATCTGAAACAAGTGAGCAAAGTTGAGAAACTGTCAGAGCCTTCTCATCTTCATCTCAATCTAATGGTAATACCTGTAGTGTGGCACATTCTTACAAACATCTTCGTTTAGGTCTAGAAACAAACAATGTCTGTAGGTACTCTGTCACAGGAGAGAGTCTGGGTTGATGTATATATAATTGTAACCAAAGTTAGTCACTTTTCAAAATTGTGATGGTGTGTAAGAGGCATTTGCAGTGAGTATATCATTAAAAACAGACTAAAATAGTAGCAGAACAGCTACTATAGAAAATTCATGTTGCAAAATTAGCCTATCCATTTTCACAATATATAATCATGCATAAGAGAACGTTTCTTGTAGGAATGTAGAATGACTCAGTGTTAAATTATATGATGGCTGAAGCCATTTAGGGCTGTTCAGAATCTAAAACATCAAAATAAGGTCTGAAAAAACATATCACTGTGGAACTCTAGAACGTGGTAGCAACTATACAGTTACAGATATTTTAGCTTACTGAGAATGCTTACATGGGAAGCTTTTATTCTACTCTGAGTAGCAGGAAATAAAAAAAGATATTCTCAGCTTTTGAATTTTAACTTGAAAATTCCAGTATGAGTAAATCATGGGAAAGTATCCCAAAGGCCATGGTTTGTGTATGTGCTTGGCTTTAAAAAGCCTGCCCTGTGTTTTCCTTACATTGATGGTTAACTAAACACTAGAGATTTATCGTTGGTTATTTTAAAAGCTCTTTGGTTTTTGAGATGTGCATGACCAATTGCTTTCACAGGACTGATATTATATCAATCAGTACCCAAAAAAAAAAAAAAAAAAAAAAAGGAGAATAATATGAAGCAATATTTTTTACTGTTGCACAAAAATTATAAAAGAAAATTACTTTTTTTCTTAAATAAAGAGGAAGAACAAGAGAGAAGGGAGGGAGGGAGGGAGGGAGGGAGGGAGGGAGGGAGGGAGGAAGGAAGGCAGGAAGGAAGGAAGGAAGGAAGGAAAGGAAGAGGAAAACCAGCAATAGAGAGATGGATGGTACCCACACCTAAACATAACAAGAAAGTATAGGAATTACTGAACTTAGCAGCCCTGAGAGTGTGATCATTTCAGTTAATAGCTTTTTCTTCCCAGAATATAACTGAAGTAAGTCTGACACAAATACAGACTGTAACACAGAACATTAATTAATACATTGTTTAGCCACTTTTATGACTTTTAGAAAATATTTTTAAATACCATTCGTTTGTCATAAAAATAGAATGATCTACCAAGAAAAGTAATGAACTTATCAGGGAAGTGAGTCTCAGTTAAGGAATGTGGTGACTTCAGACAACAAGGAACTCTCAGATATCTCACCCACCACCTATTTCAGTCCTCAGTGCAGTCAGGATTCCCAGAAAAATACAGATCCTCCTTTCTCAGGGATATAGCCGAAGTCTGTTTGAAGATTTTCTGTTGACTTCAACAGGTATTGGTTGAACTATGACTTGAGCTTGTACTAACAAAGTCCCAAACGTGTTATGTTTATGTACGTGCAGCTTTGGCCTGAGCTGGCCCTGGTCACCACTGGCTATCACCAGAATAAATCTGCTAACAATCAGAGTAATTTTGTTTAAAGCAGAAAATAATCACAGTAATAAAAATACCAGAAATATAAAAACTCTGAATGTGGTTAATCAGGAATGTGAATAAAACAGCGGTTGCCCTTAAATAGAAATTTCACTCGTGACTACCAAAGAAGAAAACCTTGGAGTTAATTCCACACACCTTTTAAAAACAACACTATCACATGTTTTATTTGAAAAACACGATACAGAAAAAATTACCAATACTTATTAATGGATGAAAATCCTCTGTTCCTTACAAGTGGATAATTTGTTAACTATTAGATTAAAAAATTCAGGATAAATAACAGATTTTTTTTCCCCTCTGCTCACAGATTCTGAACATATCAAAATTTGTGAGTTTTAACCTTAACAACTGAGTAATTTCTATTTAAAAAAAAACCTTAATTTGTGACTTGTAAAAAAAGGTCATTATGAGAATTAGACTTTCAGAATTAAGCTATTTTTGAATGGAAGACAAAATGTTCATGTGGCACCTAGTTTCCACGTTTTATATCTTCCATTACAGTACTGTCTGTGTTCTGGTTTTATCTACAGATATGGAAATAATCTTTCTAATAAGTTAATGAAATTTTAGACTAATATCATATTTTCAAGTTATTTCTCATCCCCAGAAGAGAATATTTAGCATACTTTTTGGAAATAATGAAACTTAAGCATCTGCTTAAGTACATTTTTGAGACAAGAAAATGTACTTTATATAAAAAAAAATGTAAAATGAAATTAAAATTTTCTTTCCACATGTTCTGTAATAGTCACGCTAAGATTTGGCTATTCTTATACATGTTCCTGCCAGAAAACACTGTTACTGGAATATTTTCAGAAACCGTATATAAAAAGAATATGATCACAACTAGGGTACCTTTTAAAAATGTATTAATATACTTGGGATTTTTTACAGCATTTATCCTGCTCTGTAAATCACTAAGTAGTACTACTTCAGTGGAAAGACTCTTTATTTCTTAGATAAATGACTATATTTTTACTCCTGGATTATGGAATAACTTGGTTCCACACAGAGCAATAAAAACTGTTACCAGCATTTCCTCTTTAACTTTTAAGATAAAGCATAATCTCCTTTTCTTCTTGAAGACGAGAGAACACAAGACAATAAATATTTCACATTAAAAATTAATGCCATGTTTGACAACTGTTCTGTGCTCAAGTTAACTAAGATAATTTCTGTGATACTGTTCTACTCATTTTAGGAATATTTTATTTGTGTGGTCTCTCATAGCTGTGGGAAATGTGAAATAAAGCTATAAAAAAAGAAGAGGAATCTTCTGAGGATATTTAACCACAAATACACTATATTTTCCTACAAAAGAGAACGGTGAAGCTTTGCATCTTGAATGGATCTGCTGTCTGAAACGTGAATATTACCAATGAGACATGTTCTGATCTTTCGTATTTATATAGGTAGTCACAAATAATAAATTCTCCATATGGTTCACAGAAATGAATTCTCAGAAAAGAAACTTACCAACCAGACTGGGGAAAAAGAAAAATCAGATTGCTTTTATAGCAAAACTTTATACTGAGAAAAACAATCTGCACAATAAAAATAACCCTGCAATACCTTTGACCCAAAACCAAATCTTATAGGGATTCTTACAATTAAAACTAAAATAATTTTCTCTGTCTCTTCATTTTTAGATGTAAATAGACGAGGGAAGTCAGAAATACTATGGGAAAACTTCTGGTTTCTCATTATCAGACTCTTAAGAAATAAGAATAACTGGAGGGGATAGCTCGAGGACAACACTGCCTGGTCAAACACTGTACTTGAGCATAAGCCATCAGAAGAAATATCCTGTCAGTTTATTTTGAATAAAGAGAGGCTTAGCTAAAATTAAGAACTTTAGCTCACAAATGTTAGATGCCACATTCATTTCCAGAGCCTCTGTCATTAAAGTTTCTGTAAGTGGAGAGAGCTACAGTTAGAGCTGGGCACATGCCGTACTCCCAGAGTACAATAGTAGAATAACGGTCATGCTTGCATGCTTGAGGTTTTTCTAGGCCAACAGAAATGCTTTCCTGGAAGCTGGAGAACCAATGAGTTTATTTTCCCTTTTTCTTTTTTTGGCAGTTCCCCATCTACTCTATGGATAGTAGAAAAAAAAAAGTAGAAATTTCAGACTGTTAATGAAACACAATTCAGTCAATTTCCAACACCTCTCCCCCGCCACCCCGCCCCATATCCTGTTTAACTTAATTGTCACAGACTTTAAGGAGATTAACAAGGATTATGACAGATACTTTATTTTACATTAAGAATGATTCCCAATACAGATAGCCTTTACTATCAAGCATTACTCAGAGCTTCTTAATAACTGTCATTACTGCTTGCCTTGAAACTCCCTCCATCCCCTGCAAGCTTGGCTTGGCTTGGCTTGCAGTGCAATTAAGTGTATTTCAGGCATCATGACACTGCTTTCAGATTGAATTGTTACATCAACCATTACACAGTGGGACCAGTTACTGGTGAAAATTCAGGATGTGGAGGTATTCATGACATAAGTGGGAGGAGAGCAGAACAGAGGTGCATTAATTAGAAAGGAGAAGAACAGAAATATTTTATGAATTTGTAACTAATTAAAAAGACCTCAAAATGAGAAAAAAATGGGCAAAACAGTAAGTCAATCACGTCAGGATTTCTAAAAATAGAACATTTTTTATTTGTTTTTAAAACTTATAAAGGCTATATTAGAAAAGGGGTTCAATTTGCAAAATAAGAGAATGCTGTATTGTAGATGGAAAAAAAAATAATTTCTGTGACCTTTCACCAAGAAAAAAAAAATTTAGTCTTCTATTGACCCAAGCAGACTTGTTGGTTCTCTTTTTTCATTTCAGCCAGAGAATCACAGAAAAATAATCAGGTTTTCACACAGCTCTACATGGAAGACTCCCCACTGCTGTTTGTCTTTCAAAAGCATAGTTCTTACCCACCTTTGTAAAACATTTTGGGCACCTCAACTCAAAGGCATTGCATAATTGCAAAGTATTACTGTGTTTATGCTCTTACCCTCAGGATATAAAACATGAGAAATTTTTGTGGCCTATGATTTCATTCTACACAGTGGTCTGCCTGAACCGTTTCTGATGTTGTTTACAGCTGTAGGAACTGGAGCATAGTTAGCTTTTTTACAGAAGAAAACAGTTAAAGATCTTGTTTTCAGGGGACCTTTCTCAGTTTGAGGCAGCAGTTTTCCTTTTACAGTCTTCCAGAGGTTTGTATATTGGAGCTTCCAAACAATCGGCTCAAGTTAACCCCATAAATATTCAACCATTTTGCCCCTACAGTAAAACCGCACTGATGATCTGCTTTCAGGAGTTGTTAATCACGTTCCACGCCTGCTGTCAGGGTTTGAGTCAGCCATTCAGTACAGATACCACAGACCTGGTGAGCAGAGGGGTCAGTGAGGGGAGTCTATCCGGCAGCGGAATAGCCAACACGGATTGCACCATTCTGCCAAGGAAGGCAAGGAAGGCTGCATGACACGTTGCAAACTGTCTTTCAGTGAAGACGGACACTTATGATGCAAATCCCAGATTACCTTTGCTTTGTCCATTCAGTAGACAGAGTGTGTGCAGAGAAAGCAAAAGGCCTGGGTTTATTAACCAAATTTAAAAGCTTGTCTCCGTATTTTAGGTGAAGAAGCAAGAGTCACTGTTTCCCCCAGGATCTAAAATAGTTTTCACGCAGGTCTTTAGTTTTAATTCTTGGTTAAAGAAACAAAACTATCTGGTTGAAAAAATATTTTTTCTGTATGTTTTCAAAAGTTAAGGTGGGTTTCCTAGGCAGGAAAGGCCTAAAGACGGACACTGAATGCGTGAAGTAGGGTCAGTCTCCACATTGCAGAATAACTTCTAGTCACATAAGAGTGGGTTTACATGTCTATTGTCAACCAGGAATTAGTTTTAGGCTCAAGTAAACACACTGAGCTGGAGGACCTCAGAGTCTTTCAGTCTCTTTCTGGAACCCTCTTTCTCTCATACGTGAACCAAATGTTGCTATACATTTTCTGTGATTCACAGGTTCCTCTAATCTGAGGAATTGCTATACTGAGGAATTCCTTTGCTGAAAAATTACCTGATAGTGTACCTACTACTACCTGTTTCAATTTTCATAGAGAGCATTAATGAGTCACTTTCAATTTCTTCTTTCTCTGGTAGGGGCAGAGTAACTAAAGTAATAACTTGCTTTATTCATTCTGTTTAGGGTGGTTTGTCCCCTTCTCAGCTGTATTGGAAAAAAAATGTTGCTTTGCTCTTTATGAAAAAATAATCCTACTTCTCTCCCAAGCACACTGCTGCTGCCAGGCTACAGTACTAGCCTCCAAATACCATGATGCTATCTACTGTTTGGATAGGGGATCTGTCAGATGTAGTCAGCTATTTGTCTAGCAGTATACTTCAAAGAATTTCTCATGACACATTTAATTCAGGCACAAGACAGGGACCCATGTATCTTCCAGACCAGGATGAAAATACATGGTGCTTTTCACTGTATGTCGTAACCAGTAAGGGAATTACCATTCATTACATCTACTTTCTGTTTGCCTGACAAAACTGATCTGCACTATTGACTGCATGTGTATACTGAGGCTCTGAGAGAAGAGAATTCCAGAACCACCCCAACAGACACAGAGACTGCTTGCGTAACTACTTAGGAAGCTAACTTAAGTAGGACTTAATACTATCCTTGGCCTTGAGCTTACTTTCGTTCCCCCTAATCTTTCACCAACGACTAGATCAAAAACAAAATTCTGTTGTGATTCAGCGAGATATATGAAGGTCCAATATTCCATATGAAAGACTGAGCTCATCTTGGACTTTGCAGCCACTAGTGGCTGTACAAGTTTTAATTATCTACTTAAGTAGGACTATGAGAAATGAGTGTCAGCCAATCAGCCAGTAAAATAAAAACCTGCATTTGTTTAGATATATGCATTGAAACTTACTGATTTTTTTTGTGAAAAATATAGTTAGGTGTTTTTTCTAACTGAATTTTCAGTTAAAGAAGTTCTTATTTACCTAAAATAATCTATTTTTTAAAGTATTTACTGAATATTGCTGTGCACATCTGCAGAAGCTTTGTTTCTATTTTGTGACAGATTAACATACTGCTTAACAGAAATCTTTAAGTGTCAATATTTGCATATATAATTCACTGTTAACTTTCCACAGGTTTTTTGCAATGTTTGCTTAAAAAAAAAAAAAAAGGCCAAAGCAGCATTTAGAGATCTAATAGTAATTTGATCCAGCAAAGAACTTGCAAAAAGTGTGACAAAAGGAATATAAAATCAAAACAAAACATGTGAACAGTTTGCAGAAGTTTTCCTGTACTCACCTGTCTTCATTGTCTTATGAACTATGTAATCCAAATAGTGCCTACATTTGCTTAAATACTTAATCAATTTTATGTATTTTTCTCTGACAATGATCTAAGCAAATTAGTTTATATCTTTACACCAAACAAAATTTAACAAATCATACTTCCTAATGAGTTAATTCACTGGCAGCAAACATTCCCAGTTTCCTAACATTAGTACACATGTTGAAACTCATTTGGATATCAAGACTCTGCAGCCCATCTTCAAAAGACATATATATATATAACAGGATCCGCTTCTGAATTTATAGCACGTTCCCTTACAGGAACCACTGTCACCCTCAGTCATATGCAACCGGTAGTAACAATCACAGATACAGCAGGCTATAATTTCCAGATTCAGACATAAATCCACCATTTCATTTGGGACTTAAGGATTTTTTTTTTTTTTTTTTTTTTTTGTCTGGTTTAATTAGTCAGGTTATTTGTTTGTGGGGTTTCTTTGCTTGCTTCTGCTGTCTGAAGCATGAGGCTAGGCACTCAAATGGAAAGCTCCTTTGAGCGCAGGTTAGCTAGCCTGACTGAGAGTATAGGCTGCATTTTCACTGTCACTGGCTTCTTTAGAAGCCACACATTGAGTAAAACACTTGTATGTTCACTGTCCATTGCCTTCCCAAAAATCCCTCCTCTGTGCACTCAAAGGTGGGTCACACTATCCCAGCAGGGTTCAGACTTGCTGTGTTATATACAGCAAAACAAAAGATATGATCTCAAAGATATGGAACATAAGATATGACCTTGAAAGACCCAGCGACTCACAGGGCCAGGGTCACTCACATCAGGAGAGGGTAACTGAAATGCAGCTTCCAGTATGTCCTTTCTTCCATGGGGCTAACCCATGTGCTGAGTCTCCTTGTTGATTCTGCAACAAAGATACGCATACAAATATTTCTCTAAAATCACTGGAGTATCTTCACAACATAAGAGTAACATGAGAGTCAGCGGGTCTGGTGCATTAGTTTTACAATACCCAGCTTGGGCAAATGCATAGCAATGAAAAGCAACTGAATAGAAAGAGTTTAGATTTTGTATAAGTTTAGGTTTTGTATAATTTACCAGATAACATGGATTATACATTTTTCAAATGTGAATGGGACCACCTGCTTTTGCAAGGGCTCACTCATGAAATTAGTGGTCTGTAAAGGAATTCCGCTCTGAGCACACCTGAATGAGCTTTGGCCCTGACTTGCTTTTCTTTCTTGCATCAAATAGGAATAAGCACTAGCCTAAAACACGCTTCTTTCTCGGGTTTCAGTTCTGTATGCCATGTTGATTATTTTTTTTCCTTTTTGCATGAGACAGGGACTTATAACTGTTGCTCAGCTTGTCTTTTTTTCTCTTTTTGTTTGGAAACTCTCTGTTGGGGTTATACCTTGGTCTAATATGAAGGTAAGAATGTTTGTAAATCCTTGCTGAAAAAAATAATATAGTACAATATAAAGCTCTGCTGTTAAAATGATGGCACTATATTTCCTGGCAAAATAGTGTCTGTATCATAAAAAGCTGCATAATGATTTTCAGTCTGCCTCAGGAATGCAGGATGTGACATGATAAGAAGTGAGAGAAAATGGAATTTTCATTATAGTTTGCAACATTCTTTCCAAGTCTTAACTTAGCTACTGGAAATGTTTGCAAATTGCACTGCCTTTAAATGCTGCTATTTAAATCAATAACATAAAAATTGCCAACTTCCACAGAAAATGAATAGCATGCAACTAAAACAAGTGAATTCATCCTTGCAGTTTAAAGAGAGGTATAAGATGTGTTAAAGTTTGCCACTTGAAATGCTAAAAAGAATACCAACAATATTCAAAAAATAAAGCACAAAAAAAAAGGACAGAATCTCTAAAAAATGCTTTTTCTTGTGCTGTTATCCTTGATAAATACTACATATGGCAATACTTCTAAGGAAACTCCTCTCTTGTCCAATAACTACTACACATGTGTCTGCAGAGGGATTTTTCTGAATATATTATCCACCAACTTTGTATATAAGAGAAGCCCTTTTGAACTGAATTCTACCTAATAATAGTTATCATGAGGTTTTAGTGGTAGGAAGATTGTTCTATGTACATATGGATGAATCCTTCTAATAGCTATTTGAATTAAATTAAATTAAATTGACATTTTATTTCTAAAATCTCCCACTTATTTACAGATGTAATAGTTTTTGATTCTTGCACTCAGAAATTGTGTTCTTTTGTCTGTTTACAGGAATTAAAGCTATCAGTGGGGTAACAACTATCCTGTGTTGGAGCGTCACTGAGCATGGTTTTTTTTTATTGTTATTTCTGTCAGCTGCAATATGAGACCACGAGTCTTTTTCAGCTCTGAAAAATATACATGTTTTCATTCAACAGTCATGCATCCCGGCAAAACAACATTGTTTTGGTTTTGGACAATTGGATTATTGCAACTTGCTAATATTGTATGTCTGAAGAGTGACTTATTTTTCTAAATTGTGTCTGTTCCACACATTTATGAAACATTTCTGTGAATTCTGTAGTTTCATTAAGGAAAAAAAAAGATATCACACTTCAGTGGTTTATCTTGCCCAGACCTCTAAAAATCCTTGCACCCTTTGCAGCATGCAGAACTTGGTTCCACACAAGTTCATCTTGAAAATAGAAGCAGTTACAAGGAAATGTTTCTATTTGTTGTCTATCACTGTTGAAGTTCTTCATATCATAGAAAGGGGTTATAGATATGAGCAATGAAAAGAGAGATTTTCCTTGCTGTTCATCTCTATGTGGCTCTTACAATACGCATGATTCTCTCACAAAATGCAAACTGTAAGAGGGGACATTTTGTGATTGCTTAAGCACATGAATTAGACAAACCCTCAGCTTGTACTAATTCTTCAAGCAAGACGCCATTACAATTAAAATAGTAGTCTTCATTTTTTTAGGATTTTAAGCCTCCTTGTAGGTTACCATTTGAAAACTACCATTTCCAAAGGCCAATTAAAACTGCATTATTAGTGCATTTCACAGCAAAGAGCAAAGATAATACCACAGCTAATGCAAAACTGCTTCTTAAGCTCTCAGAAGATCCTTTAAAAGCAAAGACTCAGTGCCTGAACATGTCTTCTCAAAAACACTTCTGCCTTCTAGCAAAGAAATTTATATCTGTAGCAGTAATGAATGAATTGCCTGTGTTGTACACCAGGTAGCAGGAGACTTTTTGAATACTTTCTTCTTTTAATTTTATTTAAAGCCACATATAACTTAATTTTATGTACCAATCTTGATTTTTTTTTTTTTTTGGTCTAAAAATAAAAACATACTGCAGGTTTTCCAAAAGGACAGGTCTCTTTTTCCTTAGGGAAAAAAGAAGAAAAAAGAAAAAAAAAGAAAAGATTGAACTGCTTTGGAATTCGAGATTTGTCATAGCTGCTTCTCTCTTTGGATTCCTATTCATAAAACTTAAACTAAATCATCACCTACAACTGGAAAATAGAAAGGCCTAAAACATCTCCCAGGACAATATTTGCCAAGTAACTTTAATACAGAATAGTTTTCTTCAAAAAGATACAATCATCAAGTGCAGTTCTCATTAGGTTAAGCGGTTGTGTTATGCTGATTTATCAGCCAACATCAGACAAAGAAAAGCTGGCTCTAATTTTCTATTTGGTTGTCTTTTACTTCCTACCTCCACCAACCTATTACAAATTTACAATGGAACAGACGGGTGGTGACATTTGGCACACATCGCTGTGTGATAATTCATCGCACCCGGCAGAAACAATTCACAGGCATAGCTCCTGGCAATGGGTATCAAAGCTCCTCCTGTGGAAGCAAGCTATGGAGTACATAACATCCTTAAAGCTGCATGGCCATTAGCTGTGCGATGCAACCTACTGCAAATCACCAACAGGTTTGCCTTCTCTCCAGACCCCTCTTTTCTGCTGGGCTTTCCTCCCTGCACTGCTTCCAGTCGCGACTCCAGTCCTCCTCACACGTCTTAGCTCTTGCTTCCGCAATACACCCACTTGGAAAGCTGGACAAACACCACATCCAGATGGATTTACTGCTGATCTCACTAGCTCATAGCTCTTTTATCCTAAAGTCCTGGAGGCTTTAATAATCCATATCCAAAAAAACAGCTCAGCCAAAAATGTAGTATTTGCATTTATCTTATAAACATCATCGCAAATAGTCCCTGTTCTCAATAGCTTTCATCTGACTGGTAAAATAAACATGAAAAAAGGAAGTATGACATATAAATAGGTCAGCCAACTCACTATTATTTGCATCTTGGTTTGTACGGGTATATGCAATATTTGTAGGAACTAAGGTTTACTTAAGAGAAAATAACCTAAGTAGAAAGTAATGTGAGCAAAGGCAAGCAGACAGAGAAAGCAAAAAGAGAAGTGACAGGTGTAAGGAGGGGAGCAGGGTAGGACAAATTACCAGTCACTCCATGACCAGTCAAAACAACAAAGACCAGTCAATGCCGATTCTCAGTGATCTGATACATTTTCACATAGGCATAGTACCACTTCATTTAATGTAGGAAATCGTCCATTTGGTCAAACAAGATCCTTTGTGTACATACGCACTTTCCTTCATAGCTTGATAGATTACACAAACCCATACAAGCTCGTGACATAATATTTAAACAGCAGCAGCCTGGGAGCAGGGGTGTTAAAATTCTTCTGCAGTACAAATGACATCTTGCCAATCAATGCCACGGGGATGTAGCACAGTTTGGGGACCTGGTATAGCCTCCCAAGGGATCTGTGTTTCGCTCCACTCTTGGGCCTGGAATTGGTGCTTCTGTTTCCTCCCACTTTTTTTTTTTTTTTTTTTTTTTTTAAGGTTGAACTCTTAGACCCCTGTCCTAACGACTCTAGCTGTTTAGGTAACACAAGAAGATGTTGCCCTTGGTAGCAATCTGGAGAAGTATGGGAGAGTCTGAGAGATTTTTTCCATCTGTCCTATTCCCCATCTCAGCGGAGTAGGTTTACTGGCAGCAAGCCATTACCTGGCCTTTGCCAATCCCAGATACGACTGTGACTTCAAGACAGATGCTTTTCCCTTTCTCAAATCCTGCATCAGCTTTTGGTTGGGCCCAAGCAGCTGACTTTCCGACTTTAATACTACTTAAAAGACATCTATTTTCTAAGGCTGTCTAGCTC
Source organism: Bucorvus abyssinicus (assembly GCA_009769605.1). Taxonomy (NCBI): domain Eukaryota; kingdom Metazoa; phylum Chordata; class Aves; order Bucerotiformes; family Bucorvidae; genus Bucorvus; species Bucorvus abyssinicus. The sequence goes on from CM020026.1 coordinate 34,233,933, forward strand.
AGTAGCAGTTTTGTTGGCTTTTTATTGATAGCAAGTAAATCTCCTTGGGACACGTTGCATGAATGGTGGTGTGAAATAGCAATTTGTATTTGCAACTTCCATTTACCTATGAACAGAGATCAATAACTGTAGTATTTTGCCCTCTAATTCACAAAGTATTATTTCAGAATGTAATCTTTTACTATCAACTTCTCATAACAAATCAATGTTCCAATGTAATATCAGTCTCTCCTTAATGCAGACTTAAAATCTTTGGCTTTGTAGGCTTTTTTTCCTTCCAGTCAAATAGATAAAATGCTGAAGTTACTACATTAGGAGGATGTAACATGGATTGTAACAGCAATCAAGGCATTTCTTTGGATGGTTTAACTATCTTTTTCTGTAATAAGCAAATCAAATACCATATATGCAATGGCAAGCTGGATTTAAATTCAAAAGCACTAGACCTTAACTGATCCAATAGAAAATTTGTAACTATCTCCAACTTTCAGTGGAAAACTAAACCTGTTATCAAGGCACTAGAAAGTTAAGGGCTTCTTTAAAACCTAGAGACATCCTAATAATTTATTTGAGCTTCAGATCAGAATATCGTTATACTTTGGAGACATATCAAATCATCTATTACTTATGTATTTATGTATATTTGTTTATGACTACTATAACTTAACTTCTTGGCTATCATATTTATTCATGGAATTTCCTGGTTAAATGTGTACTGCAAATGGGTATGAAAAAATAAAACTTTTAGGAAGGATAAGATGAGGTAATCGCAAAGGCTACTTCAGGATGGCTTTGGAAAATATGTAGTATCTTACTGAAATCCCTGCTACTGTGCCTCTTTAGGACCCAGACCCACATGACAGGCCACTGACTGCCACTTCATTCCCATAATGGTGTCCAACTTATAAGAAAGTGAATTTATTGGCCATAGTCCTCTGTAAAGATGTTTGATAACACCAATCAGAGTAAGTGGTTCTGGTGCTCGGTAGGCAGCTCCTGAGCCCACTTTTCCTAGCCGTAGGAATCTCTGGGAATGTCCATCAGGTAAACATTTTCCCTCACAGCTGCAGTGATTCACACCTGTTTTTAATAAAAGATAGACATTACAGACAGTTTATTACTAATTTTCTCTCTGTTTCTCCTAACTTAGCCTATTTTCATGTAGCTGAAAATGATAGCATTTAGATTCTCCAGTATCTTCCACAGCAAATTTGTAACTCCTAAATAACAGAGACCACAGATACAAAACCAGGTTTGTTATCCTGAAGTTAAACCACCAAGAGTCTGCACTGACAAAAAACTCCACTAGTAAGAGTTGATATCCAACACTTTGGGCACTTCAGGTGACACTCCTCTCACCTAACTTCAGGCATTTAAAAACCAGCTATCTGGCTTCCTTCCTTACGGACATCAGAAGACGAACTGCACTTTGGAGGCAACAGTCTCCAATGACTAAAAACATGACACTGAGTTTGACTACATGCTTATTCAACAAAACAAAATTATTTGAGATGAATCTCACTACTAGTATCTACTACTAGATTCTACTACAACCACTAGATCACAGATATAGAATATATATAAATCTTACCCACTTGATGGATAGATTCGTCATGCTGATTTGGGGGGTGGGGGTGGGGGGTGGGGGGGTGGGGAGGGGAGGAAGGACCTCCTTGATTAAGTCAGCTTTCTTCAGGGAATTTTCTTGTTATATAATTTATTTGAGCAGCATGATGTGATGTCTTTCCCAGAATGGCTGCTTCTGCTAGTTGACACAGGGAAGTTTATAACAAAGAAGAACATACTTCAAGACAGGTCAAGAAAACTGCAAAAAATATATTCCCTCTGTGCATGTGTATGTTGTTTTCTTGGCATGTTTTTGGTTTGGTTTTTTTCCAAACAGGCGAGGCGTTTGAAAATGGCTGCAATTTTCTGAGCTTCATGATCCATAAAATAACTGTATATAATTACATGGTAGAAGCAAAGTAAGGTTTCAGTTGATTTAATTTGTTTATGTCTCTCTTAATCCTATTTTATCCATGCAGTTTTATCACCTTCCTGTCTCTGCTGTTGTCTGTTATCACTTCAGCCCTGAACCTCCCACTGTCTGGCTGTAACCACTGTAACCTTTTTATTTCTGGCACTTAGCTGATGCTATTCTAAAAGACTTTTATCCTGCACTGAATCTAATATGACCACTTAACTTTTACATATCTGTTCCTTTACTCCATTCTCTCCTTTTACAAGATATTGAACCTCTCCTGTTTTCCTCTTCACTTTTACTATATGCTTCTTATTTTCTGTGGACTGAAAGAGACCTCAAGGCAGACAATAATCAGTAATCATATGTACCATTTCCAGTGTTTGCTTTAGGTGTGATACTTATCCTATAATCAGTATATTGATATTTATTTTTTTTTATTATTCACAGGTTTTTCCATCATCTCATGGAGATAGCTGGATTCATAACAGAACAGCAACTTGTCTTGTCACTCTATTGTCACAGAGGATTCAACACCAAGACCTTCCAGGGATGAGCTTTCAGAGCAGGCTGAATCTGATATTATGTACACTGTGATAGGTCGCACATTGCTTCATTTAACCTGATTGAATTATGCTGCTAGATATCAAGTACAAAATGAAACTCTGCTACAGCCTCCTGAATAGTCATGCTCTGTGCACACCATCCCAAAACTTCTTCTCACTTACAAATCTCAGAATGCTATGGAGAAAAAAGACAAGCATAGAGATAAGGAACTTAGAGATAAGGAACTAGGTACTGTTAGTACGGTCGGGAAAAAATGGGGAAATAGAGAGCTGGCCATCTGTCCATACGAAAAAAAAAAAAGTCCACTGAGTGTAAAGCAACAAAGAAAGAGTTAATATTTCTTGGTTTGTTATAATTTTAGAAAAATATTATTTCGTTTTTACAGTTCTAGGATTAGAAATAGGGGTAATTTTAAAAAATGTGACTCAATTTCACATAGAACTTCAGCACACCTTCAGAAAACACAAGGCATTTTCTATGTATTTATTACAGTGTTCCTCAGCGAAATACAGCCTCAGGAGTCTTCATTTTTGGAGGGAAGACAGTTAAAATGATATTGACATAAAGCAAAGAGAACTTTTCAGAATTAATTGGTCAGAATTAGCCAACCATCCTGATGCAATAAAATGTTTGGAAAGCACTGAGATAAGTAATTATAGAGACGTCTCCTTTGAAAGATTCAGAATCAAAAAATTAAACACCTGCAGCTTTTAACCAGTGAAGTACCCTTCCCTCTGGTTTTAGGAAATTATTTTAATTCATCTTCTCTTCCTCAATCTCATTCATTTGGTTCTGTGAGTCTTTCAGGTGTATTAGTTACAACTCTTCAAAGAGCTGTACATTTTTTCTCATTTTCCTGTGTTCATTCTGGTATGGTAAATGGAAAAAAACCAAAATAAGGCAAGGCGGCATCTGACAAAGGGCAGCCTACAACGACAGGACCAGGACAACAATGTTATTCAGACTAGTCAAACAAATTTGAAAGGGGAAAAATGTTAGAAGTGGTAAACTGAATAATCTCAAAACATGTATATTGCAAAGTAGGTAAAAATTAAGATAAAAGAACATATGGTGACTAATGGAGAAAATAAATGTCAACTAGGTCCATATGATCTACTTGATAAGCACCTCACAAACATGGATGTGTTGCTTCCAGCTCCAAGAGCACAATATAGACAATCTGCATAAATAAAACGAGCAATAGGTTGATAAGAGCAGTACAAATTCAGGTTCCTATGTTAGTTTAAATTCCTAAAGCATGGAAAGGAGGTACTTTGGCGAAACGCAGTCAGTGAATTATGTAAATGTAACTGCCTGTAATAGATACGAACAAAGCATATCACACAAGGTGGTTTCAATACCATAATATTGTCTTTAAAATGTGAAGAAGAGTGTATCAGGGAACTTAGTCAATTATTTGCACATTTTATATCAATTACCCATGCATTTTAGGCACACATTCAAACACTCAACTACTTGAACATTATAATTACTGTACATTCCATATCTCCGAAACATGCCAGATCCCTAATTGGAAGAAAGAAAATTACCTTGAGGCATGGTCTAACAAAACAATAAAAAAATAGGCTAGGAACAAGGCCCTTTTTGGGCTGCCTACAATATCTTCCTGTTGTGTATATAAAAGCACAATAAACTTTTAATCTGAACTAGAGGAAAAAATTTCCTGATAGCTAGATACCTTAAAAACCAAAGAAAAAACCTGTCATGTAAAGTGCTTTTATACACAATGAGATCCACTTCTATGTTTACTCTTCCTCTACAACACAAACCAATACTCTGTCCCTCTGTGCAGTAATCTCCCTGAAGACAAACCAGCAAGGGGTCAAAAGCAGTGAAGGAATGAAACACCTAGACTGAAATGTAGTTTGTAAATCAAGTCCAAACAGCTTTCAAAAATCCTTACGGCCCTGCCATCTAAACTACCAAGCTGACTCACATTTGAAAACTAAATTCCAGAGATGCCTACAATTGACGTAGCTGAGCAGTTCGCAATGCTTGGCTTACACCTTGCTTATACAGCTAGAGTAGTATCCAACATTATGTCATTTCCTACAAATGTTCTCCAAGGAACTTGACTTGAGAGGCTTCATTAGAGCATATCTAATACACAGTCAGCTTTCAAATTCATCTCAAATGCAGCTGCAAGTAACTACAATCTTTTAAAACATGACTTCTCTTCATCATGAAGAGCTGTGAAGTTCTAACACAGTCTGTTCCTTAGCCAGTTTCAATGGTGTGGGGTTTTGGTTTGGGTTTTTGGGGGGTTTTTGTTGTTGTTGTTGTTGTTGTTTGGTTTTTTTATATGAACATGACTGGAAAAGGAATAGGAAATGATGTAAAACACACATAAGCTGGTGTAATTTAGTGCCTAGGATAGCTTCTGAAGAGGCATCTCTCCCTGAGCTGGTTTTAGAAATTTTCCAGTCATTTAAACAGTCAGTCTTTGCTGCCTTCAATCATTCACTTTCTTTGTCTAGCGTGCAGACTACTAGGTTGCAGCATCATGTTCTGTCTCATATCCATAATGTCTAGAAATTTTTTGAGTAAGCAACATGGGATTGAATTCTTTGAGGCAATGAGGAAATATTAAACCATGATCTCTGCATTTCTAGGCCAAATAGTCTGACCATAAAACTGAAGTTCTTCATACAACTGCATTTCTTCAAGACTCAGGCACTTGTCTTCAGGAGAGGCATCAAGTAACTTGACTTGGGGACAGGGTTAATAACTCAGTCACCCACCCAGCTGTTTAACACTCAGCAGCTACACACACAGCGTGTTATTCTAAATGTCAATCTTACTTTACCCATGAATTGCCTGGGAACTGAGGTTTCTAATACAGAATTATTGCCTGGGAAGAAGGCCATAAAAGTAATAGCACCAAGAAGTTCATTTATTTGAATTGTTCTTTTAATATTCATGACTTTGATCTTCCATTGTTTGCAAAATTATTTGCAGTTCAATTTCTTTGCTAGTATTAATTTAGTGTTATTTTCTTAGTAACTAATTAGTTTTCTTGGTGCTGTTCTGAGAAAGTTACATGCCTAACTTCCTGCAGCAGTAGAAGATTGCATGGGTTATCCACAATGTACACAAGTAACTTAAGTGTTATTATAATCTTACCAAGTAATTTCTTTTTTAAAAGAGGTTGTATATTGTCCCAGTGGCCACCCGAGAAAGATCTTACCTGTAGTCTTCATCCAGAAGGTGAAACGTTCATTTGAAAATAATGTATGTGACTCATGCTAGTGGATATGTGCTACGCTGGTAGTTCTGCAAATACAATTCTCCAATGCAAAAACTGGAAAAAACCCCAACACTTTAGTATAGACTACCTTCACCTAATACAGCTGGCAACAGAAATGCATACAGTGGTAATGAATACAGTAGCTCAAAATCCTTCAAGCCTCTGTGGTGTTATGACCGCAAAAAAGGTACCATAATCAAGAGCACGCAAGATCTATTCCCTCTGGATGAGAACCATGAGGACCTCAGCTTTGCTGTGAATCACCTTTTCCTCACTGCTCTCTAGTTTCCTAACTCCACATACTTCCACGTACAACCAGATATTATAATAATAATATTGATCATAGTAATAATTATTTTGTTTATAGTAATAATTTTTATCATTTCTGAGGCAAAACTGTAAGAGTTCTCCTATGCAAAAAGCTACTTTAGGCCTATTTCTTATTAGGCCTATATCACAGTAATACAAATACTACCTAATTATATAGTTTTCATTACTTCTCTTTCCTATTGTTCACATTGCTTTGCCATTAAGTGAAACCTTGAAATCTTATTGACTTAGTGGCACTACAATCATAGCAGTAGCAGAATTGTGCCTCTAGAGTTACTCATGCAATGATTGCTTACTTTATGGATAAAAACCATTTTGTTACTCTTGTCAGCCTTTCCCACTGGTGAGAACTAGACTTTATTCCATCTTCCACATCATCCTGTATGGAATAACCATTACAAGTTTCCCAGCATTTTTCATTCCAGTGTTTCTGCAACCTTCAGTTTTCAACTTCTGAATGGAAAGGTGACAAATTGGGTACCCTCCCAAAAAAGCATGCTTCAAACAGTTTAGAGAAGGTATGAGAAGAATTGAAATACAGAAGGAAAGGGACTGGAGAAACTGGAGCTGCTTTTGCATAGGCGATTTGAGTATCACTTGTTACACAGAGCTCCAGCTGAAGTGGAAGTCAGCCTACATCACAGCCAAGTTGTAAGTCAATACAATAAAAACTTACAAAAGGCATGGGTGTACCTCTGTATCTGATGTGCACCTGTCCCACTCTCAATTTTGCTGAAAATTCATATACCAGAAACTTTTCTGTGAACTTTCTGTCAACATTTTTCAGGAATTAAAGTCCTTCATGTTTCACAGTTTTGAAAAGCTCCACCCAAATCCATTTGAAACTCTTCAGCATGTGGTAAGGTCCCCACCACAGTCTTGATCACTCTGCATGGTTTCAGGTTGTGCAGGGACCTACAGTCCCCTGCCTCAGACCTTGATTCTCCAGTTCAGCATGGGAGAATCCATTGGGTTTTACGCTAAGAATATATATCACTCCAATCCTTTTCTCTTAAACTGAGGCTAAGCCATTCTTCAAGGTATTCCCATGTGAATGAGTCACATTAATGATTCCCAGTATGCCTGGTGTGGGATACACATGAAAAATAGCAAAAAAAAAAACAACCAACAACCCACCAGTAACAAAACCTGGCTCAATTTACACCCTAACATGCAAAGAAGGAGCAATGTAATTGAAAAAAACACAATGTGGAAGTTACAGACAGAATCATCAAATTATTGCACTGTGAAACTATAACATTATTTTTACTTTTATTATTGCCTGAATTGCAGAGTAAAAACACTTTGAATGCATCAGATGATGGTCCTGAGGTCATTATAAGTAAAAATCTTTCTCCTGTTATATAGAGTGTGACTCCCTATTGCTCATTTCTTACATGAAATATACACAAATCATACAATAGAATGTAAATGGAAAGGAAGCGATCTTCCTTCAGATTTTCTTCCTTAGCAATTCGCTTACTAGTAAAGAAGTTATTTCTCTCGTCTCCAATTTGTATGCCTTTTCAGTTTCTTTTCACATTTTGTTTCTAAATTTTGAAAGAACCAGTCCAGATTTCCTCACAATAAGTAAAATTTATGGATTTGTTTTTGTCTACGTCATATATACAGATACGGAAGACGTATGGGGAGCCAAGTTCCTCTGGCTTTGCTATGTGCCGTTTCACAAGTCGTATTGCTTCTATCAAGAGGTGCTTTGTCAAAACATGTTTTAAAGAACTAAATTATCTTCTCACTGCTCAATGGATATAACAAGATTCAAATTTCTTTCCAGAAGTAAAAGGTGTTCTCATATAATACTCCTTGTCAAGTACAAGAACTGCTCAGTGGAATAAAAGCTTTAGAAAAAAAGCTTCAGGAAAAAAGCTTCGTAATTAACATTACCATCTCAGAAACATAATACTATCACACCATCTCCAATTAGATTTTTAGCAAATTGAAACCAATAAAGTAAACAGACTGTACGACAGTGATTAGCAAAGCACTGGGCAGAATTTAGATTATTATGTATGTGAATCATTGAAAGTAAATCCTCACAGATTTTTAACCAGAAAAACATTATGTCAAAGGTAAGTATGAATAACATCTCTTCAGTATATTTGGAGCAAGTGTGGAAACAAATAATAATATTCATATATGGAAAGTGTTACTGACAGCAGATAAATACAATGCGTCACTGATTTTTTTTTTAAATAATCTAAATAGAAATGTAATTTAGTAAAAATAGATATCGTCCAGCCCTAACTCATGACACTTTTTATTAAAAAAGCCTTTTTCTCCTGAAAGTACAGCTAAATTCTGCTAGTAATAAACCAGAATATTGCAAACTATTACATATACATAACCCTTACGTACTTTACACCAGCATACTCATTACTGAGTTGTGTTTAGCAGCAGGATCCCCAGGCAAACCTTAAGTGGTCCATTTCCAGTCCTCTCCTCCAGCTACTGACATCCGGCATCCTTTTCAGAGATGAGGACAGACTGAATCCCCATTTTGTGCAGTATGGGAGCTTCTGTGCTTAAGGAAGTATTGGGGCTTCCAACCAGATGTTTCTGACAAACAATAAGCACAAAGTACGAGGAGAAAATCCTTTGGGCAATGTTTTTTCTGCTCATTCATGAAGTGTGAAGGACAATGCTTCTAAAAGGACTTTTTCTTTTCTCCTAGACACAACTGAGCAAGCTGCTGGTGCTGAGCAATCTAACAGAGTTGAACAGGAAAAAAAAAAAGAATGCAAAACACCTTTTAAAGTCTCAGTCTCTGCATTAAAACCCTGTTTCCTTCTCAGATGCTCTCATGTAATGTGTCATTTGCAGAAAAGTTTGCCACCATTTCTTTCCTAGTTTGTTTATTTAGAATTCCTCCTGAACTGTAAAAACATGATTTAAAGAAAGGTGCAGAAAGGATTACTGTCTTATTTCACACTACTCTCAGCTCATGCACCACTGTCTTGAAAACTACTATGGTATAAACAGCTAAATAGTATACCAGAGGGTTTTCTGTTCCTGTGAAACTGAATGATATTTGACCTCAGAGTTAATTTTTCCATATTTTCACTAACATTACAAATAGAAGATATAGATGCAATTAAACTGAGACATGTGATCTACATAATTAGCTATTTTAAGTTGTGTAAATGGTTTTTACTCTGCTGTTTTTAGTTTGTATTTCTTTAAGTCTGCTTTGAGTAAGACAGTTCACTTTTTTTTTTTCCAGGAGAGAAAAAAAAAAAAAGACAGTAAGAAATCATTATTAGTGTCCTGGAATCATATTATTATTCTCTTTAAATTCAGTGCAACATTTTCAGGGTCCATTACATATAGGAAAAATACATACATTGATAATTTCTTACAAATAGATTAAGGTTAAGAAATTAATGAATGCATGGCTAAGAATACTGGTGGTACTGAAGAAAATACTGAACAAGTGATAAGAAGAATTAAAGTGCCCCTACACCAAATATCGCCCGCATTTTTTACCTCTACAAACAACAATTTCAGTGTTCAAAGCATTTTGAGCACAAACACCATAGGCAGGAATATCTAGCTTAAATGTCTTCATGGCACAGCTGGTTTCAGTGATACCTTAATTCATGAGATAAAAAGACAGCTGTAAGTGACTTGTGGGAATGCATGTTCCTCTTCGCATTGTCCTGCAGGTTGCTCAGGAAAACACAAAGCTCTGGAACAGCAATGTCAGTTTAAAAGGAAGGTTGTGACAAACATGTCATGACATTGTGGAACAAGCACTGTAGGCTGTTTACATCCCAACGATCTTATTGGATTTTACACTGGAAGCAAATGTAAAATTGCTACTGACTTCAATGAAAGCCGTAAATACTTGTCTGCTGATGACTGAAGTGCTATGTATTTGTTTAACCAGTTCAAAAGACTCTCCCAAATTCCTGGGAGCACCGGATGAGACAATATTTATACATGTTAAGATGGAAAGTCTGATTCTCCACTGCCTTCCACTTGAATATCATAAAAACTTGAGTGCAGCTTCTGTTTTGCCAAGTCCTTCACTTCAATCAAGCTTTTGTCCTCTTAATGTTTTCAGTGAGGCAACTGGCTATCTTCCAAGGTTGCTTGGATCACCTCACCTCTGAAGTTCACAGATCAACAGTTTTGATGGGAGTATTAGTGAACTTGTTAGGAGCATTTGTTAAACTTCTTTTGAACAGATGTCTATTAATTAGTAACTTTTAATATTAAATTAGCATTGTTTATGCTAATGTGATTTTTAAGTGATTGATCCAGGGTGCCTTGAGGAATACTGCAATGAGAATGATGGAAATAAAATTGTCCCAATTATAGGTTAATTTATAAACTCCCTTCAGGGAGTCTTATCTTTAGCGGAAACTTAAAGCAAGAAGCTGAGTTTCAGTTTTGTTCACTATCAAAAGTTTCTTTTTAATTCTAAAATAAAGCAAAGTTAAATTAGATGCTTAACAGATCTACTCAATGATGTTCCACCTTTTCTAATTCAGAATTTATTTTGAATAGCTGTCACACCATACTCAAGGCACTAGCATTTCCATCATGAAAACTTATTTGGTATTTGAGTCATACTTGCTGCCTATTTCTTCTGGACTCTGCCTCCTTTGATTACCTTGCACACCAACATAAAGAATAGATTTTAGACTGTAAGTATACCAGTACCAGGCATTATAGTCTTACTGATATCAGCTGGCCATCTCCTGAATTGCACTTCAAAGTTCAATTAGTTTAACGTAAGAGGACAAAGCACAAGCTTCATTAAAGGTTTCCTTTTATGAACTGTTCTACATAAAGTTAACTCTTGACTGCCATTTGGAACAGCTAGCTATTATATCACTGTCTGCATTTAGTCCATGTCCAGGGATAAACTATAGCAGTTGCTCTATCACCCAGTGACCCATCCCCAGCCAAGAAGGGGCATCAGGAAAAGGAGAGGAGACCCACAGGTTGAAATGAAAACAGATTTAATGAAACAGTCAAACACCAATATAAAGTACACAAAGTTATACTCAGCCCAGCAAGCTTACAGCGGTCACAATAAACAGGAAAATAGTCCTCAAGTGAAGAGGAGCAGGGTCAAAGGGACAGCCTCCTCAACAGACTTCCCTCCTTATACTGAGCGTGACGTTTATGGTATGGAATACACCTGTGAGCCAGCTCGGGTCAGCTGCTCTGGCTGACTCCAAACTAATGACCTGGAGACCATGAAAGGCCTTTGATTATGTCCCAGCAAAACAAAAACAATCACCTGTAAAAAGACCAACTGGCTACTGGAGTTATGGAAGGTGTTATGACCTCCCTTGGCAAAATCCTTTTTCTCATGGCTGTTTTCCAGCCCTACCACAATAGTTGTAATTTTCCAATGGAAAGTGTTTTTCAGGCTTTGAGGAAATAGTATATCAGCCTTGGGAATGGATAAATATTATTTTGCAAGTAAATCAGAGCCTGTGATTGCAGTACTTCCCTGAAGCAAAAAGGAACACATTTTCTGAGTGTAAGAAATAGATTAATACCCTAAGTACATGAGATTCACCTGTTTTGTATTTATTTTTCTGAGTCTCTTAGTGCTGTATCTAATGAATATAAACATGAATATGACTTCATTGAAGAACAGAAATTTTAGTTTTAGCTTCAGTGAGAAGATACTTGGACATACAAATTTCCCTGTAGAAAATACCAGTTAAGATCTAAGCTAGGATATTTGTTTAACTCAAACTTGCTGTAAGCTATGAATATATGGAGGGTGAGTTATCATGATTCAAGGGATGCACAATAACATGTTGTTTCTGGAAACAGTTTCAGTGTGTGACCTCTGTGACACTTAGGCCATACTATCGCATATCTCAGGTTTTGTATCTATCCAGGATCAGCCTTATGTCAGGTACAGCCACCAGCTCTGCTGCTTGTAAGTCATCAAATTGGCTGTGTGGGCTGTGCAGTGTCTGTGTTATACTACTGTGCTCCATCCTGTGTAGCGTTCGTTCCCAGTGATCACAGAGAGAAGTCTTCTCTTTTTCTCTGTGATAAACTGGTTTTTTCCCCCCAATACTTTATTTTTCTCCTCATTCTTTTTATATGAATTTCAAGAGATCATCACCACTTTCCAGTTCCTACATTGCACTTTCAATTATTGGTCTTAACATGTACTTTTTCTTCAATAAAATCAATAATTCCTTGTTCACAGATGTTTTTCAATAGAAAAGGTGCCAATATTTGTAAACACTTCAAGTGCAAGTGTACATGAACCCTGACATACATCTTCTACATGTCCGAGGTTATATTATCAATAGACTAAAAATTATTCTCCAAAATAAAAAATTCTTCCTATATTTTCTCCCCAAAGATATAAACTCCACTACCCAATATCGTAATAACATTTTCTCTATTTTCAAACCTGTAGATATGCTTTAAGACACTTATGCAAACTGTTGACAGATCAAATTTATGGACTGAATCAAAACTATCAGAAATCAGTGGAGAAACCACTCTTGACCATTGGATTAACTCTGCTTCTAGCAGGCTTGAACCACTTCTACAGGCGGTATAGGGAGAGGGGGACTCTGTAGAAGAAGGAGAAATGTTTTTAAATGTGACTAATGCATTTACATAAAATGCCAATTTCCTCTGGAAATAGCTGACTTTTTACCCTGTCCTGCTTCTGCTCATGTAGGTCTTGGATTTCCCTAGATTAAGTTAGGTGAAATCCGGGGGCTACAGGTGGAGATAGTTCAAATCTGCACTGGCCAACAAGCCATAGTTACATTACTGTAATGTAAGCCATAACTATGCTATCCTGCAAGTAGCATACACTCCATTCAGAAGTTATTGGGGGAGACCAAATGGCCCGTTTGTTTTCAAACTAGCCACTTAAATATTAATATAACTTTAAACCTGGTTGTTGGCTTAGAACAATAACAGTTTATTCACAGAAATCCTAGGTAGTAATGTTTTGACAAGAAGGGTAAGTTGTACCAGTATTCCTTAAAAAAGAAAAATAGTTGGCCCAAAGTCTTTCTGTTAGAAAGATAACTATGAAGAAAAATATTCACATCTCTATGCTGATTTTTCAACATGTTGTTAAAATCTAGATTCACAGAGCATAAGTGAGCTTAATACCAAAAAGGAAATTTATACTTTTCTCGTTGAAGAGGCCATGTAAAATGGGGATCATGATTTTAAGAGCTGCACAATTTAATATTAATAAAAAATTGTTACCAATTCTTGTTCTTTAATGAAAGTGACAAAAGTATTTTAACACTATTGATATACACAAGAATGGGAAAAATGTCTCTAAGAAATAGTAATACTGGTTCTTTTTTCTACTTAGCACACAGTTTCTCAGGAAAGCTGTTTAAGTCAGTGGAATTCTATTAATGAGTACTGTGGAGAAAGATGCACATAATTTCTTTCAAGTTCATTCTTTCAGATTCCACTACTGAAATTACATTACAACTCTGTTTTGACTAAATTATCATGTCAAGTAAAGATTGGGGGTAATATACAGTTTATATTCACCTATTCATTTATCTTTTCATATCAATATGGACAAGAGATATTTGTTTCCTTCTCTTCTAAACACTTTTCTCTCCATTATCCAAGAGTAAAATGACTTATATTAGCATTTTTCCCACAAGTGCTCTTCAGTCAACATTCAGAGGTTATGTCTTTGCTTTACCATTTCAAGAACTTTTCAACATCAAGGAATATTCCTAGCTACTATATGGATAAACAGACACAAATACATGATTAAGTGTCCTGTGAAGAAGCAAGAAAAATGGTCTTATTAATAAATACTTAGCATAAAACTGAAAGACTCTGGTTATGGAAAGCACTCTATTGTAAAGAGCAGAAATGGCAAAAAAAAGACTATCAGGGTTTCTGCTGGGTTATTTCTTTCAAATATTGCCCTGATTTCTATTAAGTGCTTTCTAGCTAAATCCTAGGCAACCAAAAATGGCAATGCTTGGATTTTAAACATATTCTGCTTAATGGAGAATTACGTGTGTGTCCATGAGCAAGACCAGGAAGTGACTCCATGAGACATATGTGCCAGAATGCCACTACTGACACAGTTGGATCATCTGGATGGTAACGATTCTGAATCTTAATAAAACGGGGGTTAGGGGAGGGATTAGAAGAAAGAGGGAGAAAGAGACATAAATGGATTACTTTTCTTTTATTGCCTTTTTTTTTTTATGCATAAGTTTCTTTTGGTATGAAAGAGAAACAGAAAGAGAAGAATGTGTAAAAACAGATGTGGAACTACAAAGCCTCCCCACAGACCCCTTGAGAAGGAAGATGTACATAAAGAGCAGTCTGTGTGGCCATTAAAGTACAAACTGATTCAGAAAGAGGATATGAAAAATGTTACAGTAAGCACATAATTCATCACAAAAGTTGAGACGGATATAACTATCCCAGAGCAGCAGGAAATTAGTCTTTCTTGCATGATTAAATACAGCTAGTGTTTGTAAATATGAGGAAATCACTGCAAGGCCAATCTAGAGCATGCAAAGTTTGTCCGGAAAAGTAGGAAGTACACTTAGACAGCAAACAAGCCAGTAGGCTAACTTACAGCTGCAGTCCGCACCAGCTACAACTACACCGTTACGACATTGCTGTTATAAATAAGCTCCTCCTCTTATCCGAGAATCTCATTCAGCCCTTTAGCACCAAATGATGTGTAGCTCTTAATATTGTCCGAGGCAAATTCCAATGGTAGCTCATCCTCATCGCTGTAATGGCAGTAGCCTCTCTAAATGACAAGGGCAGCTTCCTACCATAGTTCTGAGTCACTCAAAGGAAAATGTCTCGCTATCTTTTCTATAAGAATTTCAAGGGTTATAGTTCTTTTCCCGATGAATTTACAGTCTGAACAGTTACATACTTTTTTTATGTAGACCTATCCACACTTTCACATTCACAGGCCAAACAAAAAAAAGCCTGAAATGTCCAGTGCTTTCATCACTTTTGAATTGTCTAGTGGTGCTTTGATTAGTTACTGTTTCTCATACAGTGCTCCTTCCGCAATTCACATTCTATTTTTTTTTCATTTTTCTTGTAGTTTCTAACACTGAAGGATATTGGCATTTATTAGTGAGACACCTAAAACATACATATGAATTGTATGCTAAGTGGAAAGTGTGATTTATGCTTTTGCTTTGACTGTTCATTTATAAACTGTATACTATCTATCATTTTAATTCAGAGAAGGTTTTTTTGTAAAGAGGTTGTGCTTTTCATTTCATCTTCTGTTGCTGTGATCTCTTCAGTCCCTGTCATCTTCATCAGCTCCTCTTCACCCCAGCCTGTTGCAGTATATGGCCCCAAAATTTTTCGTTATTTTCTGGATTTCATAGGCCAACATTTCAGATTTACTTCTTCTTAACAGTGTATATTGTTGAAAGCGGCTTCTTACTACTCATACCATCTACTGCTCATTCCATTACAGAGTTTCCAAGTGTCATTATCACAGAAGAATGTGTTCTGAAATGCATTGTCTGTTAAATTTTTTCATGGCTTCTTTCAAATATGCATACATTCAACACAACTGAAATGCTGAGTTGGGTGGTCCCTGCTGCTTTGTGGCAGAGGCAAGAGCGAAACATCATGTGTGATTCCAGAAGTGACGTGGCTGAGTCAGCATTATCTCCACTGTAAGAGGTTTCTGGTGTTAACTCTTCTGTTGCCTATCACCACGTACAGATTACAGACAGCGCAATTCCCTATCCTGTCATCTCTTTTAACTGGGAATGCCTACAAAAGTCTATAGAGGCTTTGTATCAAGAATGGATGCAGCATCTGTTCCTCAGGAATAGTTGGTTTTGTTATTCCTCGATATTTCAATGATGCATAATAAAAATACAACAGAAGTGTGATAGCATCTTTGACCCAGGCTATCTTTATTTCCCAGACTAATTATACTATAGAACTTCACTCTTTTACTCAGACTACTTGAAAGCTTCTCCAGATGAGCATGATGATCATGCACATCATCAGATGATATTAATGTCACCAAATCAGTTGTACTATCATTCAAATAGAAGCTTCCTGATTCCAACCTAAAACCATAGCAGTCTTCTCACTAATTATAGCAACAATTGGAGAAGATTTCTGTTTCTCATTATGGCAGTACACATGAATTAAAACATCAACAAAACACAGTTGTGTTTAGAGTTCAGTAGTAACAGACGGGTGCTCATGTGCAGCTATTTCCTAACAAATGGCTGAACTCTTTTCTGGTTTACATAGTGGATGTTTAAGCCAGAGCTAAATTTATCTAGAATTCCACCCAAGTATCTGAACTGTTTGTAGTAAAGACCCGAAGTAAATTTTCCCTCGCTTATTCTCATAATAGCTCTGCTGAAGCTAATAGAGTTGCATAGGTCTGACCAAAATTTGGCTTCAGTTTTCTACGCACATCTGTTCACTTCATGACAGCCATTTCTTTGTGGGTTATGTTAGTTAGAAAAGAGCCAGTTACTGACCCTTTTCTAAGAACAAGTTATTCTTTGAGTGATCCCACTGATACAAGCACCTTGTTTGTACTAAAGAACAACCAGCCTACACATGACAGTGACATGCCGTAGGAAAATTATCTGTTATGTTCCCTTTCTCTGTTCCTTCCCCTTAGCCATCAAACACTCTGTTTGGTTCAAAGTGTGTCACTGGTAACAGTTAAGGGCTATTGAACCCTGAGGGAAGGGAGGACACAGTTTACCTCTATGGTAGGATAAACCTTGTTTATATTGCTAGAAGCTCTTAAGTTATATGCTGGCAAGGCAACCTTCACCATCTGTCAGGGTGTCATAGGAAAGCTGGCAGAAATGGAGAAATAGAAGATATTCTTAATCAATATACCCCTTTATTTTTTCTCTTCTCTCCTTCTCATAGCCACTAAGTCAGCACCATCCACCTGTGCTGGCAACGGCGAGACTTCTGGCTGAAGAGGGAACACAGATGCCTTGAACCACTACACAACTACCCCTCATATATTTTTATATGCTGAGGGCTCCATGCCTATGCACCTGGTTTGGTATAACACATTTTCATTTAGCTGTTGATGACTTTGAATCCAGTTGAAAAAACCAGCTCATTTGAATTCTCAATAGCTTGTTTGCTTCTGCATCTAATTCATTACCTGATCACTCCTAATTAGAACAGTTGCAATGGAAGAGTTGTTCTGTTCTATGCAGTTAACAATTGTTTCCTCCCAGTCAGGACAAAGGATCTTTCCTAGTGGGGTGATCTGCAAGAGAATATTGAAAAAATTATGTTTGTTCACAGATCAGAAGGAAAAAGTTAATGCAAAAAACTTAAAAGAAAACTGTCATGATTTCTGCCATAGGAGGTTTCACAGTAGTCAAGATTTTAGTTTTATATTATTTTTTCTGGTATTATTAGCACTTTCCATTCCCAGCATTTATTTTCCAAAATACATGTTTGCTGTAATGATAATATACTTTCTTATTTTCTTTTTCTGATCTTCTTCTATAATCATAGTCAAATTTACCTACAGTTTTGACTGCATTTGGCCCCCAAGATTTCACAGTGAGTTATTTTTTGCCTTACAGCAAAATAATAGGAAAAAAGATACTAAAATTTTGCTCAAGAAAAACTCTATGTGACAAACAAATGCACAGTGTTTGGGGCATTATAATAATTTTCTTAAAGCTATGTCTTGTTTGTACAGGGACTGTTGCTGTTGTCATGGGTGGAGACCATTAGCACAGAGGAAAGAATGCTACTAGCTGAGAAATGATTGTTTGAAAGTGTAAACAGAAATATGTACACAAGCAGGAGGCAAGATGAAGCACTATTCTTGGTTAAAAATAGAATAAAAGTAGTAGGTATTTGAGTTCCACTAAGTAATAATAATTATGTTTAAAGCACCTCGGTAGGCTACCGGCTTTGAAGTGTGCAGAAAGCAAACTAATGACTGATAAGTGTTTGTGAGTGTTCAATTTGTAATGGCCAGAAGAGATAACTCAGCTCAGTTTGATACTAATTAGGGACTTATCATCTCTTTTTCAGCTCTGTGTCCATTTGTACACTAAAATTATACATTTGACATAATTTTTTTGCTACTTGAGCATAACAAGTGAATGTCACTGTACCTCAGTAATTTAGGTATCATTATGCAATTAGCTGAAGGGCTTGCTTGCATAATTGTAAATCAGCTGCGTAGTTTTGAGTTGCATGTTGCACTTGTAACTGATTTGTAATATAGGCAGGATGAGAGACACTGTCAGTTCTCTGCTCTTCCCCTATCAGCTCTAAACCAAAATTAGACTTACAAGAAACACTAGAATGTCATTAGGTAGCTTAATTAATCAAATTTACTTAAAGTATCCGAAGCATTATTCATCTAGCAGATTTATTACGTGGAATAAAATGAACCTAACATTGGAACTTCCAGCTTGTAACTCATACCTTTCTCTTAGCCTGGCTCAGCTTTGAATTGAAATATTTGAACAGAAAGATTTGAACTCAAGTCAGGTACAGCATTTTCTCTAAATCATCTGTCTTCTGGCTGTCTCTGAGCAATAGTATTTTTTCCTGGGCTTGCTACTAAAAGACTCCTTTGACTAAGTTTCGTCTGCTCTTGGAAGTTTAGTCTAACGTTCAACAACCCACCTATTCATTCTCTTTCCATGCCCTGGTTTACTCTTCAGAATATAGCAGGATTTAAAACTGAAGTCCCAACTCTTAAATCCGCAATTGCTCCATTGAAGTTAATGGAGCAACATTGGCTTGCATCAGCTGACAGCCTGCTCCTCTTGTAAATAGGAAAGTTGGTTCTCAGCATTTGTGTCCTGTGTGCTGTGCTCAGTCTGTCTCATGTGGCATCATGTCCCCACAATCAGCTCTGGGAGGCCCAGGATCAACTCAGCCTTGCCTCAGACATAAGCCAAACCTTGAGAGAAGGATCAGGCACATTCACCTTGCTGCCAAATACTGAACCTCCTTCTCGGATCTTAGCAACAAACCTTCCCCACCAAGGGCAGGTGTATAACCTGACAGTGTATATAATAAATGTGACTTTCTTGATCATCTTACAAAATGAATGTGAGTAGATCCAGCTCTCTGTTCAAGATGCTGGGACCTTCACCCATGAAAGCTCCTGGTTTAGAAGGTTTAAGGATCAGCATTAAAAAGCTTCCACAAAGAGCAGCAAGCATTCCACACTTGGGCAATGAATGGTGTTGCACACTTCTAGGGCTTCAGGGTGAGACTGTCATTTATTTCAGCATTTCCCTCACTTTTCCAGACTAAATATCAAGTCTTGAGAGAAAAGCAGGCAGGTGATTACATTATTTGCAGGTGATTATAGAACTAGCATACTCAAACATATGTCGCTCACAAGTTTTGCACAGTAGCTAGGGACCATGCACTGCATATCACCTCTCCCTCTACTTTTCTCAAAAGAAGAGTATTCTCCACAAATTGTACTAGCTGTTACATCCTTTTGGTTCATATTAGCTGATTTGTGAACCAACCAAGCAAGACACAGAGCTAGACCAACACCCGTGTACTGCATGGATAAGCACAGTTTTGCAGGAAACTGCTACGTACATTGAGTTATGGAGTTTTCATGCTTTTAAGTTCCACTCTTGAACTAAAAGCAACAAGGATGTGCAATAAAAACCAAACAAACAACCCTGTATATTTTTTAGCATATTCATGTTTATATTCCATGTAATCCTACTACTTGACAATATGCCAGTATTGTTGCTTGATACGTCAGAAAATTATATGGGATTTTTTTCTTCTTAACTTTACTTCTACTTATTTTCTCTTCAGGACTTCTCTCTCCTTTCACTGGAATTGCTCCTTTGTTTCTTTATTTAGTGGTCAAGGACAAAAACTAACATGTGGTAATTCATGGAGGATATTCTCCAAGCTGATGAATCGTATCTATGTGGTGCATCTTTTTTTCTCTCAAGTTTCAAAAGACTTTACCTTCATGGATCCTTGATAGAGGAGTTAAAACATGAGTTTCTTCCTCCTCTTTTTTCAAATTCATGTAGAATTAGTTACACTTGTCCTTTGCTATAAACTCAGGAAAAGGATTTCTGCTAGGCTTGGGAGTCCTAGACAATTCTCCTAAACATTGTCTGGTTCTATTTTCCTTTTTTGAAATCAAATTAATTAGTGGCAACACAATATTTCTTCCTGTCATTGCTTTATCTTTTCAGAATATCCCATTTAGAATTCTTGAGTCCTAAATAATGAAGCAATAAATTTTGGTTTTAGAAAATGTTGTTTCTTTGGGAAGAAAACAAGTTGCTCTTCCCTTGAATTCAGAATAACCTGTGGGTGGCCCTGGATTATTTCCAAGATCTACTGAAAATGAGAGAAAACAGCCTGATCACTGTGAGAGGAAAAAATGAGTGAGAGGAAAACACAAAAATTTGGATTTTCTGATATAATTGCATCAGAAAAACTAGAGCTAAACTTTGCAGCTAATCTTGTTTTGTTCAGTAGCCCAAGATAGTAGATGTTCCCAATTCAATATTTCTTTTCTACTCTAAGTCACTCATTAAATAAAAACTTGAAAATAATAAAGCATTTCTCCTAGTATTTAACATTTTCTAACTTTCTCCATACAAATAGCCAGAATTATTTAACATTATTTACTGTATTTTGCTTCCAGTATAGAACAAGGCTGATTTGGTCTCTGCTAACATTTGGTGTATCACATTCAGATACTACAAAATAAACCTCAGATGTAAGTCCTCCAGTTAAGGCCCCTTTTTATTTATCCGTTTTACTTTCTACAACGAGACCAAAATACCTCTCATTTCAACCATGTGTATCTTTGCTGTTCTTACGGGCAGTGTTTTTAAAATTAAAAATGGAACTTTTTCTATGCAGGCAGGATATTATGCGACAAGACCCTAAATACATCTAAACACCACATCTTCTTCTGCTAAAAAGTGAAAAACATCAATGCCAACAGAAACGATACTGTTAATTTTACGAAGACAGGATTTCTTCCAAGGATTAAAACTTTGGGTATGTATTTGCCTTTTAGTGATTACCAAAATACACTCCAGAACTACATATTGTTACTGCTCTCCAAAATTTCAAACCAAATAAAATTGGGGTGTGGGTATGTTTGAACAGGCAACCTCATAATGTTCAGGTGCTACAACAACGGATCTATTTACCGAATAGGTCCTGCCCACATTTTGAATAATCTCTGAAGCGCCATGAGACTATTTCTATAATGGGAACATATATTTGATATATTTGTGATTTTAAGCCACCCAGATTGTGTCACACATCTTACTCTTTCTACTCATCACGCCCTTCTGCAGAGAGTCTGATGAAGACAGAGGGTTCATATGGTCACCCAACCCCTTATAAGCCTACAGTCACCAAGCTACTCTTCTCAGAGCCTGCATGTCATTTTGAGAGAGGCCCTTAATATTTGCTAACTCTCCTGTCACAGCAAGGTGGCTGCCTGATTGGTCTCATCAAGAGATAAAATGTGGGATGTGGGGGGAGAGAAGGAATACTGAGACTTAAAAGCCAAGTGAAATTTCATAGAAAACACAACCCCAGAAAGATCTGGAAATGTAAATTAGTTCACAGTTCTTTACAAGCTAATACAAGCATGATGAAAAGAGTAAGCCTAAGACTGTACTTCTCACTGCTGAATATACTGTAATAACTTATTACTTACCACTGAATCCCAAATCCTTCAGAAGTTATGAGCTCACAGGCAAATCTGGAGACTTTGAAGAATTCAGATGTCTGAATTAGACAAAATATGTTTAAAATCTCATGTGGGCAGACCTCTCCCCACTGAATACCTTTATAAGCCTAGGCATAAATTATTCCAACAAATGTCAGCTGTTGGAGACCATAGGGGATTTTTTTTTTTCAGTATTTTTATGAAATATTAGGTGTCACTTGGTGTAGCTGTGTGATCTTGGTTGCTTAACTGACTTCAAGAGATTAAATTCTGATTAGAGATTCACTCTGGGATTGAGGAAAAGGCAGTCAGTGGACTAATGTGACGCACACTACCAGGTCTAGGCTGGAAGGGTGAACTATCTGGGCTCAATGACATTTGACTAGATTTAACTGTGCAGTTCTGTAGATAAATCAATCCTACTCTGCCCTGGGGGCTGGTAGCCAGTATGTGAGGAAGGAACTTAATTACCTGAACAGGCTGACTAGAGGAACATAAGACAATGGTATGTATAAGAGTTATAAAATAAAGTGCCTTTTACCCTGTGGGTGTTTGGACAGAAAATTAAAGGGGTAATCAATGTGTAAATGAGAATCTCTTGTTCTATGATTTAGGGGACAAATGTTGTACCAGGCACAAAAGATTCCTAGAAGGACTCTGACTCATTTCCTAAAAGCTGACCAATTTCCTGACAGAAAAAACCATACAGAATATATTTATTATTTTGACTACAACTATTTTCCATGCTAATTAAGTAAAGGGTAATAATGGTTAAAGTCTCTTAGTTTTTTCTCAACTAACAGAAGCCTTGGAGAGTACATTGTATACTCAGCACACCTAAACACTCATGAGCTATTGTGGAGCCCAGGTAACATCAGTGGTGTTGGGAATCATGTGAGAAATGAAATGATGCAGACAGGGAGCCTATGTCCTGAGAGTTACTGCCTGCTCAAGAGACCCTCAACAGTGCATGAATGTAATACTTAAGGTCCTCATGAGCATCTAGCAGTGCTGTGGCGTGACTAAAAATGCCTTTGTATTTTATTAACCACTCCTGCCTTTAGTGAAATTGTGCCTATAGGGGCAACTGCCCCTACAAATGTTTTCCGGTTGGATGTTAAAATACTAATACATCCAAAAGAAGCACTCATTCCCAGCATCTAATGCTTTTACCTACTTCGATTTTGCAAGCATGTAGGGAATTCCTATAAGCAAAATTTTCCTCAGAGTTAAACAAATGGATTTAGATCACAGAAAACCTTCACTGGTTGTGAAGTTCAGATGCAGTTTTTTATTCGTATCTATTATTTCTTAATGCTTTATAAACATCCAAACTCTATTTTACTTCATGCTGAGATGGTGGCCATATTATACTTTTTATTCAGATACATTGCTCTTACTGACATGTGTTACTAAACCAGGATGCTGGTGATAGAATTCAGTAAGGGACATTTAATAGGAACTTTACTTCTCTTATTGCTCTCTTAACACAGTGTTATACACTATAGCTGTGTTATACATCAAATATAACACATAATACTGTTGTATTGAATTCTTACAAAGAATAATGCATTTCATCTTCATGGCATACATCAAATGCATCATAGAGTGCAGCACATAACTGACAAGTATATACCCTCACTCTCACATAACTCCACTATTAACTAAAAAACCCATACTTAGAGGAAAGGATTCTGGATTTATTAAAAAGTTATGAGAAATCTATTGGGGTTTACCTATAAATTAACACACATACTTTTCTATTTATTTTTGTATTCATAACTGTGGTCAAGTTTTATTGCATGCAGGTTAGAAGGCAGTTTGATAAATATAGAAGTGGTACATTTTGTACTGTTCCACTGCAACTATGCAAAAATGTTATCAGGCAATTAATTTTTTTCATTAAGCAGGCTCTAAATATTCTTCCATTTTCCACTATCAAGCTATAGTTCTGAGCAAGAGAAAGTAATTTCTTACTGGTTGTGCAAAAGCAAGCTTACCTCTTTATATTTAGCTTTTCTTTAATATTTTATTTTTCATAATAAAAAAAATCACTCTGACTCTATTAGAGAAACAATAAACATCTACCTTGTATTTCATGGCAAAACCCACACAAACTGAACCCAAAGGTGGTTAGTGAATGAAAGAGGAACCTTGTGCCTTACTGTATACCCGCTTTGTTCCTCAGGCTGTGAGAGTTCCTTGCATCCGTACATGCACAGACACATGCAGACACACATGCACACACAAACCCCCATGCACATGTGCACATACCTAAACTCTGTAGTGCCATTGCTAGGTCACCCTCTAATCATCACTAATCCTAAAAGTTAATTCCAAGTGTTGGTTGGAAGCAAGGTGTGCTTTTGTGCACCTTAACATTCTAGAAAGAGATGTTAAGGCATAAAGGAATTATGATGCTACAAGACTCGTCACTTGTGTTAGCACTGGGATACATATCAGGTCCCTGAACCCCCAGAGCACAATGCATCTGTCCCACAAACACATCTGTCCTTTGTCGTAACAGCCACTACTTTCTGGAGTGGTTATGCAAAGGACGGGTTGCTGGGAAGATGAGGCCTATTCAGACCTCTTCTACAGGGACCACAACTAGTCAGTGGAAAGAAACAGTTTTCCAAAATACTTTGCACCAAGCTAACGGCAAAATACCAGAAGTTTATTTTGGCTTTAACTGTTCTATAGCACACTTCACAACTGGATGGCCACTTCTTAGGAAAGGACGCTATGCATTTATGTAGCAGATGTCAGAGGCTGTATTATCGCTGATAAAATAGCATTGCAAGAAAGATGATGAAACCATAAATGAGTAAGAGAAAGGATCTCTGAAAGGTCGCCTCTTTCTCCAATCAAGATGGAAGACTTCCTAAGCACACTGAATTTTAATTTTGCCCTTTGAGAATGTTTGGCTATCCCACATAAAATAATTTGTAAAGCAATAAAAAATACAATGGGGAGAAAAAGTACCAAGCAAGCAAACAAAACACCCACAAAAAAAACCCCTGCACTTACTCATTGTTAGTCATTAATCTTGATTATCTCCTAAGCCGTATGCATTTTGCCCCGCCTCTGCAACACAACTAAACTCAGACGGCCAGAGTCCTCCTGACCCGCAGAGAACGTACAGTGTGTGTGAAAACGCCATTGGCCACCCAGTCGTTACCATTTTCATTCTGCTTTCCCTATTAGCATTGCACCACAGATATTGATTTAATTAATGAAGTAAAAAATGTTAGCATTATAAAAGAAATAAAGTGATTAAAAATGCCAACACTCATATTTACTCATGTATCTTTCTGTATAGATCAGTGAACAACACCCTGCGCTCTTTTTATAACAGGAGATAATCTCTTTTACAACATAGTTTCCTTCTTTATTGAACCATTATTCTGTATCTTGTTTGTTCAGTGTTAATATGCATTTCAGCAGCTTCTTTTTTGCAAATTATTCCTGCACAAACGAAGAACGGTGTTCGGGTCTGTTCTGTACTTGCGAGGGCCGCAGAAAGGCTTTCGTTTGTCCTGAACGTAACGCACTGGTCAGAGTACGTATTTCAGGGTTTTTTAAAGCTGTATGTCTTCCTAAACACATACCTTAAAGTCCTCATGATTCCTAACGAGATGAAGCATAACAAGATATAGCATTACTTTCTTTGCATCTGCTCATACATACAGATTTCCTCATCAGTAGAGATTCCATTACTTGGCCTTTAAATGTGGAATTTTTTAAATTAGCAATGAAATGCTCCTTTTACTTCACTCACTCTTAGTTGCTTTTTTTATATACCACTGTTCCTTTAGATTTTCATATCCGTGTCCTTTCCTTTGATTTTTGAGGCCTGTGATTTTCTGTGATGTTTTTCTAAGGTAAATATTCCCTCAGGTAAAGATTGTAAACATTGAAGCATCATACAGAAATTGTCAAGAATTACGGGCATTTCTCTGTCTGAAATGATCTGTTGGGTTTCCTATTTATAATAAATAATAAGAGCACATGTTCTATTACCTCACTCCATGTGAAATAGGGCGGATCCCAGAGCATACTTTCTTTATATTTAACCAAAATCTGACATTTTTTAAAAGAAGTGATTACTTAAAATCTTCATGTACTAGATATGATGTTCTTTGTGTTATTCCTCATTACTGAC
Organism: Bucorvus abyssinicus; assembly: GCA_009769605.1. Classification (NCBI taxonomy): domain Eukaryota; kingdom Metazoa; phylum Chordata; class Aves; order Bucerotiformes; family Bucorvidae; genus Bucorvus; species Bucorvus abyssinicus. The sequence continues at coordinate 34,259,971 of CM020026.1, forward strand.
AACTTTTTTAGCTTCCCTTGAAACACCAGACTTAAATAGGAAGATTTCAATGAGGTTTGTGCATTTTATTGCTCTTGCGTTAACTTCTGTATAATCACATTAAAAGCTGAAAGAAGCATGAAAATCAATGGCATCCATGATTTCTGTGCCAGTTGTGAGAGCATTCTATCTCAAGCTAGAAGATACTTTAAAAAGCCAACACATATCCTTTTTCTTTTTATTTCTTCAGTGTTCCTTACAGTGTTCTCTATTAGGGTAGGAAATGGATTTTATAGTTTATTACCTATTCCGAAATTAAAAAAATAACACTGGCCCAGAAAAAATGTGGAACGTCAACAATTTAAAATGAAAATTCAAAAAATTTCTATGGCATGAGAAAAGAATTGCTTGTTTTGGTATTTAAATATGGGTTTAGATTAAAAATTAATTTAATTAACAGAATTAACAAAAATTCCAAATATATAAATTTAAAAATGCCAAAACTTAGTTTGTAAATATTTTAGTATATAAAAAAAGGTGATGCTTACATCAAGTGCCATAGGGGTGACAAATATGTAATTTATTTGGACTTTTTTTGATCCAGCTTATGTGATCTAACATATTCAACAAAGGCACTGTGGCCTATTAAGATATTTCAGTCCCCCAGCTGCTTTCTTGGGTAACAATATCACAGCTCAACCCATATATCCATATCAAACCATAGTTGGAAAGTGTAGGTACCTGAAGGAGGTATTGCACTAAAACACCTAAGTGTTAATCACTGCAAGGCACTTATTAACTCACTTGGAAACGGTACAGACTTCAGAATAGGAAGCACAAAGCTATTTTTATTGCCACAGTGACACGAGCCTGGCTACCACCGAATGATTTCTATGTTGGAAGATGAGAAGGGAGAAGAAACAGCTGAGAGAAGAAACTAGTAAAAAGTAGCAGAAGAGCCCAGCTACTCACTGCAGCAGCTCAAGTTGATGATTCCTTCTAGAAGCAATGGTTTCTGCCATCATCTCCTAAATACCCAAAGCTGGATGCCATGCCACACCATCGCCTGCCTCAGGAGCAGCATCAGCAGCCAGACAGGTTTTCCAGGACACTGCTGTAGACCATAGACATTTTGTTGCTGCCAGATCTCTCCCTTTGCAGAAAACCACACACCTTGTTTTTAGAGATGGCTCAGTGTTAATTTCTACTCCCTCTGCTTAGGAAGAGGGAATGTGTCGCTGAGGGGCAGGTAGACAGGTAGAAAACATTAATTTCAAAACATAAGGCAGCTGTTTGCTTTCAAGCAAAGGGCTCAGTCACCTTATAAACTTAATTCTGTTTATCATTTCGTGACAAATGGCACCTGCCCGTGCAGCTCATGTCAGCTGAAGCTGATGGCTCAGTTGCCAAGATTTCAGTTCTCCATTGCATAGCAAAAGTGCTTGGCTCCACATTTCCACCTTCACTTTTCACTGTACGTTTCTATTTGTTCCCACCTGTGATGGAACTAGAATTCATTGCAAAGGGCGATGGTTTCCGTAAAGTGGAATTATTTCTCCACTTGATTAATTATCTGTTAGCTCACCGGCCTTTTCCAGATGGCTTCCAATCTGCAAGATGATGAAAAACTTCGTCTTGCAATGTTAAGTATAATACAGCTAAGCAGGCAATCTCTTCCCTGGCAAAATCAGGCCCAGATGCCTACTTTTCTGGCACATTTCCTTAATTGTTACATAGCTGTACCTGCTCACACTAATGATGTGTCAGGCACATGAAGCTGCAAGCTTCAGGGCGTTTATTACAGCAATTCTGAATTATTTTTTCTTGCCAACCTCTCAAAATTAGATCATGACAATTGCATTTACGTAAAGAGTAAAGCACATCTTCAGTCTTTACCACTTTATTACTAACCATTCTCTCTGTTTTTCTCCTGCTGCAGATAATATCGCATTGAGAATTAGCAGAGATTGTTACATATTCCTGATGTAGGCAGGTTCTATCTCTTTTACAGGTTTGTATGTTCAGACCTATGGATATCTACACTGCTGTGATCCATATGAGTAATGACTCTTAGTATATCATAATAATGATGTCCTCTGTTTTTTCAAAGATAGGAAAAAGGGGCAGAATACATAATCTAACTATAAACTCCCTAATCAGGGAGGAAATAGACATTTCCATCCGATTATATCTTTTGGCCCAACAACGGCTGCCAAATGCATCTGTCTTTGCAAATATTTTCTGTTGCTAGTGCTGTTTGAACACTTGGAGGAATCAGAAATAATAAAGGTATGTGTTGGGCACAGATCCACCAGAAGCACTTAAGGGCACGTAGACGGTTGAAAAGGATCCCTGTTGTCTACCAGCAAAATAAAGGGTCTTTTATTAAGAAGTGTGACTTCTGAAATATCTATTGTTCAGTGCATGTTCTTAAATATTTAGTTACTCTCTCTCTCTCACACACAGACATACAAAATATAAAACAAGCAGAAAACCAAAGCACCTTTCTCTGAGTACACATAAACCAGCTGCTTCTCCATCTGGTGCATTCTGTCCACTTCTTCATAGCTCCAACCATATTTACCTAAGGGACGATTTTACTGAGGTTCCTGAACACCTCTGTTTCTTAATGAGGGCTTTATGCATGGAGTTATCCCTTTATCTGCCTATGCTATACAATTTCTCATGTAAACCATGGCTTTTAACATGTATATTTGTTAGCTTAAGAGTATATTACTCTACTTTTTCCTATATGCATTTAAATTCCAATACTGTGGTAAAAAAACCAAACACCTTCTTCCACCCTCAAAATCCTCAGAAATAGGCAATGGAAATTGGATTTGTAATTTTTATATAGTTTTATATGGTTTATACCACCATATAAAAACCTTATTTGATGTAAAAATTTCAGTTTCTTACAAAAAATGAATGCATTGACTTTAAAACCTCAGGAAACACTTACAAGGCTGTGAAGTATTAGAGAGACTGAGATGGAGATAGATAAATGGTTTCAGAACCATGCCTCTGTGGCAGACACCACAGGGAATGAGACACCTTGGACCCTGGTGACCCACAAAAGTAGGATTCTGCTTCGGTCTCCACCCTCCAGCATTACAACCAAAACCAGATGTGAAGCTTTAACACTTGTAGTCACCCATGAGCACAGTTTGCAAGCAGAAACTCTACCAGCAGTACACAGCGGACGCCGTGAAAAGAAACAAGTGCTCTCTGTTGAGAGCCTGATGGGGAGTCACGAGAGGTTTGCTGCCTTGTGGGAGCTAAGGTCTGAGATGTTGCTGAGAGGTGCCACAACTTGTTAAGAGCACCAGCTACTGTCCATTGCTATTCTTTCATGCAGGCACAAATGACACCACAAGCCATAACCTGGACAGAATCAAGGAAGACTACAAAGCCCTGGAAGTGCAAGAGAAAAGTATTGGTGTCCAAGTTATCTTTTCTTCTATTTTACCAGTTAAAGGAAAGGGAGCAGCCAGGAATAGATGTATAATGTAAATCACAGCTTTGTGGCTGGTGCAATCATGAGGGTTTTTGGTTTTATGACCACAGAACACCCTTCAATCACTATAGCCTGCTAGGGAGGAATGGGATCCACCTGCCTAGAAGAGGAAAGGGAACCTTTGGCAGCAGGCTGGCCAGCTTGGTGAAGCAGGCTTTAATCTGAAGGACTTGAGGGGCAGAGTCCAAAGTGGCAATGCTCACACCATTGCAACCAACTGGGGAATAAACCAGGCCAACCAGAGCAGTGACGAAAGTTCCTTAGCTGCCTTCCAAGATGAGAACCCGAAGACCAACCACCTCAAGTGTATGTCTGCCAATCCACACAGCCTGTGGAACAAACAGGAGGAACTGGAACTTAACACTCAGTCTAAAAGTTATGATATAGGAATAATGAATCAATGGGTGTAAAGAGAACTAGCTGATGTCATTGTGAGGCTGCTCTCCATAATCTTTGAGAAGTCATGGAGATCAGGGGACATCCTAGAAGACTGGAAGAAGGCTAATGTCACTCCCATCCACAAGAAGGGCTTAAAGGATGATCCAGGAAATTATAGAGCCATCAACCTTCAGTCTTACTGGGAAGTCCCAGGAAAAGATATGGAACAAATCCTTCTGGGGACTATTAGAAGCCAAATTAATCACGTGACTGGGAAAAGCCAGCACAAATTCACCAAGGGCAAACCGTGCTTGACAAACCTGATTGCCTTCTGCCACTGCTACTTCTACTTGGGTGTCATGGGGTGAGCAGTGGACATTACTTGTCTGAATTTCTCTGAGGCTTTTGACAAGGTTCCCCACAGCCTTCTCTGAGAGAAACTGATGCATTACTGTGTAGACAAGTGGTCTGTGCCATGGGCAGGGAACTGGCTGAAGGCAACACTGAGCGAGTGGTGTTAAATAGCTCCTTTTCAAACTGGCAACCTGTCAGAAGTGTTGTCCCCCAGGGATCTATATTGAGCCCTAAGTGACCTTCCTAAGTGATCTGGATGACAGGATCAAGTGTACCCTGAGGAGTGGGGAAGTGGAAGCTTTGTAAAGGAGAGCCGCTCTGCAAGAAGTCTTGGATAGGCTGGAAGAGTGGACTAACAAGAACATTATGAAGTTTAACAAAGAGAAATGTAAGATCTTGCACATGGGAACACATAATTCAGCACAGGCTGGGATCTACCCAGCTGGGGAGCAGCTTTGTGGAAAGGGACCTGGGGGTCTCAGTGGACAACAAGCTTAATATGAGTGAACAGTGCGCAGTTGCGGCAAAGAAAGCCAACAGGATGCTGGGTTGCATCAACAAGGGCATCACCAGCAGAGATAAAGACATCATTACCCCACTCAGTGCTTGTTGGACACAGCAGGACTACTGTGTTCAGTTTTGGTCCCCTATATACAAAAAAGATGTGGATGGCCTGGAGAGGGTCCAGAGAAGTGCCACAAAGATAATCAAAGGATTGGGAAACCTGACATCTGAGGAAAGGCTGGCAGAACTGGCTTTGTTCAGCCTTGAGAAAAGAAGGCTTAGGGGAGACCTTATCACCATGTTTCAGTATTTAAGGGTGGCTACAAAGAAGCTGGAGACTCCCTTTTCACAAAGAGTCACATGGAAAAGAGAAGAGGTAATGGGTAGAAGTTACTCCTGGGGAGATTCCAATTAGAGGAAAATTTTTCACAATGAGAACAATCAGCCATTGGAATAATCTTCCTGGGGAAGCGGTGGATTTCCCAACATTGGACACTTTTAAGATTTGGCTGAACAGGGTACTGTCCAGTCATCTGGTTCTGGGCCATCTTATATAGACTGTGCTTTTCCCAATAAAGGTTAGCCCAAATGATACTTGAGGTCCATTCCAACCTGGTATTCTATGATTCTGTGAAATATTTGTGGTCTTCCAAAACATTTAATTGGATGTGCTGTTGCAGTGGATCTGGGAAGAGCAGCTTTGTTGCCTCGGGTAGCCATTCTTTTCTCTAGGACATGTTCCCATTTACTTTAATGTACTATTATTATGAATTCCCATGCCACATCATCTCTTTTCATCAAAAAGGGCACGCTTGTATCAGGGAATATGTGATCAACCCAAACTCAAGAGTAAAAAGAGTTCACTGTAATGTTTTTCTACTAAACATTTTAAAGAAGCCTAACATCACCACAGCATGGATGAATATTTGGCATGAGTTTCTGAAGGAATATACACACTGAAATTAATCATAACTATGAACATTGATTAGATTTGAAAAACTACATTTTTTTTTAAGTGAATACCTTAAAAAAAAAAGATGACTTACCATTTAACCACATCTCCACTGTAATACACACTGAAATAATGAAAAACATCTTGCAGTGATTTCAGCAGTCTGACCTCTAATTGTTGACTGTGAATGTGCATGTAGGCATTCATAAGTATATCTTGACATTTGAATTCTTGAGTTTTAAAGAATACAAAGTCCAATCCAGCCTGTTAAATCACTGATGATGGCTGAGTTTATTTTCCCATACGTGCTTGGACTGGACTTATTAAAAGAAGGCAGACAGGACATTCTATGATAATATTAAGTCTCCCCTTTGTATCTGCATTCCACAAAGAAATACATTAAATCCAACTAAGGCTGAAGTGAATCCTCAAAATGAAAACTTGAAAGAGAAGTCAGAAACCTCAGCAGCTAATTGCTGGGCAGATTCCACACAAGAAATAAAGTTAAATACAGGAACATAAATCAATGAGTCATCCTGTAAAATTATGTATTGTTAGATTTTCTGTGGCAAAGGAATCCCTCAGAGAATGGTTGTGATTATTTGAAGGAAGCAACGTTTAACACTGAACATAAAGCTAGGTTTGTGTTTACGCGTCTTTATTATACCTGGAGATCTATAGGTATCTAATGAAGTCAGGATGAAGAATATACAGATACGCTATGGAGGTGCATGAACTCCCCAGTGCATACTTGCTGTTAGAATTTGCAGATCTTCATCTGACTTCCAATCTTCTACATCTTTTCAGTGCACATTATCTAGCATTTCATTTTCTCAGGTAAAGTGTTTGTTAGGAACATACATACGCTTGCCCACACTAACAGATTCATTTGGGTCCAGTGTACAAGGACAGAACACAGGAGTTAACAGAAGTTAAAAACCTTATGATTTGTGGCATTTTGCTGTTCTTCAGTAAGAAACAAACTTCACATGAATCCTCCCATGATTCCCTCTGGATAGCTAGTAAAATTAACAATTAAGCATCATTTATTTTATTTGTCTCTCTAAGATTCCTTATTTGACTTTCCACACAAACTGGCTGTGGGCTTTTCAACAGTGAGGGAGACAAGTAAACTATCTCTGAGGCTGGGTCAAATTTTGAACTAATATAAGAACTGCCATGTGAGCAGGATCATAAGAAGAGACAAAACTAAGGCAAACTGGTGAAGATGAACAAAATATATATTTGCTTACTAGGACACCGCTAGCCATATTTATAACACTGTATCCCCAAATATTCTCAGAAAATTAACTTAGGAAATGTATCTCAAAAATCCACCCAAAAGTTATTTCCTTCCCACTTATCAATGTAAATGATTTTTGCATCCCAGATGAATTCTTTCTAACTCCATTACCTTTGTATTCTGCAGCTTTAAACTTATCTCATTCTGTATGCAAAGCTTTTACATTCATACTTCCTGTTCAAAACCCACTTTATTCTCCAAGGTTTGTCACAACATTGTGAGAAATTAAGAAGCACAGAAGACTAAAATAAATATTTGCTTTTGAATACGATATGATTCTAAAATTCTAGTACCTGAAGGATGATAAACTGGTAAATGGGAAATCTGTTCTAAAAAAATGTATTTACTTTATAATTAGTAAAAAGTGTATGAGGGATGTGTAATGAGTAACTGTAAAAAAAATTCTAATGGCTAATATTTATTTACTTTCATGGATGAAAATCAATGGATAGACAAAGGAAGGAAGTCAAGAGTTTTAAAAATAATTAAATCTTTAGATTACTTATTTAATTTTGTCTAAATTTTCAAAACCTAGACTTTTCCAACAGATGGCTAGATTGTCAGTGGTGCAAAGTGAATTAATAGGTTTAGTCATTTTATGGGTTTACCTGTATCAGAGATGCCATTTTTTTGGCAGTTACATAAACTCATCAAAATTGAAATGATCAGGATTCTTGGAATAATGGAGGGAAGTTTGAAAGCCTGTTCTTTCTATTTTTATATTAGATTTCAGGCTGTGACTCCCTTCCAATCTAGCAGTCTGGAATTCAAGTTTTTATATTTTAATTAATAAATTTTGTTTTATAGTTTATATCAGTTCTTTCACAACAGAATCACAGTGGAAGAGGTTCGCCAGTCATAGTCCTTGACTGCAAGTACTATTCATCAAGTGTGAATACTGCAAATACTTACCCTGGAGGGCAGGGGAAAATGGGAAGTTAATATGTATCTTAAACATCCCAAGAAGTAAGCAATAAAATCTAATAGACATTAGCTGTTCTGTACCTGATCTTCTCTTAACTGTAATTAATTTTAAATTTTTCACTGACTTGAATAGTACCAGAACTGGGCCCTGCAGTCTCTAAATAAACCTGCTGTAAAATACTTTCTATAATCTCTTTCCCATTAGCAGAATCATACAAATATCATACCTGAACATCTCACCTAAGTAATTTTGTTCAGCTCTGCTACTGCTCTAAAAAAAAAGAGATTATTTAACCATGAAGTCAATCTAAAACTTGACTTGCTCTAGATCACAAACAGTCTTTGAAGGTGGAAGAGTACCTCATCATACAAATACACTTGACATTTTTAGGATCACATACCAGTGGAAACTAGGAATCACAGGTTCTTTTAAGACCTTTAAATAATTAAGCTTGAAATCAGAACTTTTTTTTTTTTTTATAAAGCCCAGATAGAACTTATTCTGGGCATCACCATAAAAGACAATAAAAAAATGTTTCTAAAAATATATTAACAGCAAAAGATGGCTAAGAAGAATCTCCACCCTTTGCTGGGTGTGGAGGGAAACATAGTGACCAAGGATGAGGAAAAGGTTGCAGTACCGAATGCTGCCTTTGTCTCAGTCTTTAATAGTGAGACCGGTTCTCTGAGTGCCCAGCCCCTTGAGCTGGAAGACAGAGATGGGGAGCAGAATGAAGGCCCCATAAGCCAAGAGAGAATGGTCAGTGCCCAGTTGCACCACTTAGATGTGCACAGGTCTATGGGGCTAGATGGCATCCATCCAAGAATACTGAGGGAGCTGGTGGAAGTGCTCACCAAGCTGATTTCCATCATTTACCAGCAGTCCTGGCTAATGGAGGAGGTACCAGTTGACTGGAGGTTAGCCAATGCAACACCCATCTACAAGAAGGGCCAGAAGGAGGATCTGGGGAACTACAGGCCTCTCAGTGTGACCTTGGCGCCAGGGAAGATTACGGAGTAGATCATCTTGACTGCCATCACACAGCATGTACAGGACAACCAGGTGATGAGGCCCAGTCAGCATGGGTTTATGAAAGGCAGATCCTGGTCAACCAACTTGATGCCTTCTATGACAAGGTGACCCACTTAGTGGATGAGGGATCGGCTTTAGATAGACTACACTTTAGTAAAGCTTTTGACACCATTTCCCATAGCATTCTCCTGGAGAAACTGGCTGCTCCTGGCTTGGAAGGGTGTATGCTTCACCAGGTCAAAAACTGGCTGGATGGCTGGGCCCAGAGAGTGGTGGTGAATGGAGTTCAGTCCAGTTGGCAGCTGATCACAAGTGTTCCCCAGAGCTCTGTATTGGGGCCTGTTCTCTTTAACATCTCTGTCGATGATCCGGATGAAGGGATTGAGTGCACCCTCAGGAAGTTTGCAGAGGACACCAAGTTGGGTGGGTGTGTTGATCTGCTTAAGGGTAGGAAGGCTCTACAGAGGGATCTGGACAGGCTGGATAGATGGGCTGAGGCCAATGGTATGAGGTTCAATAAGGCCAAGTGCCAGGTCCTGCACGTGGGTCACGACAATCCTCTGCCATGCTACAGGCTTGGGGAAGAGTGGCTGCCAGAAAAGGACCTGGGGGTGTTGGTCAACAGCCAATTGAATATGAGCCAGCAGTGTGGCCAGGTGGCTAAGAAGGCCAATGGCGTCCTGGCTTGTATCAGAAATAGTATGGCCCACAGGAGGAGGGAAGTGATTGCCCTCCTGTACTTGACAGTGGTGAGGCCAGACCTTGAGTACTGTGTCCACTTTTGGGCCCCTCATTTCATGAAGGACACTGAGGTGTTGAAGCCTGTCCAAGAGAAGGGCAATGAAGTTAGTGAAGGGTTTAGAGAGCAAGTCTTATGAGGAGCAGCTGAGGGAACTGGGGTTGTTTAGTCTGGAGAAAAGGAGACTCAGGGGAAACCTTATCATTCTCTACAACTACCTGAAAGGAAGTTTTAGCAAGGTGGGGGTCGGCCTCTTCTCCCATATGACAAGTGACAGCACAAGAGGACATGGCCTAAAGTTGCACCAGGGGAGATTTAGGTTGGATATTAGGATAAATATCTTTGCAGAAAGGGTTGGGAGCCTTGGAACAGGCTGACCAGGGACATGGTGGAGTCCCCATCCCTGGAGGTATTTAAAAGACCTGTGGATGTGGTGCTGAGGGACATGGTTTAGGGACCCTGGCAGTGCAGGGTGAACGGTTGGAGTCGATCTTAAAGGTCTCTTCCAACCAAATGATTCTGAGATTCTGTGATAATTGAAATGTGCATGTGTAAAGATTCACAGAATTTGGAAAAAAAAAAAAAAGCAGTACCTGTAAATGTACCCACAGAAAGATTCATTCCCCAGCATGGTACATATTCTTCTAACTGAAGAATGGCATATCCAAAAGTAAAAATTAACATCTATCAGGAACTCCTTGTAAAATGGCCGTTCTGGGCATAAACCTGGTGCAAAATACATTCCATAATCTAGCTTCCATTAGTGAGATCATTAGCAGATTTTGTAAACACTAGCTGTAAGCATATTTATGAGATCCTTTATTCCTTTCTATTGCTAAAAAAACTCCCCTCATTAATGTATTCCACAAGTGAGCAATTTTTTTTTAAGTTTACGAAACTTGTGTTCAAAAGAAAATGCAAGTATTGCAAAAGCTCTCGTTACGTTAGGCAATGACTCCCTTTTTGCATTGTTTCTTTTAGTTAAAGCCAGGACCAAAATGCTTGTGGTCTCTAAAATTGCTTTCAATATTTCACACTTAGCAAAATGGGGTGAGAATGTAAACAACCATATCTAAATTAGTATCCTGAACTTACTAGTTTATATATTTTGCAAGTTTGTTTGAGTTTGTTGCTTTGAACTAGAATGGTGTGTTTTATATTGAAGAAACCCCTCAAAAATATTCTTTGTGAAGTGATTCCAATACAGGAAAAAACATCCCCCTCCCTCTCACTCTTGTCTTAGATACATTACAGTAATCTGTACCTTCTCTTTTTCCAGCTGATCTATAAGCTTGAGGGAACTGTATTTCTGAAAAGCTAAAAGAAACATCCATACCTCACCCATAGATCACAAAGTTCACACTGAATGTATATTAAACAAATAATTTCTTGCGCTAGAAAGTATCACAGCTTCCTTATCATCCTGTCCCACCTTCTCCATTTGCGTTTCTTCTCCCACTGAGATATCTGCTCAAGGTTAAGTAGACAAAGTCAAAAAGGACTAATCAGTAGCCAATCCTCTACTAAACAGTTACAATACAATCAGCCTTATCCTCAGTTAATGCTGAAACGTGGGCAGGCAGTTGGTCCTGTAAGGGCCCTGATCTGCAGCTGGTGCAAATCAGTGTCGCCTGAACACAATTAGACCAACTTCACATGATCTACGAATACGCTTTAGGATTTAGTTTAGCTAATGCCAGAGCCAACAAAAAACAATCCTTGATTCTTAAACCCAAGGTCAACTTAGGCAAGCAGTAAGTTACTGCTTGCTTTTGTTTGTTTATCATTCAGAGTGTTGTTGTTGTTGTATCTTTTATTAAGAAATGAAAGATAAGTGCATTAAGGTGTATCTTTCAAACCTGGAAACATTTTATAGGTCTGTGTAGACAACTGATACTATCTTCAAAGGCAATAATAAGAAAATGTACTATGGAAACTGTATTTTATTCTCATAGCTTAAGGATTTTAGTATTTTTTGTAATAGCCGCAGGGATTCAAAATGCAGGTATATGAAAATTGTAATTTCTTCACATTTTGCAAACTTTTTATTATGCATGCTATAGGCAAGCTAGAAAAGATATGTATGCCAGTGATTAGGAAGAGATACATTATTGCTACATTATAATGCATAAACAGGTTTTATGTTCTTCTGCATAATATTGGAAGTTCAAATTTATTGACACACAGCATCTTATCATCACTCAGCTTTTAAATTAAGGCAGCAATCACTGATTTATACCAGGCATAAAGAAGTTCCCTTGTCACCTCACTTACTGATACATGGGATCTAATTCTGATAAAGTACGAGAGCGTGCAATAGGGTCATTAAGAATTATTTGCATGTAAAAAAAGAAGCCAAATATATTCATTTTTACTGTTAACCTCTTTGGAGCGACATCCTCTTATTATCTACTATTATCTGCTAAAAACCCATAAATATTCAACAAATCTTCATGGACAATTTTTCACTTTATAGATTTTAAAGGTAAAATGTAAATGCAATATACCTAAAGTTAGAAATACATCTATGATAAAGGAATGCAATTATATCTTGCATTGTTAAATATCATGGGGTAAAGGTTGTTAAGATAGAGACTACCTCAATACCTAAAAATTCATTCAGTTGTCTAGCTGGTAATAACTAGAAATCTTACTCTGTTCTCTAAAACTAGAAAACAAATGCCCAGGTAGTAAAACAAATGGGTGACGGCTAATTCATTTTCATCTTTTTGAGGCTGCAGATTGCACATGTGGGCAGTTTTGTGGGCTTTATTTGTTCCCATGAAGAAACCTTGCAGACATGCTTACTGTGTTTATATGTGTGTATATATATATAGATACATATTCTTGCTTATATTTCATATTTATTGGTATCCTCATATTCATGAAGCACAGTGAACATTTTCACTGGTCCTGTAGTAAATACCACTTGCCTGGTTCTATTTGTAGAAAAAGCACCATAGCCTGGTCCTATATTTATCATATCCTTTCAACGCCCCACCTCCCAACCCAACAGCCAAAGCAAAATGTTCAATGGAAGCTGTTCAACATCCATGTACATTTCTCAAAGAAATTTTAATCAAGATTCCTGAAAGTGAAATAATTGCTAGCAATTTCTATTCCAGAATTCTATTAAAGTAAATGCTCACTTCTGCAAACTATTATTGATTACAACAGTTGAATTTAAAAACCGATCATTATTGTATTTCTCTGGTTCTTTGGGAAAATTACAGAGAGACCACAGATTTTAAATTATGATAAATCAGAGAATGATGACAATATAGGAAACATTCTATACTGTGATGTTTAAGTATATACTGAGGCAGTCAATTTTATAAATTACAGCCCACTGATGTTAAGATATTTCCACATCATAAATAAATGCCTCCTAGAAAAACAGAGCGCCCACTAAGTGCATACACTCTAGTTTTTAAATGAAATGAAACAGAGAGATATAGTATATGATATTGATACTGCCTTTGTAAACCTTTGATTTGAGGCATACTGCTCTTGTTCCAAATAACCCAGGTACCACATAGTTGTAAATGTCATATAAAATGGACTCAAGTTAACTTGAGTTAACTTAAGTGGCTGAAATACACTCTCTGGATGGCAAAAAATATGTGTGAAAAGAAACATATGCTTTGAGGATTGTTTTAGTGATTCGTTTCGACGTTGTGCTAGGTGCTTGCTATTTCTTACTTCAGTTGTCCACAGTTTTCAGAAAGGAATTAACATCCCTGTCACTTAATGCATTGCAGTTCTGTAAGTATGAACGTGGATAATTTAATGAACATTCTGATGCTCACTGGGTCTTAATGGTGAATCTGAACAGAACAGAGTATTAGATCAATAAACTTGCAAGTATTACAGAAGAAATTGTTACACAATTTCAGTAAGCAGCTCTTCTACGTTATATTTTAGTCTTGGAAAACATTCAATTAATGAAATTATTATCTACAATTTCATTAAATAATATCCATGTCCCTGTTATTCAGGTTGAAAAATGGCTGTAGTCCCTTGAATAATACAAGAACTTTAACAGAAGAAGAAAAAGACATCAGAAATGCTCAGTCTGTAACAATTTTATTTGCTCTTCTATTTCTTTTCAAAGTCAGTTCAGTTAGTTTATCCTACACGGGGAACAGTATTTAAGTCAGCTGTCTTTGCATGGAAGATGATGTGAGATGATTACATGAGCTTTTCAGCTTTCCAGCAGACTGGAAGTAACAAAGAGCAGTTAACATTGGTAATATCTTAAAATGGCACATCTATTTCTGTAATCAATATCTGATCATTGCTTCATTTCAGAAGAGTCTGCTTTCTTAGGATTTCTTACAGATAAGGGTTGAAGGAGAGAGAGATACCTCAGGTTCTGGGTATTTCAGGTAAAATTGTTTTTTATTCTTTTTTGGTGGAAGTTAAATTGCCGCAGTGTATGATCTTGAGTTAAAAATAAGAATACAGGAAATCTTTCATGGGGTATCTTTTTAAAACTAGGACATTTGTATGCCACAATTGCTGATCCAAAGTCCAGCTGAGTTTTGCTGTCTTTCCTCCTATAATCTGTAAAATTTCAAAGGAGCTGAGGGTAAATTATAAAATGCTATGGCTGAGTCCAAACCAGAGTTACTGACAAATGCCTTGCTGATGTTACCTGAACGTTAAGATGAACATATGCAAAGAGGTGCTCAGATTAAAGCCTTTTTTCATTAGAAGGCTAACTCCACTGTTTGTTAATAGTCCTGATATCTGATTGCCTTACTAATATACAGTATTTGGATAACTTATTATCCAGAGTATGTGTTTAGCTATTGGGCCTGGTTTTGCTTTTACTCCACCACATTCATCTGGAGACACTGTTGGAATACAAACCCTTATCTTTACAGGTGCATACCAATGCTTCTTTAATAATGATGTTCATTATTATCAAATAAGGCACTTACAAGATTACAGCAACAGATCTAATTTTACTTAACACATTTCTGCTACTCAGAGAGAAATTATAGAATAAATCATCATTAGAATACTTGATTTAAAGCATGCACTTTATTCCAGCGTTCTATGCACCTATTTAGAGATTGGTATCTCCTCTAAGTTTTATTGGAATCTCTTTCAAACCAGTTTTAACCCTGCTCTGGTGCCTTCAGCTAGAGGACCTCAAAGTGAAAAAAAAACCAAAATGCAGCAGATGTATAGCTGCTTTAAATTCTCATACAGTTCAAACACATCTGTGTCTGTACTTACTGTCTCAAAATGGTTTTATCTGCACTAAACTAGTTTTCTGCCAATGTTAAAGAAATTAGTAGGACTTAGAGAGTTAAATAAAATTCATGCCTTAAAGCCCAATTTAGTTTCCTAAATTATACAGAATACTACCCTACTACTCCAAGAAATATCAGAAGAGGTGTATGTTTATGTGGAGCAGAGGTGATAGGAGAATTATTTTACTCCATTTTCAACACAGGTTATACAAACCAATTTGGAATAAAGATTCTTAAACTGAGTTCATGACAAGATTTGTCATGGGCAGTTTAGGAAAATCTATATGCAATATGGCTCACGGAGGTTACTCCAGTTTTTATTCATTTATGCATAATTTAAATACCATTTAGTCAATGTCATGTTCATATGTAATAACAGGAATCCGAGTTGTATGAGAGTTTACTCAACAAGTAATTTGTAGTTACTCTTCACTTGCTATATTCATCTGTCCAGGTGAACTGTTCATTCAAGATTTGTATCTGATAAAATATAGATTGGTAGTTAAGAAACCATATCATATCTTTCACAGAAATTATGTGACTCACCCTTGGTAACAGTGTAACGATAGCTAAAAATGATGCCACTCTGAGGAACTACCACAGTTTGTGTTGTGCACAAAAAGTTCAAGTGAATATAACAGATTTTGATCTTCTTCTAATTATTTTCACAGGTGTAGTTGTATCACTGTATCACTCTAGGTGATACAGTGAGTACAGAAGAGGAATCAAGAAATAATTTTAGCTATCTTCAGTATGTTAAAAGTAATTTTAAAATGTGTTTTAGCTCAATAATGACATAAGATGTTGTATTTAAAATTTCTCCTGGTGAAAGAAATAGCTGTCTTGAAAAATGGAAAATATATTTTAAAAAAACCCAAACAAACAAACAAACTAACCCCAAACACACTGCTTCCTTTATTTTAATGCCTGCCTAGCTGGTTAGGAGACAATAAGCAGACAAGACAATTTGTTTCCTCCCTGCTAGATACAATTGCAGATTTACAGAGCTTCACACTTTCTTTTTAGAACCAAAAATTCAACTCTGTCAATACACAGAATTCTGAAAGGAATGAAAGAATTAAAAAAAAAAAAAAAAGGCAGAGAGAAAGGAAGGCTGGACAGCTGTTATTTTTGGTTGAGGATATTATAGTTTATAAAGCAAGCTCCCAGAGAAGAATGCAATGTTTATGTGCGCATTCCTTACAGATGATAGCCATTTAAGAGAGGCTTTGCGGTTAACCTCTGTCAACGGGAATGTATGGATTCTGGTAGGAAAGAGAATTATATACTGCCACAATTTTTAGGAAAGATTTCTTTTTAAAGCATTGACTACATGGTTATGAAAAAGTTGTCTGAGAAGAGTAGTAGTGAAGTGAGTAGTTGCTCTTGCTCCTTCTGAAGTCAGTAGATTAAATAAGCCCCTTTTATTTAATGGAGGAAAATATAGTTCAGGAAATTTTATGCCAAAGGTAGAGACAATTTTATAATTTTATACATAGCTCACAGCATGTTTCTATGGGAGGAAGTTAAGGATAATTTTTTTAAAAATAAATGACCTTAATTTTAAATTTTTTACACAACTTCCCTATGTCAGAAAGATATTTTGGTAAATATCAGATGTTTGACTACTTTAATTCTGCTGGGGTTTATCACCAGCTTAACAAATTATTATTATAGAAGCCAAATCAGAAACCTATAGTAATTTAAAATTGTAGAATAATAATCACTACTGTCTCAAGTCATAATACTTCAGAGGAAAATGTTCTGCTCTATTTGATGAATCAACTTCCTGAAGAAAAAATAAAATAAAATTGGACACACTGAATGAATGACAGAATCGTGGAAAGAATCCCCTTTGGGTTTTTCATCAAGATTTTACTTTACAACAGTCATATAGCCTTTCTACCACTTTAATTAGACTGAACGAATATGGAATACTTTACACTGTATTCTACATGTTATTACACGCTGACACACCTCTCACGGAAGTCTGGCCACATAACTAATCTTGATTAGATGTTAATAAGCTTTAAAGAGAAAGAAGCTAATATATGAAGTTTAATCTCTTCTTATGTCTTAAGAAGGACAACCAGGGATAAATTTCAAGAAGACATTTTTAAAAGCCATGTAATGAAGTGTGATATGGCAGAAACAGTCACTTTTTGCAGTCAAAATGAACAGGTATACAAAGAAATGCATGCACAAATCTAAATATTTAGTAGGAATAAAGAAATTGTCCAGTTTTAATTGCATTTGATATTGCAGAACAGAAGAAATCATGCATGAACAGAATTTTGAAAAGCATATTCCTAGGGCAAAACTGAGATTCTGCTTTTTAAAATTGCTAGAGTATCTCCGAAGAATCATTAAAGTTTTAGGATTCTCATTAAATAGGTCGCATTTTGAAAAGTTCCCAAGATAATTGTCCCTTTCTCCTTGAAATCAATAGCAATCAGTGCTGGCTCTGTACAAAAGACTCAATCTTACTTAGGCAATTTTACATGGCAATTTTTCGTTCTTAGGTGTTTGCTTGCCTACCAGAATCCAGAGCTCTGAGCTAGGTGGGTAAGCTTCCCATGACATGCATGTCAGCTCGCCAAAAAAAGACTATCGTCTCCAGAAATACAGCTGTGATTCCTGCTCAGGTCTGCCTAGGCCAAAAGCATTTAAGCTCCACAGGCACAGGAGTTTGAACATTGGTAATTGACAAGTGCCTGAAGTTCTGTTTCTCAGTACACGGAAGATTCCTGATGCTTCACTGCTCCTCACACTTAATAGACATTAAACCCAACAAGGATCCATTTTCTAGGCACCTTTTATCTTCAGCCGCTCAGTCTATTTGGCATACTCCAACACTTCCTATAACACGTACATGAAACCAGGATTCACAGAAAACCTCTTCTGACCCCCCAAAATAATATCGGCTTGCTGGCACATAAGTCAAAGTGCTTATCTAACAGCTTGGACTTCCTCGCTCAAGGCCTTTCTCCCTGAAGATGAAACCCTAGCAGTTCTGTAATAGTGCTCAAACCCCAAGCTATTTAAAGAGAATCATGGGAAAATCTTTTTATGCTTTGGAAGCAGTTTCATTAAGAAAAAAAAGAAAAAAATTAAATTCCCCATTGTGACAGAGGGTAAGAGAGGCATTGCAACTATGACGTTATAATATTAGATACTTTGTGGGATTCAAATTTTCCTCCTCAGTCAGTTTGGAGAATAGTCTTGCATCTGATTCTCAGAAGGTCTGTGTTTACACCTTCTACTTTGGACAGTACACTCCGATTCAGCTGCCATTTCACTCTGTGACTATCAAATTGGGCAATAAAGAAGTTCAACTGTTTCAAGAAAAATAGATGCAATTACTTGGGACATTCAGAAAATCAGTGAATTCAGGAGTTCTGTAGGTGGCACATTTTTTTTCTTCAGTGGTGAAGAAAATATTCATGAACCCACACCAACAGTCACTTCCTTATAATAACAGTAGCCTATGGACAGGCACTGTGAATTGAATGACTAAAATAAATTGGGATTGAAAACAAAAGAATCTTTGTAGCAAAGCATTTAACTGGCTTTTAACCAGCTTTTAACAACTTTTAACCACTGAGGAAAGGTCTACAACTGTAGTTTGCGTTTACATTTATCCATGCCAAGTTGCTCAGAGATACCCAGTTATTGCCAACTACAGTAGCTCCAAAACTGGAAGCATTGTAGCTTCACCGGTGTGATGTTGCAAACTTAGATGAAGAGAAAGAAAGAAAATACAATGCTGCATCTGTCAAGTTCCCTTTCTGACAACCTGGAGCAAAGCTCACATCTCCAAGTCCCTAGCGTAGCATCTTAACCTGGATGTGTGTAGCATTGTTTGCATGAAGTTAACTGAGACATCTTTGATGCAGCATGGTGTGATGTGGCATAGAAATATCCTGCTGTAAATCAGCAGAAGGGGAAGTGGCCAGTTTCTGGGGGTGTCACTGCTGGTGTTCTGGATCATGCTGCACAATAAATCCTTTCAATGCAATGGGTTTCAATACAGGTAGTGTCAAGAGATATATCGACGCATAGTGTTGATAGTCACAGGCCCTCAGCTGTTGTAAATGGAGATCAGTGGAGCAGCATTAACTTGGAGCTGCCTTGATTTATACTTGCAATATATTTGCTTTTTTTTTTTTTTTTTTTGAGTGGGGTGGTGCCTCTTTTCTATTTCTTTCCCCATAATCTACGTTTTTAATATCTTTAGTCTGCCCATCTGCCCAACCATCACTTTATCTATTCGTCTATGTTTAGGCATTATATGTCGTAGGTTGTGAATTAACTTAAAATTTAAACCTTGAAAGGTAATGAACCCATTTTGCAAGACTTTGTTTAGGCTTCACCTAAAATTAGCAAGAACAGAATATGTTAGATTGGAACAAAGACTTAATGAGGAGACACTTAATAATATATAGCGATATGAAACGTTGATGTGGGAAGTGAAGATATGAGCTGAGAATGAACTTGCTTTCATTGCTGTATTCAAATATAAACGGTATGCATAAGCTAAAATGATGAACATAGATGTGAAAGGGAAAGGAAAAGAGAAGGGATTAAAGTTTGTTGAGACAGAAAGTGATGTCTGAGAAGTTTGCGTATGACACTTATTATTTGCATTCAAAACACATAAAATCACTGTACTGTTACGATTCCTCCTTACATTAAATAGGAAAATGCTGAGAGATGGGGTGGACAAGCCCAGTACAACATATTACTCAGTTACAAATTCAGCACTGCATTATGCGGTGTTGCTGCTCAAAACAAATGTTTCAAACCCTCTCTGCTGTTTCTAAAAGGCTTTTAACAGTATTATCTTCATCAGACAAATAATGTCTTTCCTTGCTAACTGGCAGGTGTAACTGTTTGTATTAAAAAGCTTATGTGAAACAATGATCCTGAGTAGTATCTAAAAGCATTTGTGAGGACATTCTTTCATTCTGCGGTAGTACCTGCTCAGGGCACAGTTCTTGACAGCGGAGAAATGGGAGATTGCATTTTGATGGCCAAAGATATTTACAAAAACAAGAGAGAAAAATTTGGAATGTCTTTTTCTTCAGTACATCACAGTGGTTTGTAGTAGAAAAGAGCAGCTTTTAAGAGTAAAATGTAGACAACTTACCCTCTTACCAGAACTATAGCAGTGAATTTGAAAACTTAAAAATTAGGCAAAAAAGGATAAAGAAAATAATTTTTCTATGTTCTGCCCCAGAGAAAGCTGCAGATGAAAAAGGAGGTATCTGTGGTTTTATACCTGACTTGCAATTAACCAGCTCTTAGTCCCTACAACCATACTTACATATGAATCAGACTTACAAGTCTTGGACTTCTCGCTTTTTATTAACTTCTGTAATCAATGCTGCTACAAAGCATGGACTCAGATTTTTGGATTGCTGCTCTTATTTAACTATACTTGTATTCAATTTTTAGAGATCTCTACCTCTAGAAATAGAAAGAACGTGCCTCATACCTTTCCATCGTGATGCCCTTTATTTACTGTAAGGAATTTTACTAGAGTTCACTTTCTGAACATAAAGAAGTATACAAAGATTTAGATATCCATATATCTCTTCACTTAAATGTATACATACATGGAGATATATTTATATAGTCAAAGATATGCATAAAGTATTTCTGGCAATCAGGTAGAAGAGAAGGAGATACAACTAAATGTAACAATGCAAGTCACTCACTACTCATACTGAGGAATACCATGGTTTGATAACAGCAGAGAAATGATGGAACTGTACAGGAAAAGAAAGACTATAGACCAAGATGAGTGTTTCAAAGAGGAACAGAGATCATGGGCAATGACGAGCATTCATCCAAGTTTTGAAGGACCTGATTCATGCAGCTTCCCACAAGCATCAGCATTGGAAAATGCGCCCCTTCAGGATGTCTATGGCTTACTAAACAGCTCAGATACTGAAGAATATGAAATAGGATTAAGATGTGCTTCTCCAATATTCTTGCAATTCTATGTTTTTTCTTTTCTGATCTCCCCAGCCATTTTTGGACATGGGGAAGCAGGCTCCCATTCAGACACATTGCAGAGAGACATTCTCTCAAGTGCTGTTTCCGCACACTGATCCCTTGCTTACTCACTGCAATTTAAGGTAGACCACCGTGGCAGATGTGGGAGATCTTGCATACAGTAAAGAACACAGATAAAAAGAATGGAAGACAGACCCAGATGATAGTCAGAATTTATGTAATTTCCATTAAATAAAAAAAAAAAATAAATCTCTAATGTAAAGCCAGATTGTCCTACAGAGTTTAGACATCTGAACCTAATGAAAAAGTAGAAAAAGGTCATCTAAAATCAGCTGAAATCAGAAAAAAGTCTTAAACAAACAAGAAAAAAAAAATACCGCATCCAAACTTCTGTAAATAAGATCAGACCAAGAGAGTGTAAACTGTTGATTCTGTATGCCTGAGCTACAAAGGAAGGGCCAAATTGTCAGTATGTCACTCCTCTTGAATATTAATTTTATTCTCCAGTTCAGCATAATTAAATCTTTGCCTTTAAAAGATAAGTGGAAGGGAATGGGAGTTATTTGCTTTTTTTTGCCCCCTGAATGACATCTCTTCAGTATAAGACAGGAATTTGCCCTCTTTTCAGTTTGTATAACATCATACTGTGCTTATATAACCTACAGGGTGAAATTCAACCTGATGTACTTTCAGTTCCTTCAGGAAAATACAGCGATATTTTCCTTAGCAAGCTACTCTTCAGAGGTGTGATATAACATCTGAAGTACAGCATTTTAAGGATCAAAGAAAATGTCACCCATGGGGTACAGTGATGCTGAGAAGGCACAGCTCCTCACAGAGGAACAAAGTTCAAATAAAGATGCAACAAACCCAACAATGCTGGGTCACAGCGAACTGAGAACAGTCAAGCAAACATGAATGGGTCGGGCTTCGCTTAGAGGCCTACCAACTACATCCAGGGAACATCCTTCAAACAAAACTAACTTTGATCTATTTTTCTAAAAACTCAGTGTATGTATTTCCTTTAAACAGAGGCATAAAAACAGAGGGCCTGGTTTTGCTCTTGAGCTGTGTTTTTTCTTTTCTGTATATCTATATAAATCCTATACAGTTTGGAAGCTCAATTTCAAAATTAAAATTCAGTTAAAGAGGAGTACCACAATTAAGGAGGAAGATGGCATAGGTCCTCAAACACAGGCATATAGAGCACTCCTAGAAATTTAAGATGGAAATAAAATCTAAAAATTAAAAATTACAGAAGGTACCGTTAGAGACTCCTTAAAAGAACTGTGCAAGCAGTAAATACTAAAACAAATGGTCGGGGTTTTTTCACAGCAATGGATATATCCAATGAATGTATCGTGGTTTTGCTTGTATGTTATCCAATAATCAATCCTAACTGCTGCAATTGTATCCCCTGTAAATAGATAGAGCGTATACAGATCTATAGCTCGAAAACCCACGACACAAGCAATGTGCTGGTTGTGTGTCTGCTTTGGTCAGCTGCTCACGTTATTCACAATAGTCACTTAGGTCACTTAGTGTTTTTTTCTTGTCTTGATGGATGACTTGAATTTTTTTAAACAGGAGGATAATAAAAAATGACAGGCAATAATTAAGAGCAAATACTGTTGTATCTACTAGCTATTTTGAATGTGAAAATCAGATATGTTTGAGCTAATTTACATGTTGAAGACTTAATAAGTTACATGGATTTCAATTACACCTTTTTACCTGAGGAGAAAGAATATATTGTCTAGTCTTTGGAAAATATTTTTTCCTACTTAGGATCAACCTATAGATTGAAAGTCTACAGATATTACAATTCATATGAGAGAAGCATGAGTAACATTTATTTTTTCCTTCTGAAATCCTATACTTGGTAGAATCATGTTGTCGAGCTACTGTGAAATCTGTGCTGCTCAGTGACACTCCTCACCCTTAAAGATCTTCCTTCTAATTAAACTTTATATTAACAACTGAACATGGACAGGTTTTCCTGCTTTCAATTATACAAAGTTAGTAATTCAATGGCTACACGCACATTAATTTACCTAGAACTTAATGGAATTTGCCTACCCAGTTTCAATTGATACTCACATTTGCAGAGCTATGCTGAAACTCCATTCACATTCCATATATTCTTGCCCGGTGAAAAAATAGTTGCACATGCATGTGATTGCCTCTTTGGATCCCTTTCAAAGCCTTCTTTAGGAATTTGAACACGCCCTTCTGTGGGAAAAGCTGCAGAAACAAAAAAAGGAATGAAAATCTCTTTAAGACAATCCTTCCTCCTAGAAGTTTCTCAGAACTTGATTGAGGGCTTCAGATACAAGAGATCCTAAAGGAGCAGAAAGGATCAAAGCCCCCAGCATCAAAATATTTTGGTTTCACCTTTCAATGCACCTCCTCCCTTCAGCCATTGGTGTAGAAACAGTAAAGCACAAAGAGGGAGGAGATGCAGCTCTGGGAAAGACGTTTAGTTGGGAATTCCACCATGGAGGAATTCTGGCAGAAAGGTTATCTAAGCCGTACTCTTTTTCTGCTTTGATCTCGGCTGGGAAAATACACACCTTTCACCTTCTCAATGTCTGCCATCCCAGAGGAATTGCAGAGCATCCAGACCTACAAAAGAATTGTATGAGCTATACATACATGCACGTAAACACACTCAAACACACCAAGAGCATAAATCAGCAGACAGTTGTAGTGATTCATTCAGTGTGAAATCATACTCTGCCAAATCAATGACTTACTGCTGTGTAACTGAAGGTAAATTTCACTCATCATGGATGATTAGTATCTATTTTGTTTGGCAGGATTTTGTCAAAAAGTAATTGAAAAAAGTGATTGTATACTATGCATGAATAGTACTGTAAACATCACAGGCTATAATGTGAAAGATATGTTTAAAATTTTGGTTTTGAACCACAGCATTTTGGGCACAGTGAAAGAAGTCAATGCATTTGGTAGTTACACAAGAATTTTCATTAGAAATGCAGGTTTATTTTATGCTTCCTTTTATACCTAGATCAAAGAAGCTTGTGATGTGCCTCATGATTCCAAATAATATTATGTCTGTCCCCAAGGTCTTCACATAACCCAAGAGAATTGGCAGTATACATCAATTGCTGTATAGGAGTTAAGTATAATAAATGGATCTCGGTGTCCTAGCTATTATAAATTATAGCTCCTCATGTTTTACTGCTTGGTATGAGAGCATCTGTATTGACTTAAAAACGATGCTCAGGGAAGTGCACACATGTTTAACTTGCTTATGAGCTGAATTACTGAAAAGCCTTTGGAAGTCAAGAGCTTCTCAGACTCTACATAGCATAAACAACTATGAAGAGGTCAGACATAGCATGCTTTAACCTCTTTATGGATGCTTGAACTATAGGTGTCTGTGTTTTTGCATTTGGAAGGAATGAAGAAAAAACCCCATGAATGTTCATACATTGTTATGAATAATTTACAGTGAAGTAACTATTCCACATTTGTATGAAATAAATCTATCCAATGTGCATTTAATTAGATGTAAAGATTGAAGTTGCTTGTTCCTTTTGATGTATTATTTTTGTAATATATTTTTAAATGTTCTGTCTTTTCTTTTTATGCCAGCAAAGAACAATAGAATGGCATGTGACATGCGAACATAGATTTTCTCACCGAGTTAACACAACACATGCAGAGGTTGAAGCTAAACAAGAAGTTTTACACTAATCTATTCCTTATGTAATTTACGTAGTTTAAAAAATTATGGCAACAAAGACCATTCAGATGGACATACATTTAGTTCTGTGAACTTAGTCATGGCTTAGGATTGTCAAGGCCATTTAAAGGACAGAGGTGCTCAGCATGTAAATGAAACAAATAATTGGATATTCACATAATGTTTAGGTTGTTGAGGCTTTTCTTTTTCTGTCGGGGAACTTAAAACATCACAACTTTATTGCTATCCCATCTTTTTAATATCAAGGAAAGGGCACATTGGTCCAAATTGTTCTCATTATATGTTTGGAATATGATTACAAAAAATCCCTTTATGGGAATAGTTGCTTTGCAAGCCTAGGGGTGGGTTTCGTGGGGCAGATGGTCCTGGTATTATCCGATTTAAGAACAATATCTTTCTACCTTAGTTACCAAAAGAAGAATATAAGAATGCTCATAATGGGTCTGTCTAACACAGTACGCTGTGCTCTAACCATTGATAACAGAGATGCCTACAGAAGAGTATTAATATCAGGTAACAGCCAAATGGCTGGGCCCAGTAGTTGTGATCAGTGGCATGAAGACCAACTGGAGTCAAGTCAGTGTACACCACAGAGGTTGATACTGGGGCCAATGCCGTTTTAACGTGTGCATTAATGACTTGGTGACTTGGTGACCTAATCTCAGGTGAGGAGAGGTTGAGAGCTGAGACTGTTCTGCCTGAAGAAGAGAAGGCTCAGGGGGACCTTATCAATGCATGCAAATATCATATGAGAGGAAAAGGAGATGAGGGAGCCTGACTCCTCTCAGTGGTGTCCAGTAACAGGACAAAAAGCAATAGGCACAAATTAGAAGACCTGAAATTACCTCTGAACATAAGAAACACTTTCTTACTGTGAGGATCGTCAAACACTGTCACAGGTTGCCCAGAGAGGTTGTAGAGTCTCCATCCTTACAGATATTCAAAACACAACTGATCACAGTCCTGGACAAAGAGCTGTAGATGACCCTCCTTGAACAAGGGGGTTAGACTAGATGATCTCAAGTCCCCTTCAACCACTCAGAGACTCTGTGTGATTTGGCGACAATAGGAATGCCTAGGGAAGAATGTTAAAATAAGGTAAGCACCTAGAGATATTTCTCCTGAACACTCATTCAACACTTTGCCTTGGGAATTTCTTTCAGCCACAAGTGATGTTTTGATATTTAACAGAACAGTCATAAATTTTATAGTTTCCCATAAAACTTTTCTCTCTTTCTTTCCTCTACTCTTCAACCAATGATTAAAAAGTTAACACTCTGGAAAGTCACTAATTTCAGCTTGTCTGCAGACTCACAAGAAACACTGAATTATTTCAGACTAATATTTTGAAAATTATCCCTGCAATCTGCAAATGTGTTTAGGGCCTAATATCATTTACAGATGTGGTTAGATGAGTTCAGTGGTAACTCACCAATTGCATTAACTTTTTAAATGAGGTAAGTGCTTAAGTTATTATGGCACTTCTGAAAACACCTATAAGCATTTAATTGCATTTGCTGTCACACAAATTACCTTTGGACACCAAATATCTTAGATAACAGCATGCTAGCAGGTAACATAGGAAATTGCGCTTGCTTGCTGAGGTAGCCCAGTTTAGTTGTTAATTTTGTGTATTTCCTTTTTAAGTTACATCATAAGTGGAACTTGATATTGCCCTGAATTTGTGTCAATAACACTAAAGCTACCAAACCTCTTCAGGGCCTTTTATAGTACAGCTAATTTTTATCAACCTGCAAGCTTGCAATTTTTTTTCATGCAAATGTTCTTATTTCAAGAATATTTTCATGGAATCTAAACAATTCCAAAGGGATTAATATAGAATAAGTTTTGAGTAGCCATATTTTGAGATACTGGTCCTCAGATGGCTGATGAAAGTTGCTTTTTGCTTTACATTCTTTGCTTTTTTTGAATTATGTCACCCTTTAAGTCTTCAGCCCCTGAACTATAGACTGTCAGATGCAATAGCACATTACCTTCCTAAATGATGGTTTTATGCTTTTCCAAGGCTTGAGAGTAAAACACTTGATTTGAAACCATTTGCCAGGTTCACTCTTACACAACAACTTTGAGAGTAGATGCAGTCACCACAGTTTCTACTGTTCAGGATCCCGTATAACACCAGCAGTAACAGCTAAAGAAACTATAGCAATATGCAGTTGGTTGTGATGTTGTCTCATATAAAATGTTAATTATTGTTGTTCTGACTTTATTGACCTATTTTTGCTGCCTCAATATTTCACAACTAATAATTTAAAATATGGCCCGTTGGGTGCCTGAATATCAATAGTACTCAGTGAGGTTTTGGCATCAAAGTAATTTAAATGGGACATAGGCATGTTAATAAAAGCTCTCCTTTGTGTTTCTTTTCCTCAGATAGGAAATGAATATACTAAATCCTAACCACAAAGGGTTATTATAAAAAGAAACACATAGAAATTGTGAAGTAAACAATGGTTATATGAAAATGTAAGATAATAATTACATAGACTCTTAGCACTGGATTTTGAGATAGATCAATGCTATGCAACAGTTCCACACTAAAATGATTTATCTTGTACTTAAAGGATAGCTTTGCTATACTGCAACAATTTTTACTTTTCCTTTGCAGAGGAAATGAAGGTAAAATGCCAATAGCATCCAATGGTATGCTACTGAACTGCATTTATTTTATCTGATTAGTCAATGAATTTAAAAGCTCAGTTCTTAAACCTTGCTATTTACAGACAGATAAAGGAAATATGCAAAATGTGAGCTTTCCTTGCCCAAGTATCCTTCTTCTATCCTACCTGTTCCCTTAAAACATTCAGGAATCTTGTAGTATGCTCAGAGAGTCAATTCATCTGGATTCTGAGAGCAACAAAGAAGTGCATTTCATGGCCATGGATCTAGAAAGAACAATGACATGAGAGAGAATGAAATAAATCAGAGCTTCTGCAACTGGGCTTCTCAATAAATCAAGGGTCTTGTTCATAGTGGTCACATCCAAAAAAATATTTTATCAAACTAGATAGAATATATAACCCCAGAAGTGATTAAAGAAAATGAAAACTGCTTGCACAGAGTAAAATATCAACTCCTTAAACCAACAGACATACCCAGGCTGACCAGTTAATGCTCACATTTTTAATAGGGCCACTGAGCATCACAGTGATGGCAATGAATCCTTGTCCTTGTTTCCTGCTTGTCCCCTCGCATGAACAAAATAATTTTTGTTCTGAAATCAGTTGCAAAGCTTTCCTCTCAGTTCATCTCTCATTTCTACACCTTGTGGACAGAAACATGGAGGAAATCACAGAAGAGTCCACTTTTAGCACTTCAGGATAGAGGACTATTTGCAAAATCTATTCAACATGTGCTTACTTTTACAAATGTTCTCATCTTGCCATCTGGAAACACACAATGCAGCACAACACATTGAAAATTATTTCAAAGAACAGCCATCCCTTGACATTCTTCAAGTAAGTAGCTTAAGGACATAAGTTGTTTAATTTCTAAAATATCTAGTAAGCATTTTGATTTATTTGGACACACTGACCCACAATGTCAGACTTTCCCGTGTTTTCAAAATAACTGGTTAAAATTCTCCTGAACCAACCCCAAAAGTCCCCTTGGTTTACAGCTATCTTGACAACAGTTAGTTTACTGGCAGTGATACTTAGTCCTCTCCAGCTGACCAGCACAGTCTCAGTGCTTCTGAATACTTCTTGTCGCCAGTTTATATCTATTTCACTTACATATATGCACATTATGAAATCTTTGGAGCAGGAATTTTTTATTATGTACACAGTATCCAAGAACAATTGTCCCTGGAAGTATTAGCAGAGAATCTAGACTATTTATATCAATACTGGATAATAGCAACAATCATACACTTTAAAGATTTATGTGTCTTTGTTGAGTAGAAATCATGAAATGTTACTGAACAGAAAAGGCAACAGCAACATATGTTGTGAATTTGACCAAGAAGCCATGTGCATTTAAATAAAAGGTGAAGAAAGCAAATTCTTACTTTTCTGTAGTTTCTGTGAAAAAAAAAAAAAGGCAAGTTTTCTTTAAAAAAAGAAAAAAAGAAAAAAAATGGCATTCCTGACACTTCCATTGTAAGGGAGAGCATGCTTCTGTATGTCTTTCTTCTATTGTGCCTATTTCAGAATATATACCAACTAGTGAAAGAGTCATCATGGTATTAAGAAGCCAAACAAAATGTTTATTTAATAGCAGCATGAAATGCACACATAAATAAACTATGGAGGTCTCACTTAAACTAGACCATATTACACAGCTCAGCTTGAAGAAATATTTCAAGATCTTAACCAAAGGGAAAAAAGCAGTTAAAAAAAGATCATTGGCCAACTGTGTTGCTTTTTAATAACTGCCTAATTCACAAATGGAAATCTGAAACAAGTCTTACTAACAAATAAATAATGAGAAAGTTTTCTTTGGGGTTGTGTGTGACATTTTTTCTGAATTTACTTTAGAAAAAAAAATCAGTACGGATTTTTCTGCAGTTTCAGATTATGGTAAGTATTTTTTTGGTCTTGGCTTTTGCTTAGGGTCCAATTCTGCAATGGTTACTTACAGGAGATTTTGCTTATGGAAGCAGTTTTGTTCTGTAGTAGTTTCTAGTAGTTTCTAGTAGTTATCTAGGGATCTTTTACAAAGAGTAACTATTGTCTGTAGTAATCTGTGAATGGTCTGAGAAGCTCAGGTCCTTGATGCACAGAGCAAACATGGAGGTATGGCAGTACAGGCTTCACTGCACTGCTATTACCAACTTGGATTTTCAGCAGAAAGGTTAGTCTTATGACAAAGTCTCTAGAAGTACCACTTTTTATTTTCTGAAACTTAAACTATGTATTACATCTTTTTCTGCATCCTAAACACACATCTACACAGAACTAAATTCAAAATTTCTTACAGTCATTGGAGAGCTATCAAAACACAACTACATTCAGTCTCCACTGAAATGGGTCAGCTTCGAGCCAGTGACCTGGCTGTGAAAAAGCCATTCTCACTCCCCTGAGCATCCACCGTCTCAGATAGCCTTTTTACTCTGTAATTATATATTTCCACTAAACTCTAAAGTACCCTGTGATGCTTGGTAAGATACAAGCAATTTAACTTTTATAGTTGATATTTGATATTTCATCAAAATGAAGAAAACTCTTTCATGGTCACAGCTTTTATTCTTTTGTGCAGTGATCTTTGCAATTAGAACACCATCGGTGAAAATCAAAAGAAGAAATACAGTCACTGTGTGTGAAGAAACACTGGAAAAATATTTTAATCAGAACTGAAGGCAGCAGTCAGTGTTGCCAAATATTAAAATAAGTCTTCATAACACATTTTACAAATACAGTTAACATAATACAATCAAGAACTGCTCTGTTATAGCCACTGCAATTTAATTATGTACGTAGGTAGCTCTAGAAGTAATGCCTCCTATTTAATACGTATTTCCACAGAAACTACAACAGCCACAGGGAGCACACTAACACGGTTTGGTAGATCAAATTCTCAGCCACAAAACACTATTTTTCGACACAGTTCCCACCACTGGCTGGGCATTTTCTCCAGCGATGAACAAGCGCCTGCGTGCCGTGCTCCTTTTAAAAACCTGCGCCAGTGGAGGGGATCCACCGTCACTGTCACCACTGCTGACACGCGCCACCCACCGCCTTACTGTGCCACATCCACTGTTTGGTCTCCATAAACGTTCAGCAGCATCGATGAGTGTCATTGGGTGCCATTATTTCCACATGGAGGAATTCAGTTACACCCCTTTGCTTCACACTCACTGCCGTGTCAGACACCATGTTGTCAGACCACCCCTCTGCTGCCGTCTGTCGCATGGCCACAAAATCTAACAGAATATTGGCGGGAAGGTTCAACCTCTACTGCCAGACCACCAACATCCACCTCTGATGTCAGAGGCCAACATAATAAAAGAGGAGGCATTACACTCGGAGCAGCCCTTGTAGAATCTTTTTTCAACGAACCTACCTGATCAAAACCACCCATTTTCATCAGAAAGGCCAGAACTAAACAAAATAATTTTAGTAGGTACTTTTATTTACTCAGTTAGGTAGTTGCACAGTCCTTGTCACCATACAGACTAAGCACTTAGTTTAACAATATATTTGACTGTTTCAATCAAGCAAGAAGAGAGTTTTATATTGCAATACACAGTTTCACGTAATATAGTTTCTGCCTGCCGCCTCCAGTAATGAAATAAGGAGATATTACAAGTAGTTTAGTAAAAAATATATCTCCCGCCAGCTCAAGCATAGTTACTTACTGAACGTACAAACTTATTCCATTGCTGTGAAAGTAACGAGTCTTTTTCAGTTTGCATTTTACTTCCATCTTGCAAAGGATTGTGAGAGAGTTATGGTACTGACTTGGTGAGATATAATCAGTCAATTGCTTTTGATTCCCTGACATACCTCAATCCTGACAGGAAAGCCCAGGTGATAAATTCTTGCATTTATTTTAGCTGGTTTTCTTTGGGTCACAAAGTAAAAATGCTAGTGTAAAAATGTTTCTAGCTCAACACATCCTTTCCTTAGAAATGTTTCATTTGATAATAGGTTTATATCAAATATGTTTATATATGATCATATCAAATATAGAAAAGGGAGTGATGGGCTTTACAGCAGAAAAATGGTTAAAAAATAATCTGGATTCACTGCATTTCTAGGAAGAAATTTTCAAAACCAAGACCTCCTGAAACAGAAAGGCCTCTTACTTATATTGAGGAAACACGACATAAGATATTCTGCTGATCTTGGGTAGATTTTCAGTAAAAGTTCAAATGAAGGTTGAATGGAATGCCCCATTGCTGAACAGTTATGGTGGTAACTAATAGGAGAGAAAACTGAGCAGAGAGAAAAGTCAATAACTTGAGAGCAGAGAAAGAGTCATCATCAAAGCAAGCCTTCCATCGTGTACTCAGCTCATGATTCCTATTACAGTCATGGGATGTTAAGTGCACAGAAAAGTTGTGAGACAGACAATGTTAGAAGAAATATCCTTAAAAACTGTTAAAAACGGAAAGAGGGGAGGGAAAGAGAAAAGAGAAAATACAAATAAAATGCCAACTAAGGAAAAGCAGGATTAGGTGTGACTTTTCTTTGAAATTTCATTTGATCTCATGCCTTGGAAATGCCAAACGTCAATTTTAAATCAATCCTTCTCATTGTTCTCTTTTACTATACTGCTCTTGATTAACTGAAATACATTTTTCTCTGGGTATTAATTAATCGGTTTGTGTTGGATATTGTGTTGGATATTACACATGTTGAAGGATTCTTTACTCCATTTTTTGGGCAGCACTGTGATTTATTCAGAACATTGTAACGGGCCTGGTAGGATCTTTTGACTCAACAGCTTTGAACAGTGTATCTAAAGTTCCATCCATAGGTCTGAAAAATTCCATCTGTGCAAGATGTATATAGATGAATGAATCAGCATAAGCATCTTTTACTGCCTGCATGTGCTTTCAAGGTACAAACCAGATCTAACTACACTGGCTAGTTGAAAAATCTGCATGAAACATGCAAAAATTGCCTAGTACAATAGCAAGTTTGAACATCTTCACTGAATGTCACCTCTGTATCTCACATAGTGCCTTTTCTGAGACTGAAAATTTTTCCTTTTTTTCTCTTTCACACGTCATCTGTTGAACTCTACCCAGCCTACCTCACCAATCTACTTCCACTTTCTTCTTTCTGCTCCCTGTGTAAGACCTTCCTGTAGATATGCTTTTCTATTTAGTTTGAACTGAAGCAAGGGTAAGCTTTTCTGAACTTAGAAAAACTGGTTAGGAGTTGAGCCTAGGTGGCATACAAGTTTTATTATACAACTTCAAGTTCTGAGACACTAGCTCTATAAAGATTGCCAATATAAAATAATAATACAGTAGAATTTCATTTTAAGGGCAATTCATGCCCGAAGGCATGCTCTATAACTTACTGTAGGTAAGCAATGATGTTGCAATTACAAACAGAAAAGGACACAATATATTTCTCGTGACTGACATATTTATACATGCTTATGATGTGAAAATGGGATATATTGATATTGATTCTTACTTAGATCCCATTTTGATATATGCTTTTATTTTACAGACATTGACCTTTATGTGATCCCATTTATATGAGGGAACTTTTCCACACATTCAGAGTGATACAATATTGGTCTGAATGAACACTTCCACACTGTTCGTTATTGGGTTAATTTACATAGTAATAACCCTATCTGATGTGTCATAACAGTACTAAAGATGTTACAGAGTAGTAGAGATAGTGTAGAGACTAAAGCTTAAATATGACATAGTTTTATTACAGAGGATGGCATGTCATATCGATCGTGAATGTTCTATGAGGCTTTTAATGATTTAGTTATTTAAAATACAGATCTTTTCAAAAAAGGAGTAAAGAAGGCAGCAAACCATGTTCTCATGTTTCTAATGAAAGAGAAACAGAAGTTTTTTAAGTGCTGAAAGAGTAAGAGAAAAAGTAGGTTGTCAAATCCCATTCAGTAATACAGAACACAGGGGAGAATGACAACAAGTAGCTAAGTTTTATGCTGAAAATATATATTAATCCTTTTATTCAGAATTTTTATTTTGGTAACACAATTCCTTTGCATATACCAGAAAAGAAATGACACAGTTCTATGAGAAGAATTGTGATGGAAACTCAGATCATATAGAGTGGATAGACAAAGACCTTTTCCTTACACCGAGCTTCCAAAAAGGTGAGTAAATCACTTTAAAATACAGGAAAAGTAAATTGTATTAACTTTTAAAGTAGAAGACTTGACTTCTTAAGTGGGAAAAAAAATCACAGTGACTGAGTAAGACAGAAAACAAATAAAAAGCATTCACAAACAATTCTTTCCCTGCCCACTGTGCCCTTGCAGGAGAGGTTCATGTTTCACACACTGGAGTCATTTCAGCTAGATGAGTAACAATTTGAGAAGAACAGAACTGCCCCTTAGTACTCATGAAGCCAGTTTTCTTTCCATTATCCCTGGCAGATAGCTGTGTGTCAGCTCTCTGTTCCTTCCAGCAAACTCTCCTTGTTATGACACTGTGTTTGAACTAGACAGCTATAAGGGGACTTCTTATTATGCTGAGCAGCTTCTCCTGTTACTCGATACGCACTTGCAATATCCAATAGGCATTCCTTGAACTCAGATTCTTTTCATTAAGTTGGTTTTGATTAATAATACAGAGAAGAACACCATGTAAGCAAATGAAAAAAGTGATTTTTCACATACGTACTCCTTCTGGATCAGGCAACTCAGTTTACAGTAAGCGAGATGTCCTGTGGGATAGGAATATCGAGTCACAAGAGTCCTCTCTTTCATTGGATGAAATATACTCCTACATATATTAAACTCCAGAAGCTGGACACATCTACACAAAGCTTAATCAGAAATTAATCCTAATATCAGTAAAATGGGATAAAATCATCGATAAAGACCAAGAATCTTCATTTTGATGAAATCTAAGGGCTCCGGGCCCACAGTAAAAGAGTATTTAACACTTTACACATACAGGACACTAAACCCTTATGAGCTCTACGGCATACAGTCAAGCACTGGGTTCTCAAGTCTTTATTTTTGAGAACCCTAAACTTAGCTGTAACTCTAGATTAATCGCAGCAGAAGGACTAGGTATAGTATTCCATACTACAGAATAAATCATTGTGCCTCAGTGATGGTGGAAAACAGCTTCCTGTCTAACGACCAGCTTTTCAAAATTGTGAGGTCATCTAGGTTTTTAACTATTTGGATTTGCAAATCCTAAACCAAACCATAACCTAAGATTAATTAAATCTGGAGGAATAAGTGACACCTCTTAAAGAAACATGAAACTTATGACATTGTAGACACCAGCTCAATCAAAATATCCTTGAGCCCTACGGTACACTGAATTCAACTGGGTTCTAGACTTATATGCTATGTATATTTTAATGCTATAGATTGATAAGCTGTCAGT
Organism: Bucorvus abyssinicus; assembly: GCA_009769605.1. Lineage (NCBI taxonomy): Eukaryota > Metazoa > Chordata > Aves > Bucerotiformes > Bucorvidae > Bucorvus > Bucorvus abyssinicus. Next base: position 34,294,702 of record CM020026.1, read on the forward strand.
CTACAACTAGTCTGTATAAAATGACTGATGACCCAATAAAAAGGGCATTATAACTTAGTTCCAGTAGAGACCTATGCCTTTCCCTCTTCTTTACGACCTGAAAAATTTTACAGACATTCAGAGTATTAAATTAAATTCCAACATTAATCATCCTAGAGTAAATTAAAACTGGCCTACCAATCCATGAATGCTAGGCAAATCCATGGCTTACACAGAGACCAACCATGGCTTACATAAAGACCAACCTTACCACAAAACAGAACCAGTCCTTCTTTTACTTCATTCAGCCCTATGTAATAATAATGTCACTTGAGCTCTTAAAACTTTAATTTGGTGAACTCACATCAGCTCTGGGATTAATGGAACCTGGTCAAGTAATTCCAACTCAAAACTAAGTAAGTTTAGTTCCCAATTTATCACTATCTTTTAACCCTACGATATGTTAACATCATCTGGACTCCAAATTTTTTAGTTTTGAAAGCCCTAATCTTCAAATTGCTAAATTTAGAGCTGAAGAACCAGCTCAAGAAAACAGGAGGTTTACGACCCGGTGGAGAGCTGATTTCTTTCACCTCTCTTTGTCCTACAAAGCACCAAAGTCATGTTGGCTCTGCAGTGGTGAGTCTGGAAATCCCGTTCCTAACTCCAGTGTTAAACCTGTGTTTCACAAAACCAAAATACCATCCTACACAGCTTAAAAAAATAACAGAAAAGTTTATAGCCTAGACCTTTTCTGATGTTTTTGACCACTTTAATTGTCTTTTAATTATGTAAATCTAAATTGAAGTGTTCCTCATGTTATAGGCATGAGATGGTGAACTGATGCCTTTCTGCCTTGATCTCGTGGATTTGAACTTGATAGAGCAGTCCAAGCACTACTCAGTACGATAACAACCTCTAATGGAGGAGCAGACCTGTCCTACCTTGCTGAGTCAGAGAAGACAAAATTCCCTGCAGATCTCCATACCACTATCATTCCTTTCTAGGGAATACTGACGGTAAGTGAGACGTTTCCCTTTTGTTTGGGATGCACTAGCACAAACCATTACCTTAATTTCAATCCAAACCTTTAATCAAAATACCAGTACTGTCCACAACAGTGCAGCCGGTTCTGTTCCAGTTTGACAGTATGGCATAGCGTAGGATAAACGTCATAGAAGCAAAATTACCTTATGTGACTTTTAAAATTATTTATTACACAGACTTAAAATAATCTATTTGACCGGGCCTCAGCCTGAGATAAATTGGTGAAGTGTGATGGGGAAATGTGTCTCGTTTCTGAAGTGAATCTAAAATGCTTTTCAGAAGTTGACATACACAGAGGTAATCTTAAGATCGAAGTGCTGTAAATATGAGGCTACCTAGCTCAGTCCTATTTAGAGAATGCATTTCTCTTTTCTGATGCTTAAAATTTAAAAAAAAAAAAAAATCCACTCTTTTCCAGATCAGCTGTCTCTGCCAGTTTAAAAGCTCAGAAAATAACTATTCAAATATTTGGATGTCCTCCCCCCATTAGTACCTGAAGTACTAGTTGTACTAGAACCATGAAATAACCTTTAAGGTATGTTTTCATTTATTTTCTCTGTAGAATTGCCCCAGGTTTTCTTTACTGTTGCATATGTGTGTATTTAACACATATCCACAAATAGCTGTAGCTTGTGTATTTAATGACTGAGTCGCATCAGTAAACTTCTCTTTAGGTTCACAGGGTGCACAATGAATTGTCAAGTAGCTGAGATTGTTTAGCATTTCATTATACTAAAGCTGATATATGACTATTATTTTGACTTTGCTGCCTTGAAACTCTAGAAAAGCACTATGAAAGGGTACCTAATCAAATAGTCAGTGATATTTTACACAGCAAGAATTCTCTAGGGTACAAGAAAGTCAATAAAAATAATTAAACCATGAAAAGTTAAATATTGTTGCTCAAATTCTGTCAGATAAAGAGATACATGCAAAAGCAATCCTAAAGATTTTCAGAGGTTTTGTGGAAGTTTAGTTTAGGTAGAAAAATGCCAGCACTCACTCAAATGTGTATCTCATACAAATTTCCCCCTTTTCCCCTCTGTAAAGGGGGTGTGAGGAAGAAGTGGACAGCTGTGGTTCAACCTAAGTCAGCAAAGATTAGGCAAGAACAGCCAGAAAGTCTGAATTGTTTTTTATTCCCCAGGTCTGCACTTACAAGAGAGGAAACAAAATGAAGTGGTAACGCAGTATACATCCTTGACTGCAGACCAGGGAGAGGATGATTACCAAGTATTTGGGAGTTGTGTTGTTTTGTTTTGCTCTGCTTTCCAAAGGCTACAACTAATTTAGACACTGAGGAGTTCTTCCTGAAGTGCTGTCATAAGACACTGGGGCCAGATAAGGTAAAGGAGTAATGGGCAGAGCAGAGCTTCTGCTGTTAATCAGCTTCCTTCTCTCTGTGTAAATGCAATTCAGAGAGGATATGGGTTTTGTGCTAGCTTTTTGTACTGTAGAGAATTTTATTCTTACTGTAAAAGCAGTGTCAGATCCGTTCATATTTAACTGACCAAGAACTTCCTTGAAACTGCGCCTGACCCCATTACTGAGAAGATGTATTTGCCCTCTGCCACAGATGCTCAATGTTTATGGGCCCTTGATTGCCCCTGAGTCACAGGCTGCTATTGTGTTCAGAAGTGCTTTTTTTGAAGCCGCACTTGGTGTAGCAATTGCAACAGTTTTGCCCTCATAGACACCAAGCCATAATTATCCTTTCCTTTGCCATCTCTGAGCCAGTGCAACTCAAACTGCCAATTTCGATCTTTAAAGCTTTATGCAGCTGAAGTCTCTACAATTTGAAATTAACTTCTCTTTTCCAGAATAGGAGCTGAGAGATCAGTCCAAAGTACTTGAGATATCATTCCCCATGTGCATGCCTGTGGCTGGTAACAGGAAAATTTCTCTGGAGGACACTCGACTTCAGTCTTTACTTCCGATCTATTGACTTACCTGGTTGATCTATCAGCTCCTGTTTGTTAAATATGTAGCAAACGAGTTGAGACCTAAGAGGCAGGGGTTTGAGGTAGATTTGTGAGTAGAGTGTTAATGTCGTAACGCCTTACAACATTAAAAATCAAAGAGCAGAGAAAACATGAAATAAAAGAGTAACTAGCAGAATAAATTTGCCAATAAGATCCATGATGTTAGAAGCATGTTTTAGGAGGTAAAACTCTATATATCAAGAAGACTTACGAATACACTTCCCTGGACATCTTGGCTCCAACACTTTATCTGAAGTGCTAAGCACCATTACCCACTGTTGGAGAGTGACAGCATATCCCCTTATTCTTCATCTAAAGTATCTGCTGTCAGCATAGCATGTGTATAGCAGAAAATACAAATCAGAAGCCCCCATTTTTTTTATCTTTACCAGCTACTTTTGAGAGGTGCTCCTGTCCCACTTATAGGAGGTTAGCGCAATTAACCAGCACCGCACTTCTCCAGGCATTGAGAATTAAAGTTTAAACAAAAGTTTAAACAATCTGCTGCTTTAGTCTTCCATTACTTAACACAGCAATCAAACACAATATGGCCATGAATATGAAAGATAGCAAATTTTATACTCCAAAACTATGAAATATTTGCAACTGTACTCAGTAGAAGTGTGGTTTACATTTGTTTCTAGCCCTTAACTATAATGCCTTTAAAATGTTCCCCTTTCAGTTCTGCTCTGGAATGCTATTTTCAACGCAGTTTATGTTATGAAGATCACATTGAAGCAGTTTTCACAGAAGGAAAGATCATTTGGGCCAGTGACACTTGGATAAGGATTTAGTATAATTCCATTTAGGGTCTTCAAAAAGTAACTCTGAGAGGTTAAGTAAACCAATCAGCTGTGACTGTTGTGGAAATCTACAAGGTCAGATAATTTTGGCATTAAACTTTCCAGACAGGCTCATTCAAAGTGATCATTACCAGGCTGAATTGGCTTGTATGCACTATTTGGAAATGTACTTAGTATTTATATACTGTAGTTTGTATCTGCTCTTCCTAACACAAAATGTACTGCATGCTCACTTGGCTGATAGATTTTAGTGGAGTGTCTTATAGGAAATAATGATCCAATGTCTTCAGAAGTCAGTTAGACTTTTGGACGAAGGCCACAACTTTAAGGCCCTTTAGGAGAAATGGTGTCATAAAAGAATATTTTATCTTCTGAGAATCTCAGAGGGCCTTACAAATTTAATGTTACACTATCTTTCTCAGGTAAATAACTCTTAAACCAGTTTCTGTACTTTTCCCAAAATTTTATAAACCCCACCATTCAGGAAATACTTAGGCCCCTGCTTTCAGCTGATCCCTGCCACTTAGTGCCACTGCTCCTGGATTTTGTCAAGGAAGAGTAATTGTTTGGAGGTTACTTTGAATGAGGGAGAACCACAGTATAAATATGCCTTGCTTGACTATGCTTCACTATTTTTGAGAAGGAGCTGTCATTTTACTTTTTTGGGAGGTAGGGTGTCAGAAACCCTTTGCTGTGTCTTGAAAAATACAGCTCCCCTGAGGAAAAGAAAAAGGGAAGAAAGAAGGAGGAGGAGAAGGAGGAAAGGAAGAAAAAAAAGAAATATAAGAAAGAAAAAGAAAACAGAAAAAAGAAAAAACTAAAAAGCAAAAAGAAAAAAAGAAAAAAGAAGAGAAAAAGCTGAGAGGAGAAATATTCTAGTATTAAGGTGGCTGGGGAAGAGTGGGAGATCCAGTGCTCAGTCCACTTGGAGTCACCCGGTTATTTCAGAGGTTGTGCCCCGCCGAGGAGGAGCCATTCGGCGTCCTGCCGAACCGAGCGACGCTACGGCGGCGGAGCCAGCAGGGCCCCTAACCGGCGGCAGCCGCGGAGAGCCGAGGAGGGTGCCAGGGGCCGCTGGGCTTGCAGGGCGCTTCGCCTCGCCTCGCCTCGCCGCACCTGCGGGCGGGTGACCGCGGCCCAGGTGCGCGGCAGCGGCCCCGCCGGAGCCGTGGGGCGTGGAGAGGTGCGCGCTGTTGCTTCTGTCGCCGGGTTCCGCTGCAGCGGTGTAGAAAGGGAGGGGTGGTGCTGTCGGGAGCAGGGTTCGAGGGGGACGGACGGAGTGCGGAAGAAGACAGAGGGAGAGAGAAGGAGGGAGGGAACGAAGGAGGGAGGGAGGCGGGGGAAGGAAGGAGGGAGGGAAGGAGGGAGGGAATCGGCGGTCCGGCGCAGCTTCCCCACTCTCCTCGCTGCTGCAACTCTCCAACTCTGCCCGTTCTTTGCCTGGACATGTCTTAAGAAACTTGGATCTCTCCCTCCCTTTCGCCTTCGTGGTTTTTTTTTTTTTCTTTTTTCTTCCCGTTTTCTTTTTTTTTCTTCTCCCCCTCCTCGTCTATATTTCCTTCTCACCCTCATTCAAGTTTAAAGCAGTGGATGGGTCGGAGCCGACATGCCGCGCTGTGGCGATGCGGGCGGGCGCCGCACTTGCTTCGCGCCGGTGCCGCGCTGAGCGCCGGGGCCGCGGCGGGGTTCTCGCTCTAAAGGTGTGTGGGCACCGGGACATTGCTCGCTGCTTCTCAAAAGGACAAAAAGGAAAGGGGGGAAGGAAGCGCGCGGGGATGAACTGAGTTGAGCGGACTTTGGGAGAAGACCGCCGAGTCCAGCTGGTCTGGTGAGTTCTTTGTTTATTGGGTATTATCAGCAGGGTGCTTAGAGAGGTGATTCCCGTGAGAGCTTAGGTGTTCTAGTTTGTTGCGTTATGGACAATACTTAGGTCTTCACTTCAGCCCGTAGTTTGTAACTGTACACAGTACATGGACGTTTCTGTATAGATCTCTCTCTCTATATATATATATATGTGCGCACACCGACTTTATCCAAAGCTATGCATACCTGTGGCTGAGGGCACCCCCACGTATGCCCCTACCTTCATGGAGAGAGCTGCAGGCAGCTTTCCCGACCCCAGCCCCCTGCAGCCGGATCCGGGCTCGACGCCACGGGCTACCGGCTCTGCTCGACTCTGCTCGGCTCGGCCGAGCCCGGGCTGGCTGCCGGCGCCGTGCCCGGCCGGCCGTGCGCTGTGGCGCGGCGCCCCCTGCCCGGCCTCCGCGGAACTGCAGACCCGTCGCCGCGGGGCGGCTGGTGCCCGGGCCGGGGGCTGCCTGGGCGGCCGTGGGATGGGGCGCGGGCGCTACGCGGTGCTACACGGCCGAGCCTCCCGGCTGTGGGTTGTGAACCCGAGAGCCGGCGCTTTCTGAAGCGCTCGGTTGCTTCTAACCTGCAGCCGCGGGCGCGCGAGGTTTTGGTTCCCGAGGGCCCCCTGCGCAGCTGGCTCTATTTATTTCAGTGGCTAATAAAAGACGTGGCCAGGCTAACGCGCGGTAAATGCGCCCCTGCTGGCTTCTCCCGCCCGCAGCCCAACCTCGCCGTGAGCTCGCTGCGTCGGGATTCCACCGGCAAACGTTTGATCGTTATTAAGCATGATCAATTATTAATGAGCGGGGAATCCTCCGAGGACGATTTCGGAGAATTAATCTTTAACGTCGGGCTGGATGTCAGGCATCCGTCCCTTCAGCATGACTCCTGCAGGGCGCTTCCTAGCCTGAGGTAGTCCGTACCCTCTCCTCGGGGGGGAGTCGTGGTGGTGGTCGTCGCCGCTGCCGCAGTCGCACTCCCCGGGCTGTCCGCGGCCCCACACACGCTCCCCCCGACTCTGCTTTTCCCGGCGCTGGGGCACGACGCTACTCCTTAACACGGTGTCGGGAGACCGCGGTAGGCGTCAGTCAGTTCTGGCCGCTGCTAAGAGACCTGCCTTCGCGCGGCCGTTAAGCGCCGGCTCGCCCAGCCCAACCCAACCCCGCCCGGGGGCCGGGAGGTATGAGGCCAAGCCCGCCGGCGCGGCCCGGGGACGGCAGCCTGGCCGCCCGCGCCCCCTCTCGCTCCTCACACGGGGGAAGAGGGGAGCGGCCGCCGAGGTGTTGGAGTCACTCCTGGGGGGGTCCTCGCTGCCACCGGAGCTAGTGGGGACCGCGGGGCTCGTCACGGGTACCCGCTGCTCCTTGGAGGGCAGAGCCCCGCCATCGAGGTCCGCCTGTTCCCGTGGGCTCTGACGGTCTCCCTCCCCGTCCCCTTAAGGTACGCCCCAGCAGCAGCTTTCTGAAGTTTCTGAGTAGTCTCTCCGAGGGAGAACTTCGCCAAACGCGAAGCCACGCGTGTCTCCGGTCCGCCACCCCTCTCCGTGCCGCCGGGATGGAGCAGGGCGAGCGCGGCGGAGGTGAGGGGAACCCCCACCCTGACCCCGCTGACGTCCCCGTGAGCGCCGGACCACCGGGAGGAACAGCTTCTCCTGTTGTTCGCCCTCCTCCCGTTCCCTCTCTCCGCATTTCGTCCTCCCCCGGCAATACTGAGCCCTGAGCCGGGAAGCGGACCGAAATGCGGGGGCTGCAGCCGTCACTCCCGCGCCCGCGGAGCGTCGCAGAAACGAGTTCCGGAGGGGCGGCCGTCCAGCGCCGCGGAGGAATACGGCTGCGCGGGGCGCCGCGGCCCGGAGGGGCACCAGCGAGGCGCTCTGGTGACCGAGGAGAGGGGGAGAGCGACTCGGCGGGCACCATGTGGGGCTGGCCCCGGCCCGCGCCCCCGCCCTGCAGGCAGTGAGCTGCGCAGAGGAGAGGTGCGGCGCGGTGGTGTCGGGCCAGCCGGGAGAGTTGGGAGAAGTTTTGGTGGCGAGGGTGGGCGGGCAGCGGTGGCTCGGGGAGGGGGCGGCCGGTCGGCGCGGGCCCCTTCGGGAATCTGCGGCTGTGAGGCGAGGCCGGGAGCACAGTGAGGCCGCCCGGAGGCGCTGGACGAGCGGCCGCCTCGTGCTGCGGGGGCCCGCGAGAAGGGGCTGCGGAGCGGTGCCGGCCCCCTCCCCCCTATCCCCTCCACCCCCGCCCGCTTGCGGCGCCGGGCTGGGGTGGCCGCCGGGCGTCGCGGGCCTTGGCGCCCCGCTGCCCCCCCGCGGCTGGCGGTGGCCGGCGGGGCTGGAGCCGCGGCCGCGCTCTCTTGGGAGCCGGCAGGAGTTCAGCTGGCAGGTTGCTCGGTAGTTGCGTGGAGGAAGAGGGGTGGCGGTGGTATTTTCGCCTGGAGGTGAGGTGTCCGGAGGCATCTGATGGGCCATTGCAAACTGAATTCCCTGGTAAGCCGGCAGGGGCCATTCGCGGCGAGCAAGTACCTTGGGGTGACTTTCTTCCTTTGTTTGTGCTTTAACACCCCGTCCCTCGTGGAGTTCTTCGCCGGATTCCTCCGAAAGATAAAGGGCAGCGCTCGCAGGGACGCTGCGGCTCTCTAGGAGATCTCGGCTGAACGTATCAGCCAGTTTCTGCTGCCTTTTTTTCACTTTTCCTCTTTAGGGCAGTTGAAAGAAAACAAAGCTTTGTTTGAAAGGTGCGCTTTATAATCTCTTGGCGTCAGTGACGGTGTCTTACCTCTGATAATATCCTCCTGTTGTAAACTCTTTTTGGAAAGGCATTAATAAATTAAAAAATGCTGACTTCTAACAACAGGTTTTCCTACGGTTTAAACTGCTTGCATGCAAGTTGTTCCTAGGCACTTTCATGGGAAATATTACCTGTATTCTTTTGCCACCTCTGCTGTCTTTCTGGACAAGAAAATAATGCTGTGTGATAGATCTGTATTGCCTATTTACTTGTCTAACCATGTGGAAATATTCAGCTATTTAGTGAGTAAAATACCTTACTTTAACGCTGAAAACTATTTCATTTTTATGGTTTTGTTTCGTTCTCTGTGAAATCATGAAATCTCACTATCAGGATACTGGAAGGCAAGCTTTAGAATAGTTTCCCGTTTTTTGTATAACTTAGCATGCGAAAGAACTTTATATGGCTGAGCCATCGGTGCAAGTAAGCAAACATAAAATTCCTTTAAACCCCCAAAGATTTACATCTTGGGGTTTTTTTTAACTTTAAAACTGAGTTCAAGCTTAGAGCTATTCTGATCGCCAGCAACTTTAAGGTACCATGGTAAATTTCAATCAAACTCATTCACAGTGACTGGAAGTCTGCTTTTCGTTGCACAACCCTTGAGTTCGGTATTAGATAGCTAGTATGTATCTGCTGTACAGATAAACGGTCAAAATTCTCTGTGTGAAACTTTGTTTCATTTCACATTCAGAATCTTTGCCTGCTGTTCGAATACAGCGGCTACGTTTTCCTTTTAACAGCAGAGATCTCAAAAACATAAATCAAAGTATCTCATTAGATTAACTCAATGTGGCGAATACAAGCGCAAAACTTGCTGGACTTCAGTCACAAGTTGAAACTCTTATGTTAATCTCCGTGACAATTTACGTTTTTTGAATAATTTACCAGCTTTACTAAAGTAACCTTACCTTATGCTTTCATCATGTGTTAATTTTCTGAATACTGAAATAGATACATTCCCTCCCAGAAAAGGCAAAGACATTGTTAAGCTTTTTAATTATAAACTTAAGCATATTGAAAGAGCTAAACCTGATTGGTGGTTTTTTTTTCCAGTCAGACTACATATTTAATTGCTTTTAAACGATTGAAAGGGTAGATGTCACTACAGTCAGTACAGCCCACAAAGCCACATGATCTCTCATAGACGTCTACAACAGGAATTCTGTCATGACAGTTTAGTTGCTGCAGTAATAACTTTTCATGGTGCATCTGTGTCAAATGGCATTAGTTGTGTATGCTGATCAAAACTGACCTTTGAAGTAAATAGGTGATGTTTTGATTGGTGAGACATTTTAGTGTTAATAACATTACAAACCAAAGAAGCTGGTGCACATATGGGGGAAAGCCTCCACTACATCTCTTAAAAGTTAGTGAAAGATTTCGGTACGCAAGCGTTATAGAAACAGCACCCTCTTTTAGTCCTCAGAATGCTCTCTGGTGTGTCCCTAGAGCAGTGTTAACAGGCTGTGCTCACAGAGTCTCGTTCTGATAATGTTAATGGTGGAGCTTAGTCTTACAGTAGGGCGTTCTGGACTTAACTGGCAGATGTCGTGTGTGGAGAAGAGATACCAATGGGACTAAGACTCATCACGACTTTGGCTATGTGGCCTGGTTTAGGTTCTTTTTCTACCTGCAACTTTTATTTGATTGCTGGAGGAGTAAATCTCTCAATGTGTACTCCCCATTGATATATTATGTAGAAGATAAGCTTGTATTGTCTGTTTTTTACTTGGCTTGCTTGGCTTTGAGATTGCCATTTACTTGTAAATTTACATTTAAAAGTTCTGTGATTTCTGCTTAAACTTTAAAATCTCAAGCTATAAACTTTGAAGTCTAGATACTGTAAACATTCTGCCAAGAGAAACAGTCTTTTATATTATTGCTATCTTCTGCAAATTTTCTTAATTTGAAAGTTATCAATTTGAGGTCTGCAAGCCACAAAATTTTGCTTGTTATTCTACCTTTAAAGTAAAGGTAGTTCATAGTTTTAAGTTGTGTTAGTATTTTTTCCCATATACAAATTATGTTATTGGTGTCGATGTTTAAGAATGTTGATTACATTGTAACTAAGTAGTGTAAGTTATGTATTCCAGTACTGAAAATGCAGATAAATAAAAATTAATTTTTTTTTTAAAGTAGCTTTTCATAATAAATACAGTGTGCTCCTATAAATCTAGGGCTATGATGTTTTGTTAAGCAGACGGTTGCCTTATGTGTTGAAAAGGGATGCAGAAAATCTTAAAGTGGTCATATTCCAAAGATAATAAAAATTTTGAGTTCAAAGTGTAGCCTTTGGCTAAAATGGTTCTGAAATTTAGTCATTCTGGTTTACCATAATGAGCTATCTGACACATATCTAGCACGTTATCACTTTATCTTAACACTTTCATACTTTCCCTTACTACTTAACTGTCTTGACAATGGCATCGTTTAACAGTTTAGATATTTATCAAGATTATATCATGTTGACTTTTGGATAATTGTGGATCAACATTTTTTAGTTTCTGGTAGCTCTGTAAATTAGGACAAGATGGAAAAGGTGTCATGTAACAGAAGTGAGTAACTTGTTTTTATCTAGCATGGTTAACTGTTCAGTTGAGAGATGTTCTTAAGCTCTCAATTGTGACTTGGCAAACCCTGGAGGTTGCTGCTGAGGAATGGATTCTTTTACTGGTGGTTGCATCATGATGTGTATTAAGCTGCCTGTTGCCAGTTCTGAGCAGACTTCACTTGAAGTTATTACAGAAAAGCAGCAAAAAGTGATTAAGGTGTTATGGCACAGCAGAAATATTTACGGTAATAGTAAAACCTACGCATGTGTTCAACTTTGAATTTTAATGAGGAGTTTGGATATCTTAATGCAGTCTAATGCATCATAGTGTGGGGCATGTTGTATCTAATATGCCTGAGGTGTGAAGAGCAAATGATAAAAGATACGGATGGGTACAATGTTTTACATAATAAAGACACCACTTCAGACAGCTTGTTGCCAAACATAAGTATAGGCAGTGAGTTACGGGATGCCATAGCATCAGAAGTGAAGCTGGGTTTTGGACATTCAGCGTAAATTAAAAAAAAAATAAAAATTAAAAATCTTAATGTAAAAGAAGGAGAAAAGAGGGAAAGATGTGATCATTAAGTAGTTTTTGATAATAGACTGTTTCCAAAACTCCAGCAAGATGGAGTAAAAGAACCTGTTTCTGTTGATTATTTAATATAACATCTCTTTTAGGACAGTCTAATAGCCTCTTAAATTCCTTGGGCTTTTGGAAGTATCGATATCAGTTACTTATTGCAGGGTTTTTGGTTGTTTTTTGCTTGTTTGGGGTTTGTTTGGTTGTTGTTTTATGTTTCTTTAATGAAAATGTTCATTTGCCTGGCAGTATGTTAGGGGAATGAAGCCCTGGAGACCCAAGTGTCTGTTTATTCCCAGGACAAATCATAGCCTGGGAAGACGAGTAGATAGGGGAGAATAATACTGTTAACCCATTGAAATGATGGCTGTTTTAGCCGTACGCTCATTTCCCCTCCCAACCTTTCTTTCATCCGGCATTAAGGCTTTGTAAGCAGTGATTCCAGTTAGTGGCTTCTTCTAAAAGCTCATACACTTTTTATTGTTTGCTTATTCACTTTTTATTGTTTGCTATGGTTATAGCTTTAATCATGTAGCTTAATTGCTAGATTTGGAAGACAGAAGCTCTTTTTCTTCCAAAAGGATACTAGCTAAGTTTTCATTATTCCTCTCTAATATTTCCTATAGTTCCTGTGGATCTAAGTCTTAAGTTCTTCTCAAAATCATTGACTTACTAACAGCTGTGAATTAGCTTCTTCTGAGGATTTGAAGTGAACTGTTGACATAAGTAGATGAATTTGCTCTAATGCCTTCTAGTGGGCAGAGGCAGTCCGTGGAATTTTGGCCAATGCTATCTTTCATATATCTGCCTTAGCCGGTAGGAATTAGGGGAGAGAGAAATAACTGAATGAGGAAATGCAAGTGGATGAAAGAGGCTGCATAACGCGATACCTTTTAAGCTGAGATGAACAGAACTAGCAAGAGGATAGGCACCGAGGAGAGGCTTACAGCCAAAGACAGAGTGAGGACAACCTAGGGCTAAAATATGGGAGAAAAGGTCATGAGGAGTGAAAAGAAGGGTACAGTTAGGAGTTAGTATGATTAGGAATTAGTGTGAGTTGTGTAACAGACAGGCCAGAGAAGAAGATGCTAAAGGAGAGGTAAGAGAGAGATAATGTAGAATAAATAGGGAAAGGTGAAAGAAAAGAATGTGTACTGCTTAATCAAAGTAATCAAGTCAAAGCTAGATAGGTTTTTACTTGCTGGAAAGAAACTTTTCCCCCAAGGCTTTGTTGAAAGCTTGGGATCATTAAGGAAGCATTTTGAAACTTTGATTTGTTATCCTGTGAAATTTTAGGGAGTAAAGACTGTCGCTATAAACTCAGATAAAGAAGGTGGTCCTAGATGTATAACTTCTACTTTTCTTTCAAGCATGAACTAAACTAAAGATCAAGGTTATTTGACTAATATTTGAACATTTGTAAGTCGTAACACATCTCTCTCTTGTTTCAGGGTTTCTTTGTAATTTGCTGCCATGGGAAGATACTTGACTATGCTGTTGCTGCTGTTGCTGCTGCTGGTGCAGCATTTTGGAAACTGTGAAGGAAATCAAAGGCCACATCATGATCCACCCATGCATTTTACTCAAGTACAGTATAATGCCACTGTGTATGAGAATTCTGCAGCCAAGACTTATGTTGGGCATCCAGTGAAAATGGGCATTTACATTACAAATCCATTATGGGACCTAAGATACAAAATTATTTCTGGTGACAATGAGAACTTGTTCAAAGCTGAAGAATATGTTCTTGGAAACTTTTGCTTTTTGAGAATACGGACCAAGGGAGGAAACACAGCTATCCTTAACAGAGAGGTAAAAGACCATTATATACTGACTGTTAAAGCAGTTGAAAAAAATACAAATGCTGAAACACGCACGAAGGTCAGGATACAGGTACTGGATACAAATGACTTGCGGCCTTTGTTTTCCCCAACATCTTATAGTGTTTCTTTGCCTGAAAACACAGCAATAAGGACCAGCATCGCAAGAGTTAGTGCAACAGATGCAGATATAGGAACAAACGGAGAGTTCTACTATAGCTTTAAAGAACGAACGGATGTGTTTGCTATACATCCAACTAGTGGAGTGGTAGTTCTAACTGGCAGACTTGACTACTCGGACACTAAGCGTTACGAGATGGAAATTCTTGCAGTGGACCGTGGGCTGAAGTTGTATGGTAGCAGTGGCATAAGCAGTATGGCAAAACTAACTGTTCATGTGGAGCAAGCAAATGAATATGCTCCCGTTATTACAGCTGTTACATTGACTCCATCAGAATTGGACAAAGATCCAACTTATGCTATTGTAACTGTAGAGGATAATGATCAGGGTTCAAATGGGGAAATAGCATCATTAAATATTGTTGCAGGTGACCCGCTTCAACAGTTCAAAACAGTGAGATCTGTTCCAGGAGGTAAAGAATACAGAATAAAAGCCATTGGTCACGTTGATTGGGAGAGCCACCCTTTTGGATACAACCTTACCCTTCAAGCTAAAGATAAAGGAAATCCCCCCCAGTTTTCTTCTGTAAAAGTTGTTCATGTGACATCACCACAATTTAAGTCTGGTCCTGTCAGATTTGAAAAAGAGATATATAGAGCTGAAATAAGTGAATTTGCCCCTCCAAACACACCTGTGATAATGGTGAAAGCTCTGCCTAGTTACCCACATGTAAAATATGTGTTTAAAAATACACCGGGCAAAGTAAAATTCAATTTAAACACTCACACTGGTCTTATTACCACTGTAGAACCCATAAAAGCACAATATGCATCCCATTTTGAACTTGAAGTTGTGACAAGCGACAGAAGAGCTTCTGCAAAAGTATTAATAAAGGTGGTAGGCATGAACAGCAATCCTCCTGAATTTACTCAGACATCCTATAAAGCCTCCTTCGATGAGAATGTCCCAATGGGTACGAGTGTAATGAGAGTGAGTGCAAAAGACCCTGATGAAGGGGAGAATGGTTATGTGACTTATAGCATTGCAAACCTAAATCCTTTGCCATTTGTGATTGACCATTTCAGTGGGATTATTAGTACCTCAGAAGTCTTGGATTATGAATTGATGCCAAGGGTTTACAATTTAAGGATTCGAGCTTCTGATTGGGGTATACCATATCGTCGTGAAGTTGAAGTTCCTGTTACTATTATTTTAAATAACCTGAATGACAATATACCTCTGTTTGAGAAAATAAATTGTGAGGGAACAATTCCCAGGGATCTTGGTGTTGGAGAACAAATAACAACTGTATCTGCTATTGATGCTGATGAGCTCCAGTTGGTGAGATACCAAATTGAATCTGGAAATGAACTGGATTTATTTAGCCTAAATCCAAATTCTGGAGTCCTTTCACTCAAACAGTCCCTAATAGATGGCCTAGGTGCTAAAACGTCTTTTCACAGTTTGAAAATTACAGCAACAGATGGAGAAAACTTTGCAAAGCCATTGTATATCAACATTACTGTAGCAACTAGTCGCAAACTAGTCAACTTGCAATGTGAAGAAACTGGTGTTGCCAAAATGCTCGCAGAGAAACTCTTACAAGCAAATAAAGTGCACAATCGTGGAGAAGTTGAAGATGTATTCTTTGACACTCACTCTGTGAATATGCATGCTCCTCAGTTTAGAAGTACTCTCCCCAGTAGCATTGAGATAAGAGAAGACCAACCTGTGGGCTCTAGCATAATACTTATGAATGCTACTGACTTTGATACTGGCTTCAATGGAAAGCTAGTATATGTTATTTCTGGAGGTAATGAAGATAGTAGTTTCATTGTTGATATGGAAAGTGGAGTTCTAAAAATTTTATCTCCCCTTGACCGAGAGGTAAAAGATAAATATACTCTAAATATTACTGTCTATGATCTTGGAATACCACAGAAGTCTGCCTGGCACCTTTTAGATGTAACAATTTTGGATGCTAATGACAACCCACCGGAGTTCCTGCAAGACAGCTATTTTGTTGACGTGAGTGAAAACAGAGAGCAGAACAGTGAAATAATTCAAATTGAAGCTACTGATAAGGATTTGGGGGCTAATGGAGAAGTGAAATATTCTCTTCTTACAGATACAGACAAGTTTACTATTAATGCTGTGACGGGAGTTGTCAAAGTTGTAGGAGTTCTGGATCGTGAAGAACAGCATGTCTATTTCTTGAAAATAGAGGCTAGGGACCAGTCTACCGAAGAACCTCAATTATTTTCAACAGTTATTTTGAAAGTGTCTATAGAAGATGTTAATGACAATCCTCCTAAGTTTATTCCTTCAAATTATCACGTGAAAATTCGAGAAGATCTTCCAGAGGGGACGATTATTATGTGGCTAGAAGCCTATGATCCTGATTCAGGCCAGTCAAGTCAAGTACGATACAGTCTTCTGGACAGTGGAGATGGCACCTTTGATGTTGACAAACTAAGTGGAGCAATACGTATTGTACAAAGACTGGATTATGAAAAGAAACAACTTTATAACTTGACTGTGCGGGCCAAGGACAAAGGAAAGCCCATTTCATTGTCCTCTACGTGTTATGTTGAGGTTGAGATCATCGATGTGAATGAAAACTTGCACCCTCCACGATTCTCTGTATTTGCAGATAAAGGCTTTATAAAAGAAGATGCCCCTGTTGGCTCCTCAATAATGACAGTATCTGCTTATGATGAAGATGCAGGACGAGATGGGGAGATTAAATATTCCATCAGAGATGGATCTGGTATAGGAGTTTTTCGAATAGATGAAGAAAAAGGTAAGGTGGCTTTTACTTATTTTTGTATTCTAAATAAAATCATATGCCAGCAAAGAGATAAAAGAGGAGCAGCATTGTCACAGTTGACATAGATGTTCTTGTTAGGACAAAAAGTAATGTGTATAGATCTGTCTACCACTTCAGTGAAATTATATGTTTACATTTGATAAGTAATTTTCCTCTATTGTCTTCATTTCTATCCAGTCTATCTAAAACCATTCTTAGATCTTAAAATCTATGCCCTCTGGCAAAAATGAGAATACTATTGATATAAAATAAAGGTCTGTCTCATGTGAACACTGTTGCCCTGGGGACAGTGGGACTGTGAAGCTAAGGCAGCAAACTGCTTTCTGCAGAGGTTTTCATGCTTTTTAATCTTAAGTCACATCTCTGTGGCTTCATCTGCTGGAGATGTACATGGGCGTGATAATTGCCATATGTGCTGGTTTTGGTAGTTATCTTCTAGAGTTGTTATAGGTGCCTGGCTATAAGTAAGCAGTGCTACCTTTGTGAAAAAGCTTCTGACAAAGAAAGCATAGATGCAACCGTTAAGAAAAGCTCATATAAGTGAAGCAGACTGAATTGTTGACTTATTTCATTAATAATGCATAAATTGATGAGCTATTGTGAGAATTATGCCAGCATGATGTAGAAGAAACATAATTATGGTTTCAGTAAGATTCTAGTGCTGATTTCTAACCTTTTGGTTGGTCATCTGTGTAGCTACCGATTCATTTATGTCTCTGATAAAGATAGAACATTAATATTGTACTACTGTCTAAGCACCTTAAAATTGTGCAAAAGTTTGCTATGGGTTACTTGTATATTATGACTTATGTGATTGATGTAAACTGCTAACTGAGAACAAAAAATGGCAATTATATCTGATTCATCCAGTAGCCATTCTGTGTGTTCTATATGCTTCCCAGAATTGTGAATGTGGGTAATATGGATTTGAAAGGTCACTTTACTCTTCAAGGTTTAGGTGAACAAGCTGTTACTGGCAATATTTTTCTTCTATAGAAAGTAATTTATTAAATTATGTAGTTTGTGGCTAAAAACTCTACTCTAGAACTTGAAATGTAGCATTGGTTCTCGTAGCTTTGCTTTTAACACAGCACATAGTTAAGATTGTGGAATGGATTTTCTGAAAATGGAGAATTGAGTACTTTTCAAGACTTAGTTTCACTTTTAAGTTTTTGGTATGTGTGCAGACTAACTGTGTATCATTATGCCTTTCTTTTGAGATAAGTACATTCAAGTTTACTGTGCTTTATAATATCGTAGGGAAGTGTCTAGTCCTACAGAATGAATCCGAGTTTGGCAATTTACTGCCCAAGTGATAGGTAACAGTAATGAGAATGAAAGAATGAAGAAATATTTTTATTTTGGCACCAGTATGTGCATGTGTACCTATTTATGTGTATGAGGATAGGTATGCATGTTTACTGCTGTGGCAGGATTAGTTATCTGCCTCTTTACTCTTTTGGCACAAGGCTGGTTTGCTTTACTGAATAATTGGTGTGAGTTTAAGTAAGTTCCTTTTGAATCTGCCATGTTTACAAAGTTGGCAGAACTCGGGGCAAAACCAGCTTCTATTTAATAATCTTTTCTAGGACAGTGGCCCTTTATTTTCAAGGCAGGGGAGAAGCATGGTCTATATTCCTATCTGGTATCTAGTGTTCACAGTGCTTCAGGAGTGAAAGTAGAGGGATTTGGTGGGGAGGGGGTGGTGGAGAAAAGTAGTTGCTGATTCTTAATCTCAGTGAACAAATTCCACTTAAGTCACTGGTGTTTAGAAGAATGTGTGTATTTGTATATGGTAGGTTTACTTTTTCCATCAAATATTGATCTAAAGGAGCTGAGGAAAGAACATGGACTATTTATAAGCTTGAAAATGTAGCTTAAATTTTGTTTTGAAGGTTTTTTTTTTGTGGCTAAGAAGCCATCAGAATTGTTACAGAAGGCACTTTTTATACTGCAGTGTCTGAATATTTGTCATGTTCTTCAGAATGGACTGGCCTTGATACACGGAGCAGACTGATAATTAACCAAGAAAACATGTTAGAGAATTTGTGAAAGAGATCTGGCAAGCAACTTGATAACTTTTTCAGCTTGGTAAAGGACTCTCTCTTCTGACTTTACCCTTGAGCTACATGTCTCTTCCCACTGTCTTTGAAAGCATCATACGACACTTTGAGTTCAAAGATGGATAAACTGGATTTAAGAAGTTATTTGGACACTTAACTATTTGGCGGCAAAGAGAAATCCTTTTGTGCCTTGCTTCTTCAGAATCAAGGGCAATAATCACATTTGCAGAAAGACTTGATGATTGATAATGATAGAAGCATCAAATAGCTAGTTCCATGCATGAAATTTTTGCTGGCTTTCCAGATATATTTTCCATGTTAATGAGTTTTTAAATTTTACGTTTCAAAAGGTAGGAAATTGTATTAGTGTTTGATATTTGTACCTGTCATTTCGGAAATTTCCCAAGAGAATTGAGTGTATCTTTGCCACTAACTGTTAAGTATGTTTTTGTAAGGTCAGCTGGTTTTCATAGGTTCTGTTTCCTGCAGTCCTGTCCAAACCATTAAAAGTAAATCTCTTAACAGGGAGCCCTAATGCACCCACACTCCCAAACTCAGGAATTGCTTTGATTGCTTTGTTGTGTAAGTGCTCTGATGCTTTTCAACAAGATACAGCAAGGAGTACCATAGGGATGAATTTCTAGTCAGTCATATTTTAGCTTTCATGTAAGTATTCCTTAGCCTGGAAATAAGGCAATAATGATCAGAAAAGGAGTAGAGCAAGACGATAGAAGACTATAATAGTTTCTGTACCGCCTTCCTCATATCACTATCTGGTTTTTGCAATGCAAGAAAGAGGGCATGCACAGTTAACAGGTAACCAACCTAAGTGGAAGTATTTTTCAAACGAACTGTAATAAAGCCATGAAACTCATTTCCCCAGGAAGTTATAGAGACCAGAAGTATGACTAAAGAAAACAAGTGATACTAACAAGATTATTTTGAGTTTCGGCTTCATGCTATCTCCAGCTCATAAACTGTTAGCTGGAAGCCAAGTGAATAAGGGAAGGAGGTCAGAGATTGTTGGTCAATATGTAATGATTTGTAAGTGACTGTTACTGTATAGAGGTAAAATTAAAATTACATAATGAATGGAGAATCTGGTTGTAATATAACAGTACGAGGCAAAAAAAGATTAAAACAAGATTTCTGTGCAGTGAATTTATACAACAAAGCAATTTGTTTATCCTTTAGCTTTGTGTGTTCAGGCTAAGTTGGAATTTAAGATAGCTTTTTATGTGTGAGCTGGACTGGAGTCTGCAAATTGAGATGATCAGCTGGCTACATAAATTGCCTACTATAGCAGCTGTAAAATATTTTCCCAAATAATTTGATGAGGAGCTGAGCAGATTGGGATATATTAATAATAGACTGCATTGTGTTGATTCAGATCCCAGTGTGCCACCAAAAACCCCACATGCACCAGCTAAATCCCATTAGCACTGAGCAGTAAAAGTGAGATAAATCATGTCAATACCTTGCTGCCGCTGTCATTTACAAAACCTCTAAGGAATTACAGAAGCAATTGCTGGAGAGGAACCTAGAGCAGAAGCTATGTGGGACCAAGGAAAACTCTTCCTTCCTTGTCCTACTTCTCATGCCAGCAGGCAAACAGGGAAAAGGAGAATGTCTTCCTATTTACTTTTTGCTTGTCAAATATAAGGATAGAGCATTTCCGTTAAGTATCTACACCCCTCAAAGGTGAAATAAATGAAAGATGGAAGCTCTAGTACATAAAAATGGTGCTATAAAGAACTCCCAGTACTTCTTCCAGTCGTATAGGTGAACAAGGCCATTCAGTGTCTCCCCCTGGGCTGGGTGTGATGCTATCTTGGGAGTACCAGCACATGGTAAGCAAGTTTCCACTAATTTTCAGCTGTAAAAATGAGAACTTTTACTAGATTTGCTCAATATCTGGCCTTCTTCAAAGATTTTTTGCCAAGCAGGCTGCTCCTGTCCTTGAGATAGCAGGGCATCTAGCTTATTACTGAGACCTTGGTTTTGTCTTGTTTCAAGGTTGTCATGTTTTGGCTGTTTTATTCCTAGTGTTCAAAATTTAGATAGCTGAGGAAGCCAAAAGACTTTGGGACTGTAGATACCATGGATCATTTAGCCTAAGAAAGGTCTCATTGCAATGTTTTTAGAAGATGGGACCTCATCCTGGAAGCTGATGTTCGGAAACGAAGACATTTTCAAGAGTCACAAATTCTATGGTGTCCACTTGTGTCTAATCAGTTGTGTACTAGAGCAGTTGGATTTGCAACCCTTGTACACCCAGATGCAGGGTTTTACACCTAGACGGAACGCAGTAACGTTTCCCCTGATGAGTTTGTTTGAACTATTTTAATAAACCGTGGTGAATTTTACAAATACATTGTTTCCAGAAGCTTCCCAGCTAGTACAACTTGCAAGGCTACCAGCAGGAATTTGCTAAAGTTCTGCGATTGAGGATATTTCCCAGCACGCTGTGCAGTTCCAGAATGATGTGGCAGTCTGAACTTTATGCATGATAATCTTTTTACTCGTGTTTAATCCAGCAAGATAATTATTTGTTACCAGGAATCTTCCTGTTCTTTTAGTAACCTGACTTTTAGTTATTAGGCCATGAGTGATACAGAATAACAGTGATTCTGTTCTAACAATAACAACAGTTTAAGATGATCAGACTGATTTGCCAACCTAATAAGACATATGACTGTGCTTTATTTGAACAAAGGTCAGTCTAGCCTGATATGCTGTCTCTAGTAGCATAAGGAAGAATAAGAGCCACATCATACTTCCTTCTAATACTTTCCCGGTCTCTGGTTATTTTCTGTTTGGGGAATTTTTGAGTCAGATGTGAATTTATCTTTCTTGTGTAGTCTTCCCTTGGAACCGTGTAATTTCAAGTGTACTCTTGCTACCACGATACAGAAAGATGATTCATTTTGGTAAAGAAAGTTAAAGGAGGAAGTGAAAAAAAAGAAGTTAACTGGGACATATGGGAAAAAATACTTTTACTGCATTATCTCTGTGTGCATAAAATACCATCAATAAAGCTTAATGGCTATGAGACACTATTTTTGATATTACCAGAACCATTTTCAGCTGGGAAGACAATAATTCATTAAGGAGAATGAGTAGGGTTTTAGCTATGTAAAGCAAACTACTGAATTATACTCTTAAATAGTACAGAGCATTGCTAACACATAATAAGCATGTTAGCATTTCTTTGTAGTGTTCGTGTAAGTGCATTAATTAAAATGCAGGATATGATTAACGTTTATACGTAAAGGATAGCTTCAGGTTCTGTTTCTTCAGCGATCTTTGGCTTTTGAGCTTTTCAAATCATTCCACCATTCACAGCTGTTGAGTTTTAATATGAAGACAGGCATTAGCAAAAATTAAACACTATGATCATCAATGGAGCAGAACACTGAAGTACCTATTGAATAGCTATTAAACCAGCAGTATTGTCTGGAACAGAAGCCAATTGTCCTCCATTTATCCTAATAACTACCTTTAGGCAGGGTGGCTGCACCCAGATTGTCTGTTGGGCATGCTATCCACTGCATTTGAACTCTGAACTGTGCCCCAGTGCTTTTTGGAAAAGTGGTAGCTGGCACAGGCCAAAAGCAGTTTAGCAATGTAGAGAATCAAGTTCCAATGCCTGGGAATGTTTTCTGTCTGTTTTATTGATACAGCCATAAACCACTTGAAGGTAGGAGAGGCATTTTTAATCAAAACCGAGACTAGTATGATTTGGATTTAAGTTACTTGTAGTTAAGTAGCCTTACAAATAAAGGACTTTCTTCACAGTCTTGCACTGAATGCTCCTTGTTGAAGTTGCACCTTCCATATACTTAAGTTTCTTATGCCTTTTGTGTAGGTCATGAATATAAACATCAGGATATAAAAGAACTTAGTTTCCTTCAGTATAAATTTAACAAACAAGAAACCAAAGAGTTCCTAATATTTTTCCATTTTTCTACTATACATATTCCAAACATGATGCTGTCAAAGCCATATGGTGACTGCTCTGTTTATTCCGAGTCTTTGCAGATATGTCAAGATAGGTTATAGGGCTCTGACAACTGTTAACAGAAAAAACATTAAGCAAACATTTTTGTGAGAAAGCTGGTAAACATTAAATTAAAAATGGTAATCGATTAGGTGACGTTGATAGTCAGAAAAGAATATTCCTGGTGGATTTGATATGATAGAACACCTGCTCCTCGTATCGTAAGATTTAGTCAAAGCTTGTTTATAGAAGGATAGTGACATTTACTGCCTAACTTCTGTCCACAGATACTGACTGTCTCATTGGCACATAGATTTTGGCATTAAAATCCCTTATGTCAATTTTTGACCAGTTAAAATGAGGAGTAAATGGGAAGTCCCTCTCCTGTGAGGGTCTTCTCATAGTGAGTTGTTCTTGCAAGGCGCAGTAGTTCTTCCCACTCCTTTGAAGAGAGAGCTGGATTAGGTGGTGCTCTGTTTCTGTACAGTACTAAGTGGCTGCAGCTTTTTGTGCAGGGAATTTTGACCCTAGCTAGTTCAGGTACAGACGTGAGTGAAGCTCAGAGAACAGACTAATCTTACAGGTATCTAATTAGCTTTTCAGACAATTTTTTTTCAACCTACACTGTATTGTATACTGCCACATTACATTGTACTGAAGTTAATGATTTGCCCATACGGCTATAGCAGCTAACTTTCTTCGGTGGCTGAGGTATGAATGTGCTAGAGTAAGAAAAACACAACCCATGACAAACCCCAAATAACAAACCCAAACCAAAACAACCCCCCTTGTAGAACAATTACTAAGTTCTATAAACTCCGAGTTAAATTCTTAAGCCTGTGAATGTTAATTTGGCAGGTTAATCTTTTAAATGAAGTGCTGCATCAGCACTTCAGTTAGCAGTTAAGAGAGCTAAAACCTGACTCTAATATGTACGTTGGAGACTTGAATGAAATTCTAGGCAGCAGAGAGGAGTTCTTTCTTAATCAAAGGACATGGATTCTGGAATTGGTCTCTCAGTTGCCACACTGACATCTGGAGCAGAATTCCTGGTCAAAATCTGGAATTCAAGCCAAACTGTTGAACACAATATTTCTTTGAAAAGTAATACAAGGGCAAACATCTTCTATTTGTTCAAATAGTGTATAATTAAAGCTCTTAAAGGAATTCAAGTAATACTTTGGGAGTTGGAGAGGTGTTTTTTGGTGCATATCAAGATAAAAGTGTGTGTTGATTTTTTTTAGTTAGGGTTTTTTTTTGAGAAATATTGGGAACATATCTGTTCAAGAAATAGTAGTTTATCTCTGCTAAATAATAATAAAAAACTATAGCTGTTCTTTTTCTGGAAACAGGAAGTGCTTTAGGTCAGAGATGCAGAAATAGCCGTTCCCTTAGCTTTCTCTGTGAGGAGAGTTTAGTAAAAATAATACAGTAGAGAAAAAAAAAGGGAGGGGGGTGAGGGGAAGGGAAGATTAATTTAGTTAACTGCTCTGGAAATAAATTTTAACGCTGATATATGTTCAGTGTTTTTTTCTGTTGGCATATTATTTTGTGCTGTGCCTAGGCGTTTCCTCCCTTTGGTAGTGAATTGAGAAAGACAAGCAGCATGAGAATAATTTGAATTGATGTGACTGGGAGACAAGATCTGTCCATTTCAACTCTCCCACTGGCAGTCTTGTGAGACCTTTGCAGATACTTTTGCAGATTGCAAACTTCTCTAGAGCCCACCAGAAGAAAGGTTTTGTTGTGACAATAAATAATGAAGCCACTTACAGTACCATGCCCACCCAAATACAGTAACCTGTTTTTTAAAGCATTTATCCCATGTTTTGATGACTTGTCTTCCCTACCAGAATTTTCAATGATAGGCAAGCATGCAATGCTTGGAGCAGAGCTGAAATCCTAGCTTAGTCTGCAAGATGGGAAAGACAGTTTTATCTGTGTGGGACACTTAAATTGAGGATACATATATTTATGGTTGTTGACTACAGATATTTTAAAAATGTGTCATATAGACTATTTTTAATATGGGGTATTACCTTATTTTCTGCTTTCTAGTTAATGATATCCAGTGGGTTTGAGTGTTCAGTGTGATGTTGAAAATAGGAGTGAAGCTGACACAGAGGTAGATCTGTAAGGTTTCATTCTGGCATTTTGGCATTTTTCTCGGTGGCATTAGGCCAAACTTGGGCCATTGTGCAAGAAAAAATAAGTTATGTTAAAATAAATAAAACTGTGCCTAAATTGAGTAATAATTTGAGTTTAAAAAACATTTGCTTAAAATTTCACGCAACTCAAATATATTTTCCACCAATTTGTTATGGTTTTTAAAAATGAAGCATTTGGCACATAGATTCTCTTTTGTAAGACAGTACAAACAGCTGTAACAGCAGCTTACTAAGAATAACTGTTGTATCTTTAGATTCTCTCTAGTATTAGGAGAAATGTAAAAACTTTCTTTGAAGAAGTATAGACCCAGTTCAGCACAACTTGTGTCTGTTTAAAGAACTAAAGGTAAGAGCCAGGGACCTGCCATCAGTTAGACTGAGAACAAGTCCTAAATTTGCTGCTATATAAAAAAACCAAAAACCAAAAAAAACCCCCAAAAAACCAAAATGCAGAACGCTTTTTCATAGGCGATCACTGACTTTGGCTTTATTGCTGGTACTGATAGCTTGGCTGCCTGACACCTGAATTTAGTCATGTGCATGTAAGTACTCAATTTCAGAAGAGGTTACCTGGTTAACCTGTCAGGGACCATCTGGTCTTAACAACAGTTTGCAGCCTTGCGCTGCTGTACTCGGTGTGATTACATTCAGGCTAAGGTCTGGAACTGATGTTGTCGCTGGGTTAACCTGTGGGATGATGATGTCACATTCACGTTTCTTTTCAGGTTCATCAAATGTACTAGAGCTAAGCTTGGCATTTAGAGAAAAACCTGAGTTTCAGTTTCGCAGAGGTTAGGGAGGCCCGGGTTTGGACCAAGGCCCTGAGCAGCCTGGACCTAGCTGATTGCCTTTCTTTCTTAGGCTAGAAGGAGGCCATATAACTTGCATTTGTGATGGTGGTAACTGCAAAGTGATGTTAGGTTGTTAATATCACCAGAATGTGTCTCTGGAAGAAGCTGAGTTAGTTTTAGACAAACACATTTATCTCGTGTTTTCATGTTGTGTTTTTTGGGGGATCTTCCAAAGTAGTTTGAGAGTTTTCTTGGGTATCCTGCTGAGTAAAACATCACCTTAACTGCCAAATAGAGATCTCATTCAAAAGCTGGGGCTCCTCTCCCCTTCTGCACAGATCCTGAAAGTAAAGGATTGTTTTGTTGTGAAAGGTGTTGATTGGGTTACAGCTTGGTCTGATGAAAACAGAGCTGCCTGAGGGCTGTGTCTCTGTAGGAGATGAACTCAGGCTGAGCCACATGTGGTTCCAAAGATTACCTTATAAACAGCAATCAGTTCAGGCAGCAGAGTATATATTAAGGGCCTATTAACTTTCTTAGGCCTCTCTTTGACTTGAAAAGTGCTTGCGAGCAGAGGAATAATAAAAGGGAAGGATTTCCAAAAGCTATGGAAGATGCATCTTACCATATCACTGTTGGTACATCTGTTGAGTTGGGAATTTATTTCCTACTAAGCATCTGCTTAGCGTTTGAAGTACATATTAAGGTCAAAGGAGGGGAGCTTGTAATAATTATGTATTGTTTATTCTTTGAAGATTTTAAACTTTAATCATACAGCATTTGGACATATTTAACAGGGGACAAATCTACATGAGTATTTGGCAAACTTCCACAACTTATAACATGCCATAGTTGCAGCTTTAGAACTTGGATTTAAAAATACTTTGGGTCTTGCTGAAGCTATGGTTTGCAGGTCCACTTTGTAACGGGTGTATCATTCTTACTGCATCTGTGACTTGATTACACTGGTCATCTGAATGTGACCAAAAATTAACTTTCAATTCATCAGTCTCCATGTGGCTTAACAAAAGAAAATCTCTAGCATTCCAGTGCCATCAAAGAGGGATTTTGGTGAAAACAGAAGTGTCCAAAGAATCTAGCAACACGATTGCAACAGATAATTTCTTTATTCAGACATGATGTTTCCTCAAACTCCTGCTCTATCTGTGCTTCTAAGAGCTGTTTCTATTTAATTTTAAATTATTTGTTAACAAGGATAAATCAATACAATCATGGTTCTTATAAAGGGTTGCATAATTTTGATAGGTATTAGGGTTAAAGAGCAAACTGCTGAGCTAGTGGATATAAATTACCTTGACCTACTAGTAGTGACGATCCTTAATAGTTCTTTCATCTCGGAATTCTGCATCTGTGCAGACTTATCAGTGTGGCATCACTGATACCGGAACTGAATATCTGCCTATATGACAAGGAAGATTACACGCAGAAAATTCAGTAGTTGCATTGGTGTGTTGCCTACTCTACTTCTTAGTATAATCCTCAGTGACATGGATTGCTTCCAAAATCTGCATGCTTCTTAAATCAATCACTTTGGGTGCTTATACAAAAGGCCATTTTTATTTTGCTGATGCAAAAAGCCTGAAGCCGCCTCTGTACACTAAAAAATGAAAATTTCTGAGTTTTTATTTTGAAGTTGCTGATTGGTTTGCTTATTCATATTTTGTACAGAACTTAATGATTGAAAGATTATTATATTAAAAACTTCAAAATGTAAGAAGTATAGTTACAGAATAGCCTTCTGATTTTAGTGTTACTGGTAAATGTACATGAGCATTACAAAACTGCTCTAGTCATTTGGGTAAAGAAGTGAAGATTTTGGTAACATAATGTGCTAAAAATGAATACAGAATGAATGAATAATGTGCTAAAAATGAATACAGACTTCTCTTCATATGTGTTAACATGTAGTCCTTATTATTTATGCACAGAGGGAGTTTGGTAGTTAAGCTTGGAAGACTCGCAGTACACAGATGCTTATGATGGAATGTATGAATGGAATTACATTTGCGATCATTAATTCTGGTACCTTGTCCCCTCCATTTCTCCAAAGCTGTGAGGGTGGCATGCATAGCTCTTTCATGGGGAATACATTGCCATTCTACAGATTACTAGTTTTTTTAATCCTTCCCCTCTGCCCTGAACCTTTGGCTGTAGATTTACCATGACAGGGTATATCCTGTCTCTATGAAAATTAGAGATTGCTGTCTAATGATAAGGGTTTAATCTGCAACGAATCAGACATGTGGAAACTTCTGTCTGTGGAATTTTCTGTTTGATCTGAGAGGAATGCCCTTGCTCTGCCCTTCCTGTAATGAAAGCAAGGTAGAGTGAATCAAAGTGATTCGAGATAAGATTGGAATGTATGCATTGGTTATGCCTCTATTATATTTGGTGTTGCCATTCTGGTTGTATGTATTATTTTACTACCCAAGAGTTTAACAGCATAGTTCATCTTTTTAAAGATAACTCTTTCTTTCTGTTTTAGTTAAGTGCTTTTTTTTAAAAATGGATTAAATTCCTGTGTTAATTACTTAGGGTTGAATATGGAAAGTGTTGCTCACAAAACCAGATATTGTCAGCAAAATATCGAATGTGCTACAATAATACAACAGGGTTTTTTGTTACTGTAAATAATTTCATACTACTCACTAAACCTTCTGTTTTAAAGTTTTGGGTTTTTTGTTGGGGTTTTTTTTTTTTTTTTTTTTGGTGTACCATTGTGAGGAATGGCTAACAGTTTCTCTCTCTATTACACAAACAGGTAATGATTAACAAATGTCTGGCTGCCTGTGCAAGGAATGTTAATTACTTCGGGGAGGGAGGGAAAGTTGACAATGCCTTTGCATAAGAAGTCTGGTAGCATAGTTCACTTTGAAGGTAGTTTGAGTATTACAGTACCAATTTTAGCAGATTAATCAGAAATGGAAAAATTATCTATGCCTCTTTCTTTGATGCCTGCTTGTATGTATGTGCTTCCATACCTGTGCTGCTAGCTAGTAGAGTAATATTTTGGGTTGCCTGGGTTTGTCCAGACTGTTTTAAAGTAAATAAGAAGAGATGACAACCTGTTACGAAATAGATTACTTTGTCTATGGATATAGAGAAAACATGGCTTAAAAAAAAAGTGACAAAATAAAAATCTGAGTAGTTTGTAGTCCCCACTGTTTCACACCATTCCTACTCAGCTTTCTGGACTTGTGGGTTAAGTACAGAAGCCCAGAGATCAAGAACCATGCTTGCAAATATTAAAAACTGAAAACGTGCAATTTTCAGTTAGTGCTTGGCTTGCTTAAAAATGTTCATGCTGAATGGTGAAATTTTGTAGGGGGATTTTGGACTGAGTGGAATCCTTCCAGATAGACATAAGGTAGGGTAGGAGAATGTGAGAAAGTTCAAAAACTGATAGTGAAAGATGAGTTGTCAAGTTGTCATTCACTCAAGTGACATGTCAGTTTTGCTGTGCATTGTTTAATAAGAAGGGAGTGATGATTACAGTGAGAACAAGATTACTGCAGATTATGTGGATTAAATTTGGAGTGAACATTGACCCAGCATGTGATTATAGGAGGAAATGGAATAAGAAATATATGCCGGGCTATGTAATTCTAGGGGTGATCAAAAAAATCCTTTGGAAATTGAGTTGTTCAGTCTGGACAAACAGAAGAATGGTCAGCATTTGAGAATATATTGTTGAGGACAGTCATGCACATATACGGAGATTTGAGAAGGTCACCTGGTGCAACTCCATCTCTGGTCACTGGAGATTCTGTTAATTTCATAAACGAGGAAAAAATCTTAAGTGTTTCAGAAGCAAAACACATTTTGTGTCTAAATGGTCTACTAGTTACCTGCAATATCATGGTGTTATTTCAGTTACACTGAGTGTACTAGTGTAGACAGAGTTGATCTACTTTTTCATGGCTCTATGAGAATTAAAATTCTTGTTTGGTGAAGAGTTATTCACATCACTCATTCTCTTTGGCATTTTTACTAAATGTGCAGTTACCATCAGCAAAAAATGTTTCTGTGGGGAATGATTAAGAGGTTTCCAAAGGAAATTCTGACAGAGAAACTCTGTGGTTTGTTTAAACAAATGTTTGCAAGTTCTACTATTGGGCAATAATTGAATTAAAGTGAATTAAATTTATAGATTTTTTTTTTTTTAAACTGTTAACTTGTATTAATTTCTGCTACTTTTAGTATTTTTTTTCTTCTGGAAAGTGTTGGTTAAAACTGTGCAGGCTGTTATCCATTATTTTTGTGAGAATGATGGAATCCATCTCTCAACAAGCATCCAGGACACTTACACATAAATGTGCTTGACATCTAATAAGTCATTTCTAGTTTTCTAGTTACACATCTCCTTTTAGATGTTAAGTATTGATTCTTTGGTGTGCATGTAAGAATTTGCTTACAAATGGGGGATTTCTCATTTACTTTATACAGCGATCTTAACCAAAGAGAATGAATGCAGTTTTGTTTTTTTTTTTTTAATCTCAAAGTTCTTTGCCTTTATAACTCTCCTGTCCTGAAGTTCTTACTCAGAAACAAACAAGTTCAGACACATTTCTTTGTATGGCCTCTTGTTTATTTTGATTCATATGCAAAGGCAAATAATACAAAAATTAGTATAAGCAGCACTGATCAGTGTGGAATCCCTTCTGGATACATGAGTAGAAATAAAGTCTGAATAAATAAATGGATTCTTTGTAGATTAATGAATCTGACTTTGTCATAACAAAGATGAAAATGTCTTTTGATGCCACTGGATCCCAGATGCTTTAATCTCGTAACTTCATTGATATGCTTTGTTCTAGCACTTGCATGCCCACAGGTTCACCAGCTCTTTGTACACATAAATCTGCTTGAGAGCAGCATTTCAGTGTTGACAGTAATTAAGTGCCGTGGTGTATACAGCTACCTGTTGCAGTTACATGAACAGCAGTAATAGCCTGATTCTCAGTATTCCTCAACATGCTACTTGCGTTTTGATAGGTATCAGTATCTTTTCTTGCTCAGAGCTAGTCTGGGAACTGTCATTGTTAACCAGCAGTTTCTGCAACTCAAAATAGTCTGGAGACCGAAAGCTTGAAGCGAAATTGCAGCAGTCCAAAACACAAATCAGAATAAATAACATGCATGAGCTAAATG
The DNA here is from genome assembly GCA_009769605.1 of Bucorvus abyssinicus. Taxonomy (NCBI): domain Eukaryota; kingdom Metazoa; phylum Chordata; class Aves; order Bucerotiformes; family Bucorvidae; genus Bucorvus; species Bucorvus abyssinicus. The sequence continues at coordinate 34,325,246 of CM020026.1, forward strand.
ACAATTTTTTGCATATGGGTTAGTCAGGAGCCAGTATTGCTGTGGAGCACAGCTATAACTGCTTACTAAAGAGCAGGACTGCTCTGTTGAACTTGCTGGGCCTTCAAAGTTGCTTTTGTGGAAGTAATACGAGGTAGGCTGCAATTGTTCAAATGGTAACCAAAAATGGAACCTGAGAGAAATTGAGTGTATGCAGGAAAAAGATTCTTGAGATATATGGAACAATTTTCCTTATTAAAGATGATCATTAAACTTTGAGGTTCACAGACAAAAAAGCGAGTATACTTACTACAGAACTGTCCAGGTATTTTAATAGTTTGTAGAGATTTAAAGAACTACATCCTTCTGGATCAACAAACCAGCTTCTGTACAATTGAATGTGTTGCTCTTGTGCATAATTGGCTTCCCATGCACCTCATTATTTTCCCTCTAGCCTCTTCTTCTGCCTACGGGGGACCTAGGTTAATCTGTCAACTCCAGTTAGTTTTGAAATTCCTGGGGCCATTTGCAGAGGAATTTCCTCTTCAGAGGCTCCCCATTTCCCAGTTAAATTATTAGAGTGGTAATACAACCACTCACATTGTCAACAATTCCTTAGTAGCAAGAAGAATGACAGTGAAGGATTTTACAGGGTAAAACCAGAGTTCTAAAGAGGATATATATGTGCATGCATGTATATAAGAAATTCTTATAAACTTTAACAAAGTTAACATGGAAATTCATCCCTTGCATTTCCTATGCATATGCAAGTACACATTCATTCTGAAAATTCGATTAAATACACTTCCTTCTTTGTCTTTGATGTTCATAAATAAACAGTAAACCTGTAGAACCCTTCACTTATTACTGAATTACCTACATTTCAGCAGAAATTCTCTGTTGGTCATGAAAATGTATTAAGAAAGCAGAATTTAAAGGTAACCAAATAGTGTAACAATATTATCCTAAAGTGTTTTTGATTAAACATAGTTTCATGGTGCTGTGTAGTTGTATTTCTTGGGGCATAGAAACCAGTTGCGTCTTTACCTGAAGACAAAAATCTGCCCTGAATAAGGGGATTGATTGGAGCAGTGTTTTGCATCAGATCCTGGAAACCTTGCTCATGTAACACAGTAAGAGGAGCTGCTTTTGTGGGTACTGAGAGCCCACGTGCTTGGCCCAGAATTTGCTGGCAGTTTGTTCCATTTTCACTAATATTTTACAAACCCGCTGTAATGCTGATGTAGTAGTATAGTCATGTTTTTTCAGCTTGCTTTCTCTCAAATAATGAATGACTTCTCATGCTAACAGCAAAGCTTGCTTTACTTGCTGTCTCTTCAAAGAAATGTAGATTGTATGTGGTTGTATTACAATAATCTTTCCTATTGACATAGGAGTAAACATTTCATTTCCCTAATGTGTACTCATCAGGGGGTTTTTATGTGTCTCCATATCAAGCTTTAGCAACATGGTACTGTTCCTCTGTATAGCAATTACATTGCCTGTCCAAAAGCTTGACATACAAGCAGCCTAGCTGACAGAAATAAGCTGGAGCTATTAAAATAACCGTAAATGAGGCTGACAATGGGAGCTGTCTGCCATTGTCCCAAAAGATTTTCTGAACTGGAAATAATCAGTTGAGTTCTAAGGCAACCCCATCAGATATGTTCTAATTGCGAAAATTCCCCCTTGCCACCCCCTGATTTCCTGAAAGCAAGTTCACAATCTTTGTGGACCTTAGCAGTTTTATTACTTTTAGCCCAGACTACCTAGTACTGAATCATAATTTCTGGGCATAATCTTTTACGTAGACAATTTTAAGAACATCTTTTCAGAACTTTTTTTTTTATAAATGGTCTAAACACCATGTTTTCCATATGTTTGATTTTTTTTTTTTTTTTTTTGGTACAACTGTGCAGAAAGCTATGTGGCAGGAAGATGTGGAAGTCAAAATGTTATTGGGTCTAATTATTTACAATTCTTTCTTTCACCCAGTCTTTTATTCTACTTTTCACATTTAACTAAGATGTACAGAACCTGTTTACTCTATGTTTTAAAATATAGTCTGTGTTTGGTGCAGAGCTGTAACTATGCGCATCTTTGCTTCAAGGTCTTTCTGCTATCTCTAGACACTTGTTTAAGTCACAGCTGCTCTTAACTGTTGAACGTTCTGTATTTCTTCAAATCTCTCTGTATCTACCCTGTTTATAAGCTGTGTGTAGCAGAGGTCAATAGTGACTCTTTCTCTCCCTCAAATTCAAACTACTGCCATCTGTTCATAGCGCAAAAGAGATGCATAAAGTGTTCTGTGTTCTACGTTTTATGTCAAGGTCTGGATTTGATGCCATGCTGGGGCCAAGTTTTTGCTCCTCCAGAAGTTTTTCATGTGAATGCATTGGTAATTTCTATGCATTTACAAAAGTGAGTCTGCCAGGTTTGACTGGACACTGATAGTGTCTGATTGTTTCACCAACTGCTCGCTCTGTTGTTCCATTAGTGACATAGGCAGACATTGTTTAATTTCAAATATGGTAGGTTATTAAATGCAATTTGGGAGTTTTTGAAAGCTTGTACTCCTATCAGATTTATTTAAGGTATTTGTACAAAACTGGATTTGGTTATATATTTCATTACATCTAAACAGTGAAGTTAAATTTGAGATACAAGCCACGTCATTATTTTATTATGATCGAAGTTTTACTTTGTTCAGTTTGGGTTTATTCAGTTAATCTGTGAAATCTGTTCTGATGGTGATGTTCCTATAGTCTGGCTCTGGAGACCACATATGTTCTATAGTTTATATTCTTCCCCTTCCACCACCCAGAACCTGCAATAACTAGTCCCTGGAAAGAGAGCAAGCAGTGGTGGACTTGACATGTTTGAAGGTCTTGTAGCTGCACAGTGGCAGGTGCTTACTAGTTCAAGAACTTGTTTAAATTCATTACAGTTCCATCACCTGATGGTGATGATGCTGATACTGCTATTAAGTTACTGGAAACTAAGCCTTGATTTCTTAGAAAATGAGCAATTTGCCCTTGAAACAGCAAGAGTTGCTTTCCACGTAACTGTCTAAGCATGTCTGTTTAATCCTGTCTAAAGCATGATTTCTCAGCTGGTAGTACATAACACACAACTTGAAATATATACAGCTTTCTATTTCAGAGCTATAAATAAAATGTCATTCAGTTTTCTGGGAATCTGCCTTTATAAATGTTGATGAAAGACTTGTAATTCCAATATGTTACTTTCAGCTTATTTCCAGTATTTTTTTCCTAGCTTCTTCTGAAATAAATTTTTCCAAGCGTTCTCTGTAACAGAAATTGTAAAGTTTAAGTTCTTTCATTACCTTTATTCAGTACTTATAAAGAAGAAATGTTATATCTATTTAACAGTGGATTAAGACCACTGTATAGAAACTTACTGAATAAAGAAATAAATGTTTAAAATCTAAATATGTGACAAGCTCTAACTATTAAAAGTAATGTTCATATTGATGACAGATGTTAAATGATATTATCTAAGGACTTTTGGGGTTCATTTGAAAATCTTAACTCTGTAGCCTGCAAGCATAATTTATTGTAGAATTTTTCAAGGGTGTGTTTTTTGTGGGGTGTGGTTTTGTTTGGGTTTTTGTGTTGGTTTTCTTTTTTAAATATTGAAGTACATTTAACCAGGATACATGTAAAAGGTAAAACCACCAAATTATTTAAAAAATAAATCAGAATCTGTTAATTTTAAGATTCAGCTTTACACAGGCAAAATAGGAGAATCATGACTGCTTGAAACGAAACAATGAAATTATTGCAAACTAGTTTGAATTATTACTTATGCACATTCATATTCTTCAGACTTGTTTGCAAACAAGTAACCTGAATTCTTCATGACTTATGCAAAATGAGCTATCGATGGTTTGTTGCTAGGTTACAGTCTTTCTAGCTGTGCCTAATTAATGCTTCTGGAAAAGAGGAGAGAGAAGAGCAGTGAACACCTCTTGTTCATCTGTGATTCAAAGGCAAGCAATAGCTTCTCAAATTTTCTGCTCTCCTTCAGGACTACAACCAAGGATTATTTATATTCTGAAACAGTACAGTTTAGTCTGTGTGAATCTTCGGATGCAAGAAGTCTGATACGTGCGTAGCTTGTGTTGTCAGTGATAAGCTTTAAATTGCTATGGAGTTGAGGAGCAAATCATATTTCTCTGGGTGGCTGTTTCTCTTTGTTCCATAGAGGCATAAACGTGTAATGCTTCCTGTTCAAAGTGGTATGAGATAGAAGTAAGGAAGGCTAGCACTTTTCCAGCTCAGTTTATTTATCAAAAATATTACTTCTCTTAAAAGAGAGATTGTATATGTTTTTAAAAAGTTCACACTGCCTGCTGCAGGTCTCAGTTATTTCCAAGAGTTAAGAGTGCAGTGCCGCTCTTGGCATTCTGCCCTGTTTATAGAGGAGACAAGCTGACATTTCACTTCTTCAGGAATCTCATTCCAGTACTTCTAAAGAAGGAAATAATTTCAAGAAGTTCATAGGATGAAGATTTTTGTCTTTTCAGCTGCCTAAGTTATGGTTTTACCAAGTAGTTATTACTTGACTGATCAAATATTAAATTTTGTTGACATTAGTGTTGGATGCTATGTTAGTAGAACTGTAGGCTTAAGGCTTGGTTGTCCCTTAAACACTGGTGCTTGGTAGAGGTCTGAATTACATTAGCACAGCAGCCTTAGGGAAAGAAAGAATTTTTTGGGGAGTTCAACAGTTACATGTTTCAAAACCTTCACTTTACAGAATTCTTTATAGCATGTAGGGTTGTGGCTGTTCTTGACTGCTGCTTCAAGGCATTTGCCAGTGTCAGACTACAGGGGTGGCCAGACGTTATCAGAAAGAAGTTAAGAAGTTAACAGAAATACAGATAAATTGACTAGAGGATTTTTTAAATTTATTAATTGCTCTAAAAGTGTAGAGAATCTGAGCTATGACACTGATCACAATTAGTAACAGAATCACAATTTATACTGAGTACCACAGATGGGTGTAGTACTTGTAAATAGTGCACTCCAGTCTGCTGTAGTCTATTTTATTTTGTGTGGGTGTGTGCCATAACTATTAATAAATTTTCTTTTTTCCAAGTCTCCTTGCTTTCTCTTACTATGTCTGACAAGGAGCATAAAGTGGAAAAAAACCCCACAAAACTCCCATGCACAACACACAGGATTGTGCTTGCCAACTGTCCTGATTTAACTGTGCCTCTAAAAGTTACTCAAGGGGAAAAGAGGATGAAAGAGTATGAGTATGGATGTGTTCCTCCTCTTTAAGACCTGTGGGGACTGCTGGGAAGCATACAAGCGCTGCATCTTTTCCTGTGCCAGATGCTTTTTCTTGGTTTGGTGGGGGTTTTTGGGTTTGGGTTTTGTTTTGGTTTTGTTTTTTCTTTTATTCTGTCAGCTCTGCTATAGCCTCTGTATTTATACAGCTCAGGAAAATGCTTATCGTGTCATGGCAGGTAATAATCTAAGAAAGAGAAGTGTATTGCTGGAAAGGCAAAAATGGAATGTATAAGAAGAGACAAATAAGAACATGAAGTCTGCCAAGGAAGCCCTCTGTGTTCGATCTGAATAGGGTTGAATAACTGCACTGTCAGTAACTTGCACCAAAAGGCAAAGTATGGGTTAGAACAGATGCTATTTTAAATAAGATAACCTGGGCAGAAATCAAAAGTTAATTAAAGTGCAAAATACCAGTTTTGTAAAATGTTGTTTTTCTGGTCTATTCTGGGTGTGCAAGTGTGGAGATTCTAGTAACAAACAGAAAACCGTCTGTTCCAAATTGCTTAACATTAGAAGCCAAAGTATGATAGTATTGTATTTGGTAAGGTTTTGCTTTAAAAAAAGAAACAAAACAACAAACCACTAACCAACAGCTAAGCAAAGTTCCACAAAATGTAATGTAGAAATTTGGCCAGAAAAGCTGTGAACTTCTGGGAGTCGGGGTTGTTTGGCACTTGTCCACACAAAAAGCTAATTTCATAAATATTAATAACTTTCTGGAAAATATATGCAGCCTGTCTAGAGGTAGCAGAGATTCAAGTAGTAAACTGCAGTACGTGCTGAGCATTTCCTCCGATTTTATTTTTAATTCAAAAGATTGTGCAGACTCTAGTGATAGTTTACAGTGCAGTGACTTACTGTTTGTTTAGATTTCAAGACAAAGTTGCAGTCTGTGTTGGTGTATTGACAGACTAGTGCCGCTGTGATTTTAACAGTCTTAATCTGCTCACTTTCAAAATGTTGATTTTGATTGGTTGTTCATTGAAGCTTATATTTGATCAAAACCTTTGTTCATGCAATTCGTAAAGTATTGCCTTTATTCTCCTAGAGGTGGCTTTTAAAGCAGCCGAAGAAGTTTTTTGATTTGCCCAGCTTTTAGAATTTAGATTAATTAAAGTTTGTAATCAGATTTCAAGCATCATGTTCCATGCCAGGGATTTCTCTTAGTTTGTTTCAAACGTCACTCCCAGGGCAAATTCTGCTAAACTGCATTTTCATGCTTTGCTGAGAAGTGATTGCAGGTTTTGATTTCCATTACAGAATCATTAATACTGTTAATGAGAGTTCTCATGGATAAGCACATTTAAGGAGGATCATCCCTGGGAATTGGGAGTATTATAGTTTGAGCATTTGTTAGTTAGATAGAATTGACCTTCGTAAGACTGTCAGATTTGAGCTGGGTTTATACGTTTGTTTTTGTCTTAAGAGTGACTTTGGTTGTAGTGACTTGGTTTGTGGGATTTAAATTGGAAGTAATGTTGGTTCTTGTTGAGAGTGGGGTTAACATTCTGATTTTTCCACAGCTCTATTCATAAAATAGCCTGTTCCTCCTTATTGAGTTCTGTCTAAATTTTATTCTATAGTATTCTGTTAGGACTTTTGCCTTCTTCTAATGAAATTGATAGAAAAGTCCTATTGCATAAAGTGGGAACAATATCTAGTCTAGATTTTCAGACATATGAACATTGTAAAATCATCTCTGATGTCCTCTTGCAAATGACTGAGAAACATTTCATCAGAGCTCTTTTGTACTCCCCTCTGGTGGTTAGTCACTGAATATTAATTCCTTTTTTATCCTGACCACCTGAAAGGCTTCAAGACTGCTTATCCAGCCAAGTGAAAAATGTTCTTGGAATCCTCACTTCAATCTATTTTTTGAACAATAATATTTACAAGACTTTGAGATTACCATACATGCTTTAGTGGTGCTCTGCGGAAGATTTCACTACTTGTCTTGCTACATAAAAACCAAATAGTTTGTAAAAGTTAAAATTACCAAATTGCCTCAGCTTAGAGAATGGATGGGAAATTCGCTGATTAAAGATTTTTCTGTGAATGGGAGAAGAGTTAAAGCAGAGATGGAGCTTTTATGGCATTGAAGATATAATAGAAGCACTTAAGCTGTACTCCCTAAACGTGCTTTGCACCACTCAAAGAAAAAAGTGAAAATACTTCTTCGGAGCCAAAATATTCTGTTGAAACTGATGATACTGATCCACATCTTGCTGATGCTTAGTGGATCTAGCCAATTGTGAGATTAAATCAAATTAACTCTTAGATTGTTTTATTACTTCTCTGTGATATATAAGTTCCCATAATTTTTCTCTCTGCTGTCTCAAGAACCACTAGAACTTGAAGCCAGTGAATTCATGAACTCTGCGAGTGCTGGCTTTCAGATAGCGTACAGTGGTTATGCTGCCCTAATATGTAGAGTAGGCCACCGCAGTCTGCAAAAGCAGAAAGTTGGCGCACCAAACAATGATCGTTTAAGGGACCAGTTCTAGACCTGTAATTTGGTAGGAGAACTACCATTACCTTGGGGAGGGTGGGTGGGATTAGTTAAATTCTTCTTTGGGCTTTTGTTTTTTAGAAGGTAGACTACTGAAGTTTACATGGTTTTGTATGCATTATCGTTGCATAGAAATGAAGGACAAAGCTATTGGTGTTCTCATAGCCAAAATCAGAAAAGATTTAGTGTTAAACTTGCAGAAGCAGGAGCAATTTCAACTAGAGTAATGAGAAAAGAATGGTATTTTGTAATTACTGATATAAAGTCAGACTGTACAGTAACTTAAAAGGGGAAAAAAACCCAAATATTCCATGTAGTTGTGTGCATTTTAGTGTTGATTGTGTTTTGTGGCATAAGTGCTGGTGAAGAACCAGAAGAAATTCAGGTCTTGATAGTCAGAGCTTTCCCCCCATCCCCAGGCATGTGTGCCAGATCGGTATCTTCTATTTTATTGCTGGGTGGAAAGAGAGGAAGAAAGCTGAGTCATATTAATAGACCAGTCATCCCTTCCCTTGTCATGCTTGCAGCTTTGAGCAATGAATAGGTGTGCTGCCCTCTCCTCCACCCACCTCAGTGTGCGAGGGGTGAAGGGAAATTTTTGCTCCCTGTCTTCCTGTCCCCTTTTGCATTGGTTTTATACTGGAGAAATGTTATTTTGACTTCCTGTTTTTAATATTGTCAAAATAATCCACTTATGTGTGATGCCTATCTCTAAAAAGTTTTTCAACTTGCATACATATGTCTCTATTCCATCTATTTTAAACTGCAAGTGGAATACATGGAAGTTTTGGGGTTTTTTCTAAGTATGCTTTATGCCTCTAGGAAATGTTCATTTAGGAATTAATCTGTGGATTAGTGTTAAAGAGTTATATAGAAATTTTTGCATAGCTGACTGATCATAAAATCGTTTTCCTAGATGCTTTCTATTCCAGTTTGAAATTATAAATGACACATACAGTAAAAAAATGTTCACCCACAATTCAGGGTCTGTTGGATGAGAAAAATGGAAAAATAATTCTGGTGAATGAGATTTCATGTTACTCTGTCCAATGTGCACTTAAAGCGTACATTCTGAGAACCAGAGCTACCCTGTTGGTAAACATCTCTGTTACGTGGCACGTTCACTGGTCAGATGATCAGGCAGATTACAAGCCTTTCATTGAACATTTCTGCAAGTCAGTGTAACAGATGTAACACCATATATGCAGAACTAATTTGATATGAAAGATTAACCAAAAAATGGAAGTTGCCTGTGTGTTCCATATTGTACTGTTAGTCACTATTCCTATAATCTTCTTACATATTTGTTTTAAAGATACTGTTGTTACTGTTTTTTTGGTGTGGTACTGTACTTCCCTTTGCCGCTTGTGAAGTATGTGACTTAAGAGAGTGGACGCTTGAGAACTGATCATAAAAGCAAAATAGGTTCAGTCTTCTTTTTCCTTGAGGTAGATTTTGATAACTAAGATGGTAGATTTGTAAATGCCAGGTGAGCAGACTGTAGGAGGAGAGCTCCATTACCACGAGTCTCTTTGTATATTTCTTTAAAATCAGGCAAGGCTATCTTAAAATTAATCTGCCACTTCTGATGTAACTACTGTTAAGAAAGCAGGACAGGTGTAAATTGATAACGGTTGCTTAGTTCAGCACACAAGCCTGCCCACTGTGTTCTGCAGCGATCACAAGCAACAGAGCAGCATTGCTGGAAGCCTTGCTAAAAGTGAGTTAGTACAGTCTAGTCTTGTGTTTGGTAGGACATGAAAATTTTGCAGGATTTTCCAAGGCATACGTGGAGTCTACCCAGACTCAAGCTGAAGTGCTTCCGTGCTGAATTCAGCATTTAGGTTTCGAAGTCAGGCCACAGTAATTAATGAATTTATTTATTCCCAAGCAAGTCTCCTGGCTGAAGTGGAGAAGTACAAAAGGTGAAACATAAATTACAAAAATAGAATCCAGGTAACTGCATGTCCATTTTTAACAGCAAATTTATGTACCTTAGCAATGAGAAACTGTGCGGGTAACCACAGTACAAAGCAAGTCACTACATAGGATTCTTATTTTTTTAGTAAGAAAATTGCCACCAAACAAATTATAAATACTGACATGAAGAGACTGGAAACGTAAAATGCCATTGTCCTTAAAAATTAACACCTTGGCTTAGTTTTTTATGATGTTCCTCTGGAAAAAGAACAACAACAAAAAAAGAAGTTATAAAGCCAGCAGTTTGCTTTATACTCCACTGCTTTGCATTGTAAACTGTATGCAATGCATGTATATTTTCAAATTGCAGTGCTTCCGCTTTTACGCCAATTCTGAAGCCTTTGACACTATGTAAAACCAATTTCCACACTGACATCTGGTGGTAGGTCTGAAATGCTGTGTTGCTTGAAATACTCTATATGCGTGTTTTGCAGGTCTAAGCATTAGATGCTATCCTCTCCGACCCTTCTGAAGTTATCTTATTAACGTCTTAAAGTTTTAAATGATCATCATCAGACCTTTATGCAGCTTTCCACAAGACAAAGAAAGTAATGAATAAAGGAGTAATTCCTCAATATTTAACTCATTTTGCTCGGCTGGTATAATGCATTAAAAAAAGTGCTGGACTATGTGAAGGAAATGATACTTAGAGATAATTTCTTTCCTGAAGAAATCTTGTAAAAGCACAGTGGCATAGTTTTATTGAGGTGCTATTTTACTGATGTCCTGTTTATGTTGAGTGGAATAAATGAGCTCAGAAGAAAGGCCACATCACGCATAGTCACGTTATGTGGCAGTATCCAGAGTCCAAAACTGGCTGTCATGGTGATAGTTTGACTCATCTTGGCTCCAGTCTTGATTAGGCCTGGTGTGTGTCAGTATAAGAAACAATAAGAGTGTGATGAAGCCCTTCAAGATTTCCACAGAAATGGGTGCAAGGGCTTGCTCTGTCCCTCATCCTGCTGTGTGTCAGGTTCATTTTAAGGTCTGTTTAGAAAATATCTCAAATCAGACAGCCTGTGAGAGTGACTGGATCAGAGAAGGAAACTGCAAAGTGTTATTGTGCCGTGGATCTGTGAATCGATTTCATCCCACATCATATAGGTTACACCATGTCACGTACCCTTTTGACGCGTGCATATTATGACTGTACCTGTAGAGTGAGCTGCTTATAAAAATACATCTGTATTTCCTTCACAGTGGTTAAAAACTTGAGTCTCTCATTCCTTGTTTAGTTCTGGCTCAGACAAGCTCCTGTAGACTCGGCAGACAGATTTTTATTAAGTTTGTGAATTGGGTAGCTGTTACTTAAATGGTAATTAATTTTATGTGTGTAAAATTGACCTCAGTGCTGCTTTCCATTGCCAGAGTAATGGGAGCCATTAGTTGGTCCTAATGCTGCGAAGGTTAGCTTTAGGTATAACTTGTTTTCTGTGAAATTTCTGTGTGAACCCAAGTAAGCACATTAAGAAAATTCAGTTAAATAATTCATTTGGGCACATAGATAAGAATGTTTCACCTTTAAGTAGCTGCTCATTAACATGAATAATAGTAAACAGTTCAAGAATTTGGCATCTAAATCAGATAGTTTAATATGGTATAAAATTCTCTGTAATCAGTGACGGGTAAAGAGGGTCATCAAGTCCCAAAAGACTGTGAATTACTCATTACATTCAATCTTTTAGACAAAATAGCTTTTATTAATGGTGCTAATTGATCTGATAAATCTCAAAGGATGTTGGAAAGGAAATTAAGTAATATATTGTTTTAATATCTGTAATGCATAATTACTAAAAACTGTTGTACTAATTTTAATTTTTATGTCTTCAGGTTAGCCTCAATATGTTTGTCTGTGTACGTTAACACAGACTGTAGAATCACTGTCAGTTATTTTGAACTTGTATTCATTGATATTTATTCATTAAGTTTGATTACTCTATTTTTACACACTTCTGCATATTTATTGAGCATTTTCTATTTATCTTTCTTCTTATTAAACAGGTATTATTGAAACTGCAGATCGCCTGGATCGTGAGACTACTTCACATTACTGGTTAACTGTTTATGCTACAGACCAGGGCGTTGTGCCTTTATCATCTTTCATTGAAATCTACATAGAAGTTGGGGATGTTAATGATAATGCTCCTCAGACCTCAGAACCAGTTTATTACCCAGAGGTCATGGAAAACTCGCCTAAAGATGTATCAGTTATTCAGATTGAGGCTTTTGATCCAGATTCTAGCTCAAGTGAAAAATTAACCTACAAGATTACAAGTGGAAATCCACAGGGATTCTTTTCAATAAACCCCAAAACTGGTAAGTACAATGAATTGTTCTATTTTACATATGAATGAATCAACTATTTGCATAAATACATAAACCAGGCAAAATCAAAATCTTTGGTTTAACGTTGTAACCGTGCTTTCACAATAGTTAGGGTTAACCTGTATCAATATTAGTATGTTACACAAACAAGTTGAAGAGGATTTGAGAGTGGAGCAGTTAGTTCAAGGTTGACATCCACATCATTCACAGTTGTAGAAGGTTTAATTCAGAGTAGCTCCACTCTAGACTGGTCAGCGTCCATTTGCTTTTGTAGTGCTGTTTAGTTCATTTCATCCAAGCTATTTTTAGCAGTCTCAGTCTTCCAGCTTTCATGCATAGATCTTTTTTGTCAGTTCCACACCCTCCCACTGTCAAGTAGTGTTAGTCCAAGCAATGCAAGCCATTTACTAACTGCAAACTCACTTGTCCCACAGTCAAAAGGGACTACTTTTTAAAGTAGCTGTTGCTGTTGAATGAAATACAAAATCTGGAAGATGATTTGCAGGTGTGGTTGTAATGTAAGGAAAAGAAAGGATCTTGAGTTCAGTGGTTGTTTGTAAAGCTTCAGAAAAGACATACTGGAGTTTTAAGAGGAAAGTACAAATACAAGAAACAAGCGACCTTTTAGTAACTGTGAATTAAAAATACTGAAATGTGTAGGACAGAGGCAGGAAACAAAATAATCTATTTTAATTGAAACTACACAGTGATTTTTGAAAACAGTGTAAAGGTTGCCTATCATCCCTTGCTTCTGAGTGAATGTAGAGAAAAGAGTACATATACTGGATGTTTTTCCACAGATCTTCCCTAACGGTAAAGAATGGTTTGTTTTTAACTAAATAATACATTGCTAGTTTGGGCATGGCTTGGATTTCATATCTTGTGTTTATGTACTATTTCAGAGTACAAATTACAGGACATGCTTCTGATTCACTCAGCCAGAAATTTCTCCTCAGAATCCACGGATTTTTTTTGACTAGAGGTGCTGTAGAGTTGTAGAGTGTGACTTTAATCTGTAACAAATGTTGTAAGTAGAAGGGAGCAATAGAAGCCTTAGTCATTTAGCTCTTGCTCATTTGTGGAGAGACTTTCAGAGCATTTAAAGGAGAAAAAGCTGGGTGAAAAATGTTTTGAAGGCTGGGTTGACACTGTGGCCTTCATTCTGTTTCATAGTTGTTTCAGCTCAGGGTATGAAAGACTTGAGTGCTCTATCAGCTGTGATTGCTGTGTCAGCAAAGCTCTGAGTGCAAACACAGGTATGTTATTTGGGTTATCTCTGACAATAATATCTTTGTCAGCATGTGCTGCATCTTCTTGTGAAGAAATTTCCAGGAGGGACACATGAAGTAGCTATAGCAACGGAAGATCTTTAGCTATATTTACAGAAGCACTGGTTTTAGAACAAAGGCAGCCTAAGTAGAAAAATTCAGCTGTAAAGTCTTCTAAAGTGAATGCGCAAACTCTCTGTGTGTGCTTTATTTCTATTTGGCTTTCTCTGGTTACACGAGGCAAGAAGAAAAAATTTCCACTATTTATTTCTTCTCTCTTTCTGTTTTTGAAAAGTAGTGTTTACCCACTACTTTGATGTTTCTTGTCGTCTCAATCAGTGGTATTGATAAAAATGGGAGAAAAATTGCCTCTGTGTTGGGTGGAAACAAGTGAATGACTGCAGTGCTCAAACTGCAAGTGAACATAAGCTGTACCTACATTCATTTAGTCTTTACTGCGTGATTGGCCAACTATTTTTTGGTTGCTCTTTCCTTATTTTTTCTTCCTCTTCCTTCCAGTCCTCTCCTATTTCTCTCTGCCTTCTGTATCATTATGCAGCATTTTCCAAACTTTGTTTTAAAAAGGTCACTTGCATGCCTCCTTTTCCTAAGTTTTGAGATGATGAGACATTTTTATTTCTATTTAATGCGTAGAAAAATTAGGGCAGCAGGAGATTGTGAGTTGTCTTCAGTCAGAGTTTGTAGTTTTCCATGTCAGTAGCTTACTGCTGATCTCATTTATGTTAGAAAGGGAGCTTGAGGGAGCTCAATACACTAGATGGTGAAGTGATAAGGAACACTTAATAGAAAGCTAATAAAGATTTTCTGTCAAGAGAGTTTTTTACTTGCCTTTATTGTAGCATGCATACTGTAGAAACAAGCGGTGTGGTTTGGAGTCCTTCTCAGCTCTGTGTTAAAGGAAAAAAACAGAAATTGAAATAATTAATATTTCAGAATACAAGCACTGAGAAGAAAAGAATCTCCCTCTGATTTATATTCAGCAGGAGAATATTCTTTTTAATATAGTTAAAATCACTGGCATAGGTAAATTAATTGATGTCTATTACTGTTAAAATTGTAAAGCTAGATAGACTTAACAGAGAGGAGGGGAGGAGAAGAGGTGGACAGAGGAGAAGAGAAGGGAAACCTTTTCAGCTGGTTTCGGATGTGTTCCCAGAGTACACTCAAATAAGTTCAATGGATATTAAATAGCTGGGTCATATATATTGTCTTCCTGTTATATAGGACACTGATCTCATGTGATATAATGGGCTGTCTGTTTTTTCTTGCGTGTGCTGGGTTTGAAACTTTCAATCTGCAGTAGCCACTAACGTAGTGATCAGGATGAGTTTTGACTGGGGTTTTCAGGTTCGTAACTTCCCAAGTCTCTTTTCTGTTGAAATACATTTAACCTGAATAGATCTTATTTGGAGTAAAGTGCTTTCACTAGGATTGGGATGTTAAGGAGCTGAACAATCACTTTAAAATACACTAGTTATTATTGTAGTTATAACACAGTGTATGTTATATCCCTCAAATAATTAAAATAGGGCTCAGCTGAAGTGTAACTTTGATAGACTTGGTGAGATCAAATCATGTCTTGTTTGCTTATGCAGGTACGTTACCCATGTTGGACCTTGTGAGGCTATCACACTGGAAGGTATTTGTCAAAAAAGGCAAACCTTTATAGGGCCCCAGGTTTCCCTTCCAGCCAAAAGGGAGATAGGGCTGGAATATGAATCAAGTCTTTAACTGTATCCCATTGTCACAGTGAAAGTGACAGAGTTAAGCATGTGTAAGGTTTGTTACTTGGGGCTACTGAGCAGTCCCAAAGGTGAATTGAGGTCTGTAATGGCATTCAGTCCAAGTCAAGGAAAGGCTGCTGCTGGGATTCTTAAAATATGTGGTGAGTATTAAGAATATGTTACGGCTGATAGTATGGTATTTTCTCCTCTCCAGGTCAAGGATCCACCTTATTCTGTCTTTCTATAGAATTTACCACTATGGTGTTGTGGTCCATGGCTAGGACTGGCATACATACATACCAATATATATAGCAAGGACTGGCATATAAGTAGCAATATCCTACATGAAACCTGTGTCAAGTAAAATACTGCTTTCTGTTCTCTGGAAGTAGCTAATTAGTTTCTAGAATTTTATAGGCTCCAAACTAAGATGTCTGTGTCTTTGTGCAAGAATCTTGATTTTTTAGATGGTAAAACTGGCTGATGTGGGCCTATGTTGGATATAGTTCATCTTTCACAGAAAGAAGAGATTTCTTTTCATGGTAAGATCTATTGATGGACTGATCTGTTTCTCAAAAGTACTACTAGCTGAAGTAGTATCTGTGTGCTTCTTACAATGATCAGTTTCTGAGTATTCCCTTCAGTAAATCTTCTTTGGGACTTAAAAAAAAAATCTTTCTTATTTTAAGGAATTATAAAATAATTTAAACATTGCTAAGTTTTTCTTTAAGTGCAGAAATGCTGTTTCACTTTTCGGAGCAGGATATATAATATAGCACATCTCAGGACATTTTGTAATATCTTCAGCTATACCTAGCCTTTCATTAAAGCAAATTAAATATTATTTTCTTTAGTTTTGGAGTTTCCATGTAATGAAAAAAAAAACCAAACAAATCTGCTGTACATATGAGCTGGCCAGGTGGAATAAAAACAGTTACCATAATATTATTGGCAGGAAAGAATTAGAGCGAAGACTAATTGAGCAATTTTCATGCACAACCTGAACAGAACTGTAGACAAATAAGTAAGTCATGGTAACTATTTTATATCTGCTTAACTTATTGAAAAATAGCTTGTAACTATCATCATCATGGCTTGGCTTCGCGGACGAAGATTTGGGAAGGGCTTTAAACGTGAGTACACCCTTCAAGCCTGCGCGGTGGATTTTTTAGGTGAGGCACAGCGTGCGCGAGACTGGCCCCACCCTTTACACCTGAGGTTCATCTGCCAGGGCCTAGCGAGCTTGGACGGTGACAGCGAAGTCCTCAGGTCGTAGGTTTGGTTAGAGTATCCTTCTCTTAGATGGATGGCCTTACAGGGCTAAACGAGCTCCATCTGCCCGGGTTTGGAGTTAGAGTTGTCCTTCTCCTAGGATGGTTGTCCAAAGGCTAGTGAGCCCATCCTGCCCGTGGACACACTTTGTCTGACCCTTCAGTTGAGACCTGTCTGGCTTGGGAGACCCTACCGGAGGCATATGCCACCACCAGCATAGCTCTCAACTTCACAAGGGCACACAAGCTCTTTCCCCACGGCAAGGGGGTGCCCGTGAAAGAGGCGTGTAACTAAATGCAGAAGTAATTGACAAAATATTAGTGTTCCAAGGCATTTTAACATGTTTAGGTGGAAGGAGTGGGAGTTGGCAGAATTTGATAGCGATTCAGAACATGCGTCCTGGGACTCTGGTTAATCTCACCACTTAACACCTGGACCTATTGCACTGAGGATCAGAAAAGATTTGCGCTTTTAGGAACACTCATTTAAAGCAAAGGATTATATAACAGTAAACAAGTTCTGAGTTTTGTGCTTTGGAGCTCACAAAGTACAATGTTTTTTCTGGTATGTATAATAGAAAGTAGTTTAGTAATATTTCACTGTTTCTTGGGGATGTGGTTTATTTCCTTGTGAGTTATTCCAGTATTTTTCTTTTTACATTTCATAATTACCTTTTAACAAGGTCAAAGACTTTGAAACTTATCAGAATACTCGTAGTTGCTAGTTTCCATATTTTATTGGATGCATTTGGGTATGTTTTGTCTGAGAAAACAATGAGATGGACAAAAAATGGATGCTTTAGGGAACGACTAATGAGCTGTTTCACTTAAAAGTCAGTAATTCAACTCCAATCCAGTTGTAGGACTGAGAAGTTTTACATGTCACCGATGTAAACTCCATGGTTGTATTTACACAGTGCAATTGAATATTGTATTGCTTGAATGAAATTCCTGAATGTTTTTATTTTTGCATGAACACAGTCATATTTATATTTTTTCCAGCTTTTATTTTTTCATATTATAATATCTTGATTTGCTTTATTGCTTTTGTGGAGTACTGTTGGAAGCACGGCAGCAGATAGAAGTTTTGCAGTAATTAGAGAAAGCGGAATAGGTATTTAGTATGGCATCTACTAATAATAGCTGATAATACCATTGTATGTAAGTGTACATTTATGAGGTGTTTATGAATTATGATTATGTAATTTTGAATCTATATTGAAGTAACCATTTAGAAATGGATCTGTTAGTGCCGATTCAAGAGAGGGTTATTGTTCATTTTACTAAGAGCTTTCAATCAAAACACGTAATTTTCTGTCTGAGACAGGAGAATGGGACATGCACTAAGTATGAGCTTTTTGTTCCACCCAGTAAGGCTTGTAAGGGAAGTATGCAAACTAGCTCCCCGATTTAAAATGTATACTTACAGCTCCCCACAGTGACATTGTCAAGGAAATTCTTTTTCTATCATTGATACCTATGTTTTGTAGTTTTCCACTGCTTTTATTCTTTAAATTGTGGGATTGCGAATGTGAAATTAGAAGGTATTCACCTTTAACTGACCTGCAATAATGGCTCAACAAGTCATAGGTAAAGCAGGGAAATTTAAGAGCGAAGGAGAACATCCTTAACTTCTGCATAACTAGAGTCATTAGACTGAACTCTCTCTAAACCAATGGAACTCACTGAATTCCCCTAGGCTCTGTATCAGTTTCCATATGGATGGAATAGTTTTGCTATGTGATGTTAAAATATGGCTGCTACTTGATACAGGCTTTGTATAATTAATATCTCAAAGATTGCTGAATTAAGGTGCCTGAAACAACTTTATATTATGGTGTAAGCGGCGGTATGTTCATTAGAATGGCAAAACCAGTGTTTGCATAGTGAAAGGAGTTCAGTTCTCCTTAGTATTACCGAGCAAGAAACTGAAATCCTAACCAGGTATCGAAATAGGGTGAGGCAAGACCCTTATACTATTTTTGGATTACCTTGCCCGTGTATTCAGGCAAGAAATAAATTCTGATCTTTTTTGCCAAATTGATATGCTTATTTCCACCCCTCCCAGGGCTTCTGTTAGGTTTATTGTACTGACTAGATTTGGTTTGGGGAAAGAGTTGGGGTTGGGCAGCAAGTAACGCTTTCTCCAGAAGCCATGCCTTACCTCAGGAATTTGAAACTAATAGCAAATGAAGCAGGAAGTTTCATGACGTTGCTCCATATAAGAATTTTGAGTCAGATTTGCAGAAATGCTGATTGAAAAAGCATAGCTTTCTATGCCTTTAATGCAACTTCATGTGAAAATGATACATACTTCCAAAAAATAGACTTGGGTTCATAACCTGGACAGGAGAATGACAGAACTGATTTTGGGTGTTAATTTCCTCATACTTCAGTTTGCAGGTATAAAATAGGAATAGTTGCATGAGCTAATTGCTTGCAAGTGTTGTTAAGATACACTCATTCGTATTTATGAAGCACTTGGGTATCATAATGAGAATGCCACAGACATTCCTTTGAGGAAATTAGTAATCCTGTGGTGTAGGACTTAGTCCGTTTAGATAAGTCTTTTCTTGCAGAGGGAATTCCAGCAGCAGCACTGAGTAATTACACATTTCAGAACATACTGTATCCTGTGCTCCCAACAAGATCTGAGTCTGTGCATCTTAATGCACACAAACAACACAGTTAAGATGATGTGACAGTCTTGACTCTGGAACTTCCTAATTTGAGTGACTAAATCTGAAGATAAGTGTTTGTGTAGCATTTGATATTATTTGACATAACTTTTGCTCTTATTTTCTTTTTTCTATGCTCTTTTTTACTATCTCAAGTTTTTGAAAATACTTGCACACTAATTTGATTCTGTGGAAATTTAGGAGTGTAGCAGATTTTGTTTCATAAATTATAAGACACCTCAAAACATGCATTACCAAAAAATCAACCTTCAAATAAGTGCTGATACAAAGACATTCTTATATATGCAATCCCCAAATAGAATGCTATTTTAATGTAAAAAGTTTCTTCTCTCAAACAGCAAGATTTAAATTTTGCTAACACCGAGTCTGTGGCTCTCACTGTCTGTTGGTTAGTCTCTAGTAATTGTTAGAGGTTTGTGAAGTTATAAAATGCTGATTGCTCATGGGCAAATCATCTGCCTCACATAATTTTATCATTTTACACTGTTTGTAACATCTAAAGCAGTGTGTGTGTGTCTGATTTGGAGACTGACTGAAGTGCAAGAGGAAATGGGTACAGCTGCAAACAACTTCCATGGGTTTCCGATAATGCTGGAGAATTACTTTGTAAGGAAATGAAGGGCCAGTGACTGCGCAGTAGTTATTGGCTTCATTTTAACAAAGGAAATCTTTGTTGTTTAAATACTTGTGGGTTTTAATCCAACTTGACCTAATATTTTAGATCTTGAATAAACCCAGTATTACTACATTTCACACTAATGTGGTTTAATGTTAAATAAAGACACAAACACTGGAATTGTTCTTGTTACTTTTGTAGCTGGCAAACAATGCCAGGCCCAATTATTGTTCATTCATGTCAAACAGCTTGAAGCGCATATAGCAGCCTCCATGTGTTTACCTATCACATGCAGAGAAAATAAAGTATTTGATTACGCTGTCCATAGAACAGATTCTTTTTTTTTCCTTTACCTTCACTGAAAATATGACCAGAATTAACCCAAACATTTGTTAAACTCCTGCAACCAGAGAAGGCTACATGAGTAGACAGAAGTTTTTGTAGACATACATGTGGAAAGAAAGTTTGATTCTACAAAAAGCTGTCTTTATTTTCCTTTTGAAATACTGTTTAAAGGACTTGAAGTGCTGTTACACTAGTGGTTTCAACCTGATCTTTTTTTGAACTGGGAAAACAAGTTCCTATTGGTGAAATTTCTGTTAATATCTTCACATGCACTCACTCTACATATTTAAGCATTTAGCACTTGAAAAGACAGGATATTTCCTATAATATTGGCAGCTAGTTTAAAAATTATTTGCAAGCACTTATGTAGAGATCACTTCTTTTCAATTTTAGATGGTCATGGTGGGGATGTTTTATTTATTTATTCTCTTACATCTCTTTGGAAAAAGAGAAGTGGTAGATGCTGGGAAAATAAACGGGAAGCACAGCAGTCCTTCTGTTCTCTTTTTTCTGCCATGGAACTGCATTAAAAACTTCAGGTCATATTCTGCATGATCTATGTTGTAAAGCAGGGGTTTAAAAGAAAGTGAGGTTTTCTTTCAATTTTCCCATATTCTAATGCAGAAATGGTGATGGAGTCAGACTCCTTCTATATCATATGTTCTTCTGAGCTGGAACATGTAACGTGTGAAATTATAATTCTAGCCAGTGATCAGATACTGTTGTGATCCTGTTGCATAGTACCACCTTCATACAGGCTATCAAAGATACCAGTCTTTACCGAATAGTATAACTTAATGGAGTTTGTGTATATAATAACACTATAACACTGGTATTGATTAATTTCCTATTAAGAGAAGATTACTTGGAGTTAGTGACCTGATTCACATCTAGCTTAGCTTGATTTTTGAGCGATGAAAATAAAAGCTTGATCCCAGCAAAAATATAGATCTAGCTGAATAAAATTTTTCTATCTGAAAAATTCACAGTGGAATCATAGTCAAAGGTTAACTAGCAGTCAGCTATAAAATTCTTCTTCAGCTTTTCTGAGAGCTGAGACAAGACCTTTAGCAGCAGTTTGCGATCATCTCTGTCATGAGTGCTGCATGGAGGTCTTTACATATGGTTCAGTTACAAAAGCATTTCCGTTCAAATCAGTAGATAAAAGACTGCAGTGCATTCCAGACATGTTCTAATAGTATTCTGTCTCATTAATTTAAGAAATAATATGCAATTAAAACAAAACAACAACCAAAAAAAACCAAGAAAAAAGAGAGGAAAAAGAGGCAGCAGCATTCTATAAATCACTAAATTCTCGCTTAGAAACTAATACTTTAGGGATTAGATGTATGGGAAGTTAGGGGGACTCAAAAGAAAGCTTGTAATGGCATTGGAAATATCCTAATATTCTTGCTGTCATTTGAACAACTTTCTCTGTACTTTTGTTAAATACGTATGTCATCCTTAAACCATTCTTAACATCAAAGAAGAGAAGATAGTAAGGACAGTTGTATCTAACAGAGTTGTCATACTGTTGCCTCAGCTTTCCTTTCATATGACAGATTTAAATGAATGACTGAAGAAAATTCCAGGAAGGTTATTTGTAGGGTTAAGGCTGCCCAGAACACTGAAATATCTCAAAGTGCTAATCTGTACCTCATTTATTCATATACAGAGAACAGGAATTGTTTTTATTCCTACTGTTAGATCGTACAATGTTTTTTCTGGCATTCTGCTCTAAGTTCCTGCTTCAGTTCCTTCACAATAAAAACTTTTCCACACAGTGTCAGTGCTGTGATAAATGTTGAAAAAGCCTCTACCAAGTCACACTTTTAATTAATCTTTTTCAAGTCTTCCAAAAACTTTCTATATTTCAGCAATAAAAATACAGTTCTGTTTGGCTTTTTAAGGAGATGCATTCTCAAACTTGTCTACATTTCCAAATTTAGAAGAGTGTATCTTCAGATTGGATGGCCAGTTCTGAAGTTGGCAAAGCAAGACCTACCATCTTTTGCAACTGATGAGTTTTCTATAGGAACTCGTAATTTTTTGAATTAATAAACAAATATTAAAATAAACCATATAGACACACACAAAACAGTGATGGACATTTGAAACATGAATTTCCCCCTTCCATAAGCCATATCTTCAAAATTTGGATTTTGTTCATAACAGTCAGTTAGCGAGCTATCCATTCTCTACAATAAGTTAAATATTATTTTAAACATTTTTATATTTTAAAATGTTACTTAAATAAAACATTATGACTTTCTTAGTTGAGTTTCTTTTTCATAAATTATTAATTTTATTGAGATTAAAATGAACATTTCTAATATTATGCTGTGTTTTCTGTGGCTACTTACTCCCCTGTTTTGTTTTTGGTTTTTTGGTGGCTTCAGTTCCTACTGTGGTATTGCAATGGAATTAGGAGCTACATCTAAGTATGAAAGACTTCTGTTTTGTTCTGGTGGTATTTTATGACCTGTACACATTTCTGACTAGTGGATGGTCTCCTTTGTCTTTGCGTAGATGGAGACTTAGATGTGCTAAGATAACAGTTTTGTTTCCGAGGCTGTTATAATAAGAGAGACCAGATTTACAACTAGTACTTCTGTTCAGTTTTCTGGTATTCTGTACAGTTGTTCGGAAACTGTTTTCTGAAAAGATATTTCCTTATTATAATATGCTAATTACTAAGAAACTTGAACTAGACATCTTAATTTCTTATTTCATTTAGAACATACCACTGTAATTTATTAAAAAGTTTTAAACAACTGTTCTCATACTTCGCAAAAAAAAAAAAAAAAAAAATTCAAGTACTATCAAACTTTCTACGTTTCCCCCATAATAAATTTTCCTGTTTGTAGAATTTTATTAAATGCCGAAAAGAGTTCTCACGTTACTTACAGTTTTGTTTTCAACCAATGCTATCATTAGTTATATTCTTTAATTTCAACCAAAACACTGTTTTGTGACTAAGAAACAGTGTTAGTAAAAACAGTTAAATTGCATAAGAGCAATTTTGACCTCAAGACAACAGCCAGCATGAAAACCTGCCTTTGATATTTCTCTTGGAACATCATGTATTCTTAACTCACTGTGATAACTTCTTAAATCTCTGTTTTAAAGTTTAGTTCATGTAGCAAGGTGTAGTTGCAATGCATGCAGACTTTGCCTTTGTCGTTAACTACAAATCTGCTTGCTGATTAATACTTTCAGTTAACTCAATGCAAAACTTTCAAAATTAAATTTCATTTAGCTACCTTGCATTTCAGAGAAAATTCACCAACTGTAAATAGCTTTACCAGCAGAGTAAATTCCAAAGACTTCATTCATTCATGGCTTGGCTTCGCAGATGAAGATTTGGGAAGGGCTTTGCCCACGCTTATTGCAAGCGTGTTGATGGCTGAAAAGGCCCATGCGGGATAGGCAAGACCGGTTGCAAAGAGCACACCGGAGGGTCTCCTTGGGTGGTATTGCCGTTTCGTCCCTTGCCTGTCGCTACAGGGCTTTGCAAACGTGAGTACACCCTTCAAGCCTGCGCGGTGGATTTTTTAGGTGAGGCGCAGCGTGCGCGAGACTGGCCCCACCCTTTACACCTGAGGTTCATCTGCCAGGGCCTAGCGAGCTTGGACGGTGACAGCGAAGTCCTCAGGTTGTAGGTTTGGTTAGAGTATCCTTCTCTTAGATGGATGGCCTTACAGGGCTAAACGAGCTCCATCTGCCCGGGTTTGGAGTTAGAGTTGTCCTTCTCCTAGGGTGGTTGCCCGAAGGCTAGTGAGCCCATCCTGCCCGTGGACACACTTTGTCTGACCCTTCAGTTGAGACCTGTCTGGCTTGGGAGACCCTACCGGAGGCATATGCCACCACCAGCATAGCTCTCAACTTCACAAGGGCATGCAAGCTCTTTCCCCACGGCAAGGGGGTGCCCGTGAAAGAGCCAAAGACTATACATGTTTATTCTTTGTGAATCTGTCAATCTTCCTTAATCCATGTGTGTGTTGCAACAGTTTTATGGGAGATGAATTATGAAATTGTGAAACTTCTGTGACGGAGGAAGTGACCTCAAAATTCAATCCTTTAAATTGGTCTTAAATACTTCTCTCAACTAATCTTTTTTTTTTTTTTTTTAAACATATTAACAACTCAGCACTGGCTACCGTAAGCTGAAAAACGCATTTTCTTTGTTCATGAGTGTGTGGTCTCTTTCTTTGTTCAAGCACTGTAAATGCAGTAAGCTTATGTCAAGTTTGAACAGATCTTTCAAGATGATGTGAGATTTTATGGCAATAATTCTCCACTTAACGATTGAAGATGATATGTCTCAAAATGATATAATAAAGGTGAGTGGTAAGGATCGGGTTACTTAGAGTTAATTGTAGGAAGTATTTGAGCTTTGAATTGGTGTGGCTTTAGTTTAGTATACCAGATGGTGGTGAAGGCAAGAGTATTTTTGCAAGGTAAGCAAAGAGATAACAAGCTTTTATAGTGTTCTGTTGATAGAAGGATCAAAGTTCCTTCCACAGGAAACTTATCACCACTCAGTAGTTTCCTTTCAACAGTCATACTTGGGTTTTGTTGGTTTATTTTTCATTCAAAATTATATTTTTAATAGAAACCGTATCTTTTATTATTTATTAAGTGACTTCTTTTTTCTAATTTCATCTTATACTGCTTACGACTTACAGTTCTGGTTTTTATATTCTTTTATGTGAGAGAAACTACCAAAATAATATGATTGACAATTAAACTGGTCACATTCTAAATGCTTTCAAGCACTCAGAATATGGGATCTTAGACTTAGGTTTATTTTTCTAGTACAGCTATTTAGGGATGTGTGATTATTTATATATTTCTTTTAATTATTCCCCAAATAGTTTTACGAGTACAAGAATTACTGCAGAAGCACTTAAACCACTGTCTTGGTAAATCCAAACCGAAATTAATGTACTCCGTGACTAATTAGAGTATACAAAACTACATAGTTTACTTTTGCAGAATACATTTGAGCAGTTTTCTATAATTATATGATCACTAAAGACAGATTTCATACTTCATTTGAAATCTAGTTGAAATCAAAGCTCTACTGTGTTTATTGGATTGGATTACTTAGTTGTTTATGTGAAATGTTTTTTCCTCCTTAGACCATGCGTTAATAATCTTTGGTGGGTTGCTTGTCTTTGCTCCCTGCTTGCAATCAGTAAAACGATTAATGAGTATTCTGATCAGCAAATTTCAGGTCTTTGTATCTGGATGCTGTTAAAATAGTTGAGGGAAGTGCCTCAACTTCAGATGTGCACCTTGCGCTTACATTTTGTAGCAGTAAGATTGAGTAGTTAAATTGCCTGGTTACTGATTAACGTCATGACTGGTGGTATGAAATATCAGCCATAGGATTAAGTAACTTGCTTTTTGACCCTATGTACAAAGCATACAGTCTCTTTTGGCAACAAGTAACAAACTCATAAACACTAATATTACTGTACTTCAGTAAATGCCTAATATGCTTACACAAGCATGCCCCTATGGACTATATGATGCAATACTGACTTTGGTAGGACTGAGATTTCAGGTTTTACTTTACTTTTCTTGGAGTACTATTCAGAGGGCAAGACATTTATTCATCTGGGATAAATGTGCCAGAAATGTTTTTTGTGGATAAAATCCGGAGCATATGCATCAGCATCTGGAATAGGAATAAATACGTGCCTAAATAAAAAGGAAAGGTGATCTGAATAATGAATAGAGCGTGTGGTTCTATAAAGCATTTTAGACCTTTCAGCCTAGAGTTTACCTGGGTGCCTGTACAGTGTGGAAATGTCCTGCTGGCTTTTGCCTGAACTGCTGCAGATGAGAATTGAAGGGAGAAAGGCACTGAAGCGGTGAAAGACGCGCTAGTTGAATGCGACCATGCCGTACTTAACAGAAAGGGAATACTGATTTCAGCAGTGTACTGCAGTACACATTTTTCTAAAATTATCTATTTATAGGGTAGTGTAACTTTTTTTAAAATACTCTGTTAAGAAAACTCATACATGAAGTGGAAGACTACTCCTTTAGCCCCAAAAGTGGATTTAAACTGCCTAGAAAAGTCTGCTAAGCCACGGGCTGTAAGCTGTGCTAGACAGAAGTGATCTTTGCTCTACCTAAACAACTGTATTGCAAAAAAAGAGTCAAGAGGCTAGAGGTAACAAGCGAGCAGCAATGTAACTGTAGCTAATGGATAGAGTACTCAGCTAAGGAAGTGGAAAGAGGAACCTGGGCTCTCAATTTCTATTGAAAAGTGGTATTAATTTTACAGTCTTTGAGAGAACAGAAGCGATTGCTTTTAAATGTTTTACTTGAGCAGAAGACGCATTTGCAGCCATTTAATATGCTTGTAAATGATATCGCTAGTTTCTTTTTGGGCTATAGATATACAATAATATTTTTGGCACTTGAAAATTACTGATGACAATTCTGTTGCTGGTTTTATTGAAAGCTGTTAAGGTGCTTAAGACAAGAAATAGTTTAGGAATGAAAAGCAAGTCTAATTGCGAAGAAACTGTCTTTAGGAATATGTAAACTAAAGCTGTTCAGTTCTTTTATGATATGCTTTCTCCCGTATGATAGCTTATTAGGACTGTGATCTCATTTAACTCAGCAGACTGCCTTCATGGTGTTAAATTACAACGGCACACTGTCTGGCTTATAATCATAATCTATACATGATTGGTAAGAAATGGAGTTTATATTTTGTTAGCCACAAAGCTGAAATCTGTTCTTAAATCCCTCTGCTCTTATTTTTCATTGACCTGTTTTTATTAACCTATTTACTTTGGTCGTGATGCCTTGTCTTGGCTTACACAGAAGAAAAGATTTGACTACAGTGTTGCCGAAAAGCTTATCTGAACATCTTTAGAAAGAACATGTGGGCCTTTTCTGATGGTCACTGATTGTAAAGTAAGTTAGGTATAAATCGTAGTTAACTTGAAGTCAGTTGAAAGCAAGAAGACTGAAAAACATAGTCTTTTTTTCTGTGATGGTGATGAAATATTCATGGATTATTGTGCTTGTCAGTCATTTTGTCCATATTTCAGAAAGTGGTGAGATGTTGGAAGCAGTTTAAAACAATGTCGTAAGAGATATTCCTGACTGTGAAACTTGACACTCACTGTATTATCAGAGATGTCCAAGACATGACTTGATCACACGAAGCACTTTCATGAGGAGGAAACTGATGATTCCAGTGGATGACTTAGTCTGTCGGATGAAAGAAAGATATATTCTTCTGTGTAGAAGGGAAAGGTTATAATACACTATTACTTAAATGAGAATGATTAGCAGGAAATCCTGCCTTTGAGGTACAACAGCAGCTTTATCACTCGAAGAGACATAATTGGTTGTCAGCTTACAGAATGTGTGCAGTAATTTGCCCAGTGCTTTAGGGTTTGTGTTAAGCAGTAGTCAAACTAGATTATCATTACAGCCACATGTGAATTTAAAATCCATACTTACTTCCACTCTTACACTGATTTATATATAAAGACCTTGTAAAGAAAATACCAAGATAATTGTTTTTAACATTCATTAGTAATTTGTCATTTTTGAGGTTTAAGTGGGGGAAAGGAGACCTTAAATAATAATACATTGTAAGTAAACTGATCTTTTAACTGATTGAGTTGCACTAATGCAGTCCAGAGAAACCATTTCTGTTGACTGCTTATGGTTTGCATTCAATGTAGAAGACAAAAATCTCATCAGCAAAATGTGACCTCCCTTATATTTGAGTCCAGTGCCTTGTATCTGTTCTAGTTGGTATAAAAAAATACTCTAGCTGCTTTCCATATTTCCTTAAACCTTTAGTGCCAGAAGACCACTACAATTTAAACAGTGTTACACTACTTTCAAATGAAGCTTATCCCTTCAGACTCATTGGAGGCAGTTTAGTTGACTGTTTAGTAGCATCTGCTTTAGTCTTTTGGATCATGGTGGGTTAGCCCTGGCTAACAGCCAAACTCCCATCCAGTTCCAGAACCTTCATCATTTCAAGCTGAATGTGCAGTTGGAAAATCTGTGTTTATTTGTGAAAGCACAAATACATGCGTTTATAGATATGCCTGAAGTAGGGAATGCATGATGTATACATAGCAAGACAAAAATTTTAAGCCTTCCTCCTCCCCTTGCAAAGACCCCTTTTTTGATGCTATTGCTTTCATTACTGAGATCTTCCATGCCATAAAGACAGCTAATAGCATGGAATTAATATTAACATCCTTAACACGGTGCCCACCTAGTATTCTATATTTTTAAAGAGATTGCCATTTCAGCATTGAGTAGAAATTGTTGTTGATGTGCTATTTTTTAGATACAGAGGTAACGTGATGTAACTGGGCACTGAGATGAAAGCATGTATGGGATTAAATAAATCCCTGATAATGTCAGCTTCCTTGTACTATTTTCTGTTCTGAATGGAACAGTTTTATTTATATATATGTAATTGAGTGTTGTAGGTGCATTTTTGTCGGTTTGTTTTAATACTATTTAAAATAGAAATTTGAAGTACATCTTATTTGAATACAGTTGTAACTATTTTGATTTTTCAGAAAACTTCAAATAGACAGCAGATAGCCCCAGAATGTAAACCCAAAGGAGGAAGGAAGGGAGAATACAATTTTGTTTGTTACCTGGTGTGAGTTTTTTTGTTTTATTTTTGTTATGGATGTTTACAGTTAAATTCAGTTCATTATAGTACATCTCCAGCTAGTGGGGCAGACCATTTGTGGTTTATCCAAAGTCTCTCTAAGTTATTAAGCTGCTGTTATGAAAATGTTTCTGATGAGGTGAGTTTTGAAACATTACTGAATAGAAAAATTGCACCAATTCTCTAGAGATACCATTTGCTCACTATTATCTTAGAAATGTTTGTTATAAACTTGTGTTTTCCCAAGGAAGCTTGACCCATCTTGCCATAGTGTGCATTGGTTTCCACGTGGAATAATAGTGATACAAATTACTGGAACTCATTGTTCCTGTTGATTTGGGGTGGGGGTGGATGGGTGGGGTGGTGATAAGAGAGTGCAGAAGGAAAACGTGACTACAAAATGATGCTTTGTGAGTCAGTTCTACTTCAAAAATGAATGCTGTGTCACAGCAATCTGTTTCTCACACACTGTTATTTCTCTCATTCAACAGTGAACAAATTCTACTCACCTCCTAATAAAGATTTCAAATCTGATTATGTTACAGACTTTTCAGAGATTAATTGAAATCATCTTTTACTTGTTGCTTCTGTGGGGCTCTAATGTATGCAAAGGTGTGGTTATTCATTTATTTGTATAGAGGGAGAGGCACAGCAAGGAGATTTCCAAACTGTTACAGAGAAGAGAGGGAGCTTAATCTAAAAAGTTTGGGAACTTTAGTTTTCAGTAGAAAGAGCAGAGTGGTGGCTCTTATTGTAGGGGAACTGACTTGTATTAGGTCCAAAGATTCTCCCCAACCGTCTTAATAGTCAGTCACAAAAGCCACACTGCATAGGAACACTCCATGTCACTATCACTGCCTTAATCCAGAAAAGCTCTTTAACAACTGATGAAGCAAGTTGGTGCAGCATTAAGTATGTTATAATATAAAAAAATCGTGAAAAATTGAGAGACTTAGTTATTGTCATCATAAAACCTTTTATAGTCTTAAGCTGTAGTGAAACACTTCACTGAAGCTGATATTTCACTTTGGAAAGTGGCTAGCAGTAAATAGTTAAATAAGAAGAATGTCATGCATGCGTATGTGATTCTAAATCCAGAAGTGTTACATTTCCTTTGTTGGCATTAGTTTCTGCTGGATATACAGGATATATATGGTGAGACTAAATCCTTCTGTTATTAGTCTGAAGTGTTTTAACAGAGTGCGGCATGTCTGGATGAAAAGACTGGAAGTTTTAACAGGTCAAGGCATATATATTTTGTTCTTATTGAATATTTTTCTCCTTACCCATTTGAATTGTATTGAACAGCTTCATTAACAGAATTTTTATCTGGGATTAGACTTTCTTTAACAAATTGTAGTATGTGGAGTAGTGGTACATGGTAGAATTCTGTCTGGAGTGCTTGCAGCAAAAGCGTGTGTTTTGTTTTGGCCTCCCGCCCCCCTTAGTTTTTTCCCCCACAGAGTATTAGTTGGCATTTATTAGTGATGGCTCCTGTCTTAATGGCTTTTGACGGGAAAAAATGGATAGGAAACTGTTGAAAGGTGCCATCTTTCTGCTCTCATGTATTAGCAGTTCTCTACTTGCTGCTGCTGTAAGAAGTGGAATCTAATATTGTCAGACGGTGTGGATGGAATATTGAATATTCAGAGAAATGCAAGCATAATGAAATATTTCTGTTGTAATTACTTTATTCTTCCTCTGTGTTTTGAGATCTTTTGTGTTCTCAACCCAGCTATTCTACAGCCAAATCCTTTAGCGGCAATGCTGAAATTTACCCTTTTCCCTTGCAACTGTGGTGAGTCTCAGAGGATTAACGCTTCTTGGGAGAGCTTGTGCTGGCTTTCTCCTGAGGTACTCAACAGAAGGAGGTATTTAGAAGATCTTATGTTCCTTGAACTCACCTACAAGTCCCTTTGCTTGAGAGAAGCAGATGAGGCATTTGCTCTGCCGTTTGTTCACTTCCAATTAACAGTTCTGTGCTGTTTCTCATAGAGAAAGAAAAGGTGTGGCTTGACCAGCCTCATCCAGGAAATTAGGAGAAAACTTTACTTACAGTATGTGACAATAAATACTTTCAATTATAATTGTTCACAGCTTTGTAATATTTATGGGAATATATTACCTCAGGGAGGTTAATACAGAGTTGTCATTCTTTTTTTTTTTTCTTTTTTTTCCTGCTTCCTAAATTCACAGTACTAATGCAACATATCTTGCTTGGTTTTTTTCTTTTTTTAATTTTCATTCTCACTTTCTTTGTAGTTAAGGGCAATTACTTCATAATACCAAAAGGTCACAGAATCATGGAATCATTTTGTTGGAAAAAACCTTTAAGATGATCAAGTTCAGTTTTTAACCCAGGCCACCACTAAGCCACGTTCCTAAGCACCACATC
Source organism: Bucorvus abyssinicus (assembly GCA_009769605.1). Classification (NCBI taxonomy): domain Eukaryota; kingdom Metazoa; phylum Chordata; class Aves; order Bucerotiformes; family Bucorvidae; genus Bucorvus; species Bucorvus abyssinicus. The sequence goes on from CM020026.1 coordinate 34,356,382, forward strand.
TACACACCTTTTAAATGCCTCTGGGGAGGGTGACTCCATCACTTCCCTGGGCAACCTGTGCCAGTGTTTCACAACTCTTTCTGTAAAGAAAGTTTTCCTGATATCCAACCTAAACCTCCCCTAGCACGACTTAAGGCCATTTCCTCTCATACTATTGTTTTTTACTTGGGAGAACAGACTGACCCCCACGTCACTACAACCTCCTTTCAGGTAGTTGTAGAGTGATAAGGTCTCCCCTCAGCTTTTCTCCGGGTTGAACAACCCCTGTTCCCTCAGCCACTCCTCATAAGACTTGTGCTCTAGACTCTTCACCATCTTCATTGTCCTTCTCTGGACATGCTCCAGCACCTCAACGTCATTCTTGAAGTGAGGGGCTCAAAACTGAACACAGTACTCAAGGTCTGGCCTCACCAGTGCTGAGTACAGGGGGACAATCCCTTCCCTACTCCTACTGGCCACCATATTCCTGATACAAGCCAGGATGCCATTGGCCTTCTTGGACACCTGGGCACACTGCTGGCTCACAGTCAGCCGGCTGTTGACCAACACCCCAAGGTCCTTTTCTGCTGGGCAGCTTTTCCAGCCACTCTTCCCCAAGCCTATAGTGTTGCAGGGGGTTGTTGTCACCCAAGTGCAGGACCTGGTACTTGGCCTTATTGAACCTCATACCATTGGCCTCAGCCCATCGATCCAGCCTGTCCAGATCCCTCTGTAGATCCTTCCTACCTTCAGGCAGATTAACACACCCACCTAACTTGGTGTCATCTGCAAACTTCCTGAGGGTGCACTCAATCCCCTCATCTAGATAATTGATAAAAATATTAAACAGAGTTGGCCCCACTGCTGAGTCCTGGGGAAACACCACTTGTGACTGGCTGCCAACTGGATTTAACTCCATTTGCCACCACTCCTTGGGCCAGGCCGTTCAGCCAGTTTTTTTACCCAGCGAAGTGTATGCTCATCCAAGCCATGAGCAGTCAGTCTCTCCAGGAGAATGCTGTGGGAAACAGTGTCAAAGGCTTTACTGAAGTCCAAGTAGACAACATTCACAGCCCTTCTCTCATCCACTAAGCAGGTCACCTTGTCATAGAAGGAGATCAAGTGAGTCAAGCAGGACCTGCCCTTCATAAACCCATGCTGACTGGGCCTCATCATCTGGTTGTCCTGTATGTGCCCCATGAAGGCACTCAAAAAGATCAGTTCCATAACCTTCCCCAGCACCGAGGTCAGACTGACAGGCCCTGTAGTTCTCCAGATCCTCCTTCCGGTCCTTCTTGTAGGCAGCCATCACATTTCCTAACCTCCAGTCGACTAGTACCTCCCCAGTTAGCCAGGACTGATGATGAATGATGAATGTATCCTAACAATAACAGACATATCTCTTATGTGTTGTAAAAGCATAAAAAGCTAATGTAGGAGAAGATGATAGATCTAGATGTCTAGAATACTAGGTATATAATGGATCTGATACAATGGCAAGCCAAATTGCTGGGAAAACAAGGGCAGATTGGACCATAATTGAAACAGCTGTTATTTTCATTATCTACTTTTTTGAAGAGTAGTTGTTTGAACATTTGACAGCTGTAATACTGCCTCATATAAGTTTTGTTCGTATTCTTTAGTACAATCAATCTATTTTTTTGGTATATATAGACTACAACTATATTTTGACAGGATCATTGAGTAGCTATGCACTGGTGGTATACAATTCTGTTTCTGTTGGCCTTTCTCTTTTAGGTGAAATTGAAAGCTTTATTGCTCTTACACGCTCGGTTTTCTATCAGCTTTGAGACAAAATTGAAGGCTTTTTTATTGTAACAGATGAACCCTGAAAACTTTAAATGGATATTAGTTTTGCTTATAAGAGGTCTTATTAATAAAAAGCTTACACTGTAGTTAGAAAAAGGAATGTGAAGTATGCGGCCTTTGTTTTGATCTCTGCTTTGTCCTTAATTGGGTAACTGCATCCTATTTTTCAGTTTGGCAATTAAGGATCAAGATGGCAGTGCCTTTCCTGTCTCTGTAAAAAGCTGGGATTGTTGAGTAAAACGTCTCATGACATAGCAGTGTCTTCTGTATCTAGCATATGCTGGATGCCTGCTGCAGAGAATACAGGATGCTCTGGCCAGTAGTGGCTTAAGTTGGGCAAATCCAAATCGTGGTGTTTACTTCATGAAAAGTCAGGTTGGGTCTATCAGGATTTACTAGGACAGGCTCAGTGGCATGAGCACACAGCGATGGTGTTTGTGGGTCAGCTTGTATCTGCAAATAGATTATTGGCTTTCATGCAGCAAAGAAACAGTTATCTCTTGTGTCTGCATCTGTGGCATGATTAACCCACACTGTAGCAAGCTATTGAACTATAACTGAGTGTTAACGGAGTTTACTTTTCATGAAACTCAATAGTTAAAATTTTGAACCTGCTGTTAGGGAGAATTAATTCAAGTAAGATGCTTTTGTATTCAGATTGCACTGTCTTTTTGTCACCTCTTACTCTTTGACTTTCTTCACTTAAAGCAAAACTCATCATGCCTTCCTAATCTTGCATCAAAGGTGTATCAAGCTATTTCAACGCAGTCTAAGATCATGCATCAAAAACTTGTGCTGATTCTTTGCTATTGCCAACAGCATTTGGCTCCTTGGCATTGCCAAATCAAGCCAACACACACAATTGCTCTGGTTTCCACCATGAATGCATCTCTTCAGGTCATCCTTTTTCTGTTATCACTAAAAATACAAATAGATGTTTCTCCTGAAGAGGTTGGTAATTATTCAGATAACGTGGTTAAGTACTCTTTAAGCCATAAGAACACTCCCCAAAACCAAGACTTTGGGTAAGAGAATTACATATGTTACTTCTGTCAGAAGCATGACATGCACAAATGTGTTGGAAAATTGAACTGTGTCTCTCTTAAGGGCTACAACAACTTAGCTTTCAGATTGAAAAGAATATTTTCACAGCCCTTAAAGATTGGAAACCCCTCGCCCCTTAAGGAAAGCATAAGTTCTGCAAAAATAAAGAGACCACCTAAGAAGAAATTGAGATTGGGTATATCAGTAACCTCTGGTTTAACCTAACCTCCAGTCAGATTATTTTCTTGAAGGATCTGATTAATTATTCTTTTATTTTTGCAGGTCTAATTACAACCACATCTAGAAGACTAGATCGAGAGCAGCAGGCAGAGCACATACTGGAGGTAAATAATTTCTTTACTTCTCTGAAAAACAGTGACTGTTCATTGCTCTTTTATGGAGTTAAGTTTACTGTACTTGATTATTATATGAAGAATTTAGAGAACTGGATTTCAGAAGTAATTTGCTTCTATGTTCATAATATTGCAATGCAGAAAACTACCTATCTTATAAAAGCTGTGTTGGGACTTCTTCCTAAGAAGAGAGTTAGGATACAGATAGAAGGCAATTTTTTGCTTTTATATCTGTAAACCAAGATTTTTTTTCAAACAGTACAAAGGCATGATTGTTAAAAGGAGTGTGATTAGTCCTGTGCAATTATTGGAATAGCTATTTCAGCCTACCTTTTGCTGAATATATAGATCTCTGAAAAAGAAGTGCAGACTCTTTTTTTCATATTGAGAATACAAACAGATAGTGAGTACACCTTTTTTCTGCATAACATATTTATCAACCATGTAAGTAGATGAGTTGCAAAATACGCATTAGAGAATTGGAGTCCAAGATCGTGAAATTCATGACATAATTCTTTTATTTAGCTGCATTTAATTGATCACCTGAAATTTATGTAATAGCTGTTCTCATGTTCTGTCAATCAATGTGGGGAAAAAAACATGTAGTCAACTGTGAGTCTTCCAGTTTCACAATGTTGTCATGCAGTGTGACAGCATTGTACTTTACCTGCAATGAAGACTGAATATTCACAGTGATACATACTAAGATTTATCTGGAACCTTTATTGTGCTTTTCCTCCTGGATGATAAATAAAAGACTGCAATGTGAGTCAGCAAAACTAACATTAAAGCTAGAGAAGCAAGTCTAGACTTACTCAAAACTTGTGAAATCTGTAGAAAGGTTTTCTAACAGGAATGCAAGTACTCCATAGACTTGAACACAAATGCATTCCTTGATAACACAAACTATACTTTCACAGAATTCCAGTGTACATGCAGTTTTCCTGGCCCTTTTCTTTATCCCTGTGGCACATTGCAAGCTGGATTAATGCAGCTGTTGGACCATATTTTTATCATTATTTTCATTTCTGTATCAGCTTTGGAAACAACTCTTTGCACCTAAGTAGCAATAGGGTGAAATTTCCTCTGCAGTGTGTTTCTAGTAGTAATAGTAGCAAAGTTAATTAAGTGGCAAAACTGATTTAGTACTAGACACATTATTCCTGTAAATTGTAAAGTTGTTGTATCATTTTCTTTTGAAATTATTACATTAAATCTCCTTGTGTCAGTTTCCCAAAGCACTTCATGTCAGTTCTATCTTATTTCTTGGCCACTCATTGTATATGGCTTGTAAAATTGGTATCTCCTGACTTTTACTCCTCTGCATATTGTGCTGGCTTTTGTATTAGATTTATACAGTAAATAAAATGAGCCAAGGATTGTTCTCTGACCCTGAAGCTACCTGACACACTATGGCTTTGATGGCTTATGCCTTAACTCTGGAACAGGGTGGCCAGGTCCAAATTGCGGGTTTAGAATGGTGCCTGATTTGTGTGAACTGAACTCTCAGGCTGCAACTAGGGAATGTGTGGTAGTGTGCTACTTGTTCTGGGCCAAAACTTATGCCAGAGGTCACACTAGCAGCATAATGTTATGGGCAGTTGTCTGCTAGCAGCCATGCCTGCTTATTTAACCTTAAGTTATAACAAAATAACATGCATGGTACTCAGGAAGGTTTTTTTTTAAGGTTACGGTATCACATAATGGTACAGAAATTCTCCAGGTTTCAGCATTCTCTGTAAAGGTAGCAGATTAAGCTGACTGCTTTTTAGTATAAGATATTTGTTCCTGCCTGCTGGTGTCATTTATAAATTTTCATTCTTCCTTCATTTGGAATCCCAGCTGGTTGTTAAAATTTTAAATAAAAGTCTGCAAAGAACTCTTAACTGCAGAGTGATACTGACAGACAGCACAACCCAAAGTAGCAGTTTTCCCATTTGTTGGTTTTATGTTTTCAACTTTGAAAATAGGTTGGAAAGAAACCCAGAAATGCACAGAATGGTGGGCAATATTATGAGCCAAGTGCTGAGCATCTGGCTAATTAATTGAGCATTGAAATGTTGACCAGATGGGTTAGTGGGTTTATTCCTTGTTTTCTGTTAAATTTGATCTTTGATTGCACTCCTGCTTACATAATAGTAATTAATACACCCCATTCTTTTATTCCCAATTTGTAACTATTTTCTGAGTGCCAACTGGCACATTTTTTATACAGTTATTCTAGGTTAGCTTCATGTTATTCTCTCATATCTTAGTATTCTGTTTATGTCAGTAATGCCCGGAAAACTGATGTTGTGTTCAAATCGTATTATATTTTCCTCAAATTCGCCTTTTTTTTTTCCTGCTTGGCACAGGGCAATGCTGATTTTATGTTAACGAACAAGTTATTCTGTACCCCTTGGAATTTCCTCTTTTGGGATGTGTTTTGGTTTTTTTAGGGTTTTTTTTGGTGATTGTATGGAACTGCAAATGAAACAGTATAACATGAAACATGGCATAACTTGCAAGCATGAAGGAAATGAAAAGGTGTGAGTGAAGTGATTAGCCACAACAAAGCACATTTGTATTTCCGTTTTTTTTTTTTTTCTAAAATACATGAGAAAGGGGAAAATAAAAGACTATCTGATCATAATGAAATCACAGAATGGTTTGAGTTGGAAGGGACCTTAAAGATCTTCTATTTCTAACCCCCCTGCCATGGGCAGGGACACCTTCCACTAGATCAGGTTGCCTTAAGCCCCACCCAACCTGGCCATGAACACCTGAATACCACTTCCTGTGCCGGGGCATCCACAACTTCTCTGGGCAACCTCTTCCAGGGTCTCACCACCCTCACAGTAAAGAATTTCTTCCTAATAGCTAATCTCAATCTACCCTCTTCCAGTTTGAAACTGTTACCCCTCATCCTATCACTATATGACCTGATAAGAATCCCTCCCCTTCCTTCTTGTAAGGCTCCCTTTAAGTACTAGAAGGCTACTATAAGGTCTCTCCTGCACCTTGCTTTCTTTAGTCTAAACAACCACAACTCTCTCAACCTGTTGTCATAGGCGAGGTGCTCCAGACCCCTGATGGCCAGGTCCATGTCTGTCTTCTGCTCCGGGGTGCTAGAGCTGGGCACAGTATTCCAGCTGGGGATCTCATGAGAGTGGACTAGAGGGGAAGAATCACCTCCCTTGACCTGCTGACCACATTTCTTTTGGTGCAGCCAGGATGTGATTGGCTTTCTGGGCTGCAAGTGCACATTGCTGGCTCATAGTCAGTTTTTCACCCACCAACACCCCCAAATCCTTCTCTTCAGGACTGCTCTCAATCCACTCATCACCCAGCCTGTGTTTGTGCTTGATATGCTCATGTCCTCATTCATGTCAATGTAAATTAGTATTTTCATCAGAGATTCAGTTCTACTCTTCCATTAGTATATGTATCTATGTTATTTTGTATCTGTGTTATCCTTGAATCCTTACGTTTCTGCATAGTCAGATTTCCCAGGGCATCCTAAGAACCAATGAAGGAATTCACCACCCACATTCTTGAAGAAAAACACTTGTTATCCCCAAATCAAGGAGGGCTTAGGGCTGGAATATCCTATATCAGTGGTGCATAGAGTTTTTTGATTGGGTTAAGAGGGCTTGTGTTTATTTATTTATTAATGCCCTCCACAGCACTGGTGTCTGAATCACATAGGCTGGAAAAGACCTTTAAGGTCCTGGAGTCCAACTGTATATCTTGCCTATGTTTTCCCAGTACTATTGTTGTGGTGACTGACTTCTATATGGAGCTTCCTCCCATTAAGGACTTGTATCTTTCTCACAAACTCAAAATCAAACAAACTGCAGTGCGTAACACATTTCCTGTAGAATTTGTAAGAAACATTGGGTGTTTGATTTTTTTTTAATTTTATTTTATATTGTATTCCTCTACAGCTTTGACAAGCTTCCAGTAGAATTAGATGAGCATATCTCAGTTTTATCAATTTCCTCTAATTACAGTAGAGCTGGCATAGGTGACCTTCAGACATCCGCATGTGTTTCTGTGTAATAATGAGGAAGATAAATTAAGTCAAGTAAGACAATTTTGAAGTGAAAAAAAAAGGAGTGAGTAAAACAAAAAGAAAATTAAGGGAAGACCATGGGGAGGCTGAGAAAGAGTGCTACATTGGGTCATAAAGTTGTTCTTAAAAGGAGAGATACAAAGATTAAAATTTTACAGCTAAAACTACCCAACAGCAAAGAGAAAGTAAGGAAAAAAACATGAGAGATGGGCCAAAAAAAGTATATCTTTATCCATCACTATTCCTAGACAATTTTTTGGAAACTATCTCCTTCAGAAACTGAGATACAGCTAAAAACAAACAGATGCTCATATTTAAGTTATTAACTAATAACCAACCTGATCTAGGAGAGCCTGCTTTAGCAGGAGGGTTGAAGTAGACAATCCCCAGAGGTCCCTTCCAACTCCTACCATTCTGTAATTCTGTAAACTGCTAGAGGTGATACTGTTATCAGTGAAGAATTTGTATTTGACTTAAATGCTTTATGTAATAGCAGCTAAACTCTCCCTCGAAAATGTCTGGTGTCTGTCTGAGCCCATTAGCTTATATATGGGGATAGCAGGGTGCAGCCTAATACTGTTACTCTTCTATAACCGAGCTCTTGCAGGAAGCCGGAATATAAACCCGGTATCTTTTTTTCTTTGAAATAGAGGCTAAAATAATTTACATGTGCTCATATTTAACCCCCTATTAACCAATAAGGGATTAAATACATAAGAGTTAAGGTCATAAGGTAAGATTCCTGTAAAGGAACTGAGTTTTTCTATCAGTTTGATCCTTTTCCAGTAGATAAAGATTTTTTACTGACTTCAAATTAAAATAACTCTTACTATATTTTTATTCGCTATCCATGCCAATAACATCAGATCAGTTCTAGAATAAATACTGTAAAAGGTTTTGTACTTATTTCCTAGCTTTTTAGTAGAAATTTTGACTATTGCCGGAAGAGCAGACTTTGTTTAATTTCCCATTTCATTTAGACCATGGAAATAGATTGTTGTGTGTCATCCTTAAAAGCAATTTTTTAAGCTTCTTTCAAACAAGGTAGTGATTTTATGTCTTAAATTACAGAGGATTTTTGGTGCATAGGCCTGTCAAATTCTGAAACTTATATTCTTATGAATTGCGTCTTTGGAGGGGCAAAATCAAATTATTAAATTGAAAAGTTGCAAGGAAACACTAGGCTGAAAGTATATTAAGATACTGTTATGGTGAAGCTCTTACCAGATATACTGTTCTTGTGTGCTGTTCCTGTACTCAAGTTAATATTTCAGTTACAATGCTACAAAACAGTGCTTTAATATATATCCATTGACTCCTACATGCTATACATCAAGCATTAAAATACTAAGATAGTAGCTGAATAAACTTTTGTAGTGCCTTTCGTAAATATTCACCAAATAGCTTTACACAATGGTCTTTAAGTAACTGAAGTTAGGGAATTACTTTACAGTTGTCCTAGGCAGTGGTAGGAAAATCTGATTTAAAAAGAGCATTGCTGGAAGGACCGTGTTTGAATTGAACACTAACCATATCCTTTTTAATAAAAACAGGTGACGGTAACAGACAATGGTATTCCTGCAAAATCAACAATTGCACGCGTTATTGTGAAGGTCTTAGACGACAATGATAATAAGCCTCAGTTCTTGCAAAAGTTCTACAAAATCCGTCTTCCAGAGCGTGGTAGGCCAGAACGAGAGAGAACTGCTAGGAGAGAGCCGATCTATCGAGTTATTGCTGCTGATAAAGATGAAGGCCCCAATGCAGAGATCTCTTACAGCATTGAAGATGGTGATGAACATGGCAAATTCTTTATTGAACCGAAAACTGGAGTAGTTTCATCAAAGAAATTTTCTGCAGCAAGGGACTATGATATCCTTTCAGTGAGTAAAAATCTTGTATATCATGAATAAGTGAAGTGTTCTTTTATCTGTATTCTCATCATTTCTTATTCAGTAGCTCGCAGATGAGTGTAGTCGCTGAAGAGAGAAAGCTTCAACAAATCCGGAAGTACTGTCTTGTGGGTTTGTTCATTTTGTTGTTTTGGTTTTTTTTTAAAGGATTATTTGAGATGTTTCTATTGAGAAAGTGAATCAAGCTGCTGTTCTTTTCCCGATCTTGACAGATAATGAACATGATGAGGAAACATAAACAATCAGTTTGACTCTCTTTCAGGAAGAAAGCAAAAAAAAAAAAGTTAATTTATAGTAACAGTTTGTGCTACCATCAGGTGCTGCATACTTTTTCTCCATTTGCTGCCCAGATAATGAAGGGCAAGTGGCGCTTTGAGAGACACTTAACCTTTTTAGATATGTCTCACACAAGCAAACGTGCTTGGAGCTTATTACTGCTTCTCCATTTATGTGACATAATGATTTGTGTGATCCTGTAGCCTAAAAGATGTGTCTGTTTCACAGATTAAAGCTGTAGATAATGGTCGTCCACAAAAATCATCAACTACACGACTTCATATAGAATGGATTCCAAAGCCTGTCCCACCCACAGAGCCCATTTATTTTGAGGAAGCATTTTTTTCTTTTACGGTGATGGAAAGTGACCCAGTTGCTCACATGATTGGCGTAATAGCTGTTGAACCTCTTGGAACACCACTCTGGTTTGACATAACGGGTAAGGACGCCTTAAGGGCTTCTATTATTAGAAGCAAATGCATGGAGTCTGAGATATCGGAGGGCTCATGGCAGCTTCTTCTAATCGTGCTTCTAAATAATGCAAGGTTTTGGCATTCTTTAGCTGTAGATGCATATTTTTTTCCTTATTTCATTATAAATCAAAATGACTTAAATTTTTACCAATGCTAACGTATATCAAAGCTTAAAATTACACTGCAAAATATCTGCTGTGTTGCAGTTTTGGAACTGACTTGCTAATATTGTGTCAGTGAAATTAAAACTAATCAAATTAATCTTACAGACTGTAGAGTAGGGAAAGAAATAAAGTGACAGTTTTCTGCAAATCAGGATAGTACACCCAAAGTGAGATTATACTGTTCACATTGATTTCTTGTCTTCTGGGTGCTTCTCGGTTTGCTGTTCCTTGATTCAGTACTAAAAGGAAAGCTTGCAACGTTCCTAACCCCAGCAAACTTCTTCCTGTCTGTATTCTTACTACTACCGTTGAAAGGGGAATTCTAACCAGTAGTATGACTATTCTTTGATGCTCTGGTGTCAAAGTGAATAGTACTTCTTAATTTTAGATGTACTCACTAGACCTATGAGCACCAGGAATACAGAGAGTGCTCACTGTATAGCCGATAGTAAAGAACAGTTCTGTCGTCTGTTACGTGCTTTAGAATCAAGGTGAATAGCACATCCTTGTTTGAGAAGAAGTATCTTGTAGTGAACTCTTTCTGGTCTTAAGATAGCCCAATCAGATTCGGATTTTTCCACCAATTCACAAGGGAAAGAAGGATCTTTTTCACCTTGGTTACTACTGAAAATTTTATCCATGATTACAGTGTTACATTGTTGGGGAAAGCATTTTTTCTTAAAAATATAATTATTTTAAAGGTCTGTTTTGCTGGTATGTATTTCCTAAGGGATGCTGAGAACAGCAACAGTTCAAAACAAAGTCTGTAAAGCTGATGCATACAGCAGGAATATATAAATGCCAAATACTTAAGGATGTTCTCAGAAAACTTTCAAGCAAGTGGGAACAGACACAACTCTTCCCTAAATGCATGCTTCATGCATTAATAACCTGTGATGATATTGATAACCATTGCTAAAGTGTTAAATATTTATACAGAATTTTTAATCATTCTGTCTAAAGTATTCTGGAAAAAAAAAATGGTTCCTGTCCAAATAGATCATAGTTGAATAAAAAGTGTTTTCATTTAGACAAACCAAGGAGTTAAGAGATCTGTAGAACTGTGTAGAGGGAGTAGAGAGTTCAAGGTGCCTTCTTGCATTCTCATAGGGGCAAAACTATCCGCATTAGAGGTATTTTGGATCTGAGGTTGCTTTTACTGATCTCTCAAACATATATGCACATAGACATGGGAGTAGAAAAGCAGAAAATATAAAAATAAATTAAGCGAGCAGGAGAGAGAAGAAAGTTCCATGTACTCCAATTCAAACAGGGTTATCCAGTCAACAGCAAACAAAATATCTGTAGACCAAAAAGAGTACCTTAAAGGAAGGGTTAAGAAAGGGATATGGTCAGAAAAAGGTGAGTGGTTCATGGAGGTGAAAGACAGAGTAGATAGGAGAGGCCTCAGAGGTCTTGAGAGTTTCCACAGAGTACAGCAATGGTGTTTCCACCATTATTAGAAAAACTTGTTAATTAGGTTGGGGATTTACTTTCCTATTGTTCTTTTTAGTTTGCTTCAGCTGCTATGCACTCTGAACAGTGTGTGCTTCTGCAGAGATTTCTGACTATAATACTGTTTTGATTTGCTTCTTTCAAGCATACACCACAGTTTGGACATTTACAGAATTTTATTGTATGCGTAATGCAGAAAATAGATTATCTTTTCCTGCTATTTTTAGAAAGATGTATTCAGAAAACTCAGAACTTGTCCGTGCACTGTAAAATAAACCATTCTATTTTGATTGTTTTCTTAGTAGAAGTGTTTTGGAAAGTTTGATATGTGATCATGTTGTGATGTTACCGGCTACTCTTACAGGTGGTTGCTTTACTGCCCTCTTTTACTGTTTCTAATAGCATGAATTAATTTTATTGACAGCTTTCCTTTGTGTTCTGTGCTTGCTTTCCATGCTTTCTTTCTTTTTGGCTGAGCCAGGAGACAAGCTTGCTAGTGAAGTATTTTACATCTTTCAGATGGCTTGTGACCTGAACTGTACAGCAGAAGGTATCTGCTGAGATCACATAATTTATTACCAGATTATGAGATCTGAAATGAAAGTGTACATTTATAAAATATTTATTTTATTAACCCTTCGGAAATCAAAGTGCTCACAGTTGCATTTGTGACAGGTTCGTTTTTGTTTTGTTTTGTCATCATTACATTTCTACAGCATCAATTCAGAGCATCCAGTTCTGGCTTTGGCCAAAACTGTTGTTATACTTTCAGTGTACCAGCTGCAGAAGTTTGGGTTGAGTTCTGCTTCAGCGGATTACTAGATATCACTACTACTACAAAAATTAGGCAAGGCTGTGATTATAAAGAAGAAAAAAAGTTGATTAGAGAGCTTGTCCTTGCATCAGGGAAACTGAATGAACAGATTTGTACTCATTGACCCTACTCTTGCCTTAAAATGGAAATGACTTCATTGAGACATCTGAGACAACGGTATTATTGCATGTACACTTGCTTAAAGGAAAAAGAAAAAGATGCTGCCTTTCATCTGTTCATGCTGTCCCATTTATATTCGTTTATGTGATTCAGAAACGGCTGCTGGGCTGGTAAGAGATGCTGCCTTTCAATGAAACTAGAAAAATTACATTATCTTTGAAATTAACAAATACCTTAAATCCAGTGAAGCGGAATCCAGCCCATCTTTCTTAAACTGATATGTCTGTCATGCAATGGAGCCTTCTGAAGGTGAAATCCTTTTTGCATGTGAATGGGGGCCCATATCAGTATTTGTTCTTTCTTGGATTAAGTATGAAGTTGCTACTTTTGGAACTACACCCACTCATTTATAGCCTTGGTTTTTCAGAAAAGGCATTCAGTGATTTACAAAACATAACATGTAAAAACTCTTAAAAAATTATTTTAAAAAGTGCTTAGATGATATCTGAATACTATCATTGTAAAATATAATTAGAAAAACCCATGCACATAATTAGGAGAAATTGGTTTGCCATATCTAGCACTAGGTTGACCAAAATAAAAATTGATTTGTCAGTTTTAGGCAGTTTATTGAGAAGTCTAAAGCAATTGTAATTAAAAGGTAGTATTTATCATTGCTAGCAATATTTGGACTTAATGGACATTGTATTCTCATGACAGTCTGCTTGGGGTGGCATGATGATGATTAACTAAATGTTTAAACAACCAAGTGTAGCTATTGATCTACACAGTTCAGTATATTTCAAAGGATAATTTGAAAGTTTCGCAAGGGAAGTTAAGATAATTTGCTTCAGAAAAGGAGCTTGGTCATATTTAAACGTCGGGCATTTAAACATTTAGCACTCCTGAGTCCTGCTTATCTCAGTAGGAGTTAGTGAATTTTTTACATACTCAGCATTGAGATGAGAATACTTTGGAGCTACTGTAGCTTTTTCAACCTTATCTATAGTCATATACGAGTACAGTAATCTGTACTCTGATCCAAAAGACACAAAATTGGCTGTATGCATGATTTGAGATTTTAATTTATTTTGATGCAAAGTATGTTTTTCACTAATTAGCCTGACAGTCTGCACAAAATAAACTATCACATTTCACCTAGTAATTTTCAGTTTCCTGCAATTTGGAATCTTTAAATTCTGATTAAAAGGAAAAGTAGAGGGTCTTGCTAAGAATCTACCTGCTAACTTTCCATGAGCCAGACAAATCAGCTTTGTCCAAAACTAATCAGTTTTAAATATCTGTAAGTAGCAGCATATCACATTACCAGAAAAAAACCAAAGGGTTTAAAATAAGTGTATATATATGTGTATGTATTTCCACCTTCATTAAGCATCTGAAGACAGAACATGACCATACATGAAAACAAGGAAACAATGCTGTGTTTTATGAACTTCTCCCTCTCCTGATTTCCTGAACAAGGTGGCAACTATGACAGTCGATTTGATGTGGACAAGGGCACTGGAACTATCATTGTCGCTAGACCTCTTGATGCAGAACAGAAATCAAATTACAACTTGACAGTAGAGGCAACAGATGGAAGCAGATCTATCAGCACTCAGGTAATGAACTTTCTAATGAAGCATGTATAGAAGAAGGAATTTGTAGCTAGGGGGTCGGGAGGGTTTTGCATTTTCTTGTTACCAAGTTTTTCATCCTGGACGTGAATATGGTTTATAAAAGTTAGAGACTCTGTCTAAATAGAAGTGGATTCTGATATTCCTAGAGCCACATTTTTTGGTGGCCCAAGTGAAAGGTTATGTTGTGCTATTCTATAGCCTGAATCAGCAGCTTTGAAGTTATATCATGTTCCTACATTAGCTGAGTAAATGAAAATAGAAACTAAGCCCTTCCATGCATGTTTTACTCACAAGAAAAGGATTAATACTTATCTGAATTATCTCTCTTTATCCAGCTCCCTCGAAATCACCAAATAATATGATTATTTCATTTGAAATTTAGAAGACCACCATTGTATGAAACCAAGCTGCCCCTTCTGCGTGGTGTGCATATAGAAACAAGGTTTAGATGATGACATCTCTGTGTATCTTCCTGAGTACTTTCTTTTAGCTTCAGTGGAGGTAGAGATTGCCAAACACTCTCCAAAAAGCAGCAATGTCAGACAAAGGAAATTTTTTCGAATTACCTCTCTACTAAGGCTTCATGGTGGTGGCAATTCTTTGCAGTTGAACTGTTAAGTTCACTTTAAGCCCAAAGCCTTTTGTGATATTACTGTATCTAACTCAGAGTAAAGTAGGTTGTGATGTATATCCCTCCTTTTTTTCCCATCTAGTTTCTTTTCCCAGAACCTGAATATATTTGGAAGTAAGGTTTAGCTGAGGTTGGTGTGAGTGGATCCCTGAGCATAGAAGAGCTCTGCTTTTCTTCCACGTAGAAAATACCTTCCCCTGTCATTGGCCTAATCCTCAGGAGCTTAAAGAGCAATAAGTGGGTTGCTGCTGTCTTTTTTGTACATGGAAATCTGTGTTACGAATGCAATTTCCTGTTGTTCAACTTCTGTGCAGTATGTATGTTTTTCTGGCCTCTTTTCTAAAGTCTTATGTGTTGTCTTCCTCCTTCTGGCCGGAGGGAAGGATGTTTCTTGTCAATGTTTAGGATTTAAAACAGAATCTTTATCGAGCTGACTGCATGTCTGGAGGCTTGATAGGTCAAATAGACTGAATTCGATAGTAGAAGATTGCAAGGTTAGCAGTGTCCTTGTAGAGCTCTCTTTTCCTTTAATGGTGACAATTGTGAGTGATATTCTAGACCATGAATCTCCAAACAGGACAACATGTCTTCCAGTCAGAACTTGCTGCTTTCATAGTGGTGGTGCCATTGCTTCTGGTGCTGATTAAGCACCATAAGAGGTTTGGAGACTCTTGCTGTAAATTTATTGCCTAGTTGTAGTAAAAATGTTGAGCAGATTCATTTCTAGTGATTACAGAATGCTGGATTGAAGGCATGAATTAGCTTGAAAAAAATGAGAAGAAACCCAAATCCAGCTAAAAAGGAATTCCTTTTGCCAGGAAGTTCAGAAAGACAGCAAGAGGCTTTTCACACACAATTCCCCGCTGCCAAGAATGCAGTCGAAAATACCACCATGCAGAGTGTGTTGGGGTAGCTTGTGGACTAATAAAGGCTGAGTATGTGGTCTTGATGACTGCGAATACTCTCTCCAGTGCCGCTGCTTATATAGCTGAATTTATGCAGGTGTCCTGAGCTGTCACAGTTGAACCATAATCTGTCTTCTGCAACAACCGAGAATTGGAAGGTCACAAAAATACTTTAACCCTCACCCGTTGTCTTCCTCTGGGTTATGTGATTCATTTAGTTTTTCTCAGAAGTGCATAGTGTTGCATTTGTCCAATTTCTTTAAATCTTGTTATTTTAGCATATTGTAAAGCTGAATGAACATTATAAACATTTACTACAGCAAACATCTGCAGAAGAATTGGTGTAGTATTCTCAAATTTATCGTCTCTTGTTTCTGTGATTGCTTTTTGTATGATCTTCTTTTGTGTCTTTCCTCTCTCAGCTAGAGTTGGCAGGAGCAGAGGTTATGGTTTCTGTTACAAGCGAACACAATGACTTCCTTTGCATTGTCTTCCTTTTTCCCCTGCTTGTGGGATAAGCACAAGTTATGCTGTTGCTGTTTGAGTCTCAGGTTACTGTGGTATATAGATTGAGGAGCATGGATTAGTTCAAACTCTACAAATGTTGGTGCATGAACAGACTTCTGATTTTAACTGATACTCTTTATCTCCCTCGTAACTCCTGGCCCACCTAAATGAACTGATCTGTTAAGATAGCCCTCAGGACTATTGTTAAGAGGATGTATTTCAGATGAGGCTTAACTTCAGGGGAATTAAAAATGTTGATATGAAACCAAAGTTGAAGGTGTGATTTATGGCTGCTAGTGTGTAAATTCCATTACTGCTGAAATAAAGACAGTTAAGTGGTGATGTAGTGTTGAATTCTTCTAGAAGCTGATAAACACTTAAAATGGAGTGACAGGCAAAAGAAATTCTGACTACTGAGTGCATACATTAGGAACAACAATATGCTATACTCAGCTTTTAGCTTACAAAGTAATTGCTGTAAACATTAGAAATACAGTGAGCAATTTAACAGCCCTTGATTAACAGCATATTAAGCAATTCTACATTTCATTTGAAAAAACATGACATTTTCAAGACATTGGGGAGGGGGACAAGAAAATCTTCTTCTGTAAAAGCAGGGTATTGAGTCTGACGTTAAACTGGAAGGCATTTGGTGGCCTGAGGCCATTAACATCTGTAGAGTATTTGACTCTTCTAGGACTTCAGTTAAATGGCTTTTTTGAAAAATACAGTGGCAGTAGGCGTGGGGGCTGTTAGAATTTTTGCATGCATCTAAATGCCAAATGCATGATGCAAAACAAGGACAAAAAAATTACGGGCCTACAGTTAGTGGTGTTCAACAGATGATGTTAGAGATGACTAGTGTCAACCTAGGAAGGAATATAATTTAAAAAACAAATCAATGTACTTATGTTTTTGGCCTGAAATAGAAAAGGTTATTCACAGGCTGTAAGTAGCAATATATGAACTATGGTGTTGCTTTTTCAGGGAAAGACAGAAAGAAAGAAAAAAAATTCCTATTTCTAGCTATAGCCACTTCCAGTCATTGCGCTGTCGATTTTTTTTTTCACTGGAAGCAATACCTAAGATGGTTTAAAGTTAATTGTAGCATTTTACCTATTGCTGTGCTATTGCAGTATAGTTAATCTTGCTTTATACAAAGTTTATATGGATATTATGCTTTGGGAATGATGGACAGAATGTTCTTCATTGATTAAATGTACATTTTTGCTTGCGATCACTATGCTGCTGCACAGAGACATTGTAGAACTGGAATGCAGTTATATTGTCTCTGGATAATATCACTTTTTGTTTATGGAAATGATTATAAACATGTAACTATAAACAATCTTAACTATAATGTGTAAGTATGAATGGAGAGAGGAGGAGATTTTAATCTCAACATAGAGTTGGCAAATGAAAAATTAGGTTAAAACAATACAAAGGAACATCATGTTTAAATTCTATGCCCTGAGTATGTTTTGTCAATGGCACATATCTCCTCTATAAATTACTAGTAAACAATGCATTCCTATGCAAATTTAGGTTTCACCTGTCGAATAATTAAGAGATTCCAAGTCCTTTTCCTAAATAATCCTGGGCTGCTTTGTTGTCTATCTGTATAACCAGGTTGCATTGCTCTCAATGCAATCTGTGAGTAGAGGGCAGTTGTGAATACAGCCCTTGCAT
The DNA here is from genome assembly GCA_009769605.1 of Bucorvus abyssinicus. Classification (NCBI taxonomy): domain Eukaryota; kingdom Metazoa; phylum Chordata; class Aves; order Bucerotiformes; family Bucorvidae; genus Bucorvus; species Bucorvus abyssinicus. Next base: position 34,374,229 of record CM020026.1, read on the forward strand.
AGCCTTGCAAGATCAATTAAGTTTCTTTAGTTGCAGACCATTCTGTTTCAGAGATCACATTATGGTCTGTTAATGTCAAACTTCTCTATAACGTGTCTTTTTAATATGCAACTTCTTTCTTAAGATATAATATTAGTATATTTCATGTGAATTTAATCTTACAATTTCATTGAGAAATGCTCCACAGTGGTTTTTATTGTATTATACATGTTATTTTAGAATAACACAAGCTCTTCATGTATCTTGTTCTGAGGTGCACAAACCCATATTTTTCTCTGTGGGTCTTTAAAATTGGATGCACAATTTCTTCAGGTGTCTTTCATTTAATTTGAAGGCCTTAACATTTTACATGAAAATTTTATACACTTACATTTAAAAGGAAATTGCACATCTGGCACCTGTCATTCAGTATCAGTAAGAATCCCTGTCTTGAAAGTAGGGTTTCTTTAGTGCATTTATTTATTAGTTTAGATTGGAAGGAGCCCCTGGATTTCATCCAGTTAAAACTCCTGCTCAAAGCTGAGCAAACTGCAAAGTCAGATCAAGTTGTTCAGGGACTTGTCAAGATCTAAGTGTCTGGGATGACAGGGCATGACACCTCTTCCTTGGACATGTTTTTATGTTAGTGTTTAATAACCCTACTTGAAAACAATTTTTTTTTTTATGTATAATAGTATTTTTCTTTCTTGGAGCTTGTGAGTGTTGCCTCTTGTCATTTCATTCTGCATCTCAGAAGAATCTGACTCTCTTTCCTGCAGCCCTCCCTTTACGCAGTGGTTGGAGAGCTTTTAGATCCCCACTGATTTTAATGGCCCTTCACTGGATTTGTTTCATTTTGTTAGTATTTCTCTTGCACTGAAGGGCCCAAAACTGTACTGGATCTACAGTCCAACCAATGAGCGTCAAATAGGAATAATTTCTTTTCCCCTACCTGCTACTCCCTTTATTAAAGCAGCGCAGCATGCAGTTATCCAAGTTACCAAAAGGGTGCTCATTGATTCGCATTGTGCTTGTCTGCCAGAATCTGTGGAAGGGCGTAGGGAAACATCAGTGAGTGAGAAATGAATCCTAAAGTATGTAGATAAAACACCTTTCGCTTGAGTCTAAGAGAAACTTTGGATTTTAGGTACTTTTAATCAAATTGTGTATTTGTAGTTAGAGCAAATATATTTGTAGTTGGAGAAAAACTGTGTGCCCAAGTGAGTAAATTGACAAGTAATGGAATATCTGAGCAAGCCACTCATAGTGACTGAGTTCTTATATTTATTCCTTAGCACTATTTTTGTTAATAATTCATACTTAATAGTGTCGTACATATTGAGGAGCTATTTCCTTATCTGCTTAGCCCAATAGTACCTTTTTGGAGGCTGTCTTCTGACGTGTTTAGTGGTAAGGTCATTTGAACTGCTTCACTAGCTAATACCAAAGGAAGTTGGTGCTAAGTCCTCCTGATGGTGTGATCCACAGATCGCTTCTCAGTTAAGATGGCTCATTGACTATGTGGTTAGTCTTGCAGGTGCCAGTGTTGGTTTCACAGTCACTGCATTCCTAGCATTTAACTTTGCGCAGTTTACTGGTGCTCCATTCCAGAAATGCTGTTTTCTTGTATTCATTTTGTGTAGAACCAGCAGCACAAGTGTCCATGTCTTCTGCTCCATTCCCTATCACCTCCAATTTTGATCTAAGTTTCTGTATTTCCTCATTTGGGGGGTGGGGGGAACAGGCATTAACTTAAATAGCAATTTTGATATAAATTCATAAGATTTGACACTTTATCTTTTCACTTACAGTTTTTCTCAGTCTCAATTTACTAATCTCTTGGGGGTGGGAATTGAATTAAAAAATGGTTGACATGTTCAGTTTGAAAGCATAGTATCCATGATTAGATGTGGTAATTGTATATTGTCTTTTAACCTTTCATTTATACGAAAAATATTTGCATAGTTTGATTTGTATTGAGGGTTGGATTTTTTTAGGGTTGGGGTTTTTTTTAATGTTGATGTGTTGGGTTTGTGTCATGCGGGGTTTTGATAGTGGGGTGGAGGGTGCTACTGGCGTGGCTCCTGTAAGAAGCTTCAAGAAGGTCCCCCAACTTCAAGTTCAACTTGCTTCTGGCCAAAGCCAAGCTAATCAGTGCGTCTGAAAAGGGGAAAACCTGTTGGTCTAGTTCTTTTGTTTTGGGAGGTCTTTTGTTTTGAAGAGGAGTGGGATGGGAGAGGGACAACCATGTGGACACCCAGATCAGTGAGGAAAGAGCGGAGGAGGCGGGCCAGAGCAGCTATTCCTCTCCAGCCCTTGGTAGGATGGCAGGCTGAGCCCTCGCATCCCTCAGAGATCAGTGGTGAAGAAGAGTCCCATCTGCAGCCCATGGAGGACCCCACGTTGGAACAGGGGACTGCTCCCAAAGAAGGCCATGACTCGGAGGGGGCCCTCTGCTGGAGGGGTCTGTCAGTAGGAGCATTGTAGCCCGTGGAAGGAACCCATGCTAGTTAGAGTAGTTCATGGAGGGCTGTCTGCTGTGGGAGGGATGCCACATTGGCACAGGGGAGGACTGTGAGGAATTTTCTCCATGAGGAGGAAGAAGTGGCAGAACATGGAATGGACAGGGACTGGCACAACCCCTGTTCCCTACCCCCTGTGCCGCTGGGCAGGGAGGAGATAGCACAGCTGGGCCCAGGAAGAAGGGAGAGGCGAGGGGAAGGTGTATTTAAGATCTAGGTGTATTTATCACTGTCCTACTCTAATTCAATTGGTGAATCAGTTGTGGTTTTGTTTAAATTGATTTTGTTTCCCCAAGTTGAGTGTCTTTTGCCCATGACCATAATTGGTGAGTGAGTCCTCCCTGACCTTTGTCTTGCCCCTTAAGCCTTTTGTTGTGTTTTCTCCTCATCCCACCAGAGGGGAGCAGAAGTGAGCAAGCAGCCCTGTGGTGCTTTGTTGCCAGATGGGTGGGCTCAAACCATGGTACTTTGGTTTTATTTTTCATTTTCTTGAGCACTAGTGTTCAGTGAGTGGGTGTTTTTACTAAAATGCTATGTAAATGACTAGAACTTTTATGTATTGGACCCTTCTGTGTTTCTTCTTCCAAGATGCATTAAAATGTATTTAGAAAGAATTTATTTATATAGAACAACTGTACTTGTGTTGCTTTATTACATGCTCTCTAATCATGACAATCTAAAAAAAAAAAAAATCACATATTTAAGGTCCTATTATTTTCATTCTTGCTGTTCCTTTTCCAGCCGGTCAGTGAATGTATTTAAAAACTTGACCTAATGTGTATCTTGGGTTGCGAACCATTAATCTTTTTCCCCACCAAAAATCAATATTATTGCAACTATTTGTTTCCTTTCTTTAATCAGTTTCTGATCCATTACAAAAACTAACTCCTTAGTTTCCATAGCAACATCTTGCAGGGGATTTTATCAATGTGCGAATAGATTAGTTTATTTCCTATTTCTTCCATTTTCCTGGTAATCTAATAAATTTTGAGAGGCAGCGTTTTCCTCTGCAGTGACAGTTTGTAGTTATCCTAACAGACTGTTTCAAACACTGAAAAACTACTGATGTTTATGAGTATTCGCCCTGACTGGTGCTCTGGAGGTGGAGCTCACTATTATTAAGAGCACCTGTTAGATTAGGAGGATTAACATCTTTTTTTTCCTTCCCCCCATCCCCCCCTGCAGTCCAGCAGAACCTGGGGGTGGGTTCCATCTTGTCTTCGTGATTTGTTTCTATTTAGCAGCTTATTGCAGCACCACTGCTTTGTCAGTGTCTCATTTTTATTTTGTTTTGTGCAGGATCATGCTTTCTATTGTTCTTGGTGAATGAGACTGAGGCAAAATTGTAATCTGGGATGGGCTTTCCTCCTCCTTAGTTGCTTTTTATATTTGCCGGTGGTCTTGCTTATCTGCTGATTGTTTCATGGTTTCAAATAAACTTAAAACCGTTTTTGTTCCTTACCTGGCTTTTTATTCTGTCTTGCTTCTGACTCTTGAGATTCCACATTTGCCATCTTCAGCTCAGTTCCTATATTCCCTGTTATATGCTTATGTGTTCTTTTTTATTGTCTGAGTGAAATTCTCAGTGAGAATAGTCTTTCTGGTGGCAGTTATTTCAGCTACCAGAGTGGGAAATATCTCAGTTTTTGAGAGGACTTTCCTATGTTATAATACAAAGTTATCCCAAGACTTTCACACACAGTTCTTTGCGATCTCAGGTTCTCACTTCCATTAATCAGTCTGCGCTGCGGTGCTTCCAGGGTTGATGCCGGACTTTGTTACTTGTTACTTAGATGCAAAAGTCTTTCTGATGCTACATAGAATAAAAATCATTCCAACAGTCTCCTGAATTCTTGGTAGCTTTTGTAGAGTAAATCCAAGGGCTACCTATGTCTGTCTAGAAGTTATTTAAGTGTTTTCACCTTGTATTAAAATTTGCCATTAGGAAGAACTCATTGTATTGGAGCTCAGGTAGTAGTTGCAGCCTGGGATAATATATCTGCACCTGAAATAAATATTTCAGGAATTGGCTTGACTCCTGTTCATACACTTAACACCTGTTTTTCCTTGGTACAAGTTTTAATGTAAGATGCTAGTTTTACAAGGTTGAAGGTGAGGAAGTTTTCGCTTCCTGTAGTGAGATGAGTGGCATTTTGTTATTATTTACCACCATCCGGATTCATCTCATCTAGTTTCTGCTGCATGCAGCTTGGTGCCTTGTCTAAACTGTATCTCTAGACTCCACCAGGTATCAATGGAAAGCAATAAGTATCTTCAGAGAGCAATTTAACCCAGTTATGATACCATAAGTCTTTATTTTAAACACCCTGTTGATGGCACTTAACTAATTTATAAAAAGCAGCTAACTTTAGGGTGGCTAAAAACATGGCTGTACGTGCAGCGCATAAAGAACTGGAATTTAGCTATGACTTCTTAGACCTTTGCTGTCCAGCTGCCTGCTCCTCTGCCTTACTCGTCTGATGTTATCACTGTTGAAGGAACAGGATGGTGACTTGAGTGTCTTACCCTTTTTATACAAGAGTTTGATGCTGTGAAAGGCACGTGGGTATGCAGGGATCTTGTGTGGTTCCAGTGAACATTATTATTCAAAGAGAGCATTGCCTGCATAGCACATAGGTGAACTCAGATGAACTTGTGTAGAAAAATGCAATTCAAAGTTAATATAACACAATTTCTTTGGTGTTGGTGACCAGTTATTTTAATTTCAAAATTACTAAGGAATTCTTTTTCTCCTTGCTTTAGGTAAAAATTGTTCTCTTTAAGATATCTTGCCTAAGGCATTTTTGATCATATAGATTTCTGGTTTGACTTTGGGGAAGGTGAGACACGTTTGGGTTTAGTGAGATTCTTCCCTATACCTCTTGGATCTCTCCCCCTCATGGGGAAAAAAAAAAAAATGTTTTCAGGTGGAATTATTTCAGTATTATTGTCTGATTTTTTTAATGAAATATCCTCTTTTCATCTCTCATTTTTTCATTTTCCCAAATATCATCAATGCTTTCTTTCCCCTTCCCATTGTATCATTTCAGGTGTACATCAAAGTTATAGACACAAATAATCACAGGCCTCAGTTTTCTGCTTCAAAATATGAAGTTGTTATACCTGAAGACACCATACCAGAGACAGAAATTCTGCAAGTCAGTGCCACAGACAGAGATGAGAAGAATAAACTCATTTATTCTATTCAAGGTAGCACTGATCCCATCAGCCTTAAAAAATTTCGTCTGGACCCTGGAACTGGCTCTCTCTATACTTCAGAAAAACTGGATCATGAGACCATGAACCAGCATATTCTTACAGTAATGGTAAATAAACACAAAATTTCTTTTGTAGTCAATAATAAACAGATTTTTTTTTAATGTCTTTTTAATTAGTCCCCTTAATTCAAACATTTATTTATATGCTTAATCTGTGTGTAGTCTTTGTGACCGGTACAGATCCAACCTCGAATTATTACTAATATTTAATCAACTACTGAAGTAATAGTGCTAATTGCTAGTAATATGCTGTTTCAGGTTCGAGATCAAGATGTTCCTGTAAAGCGCAACTATGCTAGAATCATCATTAATGTTAGTGACACAAATGATCACGCTCCATGGTTCACCAGCTCTTCCTATGAAGGACGGGTGTATGAGTCAGCAGCAGTTGGATCAGCAGTACTCCAGGTTACAGCATTAGATAAGGACAAAGGGAAAAATGCAGAAATTGTCTACTCCATTGACTCAGGTATATTGCCTTTCTTATATCTTCAGTTTATTTTGAAACAACTCTTGCTGATACTTTGTTTCAACTGTAGACATAAAATAGCAATAAAAAAGAGGGCAGCACAGGAGTATATGTCGTTTTCTGTGAGACTTATTTAAGATACAGCCTCAGAGCATTTAAAAGAAAGCTACAGTGCCAAATATTCATCTCCCTCCCTTAGCTATTTATATTAGCCTGTAGATACATTTGGAACATTTTAGTACTAGCAGAGAAAGCTATATTTAAACCCTTAAGAGAGTGTGTAAGTGATATTTTGTGGCATAGGCAAAAGCAAGAATTTGATGAAAAGAGTAAGAGCCAGAGACAAGTGCTTTTGTGTTTAGCACAATGTGAAAGAAAGGAGCTCAAAAAATAACTTATAAATACCCATAATTTAACGAGTAAATAGCCCCAGGTTTTAAGTTAAAATTTCTGATAGATGTAACAAGGAAGGGTTACTTTGCCTGGTTCCCTCTGGCTGATTTTAAATAGTGGGGCTGCGATTCTAGCTAAATAAAATATATAAGGAATTATTTAATAGCTGGTCAATTTGGCATTAAGGCTCCTTTCAGATTTTAAACCAGAGAAAAGCATTAGGTGCTGCTGCTTATTTTCAAAGTTAGGTTATCTTTCTGAACTTGCCTATAACAGTGCAATTCGAATCATGGGCAGTTTTGAATAATGTGAAAACAGAATAATTTTGACTGAGTTCACTTACCAGATGGAAGTAAGTTTTGGTTCTAATGCATTAAATCTAGATTCAAGCCTGCCATTACCAAGGTCCTGAGCTATTTAGGCACTATGAGCGGGGAAAAAAAGGTTATTTAAATTTCATTACCTATATGCAGTACTACTTTTAAGGTAGAAAGTAATTTAAAATAAAAATTCCAGTAACAAGCGGAAGAAAATGTGTATTAAAGAGAACAATAGTCAGAAAGTTACTCAGTTACTGTTGCATCCAAGGTGATAGTGCTAATGCTTTTTTTGTTTGACATAAGTTGCTTTCTAAAGCATAGGCATTGTTTACCACAAATATTTTCCTTTTCTTTCCCCAAAGTGTTGTTTTGATATGAAAATATACCTTTAACATTCTGTTAAAACAAAGCTGTAGTTATGTACTCTGAAGAAGAAGAATGTATTTAAGTGCCTTAAAGCTGCTTAAAATACATGTTTGTTTTAATTATTTGTACAAATGCGACCTTTTTACGAAGCAGGACGCTAATGTCCATGAAATTTCAGTAGTGCTTGTTTTACAAATACCAAAGCAGGGCAAGAAAAAAATGTGTGTGCTGTCTAGAATGAAGTTAGACCCTGTTCTCTTCCTTCCTTCTAGCTTTTTGTAGGAGTAAATTTAAGACTTTCTTAGGGTTGCTTTAGAGGACTCTGATCTACTGGGAGGTTAAAGCATTATAATTGATGTTCTAAGTGTATGGAAGGAACATTCCTTAAATGTTTGTAATGGCTGCTTAGATTTGTAATGGGATATTTTAAGAATGCCACTGTGTTTAGAGCCTCCACTAAAAAAAAACCCAAAAAAACCAAAACAAAAAACCCATCAAAAAAACCCCTCTTGCCTACTTGTGTGCATAACTCAGAAGTTCTTAATGAATTTTTTCCATGCTGAGTACATGGCTTTAGTAATGTAGTTTTTTAAGGAAGTAAAATGTTAAGTCTTGACATATTTAGTACGTGAGCTGAATATTCTATGCAGTGTAGTTCAGCTATGTATTTGAAAATCTAAAGACAATAACTGTTTATCAAATGGCAGCTGGTAATCCTCAGCAGGTAGGTAGGTTTTTCTTTGTGGTTTTTTTTTTTTTCCTAATACTATCACAGGGAATAACTTGCCTATGTGTTAATAGGAAGTTAGGAGAGAGATAACTATGGGTACGATTCAGAAAGAAGAGGAGGCTTGGGGAGACCTTATTGCTCTCTACAACTACCTGAAAGGAGGTTGTAGAGAGGTGGAGCTCTCTTCTCCCATGTTACGAATGACAGTACAAGAGGAAATGGCCTTAAGTTGCACCAGGGGAAATTTAAGTTGGATATCAGGAAAAATTTCTTGACACAGAAGGTCATTAAGCATTGGAACAGGTTGCCCAGGGAGGTGGTGGAGTCCCCGTCCCTGGAAGTGTTTATAAGATGTGTAGATGTGGTGCTGAGGGACAGGGTTTAGGGACCCTGGCAGTGCAGGGTGAACGATTGGACTCTGTGATCTTAAAGGTCTCTTCCAACCAGATGATTCTGTGATTTTGAAGCAGTGATGTAAGCAACACTTGCATAAGCAATTAAATTTCACAAGTGAGAATTCATTAAAACACTTTTTTTTCAAAGCAGTCTAGTTATTTTAGATATAAAATGTAACTTTTATTCCACTAGTGTTATCTTCTGAATATAATTTTCTTTCAGCTTCAGTAGATATTTAAGTTGCCTTAAACATGAACTCAATAACAAAGATAATTTCAAGAAAATACATAATTTATAATGTTGAAACTTGCAAAATAATTGTTACCTTTTTAAAGTTTTTATAATGGAAAATGAAACACTTTTTTGCACTTATTTTCAAGGCTTGGATGGCTTTGCTAACTATGTTTTATGCTATGTTTCCACATGTAAATTTAGAATTAATGCTAACTCTTGATTATGGAAAACTTTCCAGAGAGGCTAACAAACGTTTGCTAAACAAAACTAAGAAACTTTAATATTTGCTGTGTTCTCACCACATGATCTCTTTTAGTATATAGCTAAATAAGCAATCATCCTTTTTCTTAATTGCTTTCCTTTTTCTCCACAGGGAATATTGGAAATTCCTTCTTTATAGATCCCATTTTGGGTATGATTAAAATTGCGAAGGAATTAGATCGTAGTAACCAGGAAGAATACAACCTGATGGTAAAAGCTACAGACAAAGGAGATCCTCCAATGAGTGAAGTCACCTCTGTGCATATATTTATTACAGTTTCTGATAATGCCTCACCAAAATTCACAGCCAAAGAATATTCTACAGAAATCAGTGAAAGTGCTAGCATTGGCAGTTTTGTTGGAATGGTTACAGCATACAGTCAGTCTTCTGTAGTTTATGAAATAAAAGATGGTAATATAGGTGATGCCTTTGCTATCAACCCGAACTCGGGTGTCATTGTTTCTCAGAAGATACTCGATTTTGAAACTTTGCCTATTTACACTCTAACAGTGCAAGGAACAAACATGGCTGGCTTGTCTACTAATGCAACAGTTTTGGTACATCTTCAGGATGAGAATGACAATACACCAGTTTTTATGCAGTCTGAATATATGGGACTCATCAGTGAATCAGCTTCAATTAATGGTGTTGTTCTGACTGACAAGAATATCCCATTAGTAATTCAAGCTACAGATGCTGATAAAGAATCTAATGCTTTGCTTGTTTATCAAATTGTTGAACCATCTGTCTGCAAGTATTTTGCCATTGATTCTAGCACTGGTGCCATTCGGACAGTAATGAGCCTGGACTACGAGGAGACAAATATTTTCCACTTTTCAGTGCAAGTACATGATATGGGGACACCATCTTTATATGCAGAATATGCAGCTAATGTTACTATTTATGTAATTGACATCAATGATTGCCCTCCTGTCTTTTCAAGAGAGTTGTATGAGACATCCCTTTTGGTTCCAACCTATAAAGGCGTAAAAGTCATCAGCGTAAATGCCACTGATGCTGATTCAGGCATTTTTTCACAATTAATTTATTCCATTATTGAGGGCAACATTGGAGAAAAATTTTTAATAAACCCTAAGACTGGAGATATAACAGTACAAAATACAACTCAGTTAAGAAGCAGATATGAATTAACAGTGAGAGCATCTGATGGCAGATTTGCAAGCACTGCATCTGTAAAAATTAATGTGAAAGAAAGCAAAGCAAGCCAGCTGAAGTTCACACAGAGTTCTTACTCTGCAGCAGTGCAGGAGAATTCCACAGAGGCTAAAACAATAGCTGTTGTTACTGCTATAGGGAATCAAATAAATGAGCCTTTGTTTTACCATATTCTAAATCCAGACAGCAGATTTAAAATAAGCCCAACTTCAGGAGTCCTCTCAACGACAGGAATACCATTTGATCGTGAACAGCAAGAATCTTTTGATGTGGTTGTAGAAGTGACAGGGGAATATAAACCATCAGTTGTTGCACATATTGTAGTTAAAATCACAGTGGAAGATGTAAATGATAATACTCCATTTTTTGTCAATCTTCCATATTATGCTGTTATTAAAGTAGACTCTGAAGTAGGTCATGTTATTCGACGTGTCACTGCAATAGATAAAGATAGAGGCAGAAATGGAGAGGTGCATTACTATCTCAAAGAACATCATGAACATTTCCAAATTGATCCCACTGGTGAGATCTCACTGAAGAAGAAGTTTGAACCAGACACACTAAATAAGGAGTATCTGGTCACAGTAGTGGCAAAAGATGGAGGAGACCCTGCTTTTTCTGCTGAAGTTATAGTCCCAATTACAGTTATGAGTAAAGCTATGCCAGTTTTTGAAAAGCCCTTCTACAGTGCAGAGATACCAGAAAACATTCAGCTCCATAGTCCTGTGGTACATGTACAAGCAAACAGCCCAGAAGGACTTAAGGTGTTTTACAGCATCACAAATGGAGATCCTTTCAATCAGTTCACTATCAACTTCAACACTGGAGTTATAAATGTTGTTGCTCCTCTTGACTTTGAGTCTCATCCAGCCTACAAACTGAGTATTCGAGCAACAGACTCCCTAACTGGGGCACATGCTGATGTGTTTGTAGACATAATAGTAGAAGACATCAATGATAACCCTCCTGTGTTCACAGAGCAGGCTTACACTGCAACACTTTCTGAGGCATCTGTCATTGGAACATCTGTTGTACAAGTGAGTGCTACAGACTTCGATTCTGGAACAAACAGGGGCATTTCCTATCACTTGGTTGAGGATAGTAATGGAAGTCATGACTACTTCCACATAGACAGCAGCACTGGACTCATTCTTACAGCAAAAACTTTGGACTATGAACAAATTAAACAACACAAGTTACTAATAAGGGCCATAGATGGTGGCATGCTGCCCTTGAGCAGTGATACCATTGTAACTGTTGATGTAACTGATCTCAATGATAATCCCCCACTTTTTAACCAATTGCTTTATGAAGCTAAAATTAGTGAACTGGCCTCCCGAGGGCATTTTGTGACGTGTGTGCAAGCCTCAGATGCAGATATTTCGGATGTTGACAAGCTGGAGTACTCCATTCTGACAGGCAATGACCAAAAGAATTTTGTAATTAATAGTAAAACTGGTATTATCACCATCTCAAACCTACGCAGACAGACACTAAGGTCACATTATAATCTTAACGTGTCTGTTTCTGATGGGGTCTTCAGAAGTTCAGCCCAAGTCCATATAACTGTAACCAGTGCCAATATGCACAGTCCTATTTTCAGCCAGAATGAATATGAGGTTGAACTAGCTGAAAATGCTCCATTGCATACTTTGGTAACTGAAGTTAAAGCAACAGATGAAGATTCTGGTACATATGGCCACATCACTTACCACATTGTGAACGACTTTGCCAAAGACAGATTTTATACAAATGAGAGAGGGCAGATATTTACCTCTGAAAAGCTTGACCGTGAAACACAAGCAGAAAAAGTAATTGCCATTAGTTTAATGGCCAAAGATTCAGGAGGAAAAGTTGCTTTCTGTACTGTTAATGTAATACTTACAGATGACAATGATAATGCTCCTCAATTCCGAGCAACAGAGTATGAAGTAAATATTGGATCTGATGTTCCGCGGGGTACTTCTGTCATTAAAGTCTGGGCATCTGATGCTGATGAGGGTACAAATGCAGACATCATGTATGCTATTGAAGCAGAGTCTGAAAGTGTTAAAGAGAATTTAGAAATTGATTCATTGTCTGGTATAATTACTACAAGAGAAAGCTTAATTGGTTTAGAAAATGAGTTTCTGACCTTCTTTGTTAGAGCTGTTGATGGTGGATCCCCCAAAAAAGAGTCAGTTGTTCCTGTCTATGCTAGAATACTCCCACCAGAAGTGCCTCTTCCAAAATTTTCAGAGCCATTTTATTCTTATACAGTTTCTGAAGACATTCCAATTGGAACTGAGATAGATGTTATCAAAGCAGCACATAATCAGACTTTAGTATATAGTCTGATTAAAGGAAACACTCCTGAAAGCAACAGAGATGACTTTTTTGTGATTGACCGACAGACTGGAGAGTTGAAACTTGAGAAGAATCTTGATCATGAAACAACTAAATGGTACCAGTTCTCAGTTCAAGCACAGTATGCAAATGAAGGTTATAATGTTGTTTCCTCAGTAGAGGTAAGCGTTCAGGTAAAAGATGCAAATGATAACAAACCAGTTTTGGAGTCCAATCCATATGAAGCATTCATTGTAGAAAACATGCCAGCTGGAACAAGAGTCATCCAGGTTAAAGGAGCTGACTTAGATTCAGGACTCAATGGGCAGGTTACTTACAGCTTGGATCCTTCTCAAGAACTAGATGTTACAGAGTGTTTTGCCATAAACATGGAAACTGGCTGGATTACCACTCTAAAAGAACTTGATCATGAGAAACGAGACAAATACAAAATCACAGTGGTTGCGTCTGATCGAGGTGAAAAAATTCAACTGTCTTCTATGGCTGTGGTTGACGTGACTGTTACAGATGTGAATGACAATCCTCCACGCTTTACTGCAGAGATATATAAAGGAACAGTCAGTGAGGATGACCCTCCTGGTGGGGTAATTGCCATCTTAAGTACAACTGATGCTGATACAGAAGAGGCCAATAGACAAGTCTTTTATTACATTACAGGTAAGTCTTTTTGGGTAATGTCAGAATAATTATTTGAGTGTTCCTAGAATTAAGTGAAATATAACTTAATCTTTCAAATTATTGAATAGTATTTGAAACTATAAGAGCTGCAAAGAAGGAATGTGTGTGTCTTCATATGAATATTAAAAACTTTGGGGGAAAAGATGAGTTTTAGAAAACAGGTCTTTGACTTTGTTTCACGTATGCCTTGCTTAAAATGCTTTCCTATGTTGTTTACTTAGTATCAAGTGTATTTTAAAAACATACTTAAATTAGTGATATAGTTAAAGAACAAGTGAAAGAAATCTCACGAAATTTCTAGTAGAGTATTTTATTGCTTTTATTATTTAGCATATGTCTTGCTATGATGTTATCTATAATGCTACATCAATTTCTACACTGATTTTTATAGAGTCTGTTGGCTGCAGTTAAATTTGTTGTATGAGCATCTACTGACTATTTCTACCTGGAAAATGGAACCATTTCCCTATAAAGTCACAGAGTGGCTGCTTATTTACATTGGCATTTTTTTCTTTTAGCTGTAACTTAATGTTGATAGAGTAATGGTAGCAATCTCTCTCTTGTCTTTAATTAAATGTTTCTTTTTGTATTTTAGGAGGTGATCCCTTGGGACAGTTTGCTATTGAAAATACACAGAATGAATGGAAGGTCTATGTCAAAAAGCCTCTAGACAGGGAAGAAAAGGATAATTACCTTCTAAATATTACAGCTACCGATGGGACCTTTGCAACCAAAGCTATGGTGGAGGTTAAAGTCCTTGATGCCAATGATAACAGCCCTGTTTGTGAAAAGGTAGGCACAATCTTACATCTTCCATGTCCAGCTGCTTCCAGACGTAAAATCTGAATTTCCTCTGAAATTGCTTCTCAGGAGACTGCAAATGGGTATTCCTTTTATGTTGGTAACAGAAATTTGGACTATTGAGATAGAATGCTGTCAAAGAAAAGTTACTTCATGGACAGGTTTCTTAAATAAAAACCTAAAGACAATTCATTGATGTAATTTTAACACTTGATGGGTATTTGAAGAGTATAAGGAAAATTGTAGTACATTTCTCCTGTGTGAATGCATACTTTTCCAAAAGGAATTGTTTTAAGCTGCAGCTGTGATTGTTTATATGCTTTATTTTCTGAAGGAAGCAAAGTCTTGAAGGCTGTATACCATCACTTATTTGAGGTTTTTGTGCATTTCCTGTGATAAAGAGTCAAAAGGACTGGAATATTATCCACTCAACAGCACAAAAAAATCTGTAATCCATAAATGTTTTCTTGTTAGAAAGCCATCTACCTTACCAGATCTGATAGTCTGTGAAAATGGACATGAAAAATAAAGAATGGGAAAGAACCAGAAATGTGGACCCTGCAAGTTGTAGAATTGGCTTACGAGAAAGGCCTGGGTTTTCATAGTCAGCTTTTTTTTTTTTAATCCATAGCAAATTTGGACTTTTCATAGCTATCTTGTTGAACACAGAGTTGTTGCTATCAGATGGAAATCTTTTCTTGTTCTGGGAAGGATCAAGTATACAGTATACATTTGGGCTTTTTTCTTAGTCGATCTTTGTGTTGGTTACATCTATATAAATGATTACAGTTATATACAGACTGGTAAGTCAGTGTTTTTAATTTTTTCCCTTGGTTAATATTGGTATTTAAGGCTCAGTCCTTCTAATATAATGCACATCCCTGACATGGATGAACTGTAAGAGTGCTTAGTTCCTTTAAATTCTGTTGGGTTTTTTCCTTAGTTTTTATTTAAACTGGAAACTTTTATTTTGTGCCATTACAAAAAAGGCAGGTATCAATTTCTTCTAGATTGCGTCAGACCTAGAAAAACAGATTTACCGAAAGAGGAAAACATGAAATTACCAAAAATTTATAACTCCTCTTTTGGGAATGCATTTAATTATCAGTTAATAAGTTACAAGTGTTGAGAGTTCTTAGCTATGCAGTAATACTGAAGAGTCCCTATGGTTGCAGTATTAATTACCTTTCTGAATAATCTAATAATGTGAGGTAATTAATCAGAAAATCATAAATTATTTTCATTTTCAGGTATTTCATCCTCTGGTTCACTTCATATGTTACCAAACATTCAAACATTCATCTGTCATTCCTTCTTCCCCTCTCCTTTCCAAGCTCTACTTACTTCATATGTTTAGTCTTTCACTGTAACTTTAAAATCTTGCAGGTTCTATACACTGATTCTGTTCCTGAGGATGCCCTTCCTGGCAAACTGATAATGCAGCTATCTGCTACAGATGCAGATATTCGTTCGAATGCAGAAATTACTTATACACTGCATGGCACAGGAGCAGAAAAATTCAGACTCACTCCAGACACAGGTAATAATACTTTATACACTTTATAAATTCCAGTCATCACCTCATTTTATAAAATGTTTTACTATTACATTAAGACATACATAAATGTCAGTACTTTAAGCTTTCCACTAAGGGTTAGTTTATTGTATACCTATTTAAAATGTGAGCTTCTACTACACAAATACTAATAATATATTGAATAGAAGTCAGGGAAAAGGCAGGTATTTTAATACATGAGGAACTAAAGAGTAAATAGGGTAATTGCGCCAAAGACAGAAGCTTCCATGCTGAAGTGACTGGAGTAAAAGTATGCTATAAATTTTGTACTTTTTATATTCATTGTAGTAGTAGCAATAATGGTTTATAGCTGAAAATATCTCCATTCAGATTCTCTTTACCACCATCTGGTTTAACATGGGATGAGGATAGATGGAGCATAAAATTTCCTTTCCATAGTTTACACTAAAAGTGCCTCCAGTTTTATTGGAAGCATTATATAAATGAGATTAATTTCTGCTTGACTTTGGTTTTCTTGGCATTTGTGTCTTCTGGATTATAATTTCAGATTCTGGTCAAAGCTAAAGCCAAAATCCTGTGCTGTGCAGGCTGCAGTAGACAAAGAGTAGGAATGGAGTAGTAAACAATACAGAAAAATTTAAATAAGATAAATACAAAGATATAGTGGAAATATGGAGAAGGAGGTTAGAATATTTCAGTGGCAAAATAAATGAGAAGGATCTTGCTTCATGAAGTTTTTTTGGTTTTGTTTTTCTTTGAATGCTACCTGTGTGCTGCGCTAGCATGTTATTACATAAATTATTGGTGGGGCTAGAATACTCCCAAACAGTATTTCAGAATAATTTTTTAATTTGTTAAAAGGAGACAATTGTGCCTGTCATCATTTTGGAAAGAAAGTATGTGTTTGACTTCTAGAGAGGTTTGTCTGTAGCAGCAAGTTAGTTGCAGCAAGTTAGTTAGCAGCAAGATAGTGTGAATAGCTCTGTTTATTCATTGAATGTTAGAGGAGGGTCAGCTCAATACCTGTGGAAGGAGCACTACTAAATAGCCCAGGAAAACCATACGTGGATTTTACCCTGCATTTTGTTAAAGTCAGAGTTCTAATATTTTTTTTTTCTCTACACAAAAACACATGGATTAGTGCACGTATACACATTCTCTCTCTTTCTGCACTGTCAGGTAGTTTTACTTTAGCCAATTTCTGTTTCAGAGGCATTTGAAAAAAAAGGCAGAGAATTTTACTATTTAATCTTTAAAAGCTGAAAATGCAGGCCACTGACACGCTTTGCCCAAAGTGGAGGTCATTAGTCCAGTACAGCTGTTGACTTAGCTCAGTTGATTAGCATGAAATGATTGTCAAAAAGAAAATTGTCGTTTAGTTTTTCTAAGTACAAAGATTTTAAAGGAAAACTTGTTAGCGGTACTTAAGTCTTGCAACTTCCATCAACTTACGTATGTTGTTCTGTTTATAGGTGAACTGAAAACATTAATGCCACTTGATCGTGAGCAGCAAGCAGTTTATAATCTTCTAGTGAAAGCCACAGATGGAGGAGGAAGATTCTGCCAAGCTAATATTATTCTGACTCTGGAAGATGTGAATGATAATGCCCCAGAGTTTACAGCTGATCCTTACTCCATTACAGTATTTGAAAACACAGAGCCTAAAACCCTTTTGACAAGAGTGCAGGCAACAGATGCAGATGCAGGTATGCATTCTTTGACCAATACTTTTGTCATGGTCTCGAAGATACAGTAATGTTTATTTAGTCTTATCCTAAGAGGTGTTAAGTCTTTCAGTAGAACTGACAGATGTTCAATACCGCTCAGGATTAGACTCCCAAAAGATATATTTAGGTCTAATAAGTCATGTAACACTTGACTTCGATGTGTGAGTAGCTTGAAAGACATGCCTTTGTGTCTCTGCAAAAAAGAAGAGCAGGGAGAGAGACAAAATGTAGGAGTTTTTTAATGTGATAAGCTATGAATATTATGATGGGTTAGGTCCATCCTTTTACTCATGATGTAAGTACAAGGAATATCAAGCCATGTCTGTTCATGTAAATGTGCATTCATAGATTTTTGAATGTGTGCTTCTCAGTCTAGCCATCAATGATCATGCTATAAAGAGAACCCTGGTTGATTGTAGCTTTCTGTATATGCTGCCCTCTTAAGATTTTATGCTGTCTCTATCTTCACTGTTTAGTTTCAAGTATTTAAGTGAATGTGAACTGAACATAATGTTAGAAAGAGTTTGTTGTTAGGCTTTGTTGTAAAGAATACAACAGCATAAGGTCTTTTTAAAGGTGCATGATTTCCATGTGACATCTGTTTATTAATCAAATTGTATTAATTAATAGTCACTTCAGTCTCGTTCTAAATTGGAAGCTAACAGACAGACGTTTTCACACTTCACTGGTCTTGGAAGCTTAGGAGGAGCAAAATACTTGGCCCAAAAACCTATGAGTTGTTTGTTTTGTACAGAAAGGTTGCCAGAAATTATGTTCCTGTTAATTTTGGGACGTGGTTGTTAAATAAACTTGTATTGAGTCTAATTATTTGATGCAGACTAACTCCCGTATCTTCTTGTGTTTAAGTCTGCTAAGCAGATGCTGTTGTTCTAAAGTTATTATTAGATTTATATGACTAATCCTTTCATATTAGCTAGTACTCTGACTGAAGCAGAACCATGCTTCCTGGTTTTTGTGTGGCAGCAAATCAGTGCAGTGAAGTGTTAGCTTAATTTTTTAAATCAGATCACATCTTTTTGGGAATCATTCTGCCATTCACAAGAGCCTTTAACTCTCGCTGAAATCTACTTTAACATGAATGATAATATTTATCATGCGTGTTTTATTTCTATAGCTGTCAAGATCTGTTACTATATTGGTGTATTGTAACGTCTACTTCATACTCTGCAATTGTATTCAAAATGCAGGGATGAACCGTAAAATCCATTATTCACTGGTGAACTCTGCAGAGGGCCACTTCTCTATTGATGAATTCTCTGGAATCATTCGTTTGGAGAAGCCTTTGGATCGGGAATTACAAGCTGTGTACACTCTAACTTTGAAGGCTACCGATGAAGGTTTACCTAGAAGACTGTCTTCAACAAGTAGTCTTATAGTGTCTGTTTTGGATATAAATGATAATCCGCCTGTATTTGAGCATAGGGAGTATAGTGCAAGTGTGTCAGAGGACATTTTGGTTGGAACTGAAGTCCTCCAAATCTATGCTGCAAGCAGGGACATTGAAGCCAATGCTGAAATCACATACTCGATAGTCAGTGGAAATGAACATGGAAAATTCAGCATCGATTCAACAACAGGTAACAAACTACAACTGTAAATATACTTCAGGCTAACCAAGCACAGTGCCATACTGTGTTCTACAGTAATTCAACCAAGTAGGTTATGTATAATCTGTGTGCGTCATCCTGGCTGTAAAGCCAGCGCTACTGTCTGTTCAGCCATTTTGCCAGTATGCTTACTAGAGTGCAGTCAAATGTAGAATAGGAACTTTATTTGTTGTTACTTGGGTTAGATTCACTCAGCTGGCAAGCGTAACGGTTTCTTGGCTGGAATATTCCCCATCCTAGGGGCAGGGTGGGTGGAAAGACATCTGTAATGATAGAAGCATAGTAGTCTTTTCATAAAAGTTGTATAATCAGAATAAGTGGCTAGACTTGGTAAAAGAAAGATCAGAAATTAAATTGATGGGGAAAACTAGTCTTTGGTCCACAGTAATCCTAGAGGAGTTGGATATGGTGTTAAACTGAGGTTGTAATATCCATATATTCAGTCATATACCAGCATGACAGCAGAGATTTTAGGATTGCATATTAGTCAGATTTAGTCCTGGGAAGCATTTAGGTTCTGTGAAGAATTTTTTACTGTTAATGACAATTCTTTCCTTAAAACTTAATATACACTTCAATTCTAGTTTTGTTATCTTATATAGTTCTTTTCTAGAGTTAATTTCTGATAAATTTTGGGTTTTAAATAATATTTCTACCCAAAAGTTAATAGTAGTTAATTATGCCAGTGTAACTGAAATTAGAATTCTTCCAGCTGCTTTTTCCATTGTGCATGCTAGTACTATGGCATAGAAGTATTTGCCAGTTTAACTTCTTCACGTATTGGAAAGGAGGAAAAAAGGTTCTAGGAAGACACTTTTTCCAGCAGCAAATCAGCTTGTATGTTAGGGGCTGCACTATCTTAACCAGTCAGTTAAAACCTCACACTTTAACTCCAATATTTCTATCAATCAGAGACACTTCTCTTATTACTTTTACATACTCCATGCTTGATGTTAATGCTGGTTGCAAAGAAAGTAAAATTAAAGGTCATTTCATATTTTTCGTTAATTTTAATTGAAAATTAAAGGACATTTTCTAAACACTATTTTTACTTCATTTTGTTTTTTTTATTGCAACATGTGATCCAGGTGGTTTTAAAGTGTGAGTCTTTTGTGGTAATGGCAGGAGCTTCTCACCTTTTTACTTTTATGTGTGAAGCCTGATAATTTCACTGTAGCTCCGGCTTTACAGTGACAAATCAAGCCCTGAAAAAGCTGAGTATTTGTCAGACCAAAATCAAAAGTTGCAGTATGTAATACTACAGTAATAGCAGAGTTTGTGTGAGTGTTTTGGTTTTTTATTTTCCTTCACTAGGAGCCATTTTTATCATTGAGAGCTTGGATTATGAAACTTCTCACGAGTACTACTTGACAGTGGAAGCCACAGATGGAGGCACACCTCCGTTAAGTGATGTTGTAACAGTGAATATTAATGTAACAGATATCAATGACAATACTCCGGTGTTTAGCCAAGACACTTACACTGCAGTAATCAGTGAAGATGCTATGCTTGAACAATCAGTCATTACGGTATGTATTATTGGTTTTTTTTCTTTGAAATACTCTTGTCATAACAATCATGCTTTCAGTCTTGGAGAAATAAATATTGATTTGAAGATGGACATAAATTAATAGATAAATTTGCCACTGAGTGAATTGAAAATTTATTTTGAAAAAGTTTCAGAACCAGGGACTTGAGATGCTAAGGGAAAGCAGATGATATTCTGTGATATATTTGTGTGCTCCTCATAAGAACGTGCCTTAATTTTCAGAAGAAATTCAAGAAATTAAGGGAGGTTGGTATATTCTATTTGGATGATGTTTCTCCCGAGAACTACGAAATTAATGTGTTAGACCAAAACAGCTGTGCTCATCTTCAGGATGAGTTTATCTGAAAGGTGAGAGAGTCTATTTCATCCTGTTTTAAATGAGACTGTAATGTCCCTTAGGTTATGGCAGATGATGCTGATGGACCTTCAAGCAACCACATTCACTACACAATTATAGATGGCAATCAGGGAAATCCTTTTACAATTGACGCTACCAGGGGCGAAATAAAAGTGACTAAACTTCTAGACAGAGAAAAGGTAAGTTTTTGATGCTTTTTGAGCAGTTGGGATTAAATTAGCTATGCATAACTGATAAACTGGGAGTTTGCATTAAAATATCTTGTCCGTAAAACAAAAGCAGAGTTTGTTACTTTTTGCTCCTTAGTGAATGAATATAATTTTTTGTTTGTTTGTTTCCTAGATTTCAGGTTATACTTTGACAGTTCAAGCTTCAGATAATGGAAATCCACCTAGAGTTAACACAACCACAGTTAATATTGATGTTTCTGATGTAAATGACAATCCTCCAGTATTCTCAAAAGGAAACTATAGTGTTATCATCCAGGTAAATACAGATAGTGAAGCAGTCAAATCAATAATGTTATTGGAGTGATAATTTGTGACTTGAAAAAATCTGTAATACATGATAATGCTTAAATTTTATTTTTCTTTTTTTTTAATTATTTAAGATGTCAGACTGCTTGCCTGAATAAGTGTTACGGGTTATAAAATTCATATTGTGCAGTCTATTTAGAAACTTACATTGCAAGTTGAGCATGTTCTTTTTTCATGTACTTCATGTGTGTGCAGATACACATGTATTATACATTGCATTTATGTTTATAACATCCTTAGCATCATACAGATAGGTTAGTATATATAATAATTTTGCTATTTCTTTTTGATCTTAGAGTCATTGCTTAGAAAAACATACTTTAGATACCTATTACTGTGAAGCAGGTGTTCTGCACCGTAGCACACAGGTCAAGACTTAATTCATATTGGCCTCCTCTGGGATCAGAAGCAGTTAAAACAGGAGTAGTATTTCATATTGCTGCATACCAATCCTTTGACTAATTTTGCACCTTAGAATGGTAGTGGGCCAGACTTGCAAATGGCTGGCATGTACTTGCCTGATTGAGAAAATTCTGCTAAAGCAAAGATAGCAGAGGGCAGTGTCTGTACTGCTTGTGTTCCTGAATCCAGTGGAGAATAAATGGAAGGGTACAAAGGAATTGTATTAAGTAACGTAAGTTACAATCCCTTGAGTCCTTTTACCGTTGCTCGTGCCTGGCCTTGTACAATAGATAAGTGGGAATCAATCAATCTTATCTGGTGCACTGTACCATCCTAACATACCACTCTGTTTGAGACCATGTACATGATTTGTAAAAGTAGTTTTCCAAAAGAGGATAAAGTGATTCATCTCTATGCAACATATACAGAGTATGCAAGTGAGATATCCTGGATCTTACTTTTTTATAAAACAACATATTTGTGTGTTCATGTGCTGTCAAAGGTATTTTGCTTTCCCCAATTACAATCTTTCTTGAAGTGAATGTTAATGTATCAGCTAAAACTGTATACTATAGAGCCAATGTCTGTAATGTTTCCCTTACTCAATTAAAAAGGAAGACCTTGTGTTTTATAGCTCATTCATATCAGCCTGTCCCAGTATGAGGGTAGCAGAGAAGAAGCTGGAGGAGTTGCCCAAGAATGTTGCAGTGCTTTTCCTTATGTATTGGAGAGAGACATATTTGGACACAGTTGGAAATGTGCTTAGCTGTTAAGAAAATGAAATTACTTTAGATGACCAGAAGTAAATATTTATATTTTAAAATTAAGGTCCCTGTCTGTTTTGATGAAAGAGGGGGAAAAAAGCTTCAGCTGCATTATCTGATAACTAACTTGACTTACTCTCGAGAATAAAGAGTATGCTTGTTATTAGGAGTTTTTGCAAATGTGAAGGATAGTGTTTTGTTATTGTTGTGCTTCACAATAACACTTCTACTTTTTTTTGCAATTAATATGTACATGTATATGAAATATTTTGTCAGTACAGTATAGCACGAATATTCTGTTAAAAGTGTTAGATAAGGTTGTGTATCAGATGCATGATAAACCTAAGTGTGTGAAGTGTGCGTGAAAACTCAGGCATCCACATGCTGCAAACTTGAAGGGATTTTATGATGCAAATTTTAAAACCTGGATTTCATATTGTAACCAGACTGTGGCTATAGCAGCCACAACTGTAGGGAGAACACTAATTAGGGACACAAGGGGTCAGATGGAGGAGTGTGTTTTTACTAGTCCTCCCAGCAAAGGCATTAGATTATTCTTAACGGGTGTTTTAGCTAAATTTGAAATCTTTGATGACTTGGTAATTAATTTACAGTAATCTTCATTCAGACCAAAATTGGAAAATGTAAAGTTTCAAGACTGAGCTACTTTTAAAAATATAAGACAAGGTTTAAAAAAATCGAAGTTTAAAAATATCATGCCTTTCTCCTTTTACTGTTTTCGTTGTTATTCTCAGAGGGTAGTATTTTTCCTTAAACAATATTGTCATTAAATGGTTTGACAGTAATTTGATATTTACTACTTTTCTGTTGTGAAAAAGAAATCAACGTCAGGCTATATCCTCAATTATAACAAACCCAGTGTAATTGTATTATGCATTTACAGGAAAATAAGCCTATTGGATTTAGTGTGCTACAGCTAGTGGTGACAGACAAGGATTCTTCTCACAATGGCCCTCCTTTTCTCTTTACCATCCTGAGTGGAAATGAAGAGAACACTTTTCAGATTAACCAGCAGGGAGTACTGACAACAACTGCTGCACTGAATCGCAAAGTGAGGGATCACTATTTACTTCATGTTAAGGTAGGATGTGCTCCCCCTAGCTGTTTTGTGTTACAAGTATTTAGTTAACTTTTCCCACTCATGCCCAGTTCACCACTTTTTCCTGCCTACCCCTTGTCTTTCTGACATTGCCAAGTAGTCAGTTGAGGCACGTCCCTTGAGTAACATCTTCAGAGACAACGTCTATTGGTTTAAACTGAAAACTACACAGATGTAACATTAAGCTTAATTAAATTCACAGTAACAGTAAAGTGTAAAGAAAATGTTAACTGGGTGAGTGGTCTTGATAACCCCTTTGACTTTAAAATGGGATGCTGGAAAAGTCAGCAGGGGACAGGTCCCTTGAGCCACCTACTACTATTGGCTGCAGACTTCCTCTTGCCACTATCACTTTGACACTTGAAGCTGTGAGCTGAACTACACTAATATGATGGAAACAGGGATAGTGAAAGTTGCACATCATGACAGTAGTGAAATATTTTTCTGTGGTGCCACATTGTTTTTCCAATGGCAATTGAAAATATCTCTTTTTTTAAGTGTAGAAGACCAGATCAGTGGACCTTTGGTGTAGCACTGAAACTTGCAGTGCAGTACTTAGAGATCTCAGAATCTTGCAGTGGAAAACATGGCATAAAACTCAAAAATGCCCTTGAAATGCTATAATATATGCCTACTTCTGCCATTGTTGTGCAAAAGACCAGACCATTTCCAGAAATCCAGGTTACATTAACATAGCTAAGTTCTCTAAAATACTTTTCTGTAACCTAATGTAAGAAAAGTTCAGATTAATTTTTTAAATCTTATCCAGTCCTTTTTAATTCAGTTATAAATTAAGCAGCTGTGAACAGGGGACTTAAAATTGGTAGGCTAAAAATAGCTGGCCTTAATTCTTAAGCTTCATTTCTAGATTTGTGTTTTAAGAAAAAAATCTTACCTTTATTTTTACTTGAGAAATTTCTTTAAAACTCCAAATTATTCTGATACATAATATTGCAGACAATTTCTGAGTAAATATGCACTTGCAGAGTTTTAGAGTGATACTGTATGCATTAATGTATACTGAATTCTGTCTACGTTGGGATAATAATCATGACATATTTACAGAACGTCTATCTCTTTTCCTTGGGGGAAAAAACCCCAGAATTCCCATAGATACTGTCATTTGCTGTTTGAGTCACTAAAACATGTTATCAGGAGCCATCAATATAAGAACCAGCATAGATAAAGGTTCCATTTAATGTAGTTTAGTTTAGGGTTTGAGAGTTTAGATTAAAAAGGGGGCGGGGAGGTATATTGTTCCACTGTTAGCCACTTTTTTCTCAATAGTGAGCTGCTAATTAGTGGTGGGACAGATTAGCGTTCAAGGTACCTAAGAGATTAGGTTTGCCTTCCTAGGCTGCATGAGTCCGAAACAGCAGTAGAGTTGGACTTCGTCATGCTTGCCTGATGAGCTTTCCAAGTTCATTCCTCAAAGTCACCTTTTTATTTAAAGAAGAACCAGCAATGTTTTTCCTGGATGTGCAATCAGTGTAATGCAAGATTTTATTTTATATTTTCTCTAGCAGTAACTAATTTCTATTTATTTTGCTTCTAAAACATATTCCTATGAATGCATGCACAGGCCATTATGTTTTTTCTATGCAGACCGTTATGTTGTCTTTGTTACATTTCATGATTTAGCTGCACTTTTGGCCCTTTCTAATGTGCCTGCCTTTTCTTAAGTATGGGACGCCTGTCTAACACATTCCTCTGGGTGGAATAATGCAATTTTTTCCTTTCCAAAGTCACTTCCTAGGCTGTAGGATGCTTCTAAACAGTCTGTCAGTATTTCAACTATCTTTTCTTTAGCACAGCACTTTAAAAGTGCCTTTTTTCTATGGAATGAATAAGAGCTATTTTAATGGCATCCAGTAGCTAAACAAGTGTATTAAAACAAATGTACAAAGCCTGTACAAAGGCTTCTCAGAGACTGTAAATCATTAAAGCAGACTATGCTAATGTGCATATTTTGTGTGCTGTACCACCCAATCTCAGTATTTTGGACCTGTCTAATCCCTTGATTTACAAGTTCCTTGCCTGAATTCTGGAAATATGTCACTGTGTTTTAATTGCCATTTGTCATCTTATACTATGATAGATTTTTTTTTTCTTAAATAGTCACAGTGCTATAATTTGCTATTATCTTCTTCTTAGTGAGTCATTATACAAGAGTGTGAAGGTATCTAAGACTAAAACTATCATTTCCATATCACAAGACTTCAGTTCCAATGATGCACACAAAAATAGATGCATGACTACTGTGGAAAAATATTCTTCCCCTGTTCATGTAAAGAAGGCTTTTCAAAGGCTGTAGGGAGGCATCTTCTCAAGTTTACATTGTCCTTAATTATTTCTGCACTTTGATCTTGCAGCTCATGAGTTAATGGCTGTGTGCATTCTCTTGATAACTCATTTTCATTTTTTAACTGACCTTCACTGGTGTGCTTTTCAGTATTGACAGCTTTCACCTTAGTGGCTTTCTGAATGGATTGCTGAGGCAGAGGTCATCTTATGTTACAGGCAAACTTTTAACTGGAAAACAAAAAACAACAACAGAAAATCCCCACAAACCCATCCCATACACACACCCACTACCACCACAAAACTTGAATTAACATGAGCCTTTCTTTTACGTTACTGTTATTTTAATAGAAATAAGGATTTTTTTCTTTTCCCCAAGAGCAAACTACATGTGCATGCCTCTCACATTTGCTTTCCCTCTCTCCAAAGGAAATAGATTATCCATTAACAAATGTCTCACGGAATTAGTGTATGAAATCTTCAGCTATGAGTCATACAGTCCTTTGTGCCACACTTTGAAGTCTTTAGTTTAAAACCACAGCAGACTCTTAAATATCTGCACTACTGAAAAATCATTTCTCCTGGGGCTCTTCTTTCCTACTTGCTGTCCATTTGTTATAATTTTGCTTGCCTGTTTGTTTTAATTCCTTTCTTGTTTCTGTTGGACATTTCTTCTGCAGAGAAACTGCCTGTCTTGTCTGGTTTCCAGGCAGAAATCTAGGCAAAACAGAACTTTGCCAACTTGAATGCGCTCTCTCTCGTTATTTATGTTTGGGTAACTAGGGCAAATTTATAGCCATGCATGTCTTTTGAAGTTAATGGATGAAGACCTGTAGTTCTGAGAGACATGCATTACCTTTTAAAACTGCTACTATTATATGCACATCAACAGATAAACTTCTGTCTGGAGTTTTCCTTCTTTTGCTTAAATTTGTATGAAAAATCAAAATCACCTTTTCTGAATAGATCTTCAAAGTGTCCCAACTACCTGTAGTCACTGTAAAATTATTGTAAAATCTTTTGAACAATGCAGGATATCTTCTACCTTCTGAGCCCTGTGTATCCCCTCTGTCCTTTCACATGTCTCCAGTTGCTCTTTAGTCTCACTTTCAGTAACTGGGAAAAAGGTAGATGGGAAACAAGAACTGAGACACAGAAAGAAAGAAAGTTAACCGAAGGGAATGCTCTTTTCTCACTTTTCTACTCTTTCTGTCCCCTCTTCATACACGAATAGTGTATGCTTTTGTCAAAAAGGGGTGGAGGACAGGGATGTTATGTTTAAAAAGGATTTAAAATTGAATTATGCTGATTCTGTTAAAGATAATTACTTTAATTTTGTGAAGCAAATAGCACTACAGGTGGTTTTTTTTTTTCCTCTTCATGATCACAAATCATGAAAGGCAACATAATTAATTGTAACTCTCTACACGTATTGTTTGCTTTTGAAAGTACTGTGTGGCATAATGCATTTAGGTTGTTTTCAAGACCACCTCCTGATAACTGTGGTGAAGCATGTTGTAAATGTCTAGTGCATGACTCATTTCATATTTATAATGTATTTTCATGCTTGAAATAAAAAAGCTTCAAGCACCATCTGCTGTCTGAAATCAGCTACTGTGCATTTCCTGTCTTTGCTAGAAGTGTTAGTAGATTCCTGGCATTTCACGATATTAAGAGCTTATTTAAGTTTTTTAAATTTCAATATTAACTTTTATGTCAGGGCCTGTGTTATGAAATTTGAATAAAGCATTTTCCTGTAGGAACTTTTTTTAAGAAAAATACAACTCTAATGTGTAAAGTACAATTATCAACAATAGAATTTGAGATAAAGCAAAAATCTAACTCTATCCTTATTTACCTTTAGGTGGCAGATAATGGAAAACCACCACTGTCATCTTTGACTTACATTGATATTAGAGTTATTGAGGAAAGCATTTACTCTCCAGCAATTCTGCCTCTAGAAATCTTTATCACAGCCTTTGGGGAAGAATATTCAGGTGGAGTCATTGGAAAAATTCATGCAACTGATCAAGATGTTTATGATACTTTGACATACAGTCTGGACCCCAAAATGGAATCCTTGTTCTCTGTTTCCAGTACTGGTGGCAAACTAATAGCACATAAACGGTTAGACGTAGGACAGTACTCGTTAAATGTCACTGTTACAGACGGAAAATTTACAACTGCAGCTGATATTACTGTACACATCAGACAACTCACACAAGATATACTAAATCACAGCATTGCAATACGTTTTGCAAACCTTGCCCCTGAAGAATTCATTGGTGATTACTGGCGCAATTTCCAGAGAGCATTAAGAAACATCTTGGGCGTGAGGAGAAATGACATCCAGATTGTTAGTTTGCAGCCTTCTGATCCTCCTTCAAATCTTGACGTTCTCCTGAATATTGAAAAGTCTGGTAGCTCTCAGCACCCAATGAAAATTTTGCTCCATAAGATAAATTCTTCTGTGCCTGACTTAGAGGAGATCTTAGGTGTTCGGATAATTGATGTTTTCCATAAGCTTTGCACAGGCCTAGATTGTCCGTTGAAATTTTGTGAAGAAAAAGTAACAGTGGATGAGAACATCATGTCAACCCACAGCACAGCCAGGTTGAGTTTTGTCACTCCCCGTCATCACAGAACAGCGGTTTGTCTTTGCAAAGGTAAGAAAAGCAGTAAGGAAAACCGTATCCTTGAAAAGATTGTTCAGGTTTTGAACAGCCATAATCTACTGGGGAAAATTTATATTATAGGAAAAGATACAGAATGTCTTGTAACCCTCACTGCAAATTTGCCTAATTTTATTCAGAGTAAGAAGTAATTCTTTCTTGTCTCATTACCTCATTTTAAGAGGTGACTTAATACAAGCTTGTGGGAGGGGATTTTTATTTTTTTTATAGTTATACCTTTGTTTTCCATTTTATGAAGGAAGTTGGGGTTTTTTTGTGTCCTCTTTTAATTTGTCAGCCATTTCCAGTCTTGTATGCATGAAGGCAAGTTCTTGCAAAGTACCTGAATACTTCCTCGTTTCTGCTTAGAGGAATGGCCAACACAACTTTCAAACTTGGCTGGGAATGACAGGATGCACTGGGAAATGAATATTCATTAAGATACATATAACATTGCTGGGTGAACTTTCACATCTTAAGTAAATATTTAAAGTCCATTCCTTTTCTGTCTCAGATACAGACACGCTCTTTTCCTGCTCTCCCCAACCCACTCTGTCCATGTTTAATATCTACATGTTGTTTTTTATGGCATATGATAGTAATGGTAAACCGTAAACCACAACACTAGTTTCCAAATTCTACCAATTGTTTGAGTAATTGAGGTAACTGTGAACATCAGCCGCTATATATGCCATTTGTCTAGTCATGTCCCGTAACTGTTACTTCACTTCCTTGTCTAATAGGAATATTATTTGGGTTGCTTTCAGCTACTGTCCTTAAGTGTCCCTTTTCACTGCATACCAGTACTACCAACAGAACTGTAATTATGTATTTTGTTTTACAGAAGGGAAATGTCCCCTGGTAAATAGTGTGTGTGAAGGAAACCCATGCCCTGAAGGTACCGAATGTTTAGGAGATCCAAAGGAAGGAAAATACACCTGTGTTTGTCAAGACAGCAAAGCTGGACAGTGTCCTGGTAAGAAATTTACTCTAAAAATCTCTGCATATAACAATATTACTTTCCAAATATCAGTTTGATTCTAGTGCTGTGTTAACACATTTTATGCCTTTCTGTATTCCTAAGCATCAGCTGGCTCTGCTGCAACATTTACTGGGAGCAGCTACGTGAAATATCGTCTCATGGAAAATGAGAACAAAGAGGAAATGAAGCTGACAATGAGACTTAGAACTTACTCTGCTCATGCAGTTGTTATGTATGCTCGAGGAACAGACTACAGTATATTAGAGGTATGTTGAAATCTTCTAGTGCATATCTGCTCCTCTTCTTACCATCTTCTTACTATTTGGTGCCAAATTAAAAGATTGAATCATAACATCTCTGTAGAATTGTTAGAATTGAGAATTGCCTTCAAGGTGGTGTGTGTACATACATCCAGGTGACAAACTTGTACAGAATGTTGTTTTAATGTCTAAAAGGAATTAGTTTTCTTTATTTTTTTAAAACAAATTAAAAGAAACCCTGAATTATCTTTTGAATAACAACTTTAAATTCATTTGTTTATAGTACTGATTAAGTCCACACAGAAAAAGTCACTTAAAGCACAGGATGAAAGGTCTTGAAGTATTGTAATCTCCTGATGATCTGTGATGACTTTTCTAGAGGAAAAAAATGTACAAAGTTTGCATTTTAATTAAAAGAACCATATAGAATGAATCACAATCACTGTGACTGTTTGGAATATGGTGTTATTAAACTGCCTTTTATGAACATCACCATCATCCTGCCTCTCCAGCAAACATAAAACTTTTATAGACATCAATATTTCACATTCTTTTAAGTGTGCAGACTGGTTTTTTTGATGTTGTGGCTTTCCTCTGTAGATTCACCATGGAAGGCTGCAATATAAATTTGATTGTGGCAGTGGACCTGGGATTGTCTCCATTCAGAGCATTCAGATTAACGATGGCCAGTGGCATTCAGTTTCTCTTGAAGTGGATGGAAATTACGCACGACTTGTTCTGGATAGGGTGCATACTGCGTCTGGTACTGCTCCTGGTACACTTAGGACTTTAAATCTAGATAATCATGTGTTTTTTGGTGGTCATATTCGACAGCAAGGTACAAGACATGGTAGAAGTCCTCAGGTTAGCAATGGTTTCAGAGGCTGTATGGATTCTGTTGTACTTAATGGACAAGAGCTGCCCTTAAACAGTAAGCCACGAAATTATGCACACATGGAAGAATCTGTAGATGTGACTCCTGGATGCTTACTGACTATGACAGAAGGTTGTTCAAGCAGCCCGTGTCAGAACGGAGGCATCTGCAATGCACTGTCAAATGGAGGTAAGCTGTGCTATATTCTTCTGCTGTTAGTTTTCAAAACCACTTTGCCACTTCCCTGCCTTGAAAGACAAAACAACTTTGTGAATAATTCTTGCTTTCCCGGAGAGTTGTAGAAGACTGGTTGTTGAGCAGGTAGGAAGGCTATGTCTGCCTGTGTTCTAGACTCAATTCCTTGGGTTATGAAGTAGACAAGGTCCATCAAAGTGGGAATTTAACCTTAAGTGTCAACATCTAAAGTCTATCCTCTTAACTGCCTGCTTTAGAGTCTTCCTTTAAAAATTCTGAAATCATTGTGACAGGCTTGAGTTTCATGAGAGAATTGGAAGTTACCCTTCAGTCATATTCAAGAAAAACCTATTAGACTTCTTTCATCATTTGATAAAAACATTTCTATTTCTTCCCATCCTCTCTCTCTTTGAACAGGTAGGTGGACAGGGAGGATTTTCTCTTCAATCTGTAGGTGGGCAGGGAGGATTTCATCTTAAGTCCATTAAAGCCATATGTGTCTTTCACAAAGCCTGTATTTGATTTCAGGTTACTACTGCAAATGTGCACCTTTGTTTATGGGAACTCACTGCGACGTAAGTGTCAACCCATGTGCTTCCAACCCCTGCCTTTATGGTGGTACTTGCATCCCAGTCAGTGACGATTTTATCTGCCAATGCCGAGGACAATACACAGGCCAAAGGTATGTTTATATGGTTTAATGTACTAATGAACCCCTTAGAGAATAGGTTATAAATGTAACGTATTTTCAGTTTTCTTTTTTTATCTGTTTCCTACTTAAAGCTCAGACTTTGAAATGCACTGGAGTTAGTTGAAGTTAATGCCAGTCTCTATGTTACAGCCCTGAATTCCATGCTTTATACTTACTTGCAGTAAGGTAACGGTTCATTCATGCTTTTTTTTTATCCCCCCACCCCCCCCTTTTTTTTTCCCTTTGCAGGTGCCAGCTGGGTCCATATTGCAAAGACAACCCCTGTAAAAACAGTGGCAAGTGTATTGACAGTTTGGATGGACCTGTTTGTGAGTGCGAAGCAGGCTTTCGTGGAGACAGGTAGGTAGTGTTACACATAAGTAGAGTTTTTAGCAGTTAACAGTGCAAACTGGTTGAAATCTGGAATTTTGATAAAATAGCAAATTTGCCTGGTAGTGTACAGTACTGTATATTAAATACATCTAGAATTGTTGAGATCAAGGAGACTACAGCAAAGACTACTGATGTAAGCTAACGATCATTTCTCTGCTCTGTTTGTGGTAGGTGCCTGACTGATGTTGATGAATGCATAGAAAACCCATGTCTTAATGGTGCCCTTTGTGAGAACACTTATGGTTCATATCACTGCAATTGTAGCCGTGGATTTGGAGGAAAACACTGCACAGACATTGTTCTTAACAAATATGTTTCAACATCTTGGAACATTAGCTTAGCTGAAGTGATTGGAATTATTGTTTTCATCGCAGGAATATTCTTGTTAGTTGTGATTTTTGTTGTTTGCCGGAAAGTGATTAGTAGAAAGAAGAAGCACCAGCCAGAACCTGAAGACAAGCAACTGGGAGCTACGACAGCTTTCTTGCAAAGACCTTATTTTGATGCAAAATTGAATAAGAACATCTATTCTGACATCCCACCACAGGTTCCTGTTCGTCCCATTTCATATACTCCAAGCATTCCAAGTGACTCCAGGAACAATCTTGACAGGAATTCTTTTGAGGGGTCTGCTATCCCCGAGCACCCAGAGTTTAGTACTTTTAACCCAGATTCTGTACATGGTCATAGGAAAGCTGTAGCTGTTTGCAGTGTAGCACCAAATTTGCCACCTCCACCTCCCTCCAACTCTCCTTCAGACAGCGATTCAATACAGAAACCCAGCTGGGATTTCGACTATGATAGTAAGAAATATTCTTTATTACTTTTCTGTTAAAGGTGCATGCTGGTAAAATTTTAATATAGAATCATAAAATGCTTTGAGTTGGAAGGGACCTTCAAAGGTCATTTAGTCCAACCCCCCTGCAGTGAGCAGGGGCCTCATCAACTACATCAGGTTGCCCAGAGCGCCATGCAACCTGACCTGGAATGTTTCCAGGGATGGGGCATCTACCACCTACCTCTCTGGGCAACCTGTTCCAGTGTTTCACCACCTTCATTGTAAAAAATTTCATCCTTATATCTAATCTAAATCTCCCCTCTTCTAGTTTAAAATCATTACCCCTTGTCCTATCTCAACAGGCTTTACTAAAAAGACTGTCCCCATCTTTCTTGTAGGGTCCCCTTAAGTACTGAAAGGCCACAATAAGGTCTCCCTGGAGCCTTGTCTTCTTGAGGCTGTACAACCCCAACTCTCTCAGCCTGTCCTCATAGCAGAGATGGTCCATCCCTCTGATCATTTTTGTGGCCCTCCTCTGGACCCGGTCCAGCAATAAGTTGAAAGTCTCTGTCTATGCCTGTCAGGGTACAGAAGGCATTATGACTTTACTGGGTTTTGAGTCTGATTTGGCTTCATGCTCTGTTATAAAGTTTTGTAAGAATGTGTGCATCTCAGCCTTAAATTCTATTGAATCTTTAATTTAGAATAGATTGTCTCACTTGAAACTTTTTCTTTCAGCTAAAGTAGTAGATCTTGATCCTTGCCTTTCAAAAAAGCCTCTGGATGAAAAGAACTCCCATCCTTACAGTGCTAGAGAAAGCATGTCTGAGGTCCAGTCTCTCAGCTCCTTCCAGTCTGAATCATGTGATGATAATGGTATGTAAAATACAATCATTCTATACTGCCACTTACGTTCATCTGTTCTGTCTTTGTATCTGTATCTCTTAAATATCAATAGGACTTATATATATTAAATAACAGCTTATTTAATATATATCTATATTTACTTATGTTAATACCCAGATGTATTAATTTTTTTAAAGTATTTTGCCTATCTTACATCTCATGTTATTTACTTTACCTTAAAATTATATATAATCGTTCTGCTGTTAGAATATCAACAGTGAAAGTGCAGCACAAGGTGTTCAGAGACTTCTGTTTATAAGATTTTAAAAGCGTGTTCAAATTTGAGAAACTCTTGTAGGTGATCATGAGTTATCACCTTATACAAGAATACAGTGAATTTAAGAAACGGCCTCTGCACAAATATAACTTTCATTTTGACGTTCAGCTCTCAGTAAAAAGCTTTGTGGTGCTACAGTTTCATTTGTTTCCTTCTCTTTTTCTTGCTGCGACCTCAGCTCCCATATGGATCAGATCAGTTCTGAGTGAGAGCAGAGTTTAAGGGACTGCTTGTAAGTTTGATTACTTTAGTAATGAAGGAAGCTGCACAAAAAGGAATTTTGTTATAGTAGACCAGTATATTTGGCTTTCACCATGATTAAAATGGATTCATTTTTAAAAAATCATACATTGGAAAAAGCCAATATAAAAAAAATATTAATATTTTGATCACAACTCCAGTCCATCAAAATATAATCAGCATACATATTTGTG
Source organism: Bucorvus abyssinicus (assembly GCA_009769605.1). Taxonomy (NCBI): domain Eukaryota; kingdom Metazoa; phylum Chordata; class Aves; order Bucerotiformes; family Bucorvidae; genus Bucorvus; species Bucorvus abyssinicus. Next base: position 34,408,563 of record CM020026.1, read on the forward strand.
CGTTTTATTTTTACTAATTGGAAATCTTTTACTTTACCATTGTGATGACAGATGCTTTTATAGTTGATATGAATGCATCTATGTATTCAGAAACTTTTCAGACTGATTGGACAAAGCCATAGTTGTCTCATAAGTTAATTCACTAAATTTAAGGTGTTTTGACTCTTTATTCCAATTTTTGCTTTTGTCTTTATATGGTAAAAAGAACGGAAATTTCTTTAGCTTAGGAATAAAAAACATTCTGCTTCTGAATGAAGTTGAGTGATTTGTTCTTAACAGCATGAAAAGAAACATTTGTGTTAATGATTGGTGAAAGTAAAATGCTATGCTTACAGTACTCATCATTTTATCAGTTGACCTGATACCAACTTCCAACTTCTTTCCTGTGGCATTAAGTGTTGTGCGGTACATGTTGTTCACCCCTTTTCTCCATCCCATATATTTCATATATTCTTACTCACATTTCTTGTCATGTATTGATTACTCATTAATACATAATTTTAAGAGAAATAGCTGTAGCATCATAGATATTGTTCCTTCCTTCCTTCCTTTTTGTAGATGCTGAATGTATTACCTTGTAATGTAATCCCTGAGCCATGCAAACAAATTGCATATGTTTACCTCATCCTACCCCAAAAGAGTATATCCTCCCCTCAAAAGTATCCTTTCCCTAGGGAAAGGGAAGTCATAAAAAATACATTTATTTTGGTTGTTTTTAAATAAGCGTGTCACAACGTGAAATTCATATTTCTACTGTTAGACCACTGTTTGCATACAACTTAGGCAGGTCAGCAACAGAAGTTTTCAGCAGATATTTTTGAAATTCTAGCATTTTAGTTCGTTTCAGTTACAATTTCCTGCCCTGGTCTTCTGTTGGGGTGGGGGTCGGGGAAGTAATATGCAGTCTAAAAGCAGAAGCATAATGCAGTACTCCTTAATTCACCCAATACAAGACTTCAGAAAAGCCTAGTTAATTGTTATCTAGAGGAAGTATTATGCAAATGGTATGTTTAGGCAACATTTCATAAATTCTAACACAAATAAGGCAGCTTTGTGTTCGTGCAGAATTTGCTTCAGGAGTCTTTTCCATGTTTATCAATAATAAAATCCAGGTTTAGAAATGTATTTTATGTATTATATGCGACTGCTTTCTAGATAGTGAGTAAATTTATACGTACACCAATAATCTTGCTCTATAAATAGTAATGAACTGCAATTTTAATTTTTTTCTTTTATATCTGTATGCTATTTAAAGTGATACTAACTATAGGTTTGTTTTAATTTGCTCCTTTTATACCTTTTACAAGCTTCCGTAGTGACTGTAATACACCTTGTCAATGCTGTTGTTGACTCGGTGGAAAAAGAAGGTATATACATGTTTTCATATTTATTTACTGCTTTGGCAGAGTAATGCACGTTTGTTTTCTAGTAATGCAGCCTTAACAGATGGGAGTTATATTATTTACGTGGACTTTCTGATATGTTTTAGTAAAAAATATATTTATATTGTATATCTGTTCATATTTTCATGTGTATGCTGTAGCTACCCTGTGGACAGGTTTAAAAGCATGATTTCTTGGGGGGAAAATGTTAGCATAAAAAGATCTTAGTGCTTATTCTTTTCTGAAAATATTCACACTAAAGCTCCCAGTAGAATTGAGACAGCATCAAAGGCAATTACATACAAAGGCAATTACAGATGTAGATGAAAAAGCAGCAGCCCCCGCTTCCTTTTATTCTCCCACCCACATCTGTTGGCTGAACAGAATGGGAGTAGTCTGCTCTCAGTACTCACTTCCCTGGTCTTCAGATCAGGTCTTCAGATCAATCTGTCTCTTTGGCAGAAGAAACTGATTTTAAGTGTGCAGTTGAGGTTCACAGACATACACACCCCTATCAGTTTACTTACTAACTGGCCTTACATCAGTTTCTAAAAGGCATATTTGGGTGTCTCTAGGTACACATGCTTATATTTGGGGGGTGTGGCTGTGTAGTATGTATTTGGAAGCTAGAAAGAGGTGAAGTAGACATTTTCAGTGGAATTTTATTTCTTTTCTGGTAACGTTTAAGAACTAACCCTCTGGAAAACAAACTCTTCACAAAATACTTGTAGTAATAAAGGTGCCGGTGAGTCTATGAGTCTATACAAATGCTAACTATTGTTTTAATTGACTTAATCCTTAAAGTTCCTGTAACATGCAAGTAATTAAGAATATAAAATTAATCATAGTAGCTAAAGATTCTCTTTGGTTTGTTATTTGAAGTACATCCTGTCTAGGGTATGCAGACACATGAAAAAGTGGACAAATGCAAAGACTTCTAATTACATGAGAGTATTTCATTAGTGTGTACCTATAGACCATAGTCCTCAGTGCTCAAAAATTGTAATGCACAGTGCTTAAGAAAGGGAAAATTATAAGACTAAAAGAGGCAAAATCTATCAGGGAAAATACTTAATAACTTATTCAGATTTTCTCTGAGGTTTGAATTGGTAGAAAATAAAACTTATGGATGTAGCTCTCAGGTCAAAGTTGAAAGTCTTGCTTGGCAGTTTAGTATCACTGTAAGATAATGTTACAGTTTGAGCCAAGACTTCCTTGTTTTGGAAATGTGCCCAAGAGAGTATCGGGATTATTTCATACAAGTTCCATAAACCCGGCATCACATTGGCTAAAAGTGCAGGTCAAAAGATTTCTTCCGGCAGATACTCCTTAAAACCTGCAGCCAGGAGGAGTCTCCTCCTCTTTGGACACTGGACAGCTTCGGAGAAAGAGCCACAGCAAGAGGGCTGGCTACCGTCCAGGCCGAAAGCCTGCGGCCTGCCCCCGCACCCGGGGCCTAACTCAGAACTGTTTCTGTCTATTGGCGCCCAGCTCGACTCAGTCAGTATCTCTCTCTCTCGTATCGGGTAAGAGAAGAGATATTTTTCACTCGGGGAGATCTTTTCCAGTGTCTGTAAAAAAACTTCAAGGACACTCTGGACCGAAGCGGCTTCAAATGCGGATAAGGAGAAGCCCTCGCGGATGGAACGCGAAGGGGGGTGAGCTTCCCCCGCGTCCGAATCCAGCGGTAGATTCTCGCTGAGTGAAAAATATCTCTTCTCTTACCCGATACAAGAGAGAGAGATGCTGAGTCGAGCTGGGCGCCAATAGACAGAAACAGTTCTGAGTTAGGCCCCGGGTGGGGGGGGCAGGCCGCAGGCTTTCGGCCTGGACGGTAGCCAGCCCTCTCGCTGTGGCTCTTTCTCCGAAGCTGTCCAGTGTCCAAAGAGGAGGAGACTCCTCCTGGCTGCAGGTTTTAAGGAGTATCTGCCGGAAGAAATCTTTTGACTTGCACTTTTAGCCAATGTGATGCCGCGTTTATGGAACTTGTATGAAATAATCCCGATACTCTATTGGGCACATTTCCAAAACAAGGAAGTCTTGGCTCAAACTGTAACAGATAAGTACATACATTTTATGCATTGCAGAATATTTGTAGAGAGAGTAAAGATGTCCTTGCTCAGCTACTTCTTAACACATGGAAGTTTCTACTTTCAATAAGCATTCCTTCTTTCAGAGCATCTTAGATAAAGAGTTCTGCTTTTGAGCACCCTCAGGAGGTTCAAGCAGAAGAGATCCTTGCTCAAAGCTTCAGCAAGGTCAAGTTCTGGGACAGAGGGTCTTTTCCTGTAGTCTCTCCCAGTGGTTCAGTCCAACAGGTATCCTGGAAGCATGAAATGTAGCTAGGAGAGTTGTACATCTGCATTCTCTGCAGTGTTCCTCAGGGAAGGTTGCAGCTCCATGCAAATCAGCAATGCTGAGTGAAATACAGCTCTAGTCTAGCTGAATGTCACCCTGAAAGAGGGGCATACCCAGTTCCAGTTTGTGTTTCTGTATTTTATGTTAAAGGGTCTTTGCCTCAGAAGAAGAGGACAGGACTGAGATCTCCTCATTCCTTGGTAAAAGTGCTCTAAATCACAAGGCCACAGTCTGCTTATTGGCTTTAGATTTGCACTCAGTTTCCCTAGAAAAATGAAGAATGTTGTCTTCAAAGTAGACTAGTGGTCAGAACCTTCTCCTGGAGATGAGGCCAGAGATGTTTTAAGAGTCTGATTTAAGACTGGTATCTCCTTTAGTGTGGACAGTATTTTTCTTGTCTGAGCTAAGCAAGCTTTTTTAAAAAAAAAAAGGAATACGCACCCACCCCCAACCCCAAGAGTCAACCTCTGTCCCTCCAGTCTTGCAAGAATAGATAAAAATATCAGTTCTTAGGAGAAGATTCTGGCATTGCCCATCCTTGCAGACCTGAATAAGGAATGTAGATTCCTGAAGAGATAAAGGTTTAAAATTTATCAGGTAACACAGGACAGTTCTCTGCTGAGCCTGAGTTGTTGGGATTGCTATATGAAGGGAGGCAGGTCTCCCAGTGCACAGTGTACGGAAGGTAGATCCTAAAGGGGAGAGTTCCATCCTTGCATCAGATACTTGAAAGTCTTAAGTCCCAATAGATACAGCCTTGTATTGAAAAACAAGGGGGAGTACAAGGAAAGAAAAAAATCAGACCAAGTCTTTAGCAGAACTCTTAAATCTAATGATACTAGGATTTCGGCAAACTACAGGTTGCAGATTTTGCCACTGTGCAGGCGTGTCCCAGGTGGGCTGTACATTAACTTGGTAGCTATTCTGCAGTTCAAGTCTAAAAATGGAGCCTAGGAGAAAAAAACAAATGCCAACTTCAGTACTGCTAAGTAAACTAGACCAAAGCAGCATGAACATCATAGTGACAGTCATTGTTTGTCTTTACATTGGTTCTACTGTTTGATTCCTAACTACAGATGTTTTCTCCTTTTTATTCTCATTCTGCCACATAAAGAATCTTTTGCTGTTCCTGACCTCAGCACTTCAAGAGGTGACTTCTGCATGCAGTTCATTGATGTTCACAAAAATATTTCTGTTAATACTTGGTTTTAACAGACTTACTGTCAGTTGCTTGCTGTGCATTTGTCTGCAGTGATGATTATTTACTAGATTTGCACCTTAGTACAATTCTGTATTATTTCCTTTTCTGACATTCAGATGAGAAAAACAATTATTTTTTAATGTGATTAGGCTTAATCTATTTTCCAGCAGACAAATACAAACTTATTCAAGGGGAGTTTGCAAGAGAGGATCAAGTTTGGTCATTTATGCATGATTAAGCTTGATTTTCCTGTTCTGTTCTTGTATTTGAATGTGGAATGTTTTTACTAATAGTCAAAAGATTTTTATCAGAGGTGTGGCGGTTACTGTAGAGCTAACAGCATTTTGCAAAATTAACATTACAATTCAGTTAAGGGCTAAAGTCACTTTAAATGGTCTGGATACATTACAAATTAGAAATTACTTCTTTTATGTAAGAAAAGCATCATTTATATATGCTAAATATATTCTTGAGAAAAATAGGAAGCTGTTATCACCATAACTGTAATTACTCAACATCAACTGATTAAGAATTTAGCTGCATCAGGGAGGCTGTTGGTTCTTTGCTATTCAGTGAACAATTCTATACCATTATGCATTTTGACAGCACGTTCTATAGGTGACCTACAGCTCTTCCCATATTAGGTGAGATGTCTAAGAAAATGTAAAAGTTCAATGTGAACGACACAGTATCTAATGCATGGCATAATGTAAAGGTGTGTTGTGTTGAATGTCTTTTGTGAAGCTGGGGCAAACTGCTCTCTAATTAACAAGTAGTGTCCTAATCACAGTGATTGCATTGTCTTACTATATGTGTTGACTTCTCAGTTCAGACTGACTTGAAGACAAATACTAATACTACTTTCTTTAAAAAAATTAACTTTTCAGGTTACCACTGGGATACATCAGACTGGATGCCAAGTGTTCAGTTGCCAGGTATCCAAGAGTATCCGAATTATGAAGTGGTTGAGGAGTCAGCTCCCCTCTACACAGATCCAAATGCCATCGATACAGACTATTACCCTGGTGGTTATGACATAGAAAGTGATTTTCCACCTCCACCTGATGACTTCCCTACACCTGATGAGCTTCCACCGTTACCACCAGAATACAGCGACCAGTTTGAGTCAATACAGCCACCCAGAGACATGCCAGCTGTAGGTAGCTTGGGTTCTTCTACAAGAAGCAGGCAGAGATTTAACCTTAATCAGTACCTTCCCCATCACTATCCTGCAGACATGTCAGAACCTCAGACCACAACCAGTGGTGTCAACGGCAGTTACAGAGAACCTTACGCTCCTTACACATTAGGGTACAATAGAGACTTTGAAGCACCCACTGTAGACAACATGTCCATGTCTGTGTATGCTTCTACAGCTTCATGCTCTGATGTGTCAGCATGCTGTGAAATGGAGTCTGAAGTCATGATGAGTGACTATGAGAGTGGAGATGATGGCCATTTTGAAGATGTGAAAATTCCTCCACTTGATTCCCAGCAACATACAGAAGTCTGACACACTCAACAAAAGTGCCTGGACTCTAACAAACTTTATCTATTCTAGAACAAGTTTCAAGAGCCTTTTTATTTTTTAATTTTTCCCAGCCACAGTGAATGCTTTTTTTTCCAGTGAGCTAAACTGGCATGGCAGCATTGGATCATGCAGTTCATTTCACTAAATCAGCCTACTTCCATTTCCTGACCTAGTGTAATTGGACAGTTCCAAGCTTTCCATTGGCTGTGCCATTTCTGAACATCATTTTTGTACTTACATTGTCTATGTTAAAAAAAAATCACATACCACTTCTCCATGTTAGCATGATGCATATATTTATATAGTTCTAATGCAGTTAATTTTCTCCTATTTTTTTGTAAATTTTATGTACAGTTTTGATTTTAATAGTTTTAACTAGATTTTGTAGATATTTTGTGAATTGTTTTCCACTGAACTAGTGGTGTTAGTGTGCCATTAAAAACTAGCACCCTGACTTCTTATAATCAGGGTGTCACTGTATGTATTCCCCTGCAAACTAAGGTTTGACATTTCATTATAAAAAATTCAATGTACTCACACAACTCCAATTGTACATATGTCAGGTCTGATATTTTTCTGGGTCAGCTACATGGAAATGTCTTAAATGGATTGCTGTATTTTAGAACTGTAAACATTTTTTTTCCCTTCTTGGAAAGTGCGTTGGGACCCTCTACATACCAGTTTAGAACCAAAACCACCATGACACAGTTTTTATAGTGTCTGTATATTTGTGATCCAATGGTCTTGTAAAGGTTTTTACTGAAAAATACCATTAGCCAGTCTTTCTTACTGACAATAAATTATTAATAAAATACTTTAGCTTTGCTCTGTGTATCTCTATTATATAATATAAAATTGACAAAGCATTCAGTGCAGCATTTTTAAGTCTGTATATGTTTTGTACTGTATTAAGTTACTTGCTCCAAGCAACACATTTTCCTCTCCTCAGAAATCAAACTGCAGCTATGTTAGAGATGCTCAACTAGATGGCAGTGTGTGTCTACTTAATGGTGTTTTAAAAAGTAATTGGGCCAGTATGAATAAAGATTGATGGGTATCAAACTTCAGTAGCCTTCTCGGTAGTTTGCATTTTTCTTTAAACATATAATATCAGCTATGTAAATTACTGAGTATTTTTTCTGAAGTCCCCAAAATATATACAGGGGGGAAAAAAAAAAGCTCTTTAAAGCAGTTTCTTCGTTTCTTAATCACCTGCATAATCATTTTCTTTAATAGCTGTCCCTTGATTGTGCATCTGCATGCTGAAATTTCTGTGCCAGTTTCTGAATTTGTGATAAATACATTGGGGTTTTTATGCAATTATATTTCAATTGCAGTTTCTTGCATTAAGTTCACACTAGAAGTTTACTGTGAAGAAGTCAAGATAGGATACAGTTTGCCTGTAAATTTTCCAGCTGCTTTTCTGGCTAGAAAAGAACAAAGCCTCTAGAAAGCTCTGTAGCATAAGTTTGCACTGATGGTAAGCTAAAAGAATAAGATAACTGTCTTCTGCCTTTTGCATGATGGACACTTCTTAAGTTTGGAACAGATTTCCTAGCACATTAATGAATTTTTAATATAGCCTGGAATCCTTTCAGCTCCACCTCCATATTTTTTTTTTCCTACTGCCTCATAAAAATCTGTAGCCTGGAACGGTACAATATTAGGTTCTCTCAGGCATGAGAGCTAACCCTAGGCCTTCCACCATCTGGGGGAACAGGGTACTGGCTTTGTATTTGGAGTGCTCTTTATGCACAAAATGGAACAACTCCCACCTGGCAGTTGTACAATGGAAAGGGATGGATTACAGGACAGAGGCAAGCACAGACATCCCTTAGTGTTAACTTGCTTATATGCAGATAAAAATCCCATGACATACATAAAAAGGCTACAATCAACAGGTTTAAAAATATAAGGAGCCAAAATTCACCCTGATAATGAAGAGCTTTTTGTATGTTGGGCCCAGTTTTAACATTTTCTTATTAAATAGCTTTAAAAGTGTCTTACAGAACTGTTGAGTAAAGGGTATCATGCACTCTGTAGTCATTAGAGTCACAGCTTAAGGTCCATCTTGAGCTACAAAGGTGGCAGTTCTGCTCAAGATTTCTTAGTATTAGCTTCTCGGTAGGTATGAACCTCAGAAGTCAGCAACAGGAAGACTCTGCACAGGCTTGCATCACTTCTCAGCTGGTAAGGGCTCCCAGTAAAGATGAGAGCCTGCCCTACAAATGCATTTTCTTAAGTTACTCATTAACAGCAGAAAGGTCTGAAATCAGATTTTTAAAATTGAGATGTGTGAAGGACAGGAATATACACACTTAAGTATACTTCTATTCATAGCACTGTGAACTGAGTGCTAATGTAGACCATCATGCTGATAAGGAACTCATTACTCCTCAAAAAGACTCCAAGTTGGCTTAATATTTTTTTTTTTTTTTTTTTTTTCCCCCCACAAGAACCAGGCTGCTAGACAGCATGTAACACCCAGGCTATACTTAACAGCAAAAGACAAGAGGGCACCATAGCAGTCACTTACTTACAGAAATAAGAGGCAGTTTCAACTCGACAACAGCTTTGCAAGCTGGTAAAGCAGGACCATGTTAAACAAACGCTCCCTTTGTAGAAGTACCAGGAGCTGCTATCACCTAGTTCAAGTCCAGTAAGTGAAATTAAACCTGTTTTCTCCCACAGAGCTACACCACCACACAAGACCAAGCTGGTGATATTTTTACCCAATTGAAATGCTGATTCAGCAGAGCATTGCTGTTTGACTTAATAGTAGTCCAAGACATTCAAAGCATTGGCCAGATACAAACATTTCAAAATAGGGAAATTCAGGTCCTCATAGCTACTGTTAATATGTTTTACCCAGCTCCTTATACAGATTTTTAAATGGCTAAAGACAAACTTCATCCCTCAGCTTTTGAGTGGTTGGCAAATCCGTATGAAAATGTCTTAAAGCAATACCCTGAATCACAGAAGAGTTGCAGTTAGAAGGCATCTCTTGACCATCTCCAAGGATGGGAGACTAAAAGCTCCCTAGGCAACCTATTCCAGTGTTCATCCATCCTCACAGTAAGAGTTTTATGTTCAGATTTAGCTTCATGTGTTTCAAGTTGTGCCCATTGCTTCTTGTCCTGCCATAGGGCACCACTGTCTCTGTCATTTTTACATCAGGTACTTAATAAGTTTCCCACTGAGCCTTCTCTTTTCCAGACTGAACAGTCTCTGTTCTCTCAGCCTCTCATGTGAAAAAGGGTCCAGTCCCTTTATCATCTTACTGGCCCTTTGCTGGACTAGTTAACCCCTTGTCTGTTTTGTACAGGAGAATGTGGAAGTGATTTTTTCTATTTTAAAATACTTGTGAACGAGTAGAATTTAAAGTTTTATTGAGCAGGTGTGAGTCAATCTTCCTGCTGTTCTGTCCAATCTACATTTTATTTGGAGTGTATGAAATGTCATTTTGCCTTGGATCAGAGAAAAAAACCTGCAATTCCCCCTGATTAATAGCATTTGAGGTAGAAACAACACCACACAATCCTATAAAACTTCTTTCAGTCAATATTTAACACACCTGGCCTGAAGACTCCAGGATAGAGCCATACACTTAAAAGGAACATGACCAGAGAGACCCAGATTTTGGTCCCTCCAAGGATATTTACTCAGATTGTTTTTCCATGGTTCCCTGCTCTACCCTTTGCCTCTATGAAACAAATACTGCCCCAAGAAACCAAGTCTAAGGAGCGTTCTTGCACTGCCCAAAGGATACAAATCTGAATCCACTCCAGCCAGTAAGATATTAAATCAGTCTCTGGCTGCAAGACACAAGACATAAGATCTACTCTTTTATTGGGGTAGCCTGGGTAGAAGGACTGCACCACCTCCACCTTGAATCTACAAAGCCCTTGAAGACAGTTGCAGGGATTAGTTCGTGCTCTGACAGGGGTCATGGCTGATACCTGAATAGGTGCGGTCCAAAGTGCCTAGGAGGACTCCTGACTTTGTATGCACAAGCTCTGTCCAGATCACAGCTTTACACACTAAACAGGAGCTGCTAACTGCCACACCAGGGTACCCAAAGCCTCCACACAAAGAGTTGACACACTTCACAGTGAAGCTCTGCACACACACCATGCACAGAAGTCAGCCAGCCAAGAGCCAAGTCAGACAAAAGTCTGACAGAAGTCAGACAGCCAAGAGGTGGGTGCCTCAGTTTCTTTTCAGAACTTTTGCCAATTTTTAGCATTAAATGGCTTTCAAGACCACACAAGCCTTCATAAAAGTACTAAGATGATGAAGTGCCCATTAAACGAAGCACGCTAAAGCAGATGTAAATTTTGGCAGCATTACTTCCACAGCTGGGGTGGGGGAGAAAAATCAGGGGAGCACAGCACAATATCCAACACAGCTACAATGCAGGAAAATGAGCTCTTTGCTTTGGTATTAGAGACAAAAGTTAAGAGAAAGCTTATTAGAATTATTTCCCATCAACCACCCTAAACATCCCGCAATCAGAACTTTAACATTATGAGGAAGTGAGGCAGACTCAAGATTAAGCCTCCTCAGTCCTGTGGGGACAGCACTTCATTTCCCCTCGACTTTCTCTAGCTGAGGTTAATAAATCCTGTTGCCAATCCCCTGCTAAACAGCCTACAGCATTTTGCAGAGCAGCAAACGTCCCTCCCCTCTTAACCTTGCAGCATAAGCAGGCAGGAGAGTGGGCTGAGCCTATGTTCCCAGAAGGCGATGGTATTCACACTTACTGTTAAAACAAGTGGAGAAAAGGTCTGTCATCAAGAGGCTGATATTCAGCTCAGACTGTACCTGGATTTAGATATTACTGAATAACCCTTCAAACAAGGAGAATGTACAGTTACGCTGTACTTCAAATGCCAGGAATTATTTCACTATATCTTAAGTGAAACATGTCATTTTAAGGACTCCCAATCTTCAGGGATTTTTTTTTTTCATTTTGCCTATAACTAGTCAATGTCCTTGGGAAAAGGCAGAAATATCGTCCTCCATATTCATATTTGATTTAAGAACTCTGGCAGAAACTTGTTTAAAACAATCCATTTTAAGACCCTATACAGAAAAGAATGGTCTTCAGTTAAACTCATGAGTGTCCAACTTGGCTGATCCCTCACAACATGGTTAAAGCCTGAAGCAAAGCTTGTGACAAACAAATTTTATCTCTCTCTACCGTTAGTAAAAAAGGATGCTCCAAGTATGGAGGGTATATTGAACAGTTCAGTCCATGTCAGGACCCTGGCAGTGCAGGGTGAATGGTTGGACTCGATCTTAAAGATCTCTTCTAACCAGATGATTCTATGATTTTATGTCCAGGGACCAGTGTACAAGGTTGAAAATATCTCATTTCTATACTGTGCTTAAGTAGGCTTTGCCATTAAGAAGAACTAGACACATCAACATCCATTAATAACAAAACACCTACAGATTCTCAGAGGAAAAAATGCAGAAGGAATCTTATCCTGAACAGAGCATTTCAGAGTAATTCTCAATTAATATCTTAATTGTTCCATATTTCCAATGTATTGTTCATTTACCACAAGGTTAACTATATAGTACCTTGCCTCAAGACAGGCAAGGTGCCTATCCTCTCCTCAGTTCCCATTGCTGTTGGCATTTCATGCAAACCCACGTGACGTACATCTTTCCACCTCAGCCCCGACAGTGACTCCTTCACTGCATAAAACATATCATGAGCCCCTAAGAGTTCTTAAGAAAGTTCTTAAGAACTTGTCCTTTGCAGTACCCAGTACCCAATGTGTAATAATACTGCTGAAGACACAGTGTGTAATGAAAGAGTTTAATTTTAAAACTTTGTAGGAGCATCAAAAGCTGAAACTACTTATTGCCATGATCAAAACCATCCAAACAGCACAAAAGTGAACAAGCTTTTCAAAGGCAGCTAAGAGAGGCAGCTAAAAGGCACAGATTGTACAAAGATGTCATATCCGCAAGCTTGTACCACTAACCTCAACAAGACTTAAAAGACAAAAAGGAGGCTGGCATGGTACAACAGCAAAGCAAGGAAGCAAACTTCAGGAGGTTGAAGTTATACAAAAGTGAGAAAAATAAGAAGGAACAAACTCTGTCAAGTGCAGTGCAGAGTAAGATTATCCAGAAATGTCTGAGGAACAACTTGAAGACATCAAAAAGTAAAGGTTATTTTAAAACACATTAAAAGCAGAAGGTTCTGCCAGAGAATCTATAAATATAAAAATAGTGGAAGACCAAGGTATAACAGGAACCTTGGAGAATACAAGACTAGCAGATGTTTTCCCACTGCATCTGTGTCCCCTGTGGGAAAAGCTGAGAGGTGTGATGGACCGAGTTTAGACATCATGCCTTAAACAATTGTTTTTGGGCACTTGCTGTTTTGTTGTGGTTCGGACTGTGTTAGCTTTAGGGAGTTTGTGCTGATTGGCTATAGGGAGAAAGGGGGCAGCCCCTGCCTGCAGGCTGGCTGCTCTGCCTTAGAGGCAGTCCCGCTGGGGACCTGCTGGAACCAGAGGTCCCACTGTGGTCATGGTAGGAGAGGAGGCAAGATGACCCCCGCCTCATTTCTGGGGGAGGAACCGCACGTGTCCCAGACCCATTTCTGGAACCATCCACGCATGTGACTGCGCATGCTCAGTGAACGAACCGAACCCTATAAACGGTGCAGCCTCGGAGCGCCGCAAGCCCGCCCACTGCCGGAGGAGCCAGAGCGACAGCGGACCCTGCTGGACGGGAACAGGCATCGCTGGAACACATCGCCAGCTCCAAGGGTGGTGATATTTCTCTGTCCCCTTGGTTTTTCTTCTTCTCTTTCCCCTTTCCTCCTGTTTTCTCTGTTCTCTACACCCTAATATTTTCTAATGCCAAACCGTCATTGTTAAAGTTATTCTTTAGTGCCACAATATTTTATCCGATACCCACACAGGGTTTAGCCATTGTTGTTCAGCCCACGAGCTTTAATAAAGGTGCGTTGTGTTGTTCCTCTGAGTCACTGTTGCGACTACCTCCTTTGCGGCTCCGCCGAGCAGAGATCAGCTCCTTCGTCAGGAACAACTTTTCAGGGGATCACACAGATTCACCTCCCTTCGCAACCCAGCGAGTGGGATGAGACAAGATGTTTCACTGCTTTCCAATGTCTTAACATGAAAATCACACAATAAAACAATATTAATGAATGAGAACAAATGGTACCAAAGACGATATAGCACTGACTCACACTTACAAAGCACTTAAGGATCAGAGGCTCATCTTACCTAGGGTACAGTCAACTAAAGTCCTGCCTCGGGACCATGAGACTGGCCACTGACAAAGACAGGATACCGAGCAAGATGAACCAAGATCCAGTATTTAAGAAAGAATGCAAATACTAATAGCAGAAACAAACCGAAAAATTGAGATTGTCAAACAGACAATCTGGTCTGCTGCTTATAAAATGAGGAATGAATTGAATCACATAGCACCAGTCTGGGCAATTATGGATTCTCTGACCAATCCTTTCATGTTTTCTTTGCTCCTACATATAAGAGACAAAAGAGCACCTGCCAACAGAAACATTCTCAAAACTGTTCATCCAAACATACCTAATATAAAAGCAGATCTCACATGGGCACTGTGACATTAGGAGTTGTCATGGTTTCAGTCCACCCAGCTGGCAACAAAGCACCTCAAGCACCTCACAGCTGCTTGCTCACTCCTATCCCTCTCTGGTGGGATGGGGAGGAAAAAACACAAGAAAGGCTTGAGGGTCAAAACAAAGGTCATGGAGGGCTCACTCACCAACTACGATCACAGGCAAAACCCAGACTTGATGTGGGGAAACAAAATCAATTTAATTTAAACAAAATCACAATTTCACCAACAGAATCAGAATAAGACAGTAATAAATACAACCAGATACTAAATAAATACACTTTCCCCCCTCCCCTCCCTCCTTTCCCAGGCCCAGCTCTGCTACTTCCTCTCCCCTAATGGCACAGGGGTGCAGGGAATGGGGGTTGCAGTCAGTTCCAGTCTGTTCCATATTGTTTCTGCTACTCTTTCCTCCTCAGGTGGAAAACTCCTCACAGTCCTCCCCTGTAGCAACATAGCATCCCTCCCACAGGAGACAGTCCTCCACAACCTTCTCAAACAAGTGTTGGTCCCTTCCCAGCGACAGATTGCTCCAGCAGAGGGCCCCCTCCGAGTCATGGCCTTCTTTGGGAGCAGTCCCCTGTTCCAACGTGGGGTCCTCCATGGGCTGCAGATGGGACTCTTCTTCACCACTGATCTCTGAGGGCTGCGAGGGCTCAGCCTGCCATCCTACCAAGGGCTGGAGAGGAATAGCTGCTCTGGCCCGCCTCCTCCGCTCCTTCCTCACTGACCCGGGTATCCTCATGGATGTCTCTGTCATGTCCTACTCCTCTGTAAAACAAAAAATCTTCTTAAAAAAAAAAAAAAAAAGGCTCAACAGATTTCCCCTCTTAAATAGCGCAGAGGCACTGATTAGCTCGGCCTTGTCCAGACAGGTCCCACTTGTTGCCAGAGGGGCTTCTCTTGAAGCTTTGTACAGAGGCCACGCCAGTAGCCGTCTCCCCCGCTACCAAAACCCAGCAGACACTAACCTGACACAGGAGTGTAGTCAACATCCGGGGACAAAAGATGCACATTTCTGTTTTCGTTCAAATAGCTATGTAACAGGGACAGAAATTCAGGTTCAGGAAAAAGTAATAGGTTAGAATTACTACCCAAAGATAGCCAGAGGAGTATTTCCTGAGAAACAGATTTACACAACAGCCAGCTCTGACTTTGAAAGTGAAAATTTGGGGGGGTGGGGGGGGTGGGGTGTGTGTGTGTGTGTGTGTGTGGAACTGCAGTCCTTTATGTAAAGCAGAGTTTTTCCCACAAAAACGACAACTGTTTTAGCAGCGTGGAGCACTGAATAAAGGTGTAGAGGACTTGCACTACTGCCTTTTCCCAGTTTTTATGAATTATTTCAATTCTGTTCCTTCACTGATTTGTTAAATAAGAGAAGTAAGATGCTTTCCTTTCAAGATAAAAATGTGAATTTGGTTCTTTTGACCCAAGGGTCTTTTGGACTTGGGTTTTTTTTTAGACTTCATTTTAGCAAGATACAGGAGTTTTCATGCAGCTATACTGAATGAAGTTTTCTGTTTGGTGTCTGAACCAGGGAGAAGTTATTTTTACTGCCCTGTTTCTGAAATTGCTTTTCATCTCTGTTACTACACAGCAATACTGTCCCAGCTATGTCCTACAATGAAGTTCCTTCTACACTTTTCTAAGGCAACACAACACTGAAAAAATGTTATTTTCTCCACTAGAAACAGAGCTTTCCAGAAACCAATGCTACAGGACCACTCTTGCATAGTTTTATCATTATGTTAATTTGCAGTTTAAAATGTTAAAAGATAAAGTCATGAGCAGCAAAGTATTAGTTGAAATTTAAAACCTCTGTTACTACTTCATGTATTATCTCTAGTCATCCCTTCTTCAATCCCTCTTGCAGCTAACTTTAAATATAAATCACTACAAAGGACAATAAAACAGGTAAAAAGATATCAAATGCTACAGCCTGAAGTCATTAATGCAGCGTCTCAAAATATATAGACTAAAAGGATGCATAAAATAAAACTGAATTATAGTTGTTTTCCCTTTCAGGGAACATCATAGGTTAAAGGAAGAGTTTGTTTCCTCCTAATATTCCTTCTAAGCTGTTCTAGTAGGATTCGTAGGATCCCGCGGTGACCAAAAAACTAAAACCACAGACACACACTAAAAATCACAGGCACGCACACCCAAAGATAACTACGTTTATTTTGTTCACACACCGACTAAATACTAACTTACATATATATATATATATAACTATAAACTATTAAAGGTTAGGCTCCTAAAAATATTATAATTCAAGTTATTGTTAGTACAATTAAGACAAATAATAATAAAAATTCACTCAGTTAGGAAAAAAAAGGTTAGGCTCACAGACTACTACAACTAAAGTTATAATAAGAACTAACAATACACTCTATGGACAGTTGAGGGCAATATAAACACTCTCATCTGCCCAAGAGCAAGTCGTCCAGACGGATGGACAGACGGGGCGGGGGGGGAGTTACCTCAGTTCATATACATACCGACCCTACAATAACGAGTGATGTCCAAAGCAGCAGCGTCCCCAGCATAGATGGTTTTTGGGATGAGGTGTCGGTAGGTACCGGACCCTTGGCGAGCGTCCTTGCGGGGCAACTTTGGTCCCTGGTCTCCGTATAGCTACCCACCTCTGTGCCCAAACAGCACGGTTTTTATAGTAGAGGTTAAAGCCACCCCTCACATAACGTGTGGCCAGTACGTATGTGTGGACTGCCCCAAACTCCACCTTTCAATGACATAATTCATAACTTCATGCATGCCCAATTTCACTACTGGGGTCGCTGTTTGGGGGTTGTTTGACTTCATCTTTACTCTTCTTCCTCGATAAGAGCTTTGCAAACATGGGAAAACTCACTATTGTTGCAACTTCTCTCCAGCTCTCATCCTTCGACGGCCAACAACGAGCCTCGTGACTATGAGTTCATTATACAAAAACTCAATAATGTTACAATTAATCCCCTACTATCACTCCTCCCTAAATATAAGAAAGCTCGCTATTGTTCCCTACAAGGCTCACAAAACTCTTCACTGCCCTTCGATTCCTTACAAAGCTCAGTGCTCCACTTTGGACCAAACTGTCTAAAAGGGGCCGTCTGACACATAAGCACTTGGATTACTACACAGTGGAAATTAATCCAAACTCGGTGAACTGACTTTTCATTAGGGTTGACAAAACCAAATATACATTCTAGTCAACTAATATCAAATAACTATTATGTTAGATACACTTATGACTTGACAAGATTTTATCCATCAGTATTTTTATATTTCAGCTCCACATTCTCTCAAAGGAAAGATGTGACAAATTCAGATCAGCACCCATCAGTGCCACAGGGCAACACAAAAGCACTGACACCACAGGTCTGGAATACACTGGCAACCGTAACACTGGCACTTAAGCCCAAAGACCTTTCTACCTTCTCAAATTCCAGTTCCTTCATGATCTATTGCTACTGCTTCCTCCTGAAAATTTCAAAATCATCTCATACAGCCCAAAACACATAGGTACATTCACAGTTGTGGGGAAATATTTATTACACTTGGCAAGATGGAACGTTTCTCCAACATTACGTTCCTTTGGTAAGTTAGACCTCACCACTACTGACTGCCCCATCTTCAAAGTATGCTATTGGACCAGTAAAACCAACCACAAATAACCCAACAGGATTCTTGGAGATTTTTCAAGGATTTAGTTCTAGTTGTGACACCTACTGTGCATGCTCCTGGAGGGGCCAGTGCTCTGAAGCAACGCTCACTGCTGGCCAGTCACTTCTTTCCCAACCATTTCTCTTTATGAGACTAGATAATACCTCCGCTCACATTTCTCCCCTCTAAAAGTCCAGTTCTGTCTCATTTACATGGTTTACTTCCCCAACTCTACCTTTTGGCTCTTTTCCCGAGTACATCCTAGCTGGAGCTCAGCATGCTGGGGAGAAGCTGGTGGCCTGGCATTGCAACCACCCAGATTTCTGATTCCCTCCATCATTATCTCTTTCTGTCCTTCTGCTGTTCACTCCTAATGCAGCTGCACACCTTGTTGGCAGCAAGCAGAGCATTCTCCCAGAGTTCATACTTCTTTCCACTCGGCAGCAGCAGGTCGGGAATCTGTTTAACCAGTGCTACTTACTTGAAGACCATCCCATAGACTCTTCTCCTGAAGCGCTTTGGCAACATATTAAAAATAGCATCCTGCAGTCCTCCGAAGAATTCTTAGGGTTCTCCTCAAAGAAAAACAAAGACTGGTTTGATGAAAACAATCCAGAGATCCAGGAATTGCTGGCAAAGAAGAGATCTGCTTACCAAGCACACCTCGCTCAGCCATCTTGCCATGTAAGAAAAGCAGCCTTTCGTCTTGCATGCAGTAAACTCCAACAGAAACTTCGAGACATCCAGAACAAGTGGTGGCTCAACCTAGCAGAAAAGACTCAACTATGCGCAGATTTGGGTGACCACAGAGGATTCTATGAGGCGCTGAAGGCAGTGTACGGACCCACACACCAAGTTCAAAGCCCCCTACTCAGCGCAGATGGCCAAACGCTTCTCACAGATAAAACCTCCATCCTGAATCGATGGTCTGAACACTTTCAAACTCTCTTCAGTGCCAACCGTGTAGTCCAAGACTCAGGAATCCAGCTCATCCCAAAACAAACGGTGAAAAATGAATTGGATATAGCCCCTCCTATGGGAGAGACCCTTAAGGCCATACAGCAGATAAAAACCGGCAAGGCAGCTGGGGTCGGCGGAATCCCACCTGAAATCTGGAAACATGGAGGCCAAACGCTCCATGCTAAATTTCACGAGCTAGTTGTGCGCTGTTGGGAACAAGGTGAACTACCACCAGATCTCTGTGATGCAATCATCGTCACCCTGTACAAGAAAAAAGGAGTAAAGTCAGACTGCTCAAACTACCGAGGCATAACTCTGCTCTCCATTGCTGGAAAAATTCTCGCAAGAATACTATTGAACAGATTGGTACCCACTATCGCAGAAGAACTTCTACCTGAAAGTCAGTGTGGTTTCAGAGCCAACAGAAGTACCACAGACATGGTATTCGTTCTCAGACAACTGCAAGAGAAGTGTAGGGAACAGAACAAGGGTCTCTATGTAACTTTCGTTGATCTCACCAAAGCCTTTGACACTGTGAGCAGAAAAGGTCTGTGGCAGATCTTGGAACGATTAGGATGTCCCCCCAAGTTCCTCAAAATGATTATCCTGTTACATGAGGGGCAGCGCGGCCAAGTCAGATATGGCGATGCACTCTCTGAGCCCTTCCCAATAGCCAATGGTGTGAAACAAGGTTGCGTTCTCACACCAACTTTATTCACAGTTTTCTTCAGCATGATGCTCCAAAGGGCCACGGCAGACCTCGACGAACAAGACGGCATTTATATCCGATATCGTACCGATGGGAGCCTTTTCAACCTAAGGCGACTGAAGGCCCACACCAAGACCCTGAATCACCTTGTTCGCGAGCTGCTTTTTGCTGACGATGCCGCCCTTGTTGCCCACACAGAAGCAGCTCTGCAGCGCTTAACATCCTGCTTTGCAGAGGCGGCTGAGCTTTTTGGGCTGGAAGTCAGCTTGAAGAAGACAGTAGTTCTCTACCAACCAGCACCACAAGATGATTACCATCATCCCCACATCACCATTGGCGAGTCAGAGCTTCAGTCAGTCCAGCAGTTCAGCTATCTGGGTAGCATCATCTCCTCAGATGCCACGATCGACAAAGAGATAGACAACAGAATAGCAAAGGCAAACAGAGCTTTCGGAAAACTCCATAAAAGAGTCTGGTGCAATAAACACCTGAAGAAAAGTACAAAGATCAGTGTCTACAGAGCCGTGGTACTGCCTACTCTTCTGTACGGGTCTGAATCATGGGTCATCTACCGCCACCATCTGCGACTCCTCGAACGCTTCCATCAGCGCTGCCTCCACACAATCCTAAACATCCACTGGACTGACTACGTGACTAACGTTGCTGTCCTTGAACAGACAGACGTCACCAGTATTGAGGCCATGTTGCTGAAAACGCAGCTGCGTTGGGCAGGGCACGTCTCCAGGATGGCGGATCACCGCCTCCCTAAGATCGTGTTCTGTGGTGAACTTGCCACCGGCTGCCGCAAGAGAAGAGCTCCAAAGAGAAGATATAAGGACTCCCCGAAACAACACCTCAGCCTAGGCCATATTGACCACCATCAGTGGTCCACCCTGGCCTCCAATCGGGAGATTTGGAGACACACCATACATAACGCTGCTGTCTCCTTTGAGAGCACGTGTAGAATCAGTCTCGAGGAGAAAAGACAGCGCAGAAAGAACCGTGCCTCGACTATACCACCCAAGGAGACCCTCCGGTGTGCTCTTTGCAACCGGTCTTGCCTATCCCGCATTGGCCTTTTCAGCCATCAACGCGCTTGCAATAAGCGTGGGCAAAGCCCTTCCCAAATCTTCGTCTGCGAAGCCAAGCCATGCAATGCACTTACAGGGAAACCCTGAATGCCAAAAGCTCTTCCTGGGATCACAAGTGGCCGCTGTTAACAGTTGCAATCAAGACGAGAGTTTGGAAAGCACTGCATGCACCAACATCAAGGAAAATTCATGAGATCAGAGCAATGAAATTGAGGGTTTCAGAAATACAGCAGCAGCTCCTGAGCTATAAGACATAAAGGGTTCTTTCAGGTGAGAGATGCTCTATTTTTTTTTTTTTTTGTACAGGATTTGGATTACTGCTACTGTTATCAAGGATCCAAAACCAGCGTACCACTACTATGCCGCTTATTAAGAGCTACATAATTTCAAGTAACACTTGAACTGACCTTTAGATAGTGCAGATGGCAAGTCAGACTGAATTAGTGAAACTGGATATTATACAGCAAGACTGTCATGGTTGCCGGGTATACAAATTTGCAAGGAAAACAAGCACATAAAGATTTAAAACAAACGTAATGTGCGTGAGAGCTGCAGTCATAGCCAAAACACAGTACCTGACGCTGAATGGCACTGGACAGATGAAAGATACCCATGAGACAACTGTGTTTCAGATCTTAGGATGATATCAGACTGCACAGTTGAGAGCTCAACATCCAGCACTGCATATATCTGGTCTGACACACCTACATAAATATTACCTTTAAGATTATTTATATTACCAAAGCAGTATGGTGGTAAGGCAACTGAAGCTGATTTGTAAATATTCTCTGAAGCATCTAAAAAGTATTTATTCCTAGCTAGAATGTATTTCAAAATGACCGCAATTTCTCCTTCAACTTGTGATCACACCACCAGACTGGTTCCTTGTGCTTAAAGTATCAGTTCAAAGATGTCTCTACTATTCTGTTTTTACTCTCTGCCCTGGTTTGAGTTAGAACAGAACTCATTCTGTTCAGTGATTTTACTTTTCAGCTCAGTCTCTTCTAAGCAACTGCACTTTCTGAGGTTAATGGCATGTTTTTGCAGACAGTGTCTGCTTCGAGAAGTGACAGCACTTGGTATTTACAGTTACTGCCAGGGATTGGGATACAGAAAGGCTCTTGTTTGTACTTGCTCCTATGAAGACCAAGGTCACTGCTAAATCCTGTGTGCCACGGTGGGGTGTAGTAAGTGAGAGGCCGCACCTGCAGGAAGCAGCAGACAGGACAGGTGACCCCAAACTGACCAACAAGGTGTTCCATCCCACAGATGTCGTATTCAGTATAAAGCTGAGGGATCACAACGGTAAACTCTTCTTCAATGGCCGGTGTCCGAGGACAACTCTGTCCATTCTGCCTTCAATCCCAATTTATGCATTCTTGAATCCAGTTCCAGAATCTGGTTCCATCTGCTGCTGAGTCCAGCCTGAAACTTCCTCAGTGCCTGCCCTGCAGCATCACTGGTGACAGTGATGTGATTGCTATCAGGGAGGTTGGTTTCAGTATTGGTTTTGTATATATTTAATTTTATCATTATTATTTTCATTAAAGCAGTTTTAGTTTTCTTCTCCAATCCATAAGTCTCCCTTCCTTATTCCCTTTCTCCTCCCTTTTTTTTTTCCTTTTTGGGGGCGGGGCAAGGGGTGGTGTGGTTGGTGGAGTGGTGGAGGTAATAGAGAGCATCTGTCATTTGTCTAGCAGCCGGCCCAGCCTTAACCCATAGCACTATCAACTAAGAAACTGGCCCAGATGAGTTGTTAGCCTCTTGGACTAAAGGAGCTGCACCCAGCCTTTTGGTCTACATGCCTGGCTGTGCTCAGTGTTGCTTGGGTGGGAGAAATACCCAACACACTACTCACGAGAGCTGGAATTACAGAACATTGTTCTGTTTGAACTTCAGTGTGCGATGCTGTTCACATATTGATAAAATGCTGGTGCAGCTGCAGACAGGGGGTCCCTCCTCCCATTTTAGAGAATCAGGCATCAGTAAGGATGAAACAGTGACCAACCTATTTCTCTGAGGTGACAAAGATTTAAACAAAGTAAATTTAATAAAGGCTTGTCATAAAATTGCTACACGCAGTTCTGACTGCTGCACAAACCGATTGGAGGTGGGCATTAGCAGGAATAGTAGCCAGTCCAGATTCTACTCCATTACACAATATAAAAAAATCTTTATGACATTACTGTCCTGGAGGAGAGATAAGACCAATAGAAGCAAGTCACAGTGAGACCTGGACTGGTATCCATTCCTTCATCATGCTTACTCTCCACCTCCTTGTCAGAAAACTAAACTAGGAAATACAGAGATTTTACTCCTCGGTTAGTCTGGCCTTTCATGCTGCCATGTAGCTAGTGGCTCACCTCCCTTATTCAGGTCAGCCCCCAAAGCAGCTCAGCTCCCTGCAGCATTCCCACTTCCCACACAACTCCAGCAGGACACACAGCGCTTTTGCAGCTGAATTCTGTTGGAGGAGTCACACCCAGCAAACGCCCCCTCTGCTTGTTTCCAAATGAAGGCTGCCAAGCTTCC
This sequence comes from Bucorvus abyssinicus, assembly GCA_009769605.1. Classification (NCBI taxonomy): domain Eukaryota; kingdom Metazoa; phylum Chordata; class Aves; order Bucerotiformes; family Bucorvidae; genus Bucorvus; species Bucorvus abyssinicus. The sequence goes on from CM020026.1 coordinate 34,431,643, forward strand.
CCACACCTGAGTCTCATAGCCTTAATCCTACCCAACCCTGCAGCCCAGGGCTCTGAGGACACCCACTCTAATTAAAGCTTCATACCACCATGCAGTGTTTAACGCAAAGCTTCACAGAATTAAGTTTTCAGCAGGGATCTGAAGAAAGTCCATGTGAGGGGTGGGGGCGGCAAGAAGGCAAACACGATTTCAGGATTTTGTGGCTTCAATTACAAAGGTTTAAAAGGGAGAAAGTAACAGGCCTTTTACCACTAAGATTGTGCACAAGCAGATCAGAAGCACAGAAGCAACTGTAATCTGAAAGTCAAGTCCTCTGCTTTGTTAGTCACTTAGAAGTTGGTGTCAGAATGAGACAGATTATTTCCCTTCCAAACATATGTGCTGCAGTTTACCTAAAGCCTCTATGTGTTTTCTTCAGCCATGATCCTAGTTTCAATCCCCACCCTTGCTAATCTCCAGGTTGAACACATCCTTCTTGCCACTGTGCACCTGCAGACTTCACAAGACAATAAGCAACACCACATTATCCTTGAAGATAGATCCTTCACCCTCACCAGTAAATCCCCTTTATAGGCTCATTTAACTTGTTAAAGAAACTATCTTTCTACATTTACTTCAATTTAGGTCAACAATAACATTTTTCAATGTCCACATTTGTTTATTTAGAGTTCCCTTTCTTAAATTGTTCACCTTTGTCCTTGTTTAGTCATCACCACATATACTGACTTTTAGAACCAGGTTGAAAGTTCAGCATTTTCCAGTTCTGTCAGCCAGCAAATAAACCTTGGAAATCTTAACATCAACCCTCTTGTGACTGATTCGGCTTCTAAAACATAGAGTTCATTGGTTTTAACAACACATTTTCTTTCACACCAGATACGTTGTACAGTTCCACATGACACCAAATGCAGAACAATTTTCCTGAAATAGGAATGTAATAGTTGTAAACAACATAGTATTCGTATAGTATGTGCTCTGAAGTGGTTGCTTCATTTAGAAGACATAAAATATTACATGAAATATTTTGGGGTTTTTTTTTCCTCCCTATTAGTATATTTTTTGTGTATGATGCCATTTCTTTGGTCTGTAATCTCTTCTTTGTCCATTTTGGTTTTTAAACATGTTGCATTAGCCAGCGAGAGGTGAAAGGCATTCAGGATTCCATTGGCTCTTTGCTGTAATTGCTAATACTCTGTACCATCATGAAGGATATCTGTTTACTGTATTGTCATAGTACCCTTAAGGATGCACAGAGAATACATTTAGAGAGAGAAAAAATTATTTTGAAAAGAAAATACAAAGATGAAGGTGGAGGAAAGGCTACAGTAATAAGAGAGTTCCCTAAGAAGACAGTTAAATCAATAGAGAAAGACAGAAAAATGAGGCAGCGTTTCTAGAGAACCAACCCTTGATGACATGCAGTTGCAAGGGACAACTACATCAAGTAAGGAAAAACATCTTTTTCTTAAACTTTTGGCTATTATGTAACTTCTTTACAGTTAAACTGTGCCCAACAGTCTTCATCTATAAGAAACGATAAAGAGCTATGCTAGGATAGCATCTTGAGATAGTCTTGCAAGATACATGGATGCTACATTTTCAGGGACAACTGAAAGCCCCTAAGAATCTCCCATAACTGGAAAAAAAAAACCCAAACCAAACAAAAACAAAAAAAACCAAACACCCAAAAGACAAATACAGCTCTGGATGCAGCCAGAAGGTGCAGTCACGAACAACCACCACCAAACACACACAGCGCTCTATGCTAGAGTACCACAAACTGGCTCTGCTGCCCTTCCCTTTGCCTCCCACCGCTAAATCCAACATCCCACTACCTTGTGCTTGTACTGCCTTCAGCATTGCAACAAATCAAACCAAGGAGTTCATCAGTTGAACCTACCAGTCAGTGAGGCAGCAGTTGGTCTTGCAAACAAATCCAAGTACTCTGTTTTGCCAAGCTAGTTTGCTACATACCTGCAAAGGGATAGAAAGGCCTAAAAGAACAAGGGCGTTTAGAGGGCAAAAGTGAATGCCTAATTGTGCTCTAACCAGTGACACCTATGAAAAACATAATTGTCTTTGTGGCAGTCTCTAAACCAGTGAGTCATGGCTATCATCCTGTAAGTCACAAAGATTTTGGAAGTGTTTTTCTATCTTTTACAGGTATCTGACCAGAAAAGATACATTCTCTTCTCCACCCTACATCTGCCTTGTTTCAAGCACTCCTTCTTCCTAACTTGCAATTTGTCACATTCTTCTACTGTGGAAGAAGATATCCTCTTCCTCCTTGAACATAACATCTGAAAATCATCAGTTGCTTCACCACTGTCAAGTTTGACTTCACCTGCACTCTCTTTGCAAGTTAGCAGGTGTCTGACCTATGACATGAGGCTCCAGTAACGTGGGAACTTAACTGTAGTAAGACATTAGGGCACTCTAGACAAATAGCCTGGATACCTCCTACAGGCTTCTTTCTTTTCAGCACACAGGCATGTCAATCCACAACCTTCCTTCCTCACCAAGCTCGTTCCACTACTCTACTGCTGTGTGCTTAGCCCATCATTTCAGACACGCAAATCCTCCACCTGGGCAGCAAAAACTACAATGACTCCACAGGATTCAGGTGTGTATTTGCTGCATTTGACACCTCTCACAGAGGAGCACCTGACCTGGATACCTTCCCTCTTATCTCACCACCACTCTGCTACATGGACATTAACACCTCTCATTGTGAATTGACATTGGCTTATGTCTGCTGTGCAGAGAGCTACAAATTCTGGAAGGTATCAGAAGGATACCTTGTGTTTTACAAGATAAATGAAATGGTACAATGTTTTATAAATATTTATGATTATTTTTTTCTGAGAGCTAATTATTATGTGGCAAGTGTATTCACCAGAGGACAAAACCTTATTTCCTTGATAACAGGATTGAAATAATAAGGTGACAAGTTATTTGTTTTTATGAACTCTTGTAACTACAAACTGCCATTCATAAATGTTAAGATTGCAGTTGTTCTGCAAGCAGACTGAAAATAAAAGTGTACTGGTGCAGTCCATTTAATAATATACCTATATCCACAAAGTGTTCATGTAGCCTATAACAGCATACAGCATATTACACAAAAAGCAATTCAAGAGAAGCATACAATCAACCTTTCCAACAGAAAATGTTTGTTTTAGTACAATAAGGTTTAGTTTAAAGATTTTGCTTAAGCATTCAGTTATGCATATTGATCTAATCTTTAAGATTCATCTGGTGTACTTTAAGATTTCCTTCAGAGCCCTGGAGGAAAATACAAGGCTAATAACATACAGGGTAATAAGAGATGGAAAATGTCTGTCTTATTGATTAAATATATATTTATACTAGGTTCATCTCCCCAACTTTGCTGTTTACTTGATTTTAAGCAGTTAAGTCTTTTTCCTTGATTTGTCCACTTATTTTTCTTTCTTTTTTCCTCCCCTTTGGACTTAAGAAATGTCCAAATACAACAGCTGTCTAGAGTTAATGCATAAATGTCTCTGGTATTTAAACTGTCTCTTACACAGCATAGGATTTTCTTTTCCAATTCAGCTATCTACTTTTTTTTCCAGTTCCCAGAGTGCCAGAAGGGCTTAGAGGAGAAGATTGCAAGATGCATGTTCCCAGTGTGTCCATATGCCATACATCTGAATTCTATGGGGGCCACTCTGCAAGTACTGCCTCCTATTTTATTATGTTAGCCCATGACGTCAGAGGCGGATGTTGGTGGTCTGGCAGGAGAGGCTGAACCTTCCCACCAATATTCTGTTAAATTTTGTGGCCGTGCGACAGACGGCAGCAGAGGGGTGGTCTGACAACATGGTGTCTGACACGGCAGTGTGAAGCAAAGGGGTGTAACTGAATTCCTCCATGTGGAAATAATGGCACCCAATGACACTCATCGATGCTGCTGAACGTTTATGGAGACCAAACAGTGGATGTGGCACAGTAAGGCGGTGGGTGGCGCGTGTCAGCAGTGGTGACAGTGACGGTGGGTCCCCTCCGCTGGTGCAGGTTTTTAAAAGGAGCGCAGAACATAGGCGCTTGTTCATCATTGGAGAAAATGCCCAGTCAGTGCTGGGGATTGTGTCAAAAAATAGCGTTTTGTAGATGAGAATTTGGTCTATCAAATAGTGTTATTGAGCTCTTTGTATTTGCTCTAATTTCCATGTCGTTTCCATGGAAATAAATAGGAGGCATTACTTTCAGAGTGACCTATGTTATTTGAAAAATCCTTCATTCTAGTTAAAACAGGACATAACTAGCGTACTGAGGAACAGCCATAACAAGGCTCACACAAGAACCTATTACAGCCATGAATCTCCACACAGAGGATTAACCATTAACTGTATCATAGCTTCATTTGCAATTAGCAAAAGCAACAGGATAGGTGTTAAGAACAGTATGACAGAAAAGGCAGAAAGATCAAAGGGGACATGACATCTATCCAGGGCTTATCCCTCCTCTTCTACCTCACTGCGCTACTTCTCTGGCAATATTGACATCAATACAATTGATCTCGTGATGGAGCTGTGCCAGGGTCTCCAAGATCTCTCTGGCCCAAGAAGATCCTACTCCTCACAGCATGACAGGAATTGCACATTTCTGAGAGCAGATCTGCCACCTTTCCCTCTAGAGTAGGTCTTCCCAGCAGTAATGTCCACTAGGAAAAAGTTATCTTAAAATCCAGTCACCTAAATCATCTTCTTATTGTTTAATCCATTTCTAGTGCACAGAGTAAGAAGCTCAGCTTGCACAATTTCTCCTCACCCCCTTTCCCACAATAACTCCTCTTCCCCAGGTCTCCAGCAAATGCCAGGCTCCACATCCTGCTCTGCATAACCCTGGAGTTCCCTTCTGCTTGCTCGTCTATGTATACATCCAAAACTCAGTTGCACACAGTACTTTTTTTGCTTAAATTTAGAGTGGAAGTTGGAGAAAACAAACATACACAAACCAATAAAATCCCTTACTCTCCCTGGCCTTCTGTATTACCCACTGCAGACAGTACGCTATGTATTCCTTATTTTTTCCAACAGACTGGAAATACGTATTATAATCTTCATTATAAGTTCTGTTTCCACCACACTGAAGTTCACCTTGTGCTTCAGTGACAACATATTTTCTGGGCTGCTTCCTCCAACTTGTCTCTGAAATAAGCCAATTGTGCAACTGAAGCACACAATGCATGCTCATTAAAGGCAATGACACACATACACCCGACACAGTCACGCAAATACAGGTTAATCCAAACAAAGTCATACAGAGAAGAGACATTAAACAGATGGTGACTCAGTAAGAAAAACTGACTTCTTTTTTCAAGTGTGGAATTTCATCAGCAAGCATCAGAATATGTCTACACAATACTAGAAAAATATGCTCATGACATTCCTAGACAGTCCTCTAAATCTAGGTTGTCTGTCCTAAGCACAGAGAAAAATCAGTCACAGATACTCTCTGGACTCATCAGTAATGGGTTTGTCTACAAGGAAACTATAGCAATTTTGCCCTGACTATTCTCTCAATAGTTTTCCACTTGCTCGGGTGCACAGTAGGAGTGCACCTTACATTTAGTGATTGCCAGTGCTGCAAAAACCATATGGGAAAGAAGGCGATGGAGGAAAACGTCTCTGCTCTCTCCCTTAAGACCTACTCATGTTTTAGCCCCAGTTCTGTGATGTAGTGATGAATTCCAACAGATTTATTGGTATTTTGTGTGCAAACTTCACTAGATTGGAACCAGAGATTATAGTTAACCCAGGCTTCCAGATTCAAGAATATTTAAATAAGGAAAACATTCTTCTTTCTTCTGCTACTGCCCACAGTTTTATCTGTCTGCAAGTAAAAGTACGGCACTGAAAGGGTGACAGCAAAATTTGGAAAGGAATTTACATTTGAACAAATAACACTATAGATGATGAAAACAACTGAAATAAGAATAAACACTGCAACATCAACTGCACTTCATTTTCTGCTGCTCTCAACATACCCGTAATCACCCAAAAGGCACATGTCGAATAAATAAGGGTATTTATAACTGCAAGGATGAGTCACTCATTCAAATTAAAACTTTGTTTCCACCGTTTCTTTGTCTTCGTCCTTAAAAATTTCTAAATATCACAAGATCTGGCAGTCCCTATGTTAAGGTAACTCGGTGCTACACAGCGAACTTTTTTAATGATTCCTGAGACATTAGTAGCACTGACAAAAAGATTACTAACAGTGCATAAGACGAATGCACAAGGAACTAAGCCTGACGCTTGTTTTATTTGGATGTCACAGAGCTATACCAAATTAAGGTGTATTAATAAACAGTAGAGAATTCTCAGCCTCTAACAGTGAATATTGTTGTATCTTAGCAAGAACATCCATGGGAAGAATGGGTACCTTCAGTTGGCAATAGTTTATTTCAGCAGGTCAGTCAGTAAGTGAAAAACGAGCATCTTTTTACTAACTATGGATTTTCTCACTATACGGACAGTTACTTTTCTCTATACTGACAGTTACGGGTAATTATAACGGACTACATTGTATTATTCATTTTCTTATCTGGGATACATTGTGACAGCCAAACAAAACTCACCATAAAGCGCGTGCTGATCTCAAGTAATTCCACTGAAACCAGGGCCTGAATGACCAAGTCTGAAAAGAATCAAAGCACGAGATACAAACAAATACCTCATCTCGTATGCTAGGAGAGGAGGTTCTTCATAAGTAACTAGCCTGAATGTCAGGCGCAATGACATATATTTCTGTATAGTAGGTTAACCTGTCAATCCACTTTCATAAAAGGAAAACCCCACAGCACCTGAAACCTGCCAGACAAAAACAGAAGGGCTGGTTAACACCACTGAAAGAAGTTCATAGAGATTATATACAAACATGCATGAAAATATAATGGAAGACTTTAAAATGGTGATTCAAATAAAATAACCTTTCTCAAATTGCTGTCAGAAAAAAGCTACACCAAAATAAAACCACACAAATCCCCAAGCTTTGTACTGGCAAGTTTTGTAACATTTATTTTATTTAGTTTTGCTTTATTCAGCAACCAGCTTTTACCTTCCATCTTTTGGATAATTTCCTCAAGATATGACATCAAAAAAGGTAATCTAATTAACCAAACCCAGCCCATAATACTAAGCAAATTTTGCGAAAAAATGTGCTTAAATTATTCTACAGCATTTGAAGGATGAAAAACTTCAGGTTTTGCTTTCAGAAGACATCTCCCACAAAATCACAAGACTTCTTTAGTTATAATGAAATAGGTGCAAATTCAATTGTCTGAATTAAAAGATTTTAAGTAATACTATGTTTGACTTCTTTATTAGTCAGAGAGTTGTCACCAAAGATTATTTTAAATGGATTTGGTCCACAAGTAAATTGCTAGCTCACTAGATACAGAGAATAAAATCTCTCTACAGACCAATTCAAAATAGTAATAATTCTACCACTCACACATGCTAGCTGTAACCTCGAGTTACAATCAAAGACAAAAGGGCAACCCATTTTTCATCTCTTTTACTTTCTTACTGTCAGCTGAGTTTGCTATAAAATGATAATCAAAGGGGTTTTTTTTTTTTCATTGCTTTGATTCATTACCTAGATGAAAAGCACTAGTTTATTTCATATAAAACACTGAATGGTGAATACTTATCAAATAACTCAGATGGAATAAACATAAGGAAAATAAGGTTTTTAGGGGATGATATGTTTGTATGATGTCACAGCTACTGGAGTTTAGAATAAGCTTCAGTGTTTAATACCACTGAAGTGCTATTTTGTATTTGTCCCTTTTGTTTGATGCTGTATTATTTAAAAATATATAATGTAGCTTTGGAAATCTCCTTTCTTGTTAATAGCTCCATGTTTTCCTCATCTCTTATACAAATAATACACACAACTTCCAGTCACTAGTCTCTACCTGTTACAATGCAGTGCTGCTGACCAGCTCCTCACACATAAGTAAGGGGATATCACAGGAATCAGAGTCAAAAAGTTGGTCACCATTTTCATCAATGAAATGGCAAATTTGTTCAAAAAAATAAATCCAAAAGATATCTACACCCATCTAAGAAACCACAATGATATAGATAAATATAGCTAAAATCTGCTATGAAATTTTAAAGCAAAAGAGCTTCTCTGAAACTGATCACAACACCAGCTTCAGTACTAATTCAGGTAAATTCCATAAAGACAATGCACATAGTGCTCAACATCATAACCACAGCATTTACTCAACATCCCAGGCTGCATAGAAAGTATACAACAACATTATATGATATTTTACTATCTTCAGCTGTGAAAAGAGGCCTAAAAGGAATACATCCCTTCATAAAGGAGATCAAAGTTATATGGAAAGTTGTAGAGATCTTATCAACGGCAGAAAATGTCAGCTGTAGAGAACAACATACTTTCAGCAGACCTGGTAACAAATCACAGCTGAAATTAATCAGTCATATCAAAAAAGTAACAGTAGATATAATCAATATAATTTAAATTGATGGTACTAAAAGTTGCTGGCTAACGTATAAAGTTAATTGGCACAGATGATTTCTGAACACAACCTCTGCATTTTCATATTTAGGTTACTGCTGCAGAATTTTTCATAGCTGAAGTCCCGGAAGGTAAAAATTTAAATATGATGGAACTTAGTAACACAAAGCCGATCAAACACAGTATATATTCCCCATACAAACTACATGAACAATCTTGAGCCTCCAAGTCACATCTAATTCCTTGAAAAGATTATAAATATTAAGTACAATAAGCTTTTGATTAGTTTGGTCATCTAAAATGAGATACATTACAATTGAACGTAACTTAATAAAGCTGCTCACGCACAATGGCTACACCAGAAACCAGGAAACATCGGACACCTTGGTTTGGTGGCTATATAGATGTCAGGAACCTGCATACAGATGCAAAAATCAGCAGTGACTGATATACCCTAACGAGAAAACTAGGTGGGCGTCCTTAACTTCAGCCAACAGGCTGGCTGTAAAACATGTTAACAAAATGGGGCAGAAAGCATGACAGGCTTTTGAAGATGGGAAGCTTTAAGGTGATCTGGCTTTAACCAGTTCAAAGAGTTTGCTGGGTAATCATGTTAGTGATGCTGATGAATTAGCGAGGAAAATCTCTGTCAGATTCACTCACTTTCGACACATGGTACCAGAAGTAGAACAAATATTAGAAATTAGTGCCAGTGGAAGAAAAGTATAATCAAAAGCCCCAACAAAACTGAAATTTTTGAGGAAGGTGAAGACCACTAGAGAAGGAGATATTTATTTGCTCATCCTCGTCACTACTTCAACTGGAGCTGCTAAGGGTTGACCAAGATTCTGCATCTGTAGCAAATTCTTCTAGGGCAGAAAATAGAGGGTGTAATGGACTCAGCTGCTAAAGTAGGTTTGACCAGAAGTTTGCTCTAGAAGTTTGGCTTTTATGGGATTGACTAATTGTCTGGGTATGAGAAACGCAGACAAATTTGCTGACAAATGTCTGCTTACATAAGATCAAAGTGCAGGACTTCCTCTTTACATGATTGTGTCATAACTGTATCACACGTTTAATTCCTGACATCATCTTCTTAAATAATTTGATTAGCTTTGTTTGCGCCTCTAAGAATACTGAAGAAGATCAAAGCTGTCAATGATGAAGAAAGTTGTTCATATGGTCTTACGTATCAGGTTAAGTTCTGACACTAAACGAAGTGGTAACAGTACAAATTCCTTTCAGAAATACAAGAACCCAGAGGTCGTAATAATCTTCTCAGACTGTGTAGCTTAGCACACTTTCCTGAGTCTGTTGTGGTTTGATAATATCAAAACCAATACAATTCACATATTGGGAACTAGACATAAAGTATACCACAATCTGATTCTTCTCATGTCAGTAGATATTATCAATACTCTGATCATATTCTCCTTGAGGACTTGAGCCTTCAAAGCTGCTTAAGATTGGCCCACTAATTATTTAATAAACATACAAATGAATTATTTAATAGAATGACCACGTCCAGCTCACTTTTCTTAAAACCACTGACTCAAAAAAATAAAAAAATTAAGCATGCAAAGCTCATCTACCGTTAGCCTCAGACAGCCAAACAATTCTAGGTTCAAACTAGGTTGCAACAGCTGTTAGTTTTTCAAGATTATTACTAAACATTTCAGCACTGAGTAGAACAAACATCCCTTGGATGTTTGAGGGTTTTAAATCTTCTTAATCTCATAAATTAAAAGGTAGTCTGCAGCTTCATCTGTTATGAGATTGAAAGTAGAAGGAAAAAAATACAGCTTTTTGCAGTTTGTTATCCATCTCAGGTAAACATTTGATTAGAATATGTGTTCTGTGATTTTGCAATTTCACAATTCATGCATATGCAGTGCAGGTTAACTATGCGTTTCTTGTGAAAGTGGAACTCTCAAAAAATTCTGGGCATAATGATCTCTTGCACTCAATGTACTGGACACTCATCTGAGGCACAGGGCACTCTCTGTACACCTAAGAAGTTAACTGAGGCACTGAATGAGTTCCTCAGGCATAGATGCCGCGCAGCCTTTGACTGAACACATTATACAGTAGCTCAGCCTCTCAGTGCTACAACTTCAGAACTCCTAAGAGATGGAAGACAGACCACACTTTACCTACTTTTGTCTTGGTCCAGTTTGCAGAGGCTCACAGTAACTTTTCCACTTCAGATGTGACCACGAACCGCAGCAATTAAATGCTGGTCAGGTAGCCGCTTTCGTAAGAACAGAACCCAGTCCATAGCCTTTAGGCACATCATAGCCCTGTTCTGTCTGCAGCCTCTTTGATATTCAAACCCACACCGAGCAGCTATTTGAGATATACTGGATCATAGTTATTCAAAATGAAACGTTAATAGTCACAGTCACCCATCCCACTTGAGAAACAGCTCTTTATAGCAATACAACAGTATAGGACTGTAGGACTGATTTGTGTAGACCAAAAGAAAAGGGTGAATGTGGAAAGCTATTGCCCACCCTTTTCTGAAATTGCCCTGAACAAGGTCTATAGCATCTACTAAGCAACAAGTCCTTCAGGAACTTGTGTTTTGGCTGCCAGCATAGGCTTTAGTCTGCATTAGTACATCTGTACGCTGCCATAAGCAATGCTGCTTGTTTTTAAGCCTGTCTTTAAAATTTTCCAGATGCATATTTTTTCTCTTATTTTGCCTTTGTTCAGTCTCCATCACTAATCCAAAACTAAAATAGTTTATAACCTTTTACTGCTAGACAGGCACACAGGATTTAAGTGTAGTATAAAAAAAGATTAAGAAATGATGCAAAGACTCCCGAGACCAGAGATGTGAGGAAAATACACAAGGCAATGGAGTTACCATTAGTGCCAAACAAGTAGTTGGTCTTTATTTTCATTTGTTTAGGTTTTTATTTGTTTGATTTCTTTTTTAACTTTTTTTTAACCCGTTCTTTGTGTCCTCAAAGAAAGCATGGCTCTTCTCTGCAAGGTCAAGTTAGGACTCACGACGGGAAAAAGTGCCTCAAGGGATAGAGATGCAATAGTGAAGTTATCTTAACTTTGACCAAGTGTAAGTAAAAATCTGATATTTTTACTAGTCATTACTGAGGATAAAATTTTACTGAATCAAAGGTTCATTGCATTTTTGGATTTTGGGTTGGGTTTTTTTTTTTTTGAGGGGAGGAAGGGGGCATGGCTGTTGTACTTGTTGGTTTGGGGTTTAGGTTATTTTAAATAGGATTAAAGAACGGCCAAAACCTCCTCTAAATGTCCTGATTTGACCTTGTTTATGTCACAGTCAAATACACATTAGTATTTGGTTATATTTAAGTATTGCCTAGAGGTTCCAGTTAGATAGAACTCCAGTTTAATTACAATGCAAACATTTAATAAGAGATTGTGACTAACTTAAGAATCACAGAATCATAGAATCATTTAGGTTAGAAGAGACCTTTAAGATCATCAAATTCAACCATTAACCCAGCACTGCCAAGTCATCACTCAGCACCACACCTACACACCTTCTAAATACCTCTGGGGAGGGTGACTCCATCACTTCCCTGGGCAGCCTGTTCCAGGCTTGACAAAGCTTTCAGTGAAGAAATTTTTCCTAATAGCCAACCTTAACTTCCCCTGGTGCAACCTGAGGCCATTTCCTCAATGTCACAATGCTCTATCAATTGTCACCTGCGAGAAGAGACCAACCCTAACCTTGCTACAACCTCCTTTCAGGTAGTTGTAGAGAGTAACGAGGTCTCCCTCAGCCTCCATTTCTCCAGGCTAAACAACCCCAGTTCCCTCAGCTGCTCCTCATAAGACTTGTGCTCTAGACTCTCCACCATCTTCATTTTCCTTCTTTGGACATGCTCCAGCACCTCAATGTCCTTCATGAAGTGAGGGGCCCAAAACTGGACACAGTACTCAAGGTGTGGTCTCACCAGTGCTAAGTACAGGGGGACAATCACTTCCCTGCTCCTGCTGGCCACACTATTTCTGATACAAGCCAGGATGCCATTGGCTTTCTTGGCCACCTGGGCACACTGCTGGCTCATATTCAGGTCCTTTTCTGACAGGCAGCTTTCCAGCCACACTTCTCCAAGCCTTTAGCACTGCAGCGGATGGTTGTGACCAAAGACCATAGCACCTTTTCTTTTTTTTTCTTTTGCTTAGATATTTCTAACTGTATATCTGTGCCTTGAACTAATTTCTCAATCCTTCCCATAAGAAGACTGTTTATTTTCCTCAGTGACATAGTGCATAGCCAGAATCTACTGTGATACTGCAAAATTTACATGCCAGTTGTGCATTATCCATACAGCATATTGCCTGTTGGCGTTCTTTCTTACAATCCTCAAGAAACTAAGGCTATTTTAATTGAAAAAAAATTAATACTCATTTGTAGTAATTGTTATCAGTAAAAACTGAAAACAATTACATATAATAGGATCCTAAATAAGCAAAAAATTAGCAAAGCTTATTTTTAAAAAAGCATAAATGCTGTCACAGAAAATGGGCTTACTACCAAATCAATCAAACTAATCAAATGCTGAGTCATGAAAGAGTATTAGGCTTGAGGAAGAAAATCAAGTTTTGAACAACACATTGGCATTAATTGCTCAATTTGGGTTTAATTATTCTTAGAATTTCTGTATTGTCATTCTTAATGGCTGGAAGTTTCCACTGTTGCTGTTTCCATCTCCTTGGCTAACGAAAGTGATAAGGGTCTATAACCTTCATCTTAAATATGCAGATAAGATTGTTTGCTCTCCACTATTTGTGGCACAGTGTGCACACTGTGTAGCATGTAGGGGATTAACAATTTCTCTGAAGGCTTGTTTTTCTAAAAGCAGTGGCTTCTACAGGAACACAATCAACCTGGGAGTTTTTTAAAAGAAAATCCAAATTTGCTGGTTTGCAGATCATTTAATCTAAAAAAATTTTCAAAACCCAAGATCTAAAAATATCCACTATCAATACAGAATGTAAATCATTGCAAAACTTGATACTTTGGGCACTAAATACCTCAAGAAAACAGAATGATTTCCGCTTCACTCAGTTCAGTAAGCAATCTCTTAGGGTGCCCCCAGTTGTTTAACAAAGTGTATCAGAGATTAGAGAATGTCTTTCTGGATTTGTCACTTCCTTTTTTCTGGTTATAACTTCCAAAGATAATTATCTCTCTCTTGCTAGACTTAGAAATGAAAAGTAATCTTTCCAAATGTGAGAAAATATGAAGGAAAAACCTACAAAAATCAAATGGCATTACAAGAAAAATGAAGATTGCCTTAAGGTTAAGCAAATCCCAACTGTTTGTATTTAAAGCATGTTAGAGCAAGCAAAGTGTAATGAGTCTGGTAACAAGAGTACAGTACAGAAGTGCAAACTTCAAAATCTTAGTGTCAAAGCCCAAATTTATTATTTACATATCCTAAACACTTGACAGAGACAAAAAAACCCTAAGTGGGATGCAAAGTAAATTGCCCAAAGGTGTGAGATCTTAATCTTCTGTATGATAACAGTATGCCACAAACCTCAGGGGTGCAACTGCTATATTTAAGAAAACCTCATATCTTACTGAAACAAAAATAAAAGGTCTAGTATGTGCCGTGAAAGCCAAAAACAATTAGGAAAGTATCTGTTAACAATCTGGTTATGTGTACCCCTGAATTTAAATAATTCCTTAAGTTTTTTTGTCATTTTGACTTGAGGTTTTCCACAGAGGGTGAAGGAACGGTTCATGCGTATTTTCAAGAGCTCTGAAACAACTGTATAGCTGTAAAAAGAATCATTCCACCACATTACATGATTAAGTATTGTATCACAAGTTGAGTTACAAATATTATAAATTCTCATGTTAAATAAAACAGTTTATAAGAACTTAGCCTGGAAGCCTTGTGCATACAAGTAATTATACTCATGTGAATAGTGTCTAGCATTTTCATGATTAGAGACTAACTGGGTACATTTTTAAAAATAAACTAGGGAGAATAAATACACTTTATGGTAACTATCACAATTCTCAAGGGGCAAAGATTTTCAGATTACTTTTGACACTTTCATTACTATGCATGTTGTCTTTGCAGACAGTTTTCATTTGCATATTATCACTTTTTTCTTTTTGTTTTAGAATGCAAAACAGTTTCAGCAAAACCAGAAATATTTTTTCAAGGTTTAATCATGGATTAATGTCAAATTTCTAATCCAGTATATTTAAATGGTATCCCCTTAGTGTACTGCAACTGGTGTTTATTGACCAAATAATCAGGACATTTATTTTTTTCTGGTTTAATGCCTTATTTTTTCTTCATCTTTTCTGTACATACATTAGAGGTTGGTTGTTGGAAGAAGGAATTAGTTACCATGAAACAGCATCCTCTGAAGAGGCAGAGATCACAAGTTAATAAATACCTCTGTCTTTTTGTCTCAAGCTGATTTAAGGATGGAAGTGAAATGAAAAATTGCAAGCACGGAAATTACATTGCAGGGTGAGACTGGTTCAAAACTGAAGAGAACTTCTGTGGCTAAGCAGAAGGATTAGGGCAAGGCTGGGAAACAAACTGGATTTCTCAGCAAGAGGATGGGGATATGTGGAAGCAGATAACATAAATACTAAATAAAGCTGCAAGATGTTACCTGTTAGATAAGCACACACTCACACACATATCTTGCCATGAGGATGCATAAAACAGCAGATCCAGTGAATACAATCAACTGTGAATAGGAAGCGTGAGGATTCACAAGATGCAGTTCATGTTACCTGGAACAGGCTGAGCCAAGTGTGACAGAGTGATGTAGTGCTGACCACTGACTTCAGTAAGTTCTTATGGCCTCTCATCACCACTCCAGCTTTTTTCTTAACACACACAGGAAATTAAACAGTCTCTTCTTACATGTCCAGAATAGTATTATCTACCTCAATATAGCCATCATCACACTGGATATCCTGACTGGAATTTTCAGAAAAGATACCAAACTCTTGCTCTGAAGGCAGAATTGGCCTCTTGCATATCATTGTCTCTGAAGTATACACTCGGGTACAATAGTAACAGACAGCATTTCTATCCCCTGGATGTATTGCATCTTTTCTATCTATAGGAAACATTTCTCAGAGCTGTTACTTGTCTCTTTGAAGAGCTCGAAAAAGGAAAGTGTTTTTTCATTACAATACTAAATGTGATTAATCCTTTCTAAAGGACCTCTGATGTGTTCCTTGTTCAGTCATTTGAGGAAAACATTGCATTTGTTGGCTTTGAGATCCCTGAGAAGACTGAGAACTTTTGCTGGGGCAAACAGAAACAAACCAACCAACCAAGAAGTTGTTATTTGTAGACTCAAGACTGAAAAGGTTTTGGGAAACACTGAAGACAGAGGAGACTGTTTAAAGATCTCTTCCTTGGTTAGTGATAATACTCTAAATGAGGAAAATGTCTCAGCTCATATGTGCTGAATAAACTTTAAAATAACTATGGTGCCAATTCCCTTTTTGTGAGGTTCTACATTGTCAAAAACACTGAATACTTGCTACAGCCTCCAATGATTTCAAATCAGAGTAAGTCTTAGCGTTTTTCCACCAATTCTAATTGCATGTTTCCACATTTATTAAAGAGCCCATTGCCAAGTGCTCCATAACATTACATCATGGAATTGTGTTATCACAGTTTCAGTCAGGTTATATTCCACTGATTTCAGCAGAGTATTAACAGCCTAAAGCTAAAATACTGACTACACACAAGTCATGTTTTTCCATTGTAGGTTAAAATACCTCTGCCATTCCCCCACACTCGGCATCCTATCCTACCCCACCTCTGGCTCATTCTCACCTAGCTTCATGCCAAGAACTATAAATCTCAATTTTCCCCCTTCATTTCAACCATTTCCATGTTAACTTTCTCTGTGCATTCTTTGAGCTTGTATGTATTTTTCTGCCTTTCTACAGTTGCTAAGAACGGTACTGGCTGGGCTTTGATACATGAAGCTTTACTGCAGTAAATTCTTTTTGTAGTCCCTTTCCAGTTCAGTGATTTCAATTCAAAACATGTCCCCTCTCTTCCCCATATTAAACCAAAATGAAAGCCAAACAAAACATTCACTTAGACTAAAAGAGTCATAGAAGAGAATACAAGGAAATATTGAAAGGTGTTAAAATTGCTGCCAAGCAGGAAAAAATAAACACACGACAGCAGAATATCCAAAGGGGAGTACCAAAAAACCACATAACCAGAAAGAGAATTTTCTATTTTAAACCATTTTGCATGCTCTGTTAAAGGAATATGCCATTTCCCTCATTGTCATAGGATGTATGACTCCTGTATAGAAAAAACAAATACAGTATTAAGTAGACAGCATGCATTTGGTCATCACAGTGAGAACACTAGAGAAATGGGTCAACTAGAAGCAGCATGAACTTCGGGGTTTGCTAAATAACAAAGCACTGTAACAGCATATATTAAGAGGCAACAGCCTTGCAAGAAAAGAATACCACTTGACAATCTGAATGTGCAGGTGTATTCTGGCTTTTGACAGAATTTTAATTTAATTTCAGGAGTATTTCAACTTCTACAGTTAACACAAGTAAATGGTATGTACCAGGCAGTGTCCGGAACTGTGCCCAAAATGCAGGGCAGCAGAGAGACACATTGTCATGAAACTATAAAATGCTAGTACCATGGAAATCCCTACTCTTAACATTTTAAATGCAGCCTTGGATGAAACACAAGGCAGTCCCAAATAATGGAACAGTTCTGTCCCCTCAGTGCACAAGTATGCAGTAATATAGAGTGCCCCATCTAGCAGCTTGGCTTGCTAACATTTTGGGACAAAGTACATCAACTCTCAAAAGCAGTAGTAAGGGACCAATATCCTGAAGAATCACAGGACAAGAAATGGACCGGGCAAGGAAACAGATCATGTACTAAAAGGTACAGTTTAAGGTAAGTGATTCTGTACTTAGATGCAACAAGTTTGGCCCTGTAGTGTGATCTACCACTAGAAGCACTGAATTAGCATTGGAGCCACTGATAACAAAGCTGAGTATTAACTCATTTATCTCAGCAACTCTGGTGTCAGACTACAGACTTCAGAAAGTATCAGTTTCCAATCAGGATTTATAGCCCTGACCCTTACTCACTCCCATTCCCCTAAGTTCAAAGTTAGCTCCCAATTAATCTTTAAAAGAAAAATTAAGAGGTAGCATGCTTAAAAGTAAGTTACATTATGCAACATTACACATTCCTATCCTAAACCACAGATGAGCCACGATTAATTCTCTTTTCTGCTGGCAATGCTTCAAAGATAATTTTATAATTATCCTGGAGAAAGCTTTAACAATTAAATAATAAACTATTCTACAGTGAGAAGCTACCATTGCCTCCTTTTCAGGCCATTTCATGTTGCAGGAGAAGAGAGTATTAATAGAGATAAGAGTACTAAGATACAGTTCCATTTCTACAGAGCATTTCTCCCTGTCCTAGCCACGTGGTGAATGGCATTCCAATCTTAGAAACCCTGAAGCCCATGCTGCATGAGAACTGAGATAACAGCTCTCTCTGAAAGCAAAAAGCGTGCACTATGACAATGCTGAATAAAGAACTAAAGAGCTGGCACATTTCTCATCTATCTCTTATATCATCAGCTCAAAAATGGTACTTGTAGATGATGCAATTTACATAGTTATTTTAGGACTTACAACATGCAGGTCAAAAATGATGCCACAGATTGTAAGAGAGAAAAAAACACTGAAATAAAAGACTTGTCACACAGGTACAGCAGGGAATGAGAGCTGCAGATGACAAAACAAAACATGATGAAATTTCAGCACTCAAAATCATTCCTCTAAGAGACAGAAGGAACAGCCAAGTTTGTAGGGCACCATCAAAACCAATAGTCTGATGTAATGAAGAGCAGGTATTGCCCACCATGGGATGAGATGCAACATACTGATTGAGACCCCAATTTTACTGAAGAGGAAGTGGAGTAGTCCCTCACGTTTACCCATAGGCATATCAACAAGAGCTGTGTACAGAATATCAACTGTCAAGGCAAGTTTGTAGGGAGAACTAAAGGACTGTGGCGCGTTGACCCTGTCTGGATGCCAGGTGCCCACAAAAGCTGCTCTATCACTCTCTCTACTAAGCTGGACAGGGGAGAGAAAGGTTCGTGGGTGAAGATAAGGACAGGGAAACATCATTCACCAATTACCATCATGGGTAAAACAGACTCGACTTGGGGAAAATGAATTTATTACCAATCAAATCAGAGTAGGATAACGAGAAATAAAACTAGATTGTAAAACACCTTCCCTCCCCATGCCACTCCTCTACCACCACCACCACCAGCCCCACCCCCCCCGGGCCTTAATTTTACTCTCGATTTTCTGTAGCTCCTCCCTGCCAGCAGCAAAGAATGACAGGGAATGGGGGTTGCAGTCAGTTTATCACACATTGTTTCTGCTGCTCCCTTCTCCTCAGGGGGAAGATTCCTCACACTATTCACCTGCTCCAGCATGGGGTTCCTCCACAGGAGGCAGTTCTCCATGAACTTCCCCAGTGTGAGTCCTTCCAACAGGCTGCAGTTCTTCACAAACTGCTCCAGGACGGGTCCCTTCCACAAGGTGCAGTCCTTCAGGAACAGACTGCTCCAGCATGGGTTCCCTATGGGATCACAAATCCTGTCAGCAAACCTGCTCCAACATGGGCTTCTGTCTCCCCAGGTCCACAGGAGAGTCCTGCCAAGAGCCTGCTCCATCGTGGCCTTCCTACAGGGGCACAGACTCCTTCGGGCATCCACCTGGTCCAGCACGGGGTCCTCCACAGATGCAGGTGGATTATCTGCTCCATTATCAAGCTCCATGGGCTGAAAGGGAACAGCCTGCCTCACTATGATGTTCACCACAGGCTGCAGGAGAATCTCAGCTACCGTGCCTGAAGCACCTCCTTCTCTTCCTTCTTCACTGATCTTGTCATCTGCAGAGTTGTTTCTCTCACATATTCTCACTTTTCTCTCGGGCTGAAGTTGCTGCAAGGTTTTTTCCCCCTTCTTAAATATGTTATCACAGAGGTGCTACCACCATCACTGACTGACTTGGCCTTGGCCAGTGGCCATGTTTGGCATGGTTTCTATCAGATATAGGGGAAGCTTCTAGTAGCTTCTCACAGAAGCCACCCCTGTAGCCCTCCTGCTACCAAAACCCTGCCACACACAGCCAGTACAAGTACTGTGTCAGTGCTCTAGGAGAGCAGCCCAAGAAGCTGGCAAATATAACGGTGAAAGTGACTCAGTGCATCACTGAGAAGAGGAGCTATGAGTTTCTTTATCTCCTAGAGTGCCCAAGAACCGTCAGCATCATAACTATTCTCCAGCATAACAGGGGAACTCTGAAGGTCTCAGAATAATAAGCTTTACTATAAAGAACAGCAACAGACAAAATTTGTACCCACATAGTTTAATGCTGAGCATTCAAACGAACTGTTGCTCCTACTTGTCACACTGCTGCCTGCCACAGAAACACACTGACGCTTCATTTACCTCATCGCCTTCTCCCTCAACTCTAAGATAGTTTCTACATTCCACTACTGAAAAGCCTATTGGGACTGAGCAAAGTAGAGTCTGCATTTATCTACTTCATGCAGCTCCTGAGCTTCTCTGTGGAAGAGAATGTTGCATTAAAGGTAGGATTTTAATTTTTGCCTGCCAGAGCCTGAAAGGCATGCACCAAAACAGTTTGGCAAAAACAAAAAAGAGTTTAATAGTTTAGTGTTTGCCTGCCAGAGCCTGAAGGACTTTAACTGAAACAGTTTTGCAAAGCCAATAAAAATAATAAAAAGTTGATTAAAGCAACAGATATATAATAGACTGAGAATTGCCATTGCTAAATGCACTTACTGCAACAGCGCTTATAACTAATATATAACAGTAATGCTAGCAAAAAGAAAACTGTCCTGGGTATTTTTACCAGACAGTGAGAGTGCAGTTCTTACCAAGAAGGTGTTCCTGTCTTGGGTGGAGAAATAGTACAGCCATCAACCATCCCTGTTAGGTCTTCGCTCTTTTCCCCCCCGCCAGGTATCACCCCTCCTGGCTTTTTATACCCTAACTCTCTTTTTCTCTGCCTCTTAGGTGACATTTAGCATTATTTGGGTGCAGAGTTGAGTAACATAGTCATATATGTTTAATATGTGTTGCTCTAGGCTCATTAGCAAATTATGGGGCATGAATTTTAATATAAATTTTGCAGTTAATTAGGCAAAGGTCTTCGCTCAGACACTGGGACCTTCAACATTTTCTTGCTTTCTTCACTTACCCAAAACAGGGCTGTCACAGCTACACAAGACTCTCTATTTTAGCCATTATTTATGCCAGCTCAAGGAATCTCCACTCCTAGAGGTAAGACAGGAATCTAGTGCTCACAAATATCTTGGTCTTTTGTGCAGAATTCCCACATTACTCACCCCATGACTATGGTCACTCAACATGGAATCCCAAATCATGCTTGTATAAAATCAATTTTGGGGGTATACATTATATTGTACTTTTCTTCCTCCACCTGGGCAGGTTTCCAATTCCGTTCAACCAGACACTAGATACAACTGATGGATCAATACCATCAATAAATAGTGTAGACTTAACACAAGATAATAATATCTAAAACATAATCAATACAATGACAATTATCAATACAGATTGCAATAGACTTTGTAGCCAACCCATTAATGAAAATCTTAGTCCATGCAAAAGTTTATTTAAGTTCCCCTTAGTCAACCCCTTCCCAGGTATGCTATCTGTATCATTAGCCTCCTGAGCTGTACCTTCCGATGGATGAAAAACATACAGTACCCTGATGAAGACTTCTCCAGATGGCGACAAGTGTTATGCCTTTTGCTCTTCCACTCCATTCTCTCTGCCAGGCACCCATACGGGCACACTCTCAGTAGCTGGTCCCATTACTACCATCACATATTCCAGATCCACCTGCCAGGCAGCCTCCATTCTCTTACTCAGAGCACCAGCTGAACTGCTCATTTCTTCTCATGCTTTCTACATTTCCACCAATCTTTTCAGAGGGATGGTATGGATCCATTACCTCTTCCCTCTCATCTGGTGAGTAGCAGTAAGGGCTTCTCCACAAGGGAAGGCAAGCCAGGAGCCAAGTGAAACCACAGCACAGTCCCACAGGATACAAGAGCAGCCAACTGCCAACAACAGGCTCAACTGGCAGCCCTAGACAGGGCCAAGAGATAAGTCAGGCCCAGCACCCATCCAGAGAGACCACGTTAGGATCGACAGGAGACAGGACCAAAATCAAGACTACAATGTCAGGTCAAGGTCAGACAGAAAACAAGGCCAGAGGCAGGACTGGCACACTCACAACATCACTCAAGCAAAGACAAATCAGGGCTCCTCTAAGACCAGACAAGTTCTGTGTTTCTTCAAATAATAAAATAAATTCACCAAAAGCTGTTTTAGATCTCTTCTAACTTTGCTGATTACAGTGAAGTCAATCCTTATTTAAACAATTATAGTAGGGGGTGATTGGCCGGCCCTACTGATTTGCTGGTTCTTATGCCTTGATCACTTCTATGCCACTTTCACATAAAGCATAATTTAACTTCACTTATTCTTTAAAAATGCATATATAGAAAAAAAGTGTAGAAAATTGAGGAAAGAGACCAGCCTCAGAGGGTGTGACAGACAGGACCAGAAAAACTGCCAAGACTGACTGACTGAATGCTGATCAGTGTGAAGTAGCCTGATCTTGCCAGGGCTGCTCCTCTGCAGTTTTCTCAGCCCGCTTACTCGAATGTCATCTTCAAGTCTCTTAACTCTCCCAAAGGTGAGTAAACACCTGTAAAAACTTAAAAAGCAGCATGTTTTCTAGGATGAGTTGTCTCTGACAAGGTGAGAGAGGGACAGCCTGGGTACGGGAAGGTAGTCCTGGCTAGAGCCTGGCCCCATGTACTGATGCTCCGTTCCCACTTTACAGGATGCAAAATGAACACACGGAACAATGGCACAAGGCTGCCTGGGTCTCCCTTAGCTCTCATAGGATTTTCTGACAGGACCCCTCCAGTTCCTTTTCCAGGTAGCATTTCCTTCCCTAAGCACTGCTCTCACCAGCACAAGCAGCCTTCATGCCCAGTGTACATTCTTGTCACAAGACTAAAGCGTCTGCATTCCCCCGCGGGTCTAAATTGCAAACGCGTGGCTGAATGAGACAAATGACAGCAGTCCCCTCGTGGACTCGATTCCCTTTTTTTGGAAGCAAAATCCTGGGCTGATCTTCAACTCCATTTTACCTTCTGGTTGAAAACATCTGACCTTCACAACTTCCTCTACACAGCCCCTCCCTGTCCAGTGAAACACCGGATGAGGTCTACTGAGGACCTCAAAGTTCTGCCTGTCCTTGAACTGATGGCTTCCTGATACAAGCTCCCCCTAGTTTTAGTCTTCTTCCACAGCTTGATAACCTATTATTTTATGCCCCTACAAGGATACACACGCTCCTTTTTCTCGCTCTGCTGGATTAACTGTAAGGTGGGGGGCAGCGCGCAGCGCGGCGAGGGGAGACCTACTGCAACCTCCCCTCTAGTGCGGGCTGCTGGCCTCCATCCGCTGCCATGGGCTTTGTTCTCCTCGGGGCAGCAGCTGGAGAGCCTGCTCTGTAGTGCCGACACATCCCTCCAGGTCTGCCGTTTATCAGAGCGGGGCTGGAGTGGAGGGAAACACGCTGCCGGAATACTGAGCATTTTCTAAGTCAGTAAGTGATCAAATAAACCAGCGCTTCCCCATGGAAAAAACGCTGTCTTGCACCAGCTGGAGGCTGAGCCGCTGTGCGCCATGCTGCGCTGCCCACCGTGGTGCAAGAACACCCCGGGTGCATCGGGAGCTCGGGACTTGCCCGACACCCACCGCCTTTACGGCTCAGCCAAGACGAGCCGTGCGAACTGGGATGCGGGGCTGGCGGGGCCGGGCGGTGCCACAGCTGCCGCCTTGACTCTCTGCGGCTGCGCTGGAGGCGGCGGCGGCCCGGCGGGCCCGAAGAGGGGGGAGTTCAGTCCGCGGAGGCGAAGCGCGGGCATCGGTAGCGCCTGAGGGTACGAACAGTCGCTGCTGCTGTCGCCGAGGTCGCCGGTTTTCTTGATACACCCGCCGCCGTTACTTAACGTGGCCGGAGGAGCCACCGCTGGCCATAACGGTGTTTAACTCCTCACAACGACAGCTTTAACTAGTCATCAGCAGGAATTGCCATTACTGCCGGGCACTTGAGCTCAGCTTGCGGTGCGTGACCTGGCGTAGGCGGCATCAGCGGGAGCCTCTCCCGCCCCGCGCAGCACCGCGCACACCCGCGGAGCCTGCGTCGCCCCAGGAGGAGCCCCGCTCTGCCGCTGCGGGCTCCCCCCCCCCACCCCCTTGCTGAGGTTTCGGGTACCCCCAAGGGGCAGTACCCCAGTGCGGGTTCGGGTGGGATCGCGAGGCGCCAGCCACGAGCCCTGTGCTCGGGCCCGTACGGCGCGAACTGCCGCCGGCGCTCCAGCCCGTGGTCCCCTGTGGGGGAGCAGCTCCTTCGGCCGGTCTGCTCAGACATTTTAAACAGCTCTGTACCACGCAAGCCAGAGGGTTCAGTGCCGTTATCACGGTCGGAAGAAAGCGCCTTTCGGGAACACCCACCGTACGAGGGGGTGCCCCAATCGCTCAGCCGGTTCCTCCTTCACGACTGGGCAATGGCTCCCTGTTCCCTCCGCGCTGCTTCTGGGGAACGGAGGAGCCGGACGCCACCGGGCTCGGCTCCTCGCTGCAGCGCGCGACCCGCCCGCGCTGCCGAGAAGGCGAGGGAAGGGGGGGGGGGGGGCTGCCAGGGCGACGTGTTCCCCGTCCCGCCGCCCCCGTGCAGCGGCGGCACGTGGTGCTCCCGGGGCGCGGGTCCCCAGACGCCCCCGCCCCCCTTCCGCCCGCAGCGTGCGCGGCTTCGCGAGGAGCTTTTTATAGCAGCAGCGACCCGCTCCCCGATGCGGGAGCTCTCGCCGCGCTCACGTTACCGTGCGAGTGCGATGATAAATAAATCAGTGGGGGGAGGAGGGGAGGGGCGCTCAGCGCGCGCCTAATTAAGAGACGGTGCTAACCAAGAGAGGTAAAAATAGCCCCGAGCGCTGCAAACCACAGAACCGCAGACAGCAAAGCCCATTGATTCCTCTCGCTCCTCCGCCGCTGAATGGAGCGGCCCGCGCTGAATGGAGCCGCTGGGCGCATGAATGGGGAAGCGGGTCGCGGGCGTGAACGGAGCCGCCGCGCCGGGCGGGCGCCGCGGGGGGGCGCTGTGGCGCTGCGCCGCCGCCGCGCGGCAGCTGGAACCCCCGGCCGCGCACGTGCCGTCGCGGGGGCGGCTCGGTGTCACCTGGCGGCAGCGGTGGCGGCGGCGGCGGCGGCGGGCGGGGCAGGAGGCGCGGGGGAGGCTATAAAAGTGTCCCGCCATGGCACATGCACACTTCGGGGAAACTTCCTAGCTAGAGTGGCGGCGGCGGCCATGGGAGGACAGCGAGCTCCCGCCAGTCCCGCTCCGCCCTAGGGTGGGCAGCCCCGCGGCGGAGAGCGGCTGCGGTCGGGACCCTCGCCTCGACCTGCACCCGCGGTAGGCAGCGCTGGCGGTCGCGCCCGCTCCACCGGCACCCGGCTCCGCCCTGGGAGGCGGTGGCGGCAGGATGAGAGTGAACGGGAGCGAGCTGAACAGCTCCGTCCTCCCGCGGGACCCGCCGGCCGAGGGCGCCCCGCGCCGCCCTGCCTGGGTGACCTCCACCTTAGCCGCAATCCTCATCTTCACCATCGTGGTGGACCTGCTGGGCAACCTCCTGGTCATCCTCTCCGTCTACCGCAACAAGAAGCTGCGGAACGCGGGTAAGGGGCGGCGGGGAGGCCCCGGGGGGACGGGGTGGGGGGTCGCCCGTGGGGGGTCGCGGCTGCGGGGCGCAGCACCGTGGTCTCTTCGTCTGCCGGTAAAACTTTGCCCCGGCGCGCAGCTCCAGGGCTGGGCTCTTTGCCTTCTTCCCCAGCTAGTGGTTATAGGCAGTGACAGATGCGAAAGGCTTCATCTTTCCTACCGAGTCGGTGACCGAGCGGTAAGGGTATTTTTAGCACCCACCAGCGAATCGTGGTGCTCTTTTTAGCTCTCGACGGTTCCCACCCAGCAAAAAAGAAGAGCAGGTAAACCTTGTTTAAGAATGGAATTCAGAAATGGTGCTGGGGATGCTGCCGTGGCATACAGTGTGTGTCTGTGCATGCTGGATGCTCTTCTTCTCATTGATTTTCTTTGAGTTACAGAAATGTCTCCAGCAACAAATACCACGTTTGGAGCTTCAAATCAAGCAAATATTAAGTTAAGGCATTGCAGGATAAAAAAAATAAAAACTAAGTCCAAACCCCAGTCGTTTCTTTTTCTTTGTTCACCTCCTACTTGCTATCTAGGTCTTTGGGGAATGGGAAATGTCTGACAGAAAACAGATTTAGACACATTCTTTAAAAAATAATCTCTTAATTTTTACAGGATGGAATCTGTGATGGTCTGTTGAGTAAATCCCTCTTAGTTCACGGATTATTGGTTAGACAGGCAGCAACTTCTTCAGATTCATTCTGCTTTATCATGTCAGACCAGCTGCTGCGCACGTGTACCAAATCTGTGCCCTCAAAACCCTATGCATCTTTCATTGAAAAAAATACGGGTGCTTGTGAAGAGAGCTGCATTGATAATGAAAGCAGAATTTCACTCCCTGATGATTCAGATGCTGCTTTCATTTTTTTCACAACTGGCTGTTAGGTTCTTTATTTTGACTCCACTAAGTTCATTAGCTAGTGGTTTATAATTCATCTGAGGGGGAACTTGAGCCCGGGTTTTGCTGTAAGCTGAATAAAAGTAGCTGATATTGGACTCAGGCAAACAGTGGCATGCCTAACTTTCTAAGGTTAAGTCAGGTCATTCAGATGGATTGTGCATTTCAGTTTTATTCAGCCATAGTGGAATGCCAGCACGCAGGATCAAAATGAAGACTGAGAGATGTTATTTTTTTTCTCTCTGTGGTTGCTACTGATGTAAATTCTAAAAGCTGTATTCTCTTGCTTTCATTAATAGAAATTTCATTCCCTGGAGCTGGCAGGGTTACACACTGTAATACTATGTATTTGAGAGGAGAATCAGACTCAAGCAGTCCAAGTCAGCACTTGACTACGCTTGTTCCCTGGGAGCTTTTCAGATGCAGGGACAGAGAGTTGAGACAGACGTATCACCGGGGTTATTCCAGGGGAAAGGGTGATGTTCTCCTCCCCCTTAATCACTAAATATATACTTCAGCAGTTCTGTGGGGAGTTTGCAATACAGACAGATCTGGTAATAAGTCTGAAATAAACATGGTGCCTCTTTTCTGGATATGTAACTGAATCATTGGGCTCTATTTGCGTGCATATTCTCTACTGTAGATCTCATGTAATCCCTCCTGAGTCCCGATACATGCTCACTTGCTCACTCCTACTGCATTTCTTATTCTTGCCTTTTCTGTCATAGTGGTTGTTAAGAACTACAGCAGACTGACAACGTTTACCTCCTACAGCTAGGAGAATAGAGCATTCATCCGAACATAACTTAGACTGGAACATGAACAAGATATTGGTATACCCTCTGAAATTAAGGATTAATTAGAACAAGTAGTTATTTGGTAGAAGATGGGATATAGTTTATAGTCTGTTTTAGGAAAAAAATAGTAACAAGTTTTTGAAGTTTAGAGTTTTTTTCTTCAAAGAAAAGTTTTTTTTTTAGTATGTGGATAAAAGGAAACTTTGGAAAGAACATAATTAATAAGCTTCAAAAAGGTGTGCAAAGCATTTTTGACTAATGCTGGAAAAACCTATGTCTGGGCTTAATTTGTGTGAGCACCACTATTAAACTTGGCATTGAATTAAGAAGGTGTTACTCAGGTGAGTAAATTTATGATGAGGCATAAGTATTTAGAAAACTCTGGCCTAATATTTGTGAGTGTGAAGAGGAAAGTTACCTCAATCTTGTCTACACTAATTCAGATTATTCAGGAAGAGATTGCACTGAAAATAATCTGATTTATTTATACAACTAATTTGTAACTTGCTAATTATAAGGACAGTTATAACTGTTTACGTAAGAAACTTATGATTTTACAACAACCTATATTAATAAGTCTTCTGCTGGCACATTTATTGAGGAAAAGACCCGGGATGAAAATTCCACTGGAAAAAGGTCAGGGAGGAACAGAAGATGCCTCCTGAAGAAAATGTATCTCACTGAAGACTTTCTTCCTTCTTTGCAAGAGAGGACTAACAGAAATAAGCAGTGTTTAATACTACCAAAAATGTGGATTTGGTGGGGGAAAACATCTTACATCTCTGTCCCACTCTCTGTTATGTAAATATTTTTGGAAGATAACTACAAATTGAGCCTGTGGATTTATGATTTAAAAAGTGCATTGGGGAATAGTAGGAAGGCCTAGAAAAGCCTTCTCAACAAGTGGTGTGACCTTCCTGTCAGTCAGAAGGTTAGTAAAAGACACTGATCAATGCAGAGATGTCAGTATCTCAAAGAAGTTTGTCTCAGCAAGCGAGGAGTGTCTGATACTACAGACTCCTTCATAGTCACAAGCATGGCTTCAGTAGATGCTCTTCTAGACACAGAAGCTGGTGATGCAACTGGTAGGATCCTCTTTTATTTAATGTACTTGACTTGTAATAAGTTTCATAGTTCTGGTCTGTTTTTTATTTTTTATGGTGGCTTTGTAATCTAACAGGCACCTGATACCAATTCAGTCCTGATGGGAACAGCCACAATTTAATGCTGGCCTACACAAAGACTGAATTTGGTCTACGATGTCTGTGATCTTCTAACTTTGAAACAAAGTTCAAGGGAAACCTTCAAGGCATAAGGATTTTAATGCCTGTATCTTGATAGCACATTCATGCAGATTGAACTTTAAACTGATGTGCTTTCTTTAATAATTAATTTGAAAAAGAATGAGAGTAGCTCATTTTAAAGAGAAGTTTGATGTAAATCATCCTAATGTATCTCGTTTTCCATCACTAATATTCATAGATAAGAAATAAGATCATTTCAACAGTTCCACCCTGAAAAGATGAAATAACTAGCCTTAGGGAAACTGTATTAAAGAACTACTAGTACGTTTTGCAACAAGTGGAGTTTTAACTTGAAACTCTGAACATTGGATTAGAGCATCTCAGAAAAGTGAAGAGATCATTTAAAGCGATTTACATAATATTACACACCAATTCAGTGATTGCTAGTATCCTTATGCCTTTGTTGTTACCCACACCAAGAAAACCAATGCATCAAGAACAAGGTCAGGGAGCAGTTGTAAGTCTTTCACGATGGAGATTACTTTACCACTTGTTACATTAAAATGTCAGTTAACATGCACAATTTTGGTGATAGGGAGATTTGGGTACTCAGTGACTGCAGGCCTGGACCATTCTTAAGGTCAATGGAGAAAGCTCTCAGGTACTATTACAGCTCTTGTTCTTCTTTCTCTTCCTTTTGAAACTGTTCTCTTGGCCTGGTGGGTTGCTTTTTCCTGGACACTTGATGTGCTGAGTCCCCGAAGTGCCCTGACTACCCGTCCAACAAACCCCTGTGTTGGAAGGGAGCCTGCAGCAGGCTCACCCTCACTCTTCTGTGCGTGTCCTGTCTGCTAACACCTGACATGAGTTGGGACAACACAAGGGGTGGTGCCAAGCTCGTAACCAGCACCAACCACATCAGGGCAGAAAACTGCATTCACCCCCTTCTCACCCATCTCTGCTGTGCTAGATGCATTTGGGTTTTTGTACTTTTCCCCAGTGTCCCGTGTCCTTGGCCCAAATGTTTTGTTGCTGAAACTCTTACTTTTGTTACTAGTGAAGAAGGCAGAGAGGAAGCCTGATGTTGCTGAGGCCCCAGGGCCCTAGAACAGCAAAATGCAGTTAACTTCACTAGGACTGCACACATGGTTAAACTTAAGTATGTGTGTTAACTACTTTCCTGAATGAGATGCAATGAAGAAGGGAAAAACTAATGTTTGTATGCTAAATCTGCCTCAGCTGCATTGGGTCCAAACAATGTAAAGACAGCTACTGTAAAGACAGCTCCGTGAGTGCTCAAAAGGACAATGAACTCAGGAGTAATCTCTGACCAAAATCTGTTAAGATCAGTTAAGTCATTTATGGAAGAAGTAAGGAACACAGCCACTTACGATTTTTTTTTTTTAAATCCAGTATTTATTAAATAGTACAGCCATTGCAGAATTGGGGGGTGGGATCCATCAGTAAGAATTTTATTTTGGAGGCTTTTCAAACTGGCCCTGGGTTTTGGTTTGAGCAGTGTAAGAATCTAGTTGAAGAGTGTTCCTCTCCTAGTATATTTTCTAGAATATAAATTTTAAATATAAGACTGGAACTATCTTTTGGTAATCAGATTGGAGATCTTGTCAGCCTCTTCAGAATACGATTGTTCTTGATGATGTTTTCTTTTTTAGTTTTAAAATGATAATGTTAAATGCTCTATTAAAGATTGTTTTATCTAATAAATGAAACTCCTGTTGTGAATTCAGACTAATGGAATAATTGTTTTTGTCGCAGGTGATCCTTGGACTTCTTTTTGTGCTGCGAGAGACAATGCGTAGCCCGACAAATATTTGACTCAAGGGAGATAACTTGTAGAAGATCAAGTTGTAGCACAAACTCAGGGTTCTCATGAAAACTGAGATGTTGATGGCAATGAGCATTATATCAGACATGAATAACTTCCAGTATTAAAAATGGTAAGCTGTGTGGGAGAAGAGAAAATGTTTAGTGGAGACACTGAACTTTGCCAATTTTTGAACAGAATAGAGCTTAAAAATACATTTTAAATAAAGCTGTTCCTCAGACTGGTTTTTATTGAATATTTTACTGAATCAAGGGTTTACTTCAGAAACCTCTTGAAATGGTGCTGTGCTGTCAGTGACCAAAGGAAAAAATGAGTATTTCAACTAATTGTTATACTATTATTACTAATACATCTGTCAAACTCGGCTATTTATTCTTTCTCCAAGAAAGTTTTCAGAGGCACTGTGTTTTCTAGTTCGCTGCTGACAGCAGGCTAGTGCTGATATGCTGTACTATTTGCTGTCTTTTTTTTTTTGAGTTACCTCTTTTCTCATTAAGCCTTTTTTCATCTTTAATCTTTTCATTAGCAATTTCTGCTGTGTTTTATGTCTTTTTCTTTTTACACTATCCACTTTTCTGTCTGTTTATGAAATAGATACTTCATGACTTTCTAGCATAAGACATCATCAGCAAATCTAGTTTAGTGACAGAAAATGCTACCAACAATAGGCATCCAGTGCTGATTATGACAATGTCCATTCTATTTGTACAATGAGGCTTGCTTTCCTAGGGCAATAAAAATGTTGCGGTGTCAATTCAATACTATGCATCACAGATTAATTTTGCAACCTCAGTAAGAACCTTTTTGCCCTTGCTGTTGGCAGTTTGTCTTTTACTCACATCTGTAAGCTGACTCAAATTCCGCATTTTCCACTCATGAGAAGCAATTGCCAACCTCTGTTCCTGGAGGACAAGCATTACTAAGAATTCTTCAGGATAACAGAACACAATTTGTTAATGTTTTAACTAGTGTATGCTTATTTAATGAACAAATAAACTTGTATTTAACGTGTAGGTAAGTAATACTTGGGACTATGGTACAAATGCTGCTTACAAAAGAAGTGTTTCTTTCAAAATCTAGCCCTCCTGAAGTCACAAAGATGGGCAAGTATTACAGCTCAGCGGGATAATCAAGGTTCCTACCTTACATGACAGAATAAAGATCTGATTATCTTCTTATTTAGTTTTAAAAATGGTTACAATACACAAAAATCTCTATCAATACCCTATATTTCAGAGAAGCATGCTGTAAACAATCTTGTTTTTCAAGTACAGCAGAAATGAAGGTATAATCAAGAAGTCTATTTACAGCTTTTAGATCGTGACTTCTGTAGCTTCTAAATAGTTTTGTGGTAATAACTGACCAGTAGGTGTATGAAGTTTCATGTCCTATGATTTTCTTTAATGAAGTTATGCATAAAGAGAATGCAAACTTATATCCTGTCCTTGAAGAAAGACCTTGCACCAGAAGTAAAAGATTTTCAGCTCATTCTTTTAATTTTATAAATGAACTAATATGGTACCAGGTCATGTAGTTAGATATGCTTTTTGAAGAATAGTTACTACCTTACTGATGATCACAAGATCATAAGATGATGCAGCTCTTGATTATGTCAGAGTCCTATGCTTGAGTTAGGGACTTTGAATTAGGTTGTCTGGGTTTTGAGGAGAGGTGTGGGTTAGGTTTTCTTGATCGTGGAGGACTCCTCATCTTTTCCGTTCTAAGAAAGTCCTTCAACATTTCACTCAGACTCTCTAATCTCTCCTAACTCCTTAGGTCCCGTGCTCTCTAAAACAAGAGAGACTAGAAGCAGCTGATACCAAACCCCACTGTGTGTGACCACGCACTGAAATTCTCGGTTGAAATACATACTAAGAAACTAGAAAGGTTAATGAATAGTTTCAGGTTAATTATATTTCATTTTTCTGTCCACCCCTTTAAACAGACTATTTGACTACCTTTGTTATGTATCTTGTGCAGGGTATGTAACTTTTCCATGTAGGCCTACAGAAACCCTGTTCTACATGATGAGTACCTGTAATTTCACATGTGATGCTGAAATACAAGGTCTCTATATCGTATCACCTTGAGGTTTTTTTTGCAGTGTAGATGCAAGGTTAATAAAACTAATTTGTCTTCAGAGAGAGCGTACCAAGCAGAGGTACTTTGTCCCTGTGCTGACAGAAGTCATCTCCTCCCTTGGAGCTTGGTATTGTGTGAGGTTAATCAGTACCATTGCTTTTTTTTAGTCAGCGATTTCAGCTGCACCCGAGTATCAGCCTAGTGTGGTTATAGTGCAACTGTCAGTACGATGTTATTTAGCTAGACAAGATGTCCCCACTCTCTAGCTATTGGCCAAAGTGATGAACAGGCATGAGTACAGGGATCAGCCTTGAAAATTGGTATCCAGTCACATTATAAAGAAGTTTCAGCAGATACCTATCTTTTTGTGTGTGTTGGTGAAGAACCATGAATGTTCTTTCCTCCCTCGTAGTTGGTGTGGATTTCATTTGACGTTTCTGTTTTCCAGACTCTCTAATGGGCAGTTTTCTACTCCTTAGTCTTACTTAATTTTTTTTTTTTTTTTTAAAAGAACACATTCATCTCCCTTGTCTGTGTCTGGGAGAAAAGAAGTGATTTCATTTTCAGAGGTGAAGGGGTATTCTTAGCCCAATACAGTTAAGGTATGGTTATTTTTGTTAGAGATACTGAAAGGAAGGTACCTCTTTATGTGAATTTTCCTCATTAACAGCCACTATTTGCCCCTTCAGTCAACATCACAAAGTCCTTCATAAAATAAAGAATTGCAATGCCTTTTTATGTTTCTTCAGCGCTCTTTGGATATATATTTTTTTCTGAAGTAACAGCATTCACAGACTTATTTTAGACTGGATATTGTTAAAAATATGGGACTTACATATTATGGAGAATTAAAGTTTGAATTTTTGTTTCATTTTGGATGAAGAATTAATGGTCTATAAACTTAAAAAAATCACCGCATGTTTTTATTTACAGTTTATGTGTATTTTGCGTTAATGTTTTCAGACTTAATTATAGTAATTATTTACATTAAAGTAAGATTATCTCTGGCTGTGGAATTTGGGGGTCTGCCTTCTGTAATTTGAGTATTGCAAGGTACTGTAATGCCTGCACCTAACATGCAGGTTCACGTAATTGCAACTTCTTTACAAGACCTCGGTTCTTCCCCACATTTCCATTATGCTATATGAACATCTCCGAACCTTCCCTGAATCTCTGTAACTGAATTAGTTCTCACTTAGAACAAAGAATTGAAAAGGACCTTCTCAATCATCAAATCCAATTTCCAGGTGTAGTAGCTGTTGATACAAATCCTTTCAGAATCA
The DNA here is from genome assembly GCA_009769605.1 of Bucorvus abyssinicus. NCBI lineage: Eukaryota > Metazoa > Chordata > Aves > Bucerotiformes > Bucorvidae > Bucorvus > Bucorvus abyssinicus. Next base: position 34,465,237 of record CM020026.1, read on the forward strand.
CCTTTAAGTTATAGCTATTTCTTCTTATTCCAACTTGGGAAGGGAATCCTTATTGCCTAAATGTATTTTCTGTCAGTTTTTATGCTTCTACTGTCATACCGAAGTTACTTAGCATTACTTAACATCTCTCTGTTCTTGTAATGAGTGAGAATAAAAGCATCACCTCTTGGCTGTCATTTTACATGTCAAAAAAAAGACGGATATCAAATTCTATTAACCTGTTTAGAAAAATAACCTTTCCCCTTCTATGAGAGAGCACTAACCCCAGGAGTATGCCTCCGCTTTGGAAATACCTTCCCTAAAAGCAAAATCCTGGTTTTGCTGAAATCGATAGCAAACCTCTTACCAAGGTCAGTGCCTGTCTCCTTTCACTCTTTTTGGCTGCAATCCTTGCCCATGGGTAAGAAGGCTGCTAACAACCTTAAACCCAAAGTGCAGTAAGCAGAGAAGTCTTTACCGTAACTTTGGATTCAAAGCAGGATTTTGGTCGGATCACTGATAGCCTTTCAATAAAGCTGATTACAGATCAGGGTCATAAGTGCCTGATTGGTATATTCTGAGGCAGATGCATCATGGGAAGCCACTTTCAATTTCATGTATAGAAGGTATGCAAGCTATTAAGTCTGAGAATTGATGCTTCAAGAACACCCCTGAGCATAAAGACAACACAAGAGACCATCTACTTCTGCAATGCTGTCCTTTCTAGGGTTTGGGGGATTTTTTTGGGGTGGCTGTTTTTTGTTTGGTTTTTTGTTTAACAAATGGAAATTAATGTTACTGAGGTCAAGGACGGTTTGCTTGTACTAGAGTTGTCTGGTCAGATCACATCAGTTTATCCTTGATATTTTCTTTGTTCTCTTCTGTTTTCTAGGAACTCTTAGTTCTTTAATATGTTCATTAGGCAGAATAAATTTCAGAATTGGGGTTTTGCTGCTATAGCCTCATGATACAGGTTGTCTGGTGGTTCTTTTGTGAAATGCAACCTCATCACGTGTGTGTATGATGTTCCTTTGGAAATTTCTCTTATCAATCTGACTACCTCTGACCACCATCTTTTCAGCCCTCCTTTCGATTTTTTTTTCTTGTCTAAAGAACCATACTGTTAAGAATCTCTGCTGTGCCCCATAAACCCGATCACTTCTCCCTGATGATACAACACATTTCCACACTTGCTGCTAAGGATTTTCTTAGCATTGGGTGTGTCTAGTTTTGGGGATATACAGAAACACACTTATACTAAAGTATACATAAATCCTACTGGTTTTTACCATGTTGCAGATGGTACTCATAACAAAGGTTTTTTCATTTTGTGGTATACTTCTGTTTTATGAACGTACAGATACAGATGCATCTCAAAACATTTCCTCTAATTATTTGGGTATTTTTGCAGAAAGTAGCTTTTAATTTTCCTTTTTTTCCTTTTTTCCTAATGCAGCATCCACTGGCACATGGTAACTCATTTTTGTATAACGCTTGTGAATGTACACGGTCTCTCTAGAAATGAGGATCTCATATGTAGGAGAACAATATTCAGCATGTCTGACAGAAAGGAGAGACAACAATGTTTCCATATCTTTCCTTCACCTAGATACAGGTCATGGGTTTAGTTTGTGGTATAATTTAGAACAGTTTCAGTGTTTCTGGAATTCATGCTTATTGAAATGGCTCCCATGGGGATTTTTGTATCAGTGAGTGTCATGTAAATATAGCTTTCACTGGCCAAGCTCATTCTAACTATTCTACGTGTGTGTGTCCAGGTCTACAGAGTTAAAACAGTTAATCCTCAGCAGGCTGGGTAAAACAGCTCTTCCTCTCCTCTGTATACTGGTAAGTACAGAGAAGACAGCAGAACCATGTTTGTGTCTTGGCATATATTAAATACCTAATGTAGAGCACAAAATGCAGTCAGATTTTCTTGCATTTTATGGCAGCCAAGGTGTTTTAACATTTTTAGCAAATAATTGGGCATTTCTTTTGCAGCTTCTCTTACAAACTTGTATACATCCTACTGCTGTTTTTGCAGCTCTTCTGATTCCTTTTTCTCCTGCCCATTCAGCCTATCCCACTACTGGGAATCTCTGCAGAGCATGGTAAGATTGTCAACTGTTAACATTTTGTTGGTTGCTGGGAATCTGCCTTGATTTTCATAGTTTTTATGGCATAATACTTGTCTTGTTCATAGATGCTCTCCTCCGACAATATTTTGTATTTACCTATCATACCCACTTTTGTTCAATTATTTTTGGATGTTCCTAGGAATTCTGTTCATCATACATTTGTACTTTTTCTTTGGACAATCCATACCCACTGGATATTATATGACCACTCCTGTATTGAAGAATAACTTTGCACTATCCTTGTTAAATTGTTTGCTGCTGGAGTTTTTTGGGGTTTGTTTTTTTGTTTCCCTGCATTTTTCCATTGAGGGTACCTCTGTCAGGTTTTGTCTGAAAGGCTCTTGTTTTTAGAGTTGTTATTGACTTGGGTCTCTCCCTTATGGGATCCATTACACATTCTGTGAAAGCTGTTTTTTGTACACTCTGTAATAATAGAAAACTGAGATGCTGCACTGTTCTTAGGGGCATTACGAATACTAGCATTTTAAAAGGAGATTGAGTGCTGCTTTTGCAATTATTCCTTGTAAGAATTTGTAGTGCGTATTTAATGACCATCTAGGATTGATTAAACAGTTGTACAAAGCTTGCACTGGCACCTTGTTAATACTGCTTGCAGCAATCATTATCTAAAATGTGCCCTAAAGATGTGGCTGAATCTGACAAACATGTCAATCACAGAATGGTAGAAGTTGGAAGGGACCTCTGGAGATCATCTAGTCCAACCCCTCTGCTAAAGCAAGTTTGCCTAGAGAAAGTTTCACAGGATAATGTCCAGGTGGGTTTTGAATATCTCCTGAGAAGGAGACTCCACAGCCTGGCGGGGCAGTCTGTTCCAGTGCTCTGACACCCTCAAAGTAAAGTTTTTCCTCATGTACAGATGGAACTTGTTGTATTCCAACCACTTTGTGGCTGTTGCCCCTTTTCTTGTTGCTTAGCACCACTGAAGAACCTGGCCCCATCCTCTTTTGACACCTGCCCTTTAGATCTTTATAAACATTGATATGATCCCCTCTCAGTCTTCTCCAGGCTAAACAGACTTAGGTCTCTCAGCCTTTCCTGTTAAGGGAGACGCTCCAGTCTCCTAATTGTCTTTGTAGCCCACTGCTGAACTCTCTCCAGTAGTTCCTTGTCTCTCTTGAACTGTGGAGCCCAGAACTGGACACAATACTCCAGATGTGGCCTTACTAGGGCAGAGTAGAGGGGGAGGAGAAACTCCTCGACCTGCTGGTCATACTCTTCTTAATACACCTGAGAATACCATTGGCCTTGGCCACAATGGCAATTGCTGGCTCATGGGTAACTTGTTATCCACCAGAACTCCCAGGTCCTTCTCCAGAAGTATACAGAAGTGTGAATGGAAAGAAAAGAAGCAAATAAGCTAAGTTCAGGCAACCTGATGGACATAGAACTTGCAATCTCCTTATTGTCCATGCTTGTTTTGGGCTTGGTCACCTTGCGTCCCTTCATTGTAAGCTTTTCTAGGGGGTCTTGCTTTACTATTCTCAAGCTATTGCAGTAACAGGGCTTTGCTGCCAGAATTCTTACTGGAATCAGCTGCCTGAGCACATCTTTCTTGTGCAGAGATAACTTCATAGGCTACCACCAAATCATTGAATTGATTTATAAGATCCTTTGCTTATATTCAGATGCTCATGTTATCTCCTGTCCCCATATTTGCTCAGAAAGCTTTCCTGATCAGATTCAAATTTCACAGAGATTTCACCTGTTTCTGCCTTTTGAATTACTGACCAATCCTTGTGATGACTGGACAGAATGTTTGCTTACTTTACACAAAACCATGAAACTTCCTTGTCTTGCAAATAAATCTCCAAACCATGAATTTGCTTGCGTCGTTTTTTGGTCTACTCTCTTATACAGGTATTCCAATGAAGTAAATGGAATTTCCAGTAGTAACACTGGGTGGCAGCTCCAGTATATGTTTAATGTAAGTTAAAACCCATTCTGAAGATACATTAACTAATATTATTTTAAGAATTTTTTTGTAGGAGCATTTCTACATATTCATGTGATAAGTACAAATGTAGTATGTGACAAATTACCTTTTCTAGAAACACTAAAAAATGGACATTTTTAGTACATTGGAATGTTACTGGAAATAAAGGACTGTCTAATGATCATATGTAAATCAATATTATGCCTTTTATAATCAGAAACTCTGAGCCTCTACTGAAGTAAGAAAAGAGTTAGATGAGCTGATAAATTAGGAATGCAGTGTAACTGAAAAAAGTTAGATCAATATGTCAGCTATAGTAGGGCACTAATTAGGCAGTAATCCTGAAATCAACCTTCCCCTCACAGGTGCAAGTGTGGTGGAGTTAGTTAGTAGAAGTAAGCTGCTACTGTCTTTGCACATGTACCTACAGGGTTATTTAGGGCTGGGGTCTGTCTGTCCTGCTGAAGACTGTTCTCAGGATTAAAAGCCCCATACCCCACCCAGTGATTACAGCTGCAGTAATTACAGAACTCGTGGTGGACAGAAAGGGCCTCACTGCAAACTTTTACCTTCAAAATTTCATGGGTACTGGCACTGTTCTGAGAGGAGGGGCTGTGGAAAAAGGGATTAATATGAGTCTTGAAATTAGTCTCAGTTCAGTGGAGCAAATGGTAGAATAATTTTGAACCTGAAACTCATAGGCACCTGAAATTCCCATTTGCTATTTTTGTGAATCTGGGGGGGGGGGGTGGTGGTGGTGGGGGAAATCACTGCAAGTTTCCTCTGGAAGCTTAATAGGTAACTATTGTTTGGATCTAAACTTTCAGTCATATTCTTTGATATGCTGTAAAGCCCTTTGAGCAGTAATGGTGTACACATTATGCAAACTATTGACACCAAAAATTAGATGGCAGGAGTACGTAATAAAATGAGAAGAGCAAGGCCTTTCTAAGTATGGAACAAAAAATTACAAACATTTGAGATTTTTCAAAATTCTAGTATTAGGAAAATCTGGACACAGCTGTAGCTAAAAGTAGTGACTCTCTTTTAAGTTCCTGTGTATTCCCTGGAGATGCTTCTATCAAAGCCTAATTGGATATGAGGCCTTTGGCTTTGGAACTGAAAATGCCAGAGATGCTGAAGCATCTTAGAGATACTCAGTTTTCAGACCTTGTGAAGTTCCCTAAGAGTCTGTAAGACTTTGTAAATGAGACTTGGACAGCATAGAAAATTACTCCAGGACAAGAAAGATATTAGATCACATGCTGATTTAAGATACAGATGGAATAGGCAGTTATGCATAGGAATGACATAAGCAGAGTTAATCATCTATTTGAAGAAGAAAGAAGGCTAGGGTGACTTCTATACAAACACAAATAGGGATATGACTTTAAGATTTTTTTTTTTTTCCAACTGAAGTAATGATCAGCGTAACCTTGGAAGTATTTTCCAAGATAATCTGGAATTGACTGCAGTCTATTTAATTTTGACCCATATTGTTTATAAACTTGTTGGCATTTCTTTGGGGTATGTGAAATGATAAGTAATTTCTTCTCAGCGGAGGGTGTATTTCTTTTTTACGTTACAACTGTCTGTCTCCTGTTACAGCTACTGTTGTAGTATTGTAAAAGCCTGGTTCTTAAGCCATTTTTGGACTGCACTGTTTGAGTGATCACAGAATCATTTTGATCCTTTAAGATCATCAAGTCTTAGTGTTAACCCAGCACTGCCAAGTCACCGCTAAGCCATGTCCCTCAGCACCACATCTATACATCTTTGAAAGACCTCAGGGATGGTGACTCCACCACTTCCCTGGGCAGCCTGTTCCAGTGCTAATCAACCCTCTCTATAAAGAAATTTTTCCTAATATCCAACCTAAATCTCCCCTGGTGCTACCTGAGGCCGTTTCCTCTTGTCCTGTCGTTTGTAACTTGGCAGAACAGACTGACCCCCACCTCACTACAACCTCCTTTCAGGTAGCTGTAAAGAGTGATAAGGTCTCTGATGAGTCAGCTTTTCTCCAGGCTAAACAACCCCAGTTCCCTCATCCACTCCTCACAGGACTTGTTCTCTAGACCCTTCACCAGCTTTGTTGCTGTCCAGCTTCTCTGGACATGCTTGTGTCCAGAGATGATACTGGCTTCAGTGTAGCATCCCAGTTCTGCTGTTGAATTTACTTGTTCCAATAACTTGTTATGTTCCCATGATGATTTCCCAGCTTCATGCTGGAACAGTCTCAGCAGGGCAGTCAGTAATTCTTTATCTGAAATAACTGTGCAGGGAATATAATCTTCCACAGCCTTGTACCAGACTATGACTGCAGCTTTTCTGTCAATCAGCTTGGCGTTCCATGGAGAGAACATGTAGTTAATGCATTTCATGTCTTTCACTATGTCCTTGATGTTATCTTATCCAACTTGCTATTTTCTGTCACTGCTTGCTTCAGCGCTTCCTCATATTCTCTCTTGAGTTTGTATCATGTCCTTACGTATTGTATAGATGCCTGTAATGTCCTTGAAATAGTCTCTTGGTTCCTTCATCAAAATATTCTACTATTCCACAGTTGACTTTATCCCCAAAAGAATATGAAGAAGTGTGTAATACCATGTATCTAGTATGTGCAGTTTAGCTGATTCTTCATCTTTTTTTTTGTCAATATCCATTTTCCTTATCCAGAACAGTTAATTTGTTTTCGACACCTATTTAATTATCTGATCTTGAACGCTCATGATTAAGTGCATAAACTCCTCTTACTTGTTAATAGCTATGTTAGGATCTTCAAGATCAATACAAATTGTAGTTGGCAGGGTGCCTTAGGGCTGTGCTGTAACTTTTGTCATGCAAATTCACACTCCTTACTCATTCTTACCTTTCTAGGTCTATTTCTGAGTCTATTGACCAAAATCCATTTTTCTGAAACTTGTGCATTTTAAAGGAGTATATGAATCGTTACAAATGTACAATGCTCAGGAACGTCCCTAGCCCATTGAAGAATTTCAGATGCTGCACAATTAGATTTATATCAGTGATAGACAAGAACACGCCTAGTTTAGCAAATTTCAGCTTAGCGAAAAGGAAGCTTTTCAGCTTCAGTGGCACTGTAGAACTTTTCAGGAAAAAGTATCAAGAATTGTCCTTATTCTGGACTGTTGCTTCCACTAAGGTCATCTCACCTCATGGTTTTTGGATCCTTTTGCATCTTACAAGCACAGTGCCAAACAACCTTATCTGAGGGAGACCTATTATCTTTATAAAGTGAGTAGCCATAGTAATGCAATACATTAGCTGTAGTCCCTTAAAAAAGCTTGAAAGATACATTCTTTAAATACAGTGAAGGGTACTAAGTTACTCTGAATTCCGAACTTTACATGTGATTTATTCGGTAGGACTTTAAAGATTTGTGAATTTATCTTTTGGGTAAGTCATCTGTTCTGAAAATGACAGATTGCGATTTTGTTTTCCGTATTTGTGACCCATTACTTAAATAGTCTGTATATAAACTTAGTTGCGTGGACTGTTATATATATTCTGTATATATATTTTATATATATATATATGCATAATTGCATCTATTCATTTCTGACTTTCAAGTTTGGTACTCTCCCTGCTCTTTTGTGAGTGGTCTATAAGTCTGTCAGTAGTATGCAATTCAGTCATGATCTTCCCGTGCATTTTTAAAACATTTTTTGTGCAGCTTGTTAAATTCCGAAAATGTACCTTGCATGTTGCAAGAATGATAACTTTAAAAGAAAAACCTCAAGTTTTTCTCCAAATATAGTTTCTTATAAATGACTTCTGTTCACAAAAGTGTTTTATTCAAAGAATATATATCCAATACACCTTCAAAAAAATTACCTTGAAATGAACTGTATAGTTAGATGTTCTTTTATGATCATGTACTGAGGAAATTTCCTACTTAAGTTTGCACAGCTGTTTTTGGATGAGGTGATACAATGAAGGTAAACATTAGAAAATTGGGTTTATTTTTTCTTGAATTGTTCCAAACATACCGTTTTGGGAGGCATCAGTTAGATGGCAAAGCTAGTGTTGTTCACGAGACCGTGGTTCACCTGATCTGTTGTGTTCCACTACAGCATAGTCTTTTCAGTATGACTGTAACTAAACATTTGGTACTGGATTTCAGGTATTGGATACTGTCAAATAGATTGAGTGTCCTCCCTTCACAAAGTCTTTATTTCCAGCATTTCCCTATAATGCCATTTAAAACTCTTATCTCCCTTTACCTCTCTTTTAATCTGTGTACATCATGAAGATTGTTGATTTAAACATATATAGGTCACTAATTATACAAAGTTTAAAAGCTTATGTGAATTTTTTGAGCTTTTTGTCAGCCTCTTTAGCCATGCTGTTTAGCTGACTTTTTTGCCTCGTATTGGCTAGCTTCAGTGAAAATACAGCTTTTGGATATTTCTACTCTGTGTGTCAAATGACAGTTCAGATAATGTCTGACACACCCTAGAATGCATCTTCTCTCATTTCTTGCACCAATGCCTGAACCTCATGATATTACTCACAGATCTGTCCCTAAAATCTCCATTTTACCAGGTTAAAATAAGCGTTGTCATCCCTTCCACCACATTTCCATAGCTTTCCATACTGGTGAAATCAGAAACTTCACAGAAGATACTGGACTCTGCTGAAAGCAGGCAATGGGCTTGAGTTGCATTTTTCTGCTTGCTAAGACTGCTTGCCTCAATGAAGTTAACATTGTTTTAAAGTGTACATGTGTGAAATCAGCGATCAGCCCCTCAGTTTGGCCAAAACACTTTGCTGTACTTGCTGGGAAAGCCTATGGTGCAGCTTTGTCTGTTTTCTCCTAAGACCAGCATGTCCGATGGCCGTGTTCAGAGACTGCAGGCCATCCTTGGTGAATAGATTTACAGTGAGAAATTCAGGTCTCCTTTAGCTTGTGAATTTTTAAACTTCTAATAAAATTGTTTATGTCTTTGTAAACAAGTTGAAATACCAGTCAATGGTGACTATCCTTTTGTGAAAATTCTCCTGACAGCTTTAGTCATAAAATATAGGCATGGCATAGCTTTAAAATCACTACAAGAAAGCTAGTAATCCTTGCTACTACAGTTATGGTCTTTGCCACATAAACTGCAGACATCAAAATTTTCTAGAAAGTTTCTGTTCTGATGACATGTTTATCCCATTGATGTTAATTTTAAGAGACAATGAGTGACTTTGACTTTAAAGTATTATCATCATACAATTACCACGCTTTATATATTGAAATATTAGTTTAGGATTAGCAGCCAAATCCTCTCTCATAAAAGCAACAGCAAATCAGACAGGCTTTTGACAAAATCTTGCCCCTGAAGAAACTAAATAGCAAAGCTGAGGTCACATAGAGTAAACCACAAATCAAGCTGCTAGCATAACCCAGAGATTTGTTAATACAGATGTAAACTGGAAAAGATTTTCTTAAAAGCATTGGACTGGTCCCTCTGGTGATAAGCAGTGGTTTAGATATTGCAACTATCATGACCAGTTTAAGGGGAAAGCACGAATTTGGAAACCGTCTCTTGTCTTCATTTCCATGAGCCTTATCTACTAATTTGAAGAAGTATTATTTAATCAATAGGAAAAAGATGGAAGAGACTTAATGTTTATGACAACAAATTAAATTATGTAGCAATAGGAATAATATTTAACAATTTCATACTTACCTATGATACTTCCCCTGTCATGGTTTGAGCTTCTATGTAGTAAACATTGCAAAAACACCAAAAAAAGATAGCCCTATTATAAGGATTGCAATCAAGTAATTAGGAATTGGGTTCGTGCGATTATTTATTATTTGAAGTCTGATCACAGCAGTATTCTGGAATTCTCTGCTGATCATTCATTCCACATGTGTGTCACAGCTGTAACTTGTATTACAGTTGGGTGAGAAATGTGACAAACTGAAAGCCTGTTTAGTGTAGTATATATACTATGCATATCATATACTATGGGAAATATATATCCCTGTTATGTGGCATATTTTATATTGCCTGGAACAGCACCCCTTACAACAATGTTTTCATTTTTAATTACTACCTGCATACCTTTGGCTGCAGATGTAGATTTTCTTCCCTCTCAGTATGTGAGAATACATCTACTGATATTTTTGTCTTCAAACCTCATTTCAAATAGAGTGAGTATCTCAGACTGTTCTTTTCACTTCAGTGTCATATCGGATGAAAATCCAGAGTAGTCAGATGAAAATTCAAGCCCCATTGAATTCAGCTATGGTGATTTTTTACATTGAATTGAAAATTTCACAGTAGATTTAAATAGCAGTGGCATTGCCCACATTTTGTTGTGTGAAAGCGGGATGTCTGTGCTGCCACAGTTTGGTAGTTTCCTGCTTAATCTACTTTGCATCAAACAAACAGATCCTTAACTGATGTTCTCAGCTCCCACAGCTGTGACAGTCAGCCGCAGCTGATGCTATTGGAGTGCCTTCCCCCACACACACCATCTCCCCATAATAATCTTTGCCTATTTAAGTTCAAGCCATAAGAAGGTATGGTAAGCTATGGAATTTTCTTATTCAATAAGACATCTGCCTATTCAAAGTCAAACCAGAACTTCACTGGATACCATCAGGTAGAGTAAGTGGCCTCCCTTCAAAAAGTTTATTTCCAGCATTTCCATGTAATGCCATTTAAAAGTCCTTAACTCGTTCAGTGTGCTTTACATCATTGTAGAGACTTCAGAGAGGACACTGGGATTGGCCAAGCAGTCCTCTAGACATCTTTGTTTATAGCTGCAGGCTGTGTAGAGTGGATGAGAATCACCCAGAGTAAGATACGCACGAGAAAGTGCTAGAAGTAGAAGACGACTAATTTGCATACCAGTAATTGGAGCTTTGCAATGTGTGTTATCCATGTGCATCCTCTGCAATCATACCCATCCTGATATCCATGTCCAGAACTCTTGCAGTTCTGAAGAACTGAGAGGTGGAAAGCTAGGACCAGCTTCTCTCCCCAGCTGCAGAGTAGAGAGAACAGCAGGATAGTTGCTCTACAGGAGTGTTCTAGATAAAACCTTTCCAGCTCAAGGGTGTACAGTGCACGTACCTCCTGTGCTGTTACGGACATGCATGGAGTTCTGAAGATCTGTGATTATTAGTGAGTAGCGCTTTCTCTCCCTGAGATGGAGGGATTTTTCATGTTGTGGGAACAGTCCATTCTGTGCATTTCAGGAAAACTTGGGGAGGTTAGCAAGGCTTTGCAGTTTGCTAAGGATTTCTTTTAGAAACTTGGTTCCTGCTATCTTTCAAATATAGTCACCTCACAGGTGACTCAGTTTAAGTTTCTTTTTTCTCTTTTCACATGACCGTTTTTTGTAACAAGCGAAGAAGGGGGAAGGTGGTCACTACTGGGTTTTTTTGGTGGTGTTTCTTCAGACAGTGTTCTTTTTCTATGCAGTTCCATTTCAACGCAAACATTTTAAGGATGTGAATGCTCCAGTCAAAGAATGCTTATCCCTGAAGCTGACTTATGTTTAAATGCTTTGCAGGTCTGGGGCTCAGCTGGGTATGTCACTATTGGAGTGCCTGGAACTAAAAGATATTATAAAGTCCTTTTTCTGTCTTGTTTTCTTGTCTAAACTGAACTTGGGATTCAAATTTTTTTGAGAGCAGAAAATATTCAGGACACACAAAATGCTGCCAGTGAATTTGTGACAACTCCCAAGAATACTTCAGTTACTTTAGATAGTTCGGTCTTCATCTTACTGCAACACCTCCCCAAAAGCAGGCGTGATTGATGTATTAAACATCTAGGGAAAAATAAACTTAGCTTCAGTGCCAGTTACACTTGAGAGGAAGAGACAAATGTATATTATTTTCTATCCAGATGCTCAAGGCACTTTCTGCTCAAATGACTTGACTGTTCTTCTGGTAAACAAAATATTCAAAATGAAGTTCCTAAGATGTTTTTAGCAATGGTAACTGGAAGGTTTTTTATGTCACTCTATCTACATGTCTAGTATGTCCATGCCTAGACACTCAAATCCATGGATTTATCTAAAATCAAAATCAGTTCCAACACACTGCATTCCCCTTTGGCTTATCCTTAGTTGCTTGAATTGTCACAAAAGTCATATTAATAGAGGCAGCTGCTTTTCATCAAAATAAAGTTTGTGATGCTGTTCTTTGAGTACTGTCAGGCCAAAGCTGTGCACATCAATTGCAATCCAAAGTTCAGAAGGAGCTTTCAGTGCTAATTTTTCTGGGGTTTATTTGTATTTATTGTTTTAAAGTTAGTTTCCAGGTGATTTTATTCCACAATTTTAGCATCCATTTTACCTCATCACTGAATGTTTTTCATGTGAGCTCCTATTGACATTAAGCAGCCAGTGTTTTTCTGGTTTCTAAAGACAAAGGGATGGTTTGCAAAAGACAAATTTGGCCATTTCCTGGAAGCAAATGACAAAACTTTTATGTGCCGGTGATTTCTTTCACTAATTATGACTTAATCTAAATGGCCTTTTTTGGTAGATTTTTTTTTCCTCCCAAAATTTCCAGGAGCATGACTGTCATGAGTCATCTCTCTTCAGAAAAGAGATGAGGTTACTACCTGTTGGACTGTCAAGCCAAATCTGCCTGTCATGTATGCTTTTCCCATGACACCGTTAACACCTGCACATAACAGGAAGTCTTTTTAGACCCATCTATATTGTAGTTATCCAGAATGGAAAAATGTCTCACATCAATACTTTCCACAGTTTGGAAACTATATAGCCACACTGATTGCTGTCTGATTTCTACCTGGCAGACTGCAATGGCTGAAAAATATCTAACACTTGAATTCTGAATGGGACATGTAACACGGCCTTAAAACAAGTAATTCAAGGTGCTTGGAAACTCACAATATATATCAACATTTTTTCTAGCTGGCCATTTTGATCTGTTCCATCCTATCTCCCTTCAACCTCTTAGTCTTTTGTGCACTCAGAGTGAAATGCTAGTAGCTCTCAAAATACTAGCTACATCAAAGTTTATTGAGGTGAGAGCACACAGCTGTTGTCGGAATTTCAAGGAGCCATCCACTCTGCCTCTTATCCTACCTAACACAGGATCAGCTGTACCACAGTGACCCTGAAAAAGTACCTCCTAGGTCAATTCATTATTGCATTCAGAATCTGCTTGCTTATTTCTGTGCAGTAACAGTATGGAGTAGAGACTGACTTTGCATCTATGCCTAGAGTAACTACTTTCACATTCTCTTCAGGATGTGTTGTTTCTCTTCCTGCTTCTAATGGCATGTGGAATTGATGAAGATAGTTCGAAAGTATTATCATCAATCTCTGAGGGACCTATCTTTGTCATATGTCTGTGTCACATACAAAGATTAAAACCATATAATCATTTTCCAGTAACACATAATCATTTTTCCATTAAAATGAGAACTATTCACTTGCCCTTTATCCTTCACCTAAGACTTTATGAGGAAAATTCTCAAAATAGTTTGATCAATTAGGAACCTTCTTTGGATCATGTGAATCATCTCATTGAGGTTTGTGGCAAAAAATTTCTGCATATGTTGGAGTGTTTACAGTTTTGGAAGGCAAAATCTTTAATTTCATACTGTATTATATTTATGTGCTTCAAAATAGATTAGCATTTCATAAAAACAAAAACTGGCTTTAATATTATTACATCTATTTTTAGAAGAACAAGTCTTTTTTATCTATAGTTTGAGAGTGGTAAAATACAGCTTAACCTGAGGGTTAAGTTCCATACTTGTGCGTTGAAAACAGTCTTTGTCTTTCTGTTGAAGTTTTGGGATTTTTTCCCCCATGAAAGTTGTTTCCATCACCCTGCTGATATTAATGACCCATTTTCAGAACCTCATTATGAAAGCTTGGTAAGTTTGATATCTTGCCAAATTCACCTTCAGGTTCAGATTCTGTTTCTTTTTTTCTGGTTTAGGTTTGTGGAATTTTTTTTAATCATTGTAATGATGACCAGGAAAAACAGCTCGGTCTGTTGATACTTGAGTAGTAATAATAGGATCTATCCTTGGCTAATTACACAAGTCACTGTCTAGAACAGTTCAGTGTGCCTTTTCACAGATGACACCTAAAAAATAACAGAAAAAAGGAAAGAAAATAAGTATCTTTTTAATCGCTTTTCGTTCTGTTGATGGTAGGGTAAATGTTTTTTCTTCTATTGCTGGTTTCTGAGAGATTTCATTACTCTGTTTAGTGCATAAGGTAAACAAATTAATATCTCTAGAAACAAAACTTTCTTTTCTGCCTAACAAGCCCTACATATTTTTTACTGATAATACTGACAACAGTCATCCAGCCTTTTCACATGTATCTTGCCACCTTTCTTACATAAAGTCTTATTTTCATCAGCCATGATTTTAAAGACAGAAGATGACACTTATTCTGGAAGAAAAACTGAATAACAATTCTCTGGTAGATAACTCTTACTCTAATTGAATCTTGCTTTATCTCCCAAAATCTGATTTCAGGTACTCTGATTTGAAAAAGTTTTACAACAAATTATGCAATATCTCTTTATATCTAATTGAATCTGAAATTATTTCAAAGACAGTATTAGATGACGAAGTAAATTTTGTGTGACCCTTCATATTTGGAAAGGGGGAGTAAATGGCAATATTGGAACAATCATGAATTATGTAGCAAGTCATCATACCAGTGTAAAAACTTCAGATGCTTGGGTTAACTCAGCAATCTTTAGTAAAGAGACTGAACTCCTGCAGCTCAACCACTGCCAAAATCACTGCTAATGGATTCCTTTCAAAATCTTGAGAAGCAAAAAATCTTACCAAGCTTGTAAATAAGGCATTCCTTTTGATCCAGTTTTGTTGGGGTGTTTTCCTAAAGTCTTAACTTTAATCAGCTTCTGCTTTACAGCCAGTGGACAGCTCAGCCCATTATCTTTGCACCATTCAACCTGTCAGAATTCATTAACTTGCCATCTGCAGAGAACTCCCTCTGCAGCCAATTGCTTGTTAATTCATCTACGGCAAATTCTGAGGGATTTTGTTAAAGAGCCATTTTAGGAAAAGTATTTGATTTATACGTCCTTTGGCACTATTTAGCCAAAGGTTCAACAAACGTCAGATTTTTAGAGCTCACCCAAGCTTGGTAAGATTTTTTGCTTCTTGAGTGATTTTGGCAGTGGGTAAATACCACAATAAAAATCTTGTGTGTTATTGTTTCAAACTGTTTAGGACTTTTTTTCACTGTAGGGAAATTATCTTCATTAAGGGACACTAAAATTAATAGGTAGCAGCATCTTTCAATTTGCAAGGTCCATAAAAGACATTAATTACTTGATTTATATAAAGCATGGTTTTTCTGAGATTGCTACAGGCCATTGAAACTTTATTGTCTTGGAATAGAATTTCTTCATTTTTGTTAAGTCTGATATACTTCTGTAAGAATGTCTCCATTAGGATGACCAACATCCCCTTTAACTGAAAACTAGCTATTTGATTTTACTCTTATACAGGAATGCTGAACACTTGAAGCAATAATGGACTTCAGTATTCTATTTATTTATAAATTTTCTCTAAAAATTGTACATCTTTCCTTGTTGCCCCCATAGAAGAGTCATAATAAAACAATCAATCATATGTAGGAGTTCTTTCTCCTGCATGTATCTTCCTCCACGAATATTTCTTGGCTAGAAAATACTTAGGCAATTGCCTGAACAAGCAAAATACAGGGTTGTAAAAGAGGACTAGGCACCAAAACGTTTACTGAACTGTGGCAGCTCCAAACTTTTGAAACTTGAGTAATATGTTTGGGAGATTAAACAGCAGTGTAGAAATCTTATCTTAAAGTCTGTTTACTGGTTTTGTTTGTTTAATTTCAAACTCTGGTATCTCTACTTCTTAAACAAGAATGGGTAGCATTTGGCATTCTTATTTTCTTGTATCTCTGGTTTACATCATAGCTGCCATATTTTTTGGAGTGTCATTCAAGTCTTCTGCAGTAGAGTACCAACCAAAATACCTCAATTAGGACTACAATAGCAGAGGCCTCTATAAAATCAATGGAAACTCTTCAAGAAAGCTGGTCAGCTGAGGCAGAATTCTGCATCATGTTTTGGCACAAAATCTCAGAGGTTCATAATAGTGCCATACAACTGGTTGTTAACAATGAGCACTACTATGACTTTTTTGAGAGCCATCTTTTTCCCATTAAACAAACATCTGGCTGCTATTTACTTCACTCCACTAGTAACTACTTCTGTTTCTTAGTTTTGTTACTGGGATAACTGCTCATTCTTATAAATATGTGGCATGCCTGAATCACTGAGAGAAATTAATTATAACAGAGAGGGAGCAAGTTGAGAGGTTTCATTGAAAAGGTCTTAAGTTGCATTTTACCCACTAAATATACATTAATATGGGACATGATTTTGGAGATATTAGACATACAAGTTGGAGCAGAGGCACAGGAGAGAAAGATACAACTTCTTGCTTCTCTTTTTTTTTTTTTTTTTTTGGGTAAAGTTTGTAAAGTAATTGAAGCTGGCAGTCTTACTTTTCACCTCTGGAACCTTGTGTGCAAACTTTAGAGTCCAGGATAAAGACTTTTCAGAGCTTTTTCCTTTATAAAGAAATGTTTCTGATTGCAGAATATATATTTTTTAAAAAATCTTTTTTTTTGACAATATTCCTCTCAAATAATGTGAAATAAATGTTACTACTTCTTAGATATTATGAACATATTTTTATTTTTATTTGCTCATTACTGATGATCAATTATATTTTAATCTGAACTTTTCCTCTGCTTAAAAGCAGAGAAGTAAAAGGAGAGGAGCAATAAGAGAAAAAGATGTTTTCTGATAATTTAGTTAGAGAAGCAGGCTGACGGGAGCCTCATGATGTTTATTAAGGGGAAGTGTGAAGACCTGAACCTGATTTTAGCTCACTACTGCGTAGCCAAAAAGATCCCTCTCTTACCTTATGCCCTTCATAAACCTGAGAATGAGGAGAGGGAAGAAATGCTGTATGCGTACTCATGTTCTATTAACAAATGAACATGAAGGTTTTTTTCCTTTTGGCTTTTCAGAGAGAGGTCAGCTGGGGAGTACGCTGGGTATGCAAAAGTGAGCTTGCTCTCTTTCATAGTCAGCACATCTTTAGCCAAAAAACAAACAAACAAAAAACACATTTAATAAAACTGAATCAAACCAAACCTAAAACAAAACACCAAACTCCAAGAAACCCAACAGGAGAAACAATGTTGAAAACTTGCCATAAATACCAATGTGGTAAAGTTACAGAAATTTAGTTAGCTGATACAAGAATTGTGCAAAAGGTCGATAAATTGCACTGGCCAATTTCAATATCACCTGGAGAAAACAGACAGCTTTCCAGGCATAGAGTCCTCTCGTGGTATCTGACAAGTAGCAGCAAATCCAGACTAAGTCCTGTTTACACACAAAGCCTTTTAGTTTAATGTAATTATATGAGAAATGGTAAATTCTATGGGAATGTATGCTCCATGCAGAAGTTTAGAAAATTCCCATTGTTTACTTTGGTTTCTTTTTAATATTTACGACTTGCTGGGTGTATTCAGAAAACAGGCTCTCAGACCTATGAGAAAATCTGGTCACTGTTGTGACATTCAAAGCAGCGATTAATGGTTCTAACCATCTGTTCGCCAAAGTGCCCTACACAGGCAGGAAAATGCCATATGCAACACATCTACTGTAAGTTTCTACATTACGTGACAGCTTTTCTTTACTGACTCGATAGGACTTGGATATAACAGATACAGATAGCAGTCACTTTGAATCGCTCTTCTTCATGCCTTGAATTTAGCTGCTCTAGTAAGTGCTAGTATCAATCCATGTCTCCACTGTATTAAATTTTTATAAAGGCAAGCTCAGATGGGGCAGATCAGGCTCTGACTGCAAGTTAAACATGGTTGGCTATTCCCAGAAACCTTTGCTTTATAGTGCAGATGACATTGATACATCTGAAGGTGTAGAAGTTTTCCAAAAGTTAAATATCCACATTTTCCATATGAGTTCCAATCTATATTTGCTATAATTCCTTCTATCTCAGTAATATGATGTTACATTAACTCATCTGAAATTTCTGAAGATATGTTTCTCATTTTAACACTGGATTTAAAGCCCATGAACATCACCAATAAAACTTTCCTTGATTTCACTATGAGAATTGCGTCTGATATTAATTCTTCAGTATGAAAGAATTTCAAAATAACCCATTAGGTCCACCTAAGACTTTAACATATAATTAAAAAAAACCCAACCAAACAAACAAAAAAACCCCAAAACAAAACACTTTATAAATAAAATATTGTAATTATTCAAAAATGCATTAAACTAGTTGCAATTTCCACTACCAGACACTAGAGGGGCAAAATTTCCATGTTATTAGACCATTAAGATGCAAACCAAACCGTAATGTATTACATTTTATGCATCACTTCTCAGAATGTAGAAATCATCACTTCATAAGAATTCAGTCACTTATAATACCATTTGTTAAAGATTTTGTAGTTGCATCAGGAAGTGATTAATTATATTTTAGAAATGTTGTTATTGAGTCATTGAATTAGCACTCACATCTGAGAGAACACAGAATTCGTAACAGTATTCTGTACTAAGCACTCAGCTTGTATTAAGATGTAATACCATCAGATATTTTTAATTCTTAGAGAAGCTGAAAATCCCTTAAAATACAGTAACAGTTTTGTCCAGGTAATGGTAGCTGGTTCATTTCATTCCCATCATGAAATTCTCATGAACATTTTATAGGTGCATACTCATTCTTAGAAACTGCGTTTCATTTGTGCTACAAAACATACTTCAATTTTCATAAGCACAAAGAATTCTTTTATGTTTGTGATAGTCTTTCTGCAAGTGAGTTCCCCAGCTTTTTTCTTGAATTCCATATTCTCTGTGTTCTACTTTCCCACAAAAACCCCACAAAAATGAAAATAAAAAGAAAAAAAACCTCCCCAACCCCCCCCAAACCCAAGAAAAGCAAACAAACAAAAAACCCAAAAACAAACAAACAAACAAAAACCCCAGGGGAAAAAAGGAAATTTTACATAGTTGGACCTTTGCAGAATCCAGGTATTTTGGATTTATATATCCAAATACATATGCAAATACATTTTATCTGAAATAATCTGGAGAGTGTTTCCGCCCAGACAGGCACACAAAGCAGAAGCGTATAACAGTCGTGAGTAACAGCACAACAGATGTGCGCAAGTGTACTCCTCAAATTAACCCAAAAAACATTCCAACCTATGTGTTGGAATGTCTCCAGTACTGAAAGGCATATGGCATTATGGGACCGTGTCAAAAGCAGTGGGATCTTTTCTGTCTCTATGTACTGTAAGTTAAAATTCAGTTACCTCTGGAGTTTTCAGAGCCGTAACTTTTTAATCTTAGTTGCCAGACATTTCTTTGCTCATCACTTATAAATGCTACAGTTTTACAAACTGTCCTTGTGGTTGTTTCTATTACAACTGCTTAATACAACTTGATGTTTGTGCTGCTGAAAAATGTGATTGAGATTCTCAAAGAAACCCAAAGAAACTAGATTTCTGGTTCCCACTTGAGTGAGATCTGGACACCCCCATCACTGAGGCCCACTTTAGAACCTCATCCAAGGTTCTCCTGTGAAGACATCTGCTATCTTATTGCTTTGATTTCTGTGCTCAGATTGACTGAATCTCAATGGATTAGTTTCAGCAAAAGGTGTAAGAATACTCGGTGTAGGCAGATGCATGTTAATCTTTTTCATTTTGATAGATGCAAGCAATAGAGTAAAAGGGAGGAGAGAGAAATAGACGTGTCGGCCAGGACAATTACTCGATGTAATTGGTTGTCCCTTGTCTAGTGCTACAGTACAGTGCGAGATGATGCTGTGCTAGGTCTACTAGGTGACAAAAGATGAATTAACAAGTGAAGAGTAATATGAACTTTCATTTGATACTTATTTCGTAGGTGAGAAGACAAGGGTGCAACTACGTTCAGGGGCCAGGGGGAAGAAAAAGATGATCATAACAAGAAAAAGACTGACAAAATTTTTGGGGAAAAAACTTTTCCCCAAAGTTATTTGGGTTTGGTAGCTTGGTTGGTTTTTTAGGAAGAAATATAAAAAGGAAAAAATGGGGCAAGATTTTCAGAAGTCCCCAAATTCTTGATGAGCTCGTATTCTAAAGTGTAACTATATATGAACATGAAGGAAAAGAGCTCTACAAAGAGAGCCGTTGGTTTAGTCATCTGGAAGTAGATAATTTATACAGAGACAGCCATATACAGAGTTTAGGCAGGATTCTATACAGCTACTTTAAATAATTGGCAAGATTTATGATTTTTATTTATCCTTTCACAAATGTAATACAGAGATTTTTCTGACAGTTCTCTTACAATAAAATTCCAGTGCCTCTCACAAAGTAAGGACTGGATTATTAATGAAAATTTGTAACTAATTAGATAAACCAAGGCGCCACATATGTAAAAGTAATGTATCTATAATGGAATGATATAGAAAAAAGAGCATTTTACATGTTTTGGACAGCTTTATACATAATGTATAGCAAACATGACTACTTAGCAAGGCTGAAATGTTCCAAAGATTTCCAGAAACAAGTAGCTGGATTATCTGAATACATATCCAAGAAATTGCTGATGCAGTTAAATATTATCTTTGATTTTAAACATGCATACATCACTCCAGTTAATATTAATGAGACTGATGTATCCTCAATAAGGGGAAAATATATTCCTAATTAATGAGACTTGTCACTGAGATTTCGAATATGTTAAATAACTTGATTTTTTACTATTCTGTTGCATTGTTTTCTAACATTGTTATTCAACAACTTTACCTATACTATGAGTTATGAACAATTAAATGCACTTAAAATAATTAGCAGAGTTCAATTTGGTTTGTAACAGAGTCAGGCTTTTGCCATAAACTTGATATGGACTTGAACTTCTCTGATATTCGTAGAGGTATCTATCACAGCTACTTGCATTTTATTTCTTGAGCTGTATTTATACCAGAGACAAATTGGCATTATGTACCTGTATATAATACTGTATATGTGTATGTAAGCATGATTGTATATATGTGTATAATTAAAAACTTAGATTTTTCTCCTGCAGTTGCATAATTATGCATAGAAGTTGTAAAATCATTAACCAGAAGGGAACAAAGAGAGGTCCTTATGGAAAAGGCTGGAAACTTTAATTTTGTTCTGTGACTTCTAAATTTTTGTGTCCTGTTCCCTAAAGAGTTTGTCAATTGCAAATACAGTGTTTTTCTGCTATGGAAATCATAACCAATAAAGCTTTTGTTATTGAGCTCTAAGCTATGTCAATTCCTAATCTCTACAAACATTTTAATGTAATCTAGAAGAAACAGGAAAATATATTTTGTTAATCTAGTAACAAAGATTAAGTGCAATTCAAGCTGGATTAATCTGCATTCCACAAAACTGAACTCTGCTCTCAGAGAGAGGTCTCGTCTCCCTCACGGTTACACCTCCTGTTTTATAGCACTACAGATAATCCTTAAGGACACAAAGTGTTACTGAGAGAATTAATACTACAGTAGCTGAGAATCAGTACAGAAGCATAAATGAAAGATCTGGCATAGTTTCTTCATGTTGCTACTACAGTGTTCCTTTCTTTTCTGGTGCAGCAATGTGACTTACATACTTTATCTGGAAATAACAATTTCTCTTTGTCTATTTTAAATACTTTCTACAAATAACTACTTCTACAAAGAAGGTGGTTTCTCGATATTTTGAGAAAGTTTGAGTCTAGTCCATCTCATTTTTCCAAAAATGTCTCACCTTTGGGTAGATATGTCACAAACCCACTTGGTTGCCAAGATCCTTGAAGTTCTTGCTTATCTTTTCAGTATTTGAGGGGCATACTTCTTTAAGCCATCTCAGACAAGGCATGACACTAATTTTCTGACAATTAAGAACATAAAAAAGAAAGATTCCATTCCTTTCAATGAATTATTTATTTTTCTTCTCCCTTACTTTCTTAAGATACTTAGAAATTAATTACTCAAACCTAGGTGTCATCTGAGATGCCATACAGCATTTGAGACAGATATCTGGGCTGGCACGTATCTATAGAATCTGCAGTGCAGTCATCTCCTGAGGCAGCAGCCAGAGGCTAGTTAGGACATCCTAGGGTCTCACAAACGTCACAAGATCCCCGTGTTTAAGGAACTGAAGATCACCACCTATCAGTTTTCTGAGTGTTCGTTACCAAGGAGATAGTGCTTTTTTGTTAAGTAACAGAAATTCACAGAATCACAGAATCATTTAAGTTGGAAGGGACCTCTTGAGATCATCTAGTCTGACATCCTGCTCAAGCAGGGTCAGCTAAAGTAGGTTGCCTGAGACAGTGTCCAGTCAGGTTTGGAATATCTCCACAACCTCTCTGGCAGTGATTGACCACCCTGGCCAAGTAAGTAAGAAGATGGTTTTTTATGTTCAGAAAGAATTTCATGTATTTAAATTTGCGCCTCCTGCCACTTGTCCTATCATGGTGCACCACTGAGAAGAGTCTGGCTCCCTTATCTTCATTCCCTCCCATCAGGTATTTACACACATTAGCAAGTTCCCCCTTAGCCTTCTCTTCTCCAGACTGAACAGTCCCTCTGGTCTGAGGGGTTTGACCTTTCCAAAGGCCATCTTTACTGGTAAAGACTGACACAAAGAAGGCACCGAGTGCTTTGGCCTTCAGCATTTCATTTGCCACCAGTTCTCCTACCCCATACAGCAGCAGGCCCCTGTTTTCCCTAGTCTTCCTGTTGCTGTTTATGTGCTTGTAGAATCCTTTCTTCTGGAATCCTTTCTTCACATTCCTTGACAGGTTCAACTCCAGCTGTCTTTTCTAACCCTACCCCTGCATAACCGAACAGCAACTTTATACTCCTCCTAGGTGACTTGCCCTGCTTCCACTTCTTGTACACTCCTTTTTTATGTCTTGAGTTCAGTTAGTTGCTTCTTGCTTATCCATGCAGATTTCTGCCACCATTGCTTGATTTCCTAATTGTTGGGACAGTCCTTTCTTGAGCATGGAGGAGATGATCCTTGAATATCAGCCAGCTATCCTGGACCACTCTTCTCTCCACAGCCATATACCATGCCAAAGTTGAAATCTAGGGCTGTGATCATGCCAAATTCCTTCTCTTAAGATCCTGAACTCCACATCTCATGGTCACTGCAGCCAAGGCTGCCTCTGACTTTCAAGTTCGGGACAGATTCTTCCTTGATCAGGTTCCGTATAGCATCTTTCTTTGTTTGGTCCTCAGTTGCCTGTGCCAGGAAGTTGTCTTCAACGCACTCAAGAAAATTAGGTTGCTTGAGTCCTGCTGTATTGTCATTCTGGCAGATACAAGTTGAAGGTTTCCATGAGGATCAGAGCTTGAGAATGTGAGGCTTCTTCCAGTTGTTTGAAAGCCTCATCTAGTTTGAAGACAACCTCATTTACTTCTTACTGTTCAGGAGGTCTGTGGCAGATGCTGACCACAAGAGCACACCATGTTGGTCTGCCCACTAATCTTCACCTGTAAGCTCTCAACTGACTTGTGACCCATCCAAAGGCAGGTCTCCATGCATTCCAGCTGGTCTTTGTCATGTAAAGGGCAACTCCTTCTCCTTGCATTCCCAACCTGGCTTTCCTGAAGAGCCTGTATACCTCCACTGCAGCACTCCAGCCACCCGAGCCATCCTACTGCATCTCTATTATCCCACCGAGTTCATAGCCCTATAGCTGCACACATACTTCCAGCTCCTCCTGTTCATTCTCCATGCTGTGTGCATCAGCATAGAGGCATTTTAGAGAGGCACCCAAGTGTGCTAATTCCCCCGCACACGTTGAGAGCTTTCCCCACAAGGCTGTTTGCAGCCGCCTTTATATGCCAATACCCAAAGGGTTTCACTTCAGCTCTGTTGTTTTGCTGATAGTTGTGTCCCTTCTGTTTCTATCACCTTGGGCCCTTGCCTTGCTTACTCTATTCCTTTAGCCACCTACAATTTTTCACATAACTTGTCAAAACTTTGCTGTAGTGTCTTAGAGACCCTCTTTCAAATTCAATTGAAAAGTTTCAAACACTGGAAAAGGAGGACATCCAGACAGGACTGTCTTTAAAGCATTTTTTTCTTGAGGCTCTGTGATATCTAAAGTTCTTCTCTAAAAAAGGGTTTATTAATATTTAGAACCCAAGTTTGAGCCTTCTGCTAGCAAATGTATTTGTCATCTTATTTTTGTCACTGTCTGTACAGCAGAAGACTATCAATAGGTATAAAATATCTCCAGAAGTTTTCTACTTTGCTTTCTTAATGTAGGTGGGAAAATATTTTTTCCTCTACTCTTTCTTGTACTGTCATTTTGGTTCTAACCCAGCATCCTCAGGGTAGTGTCTAATATAATAGCTAGGACAGTTTAACACAAGCTACTGGTAGAGTAAAAAAGTAATTGGGTAATGTTTATAAAGGCACTTAAAGCTGCTAGATGGCCAATTTCAGTTAGAATTGATGGACAACGTGAGTAAAAACATTAAATGCATCTTTAAAAATCTGAACTAAAGTTGTAAAAAAGGGCTATGATTTAATCTTCTCTAACTTCTTCTGACTGTTGCCTCTACTGTCAAATCATTGCTAAACCCACTCTACAAATGTTATATGTTGGTTGTGTAGCCAGCCTACACAATCGGTTCAGTATGTTCAAAATTAAAGCCTACATTATGCATATTCCTAGCACTGCTGGATGGTCCTTTCTGAGGTCTATATTATATGTTAGGGATATTTCAAATGCAGCTAAATTGCCTGCAGACTCCGTTTCAGCCTGTTCCCCACAGTGTAGTAAGAATCACAGTGAAGTCTGTGTTCTGGCTAGCAAATAGGTTGGAGAGTACTTCTTTTATAGAAGATATAGAGCCATCTTTTCAGTGCAGCTCACAGTGCAGGAAGCATGTTTGCTCACTCCTTACAATAGCACACTGAGCACTTGTCAGATATTATACACAGCTTTCATAATACCCTAGTTTGAAAGATTCAGTGCTACCACAGACTGGTTTGCTGCTTGTACACCTGTTTGGTCATTTTTGGAACACTATTAAAGAGTTTTCCAGAGTAATTTATTTTTAAAAAGAATACTTTGCAGATAAGTTTTTTTTTCTTTTTTTTTTTTGAGGAAAGACCAGCAGCTACTTGATCAACTTGTATCCGGTATATCATTTCTCTTATCAAAAATTGAAAACATCCAGTTACTTACTTCTGCATACTCACAAGACGTCTCTCCTAACTGCAATCTTTTGAAGATACGATGTGTTGAAACTAAAGACACAAGCATTATGAGACAGCTGCACTGTGTTCAAATCATTAAGTTACTAGTTTATTAAAGCATTTTTTGTGGACTCATTCTTTGATGCACATTTAAAATGCTACGTTTACAGAATATTGCTCAGAAAAGATTCATGACCTCAACTTGAACACCCATCTTCTTTCCAACAAAGTGGTTTTTTAGACATGACATCACTATTTTATACTTGACTTTTCTTTGTTGAATTTTGAGAGCATGCTGATTATCAGTCTCACTTGAAATGAGTGGACCTTGGCAGGTATGTAAATACTGTGTGCAATTTATTGCATGAGGAAAGGAATGCCTAGAATAAAATCTTCCCATGTATTTTAAGCCACACTGGAAAGCTATCTAGGATTTTTAAAAAACATATTACAAATGTAAATTTAAACTTCATGAAGCAACATAAATCTTTATAGCAAAATTATTCACTGAATGAACGACATCTTTGAATTAAAGAAAACACATTTCTAATGATAGCTCTGACTGGCTCTGCAGTTTTTCACAGGTAGTATGCTATTAGCCCTCAAAAACTCAATGGGCAGAATTCTGCTGTCAAATACGCAAATTCAGACTGGTTTGATCATTTTGTTTCAAAAACGTAAAACTAACTGATAATCCTGAAAAGTTAGTCTCCCTTTTTGGTGAATAATTCCAGGGACATATTTTGCATATATCTACAATATGGACCTGAACCAAAGCCTTTATCTGTACACTTTCTAGCTTAAAGGAGAAGGAAAAGGTTTAGAAGCTTAAGCACAATTCCTCTAACCTTGATCCCTGTTTGTATCAAATATTTAGGCATATTGTGACTAACTGACGTGCTTCGAGGACCCTGAACAACTTACGTCTACTGTGTATCTCTTCTGTCCATGCTGATCTTCTTACACAGAATCATTCTGATTTACCTGACTGCAACAACTGTTTATTATTTTCAGTGCATAACTCTTTGTTCCAGTTCACAGTCATCTACCAAGAAAAGTAATATGGATTAGCAATAATGGCTAAGAAAATAAAGATTTTTCCTAAATTCTAATATAAGATATCTGTCTTCTTTTTAAAATTATTTTAATTTAAATGCACGGAGTAAGATCTGAGTCAAAATAAAATATTGCTAATGAACAGGATTCCAGCTGTTGACATAATTACAATATCCTCTGAAATACATTAGTTTTCTTATGTGCGTAGCAAATAATTAAAGAATTATTATTTCACAGACCTATAGCTCAACCAACCAGCCAGAAATTTCATGTACATTGAACTGCTGCAGCTCCCAATAGCATAGGATTTGTGAGTACCAGAATAGACCTCTAAAAGCTCACTGTTTCATAAATTGAACATCTGTTCAGGTTATAGAACAGAAAGTTGTTCCTATGGTGAAACACTGTAACCTCTGAGGTTATACTTCTTATTAGGTAGCATATGTCATTATGAATTGAGAACTACATGAGCTTCATTTTTGAGTTCTTTTTTGTTTATGCATACTGTTCCTAGATGGCCAAAGCCTAAGAAATATGGATATCTCCTATCATGATGGGTGAGGCCATTTAAAGAACATTCTCACCAAGTGTCTGCACATACAAAGAACAGTACAGCTGAGAAAGAGGCCATAGAACCACTGGATTATTTGTATTCTCTTGGCTTTCTGAACAAGCAACATGCAGAAATCTAAAAATGCTCCTGCTAACTGTTTGGTATTTTAACTTATTTTGTTTGTTAAATGAAAGTTAAAATTTAAACTTGTCAAGGATGTGAGCATAATTTTTAGTAAGAGTTTCTATTTTCACCCAGGCCTTATGCTGAAATAATAGGATAGATTTCAACATAATAAAATTGTAGCACAGCTGTCTATTTTCTGAAAGTCTATGGGAGAACAGTAATAATTGATTTTAGGCCTTGTTAAGAACACCTTGTCAAATACATGTGGCTAAATTTGAGGAACTGCAAAATAGCTTTATTGTCAATGCCTGTAGACCTGTATGGTTTCCTCAAATTTACTGGGATTATGTTGATTAACTCAAGCAAACCCAATTGGACCCAAAAGTTTTCCTCCAATACAATCATAAGAAAATACACAGAAGTGGCATGTAACAGAATCACCCGTTTGTCTTGAATGTACCTGAAGGTGAATACATATCCAATAGCAGTACTTTTTCTGCTATGATCATCACAGTTACCATTCCTCATCAACGTGGAGCCCTTTTTAGAGATGGTAACATGAATGCACAGTAGCACAAACACTGTCTCCTTTACTTTTTATTTTCTTCTATGGCCAGTCTGTGCCATAAGAATACAGGGCTATAACTGGAAGATTCACTCAGGCTAGTGAATCTACTGTGTTACTTGCATTCATTCTTAAACATGACTGAGAGTAAGTAAGTCAATTCTATTCATGGAACACTTAGCTTTACAAGACAAGATGTTAGGCTTGACCGATTTGTTGACTTCAGTGACTGCACCAGCATTAAATGACATGCAGAGTATTTTTCAGTAAGAATAAAAAATTGCCTGAAATATTGGAAATAGGTTTAATGGTAAACTTTTGCTGAAGAACATGGATTTTTTTTTAACTTTTTCAAATATTTAACAATTATAATAATTTTTATAGTAATTCTAGTACAACTTCCATGAGATATTGCCATGTGTTTACAATGTCACGACCACAAGTATAGGGTATTTATGTTATAGTTTCTGGAGATTTCCAGCAGGTATTTAAGAAATACAATCAAATTCACTTTACCTTGACACATGCCATTGGCAAAGTCACCTATTTTTTCCTGACTACATGACATAAGAACTTCAGAACAAAAAACCTGTCCATTTCTCAGTGATGGACACTGTGATATCTTTTCACATATTTACTAGACTAGGGAATATGACACATTTTTCTTCAAAGACTGTCTTTCCCCACATACCATCCACCAGCAATTTTTCAGTAGGAGAAAGAAAGGAAGTAAAGAGTTGGTCCTAGTGTCGTTAAGGCATCTCCAAAGCCCTCGTTCCTTTTGGTTTTGGAGCATCTGTGCACTGGAAGGAGAGGTTATCTTCTAGAGCTAACGTTTTCCACTACTTGCACCTCTAACTGTGGGAAGAAGAAGGGGACAAGAAATGAAAGAACAGAGAAGGAAGCAGAAGAATGAAGAAAAAAGCCAGCACTGTTTTGGAAGCAGTCCATTAATTTACTGTCTGTAGAAGTGATACATTTTCAATATCTTCTGCTGGCTCAGGTCAGGCTGGACACGACCATGTTGCAGGTCTCTTAAGATTACTGAAAGTCACAGCTCTGTCCTTATGAATGCCACCATTCTTTTGAAATTAGAAGTTTTGCTTTTCTGACCTTTTAGCACAATCTACAAGGCACAAAGCTGGCTGTACTACATGGTAGTTTTTTTAAATTAAACCTCTCAATCCAGCCTAGTAACCATGAGATTTTTAAAAAATAATCCCTTTGCTCAGAAAATGAACTGTGAAAATAAAAATCTCCTTGGACTTTCCTAAAATATGAATTCAAGTCTACCAGGAAATTAACATAATGACAGCAAATACTACTACTACCCATCAGTGGTTGCAACTGACGCACACAATTTCAATAAAAGAGTTTGAAGGTTTTTTTACGTTACCGAAATCGTTACTTCTGCATCATGAACTGACCAGTTTTAGTTTACACAAATGAAGGCTGTTAGTCTGGGTTTGTGTATTTTTTGAAAGAGTGAAGAATTTTCAAATCTTTTGGGGAAGCCCTTCTGCTGTTACTTTAAAAAATGCTAAAGCAGACATTTTTGTGTCTTATGTGGAAACACCTAAAGTGTCTCTCTGAGGACCTCAAGCCATCTTTCAAAACGGTTGAAGGAATTTTTTCACCTACAAAGCTAAATACAGATATTTCTGAAACTAAAGTAAGAAAAACTAGGAGGCTTTAGCTGAGATTTGGAACATACCTTTTTTACACTCGCACACCCTTTTTTTTTTTTTTTTTTAAATTCAGTTAGCTGTAGAACATTTTACAAGGTTAATGTTTAAAAAGTTAGGTGATTATTCCCTCATAGACCAAAATAAAGAAAAGCAAAGAGACCGTTCAGTGCTGTCTGAATTTAAGGCTGCCTTTCAACTTGCTCACTATCATTCTCATAATAAACTTCATGTCAGATTTTGCAACACATTATAAATACACTGTATCTTGACATACACTTATTGTACAGAACATCTTCTTTCTGGCACCCTTTCAGCATAGGGATTTTTTTTTTTTTTTTTTTAAATATTCATTGAGATAATTATCCCACCTTTTTTTGGGTGCCTTCTTTATTTTTACCTTCCTAAGTAGAAGTGTTGACTCCTGGTTTGTTAAATTTTGTTAAATAATGAAGTATGTTGACATGCTGAAAATTTGTACCTAAAAAAAGATGAAGAACTCAGGAGTAAGGTTCACAGGGAGAACAGGCAAAGTTTTTCCTGAATATTTAAAAGGATACTATCTTTAGCTGTCTATATATAGCTTTGGGGCTTGCTTAAAAGCTTTTTTGGTAAGATTCTCTCTTAACATTTAAACAAAGATAGAAAAGAGTATAAGAGAAAAAACTAGGCATTAAAAAAGTAAAGGATCTCCAACAACCATGATATTATACACATAATATTATGAGACTAAGTTTATATTGGTGGTAGAGTTTTGCAAATCTATTTTATTTTCACACAGAGAAAGGGTTCACATTTTCTATACTGGAGGTATTGAACTTGATTTTACAAATTGTGTTTGGACTCTCAAGGTGAGCAGTCAGGATATTTCTGAGTCATAACAAAAATCAATGGTTACAAATACTTCAGATGAGATACCATAACACAACTTTTAAATGCTTCCATACTGAGATTACCATAATACAAAATCCAATACTTCTGACAGCAAGTATTGGTTTCAGCATTTCATTTCTTTGTACTGGACAGATTTTTCTGGTGCTACAGGTTAAGAAAGATCCCTAAGTGATAAGTTCTGAAGATATATGTAGGTACTAAATGTCAAGAGTATTTATTTATTTATTTCTATTAGCTAGTGCCATAGCCTCATTGTCTTTCAACTACATTTGTTGATAAACAGACAGTTTAGACTTAAGCAATAGAAAAAGAAATGCTTTCTGAAAAATTCCACATCACTTTTAATGAAAGAAAAACCCAGAGAAAAGGCAAGTAACTAAAATAAGATGGATAGGAATAACAATTCAATAATACAATTAGGTGATCTATTCAATACAGAGAGCCACTTATTTGCTCACACTACTTCAGCTTGTCTGAAGTCAGTGTAGTTAGCTAAATCATTATTTTAGCCAATTGCTTCTAGTCAAAAGCCTACTTCTAAGGATGCAATGGTTTGGAAAATCATCAGCATGCTAAATTACATGTCTCCACGTAACTGAGCTCTTAGTAAGGAACTTCATTTAATTCATTCATGGCTTGGCTTCGCGGACGAAGATTTGGGAAGGGCTTTGCCCACGCTTATTGCAAGCGCGTTGATGGCTGAAAAGGCCAATGCGGGATAGGCAAGACCAGCTGCAAAGAGCACACCGGAGGGTCTCCTTGGGTGGTATAGTCGAGGCACGGTTCTTTCTGCGCTGTCTTTTCTCCTCGAGACTGATTCTACGCGTGCTCTCAAAGGAGACAGCAGCGTTATGTATGGTGTGTCTCCAAATCTCCCGACTGGAGGCCAGGGTGGACCACTGATGGTGGTCAATATGGCCTAGGCTGAGGTGTTGTTTCAGGGAGTCCTTATATCTTCTCTTTGGAGCTCTTCTCTTGCGGCAGCCGGTGGCAAGTTCACCATAGAACACGATCTTAGGGAGGCGGTGATCCGCCATCCTGGAGACGTGCCCTGCCCAACGCAGCTGCGTTTTCAGCAACATGGCCTCAATACTGGTGACGTCTGCCTGTTCAAGGACAGCAACGTTAGTCACGTAGTCAGTCCAGTGGATGTTTAGGATTGTGCGGAGGCAGCGCTGATGGAAGCGTTCAAGGAGTCGCAGATGGTGGCGGTAGATGACCCATGATTCAGACCCGTACAGAAGAGTAGGCAGTACCACGGCTCTGTGGACACTGATCTTTGTACTTTTCTTGAGGTGTTTATTGCACCAGACTCTTTTATGGAGTTTTCCGAAAGCTCTGTTTGCCTTTGCTATTCTGTTGTCTATCTCTTTGTCGATCGTGGCATCTGAGGAGATGATGCTACCCAGATAGCTGAACTGCTGGACTGACTGAAGCTCTGACTCGCCAGTGGTGATGTGGGGATGATGGTAATCATCTTGTGGTGCTGGTTGGTAGAGAACTACTGTCTTCTTCAAGCTGACTTCCAGCCCAAAAAGCTCAGCCGCCTCTGCAAAGCAGGATGTTAAGCGCTGCAGAGCTGCTTCAGTGTGGGCAACAAGGGCGGCATCGTCAGCAAAAAGCAGCTCGCGGACAAGGTGATTCAGGGTCTTGGTGTGGGCCTTCAGTCGCCTTAGGTTGAAAAGGCTCCCATCGGTACGATATCGGATATAAATGCTGTCTTGTTCGTCGAGGTCTGCCGTGGCCCTTTGGAGCATCATGCTGAAGAAAACTGAATAAAGTTGGTGCGAGAACGCAACCTTGTTTCCCACCATTGGCTATTGGGAAGGGCTCAGAGAGTGCATCGCCATATCTGACTTGGCCACGCTGCCCCTCATGTAACAGGATAATCATTTTGAGGAACTTGGGGGGACATCCTAATCGTTCCAAGATCTGCCACAGACCTTTTCTGCATACTGTTAAGATAAAAGACACAAATCCAAACCCCATTTCATTTCTAATAAGCATTATATAAAGGTCATGTATTTGCTAATTAAACCACGGCAACTAACCAAGAGGATATTGAAAAATTTTGGAGGTGCGTGTCAATATTTACTGAAGAGAAGGAAAATCCTTTAAGAGGGTGACCTCACTTATGTAAGCTTATCAGGGTACTTTGTGGAAATTCCTGAAGTCTTTTATGATGTCAAAGGGCAATCACACCTCACTATTTCTCTTACTAGTTTCTCTCAAATCATTATTGCTTGGAAATTTTATTCTGAACTGTGTGAAAGAACCCATCCTGTCAGGAATAAAAAAAGCAACAAGGATTAAATGAATTCTTCTCCTCGTTGTAACTTCTAGAGCCTGGTCAACCTAGAGCCAACGTCTGTGGAAGTTTTATCATTCAGACTGATGGCAAAAAATAGATTATTCAGTTGAGATTTAAGTGGAGATATATTTGTTATCTACAAGTATAACAGTATATCCAAACCAAGAGTCCTGTTTCCATATTCTATTAGAAGCAGTAACTGTCAGGTGACCCATAGGTTGTGATGCCTAAATGGAGGACATTCCAAATATTTTGTACTATGGAAAGCTTAGGTATGTTTATAATTTTTGTTTTAAATATTATATTTAAAATAAGTTAAAGAATTTTAATGTTTTTAAGCATCACCATTAATCCTGTTGCAGAATAACTAGCTGATGTACACATGCATCAGTACTTCTCATATTATTGTATACCATAAAGGTATTGGTATGAATTTACAATAGCTTCATTATTTGCCTGCAGTGAAGTCACAGTGTATGTTTTAGGCTTCTCAGAAGAAATAGTGAACAAAACCTCATGTCTTTATTTGTCTGAAGATTTAAAGGAACAATGACTTAAGAATATTTTTAAAAGTTCTATAAATTCTTTAGAGTCATTTTTTCCCTGCTATTTTATCTGTATTTTCAGTTGCTTTTGTAATGAAGAAACTAAATTGCACAAGGACAAGAATCCTGAGAAGCCTTAAAATAAATAAGAATATTTTTATGGACATTCAAATGTCATAACTGTTAAAGTTTATCTTAAGATCTATTAAGACTATTGCTACTAAAAATGGGGATAGTACTAGAAAACTGAGAAACTGTTCACTCCAAGTCCATTTTAGTTCTGTTACAGCACTAGAAATTAGATCTTTAGGGGAAAAAAAAAAAGAAAAAGAAAAAGAAAAAAAGTTTAGGTGCAGAGAAATGATATATTTCCCCCAACTTTTTGATACAAATTGAAATACAGGTTTTACTTAAGGTAGTACAATGTCTTTGTTCCTTCTCCTCTAATATAAAATTTCAGCTGTAGCCTGAGGTTTTATCAGCAAGCTATTTTGAAATACTCATCTAATGTAAGCAAGGAGACATTGTTTCTGAGTCAATTATACGTGTGCTAAAATGTGATAATTACTTACCTGTATGAATCAGGGCAATAATGAATAAACTACCTACTTCCTTAAATTCTTAGAAATCTATCCTGTATCATATATCTAAATCCATGTTATTTTAAACAATACAAAGCAGGAAAATATGCTAATGCTTTTAAGCTTTTGACACTTAAATTGTCAGGGCTATAATTTTAATTGTTTGTTGCAGCAATCCTGAATAAATTTCTCACACTGATATGCTTGAAGAAATTTGTCTGAAACCTAAATTGTTGCTTTGTGATATTTTGAATTTGCTTGATATTCAGTGTAACCAGTTTAGGTTTAATTTGTATTTCTTACCATATTTTGACCCTGGTGTGGCAAGTGCAGAACCCTGCAGTTGGTGTGGTTGCTCACCAAATTACAAAAGTGCATACTGAGAAAGGGATTCTCCTGGCAGGCTGCAGATATACACAGACACGGAAGGATAGTGTAGGTGTTCCGGTGTTGGACTAGAACAGTCTATTCTGGTCCAATAGCTGGAGTAGATTTCTCAGGGTTTTAAAAACTTTCTTATAGAGGAAAGTAACTACACATTGTGGGGTCTTCACTCTCTCTTAATCCAGAGTTTGTGTTTTCCCATTTTCTTTTCATAAAGAAAAGAGAAGATGGGTATTAGAGAAGATGGGTATTAGGACCCTGGCCTTCTTGCCATGCATATGCAACTTCCACTTCTTTGTCCTTGCAGTGCTAAATGCATTTAACACTACAGAAGAGAAAGAGCTCTTGATACCGTCAGTGACTTTAATCAACAAAACCCACTAATACTGTAATTAAAACAGAATTTATTCCAGTGAATTCTCCATGATACTTGATACCATTTCACTTGCCTCCCTGTGCTCTGGGACCATTCAACTTCTAGATTTTTGCTGTAGCACAACAGAGAAAATGAAGAAATGAAAGGGAAGCACAAAAAAAGAGAGGAATGAGCTGTATATTCCCATTTGCTAGCACCACTCCTGACTAATCTATGAGATTTTATAAAAATACAAAGCACAATTATATTTCATGGGCATCCCACTGCCTTTTCCTGTATTTTCCCTTTCATTTGTTTTAATCTTTTAACTATATTATTAGTTTTATTTATTTGGGCTGTGATATTACTGTGGAAGTACCTTTTTTTTTCCTTCTATTTATTTCAAGTCTTTCATGCAAATACAGTTGAAGGGGGAAAAGGTACTCTTACACTGATTCTGCTGTGAGGCAGTTCAGTAGCGTGATCCTCTGACATCAGCAGTATTGTTATTCTAATTGGTTTCATACAGCTTGCTGAACTGTGTTGACAACCTTAGTGTTCTGTAACATCTAGGCGATACCTTGTGGGAAAACAGGCTGTTCCTGAGGGTTTTTTTTCCTCCCAAATGAATCATAGAAATTAGAGATAGAAAAGATCAAATCAGAAGTGGTAATATAATTCCCTTCTGTAAAAGTGGATAAGTTATTCAAGCAAATCTATTTGGTCTCTGAATTATTATCATTGTGGTAGAAGGGACTGATGTTCAAAAGGAATAGATTACCTGACCTTGAAAACCCACCAGCCCAGTGAACTGTAGAAAGAAAAGTCCAGGCAGATACCAGAGCCAAAACCAGTGCTGGAGAACTTGAGACATCCACCACTACATCTGCTTGCCCTGGTTTCTAACTTCCAACTGCAAGACAGCAGGTTTTGTGGAGCCACTTCAATGTCATTACAGGCTTTCTTGATATTTTGTATTATGTCTTAGTTCACCCTTGGCTGGGTAAACAAAAAAACACCCCTAAGTTAAGAATGATTTAAACAGAATTACATCTACTGGATTAGTTGTCATGACTTCGCATTTTGGTGAAAAACTCCCATGGAACTGAAGAAACATAAGTTTACACACTGAATGGGGCACATAACTACAGCAATATTTATTCTGAGTGTCAGGAAATATACATACGGCACTTCAAACTTTTGTCAAATGGCAATTAAATGTTTATTTTATCAACATCTACTGGAGATACGTCAATGAAGTGTTTAAAAAATTGAATTGTTCCGTTACAGGACTACTTATTTAACAAGAGTCACTTTCATCTCTTATTCTATACTATAAAACTAAAAACTGTATGACTGTGCCAGTTTCATACAAGCTTGTTACCAAAGTAAATACTTATTAGCTAGATATTCCTCTGATAAAGTTTCAGAGGTTTCCATAAAAGAACAGAAGTCTTGTTCAATTTGCTGCTGCTTGTAAAGCAAAATATCTTGGACATGAACCTACTATGTAGAGTCTCAAGGCACTGCAAAATGTACAGGAAGATGAATGTATCTTGAGGTTCAGTGGTAGCTCTCACTGCTATTATTTAAATTCCTTTTAAAAACTGCACTTCTCAAAAACCCATTAAAAAGACCCAAACCCTGACCACCTCTAGATTTTCAAGTTTAGTTCCACAAAAGATCTTGAGTCAACTCCTCTCTACCTGTACAATAGGTGCCTGAATGTGCAATGGTAGTCTAGGCCTTTTCTGTACTGCTGCTTTTCTCAGATACTTTTTATTTCATGTCACATAAATTCATCCAGTGGATAGCACTACCCTTCTTGGCATACCCAGAAATACCTGTCTTGCCAGTACTGAGATATTCAATATCCCATGCACCTACTAAATCTACTACTTAGTACAAACTAAGTACTCCTATCATGTGAGAGGTCCAATACAAGAGACTTTTCCAAAGCAGCCCTGACAAGTCATACAAAATTGCCAGAGGCAAGGTACATCCCCAAGTCTGTAGCACTCATCCAGCATATGGATTCAGTTCCTTTCTCTGCCTGACAGTCAAACTCACATCACTTTCCTCTCATGACCGAACCACCAAGAATAGCACTGACAAATATTTTTAGATTGTAAGAAGGAGAGCGGTAGCTGTCTTGCTCACATGTGTGCCATGGGACTGCAGTCAAAGATGGTAGGTGATAAAGTCACAAAAAACTCAATGCCACCTGGCATATCTGAAAAAATACTTAGTCACATCTACATACTGTTTGTTTACAGTCAACTTTGACCTGACACCAAAATCCTTCATTCCTTTATTCTGAGTATTATATAATTCCTCACGGCCATTTTTTGCCAATTACTCTTTCATGCATCTAATTTTCTTGGCCAGAAGACGGCATAGGCATTTTAAATTAAATTGTTGCTGCAGCTTTACTGCAAGTTTCTGTACGATGATTATTATAATCTAAATACAGTATAACATTTTCCTTTCAGAGTGCATCAGTATGATCTTTCATTTATGCTGTGCTGATTATGTCAAATTTTCTTCGACTTGCAGCACACTGGAACGAAGTATTACAATATGGATTTTTCTGATAATATGGTCTTTAACAAATCTGTTCTTCCATATCTCTCGAATATACTGTTATGTAGTTCTCCAGCTGTCCAGGCCTGTAAGGTTCAGCACCCTGAATTTCCATCAACTGCAGTTAAAAGTTGAGGTTACTTAGGTCATTGCAGTATCTGAACTTGTCTATGACACTCAGAATCTCTACCTGAGTAAGATTATAAAGGAGTTCAGACCGTAAATGTTTAATACTCTCTCCTCAGTGCCAGCAAGCTGCCAGCCTGACACCATGACAGCTGTAGGCAACTGCCATGTCTGTAATTGCACAGCTGGTTTCAGTAGTGTCCCAACTCGATGACAGAGGGTCTGAAAATCCCTTCTATTATGTGACAGACATGGACATTTGAATGAGGTTTTATGAAAATTGCTGAATTTTCAGCCTAAAATGAAAAAGAAAGGTTTTCCTACATGTGCTTAAAGATAAAATGTTCACTATGGGCTTTAAGCCATTCAAATTTCCCTGCATTTCTCCCTGCAGCATTAGGGTTAATTTGCTAATGAGAAGCAAAACCCACAGGCCCATCACGCTATTCAAATTTAATGTGCACGTGGACTTCTTGATTCAGGCCAGGTTTATAAATAGTGCCTTTAGTTTAAAAATAGGCTTTTCAGATCTAAGGGAGTTGATATTATGATCTGTAAAGTGAATGAAGCTCCCAGGAGTAACTGGAGCTTATGTAATATTTATTCCTACATTTTTGCTCAGCTGTTTTGTGCCATTTTGATGCTGAGCTGCAACGACTGTTAGTTTCTTAAACCTTTCAAATCTTTCTTCAGTGAAGCTGGCACTGTCTGCACACTTGCTTGTTTAGGTAGCCTTAATTGACTTTGGGATTTTGTCTAAAAAACAGTGGTCTTTGACTCCACTTACAGGTATTTTAATATAATAGTTATTATTGCATGTGACCTTTGTGGAATCCCAAACTGTGCTGGCAGGTACAGCACCTTTTCAATATTAAATTGATCCTAGAAAGATTATAGACAGATCTTCTTTTTCTTGAAACAGTATGACTAGTTAAGGTCCCAGGGAGAAGGATTACTGAGCCTGTAGAGCACAGCTCTGTCTCCAGATACATGAACAAGGATGTTTTGTTAAATGTGCATTAGGCGCTCACAAAACCAGCTTTTACTCCTTGATTTTTTAGTTGTCTGCGATGTTTTACAAATGAAATAACAGTACTAATAGAACAAGAGTCAACCCCAAAATGTTCATGAAACATGAAACAAACCTAGTGTTAATAGTTGTCATTGAGACACCATTTTTTGCACAGAAACAGCCATGAGAGCAGCAGAGGCCTGATGAAATGCCTTTCTAAGGAAGAAGTTCAGCTCTAGTGGCAAAACAAGGCATATCATATTGAATATTATGCTTAGCCTTCTAATTTTGCTTTCTTCATAAACTAGCCCATTGCCTTATTTCATATGGTGTCTTGTACTCTAGAATCAGACTTACTCCCACCATTCAGCTGTGGAGTTACTAGTTTTTTAAACCAAGTGTTTTGCCAGCTATCTATCAATGTCACTTTTGATATATGTATATGTGTCAGTATGATGCTGTGTTCAGATATAACTGAGGTACCACATTTAAATTTTCTACTGCTGCAGGCATTCAATGGCACGCACCTAATAATTGCCTTGTTTTCAGATAGCAGCGTAAACCCCTAGATTAACATTCTGAACAAGGGCTAGATTAATGAGAAATATTTCAAAATGCCAAAAAAAAAAAAAAAAAATCTGTAAAGCTATCGTTGAAGAAAATCAGTAGACATATTAGAGTGATCAGAAATCAGTGCTTTAAAATGTAAATCAAGACTTTGGTGCCATAAAATATATAAAAACTGTGGACATAACAATCTTGGCAATATGATACTTGAATACATCACAACTTCTAGAAAACCTGATCTAAATTTATAGCAAAGCATCCTGTTAATTAAGCCTAGTTATGAAACAATCAGAAATGACTGTTAGCATATCTGACAGGTGATAAAAAGGCAGTAGATAAGAATAGCATGGACTTGGTAGTTAGAAATGAAGTTTGATCTTGTAACTGGTCCAACATTGCATATGTTGACATTATCCTCTTAAAGATAATCTTAACAGGTAAACATTAGAGGTCTGAGTTGATGGCCGTTGAAACAAAAGCTTCGTATGTGACTTCAGTGATAGCTTCATGTACTGTTTAGTCTTATTGAAAAGCAAAAGCATCTCCAGTTAGCATAAAGACTTTAAACCCCTCTTAGCTAAATTTGGTGCAACCTGAAGCACTAATGCATAAACAGGAAACGTAATGTTATGTACTTCAAAATGTAGGAACATGATGAAAACACCATGGTGCCTGGAAAGCATTTGTTGTAAAAAGCCAATACATTATTTATACAGAAAATAGTTTGAAATAGATGAACAGAAATAGTGACCTAGCAACCACTATTTAAAGGTACAGAAGTCTGTTGGAGAAAAAGGAGGAGAAATAGTAGCCTGACCAATGTTTTCAGCAAAATGAAATCTTTAAAGTGAAATCAAATTTCCTTAGTAACAAAAAATTCTAGCAGGAGTCCCTAATGCTTTAAAACATTGTTATTTTGTTCCATAGATAATCCGTTTCCCTTTTTTACAATATAGCCCAAACTAAAAGTTTTGGAAGAGTTAAAATACTTCACAGTCTCAACACTTGAGGAGAGAGCTCTGTAGACCACTTCTCCTTCAGTTCTAAAATTGCGGAAAGAATTAGTTATTCTTTTTGTTCTGCTGGCAAAGTGCTCAGCCCTCTAGTCTAAGTCTATGGTGGTCATTCAGCACTGCTTAGACTAAGTAACTGTAATTTTTTTCCCATTAATATTCTGCACTTATTTAAGTTGCTAGTAATTTGTGGAAACTTTCTAATTCCCATTAAATTCAGGACATACTTAGCACTAAATCTAGGGGAAAACAACACACAGTAATTTGTATATGTTACGCGGATACAAGTTGCTACTGATAGAACTACAGCATGTACTTCTTATTTAATGCTCTTATATTCATTTTGACATCATGCCAATTAATCCCATATGCATTTTTTTAATAATCTGTCAGGGTCACAGATTTTACCCTCAGTTTGTGTTGTATTTTGCTCTTGGAAAAGTCAAATTGTCTAGGAGAGCACTTACTCGTTTTCTGTTGCTTTAATGCAATTTTTTATTCAGCAGGTAGGATTTATGTTGCTATGTGTGTGCTGAGCAGAAAGGTGTCATTTTCAGTAAGGGCGGTGAAAATGTTTAATGGAACATTGCTTTAGACTGCATCTAAAAGCATAGCCTGCTAAAGCTAGTTTCCTGTAGATTATAATTTCTTCCCACCTACATCCATAGCACAACAGCTGCTTAAATTTATTAAAGTTTATTTGACCTATGTCAAAGCCAAGAAATTCAACCTCTACCTTCTCAGTTCAGCCAACTGGAGTTCACGCACAGTGATGCATTGTTTAGTTATGTAAATCACATTTTGCACAGCAATGTGATCTCACTCTCTGAAGAGAATATATAACTTTTAGTTCAAGGAAAAGTTAGTCAAGATTTTGATTTTGTGGCTTTTTTAAAGGGTTCAATATGGAGCTTCAGGCTTCATTTATAGCATTCTGTTCAAATCCAACTCTGAAGATAAAAATTAAATTTTTCCTCTATCTTTTTCTATGGTACTCACCTCTACAACACAGAGTGTTTCACAAACATAAGAGTTTAATTTCACAATATGCCATTAAACGTATGGGAATTTCATAAAATAACGGTATTTTCCACTAATGATGGGTGCTTAAATCTAGGGTAATAATTTTTCAATTGTATTATATAACATATGAAAGCTCAACATCTTTTCATATCTGACTTCAGTCTGAGATAATGAACCTCAAAATACACAACATACTAATCCCAAATAAACTTTTACTTGAATTTTCTATTCTACCTTAACAACAAAGTTTCTGTGCTCACAAGAAAAATGTATCTGAACTCAAGTTTGAAGATAACACTTCCTGAAAGGCAGATTAAAAGTCCTCTCTGCAAGCAGATATCTGGTTCCCAGGCAGTTTCTAGCCCAGCATTTTGGTCATCCAGCTGACATGCTAATTGTGAGCTGGCAGCCTGGGACTTGGTTTCCAAGCTCATGATTTTTTTGCAAAGATGGGCTCCCAGGATATCCTGTTAGCCTCCAATTTCCATATGAAACAACCTGTATTTCCAAGGCTTTCAGTTTGTCAGTCTACAGCAGCTGCCTGAGTTGAGAAGATAATTTGGGACAACCATGGCACACCATTTTATGGAAGCCTAAAGTTTGGCTGATTCAGAGACTCTTCCTAGACTCGGTGGTTTCTAAAGCACAGGGTTGCTGAAACTATTCAGAGAAAAGTAAACCACCTGTCTTCTTTCAACAAAAGGAAAAACCCCACGCGCTTTTAGCTTTGTTCTTGTAGTTGAATCTTTTGGCTCAAGGAGGTAAATAATCATAATATTAGCAATATTCATGGAAAGCACCAGCAGAAGTTTCAGTGGATGTCAGAGAGAGAAGCTTGGGGTGGGTGGTTTCCAGCTAGGCAGAAAATTTATAAGCAAATGTAAATTGGATTCTTCTGAGTATTAGATTTAAGTAAGTGTCCTGGTTCTTTGCCCCATCTGGAATTTATACAGTGCCTCTTCTTCAAACCCGCAATGTTCTGGTCAGGGGGAAAAAACCTGCCAACAGCAATTTTTCATTCACTTTCCACTTCTCGATTCATAAGATAAACACAGAGCTCTGAGTTTCATATAGTCTCTTTATCCATTCTTGTATCACGTGCCACCATGTCAAGGGTAAATTCTGAAAGCAATGGTTTTTCCCCTTCTCTTTTGCAGCTTAAAGGAGCCCTGCTGTCTGTGCCAAAATGATCTGAAATTCTGCCAAAGCCTTAAGGATAATCATATTTCAGTCTGGCAGTGAATTCCTGGGCCAAAGAAGAAAAAACTGCAGACTATCAAGAAAAAGTTATTTATAAATCCAGATGCAAAATCTGTGAAAACTAGTGTAGCAATCTTTTAACTAAGGCCATTTGTCCCAGCTGCCATTAGTATAAATATCAAAGGTGATACCTCATACATATATAAAAATTTAAACAAAAGAAAATAAGTAGCATCCTGAGCCAGATAATGTCAATGTTCTCCTTTGTAGGTGTTTGCAGATTTAATATTTCTACCTGACCATTTAAAGCATAAGATTAATGACAGAAAATGCATTTTAAGATGTTTGTGATAATATATGAAAAAAATGATTTTGAGAATTATAGCAGCTAAAAAACCCTATTGCTCCATAGATACTTTTACCTTTTTCTTTTATCGTGTTTTTATCTATTTTTATTTTGTCTGCTCAAAATAAATGCATAAAACAGTTCACCAAGTCCACTTGGGATTAATAATGAAATTCCGTGTCATACAAACCTGACCATATATGTTCTTACAGGTTGCAATAGGAGCTCGTTTTTCATCTTCAGTGAATAATCTCAGAATTCCAAAATATAATCTCAAACACACACATACCTCTGTATACATACAGGCACATGCATTTGTATACCCCCACACATGCATGTATATATACACTTTTATAGCTTTCTGTAGATATGGACATGCATAGCTAGACCAATACATGTGGTAGTTGTATTTAACAAATGAGTGAAAGCAATGTCAATGTATCTTGTGACCTTCTTAGAAACTGCAAAGGTTGTAAGGCATTCAGATGAGTTATCATTTAAGCAAGGAGCAAAAGAATCTATGCTCAAAAGATTAATTCAAAACATAGTTTTGATGGATTCCATTTTCTTTGATGAAGAGTGAGGGGTTCTATCAAGAACTGACACAGCCTAAAATAATCTCCCTTTGTTTTAACTAAAATATGAACTAGGATAATGGATCATTGCTTAATTTTCCAGTTTGGAGGCAGAGAAGAGTGTGGTATCAATAGTGTCTGGGAACTGCCTAGGTCACTGCCCAGCATCAGTTTTACTGAAGAATATTTCTCTCAGTTTAGGAAAGACAGCTAAGTTTGTGTTCAGCTAGACTCTTAGAAGTTAAGTTTAGTTAACTGCTAGCCAGCAGATTCAAACACAGTCACTTTAAAAGTTGCATTAAAGTCATGGAAGGATGAAATACAAATGGGGAAAAAAAGATTTTCATTTCAGGACTGGAATAATTAAAGAGTAATGTAAGGAAAGGGAATTTAGTTAAATATGGAAGGTAAATTTGAGTTTTGAAATTTATTAGTAATCATATTATTTCTACTTCTTTTTTTTCAAGAAAGACTGTCTATTTAAAACCAAAACATGGCTTGAAGTTATGAATATTCTGATTTTATATGAATTCTGAGTCTGCATGATTGAAAGAATCCAAATAAATGAAATGATAAAAATATTAGGTCATGGTAATTAAACTCAAAAACGGTTTTCTTTTAAAAGGTGCATCTTTAAGTGAAGTTACTTCATTTTTAGATTATAAATGAGTGTCTTATTTCTGATACATGTCAATGAATT
The DNA here is from genome assembly GCA_009769605.1 of Bucorvus abyssinicus. NCBI lineage: Eukaryota > Metazoa > Chordata > Aves > Bucerotiformes > Bucorvidae > Bucorvus > Bucorvus abyssinicus. The sequence goes on from CM020026.1 coordinate 34,508,823, forward strand.
TTGATCTAGAAAGTAGAAACTAATTGCATTTAAAGCGATCCACTATGGTTGCTCAATAATATATTGAAGTGACAGAAAAGAACAAAAGGAAAACTAATACTTGCCTTTTTATATTTATTTTACAGGAAATGTGTTTGTTGTAAGCCTGGCAGTTGCAGATTTGGTTGTAGCAATCTACCCATATCCACTGGTCCTCACATCTGTATTTCACAACGGATGGAATCTGGGATACCTTCACTGCCAAATTAGTGGCTTCTTGATGGGCCTAAGTGTCATTGGATCAATCTTCAATATCACAGGCATCGCTATCAATCGGTACTGTTATATCTGCCACAGTCTCAAATATGACAAGCTGTACAGCGACAAGAATTCATTGTGCTATGTTGTTCTTATCTGGGTCCTAACATTTGTTGCTATTGTGCCCAACCTGTTTGTGGGATCGCTGCAGTATGACCCCAGGATTTACTCGTGTACATTTGCACAATCTGTGAGCTCAGCATATACAATAGCAGTCGTGTTTTTCCATTTCCTGCTTCCCATAGCCATAGTTACTTTCTGTTATTTGAGAATATGGATCCTCGTTATTCAGGTAAGGCGAAGGGTTAAACCAGATAACAACCCCAGGCTGAAACCACATGACTTCAGAAACTTTGTAACTATGTTTGTGGTTTTTGTCCTGTTTGCAGTCTGCTGGGCTCCTTTGAACTTTATAGGCCTTGCTGTGGCTGTCAACCCAGGGACTATAATCCCAAGGATTCCAGAGTGGTTGTTCGTCTCTAGCTATTACATGGCATATTTCAACAGCTGCCTTAATGCTATCATATATGGACTCCTGAACCAGAACTTCAGAAGAGAATACAAGAGAATTATTGTCACTTTTTGTACAACTAAAGGTTTTTTCCAGGATAGTTCTAATGATGTGGGAGACAGGATGAAAAGTAAACCTTCTCCACTGATTACAAACAACAACCAAGTGAAGGTGGACTCTGTCTGAAAATGGAAATCTTATTAATGTCACTCAACAGCATCCAAATAAAGCATCTGTTTTATTAGACCTACTGTTAAATATTATAGTGAAATATCTCTTCTACACTGAAAGCACTTTGATTAAATTCCTTGCATGGTATTTGGGAACTCAAGTTACAGAGTCTTGACATACAGATCCCATTATACAATGGTGTATCTCTCGTATAACAACATAATGGTATCCTGAGGGAATTACAAAATTATGCATGGATCTTTTTTTTTTTTCCTTAAATGGAGACAAACAAGTAGAGATTGAAACACAAGTGTCCACATTGCCTGGCTCTGTAAAAGATGTCACAAAACTATTCCTACCACTTTCTGCCTACTGCTTGTGTCCAGGTTATGGTCCTGATTTTAAAATCTCTGAGAACTTACTTAAAAGATGAAACCAGACCTTTACGAAATATATTAGGAAATATGAAGAGAGAAATCAAGGTACTCGAAAATACATTAGGATTTTTGATAAGTACCTCCACCTATATTGCTTTGCTCCTAACATGGACGCATTTATTCAGTTTTTGGAGATTAAACCTTACCAGGCCTCCTAGGACTGACATTCCTAATTGCCTTCTCAGTTTTACAATAGCTTTTAGGAGGAGAAATACACCTGGCTGATTATCTTCAAAGCTACAAGGGCAGGAGGCTAAACAGCAAGGACAGAAAAGAGCTATGATTCATCATCTCAAGCTATCTGGCCACAAAAAAGAGGTATAGGAGGGTTGGGAAGAGAAACACCAACCACCATGCTTTCTGAAGAGACAGTAATTTGTGAAATCAGGAGGTGCCCCAGAGAAGTTTCTGGGGAAACACCTCCTAGAAGCATAAGCAAGGAAGGACTGTTATTTCTCACATGTACAGTACAGAAGTCTGAAACCTCTGTAAGAAGAAGATTAGTGCATTTAAGAGGAACGGTGGGTGAGGTTAGCTGTTTTATTACTAGAATCTTAACCTCATGAAACCCTGGGAAATGAGAACTATTTACAGGATGAGCATTTAACGTCTTTCACAACTTGATCTCCTGAGAACAGCCTGAGACTATAGGTTATTTGGTAATCTGCCACGGTTAAGCTTTCCAAAATAATAATTAGGCATTTACCACAATGATGAACATAGTGCAATAACCTAGAAAAATTAGACAACTTTAAATAATAGAAAAGAGAAGATCCTACTTATGACCATGGTACAAGGAGGAACACATGACTTTCAGAACACGACCTGCTATGTGGACTTTCCACAAACAGCAGGTACCTCTTCAGCGAGGGGAATCGCACTGTGAAGTGAGGAAGAATAGCTAGACAGGCTGTCTTCTGCAACAATGAATCTGTTATAAGATCCTCTGGTGGAGAAAAGGCAATTCACCTTCAAATTCACCTTAAAAAAGGAGGAGCATTTATTTCTGGAAAGATGCTCCAACTGTCATACCTTCCAATGCTCAAGTGTTCGTACGTACACTGATGTTCAACTACACTTGAGCTTTCCCAAGCCAATTCCAATAATCTCAACTGGACTAAGAGCTTCTGAATAGACACCAGACTTCTGTTAATATATATTAAAATGTGGACTTTACCTAAACAGTTAACTTAAATTATTACTTGCAGTACTGGAGATTTTCTTGAGCTTATATGTTTTAGAAACCAACAGTCACTGTCATATAATTCTTTAAACTGCATACAAATCTAACAGCATTTCGTCTTTCTTGGATCAGAGATTAGTGTACCCTTTACTTAATAATGAACTAAAAGGGACGAATTCATATTTACTTGAAAACCCCACTGACCAGTTTCTTATGTTACAAATAGGTGCCTCATGTCAAGTTGACAACGGAATTAATGGACAACATTGTAAAACCCTGGAGATTAACTAGCAAGTCAATGCATTGCCAAGGTGCTTGACTCATCTTTGTTTACATTCGCCAGTCAGAACCACTGTGTAAATAACCAGCTCTCTTCTATTGTGGTATCATCATATGATGCGATATGCTACAATGTGATTAACAGCATAAAGTGTATCACAGCTTTCTTCACTGTGGTTTCATCCTCAGAGGATGCTTTTCTCTGTACTTGTATTGCTTTGTATATAGTGATTTCAGAATAGCAAGGGAGGCATGACCACTTTACAAGAAAAGAAGTTTTACGTGTAAGAAAATGCACTCTTTAAGTTCTTACAAAACTTGCCTTATTTAAAGCATATTTTCAATGAAAATAATGTCTCATGATGCATCTAATAAAGTAGCATAAAGATAGTTTAAGTAGCTTAATCATTAGTAAATTTAGAATTCTCTAACATCTTTTACTTGCCATTTCCAACAGAAAATGTAATGTTTATCATGTCTACATATTTTTGAGCAGGTTCAAGATACTGTATCCAATATTGTGGGTCATCTGAGGAATTAAAGTCCCCTGTAATTCACAAGTGCTAAAATATATTTTTGATGATAATGGTTTGCTATATGCAATAAAACATATTATACCAAAGGTATATATTTTATTGAATAGGCCTGTAATAAAAATGGAAAGCATTTTTCAGATCTGATATTTTCAAATATTTGTATTAAAACACAGAAATGTGCATGTTGGTGATGTTATAAGCTGCTAAATATAGCAATAATTTTAAGAAATTCTTCTGTTGTTCTTCTTTGGGGGGAAGGAAGAGTGTTAATCTTTAGAATTTAGTTTAAATTAATATAGGTGAAAAATTTCGGCAGTATCTGCTGCCCTCTTCAAATTAATTTTGCATTTACTGCTGTTCTGAAGTTTGTTTTAGGTAAGGTTTGCAAAACTGTTCTTTGCAAAAGTGAAAGAATAATGATGTTTAACTGCAGTAATGATTTCTTTTAATCAGATTTTATTGATTCGCGGGAGTCAAAGTGATTCATGTAAGACAATCATCAGCCTCATCAGCTGCTCGTTGACAATGAGCATGACAATGTAAGTCAGCACCTCAAAAGGTCAAACTCTTTATGGTCAACATAACAATGACTGATGAAAACAATCATAATTTCCATCCATTCTAAGGCAATGGGGTTAGAAACTTACCCAAAATTGGTTGCTTCTGTGCAAGTGGATGAACCATGACATGCTTTTTGCATTCCAAGTCATTAATTTTTCCCCTGTATGAAAGGCTAGCATAGCACATCACATTATTTAGAGTTCCATCTGGAAGTTTTAGATAGTGTATTTGACCTATAGCAGCACTGGATGGATTTAATTCTAAAACATTAGTCTTCGCAGTCTACTACACCTACAAGGTCCCATCCCTTTCCTGCTTCCTGACTATTTCTGGTTTGAACCCCAGTAAAGCCAAAGGACCTCTGTGAAGGAGCAGTGAACACCCTGTATGCAACACATTGAAGACTTACAACCTAACTGACTCTGACCTTATTCTACAAGAATTTCTTTCCTGTATCAAAACCTTGATTATGTTGACAATCTGAACATGAACTTACGTCATCACATCTTGAACCCTTATAGATAAATAGTTTTAATGGTGATTATCTTCATTGCAAATTTCGTGTTAATAAGGAAGTTTGGCATTATTTCATATTTACCAGCAAAGACAATATTAATGAATACATTAATATCAATTAACAGGGTATTTATTGTATTTAAAATTAACTGTATGCAACAATGTAATTTCATTTGGAATAGCTCACTTAAGAGTGCTTTGCACAACTGAGCTAGTGGAAGTGAATAGATATGAAGCAAATATATATATTATTTCAGTAGGCATAATATATAGTAATGATTTTACTTGTTTTCTTTTTCTTATTTGATTTAGAAGGTAAGTGTTTGCATCATCCATAATAAACATACTATTGTAATCAATCTGTATTGCAGTGTGTAGCACATCCTTCTGTAATCAGTTAATATCACACCTTTTCCTTCTTTTGACTGACTTTAGAAATTGTATCACGCTAAATCTAATTAATTATGCCATACTAAAGGGAACTGTTATTTCCCTTAAACTGTACTGAGAACACAATCATAAAAAAAGCTCCTTAAAATATAATGCATAAGTACATAAGTATATGTGATGACCTAATTTAAAGTAGAATCTCCAAAACACTTCTATTTGAACAACTTGTCCACAAATTGTAGTAATACCAATGGACTGTTATTGTTTAATTCTTTCCTAATAACTGCACTTTATAAGTATCATTAATACGGTTTACAAATACTTAAGAACTGCAAATGTCTGTCATCTTGTCACTGAGGCTTGGGAAATCACACGTACTAAATCTGAATTTCTTAGGAGAAAAAATATTCAAGTAGTGGCCTGGCATATAGCCCATGTACTGTATCTCCAGTTTTTGCCTGTGTTAAGTAAATATTCCATTATGTGCTTTTATGAATTTACTCATTAAAAATATTATTCCTACCTCAAATATGTGTCTGAGAGATTGCAATAAAGGGTAGAGTGGAAAAGACTCACACTACAAGTCAATAGCCTTTAGAATTTTTAAGAAAAGTAAATTCAGCAAAGAAGTACATGTATTAATAATGATCATAGAAAATATTTTCCCAATTCAGTAAAATACTCATCAGTCAAACCATCCCTATTACCAAACATACCAATATGCATATCAAAGTATGCATATTTTGAGAAGCATGTTATTCATAAATGTATATACCAATTATTCCAAAAGTTGTAACCAAACAGTATTTGAGAGACAATGTCTCATTTTCTGCACACATAAATCAGCACAACTTCATTGATTCATGTCAGCTGAGGATTTTGACATACTAGATTTCATAAATTAAAAATTAGTTATTTTACACTACCACACAAATAATATATGTTTTATTTCTAATGAACTCATCAATTGTCAGCTGTCCAAGTTGTGGGGAAATATGAATTTTCTTGCTAAATATCTGCTAAATTAACCTCATCCAGTGGAACTCTCTCTGTGATTTGTCATTTTTATAGGTAAATATATAAAGTCAGCAGTATTTTATTTGGCTTTATTCTTAAATGTATAAGTATTATCTATTTAGCAGAAAATTGTACCAACACAAGAGATTTGGGCAATCCAGAGACAGGAATTGTAATTACCGTTATTCTTTCTGCTTATACTACATGTGTGCACAAGGGTTTCATTTAATTTCAACAAAAATTGTACTTTGCATGTTTGTTTCCAGACTCTAGAAGTGTTTATACACAAATGCATACTTTTTACTCCCCTTCAGTATGTACAAATATTCAGTTTTCATAATGTGTATAAAAGTTGGGACAATACAATGAGGTTATGAGGTTTATGGTTCACACCAAAATACTTTTCGACACAATTTAAGCTGTGGAATTTTCTGCAACAAAGCACTCACTGCCCATACAAACGCTAAAAGGTAGAGAAAAAGAATTGCACTGATTAATAGCAAGAAGATTCCCTAGGGGTAGCAAGCACAATAATACGACTTGAGCATCAGGAAATCCCTAAACCAAGGATTATTGGAATGATACTTAGAGGAAGTATCACTATAGTCTTGACCTGTTCTTATCCTCTTCCTCAGTATGGATACTGGCCAAAGGATCCTGGACTAGATGGACCTTTTATCTGACCATGTATGATTTAGAAATATAAAACAACTAATCTAACACAGCACACTTTGAAAGACAAAGGGCCTGATCATAATTCATTTGTTTCAATAAAATGGCAATGTCTTTTTTTTCACTTACTAACCAATAACTGCTAATAGAGTAAAAACTATATTTTAAAAATATAACACAGTCAAATCCTAGGAAAATAGCGTAGGTCAGGATAGGACATAGCAGGACAGCCACTCAAATGCCAAATTACCAAGCAGGCTTAGTAACAATAGAAAAACATATATGGGCAAGAATGACATCAAAATCATAATTAACTTCTAATATGAGTAAATTAATAAGATACTTTTGTTCGCTTTTTAATGATGCAACATCCGATGCTTTAAAATTCACATGGAAAAACTTCATTTTTGAAGTTTTGAAGTTTTCACTTTCACTTTTGTGATTATTTCTCAAATTACATAAAATCTATGGATTATATACGCATGCTTTATGACCATCAAGTCATGTAAAAATACATGGCCACATATACTGTATTCAAGTAGATGTTTACATGCAACATAAGGAAATATAGCTACTTCAGGCAGACTAAACCAACTATAAGGCCCTTAGATCCCCAAACTTCTGTTTCACACTGACCAAAAGGGTAATATTAATATTGTTATTAATAACATTCAATGTCTCTCTCACCATAAATTTCATCTAGCTTGAAAGCAGTAATATTAACTGCTTCGTTAATATTTCTGTTCATACATATTATCGCTCCTAACCAATTTTGTTGTTAAGGCAATATTCCAAGACAACTCCTAGAAGTACATCTCCTTCCCAAATTAATCCTTTCTAATCCCAGACAACATGCTTTTGTTCCTCAGTTCTGACCATGCTATCAGCTTGGCTGACCCTATTCCATCAGTCCATACCAGTGAACGTATGACATAACGGTTTTCACTCAGAAATGTCCTTGTCCTTCCTATTGTGATCTGTTATGACCACTTGTGTTTTTTAAGAGTAGTTTGATATCAATTGAAGTCTTACAGACAAATTAAAACCAATATTTTCAGTACTAGTCACCCTCAAGAATCTATGATTTATTACAAGCATAACAATTTACAATAATAATAAAGCCCCACGGTCTTTAAATATAAACCTTGCTTTATAATCTTCAAAATAATTTTATTTCTTTTAAATGCACATGAATCCAATATTGCCCCCATCTTTTTCTCTACATGTCAAGAACCCAGTTTTGGTACCAAGGGAGGAATTAAATAGTCACTAGAACAAGGGTTGCACTTCAAGTTTCCTATGAGCTGTGACTGGAAGGGATATGAAATTCAGGGTATGTTCCACTAAGTATTGAAGCATTTGCCAAAAAAAGAAAAAAAAAAAAGTCTGTTGCCTAAGATATTAAAGAAAGAAATCAGACGTGGTTTCAGGAGCAGTTCAGCAATAAGGAATGGTTAGTAAGGAATCATCCCTGATGTTACCATCAAAAGTCTATTATGGGAAAGAGGAAGCCCATCTTATATAGGAAACACAGATTTTATTGCTAGTCTAATTAATGTTTTAACAGTCTAATAAAAAAAAAACCAAGTTATTCTTAGTCCAGTTACAATTAAACTAACACTCCAAGTCCAAACTCTCTAATTATTATAGAAAGTCCTTATTGATGTTATGATTCAAGTCATGTATAACTACACATTAAGAATAATTTTATACCTAAAACTTCCTAGCATCTACCCCTTTTTCCTGGTTTTGTGCTCACCCTTCCTCAGTACCTCTGAGACATTTTTATGCTCCTATCTGTTGAGATGTAGAAGAGGCTATAAAGCTTTTTGCAACCCATAAAACCACTGAAACCTCCAAGCCTGAGGGAAAGGACCAGCATGAATGCAGTTTCTGTGTGTGTAAATTTGTTTATAACACTCTTCTGTTTTGATTCTTAACAGCACATCTGATAGGAGTAGTCGGATAGTTACTCCCTCATCCTACAGCATTTGAAACACAACAGTGACAGCCCAGTGAAATGTCCTGTGTTTATTGGGATGGTTTTTGTCATGGGGTGTCTAGGAAACATGAAGATTCAGGGTAGGCATTTTGTCATCCTAAATAGACTTAAAAGGTCTCTTACATTCATGTCTGCTATTAGTTAGGAATCTAAGGGCCAGGCGGCCTCGTCCTAAACAGGACTCTCTTATCTCTTTTCTTTTATTGTTTCTCATTGATTTACTCCTTCAAGACAGATCTTGCATTTGATTCACATATTACTAGAAAAGTGTTGCCTGGAAGAACAGTAATCAAAAGGCAGAATCCATCTTGTGCAATTACTTCACTGCTCTTAGAAATAAAGTGTTTTCAGAGCACTTAGGGCAGTATCCTGAAAGAATTAGCTAATCAGTAAGTTTCCTTATTCATAGAGAAAAGCAATTATTCTTTCAAATTTTTTAGTTAATTTATTTTCTCAGAATGTTTCCTAGATGTCTAAGAAGTGTTTTCATAATACAGATAATACTCTCTAATGAATTATTTCTCAGCAAGTAGAAGAACTCAAAAAAATCCAGCTGGTTGACAAAGAAACAGTTGAGTAACACTTGTTTTGAAACTTGAAATAAAATATGATCAAATCTTCAGGATAACTTTCAAATAGTGAGAATAATTTTTCTTACTCTTCTTAATTAGGGTATTGCTTGCATATAAACAGCCATACACTGATCAAAAAACCAGCTGTCACTGTTTTTCACAGATGAGTATGTATGTTCAGGAAGACAAGCCATGAGACCATTGAACTGTCTCATAAATAACTCTGAAGAGCATCACTGGGTCGCATTAAAAACAAATATTACTTATTACAGACTTATCATCTAATCATAGTTAAGGGCAGAATGTTCATAGTGTGGGCAGATGGAATGAAAAAGGTTCCATTCATAGTAAAAATACACAAATAAGGAAATTCAGAGCAGTGTCTGTAGCCACATGAGAGCATTCTTAAGCAGGAGTTCCCTTTCAGCCTCATCAGTTACTTTGTGGTTTTAGTTTTCTTTTTCAGCATCATAACCATTGGGTAGTGTTCCGTGATACTGAGAACAGCTGTTTGACATCTGTCTGGCACATTCTTGGTTTCAGTTCTTCCTTGTATTTTGGAAAAAGAAAGGTTCAAGGAGAACCCTGATAATGTATTCCAAGTATGTTTGGATACAGCTGGGTATACGTACTTGTGAAAATTAAGTTTGCCTTCAGTAAAGAGTAAGTGGCAGCAATAGGGAATAACTAAGGCATTTAAAAATCATATGTATTACATTTGCTTTGTCAACACCAAATAACACACTGAGCTGTACCGAACTATTGGAGTTGCATTTCTCCTGTCATCCTACTCTTCATTTCATTTCTTTCAACCTAATGCTTTCTAGCTGGTGGAGGTGTCGACATAAAATTTTGGAGTGGACTTTGCACGTGTGTCTGCTAGGTGTATGCATGTCTGACTGTGTGTACATGGGTGCTCTGTGGGGGTGGGATAGAACAATAGCTTGCAAACCAAAACAGTAAAGTTACTTGTTATCGAGAAAAGAACTATTAGCTGCTGTATGTAGAACAACAGAAAAAAAATGGCATGCTTGTCTCTGCTAGCTTGAGGAGAGGCAAAGTGCCCACCACTGTGACTACTCTGCAGCCACAATAGACTTCCTGCTCCAGGGTGTAACCTTCTGATGCAGTGTAATGCAGTGCTGGGCTTGAAGCTACCAGAAGCACCATGCATGTCTAGAATAAGCAGGAAACAACTCTGAAAGGTTTTGCTGGTGTTTATGAAGCTCTGGTGGGCACAGAGCACACTAACCCACTAGTAAAAGCCATTCCTGTTTCAGTTTACTGTCTACTAGTCTTTCCTTTCCTACTAACAGAGAACACTTGCTAATACCAGAGATCAAGGTATTAATGGATTTCAACTAAATTGTGACAGTAGATTATGTGAAGTTTTTTCTTATTTTCAAGGATTGCAGCAACTGAAAATGAATCTAACTGGCAGAATTTCTTTAGATTTCAGCCATGGCAATATCGAATTTTCTGAGTTTGCTTCTTCTGAAAAGCAAATACTTTAACTCAGGAGATGAACTGAAAGAGTATGTAAGTAGTTTATACTAAAATAACACCATTCCTTTTGTTGAAATTTGCTATCCCACATTTATGTCAGCATACTTTGCAGGTAAAGAAAGTTTGAATTTGTTGGTATTTGAACAGGACATCTGCATGAATACTCTTCAAGTGTTATCAGTGAATTTTATCCAGTCATGATAGTCAATAGGAGTCCAATTTTACTACGGAAGATTGGAGGACATTGTGGCCCCATTCAGATGAAATGTGTCATCAGGACACAACTATTTGTCTTTCCAAAGGACACGCCATGAAAGGACAGGTAAGTTATGTCCGAATTCAAGCCTCACTTTCTGTATTCTTCCTGCCTACAGTCCCTCCTCTGTTTTAGAGCTAACCTAGTATATTTTTCCTTTCATGCACTAAAAATACGTTTAACAGTGAGATGCGTTACTACTCCATTGCAAGAGGAATTACATTCCCAGGATGACTATACTTCAGTAATAAACGACAGAAGCACAAACTTTTCCTTTACCCAGCCTTCAAATACATATATGCTTTTACTTGTAAATAGTGTGGGATAAATTCTCCTGGCTCAAATCCACATCATGAATTTGATTTCTTTCCGGAAAAAGAGTGAGACTTAATCAGAATTAAAAGGAATACTGTATCTGGTCCCCTGGGTCACCTTGAAAGTTGGGATTGCCAGCCCAAATTCTTCACAAACCATGAATCGAGCACATAAAAAACTGAGAATGGCATTAAACAAAAATGTGAACTCAAATAATAATAAAAATAGGGTACTTTAATTTGCCTTCTATGTTCAGGTTTTTAAGATGCAATCATATTCATATTTTCAATCCTTCCTTAAAACCCAGAGCACTAGAAATTTACTTTTTCTTTTCCAGTGAAGAGTGGTATTGTCCTGTAACTGTTTGTAGGTGAAAAACATCAAATATCATAATCACACTGAAATTAAAAGACCTGTACTGATACATAATTTGAAAACAAGGAAAAACGCTCTCAATGTACTTCTCCCACGCTCAAGAGCTCAACAAAAAGCATCAGCAAACAACAATATTTCTTCACCACTTGAATGCAAAATAGCTTGTGAATAGTTGGGTGGATAAAAGCTCCACTCTGTCATTCTTTTCATCTATTATTTGCAAAGAATCCTAGGTAGAGTGAATCACAGAAACACAGAATCATTTTGGTTGGAAGAGACCTTTAAGATCATAGAGACCAACCGTTCACCCTACACTGTCAGGGTCCCTAAACCATGTCCCTCATCCACATGTCTTTTAAACACTCCCAGGGAACGGGACTCCAGCACCTCCCTGGGCAACCTGTTCCAATGCCTAATGACCCTCAGTGTAAAGAAATTTTTCCTGATATCCAACCTGAATATCCCCTGACGCAACTTAAGGCCATTTCTTCTTGTCCTGTCATTCGTAACATGAGAGAAGAGACCGACCCCCACCTCTCTACAACCTCCTTTCAGGTAGATGTACAGAGCGCTAAGGTCTCCCCTGAGCTTCCTCTTCTCCAGACTAAACAATCCCAGTTCCCTCAGCTACTTCTTGTAAGATAGGTTCTCTAAACCCTTCACCAGCTTAGTTGCCCTTCTTTGAACCCATTCCAGCACGCTCAACGTCCTTCTTGAAGTGAGGGAACCAAAACTGGACACAGTACTCAAGGTGTGGCCGTGCTGAGTACAGGAGGACAATCACTTCCCTGCTCCTGCTGGCCACACTATTTCTGATACAAGCCAGGATGCCATTGGCCTTCTTGGCCACCTGGGCACACTGCTGGCTCATATTCAGCTGGCTGTCAACCAACACCCCCAGGTCCTTTTCTGCTGTGGAGATTTCCAGCCACTCTTCCCCAAGCCTGTAACATTGCAGGGGGTTGTTGTGGTCCAAGTGCAGGATGTGGCACTTGGTCTTGTTGAATTTCCTACAATCGGCCTCAGCCCATCGATCCAGCCTGTCCAGATGCCTCTGTAGAGCCTCCTGACCTTCAGGCAGGTCAACACTATCTCCCAGCTTGGTGTCATCTGCAAACTTACTGAGGGTGCACTCCATCTCCCCACACAGATTATTGATAAATATGTTGAAGAGGACAGGCCGCTACTGAGCCCTGAGGAACACCACTGGTGACCGGCCGGCAGTTGGATTTGACTCCATTCACCATCACTCTCTGGGCCTGCCCATGCAGCCATTTTTTTGTCCAGTGAAGTGTACACCCGTCCAGGCCATAGGCAGCCACTTTCTGCAGAAGAATGTTATGAGAAACGGTGTCAAAGGCCTTACTAAAGTCCAGGTAAACAACATCCACAGCTTTTTCCTCATCCACTAAGTGGATCACCTTGTCATGGAAGGGGATCAGGTTGGTCAGACAGGACCTGCCTTTCATAAATCCATGTTGAGTGGGCTTGCTCACCTGACTATCCTGTACCTGCCACGTGATGATGCTCCGGATGATCTGCTCCATGACTTTCCCCAGCACAGAGGTCAGACTGACAGGCCTGTAGTTCCCTGGGTCCTCCTTCCAGCCTTTCTTGTAGATTGGCGTCACATTTGCCAACCTTTCCCTGTCAGCCAGGACTGTTGGTAAATGATGGGAAGTGACTTGGTGATCACTTCTGCCAGCTCTCTCAGAATTCTTGGGTGGATCTCATCTTGCCCCATAGACTTCTGCACATCTAAACTGTGCACCAGTTCACTTACCATTTCATCTTGGATTATGGGACCTTGATACTGTCCCCTATCTCTGCCATCTGGTTCTAGAGGCCAAGCATCCAGTGAGTTTGTCTGACCATTAAAGACTGAGGGAAAGAAGGCATTCAGCACCTCAGCCTTTTCCTCATCTTTGGTCACTATTGTTCCCATTGCATTAAGCAAAGGATGGAGATTCTCCTTAACCCTCCTTTTGCTACTAATGTATTTATAGAAACATTTTTTATTATCCTTTATGGGAGTGGCCAGATTAAGTTCTAGCTGGGCTTTTGCCTTTCTAATCTTCTCTCTGCATAGTCTCACAAAATCCTTGTAGTTTTCCTGAGTGACTTACCCCTTCTTCCGTAGGCTATAGACTTTCTTTTTTCTTCTTGAGATCTAGCCAGAGCTCTCTGTTCAGCCGGGCGGGTCTTCTGCCCCTCTGGCTCTTCTTGCGGCTCACTGGAACCACCTGCTCCTAGGCTTTGAAGATTTCCCTCTTGAGAATTGTCCAGGCTTCCTGGACTCCTTTGTCCTTCAGGATTGCCTCCCAAGAGATGCTGCCAACCAGTCTCCTGAAAAGGTCAAAGTCTGCCCTCCAGAAGTCCAAGGTGGCAGTTTTACTGACCCCCCTCCCTACTGACTCAAGAACTGAAAATTCTATTATCTCATGATCACTATGTCCAAGACAGCCTCCAACCTTCACATTGCCCACAAGTCCTTCTCTGAGAACAAGAGGTCCAGCAGGGGGTCTTCCCTGGTTTGTGCCCTTACCAACTGTGTGAGGAAGTTGTCTTCCACACTCTAGGAACCTCCTGGACAGTTTCCTCACTGCTGTATTGACTTTCTAGCAGACAGCTGGTAAATTGAAGTCGCCCACAAGAACAAGTGGCAGTGATTGTGAAACTTCTCCCAGTTGTTTGCAGAATATTTCATCTACGTCTTCTTCCTGGTTGGATGGTGTGTAACAGACTCCCACCGTGATGTCTGCCTTGTTGGACTTCCCCTGATTTTAACCCATAAGCATTCTACCCTTTCATCACCATAGTTGATCTCCAGACAATCAAAACCCTCCCTAACATACAGAGCCACTCCCCCTCCTCTCCTGCCTGGCCTGTCCCTCCTAAAGAGCTTGTAGCTATCCAGTGCAGCGCTCCAGTTGTGCAAATCATCCCACCATGTCTCCATGATGGCAACTATATCATCGTTTTCCTTTTGCACAATGGCTTCCAGCTCTTTCTGTTTGTTGCCCATGCAATATTGGTGTAGAAGCTCTTCAGCTGGGCTAGTGATTCCTTTCTCTTTTCAGGGAGAAGGCCTAACTCCCACCTGACCTTTCCCAGGCGCTGCCTTGGCTGCTGGCACACCAGTGACCATTGTGGCCATCCTATCACCAGACACACTGCCCTCAATCTCCACTGATGCAGCATACCCAAGGAGCTCGCTGGCACACCGTCTGACTAACGCTGGTGTGCAGCTCTTAGGCTTAGCTCCAGCAAGCCAGACTCTACCCCTTTCCCCCCTCAAATCTAGTTTAAAACCCTTTCAATGAGCCCTGATAACTCCTGTGCAAGGATCCTCCTCCCCTTCCAAGACAGGTGTACCCCGTCAGACGCCAGCAAACCTGGTGTGGTATAAATCAACCTGTTGTCAAAGTCCTGCTGATGACACGGGGCTTGGAGCCAGGTATTGACCTGGTGGGTCTTTCTGTTTCTTCCCTCAACATTCCCTGAAACTAAAGGGGTGGAGGAGAACAACACTTGTGCTCCTGATCCCTTGGTCAGTCACCTGAGGGCCCTGAAATCTTTTTTGATTGCCCTCAGGCTTCTTGTTTGGAGAATTTCATCACTGCCTAGCTGAAAAGTCAATAACAGGTAATAATCTGTGGGTGGTACAAGAGTGGGAAGCTTCCTCACCACATCTTTAACCCCGACCCCAGGGAGTCAACAGACTTCCCTGTGAAGTGGGTCAGGTCTGCATATTGGGCCTTCTGTTCCCTTCAGAAGGGAGTCACCGATGACAATTACCTGTCGTTTTTTCTTTATTGATGGGGTTTCTAAGCTGGGCTTGGTCTGACTTATCCTCATCGATACTTCCAGTCTTGATGAGTCTTCTTTCTTGTAATTAGTTGGCTCAACTTGCAGGGCCTCATATCTATTACTTAAGGGCACCTGGGAAGGTGGGGGACTTGCTGAGGCAGCACACCCGCTGCATCAAGTGAGACAGTGTGAGGAAACAACTTGTGTGAAGAACTGCATGTATATTGTCTTTACAGAGAATTTTATTGCTATTCAGTACTAAGGAAAATTTATATATTAACATAAAATAAAAATAAACTAATAATAAAATAAAATTAAGGCTACTACTGAAATAGTCACCTAAGAATTAGGTATATTACATATATCTAAAAAATATTTTCTCATAAAAAATTAAGACGTTATTCTTCCAACTATTCAGGGCTTTTTTCCCTTAAATAATTTCTAATCCTTTTTTTTTCACACCCTGAATATTTAGAGTATTAAAATAGATAGAGACAATTGTACAACAACATTCACTCAGTTTGATTATGAATCCTGTAGAACCTATAAGGCCTGCAGGGCATCATGAGTGCATGTCGATAGGAAGACCTGGAGGAAAGGCTTAAGTCCAGCTAGCTCATACATGACTTCCAGCATGTGTGCACATCTGGATGAGCAAAATACTGATGAAATTCTCCTTTTGTACAGGTCTGTACAATCTTTCGTACAAATCTAGAGCAGCAGCTAGTGACAGGTAGTGAAATTCCCTTTCAGGAAGTATTTATTGTGAGTCAGACCCAGAGATGCGATCGTGGAAGCATGAGGGCACTTCAAGACTCCACATGGGGACAGCCTTTAGTAGTAACTGGCAGAGAATATGTATGTGCCAGTAAAAGAAGAAAATCGTGTGGAATTGGTTTAATAATATCATTCAGGATTTTGCAGCAGCATACAACTCGAGAAATTTTATCTGTACCCTTCTTACATAACGGTTCCAGGATTAGGAATTATTTCTAAAAGTTTCAGCGTATTAGAGCTATCAGTTTTAGTTTGGATTGATTTATCACTGCCTTTACATGGTCTCCAAATTCTTGGTTTGAAAATTAAAACCAAAACAACCCAATAATATACATTTGTTTCAAATATGTATAACAATTGTTAAACTTCTGCTCATTTTCATACATATATAAAAAACCCCAGGGCTTTGAAATTATAGGAGCATATTAGAACTGAAGCAAGAATTCAAAACAAAATAAAAAGAAAAACAAAATCAGGATGCCTTCTTGAATAAAAATTACAATTTTACTCAGTCTGTTTTTGACAAAGCTTAATTCTTCTATGGGGGCAGTCTAACATGCTTAAGATATGGAATTTTTAGTTGATTCTTGAGAACTAAGATGAAACTACCTGCATTCATGAAGCTAGTATGATTTTTTTTCTAGCCTTAAGCAAACTCAGATAATTTCCCTAGCCTTGTTTTCATTTATGAGAAGCACTAGCTGCTATTTTTACCCACTCAGATTCCCATGGATAATTGTGTCCTGTATGTATCATAGATGAGAAGCCTCCAAGCTCTTGCGTAGGACCTTTCCAGAAATAACAAGGGAGTAAGCGATGTTCGAAGTAAATTGTTCTGGCACGTGGCCCATAACTGCAGCCTCTCCAGTATGGAACTGCACATGTAATTCTTACATGACTCGTGTAGTTGTTCTTTCACCATGCAGTAAGCATTGAACTCAATAAGATTCTTGCATTGGAAATCAACTTAATCAGGGCTGGAGACAATCAAGGTACAAGAGTGGAATAATTAACCTGCTGCTTATTTGGAAGTTCAGACACTTAACTAACCCAGCAACTAGAAGTGGTTCTTAGAGCTATAGGCATTAAACTAAAGACCCCTTATTCTTTTGTTTTCTCTTTTTGTCAATATATCCATGCATTCCCCATCATACTTAAACCAAGGTGCTTGCACATCAGTCTCCTACTCTTTACTAAAACATTGGTCTGAAAATATCCATTTAACTGCAACTATCCACAAGATATTAGAATATAAACTATCCAACATTAACTCAAATCTTTACAAAATTAATGAAAATTTAAAACTTCCTCATTGTTAATCTAATATTTTAATTGTTCAATCTTAGGTTTTCCTTACACATTGTTAAAAATCTCTCCTCATATCACACTGTAATAGGTTATAAAATCAGGGGTTTTTTTAATTTTCTGAATTCTTAAGAAACTTTGATTATATGCAGAATTCTAAGCTGATTTATGTGAAAACTGAGGCATTGGTTTGTCAAGTGTTTGTGTTTGAGTAGTGCTACTGCAAAGTTTTGGCTTAGTGAAACACTAGTGTGATTACATGAAATCACATGCGTTTTTAAAAGCTTTCTAGAATTTATAGAGCCTGCATAAGCTGAATATTCCTAATGTGAAAAAGGCTGGAGACATCCCTGTGAGAGAAATTTTACTTACTGGAGCTGAGAAAATTTTTGCAAATATACATTTGAGACTCAATTCCAATAAAATGATCATTTAATTTGCTTTCTACTGCCTTTTTTAAAACAAGTGATTTTTTTTTTATTTCAGTATGCTCAGCCAGTGTGCGATTACAAAACTTGTACCACATATTTCCATCACAGTATGACACACAGACTAGAGCACAGAGAACAATAAAATGTACATGCAGTTTGGATTGGGATTTAATTATATTTTTTAATGTAACAAAAGATTATGTTCTCATTTAAGATTATTTAAGTTTTAGTAAAAAGCTTTATGACAAATTACTTTTTTAATTTAAAGGACAAGGTTAAAAATATGCTGGCTTAGAGTGCCTAAGAAAACTAGCTGAATTCAAACAACGAATTTATGAACAACTTTTTTTTGAAGATTTATTGAACAAAAAAGAATTCTTCAAAAAGTGTAAGTAGTTCAGTTATCAGTTCCTACAAACAAATCTGGTGAAGGGTCTGGAGAGCAAGTCTTATGAGGAGCGGCTGAGGGAACAGGGGTTGTTTAGCCTGGAGAAAAGAAGGCTCGGGGGAAACCTTATTGCTCTCTACAACTACCTGAAAGGAGGTTGTAGAGAGGTGGGGGTCGGTCTCTTCTCCCATGTTATGAATGACAGGACGAGAGGAAACATCCTTAAGTTGCGCCACGGGAGATCTAGGTTAGATATCAGGAAGAACTTTACAGAGAGGGTTGTGAAGCATCAGAACAGGTTGCCCAGGGAGTTGGTGGAGTCCCCATCCCTGGAAGTGCTTAAAAGTTGTGTGGATGTGGTGCTGAGGGACATGGTTTAGGGACCCTGGCAGTGCAGGGTGAACAGTTGGACCCAATGATCTTAAAGGTCTCTTCCAACCAAATGATTCTGTGATTCCGTGATTCTGTATAGGTACCATAAAAATGAAAAGCTCTGCTCAGAATTACTAATACAACTGCATTTCAGTCCAGGGATAAGTTATTTTGATTCCAGAATGCACTTTTATTTGATGGAGAGCACTTATATTGCAGATTATTCGTCAATTCCAGCCAGCAAGTTTCGAAAGAGCACTGGAAAGATCCCAGCTGTCCAAACTGTTAAAGAGCTCTGTTCAGAGGCCACAGAAAAAGTTGATGTTGTCAGTCTGCCTGTAACTGCATGCATTTGCTTCAGGATCTGAGATACGCATGGCAATAGTAAGCTTTGATGAGCTTGTGCCTCTGAAGGAATCTAAACTTTGATAAAATCTCATGGAAACTTATTTACTGCTGTACTTTCAGTCATAAGATGAAGCACATCTTATGAAGAAACCTCCGGAAGTACCATAATAAAACATAGTAGGAAGGAACACTCTCCATTTGTTGTATATTGAACCATCCGCTCTTTTACACCAAAGCAACGCTGAGGTAGCAGAATGATAAATCAGACCCAAGGGCCAAAGTCACTCACTGTATATGTGATGACAGCTCTTTTTACCCCAGCAATCTTGGCCTTTATATAATTAAGCTTCCCCACGCTAGATGAGGCTTTTTTCTCTCTCACACAGTGAACCACGAGGTAAATATAATTACATACACTCCTGTACCCTGCCAGTACGAGTACGTATACTACTGCAACTGCAGAGCCTGGGAGTCGACAAGTGTGTCCAGGGTTTTAAAGGCTGTGCTGGAGCTTCTGCAACCCCCCAGGGTGTGGCTGGTCCAGGATGGGGTGTGTTAATCCCCTGTATCCCAAGCAAGAACTCCAGGTGCAGAGCTCCACCCCTGGAAGTCAGCAGCTGGTTGTTTGTAGAGTGCTGAGCAGGCGTGTACTACTGAAAAGCTGAAGTATGGTGGTATCCACAAGCATTTGCTGTAGCGAAGCAGTAAGCAGCACAGCCCATGAAGAAGTGGGTTTCAGCTTGATCAAATCACAGGCCAGGCAATGGCTTATTTATAGAAACTTCCTGTGGGGTTTGGGGTGTGGGGGGGTGCCTGACAAAAATGTGGGTCACAGAAAAGTGGTTAAGGTCAGTCTGTTATGGGAAGACAAACAAGAAAGCGGTTTTTAATTAAAGTCCAGCATGTTCTTTCAGGCAAAACATGGCAGGCCAACCAGAGCACCTGCTCCTGCTACAGCCCAGAGGCACTCTGATGAGCCAGCTGTGACTGACATCACCTCAGCTAAAGCAGGAGCTGAGGCTAGATTAGAATCAGAAATGTCACTGCTAGGAACCAGGCACAGATCTCTCAGCACTGGCAAGTGATGCCACAGATGGCCCCCGTGTCCTCCATGTACGTCTGCTAACGTCAGCATCAAGGTGAGGGTGTCAGTATTTTGTGCAGTCAGGAGAGCTTCCCTGCCAGATTGGAAGCTCTGTTTCCAGACCACCAGCTGAAATTTAGAGAGCGATGACACGCAAAATATGGCTGGACACAGACTAGAGAGCTATATTGGCAGAGTCCTTGACCTGTGTGAGACAGGCAGTTCAGATGGCAAGGACCTTTAAGCCTTCAAATTCATTCACCTCAATTTAGCAATTAAGTTAGCGTGAGGGGAAAATGCGTGAGTTTGTAAGAACTGCAGTGTGGGACATAGCTGCTCTAACATAAAGCAGATGGTTAGTTTGTTTACCTGTGATTAATCTGGATTATTTCTGCAGAAAAACATGCACTCAGCATCCTTCTATTATTAGCCTTATGCCAATCTTTAGAAATTTGGGGTGAAAAAGTTTGGAGGAAAACAATTCCCAGATTTATAAATAGATAACTTATTTTAAATATAACTTATAAACTAGGAAGAGAGATTGAGATGCTACCCAACACCTAGCAGAGCCTAGCACACCACAGAATTAGCGCAGATGCCTTGCGGTGGGAATGGCTCTGGAAGAATATCCTTAGTTGTTTCCACGAACTCTAGTCCTTCCTCCGTTGTGTTTCTTATCACTATTGCTATTTGCATAAAGCTGTCACTGTATTTTTTTGCAACCTCAGAACTGTCATTATAATAAAATAGACCATCTGTAAAAATCACATAAGGGTGTATCTCTGCGTTTAAGATGAACACTAGGAGGTTCATGTTCACAGACATTTGCAAAAATTCAATTTTCCTTTTTAAAAAAAGCATTTCCCATTATATCAGGGAAGACTTGCTATTCAAAATGTATAGCTATGCATTCCTGTAACAAGGTTATTTATAATACGCTGTGTAATGCAATATAGCTGGAGGACAAATAATTCGAAACCAATATTACCATTAATTCAAAGCAAACAGGCTTGTTCTACAACAAGTACCTCCGGATTTGGGGCTGCATGCCAACTAAAATGTATTTTTAGCTTTCTTAGTTTTTCTATCTGGTGTATTTAT